>CM033275.1:18234932-19497268 GCA_019343175.1 Oedothorax gibbosus | reverse complement strand
ACTAAAAATATAACTTTAGTTTTTTATTTAGAAAAGGTTATATATATGTAAAGAATTTTTTAAAAATTTTTAAATTTGGGTTTAAAAAAAAACCCACATGGCACTAAATTTGATAATAAAACCCTTATTAATGTGAAATTTGTTAATTTTTATTTTTATGGCATTTAATGGAATATGATTTCAAAATAGCCTTTTTAACAGGTTTACTTGTAAATTATTAATTGCTAAAGTATGAATAATTACACACTTTTACCTTTGTTACCGATTGCTCAAGGAAAAAACATGAAATGATGAAACATTAACGAATGAAAACATTTTTCGTAGAAAATAAATGTGCAGTTTATTATAGAACAGTTATAAATGTTACAAAAATTCTAAGTTTAGTTTGTACAATGAATGAACCAGTTCGAAGGACTTGGTTTAAACCAACACAGTAAAACACAAAAAAAAACTATTAAAATTTAAAATAAGTGCTAAAGCTTAAAGATTAACATTTAGTTGTATTTTTTACAAATATCGAGTAATTGTGACATGCTTTAATATTAATTTAGAGAGCTGAAACATTACTACTGAAATTTTTAAAAACTTTTAACTGATTCGTTAATAATGGGATATTACATACAATCAAACCATCACGTTAAAAGGCTAGTGATTTTAAAAAAATATTAAGAGTCTAAAATAATACTATAAAAGTTCATATTTTAATCGTTATTTACGAAAAAAAGAAATGTTAATGACTTAGCGAGGACTTTATGAGGTCAATGAATGGCACGCGAAAGGATCAATCTTGGGTTCTTTACCTTCCATAGGTAATGATAATCATTGGAAAAAGATTAAAATAAAAAGTTTTTAGGTCATGGGGGGATAGATCTATTCTTTTTGCCTAGCTAAAGAAGAAATGAAAAAGAAACAAAAAAGTATTTAAACTTTTTTAGTTGCGTCTTAAAGGTTTTTTTAGTAATTGTATTAAACACAAAAAATGCACTTACTTTTTCTAAGCAAAATAATTTTTCTTTATAACATTTCGAACAAGTTGTATTTCAAAAGCGTTGTTTGTTCAAGGTACAAAAAAAAAACACCATAAGATTGTTGAGATATAGTTAATATATATTATTAATTACACACACGATTTTTTAATATGAAAGAAATAATAATCATCAGAATAAACTTAATGAAACCTTTTATTATGAACTTAAAATACAAAATGTTGAGTACCGTCGAAGCGGGTATCTTTGACCTTGGAGGTTAACTTTGGTACACGCGTCGGAAAAAGATTTGTTTCTTAATTTCTCTACTACGTTTGACGATTTAGGAGTACATGGTAGCGTTGCTACCTCCACCTCCAGTATGGCAGGAATGAAAACATGGCAGAATGGTAATGAATGGCCGCGAGAAAGCGAGTGGGGGAGTAATGGCGGGGAATAGGACAAGGACAAGACAAAAAAAGATGCAGCAGAAGACCCCAAAAGAGAGGCGGATGACAATACGTGGCAATTGAGCACCCTCCCGGGGGAGACTTAATTTCTCTTCATAAAACGATCCCATCTTAAATTGTTTTATATTTTTGGAAAAGTGGGAACATTGACTTTCATTTCATGTAAAAAAATATCATTCTATAATTGGCAATACTGTAAATGACGTTTGTATTCTTACAAACATTCAATGACAAAAATCTATTTCTTCCAACTTTTGTCTGGAACACCTAAAAAAATATTGAAAATAACTAAATAAAACACTCTATACTATTCTTTTATCTATAAGGATGAATATTACGCCATTTGTTTTAATCTAAGTTGAATACTTTGTATGCTATATTTAAATATAGGTCCATGTGGAAAACTTTTGCCGATGAATGCGGGTAACTTTGGTCCAAGATGTAAGTAAGGTTTTCTTAATGGAACTTTACACTTTCAAAAATGTATGTAAAAGTGTATTCTGTTTAACTATTTTTGAAGAAGTCTTACTTTTTTGATTACTCATTTTTGAGAAGACTTTAAAAAAAAAAAACGATTTTAAACATTAAAAAGATATAGATAAAATGCCAGAAACGTACAACATACAAAATCGCTAATGTTTGAAATGTAAACATCTTCAAATTTCTAATTACGATTATATTATTTTTTTCCTTTTATAATAAAATCGTTTGCTTTTCATAAAAATATTTGTTATTAAATTTTGCTTCTAAAAATAAGTTATTTTCCCTTATTAAAATTGAAGTTTACTTTTCTAATACTGGTATTCATAGTGCAATGTCATTCTACGATGCACTGCAACGTAAATTTTAAGTTATATACCATTTTTAATATCCCACCTACTGTCAGTCATCCTATAAATCGGATCCGTGCTGGAAATAGTAGAAAAATCCTCATCACGGATGGGCCCGAGTACACAGGGACAGACGTGCTCGTTAAATCTGTGGAGTCCAAAGTCCCGACGGCGTTAGCGTACGATGTCGCTCGAAGTTCCGTTGGGTGCTCGCTCAGGTGTCGACCTCGTCACTTTACCAGGGTTCTAAATTACGAGGTGTTATTGGCTGTGTTAAAGCTCCTGAAGGAGGCTAGAAATAGGCAGCCGGAAAACGATTACCTTACCCTTTTTAATAACTGTATATCTTATAACTTTGATTTTTTATGTTTAAACATTTTAATATTACTATTTAATTCGGTAACACTGCCTTTAAGGATGCTAAAACTTATGTTTCGTATGTATTTCATGCTTGGACCAAAGTTACCCGCCCGGCTACTATCAGGGTCCTAATTTTTTAAACTAACACAAATTTTTTTAATTTATAAAATTTAACAAAAATGCTTAGAAAGTATTCCTAAGAGTACAATACGTAGATTGCATAATGATTTTTAAGTGTTTAAATCGTTTTTGTAGTTAAATTTTTCTTCTTTTGTAAAAAAAACCCCGATGATTTTGGACCAAAGTTACCCGCATTGACGGTACTTTAATTATTTTAATGTATTTTTAAAACTTACTTATAACCATTTCAAAGAAATTAAAAGAATTTTAATATAAATGAAAAATAGCAATAATGGTAAACTTTTTCTTGTTGGACCAGCCGTTATTAAAAAATAACTTTGAAGTACCTATAATGCTAAAATATTAGATAATTATTTCTTTGCCTCTTTTTATATTCATATGTTTCAAATGTAATTGATATATGCATGTGCGTATCTTGCTGTTCTTATCTATATTTTTAATCTTTAAAAAACCTAAACAATTATTTAATATAAGCGATTGCTTTATTTCTTTAAATCTCTAATCTATTGCCATGAATATATTACGAACGTGATTGATATACATTTGAACAATAAATACCCAAGATTAAATATTTTTTTTAATGTTTTAATTTTGATAAAAAAAGTTTTTTACATATGTTATGGGTTTTTATATATGTTGTAGATATATATTTCAGGTTTTGATAAAGTTTCACATGTATCAAACCATTAATAGAATAAATAGAAAATAATTGCATACAATATTTATTTAATTATTTTGTTATAAAAAGTACTGAGTAACTAAACAATACAATTAAAATACACAAAACAATGCAGTATTCAATTTTTTTTATTATACAATTTTTATATGATTATGAATATAGTTTTATTTATAAAGAAATAAAATAAAACAGTTATTTAAACCTATTTAAAATCCTCTAACATTCTTTAAGCATACATGCTTCTAAATAATCTATTAAGAAATGTCTTTTCTAACTTTTTGCTAACAAAATTTCTTTCAAAAAGCGAAAATAATTCTGCATAAATATATCTGTGCCATTCAATAACTATAAAAAAATCCCTCTCCAATTTTTCATTCCAAAATGTTTTTTTAAGAAATATAATTATGGGTGAAGTTCAAATTAGAAATACAAATAAGAAGCTAATAATTAAAAAAAATAGTAACGTCTTTTCTTATTTATCACTAACAAAATTTCTTTCAAAAAAGAGAAAATAATTCTGCATAAAAATATCCGTGCCATTCAATTACTATAAAAAAATCCCTCTCTAATTTTTCATTCCAAAATGTTTTTTTAAGAAAGATAATTATGGGTGAAGTTCAAATTAGAGATACAAATAAGAAGCTAATAATAAAAAAAAATAAAGAAAAAGTATTGATCACTAAAATATTATTTCTATTACATCTATTTTAAATTTAAAAAACGACCATAACGTCACACGTATAATGATTGCATATATTATCATCACGCGCCGTTGTAAAACAACATGTCAATTAAAAAAAGAATAAATGGCCATCCAAAATATTAATTTAATTTTACTTCCGATTAAAGAAATATTCTCATATATCACAATAAAAAAAAACCTCAATATACTTACCACACTTGATGTGTTGAAGACCGTCAACAGCTGAAGCTATGGGAATCGGCCTTGTTAACCTGGCTTTATATACTCAGACTCCTCCAACGCTATTCTACCACTAAAGCGATGATTACTTCGCTAAGACTTTTCTTCACGCTTGCTACTGGACAAACAGCAATGGGTGGATCGCAAGCGGTCCACCTAATTTATCACCAAATTGTGTTTTTTATTAAATTAAGTTCGACCCCTGGTGCTGCTTTAGCCTACGGGTAGTCTCAGGAGACGCTAAGGTTCTGTGGCGAAAAAAACTAGGAATTCGCTTTTTCCTGGGAATTCGGACAGTTGCGACTAGCCGAGGGTGAAGAGAGTTGGGGAACAAAGCGCCACTGTAATTAAGGCAACCGCCACTTGTGTTGCAGAGAAATAATTAAAGCTGGTTGGAGGATTGATATAAAGCGCTTTTTATGAGTTAGGGGAAAAACTAAGAGAGATTTTTTTTAAGGGCATAAAGATACAAATTTTAGATTAGCAATTTGGTCGGACAATTCTTGGGAATAAGATATTATGGCCTAATGCTAATTAATTTTGAAAAGTATAGTTCCAATTTGCATTTGAAATAAAAAATGATTGGAAAATTTTTGTTGATATATGGACGATATTTTTTAAAAACGTTTTTTTTTAGGGCAGAATGATGCAATATTTAGATTAGCAATTTGAGTGAGATAATTCTTAAGAATATATAATATATTCTGTTTTAATGCTAAATAATTAAAAAATGAATATTTTTAATTTGTATTAGACATCCAAAATTATTGGTAAATTATTCTTGATGAATGGTGATTTTTTCAAACGTTCGATTTAGTGTAACGTTCTTTCCCGTTTTGTAATTGCTGTCCCTTCACTTCAATTCCCCACTAAAGGGACAGAAATTTCTTTCATCACATGCTATGTGAATTGTATTGTAATATTAAATTATTTTTCGCTTATGCTTTCAACACGGCATTCTACGTGGGGACAGTAATTACAAGGACATGAATTACAAAACCATAGATAAAGCATAACAGGGGAAAACTATTTTATATTTCTTTATTATTTTTGTTCATACATTCTAAATGCATGAAGTAGAATAACATCTACTTCACGGGAGCGCAGTATTTCATAGTTAACTTCAGAAATGAAGGCAGTTTGGACGTCTAAGATATTTTATTATAAAGAAATCATTTAAAGTATTTAACGGGACGGAGTCCGGAGCCGAAGCTCGGCCCGCCAAAAAGAGCACACAACCTTACATTTTGAAGTCTAATTAAAAAGTGACTATTTTTAATGGTTGTGATAAGAGTGGATCAGAAGTCAAAACAAAGCCTGCTGCGTCTGCAATTTCTGTGGGAAAGAATGTATTGACGCCTTTTAAAACGTGGGAACTGTTCGATGGATCGGCAAGACATTAACTGAGAGTTATTAAGAAAGAACTGAATATTAGAATATTATAGAGATTTGTGTGGTTAATATTATAACTTTATAGAGATTTATACGATATATCACATACTGCTACAATTTATAAAAAAAATAGAATATTTTATCTTGCAATGCCCTAAGAGATTATCAGGGAATCATCAACTAAAATATATTGTACTGCACGAAGAGGCGCTTCTTGTTCACTGGAATTTACCTTTTAACCATTTAAAGTCATTATTTTTAACAAACACGTCTAAGTGTAATCTAAACTTTTTTCAAAAAAAATACTTTGTAACCACATAAATTACGAGGGCTGTTTTTTTTTCAACCTCCGATGGGCTGTAACAAAAAGACGGGTCAAAATACAAAAAAGATTTTTTTTTTACCAAAAGTAATGTACAATACTGCTTATTTCTCCACATAATCATCTTGGCGATTAAGACATTTGTTATACCTGTAAACAAGCTTTCAAATACTCACTTCATAAAATGTAGCCGCCAATGATTGGGAGGGAGTTGTGACGGTTTCGTTAAAAAAAGTAAATTTGGAAGCTTTAGAAAAGTAAAGCAAAGTAGTTATTAATTATGATAATTTGAAATAGCCATAGCTTTAAAATGTGATTTTTTTTAATAATTTAATTTTTTGGAAGTCTGTAAAAAATTAAATATTCTTTACAATTGTTATAAAAAGTATGGCCACATGAACAATTCTTACTCTTTAAAATTCACTTTCAATTTTTTTTAAATCGAAGCATATTAATTTGAAATATCTTGCTCGGAGTACAAGCATATTATGAAAAAAATCGTTCTTCAGAAAATGAGTTCAAGGATTTCATTGTAAGATTGAAGACAGTAGAATTTCCCTTAAAAGACTGCCTGTAAATTGAAAGCTATTTACAGTACAAGAAATCTTCTTGTACCAAATGAAAGATAAAAAAATCAGATAATATTTTAATGCAAAAGTATCAAAACACATATTTTGATCAATTTTTCCGTTTTCTAAGGTATATGGATACCTTAAGTAGATAATAGAATACAGCATCATCAGCATTAAATGAAAGACCTTTTTTGAATCTTGGTCAAAATTTTCAAATCACTTTTGCACTCATTAACATGGATATTTAGAATGCAAAACAATTTTATTCACAACAATTTTTAGTCAATTTTTTTAGCGATGAACAATACAGAATTTCTTTGGTATTTACATTCAATAATGATTACAAATGATTGCAAGAAATTCCCTTGTCATAGTAGACCGTAGAAAAGCCAATTAATGCTAAATTATGAAACCGTACATCTTTGTTAAAAAGTTTCATTTAATACGTACAGGGTGGCCCAGCGGGTAGTGTTTGAAACAAATGAAAAATAAAAACAAATAATAGACACGAGAAGAATTTAATGACGTTTATTGAATGGACATATTGGGCAATTTATGACAAAGAGGTTCGAAGTGCCCGCCATCTTTAACAAGGACAGCAGTTAGGCGGTTCTCGAATCCAACCATACTCCATACTCCTTACCCATACCTTCCTCCTTCCTCCATACTCCTGCCATACTCCTTTTGTTTGGCCAATTATTTTTGTGGAACTTCTCACAAAAGCTAAAAAAAGCTTCCCACAAAAAGAATTGGTCAAACAAAAGGAGTATGACAGGAGTATGGAGGAAGGTATGGGTAAGGAGTATGGAGTATTTTTGTATTCGAAAACCGCCTAACTGCTGTCCTTGTTAAAGATGGCGGGCACTTCGAACCTCTTTATCATAAATTGCCCAATATGTCCATTCAATAAACGTCATTAAATTCTTCTCATGTCTCTTATTTGTTTTTATTTTTTCATTTGTTTCAAACACTACCCGCTGGGCCACCCTGTATTTACAGTTATAAAAGTCATGCCATTTTAAATTTTATACACATGAAATGTTGCTGTTCAAAAATTTGCATTACATTTTTACGCAGTTTTATTTACGATATTCTTAACGTAAGCTTTATAGATCGGTGGTTGCTAGATATGTCATTTATGTAATGGATATTTAATAAAATTACATTTTTTATCACGTATATGGTAAATCAGATATAGCATAGCTACTCTTTTTAATCACAATATTATTTGTAATTTTAAATGAAAATACGTACCCTGCTTATGGAATGATTTTAATGAATTTATAAGTCAAATAAATATTCACATTTACACTTCTTAACGCTAATACTGCATACCATTAAGAGTAGGTCTTTGTAGCATGTACTATTATATACAGGTCCTATACCTTAAAGTCTACGTAGAACAAGATAATAACCCTGTTATATATGTCACACAAGAAATTAATCTGCTTTTAAAAAGAGAAACACTTTAGATTTTGAAATGGTTTTTTTTTCAAAAACGTTAAAAAATACCACTACTTTTTTGGAATTTCGCCAATAAGAGTAAAAGTTTGTAATCTATACAGTAATAAATTAAAGGAATACATTGTTTAAAACGTTGAGACATGAACGTTTGAAATGAATTAAATTACTGTTTTAGGTGTTAATAAAATCAAACAAAATGTTAAGTTAAAAAAGAATATATTTGTAAAATAATGCATAGATGTTGTAATTGTCTAGTGTGTTGAAGAAACGTGAATAGGTAGTATTTGGACGTAGCTTAGTCTCGAAAACAAACACAGTTATAACTTAAATTTAAAGTTATTATTGATTAACGGAATATTTTATTTTCTCAAAAACTAAATAAGTATTTTAAAAATTTGTTTCCGTGCGATTTACGAAATATTTTTTCAAGTTATTCTGTTTTTATTTCTGTTATTTTACAAATAATAAATTGAAATTTTTTTAAAGACATTTTTATTTCTTATGTTTATAAACAATTTGGACATTTAAAACGAAATCAGCTACTTTTTTGAAAGAAATTTATGTTTGTTAAAATTAAATTGTTCTTTAAAAAACATTTGTTTTCCTTAATGCTTTCCTTACTAATTTAAACGAGTTTAAATTAAGCAAATTCGTTTGCAGCGCCAATTTGCAGCGCCATCTTCTGATAGTTTTTCTGTAGGATATCGGTGTTCACAGGATAGATGGCGCTAGAGTTTATTACCCTTACAGCGCCATCTATCGGCAGATTTTATAACTATTTTGTTCCTTTGCCAAACAAAATTCCATTGCCTCACGATTGTTCTGTTAAAATATCAAATCATACTGGCAAGTAGTTTTAAAATTATCGATTTTTGAAATCGTAACTTTAATTATAATCACCCTGTATATAAGCCGAGGCGCTACACATATACCAATATATATTATAAACTCTTTGCTCAGGAGGTGGAACTTTGTAGAAGTTTTTTCAGAAGTAAATTTATAGGACATTTTGGTTTAACATGAGTTAGAATGGACTATTAATCACAAAGAACTGACAGAGCTTGTTTACTTGTTCAAAGGACGCCCGCCAAAAATGTGTATTTTTACAGATCAAAACTTTCAATTTCACTAAATTGACGTGACCATCAGCAAATTTTAAACTAAGGATTAATTAATATTACTATTAAGGATTTATGAAAAAGGTAATTTAAGTTATTTGGGTTTTAAGTTTAATGAGGTTAAAAACATAAGCAATTTAGGAGAGAGAGAGAGTGTTAAGTTATGGTTAAGTTATAGTATGTCATATATATGTCATGTATACGTACGATTTTTTTTTGGAGTGAAGAGGTTAAGGTAATTACATTTAATGTGCAGTAATTTTTATAATTATGTGTTTATTTATAATTTAAATATATATTTTTATTATTACATTTTTAGGTGCGGAAAAGGAAACTTTCTGCAATCGCTCCTGTAGTTACAATCTGACAAACTAAAGACTCGTATTTACACTGCTCAAAACAATCAGGGGAGCACATGGTTTAAACCCTTTCACCCCAATGATTCCATTTGGAATCATCAGCTTGTGATTTTTTTTTCTCACTAATTTGAGCTCGCACTTATTTATCGTTAAATGGAAAAACCATGTCTTTTGAAAAATTAAATAATGTTTGTTTTAATTAAATAAAAATATGAAAAACATGGTAAAATAAAATTTACTCTCAAAAATTTTTATGAAATAAATTGAGCCTTAATTCTTCACGCTTGCGTTCTTAGATGTTTAAAAATTGATTTTAACTTTTTTAACAAATAAAGTTTTGAAAAAAGTATAGTTATAATTTATTCAAAAGTTACAATTCCAATCCCCCCCCCCCCCCTTAAATTATAGTTTAAAAATTAAGATTTTTTTTCCCGGTTTTTTACTATTTCATCCTGGATGCATAATGAATCTATTTCACAAATTTTAGATTTTTAGAATAAAAAATAAAAAGTTTGAATTTATAGAGTTAACATAACTACACAAAATGCTCCCCTAATTGATTTGAGCAGTGTATTTCAAACACTATCACACGAAATCAAACACCGTTATATGTCCATGTACTATAAACTATACCATACCCAGAAACACATAATTTATGTATAAAATTCAATGAAAAAGAGTTCATTGGTAAATCAAGAGCTTTATTTTTGTATTACAAAGTGTAATTTTGATGGTGTATATAACTGTTTACACAGTAAAAAAATATGTTAATTTCACAGAAAAATATCATATATTTACGGAAACACTGTTATTTTCTTTTAACCTTTCTTCTTTTCCTGTAAAATAAACTGTTTAAAGGGGAAAAAAAAATTCTTTCTGTTTTTAATCGCTTGACTGAAACTGAAGAGGCATTTCAACTGTTTGTGCAATATCTACGTGCACAAATAGCTTAGTTAGTAATGCTTTGAACTGGAGACCTAAAGGTCCGTAATTCGAATCCGGGGTAGGCACTTTATTAATCCTTGTTAGCGTTGTGGCTAGTGTCCACGCTTTCACTGGGGTGACTGGGGGAAGTAAAGTTACGTGTTTTCTTTATAATTTGTCTGTTAAAAACGGTTTTGTGTTAAAATTATTAATTATTCGAATAATATAAACAGATTATCTCTGTAAATTTTACGGTCTACCAGCATACTTGCATACCAGCACACATTATTTTCTGTAAAACCAACAGACTTTTTTTACAGTGTACATTTTTTGATATTATCTCATTGTGAGTATCACTGTTGGATGTCGTATTAAATGTTGTGAAACATATATTAAATGTTGTGAAATGTTTTTAACGCACTTTAACATGTGATATTGGATATTTACCACATTTTTCCTTGATGTAACACTTTATTTTTGTGAAATGAAATGTATTGTATATTTTTAACTGTAGTAGGTAATATGTCTGTGTATTTGTATTAAATGGTCAAAAAGAAAAATTATTGTATAAAATATCATCTAAATTTCTATAGGATTAACTAACATGCAGTAAAATTCAGTGTGTTCAAGCACCAATACGTTGTTGATAAAAAAAATTGAAATAATACATCCGGTTATTTCTATAATAGTTAGTCAAAATTTGTTAAAAAAATTTTTGGCTGTGTACTTACAGTCCCTGGACAAATTATAAACGCACTGTATTTTTTTCAGTAATGATGAAAACATACCAAAAAATGCCGTATCATTAAAAAAGATGTCGATATATGTATTAAGTATAGCAGATAGTATTTTCTATTCAATAGCTTAAGTTTAGGAACACAAATGTCCTTCTAAAGGTATTCTGTTCATCATTGATTGATACATGAAATCTTGCAGTGCGTCTAATAATTTTTCCAGGGTCTGTAGTTTAGTCTCAAAACTAAAATTTATAAATTTTTATGTTATTAGTTCACCTTCTAGTATTTTTTTTATAATTATTAAATAATATTTTTGGCGTTTTAATTAATAATATATCCACATTATTTGAATAATGGTGCTAAATTTTAAAATAATAATGGTAGCATTTTCCTTTAGAGTTATTGAAACTAGTGGTGGAAGTAACTCTTAAGAAAAATATTATAAAAAAATTATTTTTAGAATTCATAGAAAAATAAATATTTTCATTTAATATTAAAAAGTAAAAAAAAAACTATTTAAACTAAACAACGAAACATAGGCTTCTTTTCATAAAGAAAAGAAAGAAGCTACTAAATCAGTAAAATATTATATTTAATATAGTTTAATTTTCACAATTGATAAGATACAAGAATTATTAAGTTTTAAAAAGTTTTGAATATAAATCAGTGTTCCAATATTTTCGTAAATGTAAATATAAAAGTAACGTTTTTGAAATTTTAATATGCAAAATGTGATGTAGTATTTTAATGTTATATGAGTGTTAGGTGTAATTGGATTTTGTACACTTTTAGAAGACATAGTAAAGTTAAAGTAATAAAAAAATGTTCAGTATAATTTATCCCCAGGATGTATTTCGAACACTATGCTAATTTTAATATGACATTTTTAAAAAAAAAACTTTACTAATTTGAGAGTTAACTGGTTAAAACTAAACCTTGTGCCATATTGTCCATGTATGTTCCTGAATGTGATATTAGTATGCACACTGCATTAGAAAAGAATTATATTTTGTACAAAAACTATCAAATGTTTTGAAGCACATATTTAACAAAAGAAATATTCGTTTGATTAATGAAAAATTATTTTCAATGTACCAAATAATTTTTCTGTGTTTTCTGTAATTAAAAATACTTATTTGATCTTTAATTTCGACTGTATTATACAACAAAAATATTCTAAATCTATTACTTAGTAAAAGAGGGAATTTTGTGCAATGACATAACATAAAACATTCGGATTTTCAACAAAAATATAGATAAATATTTATGTAAGTGAGAATGGAGAAATATGTATTTAGAAGTTTTGAAACTACACCCTTCACTTGTCTTTCACGACAACATTTTGTGTAATTAAATCCATATTTATGTATTGTTGTGAAAAAAATCCTACTGTTTTGATCAAATCCCTATTTATATATTGTATATTTGTGACAGTGTCAGTTGTTTAAAACAATATCGTTCAATAAATATATTTTAATACTCATAAGTTGAGTTTTCTTTTTAAACAATTTTACAGTGCAGGCTAGAGTCACCCAATGTCGATATATGCTAGAACGTACAGACGAGTCGTGACAACTGCTAGTTCAATCCATTGTTTCAGAAACCCTCAAAAGTCACAGTTTTATCAAAATTGAGTTATTAATGATAATCCATTCATCCTATGGAAACACACATTCTGTGAAGAAATCATGTTAATTTAGTAGTTTGCACAGTCATGAGAAGCAACCACTGAACTGAATTGAAAATCTGAAAGGAGCATTTCATGAGAAACTGGTGAAGCCTATTTTTGGGTCACTTGGCGATAGCTTTAGGGAGAATAGGTGCCACATTTGGCATGAATTCGTCGATCACAATTGACACTTGACTTGACAGTTTGCATTGGATCGTCAAAATCGCTCGCCAAGAATAGTACTAAAAGGAATTTAAGTTTTAAAGATTGTTCCTGCAATTCTATTTTTTTTAAAGTACATGTTTCCAAAACTTCATTATATAAAGAACCTCCTAAAGCAATAACATATCAATTATCTATTATTGAAAAAGTCAGTTTAAAATGCTTATTTTAACAGGTAAAGTATAGGATTGGCGGCAAAAGTTGGGTTGCTGTTACAGGGTTGCCGCGCTTCACCGACTCTATTGGCGAGAGTTTCGATGCTCCTTCCAGAGTTTCAGTTCAGTTCAGTGGAAGCAACCGAATATTACGGTTCGGGGAGAAACTCTATAAGACACAGACCTTGTCGAATTACTTACAAGAGGGCGCGAAACACAGATATTTGTTGGGGGGTCAGAAACACCATAAGTCCAATATTGTAAACGATTGTTCTGGTTATTTTATTTTTACTTTCTTACTGAAATTGTTTCGAGACGTACAAAGTGAGTTTTGCAACTGCGCCCCATCATATGTAAAATATCGTTAAGGCATACATTTCGATGTAATTTTTGATATACAGAACTCAAGATAAAATGTCTGTCGTTCAATTTTTTTTTATCATCTACACTCTTGTCCAAAGATAAAATAATGTAAATTTATGTATCCGGCTATTATTTGCACACTTACCGAGATAAAACCTCCAACTATTTTTATCAGCACAACAAAGGATAAACACTGATGTCATTTTATTTCTTATTTTCGAATTGATAAGCCTTATCTCTTAACAGGTAATTTTCTCAAAAAACATTTCCATTAGAATGAAAAGTTCAGTTCTAGGTACCAAAATGAAACAATTCGGAGAATTTTTTCTGTCAATTTTAGGATAAGGGAAGATAGCGGTAGGATGGGGCGAGTGTAAGACCCTTATCCCTTGTTAAATAGAAGGTATCTCAAAATGTTTTTGCTCCTACATTTTTTGAAACTTAATCAATATTTTAAATAATAATCAATATTTTAAAAAGTAATTTCGCGAAATATTTATTAAATGTTTTGCATAATTTTAATTTATATTCTAACACTACATTTAATGTAAATGAAAATTGCTTAATAATATTGAGAAATATTGTCTTTCGAAAAGTGATTTCATTAAAAATAAAGTAGGTAAAATTTGCTTCCTACTGCCTGTTCTTCCTGAGCTTTAACACAGCCAAAAAATGTATACTTTTTAATAAATTGAAAAAGTATTTAATTCAACCAAAAGATAAGTTTAACTACAACTGCAATCATTTTAATTGCATTAATATTATACCAAATCGCATGCAACGATACTTGACGAAGGTTTATAAGCGGGTCGCTGACCAAGCACACAAACCTGAATATATATGTCTACCAACCAACCAACCAAGCATGCAACGATGCGTCCTCGTCAAAAATAGTTTCCTTTCGTCACTTGACCAGGGTTTTAAATTACGTGGCGTTATTGGCTCTGTTAAAGCTTCTAAAGGTGGCTAAAAATAGGCAGCCAGAAACCATTACATTAGTTCCTTTAGACACTATAGGGGCGCTAGTTTCTATGTCAATTTCAATATAGAAAATCCTTAATGGTAATCCAATCAGAGTTGCAGATCTAGAGGGTATTTAATCTATGGCTTCACTATAGGTAGGTAGGTTAGTTAGTCGCTTCCGGTTGTCTATTTCTAGCGTTCTGTGAGGAACTTAAACACAGCAAATTACGCCTCGAGAATTTAAACTTTGGTCAAGTGACGAGATAAGCACCTGAGCAGACACCCAATTGAACTTCGAGCGAAATCGTACGCTTTTAGCCGTCGGTACTTTCGACTCCACACTTTAAACAAGCAAATCTGTCCCAGTTTGCTTGGGACACCCCGTAATTAAGCCGATTTTACTACCTATTACTTGCCAACAAATATCCGCGTCCATAGGATGTGGTCGGGTTTTAATTAGTTGGTTGGTTGGTACATATATATTCTGGTGTGTGTACTTCATCAGTGACCCGCTTATAAACCTTCGTCAAGTAATACAGAAACAGAACAAATTTTACTCACACACAAAAAGAAGGTAAATCCAGGGCAAAGGCGGGAACGAACGCGCACCCGGTACAGCCCGCAGACCCAGGTTTTGAACGCGGAACCCTCTGCATGGGAGGCCGATGTTCTGTGGACTGGGCCACGGACAGGGCCGGATTTCTAAATAGGCTAAGTAGGCTGTAGCCTAGAGCGGCAAATGTTTGGGGGCGGTAAATTTTACGACCAATTAAAGCGGCATCCGGTATAAAAAAAATATATTATAAGGATACTAATATTTTTAAGAAAAAAACAAATAATTTACATTACTGCGTAAATCACAAACGTATATATAGTACTAAAACTCATATATAGTAGTAAACATGGTATCTGCCAGGGCAATTTAACCCCGGATTTGGAAGTTGAAAGAAAAATAGTATAACAGTTCGCCTATTATTTCGCTTTCGATTTAAAGTTTAAAGGTACATAGATGCTTCTAATATGTAGAAAGAAAGAAAAATAGTCGAGAAAACTATATCTGGCGGCAAATCTATCCTAGCCGACAAGCGGCTAATCTTTAAATCCGGCCCTGGCTACGGAGATCCCACATCAGTGTAGAAACCATTCTTGCCTTGGACACGTTATCAGGCCAGAACGGATCGCAAGCGTTAGGCGCTGGTTCGATCCCGGTGTCAGTCACTGCTTCCTACCAGATGGAAATATGCAGCCAAAATACAACTAAAATACCCGAATATACATGGATAGACATGCCCGTTAAATCTGTGGAGTCCTAAGTCCCGACGGCGTTAGCGTACGGTGGTGCTCAAAATTCTGTTGCGTGCAAGCTCTGGTGTCAAACTCGGTACTTGACCGTGGTTCTAAATCACGAGGCATAATTGGCTATGTTAAAGCTCCTAAAGGAGGCTAGAAATAGGCAGCCGGCAACGATTAAATTACCAATATTGTCTTTCTATTTGTTGGGTTTTACGTGTTCCGGCTGTCTATTTCTTGCCTCCATGGAGCTATACATCCAACCAATTTCGCCTCGTAATTTAGAATCTTGGTCAAGTGACGAGGTCGAAAGATGACTGGGTACCCAAAAGAACTTCGAGCGACATCGTACGCTAACGCCGGCGGAACATTTGACTCCACAAATTTAACGAGCAAGTCTGTGCCTGTGTACTCGGATACCCCTTGTGATTTTTGAGGGATTTTTTTAGCACTAATACGTGGTTCTGATACGAACCGGGAACCTTCTCGCTGAGAAATCGGCACGTACAGGCTAGGTTGGTTGTTTGGCTCATATATTTTCAGGCTTGTGGGCTTGGTCACAGAGACCCGCTTATAAAACCTTCGTCAAGAAGGACGGACACGACATACAAACACATACAATACAGATGCTGCCATCTATCGCCATCTCCACAATTTAGACATGTCCCTGAAGGGGAGGGAAATAGTCTCCAGGGACCTGTACCCGTGGTAAACAGGACTTTCGGACCCAACAGATTTAACGAGCACGTACTCCGCATATACTCGGTGGGTCTTCAGTGGTACCGGACTCACGCGGCGGACATTTCCCAATTAAAGAGCATCGTCGATTCCGACCCCTTGGATTTGACGCTGGTCATATAGGCTCCCCACAGAA
Source organism: Oedothorax gibbosus (assembly GCA_019343175.1). Taxonomy (NCBI): domain Eukaryota; kingdom Metazoa; phylum Arthropoda; class Arachnida; order Araneae; family Linyphiidae; genus Oedothorax; species Oedothorax gibbosus. Next base: position 19,480,477 of record CM033275.1, on the reverse strand, counting down.
CCCACGTACCGGATAGTTTTTATATAATTAGCTTGCGGCTATTAATGTAGCCCTTTGACTCAGAGAATAAACACAGCCGTATAAGTATCGTAATTAACACTCCACCTCCACAATTTAGACATGTCCCTGAAGGGGAGGGAAATAGTCTCCAGGGACCTGTACCCGTGGTAAACAGGACTTTCGGACCCAACAGATTTAACGAGCACGTACTCCGCATATACTCGGTGGGTCTTCAGTGGTACCGGGACTCGATCGCGGGACCTTCCGATCTCGAGACCGAGACGCTGGCCACTATAGGCTCCCCACAGAACCCACGTACCGGATAGTTTTAATAATAAGAATAGCTTGCGGCTACTTATATCTAGCCTTTGACTACAGAGAATAAAACACAGCCGTATAAGTATCGTAATTACACTCCACCTCCACAATTTAGACATGTCCCTGAAGGGGAGGGAAATAGTCTCAGGGACTGTACGTGTAAACAGATTTCGGACCCAACAGATTTAACGAACGTACTCCGCAAAATACTCGGTGGTCTTCAGTGTACGGACTCGATCGCGGACCTTCGATCTCGAGACCGAGAGTGGCATTATAGCTCCAGACCCACGTACGGTAGTTTAATAAGAATAGCTTCGGCTACCCTTTATCTCAGCCTTTGACTCAGAGATAACCGCCGTATAAGTATCGTAATTAACACTCAAGTGCACTTTAATTGTAATAAACACTTAAAATGCATCAATGAAAGATGTCGACAATTGAGCTGGGAACTATATATTATTAAATGCAGTCATATTGGTTTAAATTTTATAAGTAAACTAGTAGGTATGATGCAAGGGCATTTTAAGGTTTAACTTGGTGTTCGTTGTTTTTTTTTCAATTAGTTTCATTTTATTAGGGGCTCGGATGGACGAGTGGTTTGGACCATTAAGCTAGCAGTCGGCGCGCTGTAACGGGTGCAGGTTCGATTCCCGCCTTCGCCCTGGGTGTACTTTCCTTTTTCTGTAACAGTAAAAATTCTTTCCGTGTCTGTCTTACTTGACGAAGGCTTATAAGCGGTCTCTGATCAAGCACACAAGCCAGAATATATATCAACCCTACCCATACCCATTTTATTAACACCGTTATGTAATATAAGCTAAATTATATTGGTGCATTGATTTATCAATGGTAAAGGATTTAAGTATTCCCAAATTTTAGTGGTATTCATATGTTTCTAATAAAAAATCTAGTTAAGGATAATAATATAATAATATATTTTAAAAACCATAACAACATCATTTAAATTGCACAAACAACTAACATAAATTGTTATTTCGTAAGATTTTTGAATTTTTAGATTTTAATACTTCTTATATAGGTGAAAATTCGTATTATTTGAAAAAACTACACCACTTTCGCACAAAATCCGATTTTTTTTGTCGTGTTGCCATCAGCTTTGTATAATAAATTAAGCATTTAAAAAAACATTTCGAATTAAAACATTTAAAATGCACAAACTACATTCATCATAACATCCATTGTTATGTCCCTTAAAACTATAATTCCATATCCATCCATCCGATATCCATCAAACCAAAGATGTGTCACGATATTCCTCAGGATATCCTGGGTTTTCGCAATTAGTTCCGTTTTATGAGCAACACTCCATAAAAATGTCTTTCGTTTTTTATCAGCAACACGGCCGAGTACAAAAGAAAGATTACGAGTTGAATAAGAGAGATTACTAGGAGTTGTTATGCGATAGTTTATTTATTGGTGTGTAAGAGTAGTGTTTGTTATATTAGATAGGTGGAAAGTAAGCTTAAGGTTGGGTTTCATTGAGTTTCTTAAAGGTAAGGTATTAATTATTTCTATTAATGCAGTATAACTCCAATCATCCGAAGTAATAGGGTACTTGGCAGTATCGCTAAAATACCTTCCAATGTTAATTAAATTATAGTTTGAACCCAAATATAACAAACGTATATATTTTTTTTTGCAAAATAAATCTTTAAATAATTAATAAAAATCATTTTCAAATTTCTTTTTTTTTCATCGGTACGTCACGTGTCACAAACACGTCGATTTGGCCGACGTCACTAGTATATATAAAGAAACCGGTGTGATGTTTTTTTCTTTGTTATTAAACTGATTTTAATCTAACTTACTATTAAAATAAGAATTATATAGATAACGGGTGGAGGTTTTACAGAAGCGGATAGTTCAAATTTGCTTAAAGTAGCTTCCAAAATGGTATTTCAAAGTTTGTTTATAGTTACTAGGGACATCATAGATACCACGTGACAGCCACAAAGCGTTTTCGGGAGTGATTTTTCGTCCTAATTTTAAAATTCATTTTTCCCCTTTTTATGGGGTATTTGAGAAAAAAAAATACGGGTCTAATACTTAAGCTGGCATAAGAATATTATAAGCCAATAAAAAAAAATTTAGTCAAGTACCCTATTGAGACCTTACCACATTCAGGTATTCAAAAATTATTTGGATAATCGAAGTGTTTTGGAAAAATGTTATTTTATTCAATTACTTTTAATGTATCTTTGTGCTGTGAGTGTGCATGTAGTTCTAGTTTTTGTCGTCGTCAACTAACCCTTAAGTGTATGGTGCCGTTTGAGTAATAGCTTTTTGTAATAGTTTTTTTTTCTTTAACTTACGTTGGAACGTTGGTTTTTTTAGATGTTATGGAAAATGGTAGATATTGAAAGTTTACTGTCTTTGTTGAATGTCATGCCTAGTAAAATATTTTGGTACGTCAAAAAAAAAACCTTACTGACATCTTTGCAAAGACGAACTGTAATAAATAGGCAGAGTAAAAAAAAAAATCTGAAATTCGGATAATCAGTAAACCTTCGGATGACTGGATTTCTTCTGTAATAAGTTTCGTTAATATTTTGGTCGAAATAGAGCAATCGAATGTGATTTTTTTTTATTATTACGGCACCAAATTATTAATGAAAGTAATGCTTTTGATCTTTAGTTTTGAGGAATGCTTTTAGTAAGGGTCTTGAAGAGAATGAACTATATGTCTAGTAAACTTTGATTGGGAATGCTTGATTAGACTGATTTGAGGGAATGCTTTTAGTATTTGGAAATAGAGAATCGAATGGATTTTTAGTATTTGAGGAATGCTTTTAATGAACTAAATTTGAGGAATGCTTTTAGTATTTGAGAGAATGCTTTTAGTATTTGCGAAAAACTAAATAGAATTGTTATACAAATACTGGAAAAATCTGCTAAAATTAATACTTAAGAATTACGGTTGATATTTTTTATTATAAAAATGTGAATTACTTTAAAATGTATATACTTTACTATAGATTAAAGTATTTGCTACACTGAAGCTCATTTTTTTTATCTAAGTATAAAATTATGCTTAAGAGGGATTGTCAGCCCCATAGAACTAATGCATTAGTTTTGGAATCAAAACTTCCGCAGAAGTATTGTTTTGCCATGTTAGCCCTTTTTCCCCAGGTATGTGAATCAACATAACATCGAAATGAAACAAATCTGAAACGAAAATGTCATCTAGTTATTCAATTCTATATTTTTGAAGTTTTAAAATGGAAAAAAATATACAGCAGATGGTGACGCTATTTTAAAACTTTATAAATTAAGAATTAAATAACCGGATGTTATTTTCTTTTCAATTTTGTTTTAAATTAACTTTATGGTGATTCCCATACCAGGTGAAAATGGGATAACATGGCAAAGCAATTCTTTTTCAAAAGTTTCGATTTTAAAACTAATGCATTAGCTCTATAGGACTGACAGTCCCTCTTAATGACATTCTAACTACATTTCATACTTTTCAACCTCTACCATAAACCAAAGCTCCTTTAGTTTGATATTACCAAAAAGTCATATAAATTGATTCTACCCAAACTTAATTCATTAGTTTTGTTTTACCAAAAACTTAATTATTAAAATTGTTAAAATTTTTATAAAATAAATATAACAAACTTAATAATATTTTTTTATTCATAAACTTATTTGGTTGAGAGCCTCTTTCACCTCATTATACTATATAAACTCCTATGAATTTGGCATACAAAATCTAATTCATAAATTCTTTATTTAAACACAAATTTTTAAAACAAATTGACTTTGAAACCATGTTCTGTAAGCAATTAAAAAATTTACAATGGGGTTGTTTTACGTCGTGAATAGCAACAGCTCTAGCTGTCTTGTTTTAATTTTTTGTCTGTAATTACTTTTTGTTTTGGTATTCGAAAATGAGTTTTCTAAGAATAATTCACTTATTAAATTTTTAAAATTCCAACTTCTTGCTCTGCTGTTGGTTGTTTAAATCATTTGTTAAAGAAGGCTTGTATAGAAAGAAAAGTTTATTTTCATCCAAGACGGTTATTTTGAGAGTAAAACTGAAACAACCATATGACATCACAGGATTAACAAAAATGAAAACAAGAGGGTCACAACATGTGCAACATTCCCATTGTAATTTTTTCACGGGGTAGGGGGGGGAAGCATTCATTTTAATGGATGTTGCCGACATAAATGAATTACAAATGGAGACTTCAAAACATAGGAAATCAGTTGAAAATGAAATTTTTCGACTGGGACATCTGCCCAGCACCCCAGATCCCTTGGTCAAGTAAGTTGAATTGGGCAAGGCAGGCCTTGCGATCCAATGTAGTCGAAATAATTTTTATATCATTCTGTAATGAACATTAACTCTTTATTTATTTTGCACTTAAAATGTTAATTTAAAACAGTACAGTTTCAGCAGAATTTAAATCGATATGGATAAAATGTTTTTAAAAATAATTTATTTTGAATTCTGACCTTCTATTCAGATTATATAAAGTTCTTTTCTTTCGATTCTATTCGAATTATATAAAGACTTTATTCTCTATTCGGTTTTATTTGACGCATCAGATTTAACTATGTCACTTGTAGTTTATTCTTAGAAAGTGTTTGAAGGGAGGACGGACAAAATTATTTAAATGCCTTTCACTCTTTACGTGATAAACAGAAGCTTAAAAGCAAAGGAGATTGGAAGTTAAAATTTTGAATTGAATATAATAATAAAATAGAGCGTTCTTTGTGTGTTTGTTAGTAACCTTATAAACTCTTAAACTATACATTTGTTTGGCTCGTAACTTGGCACCAATGCAATTTCATACTTAAAATACAGGGTGTCCGTAAAAGAATGTCCGAGTTTAAATGGTATATTACAGGAATTTATTTTATACTAAATATAACAAATCATACATGACATTGAAGGAAAACTAACCTAGTTTTTCCTATAAGAGTTCCATGTGTGTGCTTTTAGTGATACGGCACACATCCAAACGAAAATGCATTTCTTCCCATACTGTGTCTGCAGCAAGTCCGGAGTAATGGTAGCAACAGCTTGTGCAATTCTACCTTTCAAGGTTGGTAAATCGTGGGGTAAGGGTGGAACGCAGACGCAATCTTTTACGAAGCCCCAAAGGAAGAAATCACAAGGCGTGATGTCAGAGGTGAACGAGGCGGCCAGGGTAACAAAACTCTGACATTCTTTTACGGACACCCTGTACTAAGAAGCTAGTTTTAAGGGCTTTCTGTACCGATCTTCATTTTATCGCCAAACTTGTCATCAATCTAGCCAAATGCTTGTCATATAACGGATCAACTGCGTGAAAAATGAGGTGTTTTCTTACCACATAGCGGAGATTTGCCTTGGAATAACATAATTATACAATTATAGAATATATGAGGGAAATTTCAAGTTCATATTGAAGGCGAGTTTTGGTTAATGAGAGCGTGCATTATATTGTATCGCCGTATTTTGTATATTGGAATTATAAGTTAATATAAGTAACGGAATATAATACTTTATAATGGACGGGGACAATAACATAAGCTTAATTATCCTATAGCAGATTAAATGGTATGCCTACTTGGGTAGACTACTTATTTTTAGTCAACGCGAAGAATAAGTATTTATTTGGTAGTATTCGAATTAACTAACGACTAAAACTGTGTAAATAACTACTATTTTCTTCTTAGACTACGGGTAATAGTTTTACAATCATATATGAGCGAGTTACATAGAGGGGTATTTAGCTATTTTAGTAACAATCGGAAGTTTTTTTCAAATTATTGAAATTTTTAAATACCATTATTTTAGTTGAAAAAAAATGCAAATTAAAATATAATTTTACGTAAACTTTAGCAGTCTTTTTTTAAAAAAATCAAATTTCTATAAGCAAGGCAGGTACGTTTTGCATATATAAAAATCCAAATTTCTTCGTATGAATGATTGGGGTTGACACTATATTAAAGGTGACTTTTAACGTTCAGCATCAAATATGCAAGTTATATAGTAAACTCCCGATTATCCGCGGGTCACGACCCCCTCCACCTTTTCCCCCCTGCGAAAATAATAATTTAACAAAGCGCAGAGAAATGAAATTTATCTTTTTCAAAACTTGTTGGAAGAATGCATTTCTAAGAAATACGATTTTCTTTCAAGAACGACGAACACATTTAAAGAACGAATAATACATTATAAGAACAACGAATGCATTAAAATAAGAATGACTATAAAAAACCTGGTGTGCCAAAATGTGCTCGGCCAGGGGCAGATTTTTGTTAAAAAGCGTCACTTGTAAAATAAACTGCCCGCGATTTTAATTGAACTGCTTTGGGTGATTTTGATAGTAGCGAAATGAGTGAGTAACGAAAAAAAGTTGTCTTGACAATTCAAGACAAAGAATGAGAAGTTGCAAGTCTAACAAACAAAAACAATTAACTGACTTTTTTGTAAAACTGTAAATTTTCATATTTCATAGCTTTTACGGTTTTTTCTCTTAAAATACAATTACTGTACTTTACTTTTATAAAACCCAGAAGCAATTTTGTAGATATTTTCTTTACTTTTGCGGATTATCCGCGAATTCGTTTATCCGCGCCACCTAATTCCACGGATAATCGGGAGTTTACTGTATATATTACTCTACTAAATAAATTAGTCCAGTAACCAGGTCGTCAAAAAGGGGCGTTTCAGGAAAAAAAATACAGGAATTGTTTTCTCAACGGTTTTATATGTTTTCGAGGGTGCTGAATCCGAATATCAACTTTGTGAACGAATTCGGGCATGGGAACTTTAAAAAAAATCGAAAAAATCCCAAAATTGTACCCCTTTTTTGGTTTTTTCCTTCTAGCAGGAAAAGTATTGATTTCTCAACAAAAACGTCAATACAAAAGTTAAAGTTCTCTAAACAATCTAAATAAAAGTCAATTACATCATTTATGTCAGTCTAATAGTTTATTTGCTACAGCGCGCTGAAAATCAGGCAAATTCCGCCCGAATGTAGAAGTCCACAATTTTCACTTGCAGCGCGCGGGCTCGAAAAATGGTATAGTCGAAATAGAATTAAGGGTGAAATTAATTAGAACACAAACTATTCTTGTTGCAAATGGTAGGAAACATGCTTCTAATGAACATACTAAAATTGTAACCCGAAATGTCGCGCAAAATACGTTTATTGGCCGCTATCTTGAAAAAACGTCAATTTTTTTAAAAATTACAAGAAACCACAATAAGTCGAGTTTGATATAAAATTAAAGGACATATTATGTTGACAAAGAATATGCTATTGTTTTTTTAAAACTTATATATTTACAAAGATGATTTTGGAAGGAAACGATGAAAAAACGGCCGAAATTTGAGAAGGAATGACTGAAAGTCATCCTCCTGGAACCTGGATCATTCGAAATGCAGTGAAATAACTTATGCAATGAGTTTGCTGACCAGTGTTTCCCGTTGACTTAACTCATGCAAGAATGACGAAAGATTTTGTAGGTGTAAACAAGGTAATGCAATTCTTTATAGACCACAGTCCATTTACTGATATTTCAAGTGCTTTGTGGAATTCTGTTAATTGAATAACAGATAGTGCAGACAAGGCTAACGCGTGACATGTTCGGGAGAGATATTCAAAATAAACTAACATCCTTTTAGAGATGGAACTTTATTAAAAACTGACTAAGCAGTTACGAAGAAAATAGCCCAATAAAGGCAAGTAACTGTAGTAGTTGATGATACCGATATTTTAATGCTACCTTCTACACCATTATTCTAGAATACTTATTACATGCAATTCGCCATAAAATATTATAAAAATCAGGATATTCAAGCTTTTTAAATATATAATACGGGAGGAAAATTTTAAAACCTGCCCTCGTCTAGCTCTTATGCGACGATTATGCAATCTAAAAAAAAACACCTTAATTTGTGTCAACGCATTAACTTTTCACCAGCAATAACTAGTCCTTTTTTTCAATATTTTCATCATAACTGCATGGTTCAGTTTTCAATATAGTTCCACCTCTAAAAGATATGTTAGCTTAGTTTGATCTCTTTCAATCATGTCCCTTGTCTGCACTATCTGTTATTCCATTAACAGAATTCCACAAAGCACTTGTAAAATCAGTAAATGGACTGTGGTCTATAAAGAATTGAATTACCTTGTTTAGACCTACAAAGTCTTTCGTCATAAAAAACTTTTGTTGGACATCTCAATAATTACAAGGAGTGGTTCCGTCACGTGAAGTGAAAATTTTTGGCCGTTTTTTCATCGTTTCCTTCGTAAAACATCTTTGTAAATATTTAAGTTTTAAAAAAACCTTATATTCTTTGTCAACATAAAATTTCCTTTAATTTGATATCAAACTCGACTTGTTATAGTTTCTTGTTATTTTTTTTTAAAAAAATGACGTATTTTCAAGATGGCGGCCAATAAGCGTATTTTGCGCGACATTTCGGGTTGAAATTTTAGTATGTTCATTAGAAGCATGTTTCCTACCATTTGCAACAAGATTAGTTTGTGTTCTAATTAATTTCACCCTTAACTCTATTTCGACTATACTATTTTTCGAGCCCGCGCGCTGCAAGTGAAAATTGTGGACTTTCTACATTCTGGCGGAATTTGCCTGATTTTCAGCGTGCTGTAGCAACTAAACTATTAGACTGGCATAAATGATGTAATTGACTCTTATTTAGATTGTTAAGAGAACTTTAACTTTTGTATTGACGTTTTTGTTGAGAAAACAATACTTTTCCTGCTAGAAGGAAAAAAACAAAAAAAGGGGTAAAATTTTGGGATTTTTTCGATTTTTTTTAATGTTCCCATGCCCGAATTTGTTCACAAAATTGATATTCGGATTCCGCACCCTCGAAAACATATAAAACCGGTGAGAAAACACTTCCTGTATTTTTTTTCCTGAAAAAACTACCTGGTTACTGGACTAAATATAATTTAAAACAAATGAATATTTTACATCTAAATTTTAATGAATCTCTTGCAGTAAAAAGAAGTTTACGCATCAGTCAATTTGACTTTTCGGAATTTGGATCAAATTAATATTTCCTTTGGTCTCAGCAAATAACGGATATTTATCTCATAAATAAAATAAAGTTGAAGAAAAAGTTTTTCAAACAAAATATTTGCAGATGGTATACATAATTAAAACTTTAATATAAAGTTATATATTTAATATGCATTGTAAAGGTTTTGTATATTTTTTATAATAATGCTGTAGTTACTATTATTTTTTTTCACTGAATAAAATCATTATTTAAAAATAAAGTTAAATAATTTTCGCAATCGCATATATATATTATGCATTGTATAGGTTCTGTATATTTTTTATAGTAATGTTGTAGTTACTATTTTTTTTCACTGAATAAAATCATTATTTGAAAAAAAATAACGAAAGTATTTTTAAAATAGAATTTCTAGGAACAAATCAAATATTCTTAACAAATGCCTCCCTTCAGGCTATTGAACCTGTAAATTCCATTTCCCAAATAAAAAAAGTTCTCTAATATATTTTTACTTCTCTCCTGCAAATGGCATTTTCTCTGATAATTAAATTATAAGCACACCAAAATTCCCGGAATCATTCATGAACCAGAATTCCCTACCCAACGTAAATAAATAAACAAATATATAAAATATAGAAAAACTAGAACTAAACGATATCTGAGAAAAACTATTGCCATGGATACGGGATTAAAGCGTTAATAGCGCCATCTGGCGTATATTCCCGTGACTACTCATGATTATCTGATGCATTGCAGGAAAACATTCTTTCAGATATGTGTATTTACTACAATATTGTGGTTAGCTGTCTGTGGTTAGTACAGGTAACTTACTATTTGGTATTCATATTTGTATTTATTCATGTTTATTTGCATATATAAAGACTGTAAAAGCTTTAAATATTTGTAAAAAACTTTTTTTATTTAAAGATGGATGTATTCATTTTACATAGTGTGTGAATAGTTTTACTTGACATATTATTTGAAGAAAAAAAGGATTTTATATTAGTAATGTAGTTTTGTAATTAAATGCTAATTTTCTCGTTTCATGGATTTAAAAAACAGTTTTTTTTCGCAATAGATATTTTATATTTTATTTTCATAAAAACTGGAAAATATCTTTGTGTTGGTCATTTAAACCAAAAGTACTTTTCAACACTAACATTTTGGAATCTCTATTTACCTTTCAAAAGTGCCATTATACTCTCATAAAATTTCTATTTGTTATTATTTGTATTAGTTTGCATGCATTACGCATGCCTTCATGACAGTAATGGACAATAACAATGTGCATAAACTGAATTGGATAAAATACAGGTACGTTTGTAACAGAATCTGTCACTTAAACCGCTTCCACACAACATTTGTGTTTAACAGGAAAAAACGCTCCAAGCACAGCATTAATTCTATATTAAACATTTACACGCTAAATTTGTCTAGTTTCATTTATTTTCTTTCGAAAATGCAATAATTATTTGTTATCGTTTGCTAAAATATTTTATATTTCAAAGAATAAATATGTAATATTCATCGCTTTTAAATAAAAAGAAAACATTTCATAGCAACACACAATCAAAGAATCACTTTGTGAAATATATTTGACGTCATTTTAAACCGATTTATGGCGCAAAAATAAATTTATCTTAATTTATTGTTTAAAAGAATTAAAGTTTCTCGAACAATTGTTGTGAATGGCAATGGTGGATTTAATTCTAATAAAAATGGCTTCAAATGCTTTTCAAATGAGTATTCAATTTTACAGTTTTTTTAAATAATGGAAGTACTTCGAATTCGAATTCTTTTCTGAAATTTTCAATGTATTCTAATTTCGATGCGCTGAATTTTTTGACGCATCATACTTGTCCGTAGCATTTGTAGTTCGGGATATGAAAGTGGGTGACGGACAGACAGACGGACTTAACGATTATAATACCTTCCATTTTTTACGTTATAAACGTAGTGTGGAAGCAAAAAATATAATAATACGCATTGAATGTAGTAACGCATAGTAAATATAGTACCATATATTCAGTGCTCTTTTGTAAAAATATTTATGTGCTATAAATATTATGGAACACAAATAACAAAAAACATTATTTTGTCCCAGACATTATTATCCGCTCTATTTGAAGCATCTTTGTAGGCACGCAACGTTATGACCTATGATATTATGCTAAGTGTCATTCATTCAATTTTATTGTATATTATGATACATTACATTACATTATTTTATATTATTTATTTAATTATTTACTCTACTCTTTGCTGTTAATCCAATTTTGTTAAACTCTGTCATTTTCTACTCTACTTTGATTTATTTTAATTTTTTGAAGAATTTTAAGAAATTGTCAGTAGGGTATTGCCCATTGCGGAGATTTTTGTCCGTCTGTCCGTACGTGCAATTTCAGCTTCCGTTCTAGCCGCCTAAATTAAATTTATTTCTAATTTTAGTTTGAAAATATGATATCAGGTACACTTTATACCCTTTGCTAGTTTGTCTGTCCGTACTGTAAAAATTTAGGTAAGTATTAAAATATTAAGAAGTTTTTTTTTTCTTTTCTCTTTGAATTCGCTTAATGATGCACATCATACTGTCCCTTGACAAATTATTAGACGCACTGTATTTTTTAGTAATGATGAAAACATACCAAAGAATGGCATATCATTAAAAAAGATGTCGATATATGTATTAAGTATGGCAGATAGTATTTTCTCATTCAATAGCTTAAGTTTAGGAACACAAATGTCATTTTAAAGGTATTCTGTTCATCATTGATTGATACATGAAATCTTGCAGCGCGTCTAATAATTTGTCCAGGGACTGTAGATTACAAAGAAGCAACTTAAACAAACTGTTGTGAAGTTTTATTCGCAATATTCAGCTAAAAATAGCTCGCTACTACTTCGTGATAAACGACATACATTACATCAAATTAAGCCTCATTTCCCTACTATGTGACGATATCGACTACTTATGACAATTACAATCACCCATTTATGTACTTTCTCTTTCTTTAATGATAATGAAAACACTAATTACTAAAAATAAAAATGAATCGAGACTACTGGATGATTTCCGTATAAGCTTCATAATTTATGAATTCAAAAAAGGTAATAGAGTGGCGGGAAGTTTCCCTGTGGTCTTGGCATATTTTAACATATATAGTGATTCACTGATAGAAATCATAAGGAAGACTTAACTACAAACAGTGACGTTTGTCTTATGACTGACTGCTACAAGAACAATTAAATGCGTCAGAGCTAATGAGAGTCATTAGATAATGTATCTTTTTAAGGGGGACCAGACCCCCAAAATTTTTCAAAAATGCCATTTCAATGTCTGCAGTGTTTCTTAAAATATGAAATCTTAGCTTTACAACGGTATCTTACAATAAAATTTTGAGTACTAGAAGTATTTTAATATATTTTTTTTAAATGTTGTTTAGGTAAAATCCATTCATGCTTTATAGGAAAGAAACCACTATTGTTTACTTTACTTTAAACGCTTATATCTCAAAACTTACTTTTTCAATGTTGATGTACATTTTTCTCAGAATCTACTATAAGTATCATCCTGAAATGTTTTATACGTATTTAAGGAGTTGGTATCTAAAAAGCACTGGAGGGATTTGACTATAACTAACTTACTTTTTTTTTCTTTTAAATATTTTGATGTTTTTTTAGGTAAAAAATATGTAGTTTAACTTAAAAATTTATAAATTAAAAAATAAACAATAATTTTAAAAATGCCTCCAGTAAAGTATAGTTTAACATCCATTTAATAACTAGTAAAAATTTCAATTAAAAGTATCAAATAGATTCTGAGAAAAAGGTACATAAAAAAGGTCATTTTAACATGGGCTTCAATGGAGGGCTCCGGTCCCCCTTAAATAGATAGAGTGGGGACAACTTTCGTGTTGGCAATCCATGCTCACCAAGACAATTATTCCGGTAGTTTTCTACTGGCTTGGACAGCGCTAAATTGGGTATAGGTTGCCTGGAGTGGTGAAAAGAAGCTTTCTCAAACTTAGCAAAACTAAGTTGCCTTAACTATGTACGTACTAGCAGACTTGAAAAGTCCCCTAATTTGAACCGGTAATACCGGAATTCTAACTACTTTCTGAATTTAAGTAATGGTTTCCTAAGATAACGGCACCGTCACCGTAACTCTACGCGTGACGTCACAGATTCGCTCCGCTACAATTCCGATCGTAATGTTTACGGCGAATGCGGTTTCCTCGAAATGAAGAAACGTAATCCGCAACCGATCCAAACGTAAACAAACCGACACATCGTGATTTTTTAGCCGGTTCGTAACTTCAATCAATATAAAAATGAGTTTGGATTATGAAAATTTAGCTCTGCTAATACTGATGGAGGAATCGGATTTAGAAAGTAGCCGGCAGAGGGAAAGTGAAATTTTCAAACATAGGACAACTGAAGGGGCTTTCCATATCCTCATACGTCGGCATCTACGAACAAAGTAATTTGTTTTAAATCATGTGCGCGAAGATTTAGTTTCGAAGCCCTACAATCGCCACAAGAATCCTATAGCCCCAGAAGAGAAAGGCCGACTGAGAAGCGCTCTTTTCGAACATTTTTCCCTCGCAAAAGTAGCCGTTACGTGTCCGAAAAACGTGTGAACAAGAGTCGGAAAAGCAAGAACGTCCGTGACGATGGTACAGATCCGTTACGGTTACGATTAACGTGTTGTTAGGAAACCATCGCCATACATTTGTACGTAAAAGGTTTCTGTGACGTCATACGTAACCGTTACGAATCTGGCGGATGACGGCACCGTAATCTTAGGAAACCATTACTTTATGTGTCATACAGTCCCTGGACAAATTATTAGACGCACTGCAAGATTTCATGTATCAATCATGGATGAACAAAATACCTTTAGAAGGACATTTGTGTTCCTAAACTTAAGCTATTGACTAGAAAATACTATCTGCTATACTTAATACATATATCGACATCTTTTTAATGATATGGCATTCTTTGGTATGTTTTCATCATTACTAAAAAAATACAGTGCGTCTAATAATTTGTCCAGGGACTGTATGTACCAATTGCCGGATTTTCGAAGTGGGAGACCTTTTTTCTTAGCGTTTCGGTATCCGGAAAATAGTTGTTACTGAGTTAAATCAGGACAGTTGAACTATTTTTAGCTAGAATTAATGTCGCACTAGAACCACAGTCATCAGGTCTGTACTAGTAAAAGTATTCTATAGCGAACCAACGAAAGTTTGAAACTCTTTTTCGTTATAAGAAATACAAACAGACGATACAAACGTATAAACCCATAACCCTGACTGTGAGGTTTTCCAGCAACACACATTTTCCTTTAATTATAAATTTTATTATTTCATTCAATTAAAATTTTCGGAGTATGGAGGAGTCATTTATAATCATCCGCTAGAATAATTGCCGTGGCTAGCCTAGTGGTTAAGGCCTCGTTCTCGGAATCGGAAGGTCTCGCGATCGATTCCAAATACCACTGAAGACCCACCGAGTATATGCAGAGTACGTGATCGTTAAACTGTGGGCCCGAAAGTCCTGTGGGCGGTCATGGCGCAGTTTCCCACGGGTACAGATAACTGGAGACTATTTCCCTACCCTTGCGACGATATTGAAGAGACTGGATTTCCTGCCGTGTAGTCTCTTACACGGGCATCTCTCCTCAAGAACCGCACCCATTTGCCTTAATGCTTGCCCGCTATGCGGGAAGAGCTTGGGTTTCCCAAGTGGCCTTAGTAACAACAACAACATAATAATATATCTAAAAAAAATTTAAAAATTAAAATTTTTGTTACACATTTAAGTTATAATATCTTGCAGTGATAACAAATTATCACTCCAGTTAATTTGAATATCCCTCAGAGGTTTGAAAGGGACTGTGAATGCTTACAAAATATATTTTGACAAACAAATCGTTAACATCAAAACTGTTATTTTGTTTTTTGGATAGAAATCTAACAGTGAAATTATCTAAATGCGAATTTGTTACTACGTTTCAAGAGCTGTTACAAGATTTGACAATGTAATCCAAATAACTCTTCTCCTCTTTTCATGACCAGCACAACAGAGTGAGTTCAATGTTCGGAAAAAATGAGGTAGTCTCAAAGAAAGTAGGTTTACCATAGGTAGAGAGCAGCCATCTTGGCGGGTTCTCTCTATTTTTAAGCGATCCTGCATGGTGAAAAATTATTTTAAAACTTCAAATTGAATTTTATGAGTTTTTTTTAAGAGGTTTTACATAATATATTTTGATTTAAAACATGACGCATTTATTATTTTGAAAGTAAAATTCAAACATATATATGAATGAAATTCAAAGTTTAACACTGTAAAATATGTTGATAATAAAATGCTTCTATGTTAATAAAGTATTCGATCTCTTATAATTTCACCCGTAATCAATAAATTTAATTTTTAAACCAGATTTTGCATTAAAATACTAAACCTGGTTGGAGTGGAT
This sequence comes from Oedothorax gibbosus, assembly GCA_019343175.1. Lineage (NCBI taxonomy): Eukaryota > Metazoa > Arthropoda > Arachnida > Araneae > Linyphiidae > Oedothorax > Oedothorax gibbosus. Next base: position 19,464,665 of record CM033275.1, on the reverse strand, counting down.
AGCTTAATCAGTTATTTTTAATACTAATAATTTCGAAATTTTTGGCAGACAATACTATAAACACTTTTTTACTTGACCTAATTTTATTCAGTAATACTCCAACATTAAAAGTTAAAAATATAACTACGGAAAAGAATAGTCCCCGAAAACAAAAACAATCAAGAAAAAACACTCTCCTACACACTTTAAAAAAAAATTCCTGTAAAATAATGGGCAGGAACCGTCATATCTCATTAAGAAACAGTTATGTCCTGTTAAAAAAAACAGTTACGCCCGTTAAAAACATTACAAACAGTTAAAAACTGAAAAAAAAAGGAGATTTTCCTAAATTTTCTATGGGATACGGCCGATGAATAAAATCGAACGCGATATGTAATCACTCGCCAATTTCTCCTTAAAAAGCATTTGGAAATCCTTGAGGAATCCAAGGTCAAATCCAAACTGAAGCTCGGGACACGGCTAGGGTCAGCAACCAAGGCAATATAACTGCAGTGTAAAATAGAAGTTTTATCTAAATGCAAAATTATTGTTTACTACCCGTCTTTCAATTGTTACGATTGTTATCAATATTTTGATACATGTAATCTCAAATAACTCTTACTTATTACTTTTCATGACCAGGCACAACAGAAAGTGAAGCATCATGTTCAAGAAGAAAGCAAATGAGTCATCTCAAGATGATAAAGTAAGATGACTCTTTTAAAATTCCTTGTTCGTTATGTAGAGAAGTCAAATTAAAAAAAGCACAACGATGTATCAGGACCCTGTACAGTATTGTGCTACAAAAGATTTAGTTAGTGCCAAAAAAAAAGGCTAGCTAAGAAACGGATGTCGCACTGAAATTCTTCTATGTCTGCAGTATATATTTGAAATGATTTTTGAAAAAGTATGTTTCATTGAAACAAAATAATACCGAACTATGTTTAATATAATCATAACTTAAAGATGGTGTAAAATACAAATGACTAGCTTGCTTGTGGCACCAAAAAGTAAAACGAAAGACAGCATTAGTCCCATCAAATCATACACTGTAAAAAAGTGTTGTTTTTACAGTTAAATACCATATTTTTTACAGTTAAAAACTGTTCTTTAGATAAACAGTTTATTACTGTTTTTATCTTCGTTAACATGACATCACACTCACAACCCATCAAATGCACCTGCCTCGAGGAAATTTCAAGATGTGCAAAGAGTCACGTGATTGAGATCAGCGTTCAGCATAAATACCCAATACTAGCCCTCGTGACCGAGTAACTACTTTGTCGCAGACGGTTCAGTATTGTGCTCGCACGCAAGAGGTTCCTGGATCAAACCCGGGCCGGTCCATACCTCTTCCAGGAACCTCTTGCGTGCGAGCACAATACTGAATCGTCTGCGACACAGTAATTACTCGGTCGCGAGGGCTAGTATTGGGCATTTATATTTTAGCAGGGAGAAACTGTTAAATTAACGGGGAAAACTATTAAATGAACAGTTTTTCTGTGCTAAATTAACAGTTTCTCTTTGTTAAAATTACAGTTTTCCTGAAAAAAAATTACAGTTTTAAACTGTAAAAAAGTTATTAACTGGCGTCAAAGTTGACACTTTTTAACTGTAAAAACAGCAGGGTTTTTTTACAGTGTATACTGTATACGACAACCAAAGGGCAATATTTCAGATGAATGCATATCGAGCACTGCCGCTTGCCATAATAGTCTGTCCAGACGGAGGACTTATTATATGGTTTGGTTGAATTAACGTAGCATAAGGGTTATTGGAGACGGGTTATTTTATAATTTGAACTTGTGATGTTACTCATTACTCCAACGTTTTGATGGTATAAACGATTTGAACGAAGTTCGTTTGGGGGGTATACGACAACGTTTTACGTTGCTATGGGTCACCATAGGTGTAGCCTTCTAATGTGGAAGAAGTAGCTGCCGAGTGGTTTGTTTGTTTGTACGGTATAAGACTACGTTTGACGTAGTTGTGACATCCCCGTAGGCGTGGTGGTTCCTGCTGTCCATTCCTTCATCTCAGACACATTCCGTTTCAATGTCACAGTATTGTTTGTTCTCATTTAACAACCACATTAATATGAATTTTAATTAAACGAAAACCAATACAATAACCTAATTCCAGGGCACCAAGAAAATCACCACAAAAACTGTAGAACAGACGGGTGGTGTCCAAACCACAACTACAACTATCACTTGCGCCAAAGCAGACTTCGACACGGCCTTCAAGAAACTGAACCTTGATCCGAAAAAATTCCAATCAGGTGGAACAACAGTCACTAGACAAATAATCTACACCAACAGTTCCGGAGAAAAAGAAGTTCTCGAAGAAACAGTTGAGACCTACGAGCAAGACGAGCCAAGCGAGCCGGCCAAAGGCTCGGGATTGGCGCAGAAGTTTGGGTTTGGGAAGTCGAAGATGGCAGCGGCACCTGGTGGTGAGGTGAAAGCGACCCCTGGGGGTGAAGTGAAAAAGTACAAGGCGGGAGAGTTTGAGAAGGAGTGCTTGAAGAAGCATAATGAGTATAGGTCGAAGCATGGAGTTCCTAAATTAACGCTATCAGATGAAGTAAGTATATATTACTAACTGTACTGTGATAATAATGTAAATAAGTTTGAAAATGTTCACTTATAAGAACCATGAACTAGAATTCAGAGAATAACAGATAGATGACTTATAAGGGAGGCAAAATAAATAATGAATATCGGAGTAGTAGTTTCTTTTAGTCAAATTTAATAACATGCTAAATTCTGTTCAAAAGAAAATAAGCCTAATTATTATGCGCCCTTTAACCTAATGACGACGATTGGCAAGAAAATTTGCCAATGGAAAATGAGCTTTCTGCTTAAATTTATCAAAATACACAAAATATAAAACAACTGAAGAGCATAGTCCTGAACAATTTATGTTGTACAAATTAAATTACACGAAAAACGAATATAAAAAACTGAAAAGTTTAGTTCTTTTTTTAAATAAAAATGAAGGTATTAATAGTGTTCACAAAGTCCTTGCTAATGGGTTAAATAAATGGTAAAAAATAGTATTATTTATTTATTTATTTATTTTTCTTTTCGTTGCTTGAAAAAATAATTTGTGACATGGTATTCAATTTTAAAGTACTACATCGAAATGCCTCCATTTCTTAGATCTGTTCTTATGCGAAAGAATGGGCCGACCACTTGGCCTCTAAAGACCTCTTCGAGCACCGCTCGGGAGGAAAGTATGGGGAGAATATCTTCATGAAATGGAGTTCAGATCCCAATCACATGGTCACTGGTAAGTGACTAGTTACAACCAATTATATCAAGCGATTTCTTTTCAAACTATTATATCTAGGGTAACCAGACGTACTGCATTTCGCAGTACAGTTTAGTGTGTTAAGGCCTTATCACACGAGAGCTCGTTCGTTCAGCGACGTCCGTACGGCATATCAAAAACTGGTTATTGGAGCATTTTTTGCTGGGTGAGCTTTTTCGAGTCAACCTGAAAAAAAATCCGGCTCCTTTTTGCTGTTCGAACGTGTCGTGATGGGGTCTAGTGGTTGTTTTACTGTTCTGAGGAAAATAATCAATTAAGGAGACCAATGACCGACGTGGGGGGGGGGCAGGCCCTTTTTCTCCTTCCTACGATCGGACCGAGAACTTTTGACCAGACTTTAGTTAGATTTTCAGTTAGATTCTGTTAGACTGTGGTAGACGTTGGTTGGACTTAGAGGTCCTCCAGTTAACGACAAGTAAAAATGTGAAAAGCTCTGTCATAAATACGCTGTATATTGTTAAAGTAACAACCTCATTTAGTGTAAGCATGGATATTTAGCGACTCTTCACGGGACTAAAGGTACCCTTCCATATCTATAATGTTTCATGTGTGCCTCTCTCAGACTTTAATAAAAAATAATTAACTTTTGGAATTTGTCTAAAGTTTATCTAATCTTATCTTAAGAAATAATTTGGTTGAATCTGGTTTTATTGTGAAAAAGACACAACGCATGTTATAAGTAAATGATTCTTTCCTTAATTGATTATTTTCCTCAGAACAGTAAAACTACCACTAGACCCCATCACGACAGAAGTCCCGTGAAGAGTCGCTAAATATCCATGCTTACACTAATAAGGTTGTCACTTTAACAATATACAGCGTATTTATGACAGAGCTTTTCACATTTTTACTTGTCGTTAACTGGAGGACCTCTAAGTCCAACCAACGTCTACCACAGTCTAACAGAATCTAACTGAAAATCTAACTAAAGTCTGGTCAAAAGTTCTCGGTCCGATCGTAGGAAGGAGAAAAAGGGCCTGCCCCCCCCCCCCCACGTCGGTCATTGGTCTCGTAGAGTCAAGGAGGGCGTGTTAAACCACTTTCGCGGGTTTTTCATCACATCTCACTGGTTGAGTCTGGTCTAGTACAAATCCTGTATGATTCCAGGAATTACCGAGAGGCCGTCTGCGGTCGTTAGTGAAAATGTATTGTTTACACCCGACAGAAAGGCGTCTATTGGCGTGGTTTTTTGCTGGAAAACCCGCCAGTCGTTGCACAGTTGGCTGAGTATTGCACAAATGGCGAAGTTGTTTTTGTGGTGAAAGAACACTTCAGCACAGAACGGCTGCTCCAATCAGGACAAAGTTCAGTCGTAACGTGGCGTCACGTTTTTACACGTTGTCACGCCTGTTAAACTTGTGATGTCACCCATGACGTAGCCGTTCTCTCGTTGACGTTTTTGTATCTCAAAAGTTGTTCGACGAGAGACGTTCGTACCGCGTGATAAGGGCTTTAATTCAACTAATTAGCTATAAAGAATTGTGCAAAGTGCCTCAGTTTAATTTTTAATATTTTCTTTAAACGAAAACAACGTAAATAAAATATAATGCACGAAAATGTAATGATGATTTTATAGTTTAAAAGTTAATCAATTAAAAGAATATAACCAGGTTAATTATATCATTCATGCATTTACGTGCTTAAGGGAAGGACTTGACTACACAGTTAAAAATACTTAACAGTTAAAATAGAACTATTGAACGTTGTAGGTTTCCTTTTAATCCTTCTTACCAAGTAGCTAGTGACCAAATCCGTGATAGATCCAATCCTCCAAACTGGTCGCAACTAGAATACATATGAAGTCCGTGAAAACTTGGTATAGCGTTACTCCCAATTGAAGAGCTTAGTGGAAGAACGTGATAAGTGACAAAAAGGTGAAAACGAGATAATGAGCTTCAAAGTTTTTAGTTTGCAACTTTTCTGTCATTCACAAAATCATAGTTTTTTTTTGCATGATATTTTAGTTCGGTTGTTTAAAATGCTTGGTGGCTTTTGGCTTAACCGTGTTTTACGTAATAACACGAAATTTACAAAACGCGCTTGACACCTCATGCACTTGACACGTTCTTCCTCCGAAGTGCTTCAGATTTTGACAGTTGTTTAGTGGAAGAACGTGCTAAGTGACATTTTTGAGGTAATTTTGGTCCATACCCGTTTCATAATTTCTGTACTAACCTTCCGATTTTCAAAATTCTTTTTCTGTTTGGAAGATAGAACTTCACAGATATCTTTTATACTTTTTAATCGTTTGCCTGTCCGTCCATCTGTTTGTCTGTCCGTCCATATCCCTTTCAATTTCCGATCCAAAGTGCCTGATTTTGAAAATTCTTTTTTTGGTTCGAAAGTAAAAAATTAGATGACTACAATGTATAGTGTTTGGCCAGCTGCCTGTACGTCTGCTATTTTGTTCTATTTGATTTCGGTGGAAGAACATGCCAAGGATCCTTAGCACGTTCTTCCATTAAAAAAGTGACGAAAACGCGTGCACCTACCAACTTCGTATGCGAAAAATCTACGAAATCGAATGTTTTCTAAAAAATTGAAAGCTGTTATGTTTAAAGCAGGTAATAACATGATCAGTGACACAAAAATCTCAATTTTTTCAAAAATGTCACTTAGCACGTTCTTCCACTCAGCTCTTTAATTATTACTTGACTTGTCTTGTGACTCCTTACGCCCCAGTGGCGCATAAGGCCACGAGCTCCCTCCAGCCCCTCCGGTCCAGGATAGCTTCTCTGGTCAGTCCCCAACTTGCAAATCCTAGTGCGTTTCTTTCTTTTAGTATCGTCCGTCGAAAATTTTCTCATGGTTTCGGTAAACGGTCCCAATTATTACAGTTCACTGTAAAACTATTCTGTAAAAATACAACATATTCATCGCATATTTGTAGTACATGCTGCTGCATTTAATTGCATATGGTGCTGTAAAAACAATTCTACAGCTTGTATTTTCTTAGCTTGTGCAAGCTTACACGCCGTGATTTGCCGTGATCTTGGACAGTGCTCCTAATTTCTACCAATCGGGAATTCAAACTGAATAGTGGCTGAGACATGTGTGCTTGAAAATAACAGGGCGTTACAATACAGCATACGTGCTACTACACGTGGTAGAATTTTCTTTTACTGTGTGTATACAAAAAAAACCTAACTATAAAATATTTTTAGTAGCCAATTTTATTACGGGAGCACTTAAGAACACAATATTGAATAGCGTATCTAATTTGTAATTTCCGTATTCAAAAAAATGTAGGCTACTATTTCTATAAAGCTAATTTCAACCAATTCTCTGAAGTAACATTACTCGAAAATTTTATTTTAAATAATGCCAGAAATATGATTTAGAAATTAATTTTCAAATAATTATGTCCTTTTCAGCCGTACTCTATATAATTCTGAAATATCCGCAATTAATTTTGGATTACGTAATCCAATAAATTTAGATCAGTGTGCATTTTTAGTTTAGAAATAGAGCTTAATTAATTTCATGCAATAATCGAAGGTTTAAAACTTGTGGTCGCTGTTTATACAAGTAATTTTTAAATATATTTCATTATCGGATGAAATATACGAAGAACTTGTTGTAGGTTTTGCAGGTGAATTTAAAATTTCCACATAGTCATTAACGTAGTATCAATCTTTAAAAAATGAATGGTATGGAAGTTAGTTGAAGTCAACCGTTAATTGAAGTTTACATAATATATACTATGTAATAATGGTTAATGATATTTTTTACTATTCATTTTTAGGGGAAGAAGCCGTTGATAGTTGGTACAGTGAAATCAAAGATTATACTTTCGGGCAGGAGCCTAGAACCCTCAAGTCAGGTAAAAAAAATCATATTCCATCAGTTTAAAACTACTGGTAGTAAAAAAAATTAAATATGACATAATATTAAGTAAAAAATTATTCTGATATCAAATATTTTTAAATAGTTTTTTAAATGTATGAAGATGAAATCATACATTATTAGTCTTTATGTTTACTAGTTAATATTTAAAATAATGATCAGTATTTAACACCAGAATCAGATGTAAACACAAAATAAAAAAATCTTAAATAAAAAATATCTTAATAAAAAAATCTGAAAGAATTACTTATAAATTGCAAGGTAAGAATTTCTATCAGCAACAATTAAATTAACGTGTAGTATTCATTTAAAAGGTTTTCTGCATAGCTAAAAACCTCTCCAAGCAACATTTTAGTGGTCTTATAGCTTTCTACCAGACTGTTTGTTAGTAAACTGTTTGTTTAGTTGATATTTTGTACGTACTTTTTCATGCGTTTTTGTTGTAAATAATGCTTTTTTTATATTTCAAAATATTGGCAGGTGGGAATAAAAAAGTTTATACAAATAACAGTTAAACTTCCTAGACCAAACGCAAATAAACGTCAGTTGATATCATCATGATCATGATTGATCAAAATCAAAGGCAGTGTGCCCCAAACCATAACCTACTCAACTTTAAAGCAATAGAAGCTTTTCTTGACGTCACCGGGGCTGGGGAGCCCAGTCGGTTAGGCATTCGCCTAGCATGCGGAAGGTCCCAGGTTCGGGTCCGGGCATCGCCAAAATAACTGCGACCTATAAACGGCCCGTGCAGCCAAAAATGTCTGACGAATAATACCCCGTGTGGAGAGAGTGCACGTTAAATATCCTTCAAAGTCCTAACGCTGCGTACGATGTCGCCCTTAACGGTTGCGTTGGGTGCCTACTCAGGTGTCGGCTCGTCACTTGACTGTGTTTCTAAAATATGACGCACGTCGCCAATAGCCCTCGTGTAGCTCTAGTGCGACGATAATTCAAACTAAACTAAATTAAACTAAACTTGACGTCACCCTATCCGTCCGGCTCGGATTGCCGTTTCAGAAGAAAAAGTACGGAACCTATCGGACAACCCGACCGACAATACTTTTCAGGTTTCGTTCCTGTCTTTAAACAGCTTACCTTCCGAGGAGGACTAGTAGTGTGACGTCCCAGAGAGCTTCTCTTGCCTAATAAGTTGAGTAGGCCATGGTCAAACTTTTCAACCGTAATTTTTTTTTTAATTTCTTAGCATATTGAATATTTATTTCCAGGTCACTTTACTCAAGTAGTATGGAAGGCAAGCCAAGAAATGGGTGTCGCTTGGGCAAGGAGTAAATCCGGGAAACTACTAGTCGTAGCCAACTACAGTCCAGCAGGAAATTTTGTCGGAAAATTTACGGAAAATGTTCCTCCTTTGAAAAAGTGAAAAACCAGCATTTTACATTCCTTAATGTACTTATAAATGTGCCCTCCAAGCACACAATATCAATCAATATTATTGCTATATCATACTAATATTGTGCCTATATTGAAAAGTGATTATTGTAATATAGGAGAGGTGCCCGTGCCTAGGTTCACCCGCCATTAAGAATATTTGGCTATAATCGTTGTTACTTATATGAGTGAATTCTAACTTCAAATGCCTCATAAGTACAGTAGAGTCCTGCTTATCCAAAAGGTACGGGACCGAAGCACTTTCGGTTAATCGAGATTCCATAGGAATTTTCGGATAATCGGGAATCATCCTAGAAACTATCACACCTAGAAAAACGCTGGAGAAGAGAAAATTTGAAGTCAGAGTGTTCGCCTCGTTCTTATTGGCCGAAAAGGACATATGAAGCGTTTCCTAATTCCGAGCCTAGCAAATGCAGCATTTCGTGCATACGGAAGCTACAGAAACCCCCTTGATTCATAAAAGCGCAAGATGACACTACTTCAGACGTTCTCTTGTTAAAAAGATGGCGGGACAGGGCTGCTTTAAAACGAACCAAAATTGAACAGCAAAGAATAAAAAAAAAATTACTGCATATTTTTAGAAATAAATCCAACTTTGTAAGTACGTATTTATATTTTGTGTACTTCTTTATTTATGCGTATGCATTTCATATTTTAGCAAAATAAAAAAAAAATCCGGAGCCTTTCGGTTAAGCCGAATCTCGGATAACCGGGACTCTACTGTACACTGTAAAAAGTCTGTTTGCTGGCGTGCCCAAAAAATACCTTCAAATTTTCAGAGATAATCTGTTTATTTTAAACGATTAATTTGTAATTTGAACTCAAAAGCTGTTTTTTAAAAGACTTATTAAAGAAAAAAAACTAAATTTTACTCCCCCTTGTACCCCAGTGAAAGCCGGGGATACTGACCACAGCATCGAGTAATCAGTAAATTCCCGACCCCTGGTTCGAACTACGGACCTTTAGATTTCCACACCAATGGTCGCCTTAGTAAGCTGTTGCGGCACACAGATGTTTCCACAAATACTTGAAATCATTGATTATTTGAAATCTATAGTACTCTCCGCGGTTTTAAAAAAACCAGTATTCTTTTGTAAATCTGTTTTATTCTATAAAATAAACTTTTTTTTACAGTGTACTTTTTAAGTTTTGAATGAGAAGAATGTGTCAAGTTGAATATGAAATTTGTTTTTAGTGGGCAAAAAAGTACAAACAATTTTCAAGCTCTTTTTTTATAATAAAAAAGTAAGTTCAACAAATTTCACTGAATTCAACTAAAACAAGTAGATTAGTATGTTCAAAGTCAAGTAAGTTCATGCGTCAAATAATGCACAAATTAATGCTAATTTCGATGTGGTTATTTAAATGAAATAACTGCAGTCATGTACCTTGGGCCATTATCTACTTTGTACCAAGGGTCATGACCCGTAGTAAATCAAAACCTCTTGCATATGTCATGCATGTTTCAAAATCTATTTACAAATAAAATGATGTACATCGCAATTTTGTACCAATACTTTTTTACGACAACCAACAGGGTAAAATAGAAAAATCTCTGAAAATTGAAGCATCTGTTTGCGAAATTAGGCAACAAAATTAGTTTTTCTAACTTTTCGGATAATGATACTTATTTTTCAGAGGATGAGATTAGTGTAAATTTACAAGAGCCTAGGTACACGTATCTACCTTATTATATGCTTTTATAAAAGCTTTTATATTATAAAAAATTAGATTTTGTTAAACCAAAAGATTATACTGTTGTGCTTATATAAAGCAAATAAATTTACAAGTTTAACTCTGAAAGTGTTTTCGTAAAAGAAATCAAAAGTTATCTTACGAAATAAAGTTATTTTTACTGCAACGAATATAAAGTCATATGTAGAAATCGTAGATATAAGTAAGAATTCAGCAAATAGTAACAGGTTTTTTTTGTTATTATTGTTTCCAAAATATATGGTAACGTAACTTTTACAATATTAAACGTTATTTTGTTTTTATTGTAATTTGACGTTTAACGCTTAAAAAATATATTTTAATGTATACCAGTATTTTAAAATAATTTATTATTATTTACATTATTTATTTGAAGTCTCAGAAACACATTGTGAACTGAACATTTTAAAAAGGAACTAATAACTTTTAGTTCCAATGTTTTTGGAAATATCTACTTTATCAGCCTATATAATAAAGAGGGGGTTCCCCTTTTGTTAAATATAGTAGCGTCAGGTGGGGTAAAATGGGCCAATTTTAGCTATTTTTCACTTTTAAAGTTCTCTGGCAACAAAATCATAATTGTTTTCATATTTTTTTAATTATATCTCAACATTCCTTTATTTCAGTACACTTTTATGTAGTTTAAGTATTTTTTTTAAAATTATAAATGGATTGAACTGAGTTCTATAAGTTGTGACCCATTTTACCCATTAGGTAAAAAAAGTCACACATGGGGTGAAATGGGTCATAAGGCAAAAGGATGACTATATAAAAATCTATTTATTAGGAAATAAACTAAATAAAGAGAGGAGGGGTCAAGAACAAATAAAATAAATTTAATGATACAAAATTACAATGTTAAGTTTTCAAAATAATACACTGCTCAAAACAATTAGGGGAACACTTTGCGCTCTTTTGTTAACCCTTTGAGTTCCAACTTTTTATATTTTATTCTAAAAATCTCAAATTTGTGAAATAGATTCATTATGCATCCGGAATGAAATGGTAAAAAAACAGAAAAAAACTTAATTTTTTTAAACTAAAATTTAAAGGGGGAAAAATTGGAATCATAACTTTTGAAAAAATTATAACATTTTTTTTTCAAACCTTTATTTGTTAAAAAAAAAAAAGTTAAAATAAATTTTTAACCATCTAAGAATGCAAGTGGGAAGAATTTAGGGTCAATTTACATCATAAAGGTTTTTGGGAGTGAATTTTATTTTACCATGCTTTTCATATTTTCATTTAATTCAAACAATTATATTTAATTTTTAAAAAAATTATTCTTCCATCTAACGATAAATAAGTACGAGCTCATGTTAGTAACAAAAAAAAATCGCAAGATGATGATTTCAAATGGAACCATTGGGGGTGAAAGGGTTTTAAATCATGCATTCCCCTAATTCTTTTGAGCAGTGAGGTTATTATTTGAGGTTGTTACTAGACGGCTCTTCCAAGACTCTTGTAACATCTTACTTTTCTACAATATCCAGTCCTCTTTATCGGGAAACACATAAAAGTTACCTATACTAGATTATTTATCATATTTTTACGTAAATCATCCGCATCAATAAGTGTATTTTGACCAACAAATTATTTAATTGACTTTTTCCTTAGTATTCAACTACCACCCATTTTCCAGTCAAAAGCTGTTGGCTATCGTCCACAATCTTGGGTTTAGTTGGCTCTGGTTTCTTTCGTTTAGGTGTTGGTTTTAGGTTTTGAAAGAAAATCCAAATTCTTAATTTTCCCGGGGTTTTTTTATCATCCGTTGAAGTTCTTCTTTTTGTAAATGCTCCACCACATCTGCTTCCGTCATTACTTTGCCAGCTTTATGTCGAACTCTTTTCTCTTCTTTTTAGAGTTGGTTATCACTGCCTTTGTAAGACTTTAGGCACATTTGAGATCTTTTAATGGAGAAGATAAAAGATTGGTTTGTTGAATTGAACTAAGCGCTGCAAGAGTATTCTACATAGCTGGTGTTGAAGAGAAAGGCAGGGTTTTAATTGATTTCGGTGTAGGTGGTGTTGAACAAGAGGGAACGGTTAATCTGAATAAATTATCTGAAATAACCATAGATATCATAATTAAAGTATTAGATTGGCTGATCACGTGACCTCCAATGCTAACGACGGGACGCGCATGGAGGGGGGCATAATGGTCAGTGTTACTGCCACTTTAAGGAGAAAAATACTATGAAATAATACCATTTATTTCTAAAATTACAAAAAAAAATACTAGAAAGGATTTAAAATAACTAAAAATATTCCAAAATGCTGCTAGTATTTTTACGATATTTTTTTGTAATTTTAGAATAATTCTAAAATAAATTCTAAAATTAAGTTAAAAGTTTAGTTATAAAGTTTAAAGAGTATATTTGTATTTTAGAATAATTCTAAAATTACAAAAAAAATATCGTAAAAATATTAGCTGCATTTTGAAATATTTCAAATTTGCTGCATTGGCAAATATTTTATTCACGAACTGGAGCGTCCATTGTAAGTGCGAGCAAATGTCCGTGCTTATTTACGAAGAAGCTAATTACGATTTTAGAAAAGTGCAGTGTATAAAAACCTCTCTCATGGAGGTACGCTGCAGTGCAACGTATTTCAAAGCCAAACAACCACATTTGATCATCCGAAGCTATCCGGAAATCAAAGATATTTTTCAGTTATGACTTCGGTTTAGCAAGTGTGGACTATATTTTAATACGAAGACGTTCCAGTATTGTATTTTGAAAATGTATGGCTACACAGGATTCTTATGTGAAATGAACTACTAAAAGCGCAATTGTTCAAATGGAGTGAGGATTTTCTGTGTGTTATGGAATTATTTCTTTTATTAAAGCTTTATAATTTACTAGTTAAAAAGTGTTTGTCCTTTTTTAAATATTATGCTTAAAAACCTGGAAAAAGAACAGCAAAATATACATTTCTCTGAAAATGGCAGCTGCTGGAAGTAAAACTGGAAGGAAAGTTCTTGGAAGTAAAACTGTCGGCTCTTTTAAACATGGCGCCAAGTCCAAAGTCCCGTACGAAGAATTAAACACAATCAGTTGAAAACTTTAATTTGTTTTTATTCTTATAACGCTTTAAAAATATATTATTTTTTTACCAGTATTTTAGAGTACCACAGTTTTATTAATTTTACTTATTACGTTGTCAGATCGTCTTCAATTATGTCAAACGAAACAAAAATGAACCCAAATCATACGAAGCAAACCGATTTTATCAAGGGACTAATATAATAATTTTTTCCATCGTTGGTTCCAGTGCAATTAGAAATATGTTTATTGTAAAGAATATTTTGTATGCTTTATCACAGACGCAGAATGACACATAATTTGAAGACATCAAAATGGCAAATCTTTAAGAAGCCGCGTTCGTTATAAAATAAATGTGATATATCGTACAAATCTTTATAAAGTTATAATATTAACCACATAAATCTCCATAATATTCTAATATTCAGTTCTTTCTTAATAGCTTTCAGTTCATGTCTTGCCGATCCATCGAACAGTTCCCACGTTTCAATTCGCGTCAATACATGCTTTTCCCACAGAAATTGCGGACGCAGCAGACTTTGTTTTGACTTCTGATCCACTCTTCTCATGACCATTAAAAATAGTCACTTTTTAATTAGACTTCGAGATGTAAGGTTGTGTGCTTTTTGACGTGCCGAGCTCCTCCGGCCCCGTTCTTTACAAACTCTAAAATATGCTTTCTTTACAATAAACCACTCTTTGGACGTCCAATATTCCTTCATTTCTAGATTAGCTAAATAAGAATTATACTCGCATGTGTAGTAGATGTTATTCTATTACATAGGGTAGACTAACCAGTGAATGAACGCTTAAGCCAAGTGAATGAACAGTTCTTTACCAGTGAATGAACACAAAAATGTCCAGTCAATAAACATGTTGGATTTTAATTAAAAACTAGATTCATTGACATTTTCATGCTCAGTATTTATTTTACAAGTCTTACTGACAACTAGAAAAAAGGTTTCTCCAATTCATCCAGTGGAATGATTTTCAATCCTTATTTTTTACATGTATTTTCCAACTGTTCATTCACTGGGGCCTGTTCACTCACTGGTCAATCTACCCTACATATTTAAAACTAAATACCTAAATCTCAATGACCAAATATAGTTTTATTGGAATGTCTTACATACATTGTTAAACCAGAAAAATCGTACAACTAGTTATAATGTTTAAAAAGGGAAGTTTATTATTAAATATTTCCAAGACTAATTACTTCATTTTCTTATTAACAGCGCCATTCTTACTATGACCATTTTGTTGTTGCGGACCCTCACTCTTAAGGTCCGATTTCTTCGGTCTTCCCCCGTACGATCTCAGGTAGAAATGCATGAAAAGAAAAAAGTACAAGACGGCTTGGCCAAGGGTTAAAGCCTTGAGGAAAGGGGTGACGTTGCAGCCTTCTTTTGGAAACAGGGATAATTGCAGAAAGTAGACAAAAACAAAGACAAACTGGGCCTAAAAGAATATATTTGAAATTTATTTATATTCAGGGATCTAAAAAGTCATATATACTATGGGCATTTTATGCAGCAAGGAACGGTACATTCAAAAATCGATAATATGAATTCAAACAAAGTGACAAAACCTTTCATTTTTTACTGTCAGAAATATTTTGATGTTCTCTCAAAGTAAGGTTAGAATGTATATGATAAGAAATGTTGTGCAACTTATTTAAACTGCTGAAACAATATTCAAAAAGATTTTTTTTTTTTTTTGGGGGGGGGGGTATTTCTATTAACTACGAAATTTTTGATATTTTTTTCTTCAAATTTTTACCATCGACTTCAATTAATTCTTTGAAAAAATCTATGTTTGGCTGTTTGGCCGATGTTAACCTCCGAAAATGCAATAAAATAGGTAGATTTATAACGGTAACTGCCACCTAAAAGTGCTTCTACACACTGCGTGTTTAGAAGCACTACGTAGATCACTACGTAGCACGTATAAACCATAGGAAACAAACCGAAAACATATTAACTCGTTCTAATATAAACATTTGCCGTAATTGCCTATTTTCTTTCACAAATTAAATCAGTATTCATTATCTTTCGATAAATTAACTTTCAGCTTAAAGAATAAAAAATATTGTAATTTTACTTGCTCTAAAAATAGACGCAAAACTTATCTCATAACATCGTTCTTCATATTTCCAAAAGTAAATTAAAAATGACGGAAATATTTATACAAATTTAATGTTTTCTTCCGCTCTCTGTAAGTGTAGTGAGGAAACTAAAAAGCTGACAAGAGTATTTCTTTGCTTGTTTTGTCCTTCTGAAGGATAAGCAAATTGGATGAATTGTAAACTTGTTTTCACTGCATGAGTTTCAAATTTAAATGTTTAAATGGAATTTTTTTTTAATTGTATAAAACCTTATTTCTATAGCAGAGGATAATGCATGTATCCATCATATTTAAAATTTTCAAATGTATTTAAATTTAACAATTACCAAATTTTTAAACATTTGCTGGAAAACCTGACATTCAAGTGACGGGTTTATACAGTCCCTGATGGACAAATTATTAGACGCACTGGAAGATTTCATGTATCAATCAATGATGAACAAAATACCTTTAGAAAGACATTTGTGTTCCTAAACTTAAGCTATTGAATAGAAAATACTATCTGCTATACTTAATACGTATATCGACATCTTTTTTAATGATATGGCATTCTTTGGATGTTTTCATCATTACTAAAAAAAATACAGTGCGTCTAATAATTTGTCCAGGGACTGTAGGAATTTTAGAAGTATCTTACCAGTTGCAATTTCGTCAGGTACTTCTTCCACCACAGGTACTTTTGTATGCCAGGACCCAAAGAAGCCAGCCCGTAGTACAGGTACATCCAGATGTGCACAAAAGCGTTAGCAGAGGGAAACGCTGTATTGTAACCTCCTGCAAATTACAAGACTCGTAACTGAGGACATATCATATAGACGCTCATTCATTCAATCCCTAATGTAACTCGATATACAACTTTTAACTTAGGCCGAAAATGAACTGGAACTCTTAGAATTCGCGCACGTTGGCTCTGCGTGCGATCGTTTTAAGCTCTGCCCTCTAACGCTCTCGAAAACCAGTATTTAACTTCCAAATCCATGAGAAGTCGTGCTCAAGGGCGTGTCGTTCGTGCAATCGATAAGAACCACTACGCCCGTCTCTTTTTACGTAAAGTTGACCTATGAAATAATTGAAAAATCATGTTTCGCTAATATCAAGTATCGAAACCGTAAACAAACAGCTCAATTGCTCGAATGGTCTGAGGCCAATCGGGGCGTGACGTCATTCGCGCGCGAAGGATTCGTTAACAGTTCCATTAGGGAACGCACAAAATCTGCGAAACTCCTCCCATTTGCAGGGAAATCGTTCGCATCGCGTTTCAGTTTAATTTCGGTCTCAATTTCGACTTCGCGAAGCTGGACTGGGGTTACCAGCGTTGAATAAACGGTTGCTCGTATATACTATTTTCGGGCAGTCACAAATAGAACTTCATCCTCATGTTTGGCGCAAATTTATATTTGCACATGAAAGTTGGCTGAATTGTCCATGCTTTAAAAATGACGTATTATCTCCTAGCTGGCACGAGAGCAGTAATCTAGGCATCTGATTGGTTTAAAATACTTTGTTGGATCAACCAGGTCTTGTGGGACTAACGACGTTGAAGATACTTTCTTCAACCTCAACTTCCATAGCAGATAGCAGATTATATCCAACCTTTGAGTTTAAAGATATGGTTCAGTTAAGGATTGGGTTTGAGAATTTTTGTTAGTGTTATCGAGTAAACATACGCAATAAATGATATTTATGAAAAAGTTTTAAAACTAATAAAATACTATGATTTTTAAAAAGTTGTCCCATATACAACTCAATACCGAATACAAAATACGCAGTACAGAAAATTCGCATTTCAGAAAACTCAGACGGAAAAAACGTAATACGGAGTAACTGTAGACTCAAATTCAATCGATTTCTAAATATTCGTTAAATTTCATGAATAACTGTGAATTAAATATCAAAGTATTATTGACTCAAATTGTAGAAATAAAATAACCCATCTAATCGTCAACCAATTAAAGTAGTGCCAGCATATTTATAAATAGACTGACTAGACCAGATTTTGAGGCTCCTTGAAAATTGTTAAAGTAAGCTCAGGTTTTCCAGGACTATTCGGATGACGAGTCTTGACAATCAGTGCAAAAATAAAATTGGTATTTTTACTACGATTTCTTAAATTGGTGTACACTGTAAAATAAATCTTTAATTTTACAGAAAAATACCAAATATTTACAGAAATATTTTGTTATTTACTTTTAAAAGGTTTTTTTTCTGTAAAGGTAACTGTTTTAAGTACAGTAGAACTCCAACTATCCGAAGTAATTGGGACCTAACCACATTAGGATAATTGCAAATTTGGATAATTGGAAGTTAGTCGGAAGAAAAGGTATAAGGGTTATTCCTGAGAAAACGTACAAAAGCATGTCCCCGCAAGTTATCTTTCACATGAAGAAAAGTTATGCTTCCACTTGAATTAATTTAAGATGATAAATATTTTATCTACTTACTAACGTTGAATAAATACAAAAAATTATATATTTTGAGTAAAAATTTGTGTCCACAGACTATGACAAATCATGTCCGTGAGCTGTCTCACCGTCATGTCCGGGGACTGTTTTAGTTAGTATATACTAATTAAATCCCAATTTTTTATAACTGAAGTTGATTTTTAATTCAACTGACATTACTAGAACATACAAAACATAAAATATAATCATTATAAAGAATATAAATATATAAATTGCGTAAAAATAAAATGTCCCACAGATTTTCGTCATGTCCGTGTACAACGTATTCTTTAGTTTGCATAACTATCTAGAAAATGATAACAGTACTCTGTGTCAGTCTCATTAGTATTCAATAATATACGTTATACGTTGTATCACGTCGATAGCTTGTATACCGCAGTAGATAAACAGTAATTAAAAGTTTAAAGTTAAAAATAGGCCATTGACAAGATCATAGCGTCATTTCTGTGATCAAGATATAAGAAGGTAAGCTAATGA
Organism: Oedothorax gibbosus; assembly: GCA_019343175.1. Taxonomy (NCBI): domain Eukaryota; kingdom Metazoa; phylum Arthropoda; class Arachnida; order Araneae; family Linyphiidae; genus Oedothorax; species Oedothorax gibbosus. Next base: position 19,446,272 of record CM033275.1, on the reverse strand, counting down.
TTTTTACTAATAATTTGTTATTTATAGAAAGAAATAAGTTAGATAATATCAGTTTGCATGTTTCGTTCCCTAAGGCCTAAACCTTCTGCGTCTGGAAGCCCTTATTTACGATTTCATCATGTCCATGTATGTGGGCTCACGGACATGATTTATGTGTCCAGGGACATGATGTTTATATAAGAATAAATTGAAAAAATACAAGTGAAATACATTATATTTTTATTATATTTTGCCGTGAACTAATATAATAAAGTAAAGCTGAAATTTTATTCAAGTGTAAAATATCAATAAAATATTTTTATGTTAATTTTGGAGGTTAAAACTTTTCTAAATTAATTACATTATTAAATTAAGACTTACCATCCGAATAATTAATATTAATTGTATGATCTGGACCGATGTTACTTTTCCAATGAAGTATGTAAGTGTAACTCAAATCCAGAATTTCAAAATGTTTCATCAATATTTTTTTTTGGAGATTTTTTGCCTCAAATTGTACGTTTTCTGAGGAATGACCCATAATCAATTAATTGCCTTTTTAAATGACAGATGAGTACCTAATATAAGTAAGTTTCGTTTTTTCCTTAATAATTGTCTGTTAAAAAAAACAGATTCTGCTTTAAAATTACAAATTATTCGTATAAAATAGATCTCTGTACATTTTACGGTATTTTTCTGGAACACGAGCTGACAGTTTTTTCTGTAAAAACAACATTCTTTTTGTTGGTTGGTTGGTAGACACATATATTCAGGTTTGTGTGCTTGGTCAGCGACCCGCTTATAAACCTTCGTCAAGTAAGACAGACACAACAGACACAACACACACACATAAGTGGATCCATCTAATTTTTAGAGACAGAGGCCAACTAGAGGATCCCCAGAATTGGCTTGTCACCCCCAGAGGTATTGATTTGGTATGGGAACTTAGAGGACTTTCGGACCCAACAGATTTAACGAGCACATACTCCGCATATACTCGGTAGGTCTTCAGTGGTACCGGGACTCGATCGCAGGACCTTCCGATCCCGAGACCGAGACGCTGACCACTAGGCTCACTACGGCCCCTTCTTTTTGTTAAAGTACATGTTGCTTCATTATATGGTAACAAAATGTTTCATGTAGAGCCATCTTAAGTTATGTACATGTTGGTTTACTAGTTTAGTTACAGTGTCCAGTATAAATTTGTATTCATTACCTGGACCGTATGTGATTCCAAACCACGTGGTAATGGGCACAGTGCTGTGGTGGAAAACATGCAGAAAGTTAATTTGTGATCCCTTTTTTCTGAGAATGAAAAATATCTGAAAAAAAAAAACAAGTAGGTTTGTAACAGAATCTGTCACTTAACCCGCTTCCACTCAACAGTTGTGTTTAACAGGTAAAAAGGCGCCAAACACAGCAATAATTCCATATTAAACATTTACACGCTAAAATTAGCTAGTTTCATTTATTTTATTTCGAAAATTCAATAATTATTACTTATCGTTTAAGCTAAACTAAACTCCTCGGCGAAACAGCCCATTAGAGGGCCAAGGCCTGCCGTGCCCATTTCAGCTTACGTGACCTAGGGCTCTGGGCATATGTCCCAGTAAGGTGGTCAGCCTCATGCGGAACCCCCAGTGTTTAGTTCCCAAGCATGCTTGGTCCCCATTTTATCGACCCACTTAAGGGATGAAAGGATGGGTAAGCCTCGCCCAATCCGGGATTCGATCCCCGGACCTGTGGCGTGGCAATGCGAAGCACTACCACTAAGCCACTGGGCCTCTTACTTATCGTTTACAAAAATTAATTTATATTTCAAAGAATAAATATGTAATATTCCTCGCTTTTAAATAGAATAAAAATATTTCATATTAACATACAAAGAATCTCGTAGTGAAATATACTTGACGTCATTTCAAACTGATCGATGTCGCAAAAATAAATTTAGTTTAATTTATTGTCTAAAAGAATTAAAGTTTCTCTAGCGATTGTTGTGAATGGCAATGGTGAGTTAATTCTAATAAAAATGGCTGCTTTTTAAACGAACATTAAATTTTACAGTTTTTTTTAAATAATTCAAGTACTTCGAATTCGAATTCTTTTCCGAAATTTCAATGTATTCTAATTTCGATGCGCTGAATTTTTTTGACGTATCACACTTATCTGTAGCATTTGTAGTTTGGGCTATGAAAATGGGTGAGGGACAGATAGACAGACGGACTGAACGATTATAATACCTTCCACTTTTTACGTTATAAACGTAGTGTGGAAGCTAAAATATTACAAGTATATAAGTTTCAATTCAGTATTTTCTTTACTGTTTATAGCTTACTTATGGAAGCATGTATTTATTTAATAATGATACGTTAAAGCCATTTGCGGCAAATTAAATGTCCTAGTCAGTTTTCAAAATTTTTTATGTTATATATTATTTACTATTATAGATGGTTACGTTTTTTGGCTACAAGATCACTTGTAATAGGAATATATATGCATTTTACCTTATTGTAATTTCAGGTTGATAAAGCAAAAATGCAAAGGATACTTATCTAAAGGTAATGATTACTATTTAAATGTATTGAGTAAGTTTCGTTGATTTCCCGTTTTTTTTAATTCTATTATAGCTGTTTTAAAAACTTAAATAAATAATAAGGATGCTGCCCAGAGTGGCAGAGTGGGGTAATAATAATCCCTTAATATATTTTGTAAACGTTGACTCTTTTCTTTTACTATTTTTTAGTAAATGTAAAGGGTAAAATATTGGCTTTAATTGTAGCTAGATAGGTTAATAACTGGTATCAAAGAATATTTTGGATTTTATTTGTGTGACCATGACTGTTTCGATTAAATTTCTTTATAGGAAGTCCTCCCTGCTTCCAAGTGTTAATTTTCAACAAGCCAGGCAATTCGTTCATCTTTAGCTAAATTTCTTGTTAAATTAGTTTACGTTAAAGAGGCTTGAATATATTTCTAAAATACTTTTTTACAGTTCCTTACCGTATCACAATATTCTATGATTTTCGACATATAAAAGATCCAGCTTATATGAGTCATCTAAAAGTAGAAAAATACATTTCAGAATTGCATTTACATTATTACGAAGCAGTTTTCAAAAAAAAAATTGCCTTATTATTTTCTTATTTACTATAAACGAACATTTCGAATTACTGATTAAAAATTCCCGAGTCACTAATCGAATGAATCGCTAGATGGGAGAGTTTTCCCCTACGCTTCTGACATTCAATAGTTTAGGTTAGAAAGAATTGTATATGGAAATATTCCTGTCCAATAGGCTTTTTTTACATTTAGTGATTTATATGTCAAAGTAGTCGGTCATCATGTATCAAAGTACAAGCAGAATGTTACATAAGGACACGTTAAATAATATGAAATCAACAAAAATGTCATAATGATTAAGTCTCCAAAGATAGGATATAGAAGTAGAGGCAGACATAACATAATGTACTTATCTTGGAAAAATAGATGAATTGTGTAAAATATTAGGTTTTAATTCTACCAGTAAAACATGAAGTAAAACTCTCCCTTTCTTTAAAAAAAAACCCCCGCAAAACTTCAATCGCTTCTCCTAATAAAAATTGTAGTGCGAATACGTCCCTTTTCCGAGTGTGGTGGTGTGATTTGTATTTATTCTTTGTATTTAGCTATTTACTTCATAACTTTGCATCATAAAAAAATTTAAAGTGTAAGTAGTACTATAGTTTAACTCAGAGTTTCCTTGCACAGAAGCCACGACCATGGATGGAGCTACAAAACGCGCGGAGCAATCAGATAGACAAAATAAAACGGATGAATTTTTTCTTCATCTGTTTGCTCCACGCGTTTTATAGCTCCGACCATGGTCGTGGCTTCTGTGCAAGGAAATTACGAGTTTAACTATAAATGTAAGTACTTGGTCACGGCCGACTCAACTAATGAGGCCTGAGAAACTCTACATCACACTCTTCGTCCGGTTCAGGTTGTGGTTTGTTCCGAAAGAGAGGAATAAAACCTGTTCGTAACCTACAAAGTAAAGATGGCCGTGAGCGAGTAAGTTCACGGCCTACTCAACTACTAAGGCCGATAAGCTTTCCTAAACAAACTCGGGAACGGAAATTTTGAAGTCGTAGTTCCGAGTGACGTTGTTCCGAAGATGAAAACAACCGGTCTCGAAACCTGTACGGAACCACTCGTTAACGGCTGACTACATTTTTAGGGTTCCGAATGCGTCCGAACTAGTTTCGCGATCTTCGGCACTGGGAACAGTGACGTAAAAATTTCCGTCTACGCTCATGTTTAGGAGAGCTTCTCTGGCCTTGTTATTGAAGTTGGCCGTGGTAAGTTTCGTAAATTTTCTTCGGAAAGGCCGACAATCCGAACCGAACGGATAGCTTGACGTCACGAAGAGCTTCTGTGGCCTTTAAACTCTTTATCTACTGACGTGTAATGTAAATTATTCGTTAAACTTATACTTTAGATATCTTTTGCAAACTCGCGATGCCCTGACGGTACTTACAAGCACCACTTTAAAAGACCGTTGTGTTTCTTTTCATCGTACGTTTAGGAGAAAATGGATGGTAGTGGGCTTTATTAATGCAGTATGCGATTTCAACACATTAAAGATTAAAATGATAACACATATAATTTCAACAGAATTCCATTTGTTGCCAGTGTAATTTAGTCAATGAGTAGAAAAGAGGAACAACGAAAATAAATCAGGGACATAAAATGTGTTATAAGTTCTAACTACAGGGTGGTGCAAATAAAAGTGGCCCTAACGTGGAGATAAGAATACGACAGAAATGTTGCCAAGTCAAAAAGCAATACAAAAACAGGTTTTCTAACTGAAGCTATTAACCGCTTCAATATCAAGCCCAAACAAACGCTTGGCGACTTATTTGTCGGGAACTACGCTATGGTTTGAGAAGCTAGTTGAAATGAAATATAAACAAGGTTTGTAGAGCTCTGGTCAAAAAAAGTTCCCACTAGTGATTATTTCGGTCGTTATTTATCCTAGAGAATCGGACCTTTTTGGTTTTGTTAATACAAAACATTCTAAATTGATTGCAAGACCCAAAATATGGTGTTCAGACCCGTTTCGAAATGTTTTTGGACTTGTTGACAGCAGATCCTGGCTGACGCCATCTCGTAACTGATCGTTGCAGTACTCTTTTTTGACACTTTTACACCTTTAAATTCTTTAACAAACAAGTGGCCACATTCTTTCCATGAATTCGTTTAAATAAAATTTTCTACAATGAACACTCTCTGCTGTACTGTTAGTTTCGTCTTCGCCTGTGAATTGATCAACTTACACTCACACAGTTACAACTCACACTGACGCACTACGATCTGAACTGTCCTATAGTCCATGAGTAGCTCTAATGTGATGATGATTCATCTAACCAATGCAAAAACAGGTTTGTCAAGTGAAACCATTACACGCTTGAATAATCTTTCATTTCCACTTGAAAGCTTTCAGGCGGCTTCGAGAGTTTTTCTCGCCAAGCAATTCAACGTATTCCTATCTCTAGACCGGGGCCACTTTTATTTGCCCCATCCTGTATTTGTTATTCTTTTATATTCTAATTAATTGCAATAGCTAAATAACTAAAAAATTCAAAGAAATAATTAGTATTAAAACTTAATTTGATCCATAAAGGGTTAAAAATGTGTATGCCATGACTTGGTTCTTAATTTAATGGTCATACACATTGCAGCAAAAATTCAACAATACTTACTTTTACCGCATGATCACTGTGGGACAAATCAATGGGCTGGCACCTCCAGTCATACCAAGACCACGCCACTACAATCGACTGAAATCACAAAGAAACGCGTTAGTATTTATTTTTGTATATTTTACAGCAATATACAGTCCCTGGACAAATTATTAGACGCACTGTATTTTTTTAGTAATTTTATGTTTCTATAGAGTTTTTATCCAATAATGGTATATATTTAAACTACAATATTTTTTTGTCTCTAATAGGGCTGCAATATTGGCGGTCAAGCCTTTTGCAGACTCGGCACATTCCCCAGAACTGAGAGCCATTTCTTTGTGGCACCATATAGGCGACTCCCGCTACCAATTTTGACGCCCAGATTACAATGAATCTGAGCTCTCTGTGGATGTTAAAGTATGCCGAGATTTAATTTTGCCGAGAGAACCCAAGCCAAATGGACCCTCCAGGGATCTTTTACATGCCACATAATCATATGACATGCGCGCCCTAGATTTTCCCTTCCAGAAAATCCGACGACTCAGCCGGGGCTCGAACCCACGATCTTGGGCTTACGAGGCGGACACGTTTAACCTCTCAGCCACTGAGCCGCTTAAACTACAATATTATTGATTTTTATTTAAAAGAATTGTTGTAGACTACATATTTGTATTTATTTTAAGATAATTATTATTAAGATTAATTTATAATAATTATTTATTATAAGATTATTTATGTGTGGAATCATCATCCTCAAATGCAGGAGACAGTACAGTCTTGCATGGATAGCATGCCGCGCCGAATTAAAGCTTTGATAGCGGCTAAAGGTGGCTCAACTAAATATTGACTTTTACTAACATTACTTTAACTTTTCTTTAAAACTTAATAAACTTATGCTTTTCTAAATTAATGCTGTTTTATTTATGTCAAATAAATCGATAATTGATTGGATAATATAAAAATAAAAAACAAATCAATTTAAAATAATAAAACTGTATAATATCACCCGGTATTAATATTTTACATGAAATCTTGCAGTGCGTCTAATACTTTGTCCAGGAACTGTATATATTCATTTAGGTAACCAGTTATCACTGCTTTCTTCTAACAATGACATCTTAAGAGCGAATGAGCCCGATCAACCCGGGTCTCCAAACCACAATGCCTCTGTGTTAATCCTAAGGAAAAAATTGTTTTCAAAGCCACATTTCTCCGGGTATTTTGAATGTTTTTAACCCTTTAAGACCGCCCGTCAGATGGCGCTGATTTAAGTTTATGAGACTACATTTGAGAGTTTTATCGAAAAAATGCCTTAAACAGCATTAATGCCAGCAACTCCTTAAAAACAAAGTCATTTTTATACAAATAACGAATGGTACAAGTCAGCGGCTTCGGTAGTGATATTTTTGAAAAGCTTGAACATTCTCTTTTATACCCGTACGATCGTGATAGCTCGATCTTAAAGGGTTAAAAACGCTTTTTTACAGGATTTTTTTACTGGTCTCTATAATACAATTCTTTAAAAAAAATGGTTCGAATATTTTGTGTTAAACTAAAAATTAAAAAATATATATTCGAACCCATTTCAAAGGTGGGATCATAGAGACCTGTAAGTCAGCTATATATTCCATGTAAAAAACGTTTGTAAAAATATTCAATACAGCCGGAGAAATGTGGCTTAGTAATTCATTTTTAGCCTACTTTTCTTTTTTTAATTCGAAAGAATTAAAAAAATGAAAAAGTAGGTATTGACATGCGGTCGATGTCCGTCTGTCTGTCTGTCCGTACCCCCTTCCAAAATCGGTTCTATCCTTCGGATCTTAAAAATTCTTTTTTTGTTAGAAAGCTATGACCTCAGATACCCAACTTTCATACTTTTTGTCCGTCTGTCTGTACATCCGGACGGACATAAATCTACTATCTGTCGGCGAATTTCCCATTGAATTAGCATTGAAATTCAATTTTGAGTCATTTAAATCACAGTAGGTATTGAAATGCGGTTGATGTCCATCTGTCTGTCTTTCCGTCTGTCTGTCCGTCTGTCCGTACCCCCCTTCCAAAATCGGTTCTATCCATCGGATCTTAATTTTTTTTTTGTGAGAAAGCTATGACCTCAGACACCCAACTTTCATACTTTTTGTCCGTCTGTCTGTACGTCCGGACGGACATAAATCTACTATCTGTCGGCGAATTTCCCATTGAATTAGCATTGAAATTCAATTTTGAGTCATTTAAATCACTGTTGCTAAATCAACAATGCATGAGAACTTTATTTATTTAAACATATTTGAAGCAAAATAATATTTTCATGAATCAGTTTGGAATATATGAAATGTATTGAACAATGTTATCTTTGATTATTGTTATTATTTTATCTACCAAAACGCAAGGCGATACTTTTGCATGCAATTTGCTTAGTTTTAATTTACATTTCTTATTTTTTTAATCAGTTCGGTAGTTTCATTACTTTTGTTATTAATAAATATTTAATTATTCTTCGAACTACAAATAAATCACGAGCAGATGATAAATAATATTTAATTAATTTGCGAAAGAATAGTAAGGAAAATAGTTGATTTTGGCTTTTAGAAGTTTAAATTATAGCTGGGTGCTGTGTTTCGATTTTTTTTTTCTAATGTTTATAAATCTAGTGTAGAAACGGCTGTTGATGATATTTACTTTAGGAACCTAGTTTTTTTCCCGATTAGAACTTCAGTAAGTATTTAAGTAACAGGAAAGTAGGCTATTTTAGTTCTTTATGAACTTCTTGTTTTTTATATTGAAATAACACAGAGGCACATTAGTTTGGAGATCCGCGTTCATTCTGGCTCAGTCCTCCTTAAGAACTATTTTTTGAAGAGAAAAACATGCTGAAATAGTTGAAAAGTTTTGATTTTGGTGAAAATTTTCAACAAGAAATTTTTGCTGGTCACAAAGATTTTTTTTCCAGATAACTTTGAATGTCCTCTTAACCTATGTGCCAAACGTCAAACCACATATATTTATGTTCTAACAGTTACTATAGAGCCTGTAGAATACGAAATAAGTGAACGATACAGGGGAAGAACAACTTCATCACCTGGGAATCTGTCTCCATCAGGTCTGCAGCGAGTCATCACCTAAACTGGTGTGTAGAAACCAGTTTTGACTTCACGGGTTTACTATCTCTATGATCGAGATTCACGCCAGACAATAGTTGAAGCTTGACCCGCGGAAGAAAAACCAAGGGAGAAACCGGTTTCCGATCGCCACTACTTGCCCAAACACACCTCAATACGGATGGATTCTCTGTCGATAAAGGGGGTTTTCCCCTCTACTCTTCATTTGTGTATAGCTATCTACTTTATTATTTTCTCATTAAAAAGGAGCAACGTTACACAAAGTTCCACTAATTTTTTACATTGTTTTTAAGTTGTGGCACTTAACATGTTACATGCAACGACAACAACGATAACATGTTGCAACAATATGAACATGCCACAACAACGATAACATGCTAACAAGTTACAACAACGGTATTTTTGACAATTTATCTTCAATGGGAAATACCCGGGCATTTTTCAGTTAATTAAATATTTTTACCCGAATGAAAAGAAAGCCATTCACAGAGTTAGTAAAACTGTGCTCTATCACACACTTTCTAGAGGAGAAACGTAATGGAGAACTAAGAAGAAAATTTGTGCTAAAGCAGCATCCATTTTGAGGTTTGTTTGAAGAGTTCCATAGAATAAAACAGTAATAAAGTTGCGCTTTATTAGAAGCTGTTATCTCGGAGTCTGTGCCTAAAGCGTGTGTGCCTTAGCTTTGTGAAAAAAAATTAGGCACTGATTATACAGGGTGTCCGTAAAGGAATGTCCGAGTTTCAAATTGTAATAGTATCGTTCACCTGACTTCCTGACACCCGCCTTGTGATTTCTGCCTTTGTGGCTTCGTAAAAGATCGGGTCTACGTTCCACCCCTACCCCACAATTTACCAACCTTGAAAGGTAGAATTGCACAGGCTGTTGCTTCCATTACTCCGGACATGCTGCAGACAGTATGGGAAGAATTGTATTTTCGTTTGGATGTGTGCCGTATCACTAAAGGCGCACACATTGAGCACGTATAGGAAAAACTAGGTTAGTTTTCCTTCAATGTCATGTATGATTTGTTATATTTAGTATAAAATAAACTCCTGTAATATACCATGAAAACTCGAACATTCTTCTACGGACACCCTGTACTTTTGTGATTCATTAACTAAGGATCACATTTTTTGAGCAGTTAAATATTTTACCCGAATGAACAGAAAGCCATTTAGTCCCACAAGAAACATGTTGTAGATAAACATGGGAACCCTTAATTCAAAAGGCTTGCGATGCTTCATGAACTCGGGACCTGCATAGAGCACAATCAGCAAGTAAAGAGCTGATAGAAGGATGGGCTTGGTGGGACTTTCCATCAGGAGATACTTGGTCATTTTGGGGTCTGAAAAAAGGAAAAAGAACATGTGGATTAATTCTTAAGGGTCAATGTAAGGAAAATTGTGAATTTGCGTCCCGGCCGATTTTTCAATATTTAGAATTAGCCCCTTGAACTATTTTTCTAACTTGGTAACGACTTTTTTTGCTTGAGATAAAATCAACACATTTTGTGTTTATTTCTAACTGAGAAAAATTTCAAAAGTCAGATCAGTAGCGTGTGACAACTACCTCTGCTTGTTTAGCAAAGATATCTTATTTGTTTTATATTGTTATAAGAAAAAAGTAGGTTTGTGACAGAATCTGTCACTTAAACCGCTTCCACACAACATTTGCGCTCAATAGGAAACAAACTATTTATACACCTCAGAAAGAAATTCGCCAAAAAGGGCCTTTAGCTATTTGTAATTCAAACTTTTAAACGCCAAAATTAACTATTTTCATTAATCGTCTTTCTCAGATTTAATAATAATTAAACTTTATCGTTGGCTAAATTTGTTTGAAGTTCGAAGAATAATGATGTAATCTTTTTTAATAAATATCTTTGTGTCGCCATAATTTCCCATTTACATTTCTTTCGAAAATTCAGTTATTTATCGTTTGTTAAATTAATTTACAGTTCGAAAAATATATAATTAGTACAATTGATGCTTTAAAAAAAAACCGAAACTTTGCATATTTTTTATGCCAAGTTAGAATTATCTATGCATCTTTCTTCATACATTTATAATGAACCATCAAAATAACTCTATTGTGATATTACAACAATATCCATACTGAATTATATATATCACAAAAATAAATATTCTTTCAAAGTTTATATTTTTATTTTGAATAAAGTTTCTCGTACGTTTAATGAAATGGCAACAGTGAAAATATTGAATAAAAATTGAATTCGCATGTTATTTCAATGTAGATTAAATTTTTAGTTATTTAAATTTTAATTAAACTTCTAATTTAAATTTTTCAATGAAATTTGGAATGTAGCCTAATCTGTTTTTTTTGCTTCAAAATGACGTATCCCACTTGTTGGCGAGACTTACGGTTCGTTCTGTGAAAGTGGGTGACGGACAGACTGAACGATTATAAAACCTTCCACGTATGAACTATTCACGTAACCTTTACGTTATAAACGTAGTGTGGAAGCATAAACAGTTTCGAACTAAAAGTACTTCATTTAATGTATTTTATATATATTGTGCATGATTAACAGTTTGACAATACTCCAAATAAATAAAAAATACAATTTCCTAGATTAGTCAGATTGGTAACATTAAAAAATATTATAGTCGTTACCGAAATACGTTCTGTTATATGATGTTATATGTTCTGCAATATTAGAACCAACTTCAAAAACTGGTATTATAGGAACCTGTTAGTCAGCTACATTTATCTTATAAAAAAACGTCTGTAAAAAATAATCAATACAGCAGGATAAATGTGGCTTAGAAAATAATTTTTCCATGGGATTAACATAGAGGCACTTTGGTTTGGAGACCCACGGTCGATCGGGCTCATTCACTCTTAACACGTTATAGCATAATTGTTAGCTAGATTTTAAAATTTTAATAGATGATTTTTAATGTATTTTAATTTCATCGTCAGATCTGCAACACCTCATCACATCTGCAAAATGACACTTTTCATAATATTGACTCATGATATAGTTGGGGATTTCCATGTCAAATCAACGAGGTTCACAACCTTACCATTTTTGATTTGGACAAAACTTTCACAGAATGTACCCACAGCTCAGAACAGAAAAAAAAATTTGTAGAAAGAAAAAAAAATGTTAACAGCAAAAAAAAATTTGTCAGTGCCAAATTATTATTTTTTAATTATTTTATTTGTTTAAAAAAATGTGTGTGATTTTGCTGATTCAACAAAAGTTAAGTAAGTTGGTTAGGACTCTGCAGATCTACCGAGCACGTCTGTTCCAATGTACATGGGGACCCCATTATATTTAAAACATTATATCTGCACAATTACGTTCACAGTTTGGCTATGATACGATTCGGGAACCTTCTCCGTAAAAAGATAGTCGGTTATCCACCACGTCTAAGAAGGATTAATTCTAACTCATTAAATAACCATGAAAAAACAATTTTTCCTACTCCTAAACTATAACAAAATTACTTTTTAAACTAAATCTGAGCTGAGAAGACTTATACAAAAGTATACGAATGCTTTGAATATAGTGCTTGAATAGGGTTCGCAATCTTCTCTCCTACTTACTTATTGTCTAATGCGATGCTGAACAACGTTAAAATTGTTCTATTTGTGTCATTTTCGTGATAAAGAAAAACATTTTTTTACATTGTTCCTTGATAATTTGAAAATATATTTTACTTATCACCAGCATTTAAGTATAGCCTTATTTTATAAATAATAATTTTCATTTATCTATCAAATTGAATTACGTCTCTTATCTTAATTAGGGAATAATAATTATTTATTGTTATTCTCGTACATATAAAAAAAATTAAACATACTGCCAAAAAAAATCCTTAAGCTACTATGCGTACTAATCAATAGTAATTTGTTTGATAGCAAGCAGAAATGCCATGCATACTTCATACTAGCTGCCCTGTTACGAAGCATATTCGTACACGAGATTTTACATTACACATCGGGCGTAACCATAAAGTTTTGTTAAAAAATAACACATGCAGAAGGACATCCCAAAATAGGGTAATAAATATCTATTACTATTAAGTGGCAACTGTTAGACTTTGATGTTTCACATTCCTAGTTTTTCTTAATTCGCGATGGGGGCTGGGGAGCCCAGTCGGTTAGGCATTCGCCTAGCATGCGAAAGGTTCCAGGTTCGGGTCCGGGCATCGCCAAAATAACTGCCGATCTATAAACGGCCCGTGCAGCCAAAAATGTCCGACGAATAATACCCCGTGTAGAGGGAGTGCACGTTAAATATCCTTCAAAGTCCTAAAGCTGCGTACGATGTCGCCCTTAACGGTTGCGTTGGGTGCCTACTCAGGTGTCGGCTCGTCAACTGACTGTGGTTCTAAAATACGACGCCCGTCACCAATAGCCCTCGTGTAGCTCTAGTGTGACGATAATTCAAACTAAACTAAACTTAATTCGCGACTGTTATGTAAGTTTTTGATCCAAACGGTTAAGGTCTGTTATAGTTCATTTGGTCGAATTATACTTGTAATATGGCATTCACAGGCCAAATTACTCGCATAGTTAAATTAATATCTTTTACAATACCCTTGTCATTTAGTTTTGAACTATGATTGCTATAATTAAATGTTTATATTTATATCCATTACCAAATAGAGGAGAGAACAACGAAGGTTAAGAGTTTTTATGGAACTCTATCAAAAGCTTTTTTAATGTTCCTAATGGTTTATTGATTAGAAATAGGGATACAAATACTTGATAGATTATTTTTAAATAAAAATTTTGAATTTTTTTCCCATAGAATTCGGGTGTTTGTCCCTAATAATATTTTTCCCTCGAAGGTATGCCTTGCATCAAAAATTCAATCCTAATTCAGAGTTATTAAGAATGAGACAATACAGCTTCTAAAAAATTATATCTTAAGTAGAAGAAATGTTTTAAAATATGCATATTTTTTTTAAATATATATATATATTAATTTTTTTCAAAAAATTTAAATATATCTCTTTTTTACACCTTTTTATGCCTATTTATCAAAAAGAAATGGTCATGCTAATCTCAATTAGTCCATGCGCATACTTAATTTTCTTGAAAAACTTGTATGATAAGTGTCTTATTGTAGTACGATACCGTGGCAGGTAATTTAATCAATAAATACCTGCATTATGTAAATCAATAAATTAGTGTCAGCCAGAAAACTAGGGGGTATAACACTGCAAAACTTGCAATTACCGCTCAATAACTTTAAAACCTAAGAAGTTCGACGGCTGTTCCCCTAGGGCATGCGCAACTTTCTAGGAAACTTTATTATGACGTCCGCGACATGTACTAGGAACCCGTGAACCGAATTTGAAACCCGTAGCTCTTCTTATACGAGCAATAGAGTGGTTTTAGACAGACCATGCGGACCAGTATCCGGAAAACTCCTTTTTTTAGAATCAGCAATATCCAAAAACATGTTGAAAACACAAAATATCCATTTCGGATTTTTGACCCCATCGCAATACTTTAACTACCTTTATATATATATATATATATATATATATAAATATATATATATATATATATATATATATATATATATATATATATATATATATATATATATATATATATATATATATATATATATATATATATATATATATATATATATATATTATATATATATATATAAAAGTAATAATTTAACATTAGGACCTTGCATACAATCATAACTTCACTACAGCCAACAACTCATTATTCGAAATTCAGTAGCCGGTGTGATTAAAGATTTAAATTATACTTATGTAAACCCTTTACTTGATGAATAATTATTGTCTGCAGAGCGGTATTTAAGTTAAAGTTTCACTTTTTATTATTATTATTGTTACTTACCAGTATTTTATAATAGCATAATTGAATTAAAATTAATGAACTAAATAATTATCCATGTTGATAACTTTTTTCCAATACTATAAATTAACACGGAACTATAGTTAGTTCCTGTTAGAAATAAAATGGTACACCATACGACAAAACAATGGGATGACAAGAGTAAATACAAAATTTGCGAAAAAAAGAAGGGGGGGGGGGGAACGTTTTAAAACTTGGAATAAAAATTTTCGAAAAACTGGTAAACTTAGGGAAACATCCAAGTTGGATAAAGTTTGGAAGCCATGGCCCTTCCACTAGTTATGATTACTTTTTCAAGGGGGTTCACATCTAGCAAAGAACAACTGATAAGTATATATGGTCCATGGTCTGAGTTACATTTTGATTGCAAGGGCATACGGCAGAGTTTGTGTGATTAAATCCCCTTCACTACTGTCACACCCTATATGAGTTTAAATGGGAATTTTGTCTATAACCCCTTTCATTTAGAGTTAACTACTTGAAACTCGACCCCTACTTAACGTGTTTAGCTAACTTAGGGGGATGCGCAGGGCCTGATCTAGCATAAGGCTCGGGCCTAGGGACCCATAAATTTTAGCATAAAAAAAGCAGCAAAATTTAGCAGATAAAATAGCGTTTGACGTACCGTTGTCAATTGAGACTTTCTTTACCTATCCAACAGTCAGGGCTTGATCTAGCGTGAGACCCGTTAAGGGGGCATGAGCGCGCTGGACCGCGGGTCTCCAAACTCGAGTGCCTCAGTTTTAATCCAATGGCGAAAAAACTATTTTCTCTGCCACATTTCTCCGGCTGTATTGAATATTTTTACAAACGGTTTTTTTTAAATGATAAATGTAGATAACTTACAGGTCTCTATCTTCCCACTTTTTGAAATTGCTTCGAATATTTTGTGTAAATTTTTTTATTGAAAATTAAAAAGAAAAATTCGAACCAATTTCAAAAAGTGGGAAGGTCGGGACCTGTAAGTCAACTACATTTATCACATCAAAATATCCGCTTGTAAAAACACTCAATACAACCGGATAAATGTGGCAGAGAAAATAGTTTTTTGGCCATTGGATTAACACTGATGCTCTTGAGTTTCGAGACCCGCGGTCCAGCACGTTCATTCCTCCTTAAGCCCGGGCCTAAGGTCCAACAATTTTGGTGGACCCTAAATTTTAGCTTCTATTATGCTAAATACTGTAACCACCCAAAATTTCAGTACATATTTTGAGACCCTACACTCTTAAAACAAAAGAGTGAAATTCACTCCTATAGGAGAAGTGCATTTTCGGCACCGGAAAGGAGTGGAAAATAACTCAGACTGAGTTAAAACCGCTCGTTTTAAGAGTGTAGGACGCAGATTGTTTTCTTTTATTTCTTTCACCCACTCCGAAAAAGAGTGAAGTTCACTCCTATAGGACAAGTGCATTTTCGGCACCGGAAAGGAGTGGAAATTAACTCAGACTGAGTTAAAACCACTCGTTTGTTTTAAGAGTGTACTTTGTTTTTAGCTTGACTTTGACTCCCACATTGCCCATACGTGATTGATTTGATCGATGTTATAAGGAAGCCGGTGAAATGGTAGCAACAAATATGATACATTGGCCAACCAAAACTATCATTTATACTGACAATCATACGCAATATTTTTCGTAAAGGTAAAGGGCCCCTGAAATATGTTGTGCCTACAGTCCCTGGACAAATTATTAGACGCACTATATTTTTTAGAATAATTTTATGTTTCTTAAGAGTTTTTTTGCAATAGTGGTATATTTAAACTACAATATTATTGATTTTTATTTTAAAGAATTGTTGTAGACTACATATTTGTATTTATATTAAGATAATTATGATGAATTATGATTAAGATTAATTTATATTAATTATTTATTATAAGATAATGTGTGTGTGGAATCATCATCCTCAAATGCTGGATATCATGCCGCGCAGAATTATTCTTTGATAGCAGCTAAAGGTGGCTCAACTAAATATTGACTTTTACTAACAACAATTTCGCTTTTCTTTAAAACTTAATAAACTTATGCTTTTCTAAATTAATGATGTTTTATTGATGTCAAATAAATCGGTAATTTATTGGATAATGTAAAAATAAAAAAAAATCAATTTGAAATAATAAAACGATACAATATCACCCGGTAATTAATATTTTACATGAAGTCTTTTGCAGTGCGTCTAATAATTTGTCCAGGGACTGTATAGTCTACGTATTTCTAGATCAGGCGCTGCGGGCCCCTGATGCGTTCAGGAACACATTCGATCTGCAGACCTTAGACCAAGACCAGGTTGTCAAGCTTAACCCCGAAAGCTTGAAGAAATAATTATTCTGGCGCGGGAGAGGTTTTTACGCCGTTTTTTAGAAAAAAATTAATTTTCAGCTAATTGAATTCAAAATGGGGCACTTAATTAAAAATGGAACATTGACAGATTGATTTGAAAGCTTTCAAAAGTTATAAAAATGTTTCAAGTCATCTAAAACTGATAAAATTATCTTTTATTACATGCCTATATTATTCATTTTTTCATGTACCAGCTAATTAGCATATTTTGACCTTGAATTAAAAGAAGTAGGTTTGTAACAGAATGTGTCACTTAAATCGCTTCCACACAACAGTTGTGTTTTTACAGGTAAAAAGGCGCCAACCCCAGCATTAATTCTAATTAAACATTTACATGCTAAATTTGGCTGGTTTCATATATTTTATTTCGAAAATTTATTATCGTTTTTAATTATTACTTATCGTTTGCAAAAATTAATTTATATTTCAAAGAATAATAGATATGTAATATTCCTCGCTTTTAAATAGAATTAAAACATTTCATATCAACATACAAAGAATCTCGTAGTGAAATATATTTGACGTCATTTCAAACTGATCGATGTCGCAAAAATAAATTTAATTTAATTTATTGTCTAAAAGAATTAAAGTTTCTCGAGCGATTGTTGCGAATGGCAATGGTGATTTAATTCTAATAAAAATGGCTTCCTATGCTTTTTAAATGAGCATTAAATTTTGCAGTTTTTTAAATAATTGAAGTACTTCGAATTCGAATTCTTTTCTGAAATTTTCAATGTACTCTAATTTCGATGCGCTGCATTTTTTGACGTATCACACTTGTCCGTATTATTTGTAGTTGTGGACTATGAAAGTGGGTGACAGACAGACGGACTGATCGATCATAATACCTTCCACTTTTTACGTTATAAACGTAGTGTGGAAGCTAAAAATTAGATAGGGACTTTTGACAGGTCATTTATAATGATGGTCTTAAGATCTCTACCCATTTTCAGCTTCCTGGGAATTTTTCCGAGATTGAACGTCTACTTTGACTGTACTATCCAGACCATAAACTAATAAACAGTAATAAAATACTATAGAGTTTAGAATCAATTGGAGGTGCTTGCTCTGAAAAAATTTAAGCTTTCTCCAATACGCCCAAACTAAAAAATTTTACCGTAAATAAGAAAGTTGCGATGCGTACGTAATCAATTATAAAAAATTTACGATACCTCTAGGTCCTAGAAAGTCATGTATTCCCTCCATGATTATATTATGTTATAATTGCTGGATTTCAACACAGTTAGAATTCCGAAGTAGTAGGTATAGTATAGTAGGGCACCTAAAAATTAAGTGAAATAAAATGTGAGTAGCTGGCGAAAGAAAACTAAAATTATAACTGGATTTCTTATAATATGAAATTTAGAATATACTTATTAAAATTTTAAAAATTGAATAATTAGGATTATTACTAAAAAATTAGAATAATTATAACTGGAAAACTAGAATAATTAGCTACAATTAGAACATTTGACTATAATTACAATCACAACTAGAAATAGAGAATAATTTTTAGCAAAACTAGAACTTTATGAAGTTCAAACTCCTTTTTTGTACATGAATATTCCTTAATAAATATTTCTGGTTTGCAGACATCAAAATTAAACAACTAAAACAAATAACTAAAAATTAAAATCAAATTCGGAAATATTACTGGAATCGAGTCGAGTAAGTGAACCAAGAATTAAAAATCAACAAAGATTCAAAAATGCGGAAAACAATAAATAATACTTTATGTGGCCTTAGAGACAAATCATATACGAGGGCTGTTTTTTTTAACCTCCGATGGGCTGTAACAAAAAGACGGGTCAAGATACAAAAAAGATTTTTTTACCAAAAGTAAGGTACAATACTGCTTATTTCTCCATATAATCACCTTGGCGATTAAAGCATTTGTCATATCTGTAAAAAAGCTTTGAAATACCCTCTTCATAAATTGTAGCCGCCAATGATTTGAAGGGAGTTGCGACGGTTTCTTTGAGCTCCACGTCAACTTGGAAGAGCTACAATCCAAGCCACTATGCTTATCAATAATTCACTTATGGTAAACCTTCGAGTTTCCCTAAACACTTGGTCAACTGGCTGAACAATACTGATGTTCATGAAGAAGGGGACCAAGGAAGCAAGTCTGTCGCTACAGACGGTAGTGTTCAGCGAGTTGACCAAGTGTTTAGGGAAACTCAAAGGTTTACCATAAGTGAATTATGGACTAGAAGTGGCTTGGAGGACAGAGAAAAATTGACGTAAAGCTTCCAAATTTACTTTTTTTAAACGAAACCGTCACAACTCCCTCCCAATCATTGGCGGCTACATTTTATGAAGAGGGTATTTCAAAGCTTGTTTAAGGGTATAACAAATGCCTTAATCGCCAAGATGATTATGTGGAGAAATAAACAGTATTGTACATTACTTTTGGTAAAAAAAAAATCTTTTTTGTATTTTGACCCGTCTTTTTGTTACAGCCCATCGAAGGTTGAAATAAAACAGCCCACGAAAGTAAATATAACTTATTATAATGCCATAAATAAAATATACTTTTGCTTTTGAGTGATGTTAAAAATATTTATGGTGTCCTAGAGACAAAACATATACAGGGTGTCTGTAAATCAATGTCCGAGTTTCAAATTGTGACCTGACATCACGCCTTGTGATTTCTTCCATTGGGGCTTCGTAAAAGATCGGGTCGACGTTCCACCCCTACCCCACGATTTACCAACCTTGAAAGGTAGAATTGCACAGGCTGTGCTCCATTACCGGACTTGCTGCAGACGTATGGGAAGAATTGCTTTCGTTTGGATGTGTGCCGTATCACTAAAGGCGCACACATTGAGCACTAATAGGAGAAACTAGGTTAGTTTTCCTTCAATGTCATGTATGATTTGTTATATTTAGTATAAAATAAACTCCTGTAATATACCATTAAAACTCGGACATTCTTTTACGGACACCCTGTATTATAAAGTCTTAAATAATTTATAAGGTATTAGAAACAAAACATATGTAAAATCTCTTACTGGAAAATTGTACATCAATAACGATCTAGTCAATTAAAAACAAAATACATAAATATTGTTAAATAGATATAATCAAAGAAAAATATTTTCTAATATTAATTTACATTAAAAAAAATTAATAATTTAAGTGTTTCTAATGACAAATAAAAAGCACTCTTACTTTTGATGGGATTTTTGAAAGTGACGTGTAAATATCTTATGTCATGGGGTAAAATGTATAAAATGTACATGACAATGAAACAGCAAATTTCAATCATTGGAAAAAAATTCAATATTATACAATAATATATTTTGGAAACAATGATCTTACAATTTTTTCATTCATTTTTTCCAATGACAAAGCAAAATTAAATTAATATAAACGGTGGTTCAAAGAAAAATATTAAGTAAGGCTTTTTTTTAATAAATAATTTCATTAAATGTTGCTCCATAATGATCTTATACACAGCTCTGCCAGCATTTTCTTATGTTTAAACTCAACTCTGTATAATTGTCGGGATTCAAAGAGAAGAAATTGAAGTACAGGCGCAGTAACGTTATTTCGGATAGTCCGAAAATAAGCCGTTTCCGGTTTGTCCATTACGTGATTTAAAGCATTTTGCGACAGAATGTCCACCAAATGCTCCAAACTCGCCTAATTGAAGCGCCAGGTATTTGAAAAAAGCAATTTTACGCAATTATTTTTCGAACTGTAAATAAATTTAGCAAACGATACAAAAATATTTGTTTAATTTGCGAAAGAAAATTAGCGAAAATAGCCAATTTCGTCTTTTAAATATTTAAAATTACAATTAAATTAAAATTACTATTTTTACCGTTTTCTTTGTAAGGTGAATAGATGTTGTCTGGAAGCCGTCCTGGGTGGCAGTTATTGTTACAAATATACTTGTGTTTCGATAAGCTAGTCTCTAAAGTTTCTAAATAAAAGAAAATTAGGTTACTTCTTGTTATGTGGTTGGTACATATATGAAGAGCTGAGTGGAAGAACGTGCTAAGTGACATTTTTGAAAAAAAAATTGAGATTTTTGTGTTAATGATTATGTTATTACCTCCTTTAAACATAACAGCTTTCAATTTTTTAGAAAACATTCGATTTCGTAGATTTTTCGTGAACGAAGTTGGTAGGTGCACGCGTTTTCGTCACTTTTTCAATGGAAGAACGTGCCAAGGACCCTTAGCATGTTCTCCCTCCGAAATCGTCCCGATTCAGACTATCGTTCAGTGGAAGAACGTGCTAAGTGACAAAGTTGAAGAAAATTGTCAGACTTTCGCTTTATTTATGTCGCATTAATCGCAAAACACTTGGTTTTTTTTTGTAGTTTTAATCAAAAAGAATTTTAAAATGTCATTAATTTTTTCAAATTAACTTTAATTATTAAATATAACCAATGAATTATAATTCATATAGCGTATAACCAGGCTTTGAGTGCATTTAGGAAAATAGTAGAAAATGCACTTTTATTTTAGAATTCAATCGGAGCTAAAGGTTTTAATATTTTATAAAATATCGTTTGCTTTTAAAGTCTTGTGTTTTTTATTCTAATAAACATAGTCTATTTAGCATTGAACAGATGGGATTATTAAAAGAAAGTTGCACCTGCCCTTTGGACATCGCATGTTCGCGTTAAAACAACATTACACCCCGAACATACATCAAAGCATCTGGTTTGTTAAAAAAAAATGAACTAGGGGTGCAAAAATCGTTTAAAGCAATTTTTCGTTTGATCTCTAAAGCTGACGATCGCATTTTGTGCAATGTCCTAAACTCCTAAAATTATTAAAATGGAATTAAGAAATGAGCGGAAAGCTGTAATTTGGCTTGAAAGTGCGAATAGCAGCTTATACGGTAAGTACAAATTTAATCAAGATATTGCTATGTTATGTAAAACTAGTATAATTGTTATAATAACTCAATATAACGTTTTATACTCTATCTCTTTATATTTATAAATTCTTAATATTTATTAAAATATAGATGACTTTAAAAAAGTGCTTTGTATCACGATTGTAAAAATAAATTGTTTAAACGATCATGCTAAGCTGTTGTAGAAATGCTGTTAATTAAAGAAGTTTTCTTAAAATTGATTAAATCCTTAATTGAAAAGGGGAAATAAAAACATAAATAACCTCAGGATTTATATTTTGCCAGACATCTAATTTTTACTTTTTTTATACCAATGTTTGTTTTTACAATCAATTATTCCTATCCAAAAACTATTTAAAAATTTATTTTGCGAAAAATTACATCTTACATTATTATCTTTTTTAATAAATCTTTTAAATTTAATATTTATTTTATTCACTTGCATTTGTGTTTCTTTTACTATCTTTTTGTATACTTTTTACTAAGTTGAGATTGTCTTATTATTCTTCAAAGTAATTAGTTTATAATTCAGTGATAATGGTATTTTTTAAAAAATATTTTCAATTAAAACCTTACTCATCTAACATTAAGCAAGAAGTTCTAAATAACTAATATAACCTACTTTCTTTTAACTTAAATTACTCAAAGAAATCCTTATAGTAGGGACAGACGGACGAACAAAAAGTATATAAGATAGGTGTCTGATATCATACACTAAAATAATTAGGGTTGAGTAACACTATACAACTTTCAATTACCGATTAATATATCAATACGCTCGTTTAAAAGTTATGATATACCTTATAAAGTATTTTCAATTAATTTCAAACCTAAAAAGTTCTATGGCAGCTACTCTTTGCACATGCAAAATATTGTTGAAAACTTTATTTTGTCGTCCGACTAGTACTGGAGCAAGTGTATCAAATTTTAAGTCTGTATCTATTTTCGTTTTTCAGCACTACTTTTAAAACCCAAAAAAGTTTATAGCAGCTGCTAATTGCGCATGCGCAATTTTCTCGAAAATATTATTATGACTTCCAACAGGTACTAGGAACCCGTGTACTAAATTTGAAGTCTGTAGCTCTTTTAGTTCGAACTGTAAAGTAGTTTCAGACAAACAGACGAATCAATGAAAAAAAACAGTTTTTTAATCAGCACCCTCCAAAACGTGTAGAAGGCACAAAATCTTTATTTTGGATTTTTGACCTCCATCGCAATAGTTTCATTACCTTATATTTGATATTAGATAATTGAAAGTAATAACTTTAAAAATCGGACGGATAGAAAGGAAGTTGGGGGGGGGGGGGGGATAGACGGACGTTCGGACAGAAAAACAGACGTACAGGCAGGTGGCCGAACACTATACATTGTAGTCTTCTATTTTTTTAATTTCGAACCAAAACAGAATTTTCAAAATCAGACAGTTTAGATCAGAAATTGAAAGGGATACGGACGGACGGACAAAATTATGGACGTACAGGCAAACAAATAAAAAGTATAAAAAAAATCTGTAAAGTCCTATCTTTCAAACAAAAAAAGAATTTTGAAAATCAGAATGTTAGTATAGAAATTATGAAACTCGTATGTATCAAATATACCTAAAAAATGTCACTTAGCACGTTCTTCCACTAAACGACTGAAAAAATCTGAAGCTCTTCGGAGGAAGAACGTGCCAAGTGCAGGAGGCGTCAAGCGCGTTTTGTTAATGACGTGTTATTACGTAAAGTACGGCTAAGCCAAAAGCCACCAAGCATTTTGAAGAACCAAACTAAATTATCATGCAGAAAAAACTATGATTTTGTGAATGAAAGAAAAGTTGCAAACTAAAAACTTTGAAGCTCATTATCTCGTTTTCACCTTTTTGTCACTTAGCACGTTCTTCCACTAAGCTCTTCATATATTCAGGTTTGTGTGCTTGGTCAGAGACCCGCTTATAAACCTTCGTCAAATAAGACAGAGACACACAACACACACACATAAGTGACAGATGCTGCCATCTATCGCCACCTCCACAATTTAGACAAGTCCCTGAAGGAGAGGGAAATAGTCTCCAGGGACCTGTACCCGTGGGAAACTGCGCCATGACCGCCCACAGGATTTTCGGACCCACAGATTTAACGAGCACGTACTCCGCATATACTCGGTGCGTCTTCAGTGGTATCGGGACACGATCGCGGGACCTTCCGATTCCGAGAACGAGGCCATAACCACTAGGCTATCCACGGCCCCATTGTTATCTGTAGTAAGGCTTTTTATTTCAAAGAACAGGGCATTTGCAGGGAGTTTAGTTCAATGTAATAACAGAACAAACCTAATCAGAAAATTAACGCTTAAATTTTTTTAATAACTAGCAACTTAATTTCGCAAGCAGGCGCTAAGTTGCCAAGTACGACGCTCTCTTAATGTCCGTCCAGTGGTTGATTTATGTTAACTTTCTTAAACGAAGTTTAAATGTGCTTTCCGTTTCTGCTGTTATCTCAGGTCTACGGTGGGGCCCTTCGTGGCTGACTTAGACGGATGTCGGTTTCTTAAACAGGAGGTTACGGGTTCTAATCATAGCCTACTCTAGGAGGATAGAATGAACAGGAGTAGTCATGTGGCCTCAGCATGAAGCGAAAAAGCTTTCCCCTCTCCCTTTCAGACGCGCATGCGCAGTTCGTGGCAGCCATATTGATTAACGCAAAACATTGCGATTTTTGGCTTGTCAACTCTATGGGCATGTATTATTTTGAGGTAAGCGAATTTATTTAAGTAGTTTTTTGTTATTCTCACATTACTTAAAATTAAAAATAGTATTTTTTTTGTTAATATGAGTTGTTAATAACTCCCAAATTAAAACAAACTAATTTTAAGATTTCCAGAGGAACCAATTTTAATATCGGCAAATTTTAAGTGTTTATTTGTTATTGTATTTTAAATAATGCATATATATCAGTGTTGGGCATTCAATTAATCAATTGTCAATTGTAAAAGTAATTGCAATAAAATTAATTGCACCTTGCAATTAAATAAATTGCAATGAAATTAATTGCAATTGAACTTTTAATTGCCCGACCGACAACCCGACCGAGACCGACAACCCGACCAAGACCGACAACCCGACCGAGACCGACAACCCGACCGAGACCGACAACCCGGCCAAGACCGACGACCCGACCAAGACCGACAACCCGGCCAAACCGACGACCCGACCAAGACCGAAAACCCGACCAAGACCGACAGCCCGACCGACCAAGACTGACAACCAGACCAATCGACCCTGACCGACAACCCGACCGATCGGTCTTGATCGGTCATTCGGGTAGTCGGTATTGGTCGGTCGGTCAGTCAGTCTCGTAAACGGTCTTCGTCGGTCGGTCGGGTAGTCGTTGTTGGTCGGTCGGATAGTCGGAGTTAACATTAATTAATTGTTAATTGTTACTACTGCAATTAACAATAATTTCCACAATTACAATTGATTAATTGTTAATTGCAGTTTTCCACAATTACAATTGAATAATTGTTAATTGCAGTAGTAACAATTAACAATTAATTAGTTGTTAATCATTAATTGTTTGTGCAATTAAAATTTGCCCAACAGATATGTATCTACTGAGCATATTAGAAATATACATATGTGTATTGGTTTTTCGTAATGTGATCAAATTTTTTTATTAAAAAGAAAAATTTTAAATTCTCCCATAGAAGACTATATGAGCAATAGGTAGACAAAGATGGCTGCCTTCCCCCACCTCCCCTCCACCTCTCGCTTCACTCGGTTCCCGTACGTTTGAATCCACGCGACGACTCCTGTTCATTCTATCCTCCTAGAGCCTACTATGAACGTTTTCGTAATGGTAAAAAAACCTTTCAAAATAATGGTGCTTTCCTTGTAAACGATTGTGTGGTTTTATGCACACGTGGCGGATGCATACGGTCAACGGTGGTACTTCCACACATAGGGGGGGCATGTGAGGAGCGAAAGACTCCTTTAGAAGATATGAAAGGCGTGCCTCTTCCATGGGGATAGTTAACAATGGATAAGGTTTCTAATGAGTGTCTCAAGAAAATTCCTTTAATCAGAATTCCACTTTTTTTCTGAATTTTCGGATGAAAACCAAAATGAGTTAGTAAGATAGAAAAAAAGTGTGTTTAGGTATTTAAGGGGACAGGGAACAAAACGACGCTTCAAAATATCAAATTTTCATTTTAACTTTCAATCACTAAAATGAATATTTACGAAATATTTTATATAATATATACGCATCTGAATATGGGGTTGGAGTTCGCATATTTGGTTGTTAATTTCAATATAACTTTGTTTCCAGCTTCATATATCATTATTTTAAAACACCTATTTTTAGCTTTTAGGTACACTTTCCAGCACAACTATTGCGTGTATCCGAAAATAATTTTTAATAGAAATAAAAAAAAAGTCTTTTCAACCCAATGAACCTCAATTTTGACGATAAAACATTCATAATTTTAAGTTACTAATCTAAATTGAAAATAATATTTATTCAATTCAATATTATTTATTTTGTTCCATTCTATCTTAGTCGTTTTATTCCATTCTATTATATTCATTTTATTACGTTTATTTGATTCATTTTATTGTATTCCATTTTACTTCATTTTTATTGTATTCTATTAAATTTTTTTCTATTCTATAATATTCATTCTATTTTATTTATTGTATTCTATTCCATTTTATTCCATTCCTTATATTGAATGTCTTTTATTCACTTCCTTTATTCCATTTCGTTTACTCTATTTTATTCTTACACATGAATTTTCTGATTGAAAAAGGATGTTCGTACGTTTGAGTTGTGTAAAGTTAATGCATTAGTTTTGAAATCTCAAAAATTGCATTTCTTTGCCGTGTAAGGATTTTTTTACCAGGTAGGATAATCGTAATAACAGCAAAATAAAACAATTTTGAAACGAAAATAGCATCCTCTTATTTAAAAATAGTTATGTAAGTTTTTTTAAAAAAATGATGTTGCACGTTATAGAATATTTTGGAGCAACTATAAAGAATAATTTAACAACTGTATGATATTTTCTCTTTAAATTTTTTTTATATTTACATTTATACAGTTTAGATAATTTTTAGAAAAAGTTCTTACCTTGAAAAAGCGATATATTTCCGAAGGATTTTTCTATGATTTATATTGTTTAGAGTAGAACTCCAATTATCCGAAGCTGGCCTAATAACATTTGATAATCAGGAATTCAAATAATTGGAGATCGGAAAAAGACATATTCAAAGGAAGGAATTTTGGTATTTTGTCTAAGGAATTTTGTAAGCAGTCTGTCAAATATGTTAACATTAAGAATTGGTATTCGAATTGTTTTCAAAAGTAATACTTTTTTAATAAAAAAATACTAAAGTCGAAATATTTCAAATATGCTAAAATAATTTGGGATTTTCTAGATAAATATTTTTTATAAAACAACTACTGAAGATCGGTATCAAATTTGGATACCGATTCTTATGTAAAACAGTTTAAAATAAATGAGAAAAAATTGGGTTAAAATATTTGTATTTAAAAAAGCCTTAGCATTTTAAAAAAGTTCAAAAAAAATAATTTTAAATAACTTAAAAAAAATTAAATTATTTAAAAAAAATTCTTGTCATATATTTTTTTAAAATACAGATTGAAGTAATAAAACATCAATTTTATAGTGAATATGTCAAAATTAAAGTTTTTTTAAGTGGTACCGTGTCCCCTTAAAGTATAGTTGGGGGCGCAGAATGGCCTTAGATGCCCATGCGCCATAAAACCCAAACATCCATCCATCCAAAGTATTGTTGGGCTGTGAGATCATGTAGTTCTAGTTTCGGTCTTCATCAACTCAACCAAAACCAAAGTGTAAGTTGCTGCTTTGGCAGTTTCAGTTACAGCTGTTTGTAATAGTTTTTTTAAAATTCAGTTTATGTTGAAATGCTAGTTGTACAAAAGTTTATATACGACATAATAAACTTTTATACTCGGCTATTGTTACTGTTCGTCTCTGTTGGATGCCATGTATAGTAAATTTTTGGTTCAAAAAAAAATTCTAGACATGACCTCCAACAAAAACAAATAGTAACACATGGCTGGGTAGATTTTTTTCTTCTTCTGAAGTTCGGATAATCAGCAGCGCTTCAAATAATTTGAGTTTTACTGTAACTAATAACATAAATTGTCACATAACTGATTAAAAAGTCTTGAGTCACTAATCAGACATCGAAGTTGTGGCAGAATGTTACATAATATGATAAGAAATATAGGTTATATTTTCAGGGAAATGTCGCCAAGTAAAAAAATCCAACTCGCATGTCACATGATATTTTATGTATTTTTCAATAAAAATATGGTTTCTAGGAGCTGCCATATTTAAGGTAATCGGTAAACCATTTTTTCAGGTTTTTGTTAAATAAATATGAAAATGGTTCAATGGTTCAATCGATAATATCGTAAAACATTTCACCACACAGCCGTTGCAACTTCTAGAAACCATATTTTTTATTGAAACCACGGGTCAAATTTGTAACAGTATATATGATATCTTATGTACATTTGGGTATATTTTGCGTATTCTAAATTTTTTCACGTATTTTTGCTCCACGTGGTAAACAAAATAATATTGGACACAAACATAACAACAGACAATCATTTAAAAAATATATTTATTCAATTTTCCTAACGGAATGACGACTGTTGCCATTTTGATGGTCTAAACTATCACCATTGCGAACTTTCGGTCCATTTTTGGTTGCTTTTTCACCATATGATTTGATGTAGAAGTGTAAGAATAGCATGAAGTAGATGATTGCTTGGCTAAGGGATAGCCAGACTAGAAAAGGGGACACGCCGCAATTTTCTTTAGGAAACAGGTACAGTTGTAGGAAGTATCCTGTCACAAAGATGAACTGCGCCTGAAACAAATAATTTGAAAAATTTAATCTTAAGTCTAATTTAATAATAATTTTTTTTAATTAATAATTATTATTAATTTTGCCTTCAAGAGTTTTCACGATTATTCCATTATATTTTATTCATTTTATTGTATTCCATATTATTTTATAAAATTTTGTTCCATTCTATTTTATTTGTTTTATTCCATTTTATTTTATTCCTTATAATCCATGC
Organism: Oedothorax gibbosus; assembly: GCA_019343175.1. Taxonomy (NCBI): domain Eukaryota; kingdom Metazoa; phylum Arthropoda; class Arachnida; order Araneae; family Linyphiidae; genus Oedothorax; species Oedothorax gibbosus. The sequence goes on along the minus strand of CM033275.1, from coordinate 19,417,233 downwards.
CATTTATTTCCTTTATTCCATTTGTTTATTATATTCATTTTATTCAAGCATTCTATTCACTCATTTTATTCCATTCATTTAGAATTCCCAGTAATCTTTACGGTCGGATCAAAACCAATTTCCAAGCATAACATCCAACAGACGAACAGCAACAGATAGTACGGGTGGAATTTTTTATGGAATTCGGATAATTAGCAACGTGCTTCAGATAATTAGAGTTCGGATTACTGGATTTCTACTGTAGTTTATTTAGATAAATCTTTTTTAATGATAGGGTATTTGACAATTTATTTATCATCGTAAATTAAGCGTGTGTACAAAATAAAAATTCGACTCTTAAAACTGAATTTTAAAATTCGGACAAAAAATTACGAACGGAAACGTTTTCTGGCTGTCACGTGGTATATGTGACGTCACTAGTAAATATTAACGAACTTTAAAACACCATTTTGGAATCTATTTTAGGCAAATTCGAACTACCCTATTCGATAAAACCACCTTCCATTACCTCTATATCTCTTATTTTAATAGTAAATTAGATTAAAGTTTAATTTTAAAAAAACACTTGACATCGGTTTGTTCATACTTACTAGTGACGTTAGAAAAAGCGACGTATTTGTAATCACGTGATGTACCGATGGGACAAATTTTTTTTAAAGGATTTTCATTAATTATTTAAAACTTATTTCGTAAAAAATTACATTGTAAGGTATTTTAGCGACACAGTCAAATACCCTATTTCTAGGCAATAACATCCAAAAGATGAACAGCAACAGATATCACGGGTGGAATTTTCTCTGAAATTCGGATAATTAGCAACGTGCTTCATTGAGCTAGAAGGGAAACTGGAGTGAGGTGTTAGCGAGCCGAAAACCCACTCACACCCTTTTGAGCAAACAGGGCAGAAAAGGACTATTTTCCCTACACTTGTATGCAATGCTTGTATGAGACCCCTCTATCATATTGACTTGGGCTCCTAAATGTATTTTAACATTTTTAGTTCGAAAGAAATTAACTTTCTTTAACTTTAAATTCCAACTTTTTTAAGAAATAACCAGTGGATCACTAACTCAGAACCAGCGAAGACGAACCCAATAGCGAAATAGGCAAGTTTCTAGATTTTCTGCCCGGTTCGTTTCTGCTGCAGTGCCGTGTATTCCTCCGCGTTTCGTTATTGAACCGGCTCGTTTGCTGCCCTGTTCAGTGAATCACACACCTCACTCCACGTTTCTTCTAGCTCAACGGCTTCAGATAATTGAAGTTCGGATTACTGGAGTTCTACTGTAGTTTAAGTAGATAAATCTTTTTCAATGATTGTAAAATATGTCTCACCAGTTGTAGTTTCGTGAGGTACTTCTTCCACCACAGGTACTTTTGTATTCCAGGACCCAATGCGGAAAGCCCATAGTACAGATACATCCACATGTGCACGAAAGAGTTGGCTGTTGGAAATATTAAGTTATATCCTCCTGGAAAAAAAAATTCGTTTAAATACTATGAACTACTTAAGAGTCCAGGGGCAGAACCCGTTGATTGACCAGGAATCTTCCTCTATTCAAGTTTGCTTGGCAGATATTGGCGACAGGAAACCGGTTTCTCTCTTGGTTCTTCTCTCGCGTTGTAAACGTGGGACTCATGTATCGCGTGATCAGGGTTGCCACGAAAGATGAACCAAGTGAGAAACCAGTTTATTTACACCAGTTTAGACGATGACTCGCTATCGTCGCCAAAGAGGCTTGATACGGATATATATTCTGCCGATGAAGGGTTTTTTCCCATGTTCTCTCCAATTATATTTTTATTGTTATTTATTTAAGAGTTAACATCTATTATAAGGTTCTATTAAGATTTAAGAAAATAATATCTATATTTTAAAAATAGTTAAACTTGAAATTAAATTTGTTTGTAAACTAATTATTAGCAGCCAAAACTAATTGTAAACTAATTGAATAAGTAGCCCAAAACGGAACTCTTGGGTAAAATTTGAAATCGAATAATAATTCGCTCTAAGACTTGGGAAAAACAGGGGTATACAGTGATTTTTGTACCCAAGAATTACTGCCATCTCTCGGCGTAAATGGTGACTAACTTTGTCCGAAATTTTTGTATTTGTTCGAAAATTTTAAATTCTTGTTTCAAAAATCTATAGTTAAATTGTGTATAATAAGTTTCGTTTCTTATTTTAGGGTAAGCAATTTTATTAAAGTGTTAATCTACGAACTGCAAATTAATTTATCAAATGATAAAAAAAGTAAAATTTAATGTACGAAAGAAAACTAAAGAAAATAAACAATTTCTGTGTGTCTTAGTTTAAATTTGAACTAAAAGCTGTATAATGCAAATTTGTTTGTCCATGGTTTATAAAATGTTTGAGAAAGCGGTTTTAGGTGACAACTGTTGTTAAAATCCTGCTTGTAATTTTAAGTATCAAATGAACCACAGCACATCGTAGCCCTGACAGCTAATATAAAATAATAAAATACCTGCCATTGGACAATCGCGATTGTTTGAACAGTACATAGATATCATAGTTAAAGTATTATATTGGCAGATCACATGACCTCCAATGTTAACGACGGGGCGCGCATTGAGACCAGAATAAGAGGGCAATGGGGCCAGGGTTGCCACCAGTTTTAGGAGAAAAACACTATGAAAAAATACCATTTAATTCTAAAATTACAAAACAATACCATAAAAATTTTAGCTGCATTTTGAATCTTTTCAGTGACTATAAAAAAACGTGATACGCTTTGCTAGTTATTTTTATGGTATGTTTTTGTAATTTTAGAATTAAATGGTATTTTTTCGTAGTGTTTTTCTCCTAAAACTGGTGGCAACACTGGCCCCATTGCCCTCTTATTCTGGTCTCCATGCGCGTCCCGTCATTAGCATTGGAGGTCACGTGATCTGCCAATCTAATACTTTAACTATGATATCTATGGTACAGTAGAACTTCAATCTTCTAAAGCGTTGCTGATTATCCGTATTTTAGAATTAAAAGTCCACCCGGCCATCTTCTTCTGTTTGTCTATGTTGGAAATCATGCCTAATAATTTTATGGGACCGACCAAAAATAAATTACTACTCATGACATCCAACAGAGACGAACAGTAACAAATAAGCCGAATATAAAAGTTTATATGAAATTTTTGTAAAACCAAGATTTTAACAAAAGTTGAATAGGGTATTTGACTAAAAAAAAATATTGGCTTAAAATATTCTTATGCCAAAAATAATAGACCCGTATTTTGTATTTTTTTCAAACACCCTAAAAAAAGGAGAAAAATGAATTTTAAAATTAGAACGAAAAATTACGCCCGAAAACGATTTGCGGCTGTCACGTGGTATCTATGACGTCACTAGTAACTATAAACAAACTTTGAAACACCATTTTGGAATCTACTTTAAGCAAATTTGAACTATCCGCTTCTGTAAAACCTCCTTCCATTATCTATATAATTCTTATTTTAATAGTAAATTAGATTAAATCCAGTTTAATTGCAAGCAAAAAACATCACATCGGTTTGTTTATATATACTAGTGACGTCGGCCAAATCGACGTGTTTGTGATCACGTAACGTACCGATGAAAAATAAGCCATTTTAAAATTATTTTTATGAATTATTTAAAGATTTATTTTGCAAAAAAATATATACGTTTGTTATTTTTGGGTTCAAACTATAATTAATTTTAAAAATTGGAAGGTATATTAACGATACAGTCAAGTACCCTATTTTTAAAAAAAAACTATTTCAAAAGCTATAGCTCAAACTATCAAAGACTTTACACTTAGGTTGTAGTTGGGTCGTAAACCGAAACTAGAACTAGATGACCTCACAGCCCAACAATACATTGAGTAATTGATTGAATATAACGGTTTTTTTTCGATTAACTCGAATTGTTTGAATTTCTGATTATCCTAATGTGGTGACGTCCCAATTACTTCGGATACTTGGAGTTCTACTGTACTGGTATTTTAAGCTGTCACAACTTTAAATAGTAATGCATTATTTAGATTATGCTCAGATTTGGGGTAAATTGAACATTTATTTTTTCTTTGATTCGAAGATATTCGCGGTACCTGGTCCGTAGTTTACTCCATACCATGCTGTAATTGGTACTGTGCTATGATGAAAAACGTGTAGGAAATTGACCTGGTTGTCCTTTTTTCTGAGAATGAAAAATATCTGAAAACATAAATAAATCTATCAATTTAGAGTTTATGTTTTATTGTAGAGTTTAAAGAGGGATTGTTAGTCCCATAGAGCTAATGCATTAGTTTTAGAATCAAAACTTCCGCAGAAGTATTGCTTTGCCATAGAAGTATTGCTTAGCCCTTTTCCCCCCAGGTGGGGGGAATCAACATAACAAATTTGAAACGAAAATATTATCTAGTTATTTAATTATATATTTTTGAAATTTTAAAATGCCAAAAATACACAGCAGATGGCGAAACTATTTTAAAACTTTATCATTTAATGATTAAATAACCGGATGTTTTCAATTTTGTTTTAAATTGATGTTATGATGATTCCCATACCTGGTGAAAATGGGATAACATTACAAAGCAATTCTTTTGCAAAAGTTGGGATTTCAAAACTAATGCATTAGCTATATGGGACTGACAGTCTCTCTTAATTAAATTCTATATTAATGTAACTGTAAATAAAAAAATCCTTCTGATGAAGTAAGCAAAATTGTCTAACTGGGCGGCTGAATGGTTAGGTTGCTTGGGTCTGGGACCTATTCCCTACAGCTGGAAGCCCTACAAGGCAGAATCCCGATAGCAAAAATGCCGACAGGCCGGAACAGCAAAAAATGCGAAAATTATTTATTAAATTGCCCTTAATTAAGCATAACGCCATTAATTTATTGATTTGTTGGAATTTCGACCCTGTCGACATTATTTTCTTGTTGGAATTTCGACCCTGATGACATTATTTCCTTGTCGGAATTATGTCCTGCCGGGATTTTGTCTCAGGACTTGCTCAGTTATAGTCCACAAATGAAGCCGACGAGCGCAAAGCATCATGGGAAGGTTGATCTCGTTAATACGAAACTGAACTATTATTTCTACCTGGATTACATTGAGTGCAGACACGGCCTACTCAACTACTAAGGCCGAAGAATCTTTCCAAAACAAGCTCGGGGACAGACATTTTTACGTCATAGTTCCGAGTTACGTTGTTCCGAAGATGAAGACAACCTGTCTCGAAACCTGTTCGGAACCACTCGTTCACGGCTGACCACAATTTTAGGGTTCCGAATGCGTCCGAACTGGTTTCTCGATCTTCGGCACTGGGAACAGTGACGTCAAAATTTCCGTCTACGATCATGTTTGGGAGAGCTTCTCTGGCCTAGTTATTGAAGTTGTCCGTACCTTGTTTTATGTTTTAGGATGAATATCACCCAGAATTCTCTGCGTTTTGAATACACAGAACCAGTACACGATGGTTCATTTTCGTAACGTTTTATATTCTGTCTAATCCCTCAACCAACCTTTATAGGTCCATGCACATCACCTCAATAAAGTCGTCACTTGACCAGGGTTCTAAATTACGAGGCGTTATTGGCTGTGTTAAAGCTCCTGAAGGAGGCTAGAAATAGGCAGCCGGAAACGATTACCTTACCTCAATAAACGCCCAGCTATATTGTATTACTAGTTTAGAAATTTTTCCGGAATCTTACCGTATCACAGAATTCTACGAGTTTCGAAATAAAAAAGATCCAGCAAATTTGAGTCACCTAAAAAGAAAACATACGAGCAAAATGTCAACAGTAGGAGAAGACTGGTTTATTTAAAGTATACCGGAAATATACCGAACCAAATAAAATATATAAATTGCATATCATTATAAATACAAAGGAACACTTACTTTAACCGCGTTCTCACTTTCAGACAGATCAATTGGATGACACCGAAAGTTATACCATGACCATCCATGTATAACATACTAAAAATGTTTTTTTTTATTAAAAATATGATATTATTGTTTACGAAAGTAAAATAAAACATATTACGCTGTATTAGCTCTAAATTCTGTTTGAATTTAGTGGAAAAAATAGTTATAGTTAAACTAATAGTTTCCTTGCACAGAAGCCACGACCATGGGCGGAGCTATAAACCGCCCAGAGCAATCAGATGAAGAGGAAATTTCAGTCGTTTTTTTGTCTTCATCTGATTGCTCCGCGCGTTTTATAGCTCCGCCCGTGGTCGTGGTTTCTGTGCAAGGAAACTATAACTTTAACTATAGTAGAAATAATTGCACTTTAAAACTTTTATTAACAGATATTAATGTTTGAAAAACTTAGTTAATAACAGGATTCACTTTTAATTATTATTTTTACATATCACATTTTATTGCAAATTTCTAAAAAAAAAAATTTAAAAATTAAATATAAAAATAAATTAAAAAAGGTTAATATGGATTGGTTAACCATGGATTTAACAGTGATCAGATCAGTTCCCATATCAACAAATTAAAAACTCATAATCTAAATTACAACGTTTTTCAATAAGTAATTTATTTAAATATTAATGGGGCCCGGATGGCCGAGTGGTTTGGACCATTAAGCTAGCAGTCTGCGCGCTGTAACGGGTGTGGGTTCGATTCCCGCCTTCGCCCTGGGTGTACTTTCCTTTCTCTGTGACAGTAAAAATTCTTTCTGTGTCTGTCTTACTTGACGAAGGCTTATAAGCGGGTCCCTGATCAAGCACACAAGCCGGAATATATATGTACCCCTATCCAACTTAAATATTAATGGACAACTGGAACAGCCACTTATTATGAAAACCACAGGAAGATTCCAATATGGTGTTTCAAAGATTGTTTATACTTACTAGTGACGTCACAGATACCACGTGACAACCAGAAAGCGTTTTCACGCGTAAGTTTTAGTCCAAATTTCAAAATTAATTTTTTTTGACAAAATTTGGAAAAAAAAGTTATTATCTTGTACGTCTCTTAATTACAAAAAAAATTAGTCAAATACCCTATTCTAATTTGTAGTTTTGAGTTAACAAAAGGATGTAATGGCAGCACCAGGGATTTAAAAGAAAAGAAAAAGACAATAGACGTTTGAAAAACAAGGCGGGATATACACTGCTCAAAACAATTAGGGGAGCCCTTTGCGTACTTTTGTTAATTCTTTCAGTTCAGACTTTATATTTTTTATTCTAAAAATTTAAAATTTGTGAAATAGATTCATTATGCATCCAGAAGAAATGGTAAAAATAAGGGGGAAAATCTTAATTTTTTAACTAAAATTTAAGGGATAAAAAATTGGTATCATAATTTTTGAATAAATTATAATAATAACTTTTTCAAAACTTTATTTGTTAAAAAAATTTTTAATCATTTTTTAAACATCTCAAAATGCAAGCGTAAAGAATTAACGGTCAATTTCTGGTTTGTACTCGTAAATATTTTGGATGAATTTTATTTCACCATGTTTTCATATTTTCATTTAATTAAAAATTTTATAATTTCCTAAGACATGATCTCCCTCTAGATAAATAGTGCAACTTAACTTAATGCAAAAAAATGTATGATGATTTCCCAATGGATCATTGGGGGTGAAGGTTGAAACCCTGCTTCCTATTGTTTGAGCGGTGTAGTTTGTTCGTTGTTAAGTAGATAATGCTTGACCAGGGCCAGATTTCTAAATAGGCTAAGTAGGCTGTAGCCTAGAGTGGCGAATATTTTGGGGCGGCAAATTTTACGACCAATTACAGCGGCATTCGGCATAAAAAATTATTTTAAAGATACGAATATTTTTAAGAAAGAAAACAAATAATTTACATTAATGCGTAAACCGTAAACGTATATATAGTACTAATATTTCGTAGCAGACATGGTCGCTACGATGGCAATTGCACCCCCTCCTCCCGGATTTCGAAGTTTAAAGAAAAATAGTAGAAAAGTTTAAAAAATTCGCCTATTTCGCTTTCGATTTAGTGTGTAATATGTGTATTCTAATATATGCATTTATTTTAAACAGCACATATACCACTCTATTTTGTAGCTAACCAGCTACCTTCCCCTGCTAGAATATTGTGACAGGGGCGGCAAATCAATCGTAGCCTGCAAGCAGCAAATCTTTAAATCCGGCCTTGACGTAACTATGGCGTAATTGAAGGAGTGAGAACGTTCGAGTTTAGATTAATTAGCTTCCGGTTGGTTAGTTTGTAAGGTTTAAGATAACGGTTTACGTACTGTTACGTCACTGTGGGCGTGGCCATTCCACTCGTTCGTTACTACACCATTATATAATAACATAAAGAGGTATTTTTAGGTAAATTTTACGATTTTCGGCAGAGGCTGTCTGGTAACCAATTACGTGTTTTAATGCACTCAAAGACCGGAAATAATATTAGACCCCAAAATGACCTGCACCGTTGTGGCGCTTTTGGCGATCGAAAGCGACGATTGAAGATCTTAGTGGGAAGAACGTGCTAAGTGGCAAAAAGGTGAAAACGAGTAAATGAGCTTTAAAGTTTTTCGTTGGCTCTCAGATCTGTTTAAAACTGCACTTACAAAAAGTAAAAAATATATACTTAAATTAAACTTTATGAAAAGGTTGAATCTTCTTGTCTTTAAGGTAGAGTCAAAAATGACCATTGGCACAAATATATAAATGTTTTCAAAAATGTCACTTAGTACGTTCTTCCACTAGGCTCTTCAACTTGCATTGTATGCCTTCTTGTGTTTGACAGTGTACGTTAGTCGAGCCAATATATAAGAAATCTTAAAGTAACTTAATACTTTACACTTATGACAATCCATGAACTCAGTCCAACAAGAAGCATGTTATAGATGAACATGGGGGTCCTCAATACAAATGGTTTCCGATCCTTCATCAACTGTGGACCAATATAGAGGACTATGGATAGGTATACAGCTGAGAGCAGAACTGTTGGGGTGATATTGGCCATGAGAGGGTATTCAGCCATTTTCGGATCTGAAATAATACAATGGGAATGTTTCAGGGCTTGAGTGAAATCAGAAATGAAGAGTGCTAAGTGACAAAATATGAAAACGAGAAAATTAGTTTTAAAGTTTTTTTTTCGAACTTACATATGTTAAAAATATCACTTACAAATGGTAAAAAATGCACTTAAGATTATGAAAAAGAGAAAACTTGTTATCTTTAGAGGCGGGAATAACAGGTTCATTGACACAAGAATTTCATTTTCTATAAAAATGCCACTTAGCAAGTTCTTCCATTCTTCAAATGCTGAATAACAATTAATTCTTTCTTGAACCTCGCTTGGTAAATCAATGTCACGTGACTTAGAACACCTATTGAAGAAAACGCAGACATCGAAGGAAGACCGATCGAAGGCAACTCACGGTAAAATGGACGAAAGTACGCCACGTGAAACAACCCTATTCAAAGACTTTAAATGAGAATAAATAGCGCTAAGAGGGACTGTCAGTCCCATAAAGCTAATGCATTAGTTTTGGAATCACAGCTTCCGCAGGAGTATTGGTTTGCCATGTTAGCCTTTTCCCCCAAGTATGGGAATCAACATAACATCGAAATGAAACAAATGTGAAACGAAAATGATATTTAGTTGTTTAATTATATATTTTTGAAGTTTTTTATGCCAAAAACATACAGCAGATAGATGGTTACGCTATTTTAAAACTTTATCAATTAAAAATTGAATAACCGGATGTTATTTTCAATTTTGTTTTTAAATTATATTAGGCTGATTCCCATACCTAGCACCTAGTGAAAATGGGATAACATGGAAAAAAAATTCTTTTGCAAAAGTTGTGTTTTTAAAACTAATGCTTTAGCTCTATAATGACCAACATCAGTCTTCAATTCATGCGATTATTTGCACATTGGCTTAGATAGTTTTTAGACACCGTAATTTTTTTTTTTATCATTCTTGATGATTATTTCATCTCTTTCATGTATTTTACAATAGTATCACTTAATTGTACAGCAAAGCGTATAATTTCAGTTAGTGGCTACGCTATCTTGAATGTGCGAAAAATTCGTACAGGTGAAAGTTGTTAGGAAAGTTTTTTTCAAGGTCCAAAGTAATTTCTTTGGTCCCTTTAAGACCATACATGTCTCAATCAAAGGAAATTTAATCGACTTGTTTCAGATGACGTAATTTATTCCAGCTTTCATAAGTGCCCTTCTTTCTATCGGTCTGTTTCCATGTGGTTAGTGGTCTGTTTTCATTTCGTGACATTCACCAATCGAGGCTCAAAAAAGAATTTATTTTCATTCAGCATTTCTGTTGCCACAAAGACCCGAAGTGTCCAATCAGTATTTTAATTTTGTTTTTAAATGTGTAAACATGGTACACACACGATTACGTTTAACAGTTTGTGGAGTACATAGTAATGTGGAAACTTCTATCTCCGATATAGCGGAGAATCGAAGGTGGTGAAAAAAATGCATATGGTAACAATCTCAGGTCCTTAAAATATAATTGTTTTGAATTTATTAATATTTTGACTGCGACGATAGCGATGGAAAATTTTCATCGAGAGGTGATGATACGTAAATGAACCCTTACACAATGGAAAGTAACTAATTCCTTCTTCATTTCAATGAAATATCACAAAAATCTTATCGAGGTGCGTACAAATTACAGTATTAGGTTTAATTCTCGCTCAACTAAAGCCTACTCATCTGAAGTTCTGTGTTACAGGACTTGTTCCTGGCCTTTTTCCATACCGGGATTACTTACATCACTTCACGACATTATTAGAATTAAATATAACCGAGATGTGTTTCAGAGTGATTAGCTTAGACTTGAAATCATCATAATTTTCATGTTTCGAAATTTTATTGGGTTATTTAATTGTTTTAAACGCTAAAAACTACACGAAAGTAAAAACGAGAAACCGTTTTTCAACATTTTCTATATCTAGATAGTTAAATAACAAACTAAACAGCACTGCGAAATGCAGTTTATCTCTTGTCTGGTCGCCCTACACTTGAGACGAAAGATTTAATTTCCTCGTAATTTGAAATAGAATATACTCTTTCAAATCATCAAGTATTATTCCAAGCACAGTGGGATCGGTTGCAAAAGTGTAAAATCTAATATTCTACGATCTATATCCTCAAATTAATCACCAAATAACCTTAAATTTGCTTGCGGTGTTAACAAAATTCAAATATAGGTGATACAATAATTCAAATATAGGTGTTAACATCCCTACATAATTATGGCTGTTTTATATTTGTCGTCAATAGGCGAAAGATACACTTCGCAATAACACAAAAACTGCATAAGCTTTAACATCTATGTATGGAAATTTATCAGTCACATCTGGGATCACTAGGTGTCAATTAAATACCATACAAAAGGATATATGAAAGATCTAGATCGTGTAGTTTGTGTAATCACTAGACCATCATGTTTATCAAGTTTTCAAACGAACTTGAACTCATAAGAACGGTTGGCGAAATGAACTATGAATTTCATCTGAATGTGCTGTTATCGGTGAATCGGAACCACGCCACGATTAGCAGTCAAAGTATTAACTAATTAAATAGTAATGGTTACGTTATACTACGATACGGTGTTGAACTACTCTGTCTATCAATCTGGAACGACTTATGGCTATCAATATCGTTAACATTATTTTTATTTAAATTTAACATTATCCTAAAATACAGTAGAATGCCGAATATCCAAACTCCGGCTACCTAAACTCCAATGGAGTTTAGGTAGCCGGACTTGTTATTTTATTCCAACCATTTATCTATCCATAAGCTAACATGTAAAAGTGTGCTGCCTTTCCATTTAACTAGAAGCTCTCATTCTGAAAATAATATTATTTCATCTTATTTTTTCACTCATTCACTCACTATACATGCATTAATTATACTCCTTCTTGCACAAAAATCTAATTATCCGAATTTTCGATTTTGAGTACGAGAGCATATGAAGAGTACAGGGGTAGAACCGCTTGATTTATTAGGAGTCGTTCCGTAATTGTGTCTGCTTGGCGGACATTGGCGGCAGGAAACCTGTTTCTCTCTTTCTCCTTCGCTTGGTCCAAGAGTCGGAATTGTGCATCGCGGCCAAGGCCGTCTCCTTGGTTAATCTCGGTAGGTAGAAAAGTCGTGGTTTAGGACTTTTCAATTAATTTGCGAATCTTAAAATTTCTCTTAATTGTTTTAGAAAAATTCGTGATTTTTCAATCAATCGTACTTCATTTTTTAAAGCTGAACATGATGATGAACACAGTCTTTTGAATAAAACGCGGAACTGAATTTCAGCGTTGCAGTGAGAGAGAATGCACAACAAAATTGAGAAACTGGTTTCCTTACCATCAGTTTAGGCGATTACTCGCTATCATCCCCAAAGATGCCAAATGAGGAAAGTTTTCTACGAAATTAAGCGGTTTTTCCGCTGTACTCTTCATATCCTTATTGATTCAGATAAATTACAGTTCTACTGTTCGTATTTACCAGTGTTTGTATGGAATCAGTAATTTGATGTTACGTTACCTCTTGGTCCTCTAAAATCGTATGTTCCTTCCATATTGTTGGTTTTCTAGCTGGTTTTCAACGCTCAGGAGATGAAAAGATATCTTACACCCAGTTGATGAAATGCTCTATGCAGGAGCTAAAATCAAAAAAGTTGGTGCGGTTATATGTTATGTCTATTTCTAGCTTCTGCCTAGATTTAACACAGCAAATTACGCCTTGTATTTTAGAAAGCTGGTCAAGTGACGAGGCCGACGACTGAGCAGACACCCAATGGAACTTCGCTTATAAACCTTCGTTAAGTAAGGAAACAGAATTTTTACTGACACAGAGAGAGAAGGTACATCCAGGACGAAGGCGGGGATCGAACTCCCTAGTGCAGTGCGCAGACTGTTAGCGTAATGGGCTGCGATCAAACTCACTAGGCCACCAGGGACCCTATAATGTGTCTTACACAATTCAGTTGTAATTTAAAACATTCGAAATAATCGATTAGACGATTAATAATCAAATGTTGGCAGCTCAACGGGATAATACACAAGAACCGATTTGAAATCTGTAATTTATAACTGTTTCTCGTTACACACAGGGCCACTTTTCAAGTAACATTATAGTTAAACTCATAGTTTCCTTGCACAGAAGCCACGACCATGGGTGGAGCTATAAAACGCGCGGAGAAATCAGCTAAACACAAAATAAAACGGATGAAATTTTCTCTTCATCTGATTGCTCCGCGCGTTTTGTAGCTCCGGCCATGGTCGTGGCTTCTGCGCAAGGAAACTATGAGTTTAACTATATTATTGTACGACTTAAAGGCATAACTTGAGTCTATCATGCTTGTAACATTACCCTTATTATAGCACCATTAATTGTATATACTGGACCAATGTTATATTTTCAATGTAGTGTGTAAGTGTAACTTAAATCCAAAGTTTCAAAAACTTTCATCAATATTTTTTTCTTCGGGATTTTTGTTTTCAAATGGTTCGTTTTCAGAGTATTCACCCACATACACTTTTGCAGCATTTAATTGTTTAAATATTTTTTTAAATAATCATTATTTAAATATTTTAAAATATATGAATCTTAAATTTGTGCATTACTATCATCGTTTCCTATCCATGTTTCTTTCCTTCCAAATTTATCGTGTTTGCATTGCATGATCCAAAGATAAAATTCTTGAAATTTTATCGAGTTTCTAATATGCTCAGATTGAAATCAAATCGAAAACTTTCGTCATCTTTTATAAATAAAATATTAGTTTAAACCTTTTTAATGGCTTGTAAAAGTATTCTTTTATCAAGTACTTAATCGTTGCATCATTTGTTTTAATAGATATTCACCCAAAAACACAATTGACATTATTAGATTGATTTTTCAAGATTACCCTTATTTCATCACAAAATGAAGCAATTCTATTTTGTTTTGGAAATTTCTATATTTATTCAATCACTTATTATTATGCAGTTTACTGTAAATTAATTGACATTACTTGATTTAAATACCACCAAATTATGATCTTATCTATATATATAAAAGGCAAAGTCCTGACTGACTCACTGACTGACTCACTCACTCACGTATCAACGCCCAGCTCAAACTACTGGAGGTACAGCTAACAAATTTTAGGAAAGCATTCTTTTCATACCGTAGGCGTCATATAAGAAGCGATTTTTCGAAATTCGAACCCAAACGGGTGGAGGAGCCTAAAACGTGGGCCGATTTTTCTATAGGAATAACATTGTAAGATTAGAATTTATAATTTTTCGTCGGGACTTGGAAAAATATTTAACCTGCACTCCCACCACGCGAGTATTATTCGGGACACGGGACACTTTTGGCTGCATGGGCGGTTTATAGGTCGCAACATTTTGGGCATTTTTGGGTGTAGGAGGGCAAATAGAAACTGGCCAATATATCATAGCTATTCAGGCAATTTTAACAGGGCCTATGGGAAAGCCCTCTAACTCCTAGAAGGGACGGATACAATCAGACTTCTTTTTAAAAAAAATTAATGCTGATATTAGAATGGGAGGAAGTTATAATATACTGATGGAGTGCTGACCAGTGGAGAGGGGATCAATTGGTATAAAATAGAACTTTACATTAAAAAAAACAATCACCGTTAGTAAGGGTACACCCGTGAAACGCCGGGTTTATAAAAGCTAGTTTGGGATAAATGCAAATTTGGAAAAAAAAAATTTACAGTAACAAAACTTATGTTTAATCCATTAACGACGATTTCGCGAATATCATTAATACCTTCATTTCCGAATGAAAACGTTATATTTACGAATAAAAACGTTATATTTAGTTTTTTAATCCCGTTTTTTTCGTAAATTACTGTGTCGTACATAAATTGCTGATGACTAAGGTCTTCATTTGTCTTATATTTTGTTTATTTTGATACATATATTTTGGTTATATTATTTTTACTATAGTATTAAAATTTCTTTTTATTACTAATGTCGTTAGCAAAAAGAGTTTTCTCCAAAATCATACCACTCTTTGTGTTTCACATACGTATATTTAAAAATAAAAATTAATAATTCATTGTAGAAGTAGTTTATCTCCAATTTCAATTAGCACTTTCTTGGAAAGTGCAATTTTTCAACAATTAAAGTAACTTTGTAAACTGGGGCACGATGATGTTATTTTTATAACACGTGACTGCATTAAAAAAACATTTTTCTATAAACGGAAATACAATATAGCTTTTCCTGATGTGTATTTAAGTACTTTTTCTTTATATTTAAACTGTTTTTTGTCCATACCATCCAAATGCAAATTTTGAATAACTGAATATTTTATTAATTTATCTTTTAAAAAAATCCCCCAATTTATCGCAAGCACTTTTTAAGTAAATTTAATTCATAAAAAAAATATGTTGTTTTTCTCATCAGAAGCCATCCGGTTTTTTAACCTTTTAGAACTTCAAAAACAAATCGGAACTATGCTATCAACCCTAATAATGACTTATAGCCAGCCCAAAAAATTAAAGGGGTTCTTGATTGGTAATATTGAGCGAATATATTAAGTTATACACTCAGTTATGATTTACATTTTGTGTTAAAGTATTAATTTTAAAAAAAAGTTTTTTTGCGTTGTACCACTTTTAGAGTTTCACATTTCATATAAGTTCTTGTATCAAATATCTAGCTAACACTAGGTGCTCACTAACTGCAGACTGTCGTCTGCTCTCTTTTGAGTCTTCTGCGGCATCTTTCTGTTGTCCTTGTCTATTCCTGCCATACCCCCACTCGCTTTCCGCGCCATTCAGTACGATCATGCCATGTTTTCATTTCTGCCATACCGGAGGTGGAGGTAGCATCGCTACCATGTACACCTTAATTGTTAAACGTTGTTGTTTTGACGAATTATTTTTAAATTGTAATCCTCTACTCTTTGTGCGCTAAGCGCTTTCGTAAGAATTGTAGTAAACGTAATGTTTTCTTTTATGTAAGACCCATGTGCCTTCTTTGCGAAATCAATTTCGGTAGTAGCCTTTTAAGCTGCTGCCGATATGGTTCAAACCATTAGAGTAGACCATTAATTCTTTAGGTATATTTTGCCGCTATAAGAAAAAGTGATTTCTTTTTTCAGAATAAATTTTCTCTAGATAAAAAAAATCTTTGAAATATAATTTCAAATAGTATTGATCTATCATTTACTATTTCACGGATCAGGTCAAATAAATTCTATGCATAAAAAATCTTCATATATAAGTTGTAAGCTTTTCATATATAGGTTGGGTTATTTTTCCCCTAACGGACTGCTTTTATCAGAGAAATATTTTGAAGAGACAAAAATCATGTTAAAAAAAGCCATTAAAAGGTTTCAACAAATACTTTATTTATAAGAAATGGCGAAAGTTTTCAATTTGATTGCAATCTGAGCATTTAAAAAGTAGATAAAATTTCATGCGTGTTTTAATTTTTGGGATTGTGCATTATAAACAAGGACAAATTTAGAAGACGAATAATTTTAGTTAAAGTCAAAATTTTAGTTTAGGTTTGTTTGAAAAGGTTCGGTGTAAAATTTCAAGAAAGTGACATAATATTCGGAGCTCTTTCGCGCAATTTACACAGAAATTTTTCGGTTGTATCTTTTTTCCAAATTTACATTCAACCAAATCAGATCATAATTTGGTGGTATTTAAATCAAGTAGTATCGATTAATTTACAATAAATTGCATAATATTAAATGATTAAATAAACCTAGAAATTGCAAAAACAAAATAGAATTGCTTCATTTTTGTGATGAAATAAGGGTAATCTTAACGAATCGATCTAACGTCAATTGTGTTTTAGGGTGAATATCTATTAAAACAAATGATACAACGATGAATCATTTGATAAGAGAATACTTTTACAAGCTATTAAAAAGGTTTTAAAAAATAATTTATTTATAAAAGATGGCGAAAGTTTTCGATTTGATTGTAATCTGAGCATATTAAAAACTTCGATAAAATTTGATGCGGGTTTTTTTTTCGGATTATGCAATACAAACAAGGACACATTTAGAATAAAAAAACAGCTTTGGGAAACTATGATAATGATACACAATTTTAAGATAATTCAAATTTTTTAAATATTAAAAAAAATGTTACACAAAAGCGATGGGTCATCGAAACTAGTAACCAAGGAAAAAATATGTATAATACCTTTGTTATTGTGCAAATACATATTTATTAAAAGACAACTCTCATTTAACATTACCGTGGCTAAATTTTCCTTGGCTATAAATTAAAAAATAATGAACAAAAAATAAATATATTATTTCTACTGAACTGTTAAAATGTCATTTTATTCGCAATTTTTTTTCCGCATTAATACCACTTTTTGTGTTTTACAAATATATGTTAAAAAAATAAAAATGTATTTTTTTTTATTGAAGCAATACTTTTGTTACTCGGGTCAACTAGCACATTCTTGGAAAGTACAATTTATTTAAAACAGATAACATGAATTCCGCATTACCTTCTTTGACATTTGGAGCAGCAATTAAGATAACTTTGTAAACTGGGGCACAATGATGTTGCTTTTATAACACGTGCCTGCATTTAAAAACATTTGTCTGGAAACGGAAGTACAATAGCTTTTCCTTATGTGTATTTCCTTATGTGTACTTTTCTTTATATTCAAACTGTTTTTCTCCATACCATCCAAATTTACTGTAAATGTAAATTAATTTTAAATAACTGAACATCTTATTAATTTGTCTTTAAAAATCCCCAAATGAACCGCAAGCCCTTTTTAAATAAAGGTAATACATAAAAAGTTTTTTTTTTCATTAGAAGGCTTCGGTACGATTTAACCTTTTAAAACTTCGCAAACAAATCGACACTATGCTATTCACCCCTAATGCTGACGTACAGCCAGACAAACCCTTTAAGTAATTATTAAAATGTTAATAGCGAATATTTTAAAATTATACACTTATTGAGTTATTTATTGCATTTTGTGTTAAAGTATTAAATATAAAAAAGTTTCTTTGTAAATTTAAAAACTAAAGATACCACTTTTTGGGTTTCACAATTTTATATTTAAATAAAATAAAGTTTAATATTCATGGAATTCATTAACTGTAAATTATAAGCGCTTTCACCGAAAGTGTGTGTTATAATTATAGTAAATACAAAGAGTTTTTTTTCTGTAAAATCCATGTGCCTTCTTTACGAAAGCAATTTCGGTAGCATTTTAAGCTGCGGACGATGTGGTTCAAACCATTAGACTATAGGGTAACCGGAGCAATTATTGTACAGGGCCAAAGAACTATAATGCATCATAATTTATTGCGTCTATCAAACCACAATTTGTTAATATCACATTCAGAAATGCTCCGATTAATTTTTGGGATTAGATTAGTACTTTTTCTTAAAAAATATATTAATAATCCAAAGTGCTTGAAAAACAATGGTTTAAACTTTTGTTCAACCTATGTTAAATTTTGTTTTCTTTTACATGATCTTGAATTTTGTAATGACCAGTCTTAGATGTGTTTATGAAGGTGGTTTTTGCGGAAAAACACCATTGTAAAATGAATAGTAATATTATGACAAAGTTTTGGGGAATTATTGAAGAAAGTGGGGAAATGCAATGGGGTAAGACAGACAGTACCGCAATATGCTTAAATTTACTTTATATAGTTTGTGTGATTAAGAAGCACTATCTACGCAATGTTTGAACTTTGAAAAAGAAGAATTTTTTTTTAATGTTTAGTAATTTTTACTAGATTTCACTGTCATACATTTTTTTACAGAAGCCTCGTGGTGTTGAATATCAAATACACGGTACACCATATCACACAATTTACCCCTTGTAGCAAGTCTAAATACTGTGTAGAACAGATTAAAAACTACTGTCTAATAACTACCCCAATAGACGGGGAAATTTTTGGACACGTTTCTTTTTTTTTTTAAACTTCTACAGAGGAAATAGTAAATTTCAACAATGGTACCCGACAGATATATCTAATAGTCATCACACAAAAAATATTGGTTAGAAAATTACATAAATGTGGCACTCTTCAAGTGGTTCTTAAAAGGTTAATAGCGAATATTTTAAAATTATACACTTATTGAGTTATTTATCGCATTTTGTGTTACAGTATTAAATGGGCAATTCCATATGTGACGGAATGACATTTTGAATCGTATAATTAAAGTAAAACAATTACCACGAAGCTATTTTCAAAGGAAAATTGGTTTTTCAGTGTATATATTGCTGTTAGTGATTAAAAGATAATAAAAAAAAAGTTGCATTTTTTTTTAAGTATTTTATTATTTTATTTTTGACTAACTTCTTTTTGTGTGACGGAATGACATTTTTGCAACCACGACTGCATCCTGGTACTTAAAAATGGAAACTTTTGTGAATTAAAAATACATTGAGTTTTTAAACTAAGGCATATCTGAAATAGGATATATAAGCTATGTAAAATTATAATTTAGAGCAAATTACCTGTAACATGGTTTAAGTAATTAACTGTCATTTGACGTGACGGAATGACTAAAAATTTCATAAACATATATATTATATTAAAAGTGTGTAAAGTAATAAATTTAATATTTTTTTTTAATCTAGAATACTAATAAGGTATTAAATATTACATTTTATATATATTTATTCACATGTGAAAGGATTTTCAAGCACGTATAGGGGACGATTTCCATCTAGTTGAAATGCTGGCTGAATTTGCAGAAATAACAAATCTTTTTTGTCCACTAGACATCTATCTTCTTTTTCGGGAAATGTGAATACATGTCCTTTATCGTCCTGTTTTCTTAAACCATAATTTAAAAACTTAAAATATATATTTGAACTTAATTTGTAAAAATTACAATTTTATCGAAGTTGACATTTTTATGGACTTGCCCAAATAAAAAAGTTTCTTTGTAAATTTAAAAACTAAAGATACCAATTTTTGAGTTTCACAATTTTATATTTTGAATAAAATAAAGTTTTATTAACGGTTTCTAACAACGGTGTCTTTTTTTAATTACAAGCGCTTTCATCGAAGATGTTTGTTATTAAATATGGTAAATTCAAAGGGTTTTTTTTCTGTAAGACCCATGTGCCTTCTTTGCGAAAGCAATTTCGGTAGCATTTTAAGCAGCGGCCGATGTGGTTCAAACCATTAGACTATAGGGTAACCCGGAGTAATTATTGCACAGGACCAAAGAACTAAAATGCATCATAATTTATTGCGTCTATCAAACCACAATTTGTTAATATCGTATTCAGAAATGCTATGATTAATTTTTAGGATAAGAAGATTAGTACTTTATCTTAAAAAATATATTAATAATCCAAAGTGGCTTGAAAAACAATGGTTTAAACTTTTGTTCAATCGATGTTAAATTGTGTATAATTTTGTTTTCTTTTACATGATCTTGAATTTTGTAATGACCAGTCTTAGATGTGTTTATGAAGGTGGTTTTTGATTAAAAACACCATTGTAGAATGAATAGTAATATTTTGACATAACGTTTTGGGTAATTATTGAAGAAAGTGGGGAAATTGTTGGAAATGCAATGGGGTAAGACAGACAGCACCGCAATATGCTTAAATTTACTTTATATAGTTTGTGTGATTAAGAAACACAATCTACGCAATGTTTAAACTTTGAAAAATATTTTTTTTTAAAGTTTGGTAATTTTTACTAGATTTCACTGTCATACATTTTGTACAAAAGCCTCGTGGTGTTGAATATCAAATACACGGTACTATAGTACACACCATATCACACAATTTACCCCTTGTAGCAAGTCTAAATACTGTGCAGATTAAAAACTACTGTCCAATAACTACCCCGCGGGGTGATTTTTGGACACGTTTCTTTGTTAAAAAACTTCTACAGAGGAAATAGTAAATTTCAACAATGGTACCCGACAGATATATGTAATAGTCATCACAGAAAAAAAATACTGGTTAGAAAATTACATAAATGTGGAAGCTATAGTAAATGTTTGATTTTTGTCCAATAATTACCCCGTGTCACCCTACATTAAAATAAAACATTTGTCGTCAATAAGTTATCTTTAATTCTTCAGCTATATTTTGGAGCTAATAAAGACATTGAATTTTTTCTCTCTCAAAATAAATTATTCTCTATATAAAAATAACTTAAAATATAATTAAAAATAAACTCTTCCATAGGTGGTCCTTAGAAGAGATTTTCGACATAAATAATTGGGAAACAAAAAGAGTGGATCTCTGGTGAAACACCTAAACGTGTAGAAGAAAGAAAAAACTTAAAGGGAAAAATAAATAGCACCAAATCGGAAAGAATAAAACACAAGTTTAAAAAAAAAAACAATACGAAGAAGCGCACAAGAGCGTAAAACGATCCGCCAGAGCTGACAAGAGAAACTTCTTCCATGCACTTGCAGAAGAAGCTCATAGAGCTAACTATGTCGATGATATCGTAGAGGTTTATAAAATTATCAAGAAACTGGGCGGTGTTAAACCAAATAATGATTGTGCTGTTAAAGATAAAAATGGCAAACTCCTCACCCAAAAAAATACTACACTGTTAAAAATTGGCCTTGGTTCACAAAAAAAGGTCTAGTACTGAAAGGCTGTGTGGTATAAGCTTCCCATATATTCGTATTTTCTTAACGATTTATCAGATGTTGTTTAAAATGTATATCTCACAAGTAGGAGGACCACTTTGAAGAACTTTTAAACGTTACCAGCACTTTAGTTGGAAGTGAAGTTGAATCTCCTTTTGAACACCAAGTTCAACTTGATATGGGATACATTACTATTGAGGAAATTATACGAGCAATAAAGTTACAAAAGAAAAGGAGGACTGGTGGAAATTATTTCATCACTGACGAGCTCATAAAAGCTGACATCGATGTATCTGCGGCAGCACTCCATAAGCTATATAACCTCATTTGGAAAGGAGAAAAGGTTCCTTTATCGTGGAGGGAATCTCAAATTGTAAAAATTCCCAAAAAAGGAAACCTCACTGAATGCAGCAACTGGAGAGTCAAAAATAATATAATTTAATAATTGAATTTTAATCTCTGATGAAAGTACGTATAAAACCATCACCGAACAGTGGTTTTCCAGCAACACATTTTTTTTTAAATAACGTATTTTATAATTTTACTAAATTTAAAAATTCGAAGTAAGGAAGAGTCATTCACAATTCTCTGCAACAGAAATAATATTTTTGAAAATTTAAAGAAATTAATTTTTTAGTTAAAAAGTTAAATTAAGAGTTAAATTTAGTTTAAAGTAAAATTAAAATTTTAAACTTAATAACATGCAATGAAAAAAGTTTGCACTTTAGTCAATTTACTTATCCCTCACAGGCTAAAGTCTATTAAATGTATGTAAAACTACAATTTTAACAGTTTACGCAGTAAATTAAAATTTACATTTTTAAATAAATTTAAATTTGCCGCAACTTCTAAATGTACATCTCTAGGCTCAGTGCCGGATTTCGGCCTAGACCTACAAGGCCCGGGCCTAGGGGCCCAGTCAGGAAGGAGGCCCTTAAAAAGATAAAATCGCCAAAAAATCACCTAAAAATATTTGAAAATCGCCAAACTCCGAAAACCTATCGCCCGACGGCTTAAAAAATTGCCAAATTTGCGAAAAATCTCCAGAACTGGGGGCCCTGTTCAGCTTCCCCTGAGAGAGGGGAGGTGCGGAAATAATACAGTCAATTGACTATGATGACGTCATTCGTTTTTTTTTTTGCACAGAAGAAAGTTCACCGTATCGCCCGTGTGATTTTATAAATTTTATAGAATAACTATAGTAACATACTGTATTATTCTGATGTTTATTAAAGTCGATTAAAAATTATATGTTCTGTACTAGTGTATTTAATTTGCTAAATTTCCAAAATAGCTTCGAGATGGTGGGTGGCCCCAAATGTGAAGGGCCTAGGGGCACTGGATCTTTAAATCCGGCACTTTCTAGGCTGCAGCCTACTGAAATTGTTTAGAAATACAATAGTCTACTAGAGTCCAAAACTCAAGCCAACTAGCCTGCCAAACTGCCAGGAAATGGGCAATTATGTATGGTTGTTTTCAATGTATAAATTTTAATTTAATTTATTTCAAGTAAAATATTTTTAAAAAATTAGAATCAGGTTTAGGTTGGTTTGTTGGTAGACATATATATTCAGGTTTGTGTGCTTGGTCAGAGACCCGCTTATAAACCTTCGTCAAGTAAGACAGACACAACACACATAAGTGGATCCATCTATAATTTTTAGAGACAGATGCCAACTAGAGGATCCCCAAAATTGGCTTGTCACTCCCAGAGGTATTGATTTGGTATGGGAACTTGGAGGACTTTGTGACCACGACGGATTTAACGTGCACCAGTCACCATTAGCGTACACGGGGGTCTTCGGAAGGCAGCGGGACTCGAACTCGCAACCTTAGGTATGCCAGTCCAAGACCTTACCGACCAGGCTATCCCATTTATTTTGAAAGAGATCATTTTAAAAAACATTGTCAAATGAAACAAGTACATTATTAATAAAAATTTGCAAATTATAAAATTTTAAAATTTAAGGTTATTGCAAGAAAGACTGGTGCGTAATATACGGAACATACTGGTGCATAACATACGGAAAAGCCCGCGTCTATACTGCAACCTACTGAGCTTGTTAAGAAATACACAACTAGAATTCAAAACTCAAGCCAACTATATGTTCAACCCAATATTAAAATATAAATAAATAACTTACTTTATTTTCAAAACCAAACGAAATCAATAATCCTCTGTAAAAACCGCCTTAAGCCTAGGCTCCCTCATCATTCAATTTCGAACACAGATTACATTCCATTCACATAAGAGAACAACAATCTGAAAATCATCTTATCTCCTCAGAAGTTTTAAGTGATGAGTGACCTTCTAACATAGAATAGAATGAAGTTTAGAATAAGAAGGGGAAGATGGTTTTTTAAAAAAATGAAACCGTCTATTTAAAGTCGCCAAATCATGGTAATACACCCAAACCATGACCTACTTGATATACAAGCCAGATATATTATCTGTGACGTTACATAGAAGTCTTTTTCGGTTGTTTTGAAAAAGAAACCTGCTCACCCACGGCCGACTATATAATTTTCAGGTTCCGAACAGTTTATTGAGAACAAGTTTCTTCTTCTTCGGAACGAAATTGACACTCCAAACTTATAGCGTGCCATCATGGTAGCTTCTCTCTCCTTATTAATTAAGAAGGACAGTCAGTCCCATAGAGCTAATGCATTAGTTTTGAAATCACAACTTTTGCAAAAGAATTGCTTTGCCATGTTATCCCATTTTCACCCCCCCCCCCCCCAGGTATGGAAATCATCATAACATCAATTTAAAACAAATTGAAAATAAAATAAAATCCGGTTATTTAATTATTAATTGATAAAGTTTTAAAATAGTGTCGCCATCTGCTGTATATTTTTGGCATTTCCAAACTACAAAAATATACAATTAAATAACTAGATAACAGTTTCGTTTCAAATTTGTTTCACTTCGATGTTATATTTATTCCCGGGGGAAAAGGGCTAACATGGCAAAGCAATACTTCTGCGGAAGTTGTGATTCCAAAACTAATGCATTAGCTCTGTGGGACTGACAATCCATCTTAAGTATACCATGTCTGTGATCTCCCTCAATAGTAATACAATACAAGTCACGACAACTCGGAGTTTTGGCGATAATTTAACCTCTTCTTATCACCTTCCGAGGCAATTGAATAAGTTAAGGAGGTTTCAAATAACTTTCCCTTTACACCTGAGGGGGGAGCCCAGTCGGTAAGGCACTTATCTTGCATGTGAAAGGTCCCAGGTTCCGGTTCGGGCATTGCCAAAATAGCTGCCGACGTATAAACAGTTTGTGTAGCTAAATTGTCCGATAAAATAATTCCCCGTGAAGAGAGAGTTCACGATAAGTATGCTCCCTCTTATCTCTTCAGAAGTTTAAGTGATGAGTGACCTTCTAAAATAGAATGGAATGAAGTTTAGAATAAGTGTTGGGGAAGATTGGGAAAAAAACATGTACAGGGTGGTGCAAATGAAAGTGTCCCGGCTTCGAATTAAGGATAAGACAGGAAATGCTGCCAAGTCAAAAACCAATGCAAAAACAGGTTTGCGATGTGAAGCCAGTGATCGCTTCAATATTTAGCCCAAACAGACTGTGTATTATTTGCCGGTAACTATACCATCTTCAACTGTGCACTGATCTGATCAACGCACACTTACATCATGGAGAAGGGAAAAAGCTCTATCCAACACCTTCAGAACTGAAGTCGTATTTATGACCTTGTGGGTATTCAAATAATCAATATAATCAAGCGTAGGGAGGTCCAGATTCAATGGATTCCCTTCCACGTTAACATTCACGGAAATGAAGTCGCGGATATCTTAGCTAAAGAAGGCTGCTCTGCGACGGCCACTACCGACTATGACCTAACATTTCAAGAGATTTTCTCAGAGGCGAAAATTAGAGACCGGCAAGTCTGTATCCCCTCCCGCACATCCTTGGTACAGTAGGTTAAGACCAGGAGGATCATTGCATTTTGAGGCGGGCAGACAGGGTCAAACGGCAGTTTCAAGACTTGTCAGTGGACACCTAAAGTGCATGACTTTTGATTCCGGCAGTAAAGTATTCCCAATGTGTTCCAACTGCCATCTGATGCCGGCTTCCCCGGAACATATCCTCAATTGCTTGGGGCTCACCTTGGAGGATGTTCGTGATAGCCCTCTCCTGGTGCTGGACTTTGCAAGGCTGCATGGGCTCATGGATTTGATCTAGCTGTCGCTAGATCAGGAAGGATTGGAAACAACAACACAACGCACACTTACACGTCTCGCACTAAGATCTGAACTCGTCAATAGTATATGTGCAGCTCTAGTCTGGTAACAACCAATGAAAAAACAGGTTTGCCAAGTGAATCCATTGAAGGCTTGAATAATTTATGAATTCGACTTTAGGCTTCATTAGTTTTTCTCAATAGCATTTCCCTACATTCGTAGCTCTATGCCTTGACCATTTTTATTTGCGCCACCCGGTATATTGAAAATAAGAGAAAAAACAACTACTTTGAGAAAAAAATATATCTGTTATTGTAATGAAAATGCATCACATTTACATGCTTAGGTTATTAAAATTAAAAAAAAGAACAATTTGGCAGATTTGTATTGTAGTAAAGATCTTTAAAAAAGCCGAGAGCATGCCGCGATATTGACAACTTACTTCAACAATAATTAATTTTTAATCCTTTTACTCCCAACGATTCTATTTGGAATCCTTAAACTTGCGGGTTTTTTTTCCCTAAGGACGTTAAACTAGCGCTTATTTCAAATAAATTGCATTTAATTCGTTATTCATTTTTTATTCTATAAAGTTTTATTTTCTTTTTGTATCTCTAGATGGAATAATCATGTATTTTGAAGAATTAAATGTTTGTTGTAGTTAAATAAAAAAAATATGAAAAAAAAGTAAAAAATAAAATTCATTCTGAAACAAATTTATTAAATAAATTTGCCCTCATTTCTTCATACTAGCATTTTAAATGTTTAAAAATTTAATTTAAACTATTTTTACGAAATAAAATTTTGAAAAATTATTGTTATATATAATTTATTCAAAAGTTACGATTCCGAATTTTTTCAAAATAAATTTTAGATAAAAATTAAAAAAAAAATTCCCCCTAATTTTTACCATTTCATTGCGGATGCATAATGAGTTTATTTCACAATTTTCAGATATTTAGAATAAAAAAAGTCAGGATTTAAAGGGCTAGTGGTATCTCTGCCGTACACAAATCCAGGCCATAATAGGGTACTTGACAGTATCGCTAAAATACCTTCCAATATTAATTGAATTATAGTTTGAACCTAAATATAACAAACGTATATATTTTTTTGCAAAATAAATCTTTAAATAATTGATAAAAATCATTTTCAAATGGCTTTTTTGTCATCGGTGCGTTACGTGATCACAAACACGTCGATTTGGCTGACGTCACTATTATGCATAAACAAACCGGTGTGATGATTTTTTGTTTGTAATTAAAGTGGTTTTAATCTAACTTACTATTAAAATAAGAATTATATAGATAATGGGTGGAGGTTTTACAGAAGCAGATAGTTCAAATTTGCTTAAAGTAGATTCCAAAATGGTGTTTCATAGTTTGTTTATAGTTACTAGTGACATCATAGATACCACGTGACAGCCACAAAGCGTTTTCGGGAGAGATTTTTCGTACTAATTTTAAAATTCATCCCCCCCACCTTTTTATGGGGTATTTGAAAAAAAGAAAAATACGGGTCTAATATTTTTGGCATAAGAATATTTTAAGCCAATAATTTTTTTTAGTCAAGTACCCTATTTGAAGCATTTAGTGCATAAAACATCAAGAGTGAGTGCTCGGGTAGATACAGGGTTCTAATATTCAACCAAGCCTGGACGGTTTACTTTTTACAGTAATCTTATAGGTAATTCATTAGATTTGAGAACCAAGTAACTTTATAGGTACATAATTTTAAAAAACGTTATCTTTGTTACAGTAACGCGTTACTTTCATTAATCTTATCATTAACACTAATAAATGTCAAAAACAAAACAAGTTCTTTAAAAAAATGAACAATGTATTGTTCTCATAAAAATACTATACGTTCCGTTCTGATTGCAGTGATTATGAACAACACTCATCTAGCCGATCTAGAGTTGTCGACATTTTTCCAAAGTAGGGTAGGGTAGGTACATATATGTTCCGGCTTGTGTGCTTGATTAGAGACCCGCTTATAAGCCTTCGTCAAGTAAGACAGACACAGAAAGAATTTTTACTGTCACAGAGAAAGGAAGTACACCCAGGGCGAAGGCGGGAATCGAACCCGCACCCGTTACAGCGCGCAGACTGCTAGCGTAATGGTCTGCGATCCAAACCACTCGGCCATCCGGGCCCCTTTTCCAAAGTAGCGACCATAATCACGGCCTACTCAACTACTAAGGCCGAAGAAGCTTTCCCAAACAATCTCAGGGACGGAAATTTTGACGCCATAGTTCCGAGTGACGTTGTTCCGAAGATGAAGACAACCTGTCTCGAAACCTGTTCGGAACCACTCGTTCACGGCTGACCACAATTTTAGGGTTCCGAATGCGTCCAAACAAGTTTCTCGATCTTCGGTACTGGGAACAGTGACGTCAAAAATTTCCGTCTACGCTCATGTTTGAGAGAGCTTCTCTGGCCTTGTTATTGAAGTTGGCCGTGCCCATAATATGACTGTATTTTGTATCCTACCTACAGTTAAAAGCATGTTCATAAAATATAATACGTCCTTACCAGTCAGTGCTGCTATGAAAGGTATTTAGTCGGGTTTGTGTCTCGACCCAATCGTAGCTGTGTAGCGACAATAAAGTTTTGAGATGCAGCTTTTGTGACCAACCACACAAGAGATTTCTGATAACTGCATAATAAGTTGTTGGTGTAGACATAAATTTCAGGCTTGTTGCTGGTCACAAGACCCGCTATAACTTCGTCAAGAAGACGACACACATACACCACATACAAGACAGATGTGCCATCTATCGCCACCTCCACATTTAGACATGTCCCTGAAGGGAGAAATAGTCCCCAGGAACCTGACCGTAGTAAACTGCGCAATGACCGAACACGGACTTTCGGACCCAACAGATTTACGAGCACGTACACTCTTAAAACAAACGACGTTAATCAGTCTGAGTTAATTTCCACTCTTCCGTGCCGAATGCACTTCTCCTATAGGAGGAGTTCACTCTTTCGGAGTGGGTAAAAGAAATAAAAGAAAACAATCTGCGTCCTACACTCTTAAAACGAGCGTTTAACTCAGTCTGAGTTAATTCCACTCCTTTCCGTGCCGAAAATGCACTTCTCCTATAGGAGTGAATTTCACTCTTTTCGGAGTGGCGTAAAGAAATAAAAGAAAACCAACTCTGGGGTTTAGGCCCCGTGAAATCATCCTATAGGAAATTACCGAGGTTTTTAAACACGTTAACTCAGTCTGAGTTAATTTCCACTCCTTTCCGGTGCCGAAAATGCACTTCTCCTATAGGAGTGAATTTCACTCTTTTGTTTTAAGAGTGTACTCCGCATATACTCGGTGGGTCTTCAGATATGTCGAGACTCGATCGCGGGACCTTCCGATCGCGAGATCTTAACCACTAGGCTCCCCACGGCCCTATAATAAAGTTGATTTTGGAAAAATCTTTCATTTCTTCATTTCTTATTTATTTTTAAAAAACATTTGTAAATATGAAATTTTGTCTTAAAAAGTATTCGTACAAGTAATTGGAATTTGTTACTTTTGGAAATTAGTAATTTTACAGATAATTAGTTATTTTTTTATAAAAAATAATTGTATTTGTAACGAGTTACATTTAAACAAGTGACGGCCCAGCTCTGTATTCAACTTCGTATATGAAACATTTTAATAAAATCAACACTAATACTCAGAGGCAATGAGAAGTCGAATCTCGGCATATGGACATGGATATTTGTGTTGTTGTGTGTTTGTCTGTATTTGTCCTGAGTACACTGTCACATACGTGATCATTAAATCGATAGCGTCGAAAGTCCCGAGCAAGTGCACGATGGCCTCCACTAGTTTACTTTGAGTGCCCTCTCAGGTGTTTACCTCGTCATTTGACCAGGGCTCTAAATTACGTGCGTAATTTGGATGTGTTAAAGCGGCTAGAAACAGACAGCTGGAAAACATGCAACTTAATCTGACCTAAGCGAGGATATACGATCCTATTAAGTCCAGTTGGGTGCCAGCTCAGGTGACGACCTCGTCACTTGACCGCAATCCTAAATTACGAGGCCTGATTGGATGTGTTAGGAGTTTCTAAGGAGGCTAGAAATAGACAGCTGGAAACTGTCTTAAATTACCCATTACGGTCCTATTTACGAGCCGACCCGGCGGCGCAACGGTTAGGGAGCTAGCCTTTGGAGCCTCTGGGTTCGGGTTCGAATCCCGGTAAGGCATGGATGTTTGTGTTTGTCGAGTATATGCGGAATACGTGCTCGTTAAATCTGTTGGGTCCGAAAGTCCTGTGGGCGGTCATTGCGCAGTTTCCCACGAGTACAGGTTCCTGGAGACTATTTTCCTCCCCTCCAGGGACATGTCTAAATTGTGGAGGTGGCGATAGATGGCAGCATCTGTCTTGTATGTGTGTGTATGTCGTGTCCGTCCGATGGTTTACGACGATGGTCTTGACGACGCTTTATAAGCGGGTCTTTGTGACCAAAGACACAAGCCTGAAAATATATGTCTACCAACCAACGAGACCCATCGCCCAATAGCCACCTCTTGTAGCTCTAGTGAGCCTTTAACTCAACACATTCAAAAAGGAAATTTTTTTAAATTGTTAGCATATTTTCCTTTTTTTAATTCTTTCTTATCATGAATTCTCTCAAAATTTCTTGTCGTTTATACCAAATGTATTCTACCCGACCTATCGCCAAAGAATTAGCCAAGAGTTTATTTGGCGTATTATCGACGCTATCAATGGCTTCACTTGGCAAGCCCTTTATTGGATAGTTTCTTAAATATCTCACTCTAGCCTCTATAGAGTAGCCTGTTTTTTTAAAGTGGGACAGACATAATTGAACCCATCCTCTACTAGATTGAGGAAGGAAAAATATAAAATGAATTGTTATGATCCTTTATGTGGCTGTTACTGACGTCATTGTAATAGTAAGGAATAAGTCGAACCGCCTTAAAGGGATCTCAATTTACTAATTATCATAACTATATTATATCTTCACTGCAAGCAAAAACTTTAAATTTTGCACTAAAAACATGTTTACAGATAAATAACGTTATTTTCTTTAATTAGTTTGGTTTAGTTTTAATGATCGTCGCACTAGAGCTTCACGAGGGCTATTGGTGACGGGCGTCGTATTTTAAAACCATTCTAGTGACGAGCCGACACCTGAGTAGGCATCCAACGCAACTGTTAAGGGCGACATTGTACGCAGCGTCGGGACTTTGGAGAGTATTTAACGTGCACTCCCTCTACCCTCCCTCTCCCTCCCCCTCTATTCGTACGACATTTTTGGCTGAACGGGCCGTTTATAGGTCGGCATTTATTTTGGCGATGCCCGGACCCGAACCTGGGACCTTTCGAATGCTAGGCGAATGCTTAACCGACTGGGCTCCCCAGCCCCTTATTTCCGTTAAACATTTTTTCTGTAAAAACATGCTGTTTAAAGAAAAAAAGCAGTTTATTCTATTTTTAATCGCTTGAAGAGTACTAGACTGCAACCGAATAAGTTATTTAACAGTTTGCTTGTGACGACACAGATTGGTTGGGAGAGGTTTGGACTGTAGATCTAAAGGTTGAACTCGGGTTCTTCAGTTTATTATTACTCGGTACACTGTAAAAAAAAGTCTGCTTATTTTACAGAAAAAATCGATATCTTTACAGAAAATTATTGTTATTTTATTTTAACAGTTTTTTTCTGTAAAAATAAACAGCTTTAAGTAAAAACAGTTTATCTATGCTTTTTATTGCGTAATTAATATAAGACTGGCAACCGAAGGGGCATTCTAACTGTTTGTGGAATCTGTGTGTGCCGAGTTGGGAGAGTGTTGGAATGATGATCTAAAGGTCCGTGGTTCGAATCCTAGACAGGCATTTTATTAAAACTCGTAAGTGCTGTGGTTCATATCCCTGCTTGTCACTGGCATGACTGAGGGTTTCGTTTTTTTTCTTTACAATTTGTGTGTTAAAAACAGCTTTTCAGTTTATTCGTATAAAATAAACAGATATTCTCAGTAATTGTTATGGTATTTTTCTGGCACACCAGTTGATAGCTTTTTTCTGTAAAAACAACAGAATTTTTATTACAGTGTACTAATTATTGTGAGTATTCCCAAATGTCACTGGAGTGAAAGGGGATTCGGGTAGGATTTTGATTTTTCTTTACAATTTCTGTCTTAAAAACACAGCTTTTGAGTTATAATTACAAATGGTTCGTATAAAATAAAGAAATTTTCTCTGTAAATTATACGGTATTTTATGTCAGTTTTTTTCTGTAAAAACAACATACTTTATTTTAAAGTGTCTTCAACTAGACTTCAACTACATGTGAATTAAAATCCCTCATTAAACTTCGATCGAATTACAACGACTTATTCAACTTTTTATGGTGAAAAATTAAATCTGACTTGAAAAACAAAACAAACGAAGAAAGATTATAAGTATGATTTAATTACATTTTATAAGTTTAGATAGAAAACAATACCACAAAAAAATTACATACCGTGCTTCTCATATTATAACATATTTCATATCCTCCAATACACACGCACACAGTTCTTTTTCGCTTCACTTCTTTTTCAAGACTACCGAAGACGATCGTAGCGCCATCTCGCGCCGCCAGATACGTGGGACAACGTATGATCTTTAAAAATGCAATAATCAATTTTCTTTCTTCTTCGGCATAGTTCTTTGTCCATTAGCAATGCAGTCACTTGTTTTCACGCAATTAATGGTATATTTGTGCGTGCCTTTGCTGTACAACTTGAGGTAGAAGTTCGCAAACAGAACCAGGTACAGCACTGCTTGGCCTGTGCTGAGAAAGAACAGGAAGGGAGACACTTCACAACCTTCCTTAGGAAATATGTACAGCTGGAGGAAGTATATAATTACGAACAGGAACTGCATCTAAAATAAAGAAAACGACAAAATGGACTACAACAATGATCATGCAATCTGCCGTGGACAGGAAAACTGTTAACTTTACAATTCAATAAATATTAAATTCGATTGTTTTGTTATTAGCGCTACGATCTACTGTTTGCTGCACAAGGTCTAATTCGATGTAAAAAGGGATTCTGGTTTCAGCTTTAGCAGTTCAATTCTGCTTTAAGCAATTAAATCAGCGGTTCCCAACCTGGGGGCGATCGCCCTCAAGTGGGCGATTTGTGTTATCAAGGGGGCAAAAAATACTTGAGGGGCGATCAGGGGGCGATAAGTATTCAAAGGGGGGAAATTAAAAAATAGTGTTGTACCTTTTTACAGTAAAACCATCCCCCAACCATAACCAAACCAGCCAATTTTTACTTTAAACTCTCTTAAATTTTCTAGAAACCAGTAAAAATATCTTAGTTAATTGTTTCACTTTTGTTCGTTAAAAATATGTGTTTTATGTTTTTTCTATTATAATAAAGTGACCGGATAAAGCTTCTTTGGTTGTTTTTATAAACGGTAGTAAGTGTTATAAAACTGTTTTATAGTTACACTTTAACTGAAATTATGATTAGACATAACATGAAAATTAAAAAGGGGGCGATGGATGTTAATCAACCTAAAATACGAGGTGATGGTCCAGAAAAGGTTGGGAACCACTGAATTAAATAATGCCTTGCTCAGCATCGAATAGACTGTAGCAATCTCCAACCAAGTCACAATTATACACTAATACAGTTACAGAGAAAAATATTTATGAATAAATTATTGCTAAACAAAAACAAGCAATACCAGTTGCAAGGATGTGAGATATTTTTTCCAACATAGATACTTCTGCATTTCTGGACCCAAGGCTGAAAGTCCATAGTAGAGGTACATCCATATATGTACGAAACAGTTTACCGTTGGAAAAATCATGCTGAAGCCACCTGAAATAAACAAATTTAGCACGGAATCATTTATAGTCCGCCTGTCACTTCTTAGCATCCCAAATATTTTAATTGTGGAACAGTCCACTTTGTAAAAAGGTAGAGAACCTAATGGAGCCAGGGTTGCCAATTCAATGGTGTTTGGCAAGCCTAGGGGATTGTTGGGTTAGTTTGGTTGGAAATAATGTGTCACACTAAAACTACACATAGGTAATTATTAGTGAAAGGGGGATTATACTTAATTGCTGATGGTTGTCATCAATTGCACGCGCATTTCTTTTCGATTTTGATTTGAAAGTCAGTATATTTGCATCTGTAGTATGTATTATTTACCATATTCAGTATCACTTCGGGGAATGCTATAAGTTAAAATATAGATATGCAATAATAGTGAAACCATGCAAGTTCGATCTGCCCTTCAATTAATAAACTGTTTCTAAACCATAAAGAATTTTTTTCTCAATGGGCTGCATTGGCGTCAAGCCTTGCAGATCGGCATATCCCAGAACTGAGAGCCATCTTTGTGGCACATATAGCACTCTCGTACCAATTTGACGCCACCATAAGAATATGAACCTGCAAAAGCAATAATCACCAAATATAGTAACTCTGGCTTAAACCAAAATCTTCCTTACCCCTTTACGCTGAGTGATAGTTTGGACTCGTCTAAAACACACGTCATAGATGGCAAGAAGTGACGGAAGGACTATAACAGCAAGGATCATAATAAGCCTTGGTTTTTTATTCAAAATAATTGAAGAGTACAGGGTAAAAGAGCCCTCATCGACAGGGAATCTGTCCGTATTGAGGTCTGCACTTGGCGAGTAGTGGCAATCGGAAACCGTTTTCTCATTTGGTTCTTCTTCCGCGGTTCAAGGGTCAGACTAGTGTCTGGCGTGAATCTCGAAGGTAGAGATAGTAAACCCGTGGACTGTGTGATAAGTACCAAGGCAAAATTGCTTTCTTCACACCAGTTTAGGCGATGACTCGCTATCGTCGCCAAGCAAACCTGATGCAGACAAACTCCCAGTCGATGAAGTTCTTCTCCTGTACTCTTCAGTTATGATGCGCTGTAACGGGTGCGGGTTCGATTCCCGCCTTCGCCCTGGGTGTATATTCTTTTCTCTGTGACAGTAAAAAATTCTTTCTGTGTCTGTCTTACTTGACGAAGGCTTCATAAGAAGTTTTCTGATCAAGCACACAAGCCGGAATATATATGTACCTTCCTACCAATTCAGTTGTGATCTTATGGGGATAAACGATTTAGGTTAGACTCCTCAAGACCTGAACACGAAATGACCAACTATATGTCTAAAACTATACTAAAAGAGAAAGTGTGTCAACCGTTGATGTTCTTATTGGTAAAAAAGAATAATCAATACAAAACAGGTTAGGTTCTCTAAGTTTCCATACCAAATCAGTACCTCTGGGGGTTACAAGCAGGCCCTGATCTACCATAAAGCCAATTAGGCCCTTGCCTAGGGCCCCAAAATTTCAGTTTCTATTGTGCTAAATGCTGTAGACCCGCAAAATTTCATTCAATTAAAAAAATAATAATCTGAGACCACTTTGTTTTGAGCTTGACTTTGACTCTGACAATGACCTAACGTATTGGTTTCATCGATGTTATAAGGAACGTAAAAATGTAAATATTATATATATAATATATTGGCCAACTAGCACTATCATTATAGACAATCTTACAGAAATAATTCCTGTAATGGGCCTCCAAAATTTGTTGTGTCTTAGTCTGGGTTTTCCTATATCAGGCCCTGGTTAAAAGCATAGATATCATAGTTAAAGTATTAGATTGGCCGATCACGTGACCTCCAATGCTAACGACGGGACGCGCATGGAGGGCAAAATGGCCAGTGCTGCCGCCACTTTAAGGAGAAAAATACTACGAAAAAATACCATTTAATTCTAAAATTACAAATAAATCGTAAAAATACTAGCTGCATTTTGGAATCTTTTTAGTGACTTTTAAATCCTTTTCTAGTATTTTTGTATGTAATTTTAGAATTAAATGGTATTTTTTCGTAATATTTTTCTCCTTAAAGTGGTGGCAACACTGGCCATTTTGCCCTCTTATTTCGGCCTCCATGCGCATCCCGTCGTCAGCATTGGAGGTCACGTGATCGGCCAATCTAATACTTTAACTATGATATCTACGGTTAAAAGCCAGTTCTGAGACCTCTGCTTGGTATCTATCTCTAAACTTAGAAGAATCCACTTAGGGGCAGTAGTGCTGCCCACTCTCACATTGCTCTCAGGGGTTTTGGATTAGTACAAAATGCTCATAGGCAGAGGTGCATCAGCCCTCATAAGACAATTTATAGACAGACAAATGACATCAAAAACGATTTTAGACAGTTTAAGTTAACATTTTTATTCAGAAATGAAGGTGTTAACGTTATTCCCAATTTTGTCATTGATGGGTTAAGATGAAAGATTTCATAATTGAATATTATTCACGATCCAAATTTATTTACTTGGTCCATAGTTGACACCAAACCATGCAGTGATCGGCACGGAGGCGTGGTGGAAAACATGCAGAAAGTTTATCTGCCTTCCTTTCTTTCTCAACACAAAGAAAAACTACAACGGGGAAAGAATATTAATAATAATAAAAAATATTATAAAATAGGTAAGTTGAAGTATTGCACTTCATAATGTTGAAGGGAAACTACACTATCCCCACACTCAATACATGATCAGATATTGAATAAATCATGCTTTAGAAGGGAGGTAAGAAAATATTATTTTTACAATAGAGTTGTCAATGAGTGGAATGCTTTACCAGATTATGTTGTGCATTCGAAGAGAGTAGAAGATTTAAGAAGATTCTTGACAGTCATTGGAAACTGGTTAAGTATTAGATTTATTTTGGACCAACCTTGCTGGGCTTTTGGCCTGTTGTTCGTCGACAATTTTTGCATTTATATATATTTGTATTTGTAATACAATTCTTGGTATTCTCAGGGATTGAAGTAAGGAGTTATTTGTAACAGTTACTGTTTTTAGGTAACGCCACCAGAAAGTAACTCTAACTTTGTTACTTTTGGCGGTAACAAAGCAACGAAAATCTTAGTTACTTTACCGTTACTTTTCAAGCCTCTTTTCTCAGATGTTTTCTGCACAATTCCAAAAAGCTTAAACTTCACTATTTGAAATTTATCTTTTTGCAACGTTGAATTTTCGTTCTTACCCTTTTTTCCGATTTTGTCACTATATTTCTTTAACCTTGGCTCCCTTTGAAAAACGATAAAATGGTTAAATTGAAATTTTTCTTATAGCTTGAAATTTCTAAAAATTATTTTAATTGTTTACTTTTCTTTTAAAATTAAGTAAACAGGGGGCTGGGGAGCACAGTCGTTTAAGCACTCGCCAAGCATGCGAAAGTTCCCAGGTTCGGGCCCGGGCATCGCCAAAATAACTGCCGACCTATAAACGGCCAAAGTCCCATCGCTGCGTACGATGTCGCCCTTAACGGTTGCGTTGGGTGCCTACTCAGGTGTCGGCTCGTCACTTGACTGTGGTTCTAAAATACGACGCCCGTCGCCAATAGCCCTCGTGTAGCTCTAGTGCGACGATAATTCAAACTTAACTAAACTAATTAAGTAACCGTAACTAATTATTTTTCTCATTTCGTAGCCGTAACTAGTTACTTTTCGTATTAAGTAACTGTAACTGTATCAGTTACTTTTTTAATTAAGTAACTGTAACAGAGTCACTTTTCAATAGTAACTTTCCAATCCCTAGATTCTATGGAACTACATGTGTTTTTTGGGTCCCGGATGGCCTAGTGGTTTGGATCGCAGACCATTACGCTAGCAGTCTGCGCGCTGTAACGGGTGCGGGTTCGATTCCCGCCTTCGCCCTGGGTGTACTTCCTTTCTCTGTATCAGTAAAAATTCTTTCTGTGTCTGTCTTATTCGACGAAGGCTTATAAGCTGGTGTCCGATCAAGCACACAAGCCGGAATATATATGTACCTACCCTGGGGGGGAGGGGGAAATAAAATAAGATGATTACTTTATTTTCCTTTGGGTATTCTTCAGAATGACAATTGGTATTTAGTAAGCGCAATACGAAGTTAGAAGGTATATCATAGAAGTTCTATATAAATCTTTCCATTATTAAGGACAGATTAGGTTAGGTTGTACGATTTCGGCTGTCTATTTCTAGCCTTCCAGTAGCTTTCAAACAGCTAGAGAATTTAATAAGATTTATTTGAAATAAGTACGATTTTAACTAAAATTCACAAGTTTAATGATTCTAAATGGAATCATTAAAGAGTGAAAGGGTTAATTTCTGGGTTTGGGTTGTGTATTTTTCTTGCAGTTCCTAAAATGGTTGTATGTTTTTTTAAAGTTTAGTTTAGTTTAATTTGAATTATCGTAGCACTAGAGCTACAAGAGGGCTATTGGCGACGGGCGTCGTATTTTAGAAGAACAGTCAAGTGACGAGCCGACACCTGAGTAGGCACCCAACGCAACCGTTAAGGGCGACATCGTACGCAGCTTTAGGACTTTGAAGGACATTTAGCGTGCACTCCCTCCACACGGGGTATTATTCGTCGGACATGTTTTTTTAAGAAATTTTAATCTTTCTTTTACTTTTAAATTACGTGGTTATTTTTAAAAATTGTCATATACATTCAGAGGCCCAGTGGCTTAGTGGTAGTGCTTAGCATTACCACGCACAGGTCCGGGATCGATCCAGATTGGCGAGGTTGACCCATCCTTTCATCCTTAAGTGGGTCGATAAAATGGGGACCAAGCACGCTTGGAACTAAACACTGGGGTTCCGCGTGAGGCTGACCACCTTACGGACATATGCCTACACCCAGAGCCTAGGTCAGTAAGCTGAAATGGGCACTGCAGGCCTTGGCCCACTAAAGGGCTGTTGCGCCGAGGAGTTTAGTTTAGTTTCATATACATTCAAGAAATGATCTTTTATTTCTTACCGTATCACAGTATTCTACTAATTTTGAAATGTAAAGCCACCAGCAAGCTCTTGTCATCTATAAGAAGAAATGTTCATCAAATAAGTATGTGCTTAGAATAAATCAGTCTCGCCTTTTTTTTTTCCTAACTACCTTATTACAGGCTAAAAAAAATAACATTTTTCCATTTGTCACTTGTTTTATTAAGGGTGTTTACTATTAAAACTGCCTCTTAAAATGGTTATATTTTTTTACTATTAGTCAAAATGATATTAACCCTTAACTACCGTGAATAGAATAAGAAAAATTAAATTTTCGTTGCAAACGCACCAATTTTTGGTGGAGGGGGATTGAGTGAGCGGTTTACTTCACCTCGTTTAACTAAAAGTGAAGGTATACATCGTTCAGTCGTCTGTCATCACTTTCATACCGAAATCAATGCTACAGCATTGATATGTTAAAATTCAGCATCGAATTAAAGACATTGAACATCTCAGAAAAAAATCGAATTCGAAGTACTTTAATTATTTAAAAAAACTGCAAAATTCAATGCTCATTTAAAAAGCATAGAAGCCATTTTTATTAGAATTAAATCACCATTGCCATTCGCAACAATCATTCGAGAAACTTTAATTCTTTGAAATAATAAATTAAAATACATTTATTTTTGCGACATCAATCAGTTTGAAATGACGTCAAATATATTTCACTAAGAGATTCTTTGTTTGAAAGTTGATATGAAATGTTTTGGTTCTATTTAAAAGATTTAAAAGAGAGGAATATTACGTATTTATTCTTTGAAATATAAAATAATTTTTGCAAACGATGATAATTATTGAATTTCCGAAATAAAATATATGAACCTAGCCGAATTTTAGCGTGTAAATGTTTAAAATAGAATTAATATTGTGTTTAACGACTTTCATCCTGTTGAACAAAAATGTTGTGAGGAAGCGGGCTGAGTGACAGATTCTGTTACAAACCTACTTGTTTATGGTCACAAAATAATATTTGTTCAATAGTTTAAAAAAAACAGCATTAGAAAGGTTTTTTGAAATGTACAGATTCTAAAAACAACATAAACATAGGTTTTTCATATTGATTTCAACAGAAATATACCTTTGTTTTTAAAGAAAGTAAGTATTGATTGCCTATTAAATTGTTCGAGAATAAGATCCTCAATGATAACCACCCAATTTAGAGAAA
This sequence comes from Oedothorax gibbosus, assembly GCA_019343175.1. Classification (NCBI taxonomy): domain Eukaryota; kingdom Metazoa; phylum Arthropoda; class Arachnida; order Araneae; family Linyphiidae; genus Oedothorax; species Oedothorax gibbosus. The sequence continues at coordinate 19,377,470 of CM033275.1, read as the reverse complement.
ATAAATAATCATTTAGAATCGAATTCGTCATTCGAAAGATGTTTAAAATGATACCGAAATAGAAGACAAAAACATAGTTTGAAGGTTCTACGTTGTTTCAGTTTTGGTATCATTGAAATGAACAAAGAATTTTTTTTAATTTTGGTGCATAACTACCTTCTATATATTTTTCATTCATCTCTTATTGCGATAATGGCTTATTTAAGTTATTTAACTGCAATTAAATGTTTGATTTTGTTATAATATGCTATTTTCCATCATTAAAAGAAATTCAATCAAAAAGTTTTCTTTAGAATATTTTGTTTTTTAAAAGTGTTATGTTTTTAGTTTTTAAAGAATATTTTTATACATTTCGAATTTTGAAAACAGTGGAGGGCCCCCCAAAAAAAATCGTCAAAAAGACCGATGTAGGTCCTGGAGCAGAACCAGCTCACTCCAAAATATAGAATTTAAAGGAAACAACCTTTTAGAAGCTGTGTCATGCATCAAAATCTTTGTATTGCAATAACATTTAAAAAAGATACGTGTGTATTTGAAGACGTACTTTTCTATGTAATAATAATTTTTACGCTAAATATAACAAACTATATGACATATTATAACTTACCCCCCTCAAAATCTTATATTTTGTACCACAATTAAACTTAATAAATTAAATAACAAACTATATAATTACCCCTTCCGTCGTTTCATTATAAGAAAAATCTAAAGGTTCACACCGCCAGTTATACTTGGACCAGCCATATTTGATAAACTGAAATAATAAAGATGCATGAATTGAAAACCTAAAAAATAATAAATAAAAAACGTAGGCTTTATCTTTTTTTTTCACAATGGGGATGCTTTATTGGCGGCTTAGCCTTCGCAGAATCGGTATTATATTCCCTAGAACTGAGAGACAATATTTTTTGTGTGTATGTGGCACCATCTAGGGCCAAGGCGACTCCGGCTACCAATTTTGACGCTCAGATTACAATGAAAATGAGCTCTCTGTGGATTTTAAATTATGCAGAGATTTATTCGTAGTCTTTATCAAGACGTTAATAATTGCTTATTGTAGTTTAGAAATTTAAATCATTTAGTTAAATATAAAAAAAAACAATTATGAGTTGAATTTTGTTAACCGACCTTAATATCAATATATTAACATAAATGTCTATCAGGTTATCAATAAATTATTCGGCAAATTCAATTATTATTTAAAAATAAGTTTACTAATTTTACAAAGAGTTATAAACTAATTATTATTTAAATAAAGTTCTTTAATGGAAACACCTTATTTAATACTAAATGCATTCCGGGTTCGGATTTGCAAATTAAATTTGGAATAAACATTTAAATTAGTACACTAGTATTTAGCTACACTTGGATGTAGACCGCCTTTCTGGCATTTGTGTTAAGCCTCGAAAAGTGGTACAGGTTTCAACAAAAATGAAATTTTTAACTAGACTATAAGTTTTCTCAAAGTTCAATTTTTAAAAAAATGGACTGCGAAATAACTAGCAGTTTTTAATTATTTTTTAAATATCTTTTTAAAATATATTTCAACAGATGTCACTATACCATATACAGATAAAAACTATTTTACGTTTTTAAAAGTCCCTAAATATTCTAAATATGGCGAAGCTATTTTTAAACTTTTTTATTAATAATTAATTAACCGGATACTATTTAAATTTAAATTTGTTTAATTTTGTTGTTATGTCGCCTCTCTAGTTTTGTCTAATATACAAAGCAATACTTTAACAAAATTTCGGAGTAAATGCATTAGCTGAGAATAACTTAAGGGCGAATGAGCCAAAATGACCACGGGTCTCCAAACCAAGTTGCCTCAGTGTTAATCCAATGAGAAAAAAATACAGGGTGTCCGTAAAAGAATGTCCGAGTTTCAAATTGTAATAGTATCGTTCACCTGACATCACGCCTTGTGATTTCTTCCTTTGGGGCTTCGTAAAAGATCGGATCCACGTTCCACCCCTACCCCACGATTTACCAACCTTGAAAGGTAGTTGCTTACATTACTCCGGGCTTGCTGCAGACTGTATGAGAAGAATTGCATTTTCGTTTGGATGTATGCCGTATCACTAAAGGCGCACACATTGAGCACTTATAGGAGAAACTAGGTTAGTTTTCCTTCAACTTCATGTATGATTTGTAATATTTAGTATAAAATAAACTCCTGTAATATACCAGTAAAACCCGGACATTCTTTTACGGCCACCCTGTATTTTCTAAGCCACATTTCCCCGGTTGTATTGAATATGTTTACAAACGGTTTTTATATGATAAATGTAGCTGACTTACAGGTCTCTACACTGTTAAAAATTTGGTGCTAGGTTTCACCATGATATTGGTTGGTTTCACCATGATATTGGTTCCTAGTAGCTGCAACGGCTGAATGGTGAAATGGTTCACCTTTTTTTCGGTGTTTGGTTGAACCATTTTTCTGGATTTGGAAACAAAAACCTGAGAAATGGTTCAACCGAATACCAAAAATATGGTGAAACGTTTCACCATTCAGCCGTTGCAGCTACTAGGAACCAATATCATGGTGAAACCAAGCACAAAATTTTTAACAGTGTATAATCCCAGTTTTTGATATTGATTCAAATACATATATTTTAAACAAAATATTCGAACCAATTTCAAAATGTGGGATTATAGAGACAGCTGTAAGTCAGTTACATCTGTTGTAAATATATTCAATACACCCGGAGAAATAGGGCTTAGAAAATATACTTTTTTCATTGGATTAACACTTCGGGGACCCGCTGCCATTTAGTTTCACTCGCCGTTGAACCTCGGTCAAGTGACGATTACTTACATTAGCAAGAAGCCAACAGCTCGCAGAAACCATTGACAGGTTGTATATCAATAATGGAGTCCTCAGTACAAAAGGTTTTCTGTTTTTCATCCACATAGGGCCAAGGTATAACACACAAATCAAGTACATGAGTGTGAACACCAAAGTTGGCTTCACATTGTCCATAAAGGGATATGGAACCATTTTTGGATCTGGAATTAATATTTTCTTTTTTAATATTTTTCATTAATCTCTTTTTGATAAATTTTATTTATTTTTTTAATAATATTTATTAATTTCTTTTTCATAAAGTATTATTAATTTCGTTTTCAAAAAGTATTATTAATTTCTTTTTAATAGTTTTTATTAATGTCTTCTTCATAATTACCTTTTAAGATTTTTTAAAAAAAAAATTTAAATAATTTGTTATTATTTCGTTTTAATATTTTCTAGTAATTTCTTTTTAATAACTTTTATTAATTTCTTTTTAATAACTTCTATTAATTTCTTTTTAATAATATTTATTAGATAGTTTTTTAATAATTTTTATTGACTTCTTTTTAATATTCTTTTTCAATTGATTTTTAATAATTATTATTTGTTTTTTATAATTATTACATTTATTTTTTTATATATTTTTTATTAATTTCTTTTTAATATTTTTGGATAATTTCATATTAACAGTTTTTATTGATTTATTTTTAATACTTTTTATTTATTTATTTTTTATGGTTGTTTTAATTTCTTTTTCGTATATTTTTAATTTATAACCTATTTTTATTTAATATTTTTCTCTTTTTTTGTACAACAGAGTTATTCCTGTTAATTTTCTTTATTGGCCCATCAAAAATACTAAAAACCTGAAACTGATAATTAAAAGATATCTATTAAATACAAATAAATATACAAGGACGTGTCTCAGAGACTATTAGGTTAAAACATCATTATTAAAATAATAGCGGGGTCCGGATGGCCGAGTGGTTTGGAGCATTACGCTAGCAGTCTGCGCGTTGTAATGGGTGCTGGTTCGATTCCCGTCTTCGCCCTGGGAGTAATTTCCTTTCTCTGTGACAGTAAAAAAATTCTTTCTATGTCTGTCTTACTTGACGAAGGCTTATATAAGCGGGTCTCTGATCAATCACACAAGCCGGAATATATATGTACCTACCCCTAAAATAATAGTATTTCTTCCCGAAATTGTAATTATTTCTCTCTGAAATTTTTTAAATCTAGTTTTCCAAAACACTTTAAAATTTAAAGTCTAATTTTTGCAACATTTCAAAATTTTCTTCTTTAGTATGATAAGCTGTATCACATTAAGTACTGTCGTTAATTTGGCGCCTATTTTTTTGACAATATTTCAAAATTTTAAGTGTAGTAATTTTAATAATTTTTGTAATTACAAAATAGTCTAGTTTTTTTTCAAGTTTTACTTGCTTAGCATGATAAAAAAAATATTTAACTAATTTCTTTATTAGCAAAAATAACATTACCTCTGGGCCCTAGAAACTCCTTTATTGTATCCATGACTAAATTGTAAAGCTGTGGTTATGAATTATTTCAATTCTTAATCAGATTAGTACTTCCATCAAATTTACAGTCTATGCCTTGATTTAAAAAATAACTTACAGACTGGGTTTAGATGGGAGTTTAAAATTTACAGCTGTAACATTACAACATATGTCATAGCCAGTGCTTTTAAAATTTCAAAATATTTTTAGCTAAAACCAGAGACAAAACGGCAAATTTTTTGAATGACAATGGCATCTTTTTGATAACAATTCAAACTGTGAAATAAGTATATTATGGCGCAGTTTGCAAAGTAACTGTTATCCTTCTTTAAAGATTACAAAAATGCTACTGCATACATTATAATTAATATCATAATTTTTACAAATATTAACTTTTATTATTTCGTAAGTCCAATATACGCTTTTATCATTTCTTTTATATAATGATGATTGATAGCATTTTTTATAGAGTATCTATTATAACAATTTATTAGTGAAGCAATAATGGTTTTTATTTAACTACTGTTAGTTTTGAGTGGTAAGTATTACATCCAAAAACTTATACAATAAATACTGATGTCTTATACTACAGGGTGGTGCGAATAAAAGTGTCCCCAGCATGGAGCAGCGAATGCAAGTAGATGCCTGGCAATAAAAACTATTGAAGCCTCCTGAAAGCCTCCAAGTCAAATTCATAAATTTTTCAAGTTCATTTAAAACATTTTTGTGTTGACGAAATTATTATTTTATGTGCAATAAAAAAACAAGGTTTTTGAAAGGTTTTTTTTCTGAATACATACATTTTTACATCACATGATAACAAATCCTTATTTAATGTGAAGAGGCAAATATAAAGAGGTTCAGTCTTTGAGGATTCCCACTAGGTTGGTTTCTTGTACCGTATTAGTAAAGGAAGAAGCATTTACGGTAATATGCCTTTGGACTTGTATGTATTGTTACGAATTTTGTAAATATTATAAATATATATTTTAAATATTATAAATAACTTCAACTTATTGTATTTTTTATCTGCAATAATGCCATCAGTCGTAGTACATACCAATACCTTACTGGAAAACACCATAGCGCCGGTTGGCGACAATTTGGCGATCTTGGTGACAAATTTAGAGACATTACGTCATATCCTGTGCTCGAAGTTTCAAGACGTTTCTGCCATTATGTAACAGGATATACGTAACGTCGCTGGAATTTTTTAGAAAGATCGCCAACGCATGTAAAAACGGCTTGGCATGTACTATGGGTATGTGATTGGAGTTCTGCTCCTGCTGTAGTGAAGAGCTTGGACGTATCTCTGTTGAGAGGTGGTTGTCAATTGGAGATTATAGAATTTCCTGTTGTTATAGAGTTGCTAACGGTGAATTTTGTTAGCGAAAGTGTTTTATTTGAAGAAATAAAAACAATTGTTCATGTGAACTGTCGTGCTTTGAAGTAAGCAGAATAAAGTAAATTGTCTTTGCGAACTGTGTCGTGATTTTAGAAAAACCTAGAAATTTTGCAACAGTATTTTTCTCGAAAAAAAATAATAATTTGGGGAAGTTAAATATTTAAATATATACATGTATTTTAAGTAATTATAATAAAATTTAATTAATAATGAAAAAATTTCATAATTTTATTACTACTAATAATCAGTAAGCTTTTAAAACTACAAAAATATGCAGCTGGATTATAATATTATATATTTTAAATACCACTCATTGTTGTGCAGAATATTTGATTTAAAAATAAAAAATAAATTTTATGACAAGATTTTTTTTAAGTTTATCCTTTAAAAACGAAACATGAATTTGAATTGTTTTCCATGTTAATAACATTAATATACGACTTTTAAACATTATCATATACAGGATAGTGCAAATAAAAGTAGCAACGGCTGCGTATAAATAGGAATGCATTGAAATGCTTAGCTAGAAAAATAATTGAAACCGTCTGAACGCTTCCTTCAAGTCAAAGATTATTCAAGCGTGCAATGGCCTTCACTTGGCAAACCTGTTTTTGCATTGGTTGGATTAGATTACCGTCACATTAGAGCTACTCAACTCATGGACTATTTGCGATTTCAGATCTTTGTGTGTGAGTTGATCAATGCACAGGTGAAGATGATACTCACAGTACAGCAGAGGGTGTTCATGGTACAGGGTGAGGCAAATAAAAGCGGCCACGTCTAGAGATAGGAATACGTTGAAATGCTGGGCGAGAAAAACTCTCGAAGCGGCTTGAAAGCTTTCAAGTGGAAATAAAAGATTATTCAAGCGTTCAATGGTTTCACTTGACAAACCTGTTTTTGCATTGGTTGGATTGGATTCGCATCACATTAGAGCTACTCATGGACTATTGGCCAGTTCAGATCGTAGTGTGTATTGTATGAAGACGGCTTGTTATGCAATTTTTTTTGTCTTGCAATCAATTTAGAATGTTTTGTAGTAACAAAAACAAAAAGGTTCGATTCTCTACGATAAATAACAACCGAAATAATCACTAGTGGGAACTTTTTTTGATCAGCTCTACAAACCTTGTATATATTTCATTTCAACTAGCTTGTCAAACCATAGCGTAGTTTCATGTTAGCAAACCTGTTTTTGTATTGTTTATTGACTTGGCAACATTTCTGTCGTATTCTTATCTCCTCGTTGGGGCCGCTTTTATTTGCTTCACCCTCTAGAAAGTTTTACAAAAACGAATTAGTGGGGCCCGTTGTTTGTTAAAGAATTTAAAAATGTAAAAGTGCCAAACAAGAGTGCCATACAACGATTAGCTATGAAATGGCGTCAAACAGGGACAGGATGTGATTTGAACAAGTTCAAAACAATCCGAAAAGGTCCAAAACAGTCCGAACACCACATTTTGTGTCATGGAATCAATTTAGAATGTTTTGTATTAACAAAAAAGTTCGCGTACCTGGGATAATTAACGGCCGAAATAATCGCAAGTTTGAACTTTTTTGCACAGGTGTAAAAAACTTCCGTTTATATTGCATTCCAACTAGCTTGTCAAACCCATAGCATAATAGTTGCCGGCATATAATTCGCCAAGCGTTTGTTAGGGCTTAATATTGAAGCAATCAATAGCTTCACTTAACAAACCTGTTTCTGCATTGATTTTTGACTTGGCAACAATGGACAAGTTGCATGAAACGCGAAATTCAGAATATATGTGTTTTTCTGGTACATTAGAAGCTGCAGATTCCGAATGTAAGGTTAAATATTCACAAAAATGTTTAATTTCAACAAAAAATGCATTTGAAATTTGCCGAAAATGTACGTCACTGAAAACAGCTCTGACGTCAACTGTTATGTTTTTTGGCGATGTTTCGATCTATGCTGTAATACACTTTATAAATAGTAAACCTTACAATTTCTGCAAAACCTCATTAAAAGAAGAAGACAATATTTTTGTAACCAGTTCATATCAAGGAAATTAAACAGCTTGTTCCAAGTTTGGTTGTAAGTTAAAATCTACACACTAGAGCGCGTATGAGCTATTGCAGAACTATGATGTTGGATCTGATCGGAATAGTCGAGTGAAATCGTTCAACGTTTAAAGAAATTAACTGAATGAACATGACATGTTTCTGTAAAATAGCATAACTTTTTAAGAGTTTGATAAGGATGAAAGCACGTTTCACAGTTTCAAAAGCGATACAGTGAAACGGGATACGAAATAACACGCCAAGAAAAAAAAAAGCCAACCGTGACGTCATCCGTTATGCTAAGAGAGGTTTAACAGAGTGACGTATCATTAACTTTAAAAATGATTTAAAAATAAATACTTCTTTAAAACCAGAAATACTTGAGTTTTAGATGTTTTTTAATATGCTTAATCGAAAATATGTTTGTGGAAAACGCTGTAATTGTCCATTCTATCTTATTCTTATATCCATGATGGGGCCACTTTTATATGCGCCACTCTGAATATGAAGAGTACATGGGAAGAACCGCTTGATTTATTAGGAGTCGACCCGTAATTGTGTCTGCTTGGCGGACATTGGCGGCAGGAAATCGGATTCTCTCTTTCTTCTTCGCTTGGTCCAAGCGTCGAAATCGTGCATCGCGTGAAACTCGCCAATAGGTAGAAAAGTCGTGGTTTAGGACTTTTCAATTAATTTGCTAATTTTAAAATTTCTCTTAATTGTTTTAGAAAAAATCGTGATTTTCAATCAATCGTACTTTATTTTTAAAGCTTAACATGATGATGAACACAGTCTTTTGAATAAAACGCGGAACTTAATTCTAGGGTTGCAGTGTGAGAAGATGCACAAGAAAGTGAGCAACCGGTTTCCTTAACACCAGTTTAGGCGATTACTCGCTATCATCGCCAAAGATGCCTGATGAGGAAAGTTTTCTACGAAATTAAGCGGTTTTTCCCCTGTACTCTTCATATGTGATAACGTTTAAAAAGAAAATGCGTGCACGCATGTCATATGATTAAGTGGCATGTAAAATATCTTTTAAGCACCCATTTGTGTGACTTGGGTTCTCTCGGTATACTTTAACATCCACAGAGATCTCAAACTTATTGTAATCAAAGCGGCACAATTGGTAGTAATATCCACCAAAATGGTTCCACAATTAAATTGCTCTCAGATCTGGGGAAGAGCTGAGTTTGTCAAAAGGCTTGACCACCAAACAAATGCAGTCCCGATAGAAAAAAATAATTGAAAAATATTTAAACACCCGAGTTATTAATCTTAAATACCACTAACTGTTTTTCTGAATAATTTTTATAACGATTGAAAACCGTTCAATTGATCGTCATTTAAAAATTACAGACATTTTATAAGGAAAATAGTTAAATAACAATTTTCCATGATTAGAATTGAAAGCAACCTAAATTACGTTGCTAGTAACCCAAGTGACTTGATAGATCTTGAGTAGATTTACTGCAAATTGCTTCAACTAAACAAATTATTCTGGCCAACTCGTGCTGCCAAACTACAAAATAATCTAGGGTTAATTACAGCCTAAACCCTTATGTATAACAACTGTAGTCTGAATTTTTGAGATGAAACAAATGTTAAGTGACACTATAGTCCGTCTTAAAAATATGGGCAAAATACATTTTGAGTCACAACATTTCACTCAACAGGCTTGGTTGACAAAAATTGTGGTTGCAGGTATTTATAATTAAAAATATCAGGAATGACAAAGAAAATAATAAATTTTATTTGAATTAATAGAAAAAATTATTAAAAAAAACTCAAAAAGAATAACTAAACTTAATTTAATGCACATTCAATGACCAAATTTCACATTTTTATTGCTTGAATTTTATTTATTTTTGATAGATAAAATAAAAAATACGATATCCAGTAAATTTAAAAGGTTTAGTATATTCCTGGTTAAATTTTATGCCAAACAGCCAATTTAACTCTTTTAAGGCGAACTATTACTGCCTATTAGCTTCATAGTTAGTCTGACACTTGAATCGCGGAAGAAGAACCAAGGGAGAAACCGGTTTCCGATCGCCATTACTCGCCAAGCAGACATCAATACGGCCAGATTCCCAGTAGATGTGTGTGTGTGTGAAGGGATTTTTCTCCTGCACTCTTTATTTTGTACCAACATAAATCTTGAAATGATACGTCGGTAGAAGCTAATCAACACAACCGTATCAGTTCTTTGCTTCTTCATTGGACAATTTGCCAGTGATGCTTAAAATATATAAGAATTAACTTTTTCCTCAACAATTTTGATAATACAAATAATTAGTAAGCTATTTAGACTGCAAAACATTGAAACACATACTGTATCATTAAAATGAAAATATTTTAAATACCACTAATTATTTTGTTAAATATTTTATATAATAATTAAATTCATTAATGCCCTATATTTTTTTGTCAGTTAAAACATTTAATGAGGAAAATTGGTGAAACAGTATCCTTGTAAAGTTAATAGAAGAAAACCTTGGTTCAAATGCTAGTGGCGAAGTTGATTTGAGCTTTCCTTTCTCACCTATTAATTCACACAATAATTGAAAATTTCTTCTAAAATATTGTCAAGAAGTAAAACTGAAGTGAGCTTACATATTATGTTCTAAAACTAAACAATATTAAATAAAACTATTGAAACGTGAAAAAAAACACTATTTCCTGAAGAACAATTGACAAGAAACATTTCAATGCAAAAATAAACTTTCTGCTTAAGTTTATCTAAACAAACAAAAAAATTAAGTACTAAATAATTAATGCATGACAAATGAAGTTACTCAACACCCGAGTTTTAACTATTTATGACATTCTTGTGAGTGAGTTCCATATAAAAATATCTTGTTTTATTATTATCAAAAACATTTTGAACACCACTAATTGTTTTTTTTTAAATATTTAATATAATTATTTAAAAGAAAATGTTGTGTACAGTTACCCATTTTAAACCCTGTTCGACACTTTTCCATGATCCCCTTTTGAACTTTTGTCACCACTCCCCCGGGAGGGTGCTCAATTGCCACGTATTGTCATCCGCCTCTCTTGGGGTCTTTTGCTGCATCTTTTAGTTTGTCCTATCCCCCGCTATTACTCCCCCACTCGCTTTTTTGCGGCCATTCATTACCATTCTGCCAGGTTTTCATTCCTGCCATACTGGAGGTGGAGGTAGCAACGCTACCATGTACCTCCTAAATTGTCAAACGTAGTAGTGTTCGTAATATTTGGCTTCTGTTATTACGCTATTCCTGATGTTGTGTTTATTGTTATTCTGTATGTTGTGTTCGTAATATTTGGCTTCTCAAAAGAAAAATGGTCAAGTAACCATTTTTCATGATAAGAATAAAGAAACAAACCTAAGTTACTATACTAGTACAGCTGGGGAAAAAAACGATCCACCCTTCGTTTTTCGGCTGCTATTGATCAGGGAATTTTGTGAAAGGTGTCATTTTTCAGGAAATAGCATAAGGAATTCAGAACTGGCAACAGAATTTTATAAGGGGTCGTCTACATATTAAAATGAGTACCAACTTTGAAAATTCCAATAGCAACACCCAATTTTTTTTATACAAAAATATTTATCATCTTCAAAATACCCCAGATCCAAAAACAAATTTATTTACAAAATTTGTTGAGATATAAGCATTCGAAGTTGAAGGCCCATAATGTTAAAAAAGTTTCACAAACTTTTATTCATACCTCCACAAATAAAATGAATTAAACAACATTTTTTTTCATTATATACTTCTTAATCTTCCAAAAACAAATCACACAAGTTTTTTCATCAATTTTTAATTTTTATTTTTTTTTATTTAAATTTAAATAAGAAAAAATAAACATGAATAGCAACCCCAAATTTTGTTACATAAATCGATAAAGTAGATCAAGTAGAACCAAAATCCCGAAGTTTTTAATTCAACAACAATTATTTGCCGAGTTATTGTAAAAATACTGAAAAAAACGAATTTTAGGGACCGTTGTAAAAAATTACTTTAGCAAATTGGATCCTAATTTGCATTATCGTTTGGTGGTTGAAAAGCGTTTTTGGTAAATGTTTATTCAAATTATTGATGTTGTCAAATGTCTAAAAATCTTTTCTTGTTTCAAATGCATACAATGTATTTTGTTTGTATAATTAACATTAAATTATATCGATTACTATGTTTTTGAATGTATGTTATTTCCAATATTATTTATAATTATTTTATTATAAAATTTCCAATAATATGTTATTTCCTTGATTTTTTTTAATTATTAGAGATTACTTATTTATTTAGTTATTTAGGCAGTTAGTTATTTAGTCAGTTAGTCAGTCCGTTAGTTAGTCAGTCAGTCGGGTTAGTTAGTTAGTCAGTCGGTCAGTCGTTAGTTTAGTCAGTCCGTTAGTTAGTCAGTCCGTAAGTTAGTCAGTCCGAGTAAGTGTAGTAGCTCAGTAAGTTAGTCAGTCAGTGTTAAGTCGAGTCAGTCAGTCAGTTAGTCAGTGAGTCAGTCAGTTAGTCGTAGTCAGTCAGTTAGTCCGTTAGTTAGCCGTTAGTCCAAATTAGTTAGTCAGTGAGTCAGTCAGTTACTTAGTAGCTAGTTACAGTCAGTTAGCATGGTAGTCAGTTCTGACTAACAAATTGACAGTCAGTTAGACTAAGGTAGTCAGTCTGGACTAACTAAAGGAGTGACTAACTAACGGAGTGATTAATTGATTGACTGACTAACTGACTGACTGACTGACTAACTAACTGACTGATTAACTAACTGACTGATTAACTAACTGACTAATAACTGACTGATTAAACTGAAACTGACTAACTGACTACTGGACTAACTTACTGACTGACTAACTAACTGACTTAACTAACTGACTAACTAACTGACTAACTAACTGATTAAATAACTGACTAAATAACTAAATAAATAAATAATCTCTAATATTTAAAAAAAATCGAGAAATGGACAAAAATCTATTTTCGGGATTTAGACCCATTCGGGATTTTGACTCATTCGGGATTTCGGCTTGTCGGAATTTTGGTTTGTCGGGATTTCGGCTGTCGGGATTTCGGCTGTCGGGATATGTCCCAGACCCAGTGTGCCGAATTTTAAACCAACCTTTTGTAGCAATATGAATGAAACAAAAATTTGCATAAAATGTAAAACATAAATGTAATAATCATGTTTGTCTATCTGATTGTAACTAATCGCATTTGAAAATCTGTTCGTTATAAATAATCGTGTGACTTAATTTAAAATTAAAACTTTTTCTCGTCTACCCTTTATTTTATTTCTGAATTTTAAAATCCAAAAAAAAGGTAAAAACATTAAAAAAAATCTCTATATTAGTGAAGAAGGTTTAATTCTAGCATCCTTTGGCGAGATTATGGTAACCCTTTTGCTAGCTTGTGGTTTCGAAAAAACACCCTAAATATAACCTTTATCAATTTGGAGATTTCCCCCCAAGCGAATTGAAAATTAATGCTTTAATATCTCAGCAAATAATGCAAAATGAATAATTCTTTTTTTATACCTGGGGTATTTTGAAGTTGCTGAACATTTTTATGTAAAAAAAATTGGGTGTTGCTATTGGAATTTTCAAAGTTGGTACTCATTTTAATATGTAGACGACCCCTTATACAATTTTGGTTGCCAGTTCTTAATTCCTTACGCTATTTCCTGAAAAATGACACCTTGCACAAAATTCCTTGACCAATAGCAGCCGAAATATGAAGGGTGGATCGTTTTTTTCCCCAGCTGTACCTCAATATATCACAAAATAATCTAAATAAAAGCAAAACTCTGATATAATAATTATGGTAGACTGAACTTTTTCAAGGAAAGAAATATTAAAGGTCACTGTCAAAGAGGCAGGTATCGAGCAAAAAGAATCAAGAATCTTAAGAAGTGTTATGGGAGAAAAAAAACAAAGAACCATCGATTAAATCTTTGAGCAAGAATTATATACAATTTAGTAATGCTTAAAATACAACAATAAATTTGTTCCATCAATTTTAATAGGACAATTAATTAGTTATCTTATTTAAACAGCCAAAAAAATACATGCAGCATGATTATAAATATTTTGATTAAATTATCGTCATTTTGATGAGTTGATGCTGCTTTGTGTACGTAATTTATGAAGAAATAAAAACGTTTTGAGTTTTAATTAGTATAATAATATTAATAGTTTTCGTCAATTTTAATGCTAATAAGTAAATATATTTTTAATTAAACATTCTATAAAACAATAAAGTACATCCTCAGATATTTTATACAAATATTTTGAATGCCATTAACTGTTTTGAGGAATATTCGAGCCAATAATTGAAAAATATTTATATGTCTTGATTTTTTTGTAAAAAAAGTGACTAAAAACCATTTTTCATGGTAAGAAACAGAAACCAACCTCGATTACAATACAAATAACTAAGTAAATGTGTATCATGCGAGTGGGCCTGTATTCAAATCCCCGATATGTCATGGATACTTGTGTTGGTTGGTAGCCATATATATTAAGGTTTGTGTGCTTGGTCAGAGACCCGCTTATAAACCTTCGTCAAGTAAGACAGACACAACACACACACATAAGTGGATCCATCTAATTTTTAGAGACAGAGGCCAACTACAGGATCCCCAGAATGGACTTGTCACCCCCTGAGGTATTGATTTGGTATGGGAACTTGGAGGACTTTGTGACCATGACGGAATTTAACGTGCACCAGTCACCATTAGCGTACACGGGGGTCTTCGGCGGCCAGGGCTCAAACTCGCAACCTTAGGGATACCAGTCCAAGACCTTACCAACCAGGCTATCCCAGCCCCTTATTTGTGTTGTCTTGAGTAGAGAACGTGCTCGTTATAAATCTGTGGGTCCGAAAGTCCTGTGGGCGATTATAGCGTAATACTATGAGTGCAAGTTGTCTGGAGAAAAATGCCCCTCCCCTCCAGTGACGTGCCTAAATTGAAGAGATGACGCCATGGCCATCTCGGAGCGAAGTCAGACTTCCAACCCTCATGGGTGCTGAAAGCTTTGTGCCAATGGAAGCTACTGCACCCCTTCTGCCTTTCAAGCTATTCCCTAGAGGCAAACGACAACACAACAAGTAAATGCTGGTGTTCCGATCAGTTTTGTAAAGTGGTTTCAATTTAGGTGTCTTAAAATAACATTATTTGTGACGAGAAACTTAGCTGTGTTTATGATTAGTTAATCTGAAAATGCATCATTTGTGGCTTCGTTTGTTAACTATTACTTGAATCGCACATAAAACTTAATACAGAGTGACATAGCTATCGATTTCATGTTATTGTGTATTTGTATAGAGGTCATCCCTCGGAAAACGTCTACTTTGAGGCAAAAAATCTCGAAAAAGTGTGATGAAAGTGTTTGGAACTTTGGATTTGAATTACATTTACTTACTACATTGTACCTATAACATCGGGTCATGTCATACAATTAATAGGAATTGTTCAGATAGTAAGTCTTAAAACGAAAATACTTGTAATGCCAGTTGCTTTTTGATACGTCCTTGATTGTTTATAAGTTTGTTATCATTTTTAAATAAATTAAGCATCGATTGTTATACTTTTGATACGCTGAGAAAATACGGGCTTTTAATGTAATTTTTTTTTATTAAATGCATATTTTCTGGCATTCGTACATAAAGAAGCAGACACCACAAGAATTCTTATTGAAAAAAAACTAAGGGTGACCGATTAAATATTTCTTTTAAATTTAAATGAGTTCATTTTTTTACTTACAATATATATACTAAGTTATCAGTAGAAACAAACAAAATAATACAGTGTAATTATAAATGAATATGTTGAATACCACTAATTGTATTGGCAAATATTCCATATAATAATAAATAAAAACTATATTTCATGACTTTATCCGTTTACTCATATTTTAAGGAAAATTGATTAAAGCAATTTTGCGTTTTAAGTAAGTGATAAAATTGGATTGTTTGGACATTTTGTTCTGCACTAGAACGGTGTATAACAATTTCCTAACATTTAACAAGAAATTTTTTATGTGAGGTGAATTACTATGTTCCAAAAAGTAAATAATTTTAGATTAAAAATGCAAATATGTTATTTATCATTTTGCAAGAAAGCCAATTGTCATTTGTTCAAGGCATATCTTTCAAATTTTGTCTATGGCTACGATAATTTCTCAAAATTAGTAACACAACTGAAATATTAATTATTTTATACTTAGAAAAACTTTTAGTGGAAAAAATTGCAAATATACCTACGTGGGGTGGAGTAGCTCATTTTTTAGCTTCCACACTACGTTTATAACGTATTAGCTTCCACACTACGATTATTGAGTAAAAAGTGGAAGGTATTATAATTGATCAGTCCGTCTGTCTGTCCGTCACCCACTTTCATAGACCAAACTACAAATGCTACGAACAAGTGTGATACGTTTAAAAAATTCAGCGTATCGAAATTAGAATACATTGAAAATTTCAGAAAAGTATTCGAATTCGAAGTACTTCAATTGTTTAAAAAACTGCAAAATTTAATGCTCATTTAAAAAGCATAGGAAGCCATTTTTATTAGAATTAATTCACCATTGACATTCGCAACAAACGCTCGAGAAACTTTAATTCTTTTAGACAATAAATTAAAATAAATTTATTTTTGCGACATCGATCAGTTTGAAATGACGTCAAATATATTTCACTACGCGATTCTTTGTATGTTGATATGAAATATTTTCATTCTATTTAAAAGCGAGGAATATTACATATTTATTCTTTGAAATATAAATTAAATTTTGCAAACGATAAGTAATAATTATTGAATTTTCGAAATAAACTAAATGAAACCAGCCAATTTAGCATGTAAATGTTTAATATAGAATAATTGCTGTGCTTGGCGACTTTTTACCTGTTAAATACAACTGTTATATGGAAGCGGGTAAGTGACCGATTCTGTTACAAACCTACTTGTTAAGTCCAAAAATAATGGGGATCGTTTCTTTGTGGTCCCCACATGGGTAGTACCCAAATGAGCCCCTACGGATTCCACATTAGTGTGATATCTGGAGAATGTTTCGTATTGGTAGACTAAGGCTTCGCATTTAGTGGTATTAATATTAACTTTTTAGCAGAAAGAAGGACCAGTCTCTAGCGTACAAAATTGTAAGACCAATTTTACAATATTCTTACAAAACACAAAAAGAAACATCAGAATAACATAAAATGTAGAGTTGGAAAAAAATATTAACCAAAATTCGAAGTAGTAGTAACTGTGTGTATATAATTTTTTTAAACTTAAAAACTTTAAAAAGTTTTTTTTAAATAATTTTAAAAGAATTATATGTTAAAAGTAAAACATTTAAATATTATAATAAGGATTTTTTCAATCAATTACAATTTAACCATTGAACGTAAGCTATGCAAAACAACAAATGATTGCATTCTTCATTATAGTATAAATGTATTGAATACAAATACCACTAATTCTTTTATTGAATTTTCTGTATAATATTTGAAATTAATATCCTCTAAGGGACCGGTACCCAAAACTAAATCAGTACTTTATTGCTAGCATTCAAATTAATATTTACAAAGAACTAACATTAATAACATATACGAAAATAATAAATATTAAACGTAAGTTTTTAAAAATTTTAACGTTTTCAAATGCTACTCTTCTACAATTAAGAATTTGTAATGATTTTTTTTCAAATGTTCCCAACATCTATTAATAAGTTGATATGGATATTAAGCATCAGTTAAACAAAAAGTTATGAACTTTAGTAAAAAATGCTAAAAATAGATTTTTGTAAATTTTCACCCTCGCATTTTTTTAAAAAATCTATTCACATGACCTTATCCATACCACTTTGTTAACGCACATGTTCACACAGGAAAAAAAATTGGAGCCTACATAATTTACTTAAATCCTTAGGTTTAACCTTTACAATCTGAAAAATTAATTTAAAATCACATAAAATTTCAAACATTTTACAAACCTATATCATTTTAATAACCTCCACTATTATAATAGAATCCTTCTTTTGCAATTCCTTAGCTCACAACATTGGGCGTGTTAATTATTTCTGGGCAGCCTAAATTTTGGTAATGCGTCCTAAACACTGTTACATAAAAAACATATTTTAAAGGAAAATGGTTTGAGTTGAAACCGTTTTTCATTCTTCGTAAATAACAAGACTTTGTATCAGTGCATGCACTTTTAAGTGGACGTATTGACTTGATCGTCTTGCTATCGGGTGGCCCAGCGGGTAGTGTTTGAAGGTTGTAAGGCGGTTCTCGAATACAACCATACTCCTTACCCATACCTTCCTCCATACTCCTTTTGTTTGGCCAATTCTTTTTGTGGAACTTATCACAAAAGCTAAAAAAAGCTTCCCACAAAAAGAATTGGTCAAACAAAAGGAGTATGGAGGAAGGTATGGGTAAGGAGTATGGTTGTATTCGAGAACCGCCTAACTGCTGTCCTTGTTAAAGATGGCGGGCACTTCGAACCTCTTTATCATAAATTGCCCAATATGTCCATTCAATAAACGTCATTAAATTCTTCTCATGTCTCTTATTTGTTTTTATTTTTTCATTTGTTTCAAACACTACCCGCTGGGCCACCCGGTATGTTGTATCATTAATGTTCGGAGTTAAGAAAAATCCTTAAACACACATTTGCTCCTAAAGTTTTAGAAAATAAAATATTAAGTCTTAATCACGAAATTTATGAACATATTTCTTACACGTGCTAAGATTTTTTTTTCATACGATATTAGGTTCTAGTGGTTTTACTAATATCACGAAATTAAATTTAAGTTATTGCATGCAATAGGAAATGCTATATATAATATGCCTGAATTGTGCTTTCACAAGCTGTATTGAAACACATTTTGAACGCACTTGTTGAAAAGAGAAAAGAACATCATTCAGGGACGTACTAGCACGAGCCGTTAGTGAGACAAAAACAAAATATTTAATGTTTATAAAACTTGGTAGATATATATTTTACTGATTTATATTTTTATTATATAACTAAATTATCAACCATAACAATATATAATCCTAGGGTAGGGTAGGGTTGGTACATATATATTCCGGCTTGTGGGCTTGATCAGAGACCCGCTTATAAACCTTCGTCAAGTAAGACAGACACAGAAAGAATTTTTACTGACACACAGAGAGAGAAATTACACCCAGGGTGAAGGCGGGAATCGAACCCGCACCCGATACAGTTCGCAGGCTGTTAGCGTAGGCAGCTATCTTAACCACTAGGCCACCCGGGCCCCAATATCCTTTAAAAAGGAACAACCGTTTCAATTTAGGTACGTCGCTGAAGAATATGAGACATGAATATCGCTTTTTGTGGTATTGATCTTAATTTTGTATCAATGAATTCGACATGGGGGCTTTCAGGCGGCTTCAACAGTTTTTCTCGCCAAGCATTTCCCTGCATTCGTAGTTCCATGCCGGGGCCACTTTTATTTGCCCCACCCGCGATATCTCTTTTTCTTTCGCTAGGGGCTGGAGAGCTCAGTCGGTTATGCTTTCGCCTAGCATACGAAAGGTCCCAGGTTCGGGTCCGGGCATCGCCAAAATAACTGCCGACCTATAAACGGCCCGTGCAGCCAAAAATGTCCAACGAATAGTACCCCGTGTAGAGGGAGTGCACGTTAAATATGTTCCAAAGTCCCAACGCTGCGTACGATGTCGCCATTAACGGTTGCGTTGGGTGCCTACTCAGGTGTCGGCTCGTCACTTGACTGTTGTTCTAAAATATGAAGCCCGTCGCCAATAACCCTCGTGTAGCTCTAGTGCGACGATAATTCAAACTAAACTTCGCTAGCTTTGAAGTCACACGTCATACTAGATTTTTTCTCAATACAATGTATTACACAAAAGTAACAAATTTATGCAGTTGTAAATTACGAAATGAATTACTTTGATTTCTTGTATTGTGTTTTCATTTTTTTGCTTCAATGTAATGTAATCCTACTTACCTGTGAAAATTTTCGTTCGTTCTGTAAATTTGGGTGACGGAAAGACAGACGAACTGAAAGGTTATAATACTTTATGCTTTTTACGTTATAAACGTAGTGTGGATACTATAACGCAAAAAGAATAATTAAAATGGGTTCATATGCAGAAAAAATTCTTCCCCCATCTTCAATGAGCCATTATTCATCTTAAACATGTAATGAAAAAAAATGAATATAATGACATAAGATATAATAAACTTTTATTTTTTATAACAATAATTTTACAATTACCATACGTACTTACTGCAATAAGCTCACATCGTTTAAGTCACAAGTTATGATAGGTTTGGACGGTTTAAGATTGCAATTTCTCTCTTTTTCTTTTTATGTTTCTCCTGCATCATAAGTCTTCAGTCTTAAGGGCGAATGAGCCCGAACAACCGCGGGTCTCCAAACCAAAGTGCCTCTGTATTAATCCAATTGGAAAAATTATTTTCTAAGCCATATTCCGCCGGCTGCATTGAATATTTTTACAACAGTTTTTTTTTTTTCATATGATAGATGTAACTGACTTACAGGTCTCTATAACCCCATTTTTTGAAATTGGTTCAAATTTTTCGTGAAAATTTTAAAAAAAAATATTCGAATCAATTTCAAAAAGTGGTATTAAAAAGACCTAGAAGTCAGATACATATGCATATATTAAAAACGTCTGTAAAAATATTCAATACAGCCGGAGAAATGAGTGTGTGGCGAAAGAAAATATTTTTTCCATTGGATTAACACAGAGGCACTTTGGTTTGGGAGTCTATTAAAACTAATGCGCAATGACGGGCATCATCACTTGAGCTTTTTGTACTTTTCAATCCCTTTTGTCGCATTTTTTCGAGTAGAACTGAAGAACACAAATAAGGATACGGACAGCCCAAAAACTGATTGAGTAAAGCTCAAACTGAGAAGAAATTGTGACACCCTGCAATCTGGAGTTGCGAATAAATAAAGATGCGACATGTAGGCTATTACAGAAATGAATTGGACCTGAAAAGATAGAAAAAATATATATAAACGCTGCAAAACTCAAAAAGTATTTCTGTAGGGTCCGGTCCTTTCATTGGCGACTTTTGACAATCCTAAATTGATTTGAACGTACAGTCCCCGGACAAATTATTAGACGCACTGTATTTTTTTTAATAATGATGAAAACACACCAAAGAATGCCATATCATTAAAAAAGATGTCGATATATGTATTAAGTATATCAGATAGTATTTTCTATTCAATAGCTTAAGTTTAGAAACACAAATGTCCTTCTAAAGGTATTTTGTTCATCACTGATTGATGCATGAAATCTTGCAGTGCGTCTAATAATTTGTCCAGGGACAGTAGTCGCCAATGAAGGGGCCGGACCAGAGTGCCGATCCCCCCTGAGCTAACGACCACCCCCAGAAAATTATTACCCCCCCCCCCCAAAAAAAAGGTGAGGATTTATTAGTTATATGGGCTAATGGGGAGTACCTAACCAAAGTAGCCTCTAACTACATCTTTACGGTGTATATTATACGGTGTATATTACGGTGTTGAATTATAGTTACCCATTCATATTTTTTGAAGGCTTATTATGAAGAATAAGAGTTAGCTGAGTTTTTTTTATCAAAATTGGCAGTTTATTAATAAATTTTATAAAAAAAACTCAACCCCCCCCCCCCCCCTCCTAAAATTTCAACGACGCATTCTGCGTTGTTTACCCCCCCCCCCCCTTGTAGGCACCCCTGGGCCGGACCATATAATACATTCGTACGTTTTTCGATCAAATAAATGTGTATTTCGTTTCGGAAACAAACCCATGTGTTTAGGTCATTCAGAATAAGCAGATAAGATGCATTTATGCAAGGCTGTCGCACACAAACAGAAATTTTCATTCTGACCTCGACCGCCAAGACCTGAACTGTGTCAAGTGGACGACAGTGATTTCATTAAACGTCATTCAAGCAAATATCAGTAAAATGTACAAATAAATAAACGTCTTTATCACGGATTTCCAAATGAAGAATCCTAAGAATGAAAACAAATCAGAAAATTATACGTGTGCTACCAGCCTTTATTTAAACAATGCTAACTCTATCTCTTCAGCAGGCGGTTGCGTTGGGTGCCTACTCAGGTGTCGGCTCGTTACTTGACTGTGGTTCTAAAATACGACGCCCGTCGCCAATAGCCCTCCTGTAGCTCTAGGGCGACGATAATTAAAACTTAACTAAACTAAACTTTCGCTAGCTTTGAAGTCACACGTCATACTAGATTTTTTCTCAATACAATGTATTGCACAAAAGTAACAAATTTATGCAGTTGTAAATTACGAAATGAATTACAAACAAACAAAAGACAGGATATTGTTGATTTTACTGTATATTTTTTTATAAAAGTCGGCGAAAGGTGAACTGAGCAATTTAATATTTACCACTTTGAAATTTTCTTGCATTTTATTTTAGTTTTAAATAATTAAGAATTTAATTGAAAAATATTTTTTGGAATATAGTATAATAACTAGGAGTGCATAAAACTACAAGACTTTCAATTACCACTCAATAAATCACCACATTTAAAGATAATTACATTCCTTATGAGGCAATTTCAATGCCTTTAAAACCAAAAAAGTTCTATGAGAGATGTCATTTGTGCACTTGTGCGATTTTCTTTAAAGCCTTATTATGACGTCTAACAGTTCTGGAGACTCGTGTATCCATTCAGCTAGAAGGGAAACTGGAGTGAGGTGTCAGCGAGCCGGAAACCCACTCACACCACCCTTTTGAGCGAACAGGGCAGAAAATAACTATTTTCCCTACACTTGTATGCAATGCTTGTATGAGACCCCTCTATCATATTGACTTGGGCTCCCAAATGTATTTTAACATTTTCAGTTCGAAAGAAATTAACTTTCTTTAACTTTAAATTCCAACATTTTTAAGAAGTAACCATGTGGATCACTAACTAAGGACCAGCGAGGACGAACCCAATAGCGAAATAGGCAAGTTTCTAGGTTTTCTGCCCGGTTCGTTTCTGCTGCAGTGACGTGTATTCCTCCGCGTTTCGTTATTGAACCGGCTCGTTTGCTGCCCTGTTCAGTGAATCACACGCCTCACTCCACGTTTCTTCTAGCTCAATGCGTGTATCTAATTTAAAGTCGGTTAATTCCTTTATTTCGAGCTGTAGAGTGGTTTCAGACGGACAGTCTGACAGACGGACAGTCTGACAGACGGACAGTCTGACAGACGGACAGTCTGACAGACGGACAGTCTGACAGACGGACAGTCTGACAGACGGACAGTCTGACAGACAGACAGTCTGACAGACGGACAGTCTGACAGACAGACAGTCTGACAGACAGACAGTCTGACAGACGGACTATTATTCAAAAACCTTTTTTTTTTCTTTTTTTGGAATCACCACCTTCCAAAACATGTAGGACCAAATCTCCATTCGGATTTCGAGCCCATCGCACTACTTTCATTACCTTACGTTTCATATAAGGTGATTGAAAGTAAAAAGAATCTATTCCAATCTATAATAATAAAAATGAAGTTGTGTTTGTTTGTGTGTGGGTATGTTCCATATATACTCTTAAAAGAGACATTTGCTTGACTCGTAACTTGGCACAAATGTGTAGTTCATACTTAAGTTACAGATTTTGAACTTTCAGAGCTCAAATGTTATATTTTTACAGAAAATTCGAATATTCTGAAGAAAAAAAATACACCACTTTCGCTCAAATCCGATATATTTTTTTTCCTTTCGTGATGCCATTCGGCAGAAGAAATTAAATAAAACTTGTAGGAAAATAATTAAAATTAAAAATGTTTATTTTATTCTGCTGCATATTAGGGTTTAACGTTTTCATTATTTCGCCAAATACGTTGCCGAACTCTCCAAATTCTTACCTAAACGCGCCAAATGAGACTTTTTTTTAAATTTATAATGTTGGTTGATTGTTCGAAGGTCGTCGTGCTAGAGCTGTATAATAAGTGTGTTTGTAGCTATATCTCTTTTCTCGCCAAATACTTACCAAAAAGGCGCCAAATGAGCTAAAAGGTTTTATATGTTTATGAGGGAAATTACGATAACTATTATGCATACATTTTATAGCGTATGTTTTTATTTTGGATTTTTAAGGTAATATAAGTAACAGTATTTTATACTTTAGAACGAACGGGAATAATAACATAAGTTTATTATCCTATGATGGATTAAATTGTACATATACTTGGATCAATTAAAACTTTTTTTTAGTACGTGCGAAGTACGGGTATTTATTTGCTAATGATGAATAAATGTGTCTTAAATTTCGCACAGTTTCACAGTTATTTATAACATACTTCTTTCCCGACTATTTTCAAATGAAATTTCAAATCAACTCTTAGCTGTTCGTAGCTACTATACAAAGCATTATAATCGAACCTTGTAAAAATGTTACAAGGACTTTTAATTCATTCCAATATTTAATCGACATTAATAGCATAAGAAAACATAATCCTAGAATTTAATGCTATTTGAAAACTTCCTGCAGTAACCGTTAAATATGTCAAGTTTTCCTTATAGACAAACATTGCTGAAATCGATAAGAATATTTCCTTAACTACAATGAAATTTACTCCTAATTGTAGCTGTTTATTTTTAGATTTGTGTTTGTGATTTTAAGGGGGAATATGGGCACGCTGGATCGCGGGTCTCCAAACCAAAGTGCATCAGTGTTAATCCAATGGAGAAAATAAATATTTTCTCTGCCACATTTCTCCGGCTGTATTGAATATTTTTACAAACGGATTTTTTTATGTGATAAATGTAGCTGACTTACAGCTCCTGACCTTCCCACTTTTTGAAATCGGTTTGAATATTTTTTTTTTAATTTTCAATAAATAATTGTACACAAAATATTCGAAGCAATTTCAAAAAGTTGGAAGGTAGAGACCTGTAAGTTATCTACATTTATTATTTAAAAAAAAACGCTTGTAAAAATATCTTATTACAGCCGGAGAAATGTATGGGAGAAAATAGTTTTTTCCCATTGGATTAACACTGAGGCCCTTGAGTTTGGAGACCCGCAGTCCAGCGAGCCCATTCCCCCTTAAGCAAAACATTTAGAAAGCATTTTTTGTAAGTCATGAACGATTTGCAAGGACTTTTGCCATGTAAAAATAAACTTCCTGTGCTTTATTTTATCTAAATAAACAAAATACCAAATGAAGACCATAGTACTGAACGATTTATGTGGGATAAACGAACGAACGAAACGAACGAACGGGTGAGAACGAACAACGAAATGAACGAACGTAACGGCGAAACGAACGAACGGACGAGAACGAACGAACGACGAAACGAACGAACGACGAGAACGAACGAACGACGAAACGAACGAACGGACGAGAACGAACGACGAAACGAACGAACGTAACGAATTTTAAAAAATTAAAGCTAACGTTTTTATTATGAAAGGGTGTTAATGATATTCACCAATGGTTTTTGATCTATTTTTTTAAAAGAACTTTTTAAGACTTTGCCATTTATAGTTTACTATGCTTGTTGAGAGATTGATAGATTTCTAAAGAATTATTTAATTCAAAAAAAATTTTATACTTTTTTTTTTAAATAGTTACAAAACAATTTCTGTATAATATTTTTTTTTATTATTTTTGTAATGTCGTATTATATTTTTAATATAAATTTTTCTTGTTTTTAATAAACCGGAATGTAAGAATTAAGATCACAAAGAAGATCAAGTTAATTTTATTTAAAAACATTTTTTGTAGTTATTCATTTTATTTTAAGATCTTTAAATGTTAAAGGTCTTTTGATAACAGACGTTTGAATACATCAAGTCTGGACATATCAAGTCTTTTCTTATTTTCAAGGATTATTAAAGTAGGCTAAGGCACGCTCAGTTGAATTACTAAAAGGGTTAGTAAGTTTTTTTTCATATTTGCCCCAAAAGTTCATTTATTACATATTCTATCGTCTTTTTTTTAAAACTGAGTTTCCCATGGCCCATATTCACGGAAAACAGAATAGGGTTGTTTCAAGTCTGGTATGGCAACAGCTCCAACGGTTTGTTTTCATTTGTTGCCTGGGATTACTTTTGTTTTGGTACTCGAAAATGAGTTTTCTAAGAATATTTTATTTATTAAATTTTTTTTAATTACAACTTCTTGCTGTGCTGTATGTTTTTCAAAACATTTGATAAAGAAATGTTTCATATGAAAAAAAAAGTTTATTTTCAACTATATCGGTCATTTTGAGTTTTAAATGATGGGTTTATTGAGTGGTAATTGAAAGTCGTCAAAAGTATTACACACCCCTAGTTTTCAAAATAAACAATTTGTATATTAGATAAAAAGCGAAGAATTTCTTACCATTTGTAACAATGAAATGCTGGTTTTCATGAAAGAATGTTTTTGAATAGATGGAACTATAGCAGCGAATCCGTAATAGAAGTAAATCAAGCTACGCACGAATAAATCAGCCATCATAGGAAATGTATTATATCCACCTAAAATGATAATAAAAAAAAATTATATAGTACATTTTTCATGCAATAAAATCTTTATATTACATAGGGTGGATATCTCATGCAGGGTGCGTAGAAAAATACCTCATGTTAAAATTAATTACTAATGGTCTGTAATAAGTCTCTAAGAAACAGGTGTTTTTGTTCATTTCAAACATCCGTTTCTGTAATATTTTGTTACTTAGTAAACATCTGCATAGATGGCGCTTTCAAACGCATCTCTGGTCACTTTGACATAGCATCTGATACTACCACAAAATTGATGAGTACAGGGGAAAAACTCTTCATCGATTGGAATCTGTCCGTATTGAGGTCTGCTTGGCGAGTAGTGGCGATCGGTAAAAGGTTTTTCAATTGGTTCTTCTTCCGCGGTTCAAGCGTCAGACTACTGCCAGGCGTGAATCTCGATCATGTAGAATATAGATAGTACACCCGGCAGCAGCGTGAAAAGAACCATAGCAAAACTGGTTTCTTCACACACGTTAAGGCAATGACTCGCTATCTCCGCCAAGCAGACCTGGTGCAGACAGATTCCCAGGCAATGAAGGGGTTCTTTCCCTAAACTTTTCAATTGCGCTCGTTCTAAATTAACAGGTTATTTTTCGGTTACCGATTAACCTATTCACTGATGACACTCTTTAAACCATTAACTAATTTTAAAAAATGATTTTTCTCTACGACTGGGACATATTCCAATAAGTTTTTCTTTTCACCCCATTACTTTTGTTTAAAGTTAACCTTTTACCAGCATCTGCGCTAGGTTTTTTTTTTTTAAGTTAACCTTTTACCAGCATCTGCGCTAGGTTTTTTTAAAGTTAACCTTTTACCAGCATCTGCGCTAGGTTGTTTTTTTTTTAATTTCGAAATGATCAAGCATGATTTATATTAAATTTTATGTTTTACGAATTATTAATTAGTGAGGTCTCAATTATTTTAGTAAAACATTGTGTAAAAAAATTATACCCTACATGGAGCTTATATAATTGTTATCAAAGGTAATTTGGAAAGTTTATTCGATAATTAGTAGAGATTAACTAATAAAAGCAATAACAAAAACTGTATTATAGAAATTGAATCAAGACATTGGTACATTTTTGAATTTAGTATTTTTACGTCGCTTATTACTTCTCATTATTTAATGTCATTTACTTACTCATTGCTAAAATAGCCGGCCAAATGACAATTGAAGAGCTTAGTGGAAGAACGTGCTAAGTGACATTTTTGTAAAAATTGAAATTTTTGTGTCAATGAACATGTTATCCCTTCCTTGAAAGATAACAAGAATCCACAATTTTATATTCTTTAAGTCTATTCTTAACCTTTTGTAAGTGTAACTGAACGTTATCGTATCTAAGTTTAAAAATCATTTCCGCTTTTTTCACCTCTCTGTCACTTGCAGGTTCTTTCACTAAGCTCTTCAATTCCAAACTCATATGAAGAGTACAGGGGAAGAACCGCTTGATTTATTAGGAGTCGTTCCGTAATTGTGTCTGCTTGGCGGACATTGGCGTCAGGAAACCGGTTTCTCTCTTTCTTCTTCGCTTGGTCCAAGCGTCGGAATTGTGCATCGCGTTAATCCAAGGTCGTCTCCTTGGTTAATCTCGGTAGGTAGAAAAGTCGTGGTTAAGGACTTTTCAATTAATTTGCGAATCTTAAAATTTCTCTTAATTGTTTTAGAAAAATTCGTGATTTTCAATCAATCGTACTTTATTTTTAAAGCTTAACATGATGATGAACACCGTCTTTTGAATAAAACGCGGAACTCAATTTCAGGATTGCAGTGAGAGAAGATGCACAAGAAAGTGAGCAACTGGTTTCCTTACACCAGTTTAGGCGATTACTCGCTATCATCGCCAAAGATGCCTGATGAGGAAAGTTTTCTACAAAATTAAGCGGTTCTTCCCCTGTACTCTTCATATTCTTTAAGTCTATTTTTAACCTTTTGTAAGTGTAACTGTACGTTATCGTATCTAAGTGCAAACAAATAATTTTAAAACTCATTTCCGCTTTTTCACCTCTCTGTCACTTGCAGGTTCTTTCACTAAGCTCTTCAATTATTAACTGATATGTGTTAAATTACCTGGGCAATATTTCACGAAGTACCAAGCCGTTAAAGGGATAACCCATCGGTGTAAAATATGAAAGTGGTTGAGCGTAGATGAATTTTTTTTCAGCACCAAAAAGATCTAAAAAAAAATTAAAGCACATTAAATATTAGATTGAAACAAGAAGTTCATAAAGAACTAAAATAGCCTACTTTCCTGTTACTTAAATACTTACTGAAGTTCTAATCGGGAAAAAACTAGGTTCCTAACAGTAAATATCATCAACAACCGTTTCTACACTAGATTTATACACATTAGAAAAAAAAATCGAAACACAGCATCCAGCTATAATTTAAACTTCTAAAAGCCAAAATCAACTATTTTCCTTAATATTCTTTCGCAAATTAAGTTATTATTTATCGTCTGCTCGATTTATTTGTAGTTCGAAGAATAATTAAATATTTATTAATAACAAAAGTAATGAAACTACTCCGAACTGCATTAAAAAATAAGAAATGTAAATTAACAAGAAGTTCATAAGAACTAAAATAGCCTACTTTCCTGTTACTTAAATACTTACTGAAGTTCTAATCGGGAAAAAACTAGGTTCCTAAAGTAAATATCATCACAGCCGTTTCTACACTAGATTTATACACATTAGAAAAAAAATCGAAACACAGCACCAGCTATAATTTAAACTTCTAAAGCCAAAATCAACTATTTTCCTTATATTCGTTCGCAAATTAATTAAATATTATTTATCATCTGCTCGTGATTTATTTGTAGTTCGAAGAATAAATATTTATTAATAACAAAAGTAATGAAACTACTCCGACTGCATTAAAAAACAAGAAATGTAAATTAAAACTAAGCATAATTGCATGCAAAAGTATGCCTTGCCGCTTTCTTGGTAAATAATTAATGAATAATCAAAGAATCAAATTGTTCTACATTTTATGACGTCATTCCAAACTGATTCATGAAAATATTATTTTGCTTCAAATATGTTTAAATAAAGTTTCTCATGCCATTGTTGATTTGGCAACAGTGATTTAAATGACTCAAAATTGAATTTCAATGCTAATTCAATGGGAAATTCGCCGACAGATAGTTGATTTATGTCCGGCCGGACGTACAGACAGACGGACAAAAAGTATGAAAGTTGGGTATCTGAGGTTATAGCTTTCTAACAAAAAAAGAATTTTTAAGATCCGATGATTAGAACCGATTTTGGAAGGGGGGTACGGACGGACAGACGGACAGACGGACATCGACCGCATGTCAATACCTACTTTTTCATTTTTTTAATTCTTTCGAATTAAAAAAGAAAAGTAGGCTAAAAATAAGCATAATTGCATGCAAAAGTATGCCTTGCCGCTAACTTGGTAGATAATTAATGAATAATCAAAGAATCAAATTGTGCTACATTTTATGACGTCATTCCAAACTGATTCATGAAAATATTATTTTGCTTCAAATATGTTTAAATAAAGTTTCTCATGCCATTGTTGATTTGGCAACAGTGATTTAAATGACTCAAAATTGAATTTCAATGCTAATTCAATGGGAAATTCGCCGACAGATAGTAGATTTATGTCCGTCCGGACGTACAGACAGACGGACAAAAAGTATGAAAGTTGGGTATCTGAGGTCATAGCTTTCTAACAAAAAAAGAATTTTTAAGATCCGATGGATAGAACCGATTTTGGAAGGGGGGTACAGACGGACAGACGGACATCGACCGCATGTCAATACCTACTTTTTCATTTTTTTTAATTATTTCGAATTAAAAAAAGAAAAGTAGGCTAAAAACGTTTTTGTAACTCTACATATAAGCTAACAATGTGTCTTACTAAACCTAAAATTTAAATTGAAGAGCTTAGTGGAAGAACGTGCTAGGTGACAAAAAGATGAAAGTGAGAAATGGAGCTTTAAAGTTTTTATTTTGCACTTAGATCCGTTAAAAACGGTATTTGCAAACGATAAAAAAATATACTTAACGTCAAGTTTATGCAAAACGGAGAAACGTTTTATCTTTAAAAGGTAAATAAGGAATAATAAAGATAAATAAGGATAAAGAATAATCTGTTAATTGTCACCAAAAATTCTTTTTTTTCTTCTCAAAAATGTCACTTAGCACGTGTCTCCACTCAGCTCTTCAATTGTACTTAAAAAGAATACACTAGAAATGTTACAAAATATAAAAGTAGAAAAGAATAAGAAAGATGACAAAAAAAGGTTTATGTATGCATAAATGTATCGATCTCAAGGGGTATATTTCACATCTTGAATGGCAACAGTTCCACAGGAATGAAAATAGGGACCCGATTGGTTAATCAATATATTGGGCAGAGCTTACCGTGTCAAACCACAAATGAAAACGGGATTATTTTATGTTCTAATCAAGTTCAGCGTCGAGTTTTAGGTTAAGTATAGTTAAACTCATAGTTTCCTTACACAGAAGCCACGACCATGAGCGGAGCTATAAAACGCGTGGAGCAATCAGATGAAGAGGAAATTTCAGCCGTTTTATTTTGTCTTCATCTGGTTGCTCCGCGTGTTTTATAGCTCCGCCCGTGGTCGTGGCTTCTGTGCAAGGAAACTATGAGTTTAACTATAATAGGTTTTGTAATGTTTAGTTGGTTGGTAGACATATATATTCAGGTTTGTGTGCTTGGTCAGCGACCCGCTTATAAACCTTCGTCAAGTAAGACAGACACAACAGACAACACACACACATAAGTGGATCCATCTAATTTTTAGAGACAGAGGCCAACTAGACGATCCCCAGAATAGGCTTGTCACCCCCAGAGGTATTGATTTGGTATGGGAACTTAGAGGACTTTCGGACCCAACATATTTAACGAGCACGTACTCCGCATATACTCGGTAGGTCTTCAGTGGTACCGGGACTCGATCGCAGGACCTTCCGATCCCGAGACCGAGACGCTGACCACTAGGCTCACTACGGCCCCTTGTAATGTTTATTTATAACAATCATTGCAAATATATCATGTGATTTTTCTTACAAATGAATAATTTTTTGGATAAAACGATGCGTTTTCAAATTTACTGTAAAACAGTATGTTTACTGCAAACTATAAAAGTAATTTAAAGCAAAATATATTTACTATGCAAATTACTAATTTGATAAAACTTTTAGAGGTGAATTACCAGTTAAATACCCTATGAGGTTGTTTCAAATGATGTAACTCTCTCATTTTCATTTTTGCACCTCCTGCGATCTCATATTGGTTGTTTCAGTTTCCGTGTAACTTCTTTTTATTCCTGCTATTAATTAAACTTTATCGGGTTTCATTCGATTAAGTTTCAAGTATGCAAAGCATTACCAAAACGTCAATGTCGTCGGAAAACTTCGGTTTAGATGATATTTTTCATCATGCGGAAAACTTAGGCGAAATTGTTGGATAGAAATTTAACGTGATTCACGAACAGTGAAAAGCTGTAGCTGAAAATGCAGCAGTGAGATGAAAATATTGTATTTTTCAAAAATTAATATTTAAATTGTAATTTTATGAGTACCAAAAATGAAAACAATACCGCTAAAACTGTTGCCACTCACGACGTTAACCACTATTAAATAAATAAAAAAAATTATAAAATTTCTTGTTCGTTTTATAATGAGGCGTGGGACTAAAAATGATATATACTCACTGTATCAACAAACTCTATTAATCTTGAAACATAAAATACCCAACATACTTTGACAATCTGAAAAGAAACACAAGTTATCTACACTTAATTCAAGTTCTTTTTAAATAACATTAAAACATATAGATGTCAGAAAATCTATAGTTGTTGGACAGATTTAAAATCTACCGGAAATCTAATCTATATAATATTTGAGGAAAAATTTTGAGCCAAACAATATTTTATTATTTGCTGATCGATAACAAAATTTAACAAAAACGCGATGGAAATTTGTGGTTGCCCTAGTTTAGGATTAAACTAAATTTTATTTTCAAAAAAGTATGGATAACAATATAAATTAAAATAGGATATTTGAAATTAATTGTCATTCCTTCATAGTTGTTTTCAACTGAACTTATAGTAAGAAAAATAATGAACTTTAGTTAATAATTAAAAGACAGTGGTTAGTATATTTCTTCAAAACAAATTATCGATTTTATTTTAATGTACTTCTCTTGAAAATACGAGGGCTGTTTTTTTTTTCAACCTCCGATGGGCTGTAACAAAAAGACGGATCAAAATTCAAAAAAGATTTTTTTTTACCTAAAGTAATGTACAATACTGCTTATTTCTCCACATAATCCTCTTGGCGATTAAGGCATTTGTTATACCTGTAAACAAGCTTTGAAATACCCTCTTCATAAAATGTAGCCGCCAATGAACGCCCTAAACACTTTGTCAACTCGCTGAACAATACCGTCTGTGGCGACAGACTTGCTTCCTTGGTCCCCTTCTTCATGAACATCAGTTTTGTTCAGCGAGTTGACCAAGTGTTATGGGAAACTCGAAGGTTTACCATTATTGATAAGCATAGTGGCTTGGATTGTAGCGCTTCCAAGTTGACGTGCAGCTCAAAGAAACCGTCACAACTCCCTTCAAATCATTGGCGGCTACATTTTATGAAGAGGGTATTTCAAAGCTTGTTTACAGATATGACAAATGCTTTAATCGTCAAGGTGATTGTATGGAGAAATAAGCAGTATTGTACTTTACTTTTGGTAAAAAAAATTGTTTTTGTATCTAGACCCGTCTTTTTGTTACAGCCCATCGGAGGTTGATAAAAAACAGCCCTCGTATTTCTCTTGAAAATAGTTTTAAATACCCAATTAATGATTTCTAGATTAAATAATAAATTATATTTAACAGAATATATGACTTCAATTTCACTCACTTCCAAAGTATCTGGATCATTAGACAAGTTTAGTGGCTCGCAATTCCAACTGTATTTTGTAAACCAACCATGAATTCCAAGCTAGAAGGAAATATATCCTTACATTATACGTGTGTGATTAACAAAAGGAACTTCTATTCGTGATATATCGCACTAATCTCTATATTGTTATAAAATTAAGATCTTTCTTAATAACTCGCAGCTAATGTCTTGCCTATCCGTCGAGCAGTTCCAACGATTGAAAGGTGCTGTAGCTGCCTCAGTAACCCATAGTCTACCAAAAGGATCCTCAAGGTCGTGATGAGTTACTTCGGGTTATATACTACTATTAACGTTGTAATCAAGAAAAGTGGTAGGAACGATATTAAATCCGCGCCACCTAGTTGTTGATGACATATTGAGGTTGCGTGGGTGTGGTGAACCGCCACAGTGCCTTACCAGCGCGTCAGTAAATTCTTTTCCAAGGAAATTGCAAATGCAGCAGAATACTTTTAACAACTTCATTGTTCACTCTTCGAGGACGGCTTAGTGGAGTGCTTCGCATTGCAACGCCACAGTTCCGAGGATCGAGCCCCGGTTTGGGCGAGGTTGACTCATCCTTTCCTCCCTTAAGTGTGTCGATAAAATGAGAACCAAGCATGCTTGGGAACTAAACACTGGGGGTTCCGCGTGAGGCTGACCACCTTACCGGGACATATGCCTATAGCACCCGAGAGCCCTTGGTCACGAAAGATGTTATGGGCAGGCCTTGGCCCACTAATGGGCTGTTGCGCCGAGGAGTTTAGTTTAGTTTGTTCACTCTTCTCACATCACCATTGAAAATAGATTCCCTTCTTAATTAGACCTCTAGATGTGAGGCTGTGTGCTTTTGGCGACAGACCTTCGGCTCCTGGCTCCATGCTTTTAAATACTTTAAAATGATTTCTTTACAATAAAAAAACTCTTGGACATCCAATATTCTTTCATTTCTTGAATTAACTACAGGATAAGTCTACTTTTCTGAGTAATAGATGTTTTCTATCATTATTATGTAATGTCGTCAATCCGCTATGCTGGTTACAAGCGAGTGGGTCCGGGTACGAATCCATAAAGCCCTTATCACACGGTACGAACGTCGCTCGTCGAACAACTTTTGGGACAGCAAAAACGTCAACGAGAGAACTGCTACGTCATGCGTGACGTCACGACAGAACTTCGTTCTGATTGGAGCAGCCGTTCGAACAGCAAAAAGGAGCCGGATTTTTTCGAGTCGACTCGAAAATGCTCATCGAGCAAAAACTGCTCCAAAAAACAGTTTTTGATATGGCGTACGGACGTCGCTGAACGAACGAGCTTTCGTGTGATAAGGCCTTAAGGCATGGATATTTTGGTTGTCCCGGGTACATGCTTGTTAAATCTGTGGGTCCGGAAGTCCTGTGGTCGGTCAAAGCACAGTTACCATGGGTGCAAGTTGTCTGGAGGAAAATGTCCCTTCCCACCAGCGAAGTGCCTTAATTGAGGAGGTGGCGTCCTTCCGGAGCAGAAGTCAGACTTCCACTATCACGGGAGCTCTAGGCTTTGTACCAACGAAAGCTACTTTATCCCTCCTGCCTTCCAGGCTATGCCCTGGAGGCACACGACGACAATACAACATATTATGAAATGTGTTTTGTTATATAAGTATTAAATTAATATATAGTACACTTCAGTATGAGAATAAAATAACTCAATTGTATTATAAATAGAATAATCAATTAAATTATAAATAAAATAACGCAATTTATATTATAAATGAAATCGTTTAAAAACTATTTACTTTAGTTTATGATGGTTGCTGGGTCGGCGCTTGTATTCGACTAAAGACCGCCGTGTTGCTAATGGTGGCTGGGGCACGTTAAATATGTCGTGGTCACAAAGTCCTCCATGTTCCCATACCAAATTAATACCTCTGGGGGTACCAGATCAGGGGGTTATCGGCCTTTGATCTGGATCAAAATTCCCATATGTGAGTGAGAATGGATGTGAGAAAAGGGACCTTCCTGTAAAACGGATGTGTCATGCTGCGAGCAAAAGTCGGACTTCCTCCCTTGTGGCGCTCAATAAAAACGGAAGCCGCCCCACTTCGACTTAAAATCGGGTAGTTCTCTACTCCGGGCTCGGTTACCGAGTGGCATTAGAAACAACAACAAACTTTAGTTTATTTGACTCAAATAAGTCCTAATAGGAAAAACATTAAAAATCAAATTTCTTAGCATTCATTTCTTAATAGAGCTGTAGGGAAAGAACTATCAGTCTATGTTAACTTTGTGTTACTAATAACATCCTAATTTGGCTGTATTGAATATTGTTACAAACGGGTTTTTCATGATAAATGTAGCTGACTAAAAGTTCTCTACAATCCCCTTTCTTGAAATTTGTTCAATTTTTTTTTAATTTTCAATAAATTATTTTATAACAAAATATTCAAACTAATTTCAAACAAGTAGGTTTGTTACAGAATCTGTCACTTAAACCGCTTCCACACAATATTTGTGCTCAACAAAAAAAACTCACTATTTAAACACCTCAAAAAGAAATTCGCCAAACAGGGCCTTTAGCTAATAATTTATTTCTAATTCAAACTTTTAAACACCAAAATTAACTATTTTCATTAATCTTAATTCGCAAATTAATAATTACTCATTATCGTTTGCTAAATTAGTTTGAAATTCGAAGAATAATGATGCGATTTTTTTAAATAAATATATTTTAGTCGCCACAATTTTTCCATGTTCATTAACTTTCTACGGACAGACAGACTAAACGATTACAATACCTTCCCCTTTTTACGTTATAAACCTAGTGTGGAAGCTGAAAGTGGGATTATAGAAAACTGAAAGTCAGATATATTTAACAGATAAAAAAAACTTTTCTATAATTATTTAATGCAGCCAGAGAAAGGTGGCTGAAAAAAAAAATTCCCATTGGATTAACACTTAGGTTTGGATAGCCGCGGTCAATCGCCCTTAGCAAGATTTAACTATACTCTTATTAATATAGTTCTAAAAATGTACCTTGATAAACATCCATACGCTTAGGAGCACCACAGCCATATTATACAGGAAAAAGGGTACTTTTAAATCACAGGACTGCTTGTTTTTCATCAGGAAGATCCCAAGAAATGTTGCCGCGCAATATGCAGTTGTAAGAGCAATGGTGTGTATCGGAGTGTCCATGAGGAGATAGGATGATATTCTTGGATCTAAAAAATAGAATATTTACAAAATAACAATTATTTTTTTCGAGTTGATATGGAGTTAGTATTGTTCAGGGCCTGATCTTCCATAAGGCCCTTTAGACTTAGGCCTAGAGCCCCCAAAAATTAATAGCCCGAAATTTTAGTGTTATTTTGTGCTAGATTTTGTTTCTTCCTGAAAGCTCTGTAAATTTTGCAATTGTTTCGCCCTCGCATTATCTTGGAAGCTAGAAAATAAAGGATGAAAATACACAAGTTAAAATGAAATTATTTAAATTATTAATTATTATTAGTTAATTAATTATTATTAATTATTATCAATATTTTAGGCTCTAGCGTTTCATTTTGATACAGACATATTCATACGATTTGTACATTCATACGAGTAATCAAACAAAGAAGTTTCCTTAAAAGGGCCCAATATTTTCTGTGCATGCCTTTAGTGCGTATTATCCTTGATCGGGCCCTGGTAGTGGTAGTTACTTCTTTTTAAATGTATCACAATACATCGATAAAATGCATTTAAAGTGGTAACTAAAAGTTTTATTATTTCGGGTTATACTTTATTCTTCAACATCACCATTTTTTTTTAATTTTACGTAAATTCCCTCCATTTTTAAATATATACTTTTTAACTTTGAATTTGGTTTTCTTAGCGTTAGTTTTTCAATAATTCGACGTAATTAACAATAATTATCGAGTACCAATCATGCTTAGAAACTAAGTACTGTGAGCTCTACGTCAGATACTTTACTCCCCAAAGCCTTTGTTCGGTATTCTTTTTCTTTTTAAGTTTTATTATTAATAATTGTCGATAATAATAATCTGTATAAAAATAACAGCTAAGCATTCATGACAACTGGTTCAATTGATATTAACAAGTAATTCCAAAAAATAATTGATGCACGTCTATCATAATTTAAATATAATATATATATTATTCAGTTCATAAAAACAAACTTACCGCCATATTTTTCAACAAATTCGTAGTCGATAACATCTATTTTTTCCATCTTCAAACTTCTTCGGTGAAATGTTTTGAAGCGGTTAAAGAAACACATGAGGAAAAAAGTGTTTAGCTGCCGTAACCCAAGGTCAACATCATAATTGATAACAGATGATAATAATAATTTCCGAATAATAATAAGTGGACAATTGTCTAGTTTGGTCGGATATTTCCAATGCTCAACAACTTATATTTGTCAGCTTAACTTTATAACTCGCTTTTAATTTTTGGATGTACGTAAAATGATCATCAAATTTTAAACTTCATAAAGTCGGCAAATATATATTTTTTAAATTAACAAGCATTTGAAAATTAAATACACTATCTATCAATATAAATTAATATATGGTTTGGAAAGTTACTTTACAGCCCGGGTAAATCGGACGTTTATTCGAGACGTGCACTCATTTAAATAGTTTATACACTATATTTTTATAAAAAATAATGAGATTTATAATAGATAATATTTTTCCAATGCAAAAGTAATTTTAAAGTCTTTAAAATCAGAGAAAGATATACGGCCCAAATGTTACAAAGAACCTTAAGATCAAAAAGAAACAAACTTTTAAACATGGTTGATTCAGTTTCATTCTCAAAATGACGATATAGATGATAGGAAACTTTTATTTCTATTCAAGCTTTCTTTAAGGTATACGTACACCTTTGAAAAAGTGCAAAATGACTAAAAATTGCAATTTTTTTTTATTTTTGATAAATATGCTCTGTTTATCCAGCTTTCTAATGGTACCAAAATCATAAAAATCCATGCAATAGTTTTTGATCTACA
Organism: Oedothorax gibbosus; assembly: GCA_019343175.1. NCBI lineage: Eukaryota > Metazoa > Arthropoda > Arachnida > Araneae > Linyphiidae > Oedothorax > Oedothorax gibbosus. The sequence goes on along the minus strand of CM033275.1, from coordinate 19,339,271 downwards.
AATATTTTCGTGCAAGCCTTTCTGAAAAATGGTTTAGTTTCGGTTTCATGGAAGTTAGGCTTAGTGTTATTTTTTTTAGTTTCAGTTTTGAAATTAAAACGTTTTAGAAATACATTATTAATTTTTATAAATTAAAAAATATATATTATTTTGTAAATTGTCAGGTAAGTTAGTTAACTGTAATCTTAACGGTAAGTTGAGTTGTTTGTTTAATATATATATATATATATATATATATATATATATATATATATATATATATATATATATATATATATATATATATATATATATATATATATATATATATATATATATATATATATATATATATATATATATATATATATATATATATATATATATATATTATATATATATATATATATATATATATATATATATATATATAATATATATATATATATATATATATATATATATATATATATATATATATATATATATATATATTATATATATATATATAATATATATATATATATATATTTAAGTCAATTTTCTAATTTCAAAATTTATTTCGAAGGCAACAGTTTTACAAAAGAAATATTTCAGAGGCGTAATTGAATACGTTAATAAACTTTACAAGGGCCGTAGGGAGCCTAGTGGTCAGCGTCTCGGTCTCGAGATCGGAAGGTCCCGTGATCGAGTCCCGGTACCACTAAAGACCTACCGAGTACATGCGGAGTATGTGCTCGTTAAATCTGTTGGGTCCAAAAGTCCTGTCGTCGGTCATTGCGCAGTTTACCACGGGTACAGGTCCCTGGAGACTATTTCCCTCCCCTTCAGGGACATGTCTAAATTGTGTAGGTGGCTATAGATGGCAGCATCTGTCTTGGATGTGTGTGTATGTCGTGTCCGTTCTTTGACGAAGGTTTATAAGCGGCTCTCTGTGACCAAGCACACAAGCCTGAAAATATATGTCTACCAACCAACCAATTGAATACGTTAAGATACTTTACAATACCAATACATCTTCAAATTGCGTCTAAACATAAGTAAGACAAACAATAACATCAACTTCTATTCCCAAGAGGTTATGTGGAGCTTTTAAAAACACATTCATACTTCTCTCAGGGATGAGCAATGACAGACGCATAAACAGTTTTGGCGTATTTGTAGATTTACGGCAAAATAAGGATGACTTACCTTAACTTTTTTGGGATAGAGGCCAAGTTTGAACGTTTTACTAGCAAGAAAATGTTCGGCTTATTTTCTCGAAACAGTTTTTGGAAGTTTTATTTTTTTAAAAATTAGGCGTTCTATTATTCTTATATATGGAAAAATATTTTCTTATTCTTTAAAATTTATTTTCTTTCATATTACAAGTATATAATGCTATCGTTATCCATTTACGATGGTTGGAAAAAAATTCTGCAACGCTAAATTGAGCTTTCTGCTTAAGTTTAACCAAATAGACAGAAATACTAATAAGACAAATTAAGATTATGTAACAGAATAATAAGACATATGAAGAACATAGTCCTGAACAATTTATGTGGGACAAATTAACTTAAACGAAAAAGAATTTTTTTAAAAACTTTAAAATAACGTTTTTAATCGGAATCGAATGTGTTAATGGTATTCACAAAATCGTTGTTAATGGATATCAAAACTGAATTTTTTTTAGTTAAAATCCACCTATCATCACCTTTAAACAAGCGGTAAAAGTTTGCCGTCTGGCTTGAAGGAGGTAAAAGATAGTTTTTGAGTAGAAAAGCTTTTCAATTTAACCAAGATATTTAATGGGTTTAAAACAAATGAAAAGCCAATATTTATTTTTTAGAGATTTTACTTATTTTTAGAGCTTCACTAGCAAAATTTAACAGCAGGTTTTAAAATTAAACACCAAATCTGCGAATTAAACACCAATAGGGTAACTGCGACCACCCTAACTAGATTAAGGACATGTCATTTCAAAGGGATGGAAATCCAAAGAGATGTAATTAGAAATACTCCAGCTGCAGAAACTGCCCCGACTCGGAACTGGATCCAAAACATTTTTCTCTGTCAGCCATCCTGGCAAAATTGCAGCAAAATCACCAACTCCCCTACGAAGACCTTAATGAGTATTACTGTCTGCAGATCGCTGAAGCAGTCTATGAGACCTTTGGTCCCATATAATCTTTATCCATGGACACGACATCATCATCACCAGCGCTTCACTTTTACGTGAGAATGCCTTAAAAGTTAAACTCAGATAAGAGTAGAAGAGGAACCCAATTCAATCTTCTTTGAAAAGACGTACTTTTCAGCCTCTACTTCCATTCCTTTTCTAGGGTTTTAACCTTCAAATTTTTTTAATGAATTTAATGGACAATATTTTTGTCTATGCTACCACAAATAAAAAATTTCTTTATTGTAAGAGTTGCATTGGGTGCCTACTCAGATGTCGACCCGCCACTTGAATGTGGTTCAAAATTACAACTCTCGTCACCAATAACCCTCGTGTAGCTCTAATGCAACGGCAATTCAACCAAAACCCCGCAAAAAATAAAACTTGACATTAAAAACAGGTAAAAATACCAACACGTTTTTGGTTCCCAAACGCGACTTCAACAGCTTTAAAACATTTCATTCATGAGAAATTTCGTGGTTTGTCGAAAGCTGTGTTAGTAGTATACAAAATTTTGTCATTATGTTTAATTATCCCGACACCCGCATAGTTTCGTATTGGATTGTTTAGCTTCAACACACCAGGAACAAGACAATGAGGTTTGTTTAATGAAGCCTAACAAGTAAGGCAGGTCAGAAGATATATTTGAAAAAGTCGATGACAAGAATCTGAGAATATAGCGTTGAAATCCCCATCCTTGGAAGCATCACATACGTATATTTGAGCTTCCTATTTCTTTTGGAGCAGTACAGCGAATTTTTTTAAAAATAGAAATATAGGTTCATTTATAAAATTGACGTTCGAGGTTTACAATAAAAGTGAAGGCGCTTGGCCGCAATACAGGCAGAACTTACATTTTAGATTCATTCTTGTAACTTAATTAAATCATCTGACATTAAACTTCTAGGCTTAAGGGAGAGAAAAGAGACTTTATTTGAGCAATATAAAGCCCCTTAAACCCGTTTAGGCAACTAAACTTAAATTAATATGTGTCAAATTTTCACTGTTTTCCTTTTGAAGATTTAGTAAAATAATTTTAAAGCTTTACTGATTTTTTTTATTATTTTTTATATTTTTGAACTCAAAAAACAACCTGGTACTTTGCACAGTTTTATAGAAAATGTATTATGACCAACAACTAATACTTAATTATTTTTTATAGATTTTGTTGAGGAATAGAGCCACCAACCTTAATGCTTTTTTTTTACGTAATTTTCTTTTTTTAGAATTTTAAAGAATTTTTTAAAAACTGGAAATATAGGTACTAATATTGTAGAGATATCCATCTGTCTGTACCCACATGCCCAATTCCGTCCTATCTATAAAATTACTAAACTAAGTACTAAAGTAACAGAAAAGTAGATTATTATAGATCTTTCAGAACTTCTTATTTTTCATTCTAGATACAAAACCCTATGTTGCTATTTTGAATTCAAGATATTCAGTGACAAATAAAGATAAATAAAATTTTTAAACATACATTATTATAGAATGTCTAGTGTTCTAAGATTTTTTACAAAATGCATTTCATTTTAGCGATTGGTAAAGAATGACGAATTTGTCCAAGAATGTCTTCGAATTCACAATCACTACAGAGCGGATCACGGGTCGCCTTGTTTACATCTGTCAACTGAAGTGAGTACATGTTTGGAAAAAACAAGTAGGTTTGTAACAGAATCTGTCACTTAACTCGCTTCCACATATTTGTGTTTAACAGGAAAAAACGCGCCAAACACAACATTAATTCTATATTTAACATTTACAAGCTAAATTTGGCTTGTTTCATTTATTTTATTTCGAAAATTCAATAATTATTACTTATCGTTTGCAAAAATCAATTTATATTTTAAAGAATAAATATGTCATATTCCTCGCTTTTAAATAGAATGAAAACATTTCATATCAACATACAAGGATTCCGTAGGGAAATATATTTGACGTCATTTCAAACTGATCGATGTCGCAAAAATAAATTTATTTTAATTTATTGTCTAAAAGAATTAAAGTTTCTCGAGCGATTGTTGCGAATGGCAAATGTGATTTAATTCTAATAAAAACAGGGCCTTTAGCTATTTGTAATTCAAAGTTTTAAACGCCAAAATTAACTATTTTCATTAATCTTCTTTCTCAGATTTAATAATTAGACTTTATCGTTTGCTAAATTTGTTTAAAGTTCGAAGAATAATTATGTAATCTTTTTAATAAATATTTTTGTCGCCACAATTTCCCATTTACATTTCTTTCGAAAATTCACTTATTTATAGTTTGTTAAATTAATTTATAGTTCAAAAAATATATAATTTGTACAATTGATGCTTTAAAAATAAAAGCGAAACTTAGCATATTTTTTTTATGCCAAGTTAGAATTCTCTATGCATCTTTCTTCATACATATATATAGAACCATTAAAAGAACTCTATTGTGATAATACAACAATCCAAACCGAATTATATCACATAAATAAATATTTTTTCAAGTGTGTTTATTTTTATTTTAACAAAAGTTTCTCGTACGTTTAACGAAATGGCAACAGTGAAAATATTGAATAAAAATGGAATTTGCATGTTATTTCAATGTAGATTAAATTTTTAGTTATTTAAATTTTAAATAAGCTTCTAGTTTCAATTTTTTAATGAAATTTGGCATGTAGCCAAATCTGATTTTTTGCTTCAAAATGACGTATCCCACTTGTCTGTGGGACTTGTGGATGACAACAGTGAAAATATGAATAAAAATAGAATTTGCATGTTATTTCAATGTAGATAAAAAAAAATAGTAATTTAAATTTTAAATAAACTTCTAATTTAAATTTTTTAATGAAATTTGGAATGTAGCCTAATCTGATTTTTTGCTTTAAAATGACGTATCCCACTTGTCTGTGGGACTTGTGGTTCTTTCTGTGAAAGTGGGTGACAGACGGACAGACAGACGGATTGAACGATTATAAAACCTTCCACTTTTTACGTTATAAACGTAGTGTGGAAGCTAAAAGTAAAAAACTTTTGAATAAATATAGTCAAACTCGGTTAAAACAACCTCCTTTACAACAAAAACTCGCTTATAACAGCTTAAATGTCCGGTCCCTTTAATGGCCCTTAGACCTTAAGGGGGAAATGGGCGCGCTAGACCGCGGGTCTCCAAACTCAAGTGCCTGAGTGTTAATCCAATGGCGAAAAATCTGTTTTCTCTGCCACATTTCTCCGGCTGTATTGAATATTTTTACACAAACGGGGTTTTATTTAAATAATAAATGTAGATAACTTACAGGTCTCTATCTTCCCACTTTTTGAAATGGCTTCGAATATTTTGTGTAAAATTATTTATTGAAAATTTAAAAAAAATATTCGAACCCATTTCAAAAAGTGGGATGGTCGGGACCTGTAAGTCAGCTACATTTATCCCATAAAAAATCAGCTTGTAAAAATATTCAATACAGCCGGAGAAATGTGGCAGAGAAAATATTTTTTACGCCATAATATTAACATGCACTGATGCACTTTGCTTTGGAGAACCCCGGTCCAGCGCGCCCATACCCCCTTATTGTTGTAATATCTTGCTAAAACGACAATTGGTAATAAACTCTTCAGTTATAATGCTACAAAATATGTTTATATAATATCCAAAATGCCTTGTTATAGAAAAAAAAAGTTAAAGAAAAATCGTTTTCACTATTTAAATTACATTTTATTCCCCAAATGATACCAAAAGTTGTTGCAGAGCAGAAGGTTGAGCTTTGAATCGGGGATTTTAAGTTAATTTTAAAGGGGTTAGGTGAGCTTGAGTTTAGTTTTGTGCTATGAGGGAGAGAATAAGATTGTTTCAGCAAGGTATTTGCGTATATTTTAAAATGTTTATGTCCAGTGCGTCAACATTTACTAGAATTTTTTAAATATTGGTTCATTTTTTTTAGTCCTGAGCTTGGAGAGAGAGAACAAAAAATGTTTTTAGCCAAATGTCATTGTTAACCTGCTTTTACATGTAAGCTAAACTAAGCAATGTTGTTGGCTTTAACTTGTCTCCAAAGTGCCGTAGTCATTTATAACAAGTATCAGGAAACAATTTTGAACTGTAAACACGATTAACCTAAATGTTAAAGACCAAAATGTAATCGCAACGGTTTTAAATCAAAGAAGGAAATTTTCGCATAATTGAATGTTTTTTTACAGTGTATAAATTAATTGATGACAGAATTTAAAGTGCTTTCAAAATTTTATCAACAGAAAATTAATTTGAAACTACTCAAACATTTCATTAGCGTTAAATTTTTAAAATAGTTATGCTGGCGAATTTATTTTACAATTAATTGAAGAGTACAGGGAAAAACACCCTTCATCGACTGTGACGTCACAGTAGGCGTGACCGTTCTAGTTTAGACATATTAGCTGCCGGGTGGTTTGTTTGTGGGGTTAACGGTTGGCGTGACTACGTCACTATGGGCGTAGCCGTTCCAGTAGTCCATTCATTTTAAATTTATTTTACATATACTACAAAGATATTTTTTTAAATATTATATAAATAATACATTAAACAGGTTTCAGCCTTTTCACAAAAATGGGCTGACAGACTGGCCAAGGAGGATCATTTCCATCATAGTAACCACCCAAAGTATGGTGAAAACTTATTTGTATCTTACATGAGCGACAACTCCCTACCGATGGCAACAGGTAAATAAGTTTTTGAAAAAAAAGTAAGGTGTTATGCTAAATGTGTACCAAAAGATTTATTGTTAATTTGAGTTTTTTTTAACTATTTAATTAAATTTTCAAACCTAGGGGTGTGTAACACTACACGACATTCAATTACCTCTCAATAAATCCATACATACATTTAAATGTAGTTATATACCATATAAAGAAATTTCTATAACTAAAAAGTTCTAGGCAGCTAAACCCTTGCGCATGCGAAATTTTTCCGAAAACCTTTTTATAACGTCCGACAGGTATTGCGAACTCGTGTACCAAATTTGAAATCTGTAGCTCCTTTCGTTTTTTCAGCAATACCTTTAAAACCAAAACAGTTCTATGGCAACTACTTTTTGCTCTTGAATATTATTCTCATATTTTCTCTAAAAAAAGTACTTATGACGCCCGACGAGTACTAAGAACTCGTGTACCAAATTTAAAGTCCGTAACTTTTTTTAGTTCTAACTGTAGAGTGGTTTCACAGAGACAGAGGGACTAATGTCCAAAAACCACTTTTTCGGAATCAGCGCCCTCCAAACGCGTAAAAAACATAAAATCTCCATTTCTGATTTTCGACCTCATCGCAATACTTTCATTACCTGATATTTCATATTAGGTTATTGAAAGCAATAAAAACTGTGTCTATTAACCACAAGGGCAACTGTCTTGAAATTACCCCAATTAACAAGCAGACCTCCAACTCTTTTTGAAACCAAAAAAAATCTACTATTACCTCTGTATAGCAGTGGTGTGTACCCTAGTAGCATTGTTTCTCGAAATTTGCTTGATCGATCATCGATCGTTCATCGGATTCAGCGAAAACTCACCGGTGATCGCATCCGTAATCCGAAAGTGCACGATGGCAACAGGTAAATGTGAAGAAATTTTCGAAAAAAAGTAGTGTATGTCAAAGTGAAAACAAAAGAGTTTATATTGTTAATCTGAGTTTTTTTTTATTTTACATTAAATTTTCAAACCTATTGAAACTCAACGACATTAATTAACTCTAATAAATCCATACACACATAAATTTTAATACCGTGAAAGAAATTTTTTAAACTAAAAAGTTTCTAGGAGACTAAAACCTTGGCCCCATGCAAATTTTTGAACTTACTAAAGAAAACTTTTTATAATTTTAACCAACAGCTTTCAACTCGTAGTTACCAAATTTAAATCTGTATCTCCTGTTTCGTTATTTACATTATTTTAAAACCAAAATCAATTTAAACTTGTTTATCTCATAAAATTCTTTCATATTTTGCCTCTAAAAAAAAAGTGCATTATACGCCCGGAGGTACTAAGAACTCAGTTGAACAAATTTAGAGTCCGAAGTTTTTTTCAGTTGAATGTAGAGTTTTTCACAGAGACAGAAGACTATGTCGCCAAAAAACTTTTTCGAACAGCGCTAAACGCGTAAAAAATAAAATTCTCCCATTTTCGATTTCGACTCATCGGAATACGTTTCATTACCTGATATTTCAAATATTAGGTTATGAGCAATAAACACGGTTTTTCACAAGGGCAACTGTCTTCGGAAATTACCCCAATTCAATCTCACGCTCAACTCTTTGAACAAAAAAATCTCGTATTATCGGTCGTATGAAAGTGTACTAGGTAGTTGGTGTTCACTATTATTACATTTTCTTTATTTTCTGAGCTGTGGATGAAACACAACAGTTGTTAAAGTCAATTGAGTTTGTTAAGTAATTAGAGGATGTTTAATAACCAAAAAAAAATGAACTGTTCGCAAATTGTAACATAGATAACCGCCAATGTGATGCACGCAATTCAATGAGAAATAAGAAGTGTACCACATGTGGTACACCTCGCCTGTAACGTGTATCACTAAAAAAATACATGGAACACATTTGAAAACGAAACGCTCAAATTTATATTTTTCATATATATGCTATATTTCATATGTTATACATATATTATATTAATTATTTGTTTTTTTAGCAAAAGAAGTAGTAGAATCATGGTATGCTGAACAAAAATTCTATCCTTTTGGCTGTCATATAACAAGAGATATTATTTACAAAGCAGGTACTTAAAAACATTTCTGTATTTTTTTAGATTAATATTGTTAATTTAGTTTGTATAATTGTGGGAAGTTGTTGAATGCTTAAAATTTTTCAAAAATAATGATCAATTTTAATTTAATTACTATTTTTAATTAATATTTAATTTTAATCATTTATAATTTAGTTTCAATGCCAATAGAAGATAAAATTAAAAAGTTATTTGGGACGATCATCTATAGAAACTAATGAATGAATATGCAAACGGGAAAAAATATAAGCAATTTCTTATTCTTTCAAATATTCAAATGCGATCTATTTTTTTGTAAAGTTGTGAATAAGAAAAGAAAAATAACAGTTCGTAACACTGCTTCTTGATTCACTGCTCCTGTTTACTCCACTAGGGCAGAACTGTCATTTTCTAACTACTACTATTCTACAGGTCACTTCACGCAGGTCATCTGGAGGAACAGCAGAGAGCTGGGCATCGGTCGATCCATCAGCAGAACGAACAGAGTTTACGTGGTGGCCAACTACTTTCCTGCAGGCAACGTCTTCAACAAATTCGAAGATAATGTCCGGGAAAGATTACATCAAAAATTCTTGAGTCCACAAACATTTTTGCAACCTCAGATATCATACACAAGACGATTGTCCAGTAGAAGGATGAACTTGAGTGCCTTTCATACAGAAAGAATAATTTGAATGTTTTTTTTTTCGTTTTTTGGTTGAATGTGCAATTAAGTTTTTTATGTACATTCGAATGTTTTGAATGAATATGTTTAAATTTTTTTTCTAAGTTGTATCGTTTCGTATTATTGTTTCTATCTGAAGAGACAACCTCCTCAATAAATTCGAGGACATATATATTTTGGGAATCTACAATTCTTGGGTCCACAAACATTTTTGCAACCGCGGACATCATACATAAGACGATTGTCCAGTATAGAAGGTTGAACTTGAATAATTTTCATACAGAAAGAATCATTTGAATGAATTTTGTTTTTGTGATTGTTTGGCTTAAAGTATATGATTAAATTTTGTTTAGAATTTTTCTAAGCTTTGTCTTTTCGTATTATTGTTTCTTTCTGATGAGACATCGTCCTTAACAAACTCGAGGACAATATCCGGTTAAGATTACATCAACAATTCTTGTGGGTCCACGAATATTTTTGCAACCTCATATATCATACACAAGACGATTGTCCAGCAGAAGGTTGAACTTGAGTGTCTTTCATACAGAAAGAATCATTTGAATGAAATTTGCGTTTGTGAATAATATTTGGTTGAATGTGTAATTAATTTATGTTTAGAATTTTCCTTCGATTTATGCTTTGCTAAGCTAATTATCTTTCTTACTGATTAGACAAAACGTATTCAACAAAAATTCGAGGACAATGTTCGTGGAAAATTTCATTAACAATTCTTGGGTCCACAAACATTTTTGCAACTTCAGATATCCATACACAAGACGATTGTTCAGTAGGAGGTTGAACTTGAGTAGCATTCATACAGAAAAGGTAATTTGAATGATTTTTCTTTTTGTTGTTTTCTCGGTGTTTGGCTGAATGTGCAATTAAATTTGTTTCGAATGTTTTCTAAGCTTTATCTTTTCGTTTTGTTGTTTCTGTGTGACGAGACAACCTCCTCAATAAATTCCAGAGCATTGTTCGGGAGTCAACAATTCTTGAATCCACAAACGTTTTTGCAACTTTAGATATCATACACGAGACAATTGTCCAGTACAAGGTTGAACTAGAGTAGAGGGCGAAGCCCCTTTCCGGTCGCGAAGCGGCCAATGGAATCGCGCAGCAATTCCGGGGGTTGGCGAACGATAGCGAGCAGGGGGCAGAGCCCCCTAGTATCATATTAAAAAAAATACAATTCATTAATAAAAATGCGAAATTAGGCCATAACTACTTTAAATTAGCATAATCTCGTATTTGTGTCTAAACTTTTGCATCATACAAATTTTTATTTTATGAAAAAAAATTGTTTTTCGATTATGTTTCAATTATAGCATTTCAAAATATTTAATAGGTTTAGGGGAGTTTTGTAATTCTATCACAATTCTAAATTTTACAGCTAAAAAACGTCATCGTCTAAACTTTTGCATCGCGGTGTATTTCAGGAAACGCGAAAGAAAAGTAAGGTTTAGGTAAGAACTCATATTAAGAGTTTCTTAAAAATGCTTATAAAAAAATAAAACACTAAACAGAAATCAATAATCTTGGTCTTAAATTAAAGCTAACGATAAGCAGAATAAATAAAAAAGAGGAAAAACAGAAAATCGACATTTTTAGACCAAACACCCATCCGACCCCCCCCTTAAGTGCTCGATAAAATGGGGACCAAGCTTGCTTGGGAACTAAACACTGGGGGTTCCGCGTGAGGTTGACCACCTAACCGGGACATATGCCTAGCACCCCAGAGCTCTTGGTCACGAAAGCTGATATGGGCACGGCAGGTTAGGTTAGTTTGAAGTATCGTCGCACTAGAGCTACACGAGGGCTATTATGGGCATGGCAGGCCTTGGCATACTAATGGGCTGTTACGCCGAGGAGTTTACATTCATTCACCCAAGGGCTTTTTGACTGAGATTAAGAAGCAGATATAGTAATGGAATTTTATTACTAAATTCAAATGTAAACTGTAAATTAGAAAACTTTTTGCATTGCATTGGCCATTTTATTATATATATTTAACAACTCTAAATATTTTCGCATTCATAAAATATAATACTTTAAAAGAAGTAAATGTAAAAGGCCCTATCCTACCGGAAAGAACAAATTAACCATAATCAATTTGGTATTAATCTTGTAGGAAAGTGGTTCAAAGTAACAGTTACTGACCCTAAACCAACTTCTTCAGTACAAGCATATTATTTACACGATTTTCAATTACTTAAAATGAATTCACTTGCAAAAGTATATTCGACATTAATGTGGTGACACATTAAGCAAACTTAGATAATTAAATTTAATTACAATGTAAACACATTTTATTTTACTAAACATTCCAGTAAAAAATAAAACAAGATTACATACATATTCATAATTTTTCAAAATTTACAGTATATCTCAGATATTTTTTACAACAGATCACAATATTTGTGACTAAGATCGTTTCAGTAAGTACTTATTTTGTTTCAATTGCACAAAATATCTTGATAGGTAAAATTTCGAACACTGGAGGAGCACAAATAAAATGTAACATATTTCGTATAAATTTGTTAATGTATAAAAAAGGGTAATTTTAAATTTTTTATAACACCTTAAAATAATTTGGCATTTAAAAAAATAATTATCACACATTAATTTGGTTTATATTTTACTAATACTAAAAGCTAATCACTACTACAACAATGATACACCATTTAAAGTAAACTACAGTTGAAACTTGTTAATATAAACTCAAAGGAAACATTGTTATAGTTCGCAACTTCAAATTAATCAAATTTAGTGTTAACCTTCAATTCCCTTTCCCCCTCGTGAAAATGACGGATTGGGTTTCGCCCTCCATTTCCAACCCCTGTGATATTTCTGGAGTGGAGTGTTCAGTAGTAACGACTGACTAAAATTTGAATTCCAATGCTAATTCAATGGGGCTTTTTTGTTGACAGACAGGTAGACAGATATCCATCTGGCAGTACAGACAAAGTATAAAATTTCACCTTCCTAAAAAAATATATGAATTTTTAAGATCCGACTGATAGAACGGATTATGGAGGGGGTACAGAGGCAGAAATTTTAATTCTTTTTAATTAAAAAAGGAGGAAAATAAGCTAAAAATGGTACAAAATTTATTGCATAATATAAAATAAAAACAGAATGTTTCACTTAGTTCATGCCAGGGTTCGTACTCTATCTATGATGGTGAAATTCAGGAGTTTCTAAGGAGTTTTTCAGGAGTGCAAAGATGTAAATTCAGGAGGTATCGCGGAATAAATTTGAATATGTTTGTTTATTATCGTATTGGTCTAGCTCTGTTTTTCTACTATGCATGCGCAGTAGACTTATTCCGACTAAAAAGGGGGTCTGCCAGATTTGTCAAATCTAGTTTTTTGATCTTTTTCAAAAAATCTTATAACCGTTTAAATAACCAATCCGTTAAACAAATTTACAAAGACAAACCACAAAATAATACTTGATGCAATACAATTCAAATTAAAGCCCTTTTCCAGAAAAATTCAGGACTAGATATTACTAACATAAAATCTGAATATATAAAACATGTATAAGCCGATCCTCCATTTTTATTAACTAAAAACCTATCTAAAATCAGAAACCCCATTGCAGCCAAAGTAGAAAAATGCGTAAAAATAAGTTTTAAACGTACACAAAAAATCTTTTAAGAGGGATAAGTTCGAACGACCGCGCGGATCTCCAAACCAAAGTGTTCATTTGTTAATCAAATGGAAAAAGGTGATTGCTCAAGAAACATTTCTATGGCTGTATTTAATATCTTTACAAACTGTTTTTGTATATAAAAAATGTAGCTGACAAACAGATCTCAAAAATACCACTTTTTGAAATCAGTTCGAATATTTCGTTGTAAAATTATTATTGAAAAAAAAATATATTCGAACCAATTTCCAAAAATGGGATTATAGAGCCCTGCAAGTAAGCTACATTTATAATATGCTAAGCAGTACACTCATAAAACAAACGAGCGGTTTTAACTCAGTCTGAGTTAATTTCCACTGTTTTCCGTGCCGAAAATGCACTTCTCCTATAGGAGGAGAATTTCACTCTTTTTCGGAGCGGGTAAAAGAAATAAAAGAAAACAATTTGCGTCCTACACTCTTAAAACGAGCGGTTTTAACTCAGTCTGAGTTAATTTCCACTCCTTTCCGGTGCCGAAAATGCACTTCTCCTATAGGAGTGAATTTCACTCTTTTGTTTTAAGAGTGTATTTCAGGTTAAATAATTTACGTTAAGCAAATACTAAAGCCTTTATGAATAGTTTAATAAGCCAGGGAAACAGGCTGTTTCATCATAAACAAGTTTACGTTAACAAGTTTCGACTGTTTCTGAATGAAAATATTGAGCACTCGGAAACAACACAGATAGAAAAGAGAAGGAATAAAGTTTTGACTATTTATAAATGTAAAATAATATACATTTATACATAAAAAAAGATAAAAAAGTCCACTAATATTTTAAAATATAATACCAAAGAAGTAATTTTTCAGACTAGGCTAGGAAAAACACAAGTAAGGAATCAAAGCACTTTGGAATCAATGACAAGCAGAAGCTAAAGAGAACTTAAGTTCAATTTCACTAATTTTTAACTTTTTATCATCTTGTTAACTTTTATCGATTTCATTGACAATAACATGCTGTGGTTTTTAATTTGGTATTTTTCAAATTTTTTATCAAATGTATGGTTTCATTAAGGGCGAAAGAGCCTGAATGTCAGCCGGTCTTCAAAACTGAGTGCCTCAGTGTTCAAAGGAAAAAATATACCTATTTTCTAAGCCAAATTTCACATTCTGAATTGAATATTATTACAAACGGGGGTTTTATATGATAAATGTAGCTGATTTACAGGGTCTTGATAATCCCAATTTTTGGAAATGGTTCGAATATTTTGTGTAAAATTATTTATTGAAAGTTAAAAAGAATGTTCAAACCAATTTCAAAAAGTTGTAAGTCAGCTACATTTATCATATAAAACCCTGTTCGTAATAATATTCAATACAACCGGAGAAATGTGGCTTAGAATTTTTTTCTTCTTTTGGATTAACACAAAGGCAGTTTGGTTTGGAGACCGGCAGTCATTCGGACTAATTAGACTTTAAGAGCCTTAACACAGCTACTTTTTTAACAGTCACTCCAAACTTCTTTAAATCTAGACAAGTTAGCGAGTGTAAAAAAGTGAAATTATCCTTTAGCTCATTTTTAGCCAGAAGTTCTACAAACTAAGTAAGAGTGAGTGAAATGCACAAAAAAGAAGAGTTTGTAAACAATATAAGTATGTGCATGTAAATAGAAACTAAATTGGTGATACTTTGATTGAAAAATTTTGGGCACAAAATAAGACAGAAAAATTGTAAAATGATTTTTAAGTAAATATCTCCTCTCAACTAATTCCAACAAAATTTCAAAAATATATGTCCATGAATTCAAATAACAGAAACACACTACAGTTAAGAATCAAAAGATAAAGCTTTTCACTTGAAACATCAAATAACTGCAGTTGAATTATATTTAAAATTTCATATATTTAGCATTGTTATACAAATAAACAAAATTTAACAAAATTAAGTTGACCATTCACTAATAAAACATGTAGGTAAATAAATTATAAAATATACTCAATATCACATGACAATAATACACAGGGGGGGAAAAAATTACATCTGAACAAAGATCACAGAGATATACAAACTGTTTCATCGAATAATTCAATTGATTGGTATTTTAATTATCAAGCTCAGAAATTTCAGTGATGTATGATAATAGACTTCTATGTAAATTAAATCAGCAATTTAATCAAAAATATAAATATCATTTTTAAAATTGATAGTGAAAAAGTAATACTGTTTTGCAAAAGATAAAATTCAGTAATCGTGTTCCATCAAAATAATAATGTCTGAACTTTGAAACACCTTACAAAATATACTTTAATAAAGCACTGGAGTATAGCACTTAATAGCAGGGATTGAAGTAACAGTAACAGTTACTTTTTTTCGGTAAGACCGTTATATTTTTCAGAAAGTAACTGTCACTTAGTTACTTTTAGCAGTAACGAAGCAACCAAAAATTTCGTTACTTTTCCGTTACTTCTCACACCGCTCTTTGTGAATCTTTTCGGTAGCTCGGCATTCATTTTAAACTTAACTTTTTAAAATTTACTTTTAACAACTTTACATTTTCATTATTAGCTTAATTTCCTACTGTCACTATTTTTTTTAATCTTAGTTCTCCATGAAAAACAATAAGATGATTAAATTGTTGGTTTCTTACAGCTTGAAATTTCTAAAAGTAACTGTAATTCATTACTTTTCATATTAAGGGGGAATGGGTGCGCTGGATCGCGGATCTCCAAACTCAAGTGCCTCAGTGTTAATCCAATGGAGAAAAAAGTATTTTCTCTGCCACATTTCTCCGGCTGTATTGAATCTTTTTACAAACGTTTTTTTCTTTTTAAATAATAAATGTAGATAACTTACAGGTCTCTATCTTCCCACTTTTTGAAATTGCTTCGAATATTTTGCGGAAAATTATTTATAAAAAACTAAAAAAAAATATTCGAACCTATTTCAAAAAGTGGGAAGGTCGGGACCTGTAAGTCAGCTACATTTGTCACACAAAAAAAACTGCTTGCAAAAATATTCAATACAGCCGGAGAAATGTGGCAGAGAAAATATTTTTTTCTCCATAGGATTAACACTGATGCACTTTGCTTTGGAGACCCCCGGTCCAGCGCGCCCATTCCCCCTTAAAGCGTTGATTTTACAAAAACAATAATAGACCAGGATTCCTACAATTTTTTTATTTTTAAAAAATATTTACGAAATGTAGTTGAATTCGAGCACTAAAAATAACTATTAGGATAGAAAACGTTTGTACACAAATTTTGTGAAAAATAAGAAATATTCAAGGAAAGAATTTCAAAAAGGTTTGCAGATTATTTACAATTTTGTGAATGTCTTTTATTAAATTTTATAAACTGTGTAAAAATAATTGTGATCGTTCAGTACCTGACATTTTTAAACCTTAAAATTTAATTAAATTCAGATTTTGAACTTGAAGATTTTTGTAAAGATTGTACGAATCCTGTTTCTTAAGAATAAAATTATTACGGCATTTCATGTTTAAAAACAAAGTCGAAGCCTTAAATAAGTACTGTTCAGATTCTTATTACCAAAATGCACATTTTTAAAATTAAATACTGCTCCATTGACACAATCTATCACCAAAGGACAAAAACTAATAATACATAAAGTGTGCAGTCTTCTAAAAGACACTAGTTTCCTAACAACCCATATATAATCATGCTAAATGCTAACATTTTCCATGACAGTCTAGTTAAAAATAAGAACTAAAAGCTAACATCAGCTAAGCTAAGTACAAAAATAAGGACTTTATAAAAACTCAATAGGATTCTGTTTATCTGTGAGAAACTAAGCCCTTAACTCTTATTAAAAGAAATTATATGTATAATTGGTAAGTCCATATGAACCAAAATTAGACAACTAGATTTCATAAACATATATAAACTCTCGACTTACTTTTATGAACAAAAATTGTCCAGCTAATTATAGGTATAAAGTTAACCCACCTTTTTAAATTTTTACAATAAAAAAAATGTATCGTAAAGCATATTATTTAAGGACTGCCCCTAAAAACAATTGCATGGAAAATTAATTTATTGCACAAGCACATGATATTTTATGATTTGTCAGCTAGTTTCTTAATCGTAAATTTATTTAAATTTAAGATAAATTAGATTTAAATATCGATAAACTCACTTCTTCTATTTTTAAAAAGATAATTTAAGGGAAAACTAAAGATTAAGATTTTTTATAAAGGAAACAGAGAATTTTTATTAAGATAAATTTGGCATAATTAAATTAAAATTTTAATAAGAATCACCTCTAAAACACTGCAGACAGAGCTAATAAAGTACTAAACTATCATTCATGACTTTCCTACAAACGGTTATTTAGTTAGATTCTTAACTGCTAAAAGGGATAAAAAATAGTTGTAATTTAACGTACAGAATTGAATTTGTATAAAATAAAATTTATTGAAATTATTTTTTAAATTGTAAATTTATTGGATTTAATGAAACAAACATATTAATAAATCTCCCATTGAATAAAATTGCATTATTTAATCTTCCCAACTAATTGCATTAGATTTTCCTACCTCAGACAGTCTCTATACTAAAGTCTCTGTGTTAATCCAATATAGAAACAAATAATATTCTAAGACAAAATACTCCGGCTGTAATGAATATTTTTTATGAAGATTTTTTTTTTTACATATGATAAATGTAGCTGGCTTACAGGGCTCTATAAGTCCACCTCTTGAAATAGTTTCAAATATTATTTTTTTTTAAATTATTAATTGGAAATTTTAAAAAATATGCAAACAATATCAAAAAGTGGTAGTATAGAGCCCTGTAAGCCAGCTACATTTATCATACAAAACAACCTTCTGCAAAAAATATTTAATACAGCCTGATTAATTTGTATTGGAAATTATTCGTTTCTATTGGATTAACACAGAAAGAAGGCTTTGGATTGGAGACACGGGTACCGTTCACATTCCCCGTTAAGTTTACAAAATGAACTTTAGAGCGAATTATAACATCATACAATCGATATCGCTTTAAGAAGGCTTAGTTCCTTTTAATAAACACAATCGTATTAAATTATGTGGTCGCACATCACCAGTCTTATATATATATTCACCTGATGCAAAATAAAGCTATACAGTCTCACATTGCGTTGTTCCTTTGTATATATAGTCGTATCTACTATCCCTATTGCTACAAAAAATATCATTTTGTAGAATAATATATTTCTTGTATCTTTAATACTGTTGTTTCACAAATCAGGGTCATCCTCTGTTTCGTTGTCTTCGATGAGGATTCTGGTGTCAGACTTTTTCCTCCTACTGAAAGATTAAAAAGAATTTTTAAAAAATTCACCAAATTAATGAAAAATAACCAAGTAAAATAAAAAAAAAAGCCTTCAATTTTAGTTGTTGCACTTAAGGGGGAATAGGGGTGGAAGCCGGGTATCCTAACTGAATTCTTCTCTATATCTTAATCCAATGAGAAAAAAATAAGTTTTAAAGCCAAATTACTCTGGCTGTATTAAGTATTTTTATATGATAAATGTAGCTGGCTTAACTGTCACTATAATTCCACTTTTATAAATGTGTATACATATTTTTCTTCAATTTATAATTTTACTACAAAATATCCAAAACAATTTAAAAAAGGGTGGAATCATGAAGCACTGTAAGCCAGCATCGTTTATCAAATTAAAAAAAAACTAAAATTATTCAATACAGCCAGAGAAATTTTTCTATGAGTGATTTTTTTGGGATTAAAACAGACAGAAGACTTTTGGCTTGGAGATTCGGCTATTGCTCCCATTCCCCCTTAAGTCAAATAACAGACTACGCCTTTTTCATAAAAATTTTAGCTAAGTTAATTCATTTACCGTCTTAAAGTACCATTTTGACCGATTTAAGTACAAACTAAAAGCTATAACGATCATTTTCTCGTTTTGACTGTTGTTGATGTATGCCTCCAGGGCATAGCCTGGAAGGCAGAAGGGGTGAGGTAGCTTCCATTGGCACAAGGCTTTGAGCACCCATGAGGGTTGGAAGCCTGACTTCTGCTCCAACATGGCACCACCAATCAATTTAGGCACATTAATTACTGGAGGAGAGAGGCATTTTTCTCCAGACAACCTGCACCCATGGTACTGCACTATGACCCCCCACAAGACTTTCGTGCAAACAGATTTAACGAGCACGTTCGCCGCATGTACTCAGGACAACACAAATATAAATGCCTAATCCAGGATTCGAACTCTTGCCCACTCGCCTATCTCGTTTTGACTATTTTGTCACATAGCATGTTCTTCAACTAAGCCCTTCAATTATGCCGAGTATGGACAATTGAAGAGTCGCGACAACATTCAAAGATGTCTCACTTAGGATATTTGTTCTCCTTTTTCCGCCGATTGATGACTCCATCTGGTTCATCCATCATACACAAAAGCAAAGTTTGGTCGGAGGAATCCAACGGAGCAACCGAAATGTCCCGTACAGCGCGGAACTTGCCACAGTTGTTTAGATGCTCATTCTCCAATCGGAAGAAGTTCCATACAAACCTCCTGTGGAATGAAAAGGGTAAGGAATGGGTTCAATATTAACTATCAGAAGGATAGGTTTATTTTCACAAAGGGACTATGATTTTTAGCCTTTTTTTATAGTTCAAACAATTTTAAAACATGGGAAATTACATATTGACATGCTGAAGATGTTTGTATGTCCATTTGTCCATACCAAAATCGATCCTATCTGTCAAATCTTTATTGGGTATTTAAAATTTTATTGTGTTGATATTTATTTAAGAAATAAGAAGCTGGTGTTATTTAAGGATTTAGAAGCATTTTCTAAACATGTTAAATATAGCCACAACACAGGAATTGACCCAAGCAAGTTTACATAATTATTCTTTGAACTTCAAATAAATTTAGTAAATGATAAAGAATATTAATTTGATTTGTAAAAAAAATTAATGAAAAAGCCAATTTTTCCTGTTAAAAATCTAAATGGCAGAGTCTTGCGATTTTTTTCTAATGTTTATAAATCTGTGTGGAATCAATTCCAAGTAACAGTTACTGCTTAGAAATTAAATGGCTTCTCAACAAGAATTTTAGAAAGTATCCGAGTAACAGGAAAGAATGCTATTTTAATTATTTTAGACTTGTTAATCTGCAACATGTATACTTTTGATTGATTAACGAGTTAGATATTTACAACGTTATAACTTTAAAAAGATTATATGAAAAAAATAGGTTATTTAATTATTTTCCTTCAATAAGTATTAAAAATTATCCAAAATGTTTAATATAGAAATAAAAAAAAACTTTAATGTTCTATTGCGCTGAAAATATAATATGTTTACAGTCTTTGCAAATTGCACTTTAACAAGGGTTTAGAATATTTTACAACGTAATATTAATGTAAAATTATTTAACATAAACTTACAATTATTTTGAGAAACATTTTAAAAATAGTGCAATAACTTTATGAAATCTAAATAGGATTGTAACTAAATAATTGGAAAGTTATTTAATCAATGATAATTATTATATTGACATTTTACCTTACTAATTTTGCTACTTGTAAGTTAAGAAAATACTTATAACAAAAAGTAGGTTTGTAACAGAATCTGTCACTTACTCGCTTCCACATATTTGTGTTTAACAGGAAAAAACACGCCAAACACAACATTAATTCTATATTTAACATTTACAAGCTAAATTTGGCTAGTTTCATTTATTTTATTTCGAAAATTAAATAATTATTACTTATCTTTTGCAAAAATTAATTTATATTTTAAAAAATAAATATGTCATATTCCTCGCTTTTAAATAGAATGAAAACATTTCATATCAACATACAAGGATTCCGTAGTGAAATATATTTGACGTCATTTCAAACTGATCGATGTCGCAAAAATAAATTTATTTTAATTTATTGTCTAAAAGAATTAAAGTTTCTCGAGCGATTGTTGCGAATTGCAAATGTGATTTAATTATAATAAAAACAGGGCCTTTAGCTATTTGTAATTCAAAGTTTTAAACGCCAAAATTAACTATTTTCATTAATCTTCTTTCTCAGATTTAATAATTAGACTTTATCGTTTGCTAAATTTGTTTGAAGTTCGAAGAATAATGATGTAATCTTTTTTAATAAATATTTTTGTCGCCACAATTTCCCATTTACATTTCTTTCGAAAATTCACTTATTTATAGTTTGTTAAATTAATTTACAGTTCAAAAATTTTATAATTTGTACAATTGATGCTTTAAAAATAAAAGCGAAACTTAGCATATTTTTTTTATGCCAAGTTAGAATTCTCTATGCATTTTTCTACATACATATATATAGAACCATTAAAAGAACTCTATTGTGATAATACAACAATCCAAACCGAATTATATCACATAAATAAATATTTTTTCAAAAGTTTATTTTTATTTTAACAAAAGTTTCTCGTACGTTTAACGAAATGGCAACAGTGAAAATATTGAATAAAAATGGAATTTGCATGTTATTTCAATGTAGTTAAATTTTTAGTTATTTAAATTTTAAATAAGCTTCTAGTTAATTTTTGAAATTTGTGTAGCCTAACGATTTCTTAATGTAATATTGTCTGTGGGACTTGTGGTTCTTTCTGTGAAAGTGGGTGACAGACAGACGGACTGAACGATTATAAAACCTTCCACTTTTTACGTTATAAACGTAGTGTGGAAGCTAAAATGAAATGAATGTATTCTATTGGGTGAGCTATAATGAAAAGCTGACAGCAGTTATGAACAAGGTTACAATAATAAAACATTAAAAAAAGTATGCTAAGCTGTTGAGTTGGCAACAAGCTGCGTAATTCAGAACCATAGTAAAGTGACAAGCCGACACCCGAGCAGGAACCCAATGCAATTTTTAAGGGCAACATTACTCAGCATAGAGACTTTGGAACACACTTAACGTGCACTCCCTCTACCTACTTTTTTTCACTGCACCGACCGTTTATAGGTCTTAATTTCCACAACATTTCACTAGGTTATAATCAGCAACTAAAGTGATCCTACATCATGAAAAAACTCCAGCAATCTTTTATTAAAAAACCTCTGACGATCCATATACAGTACAAAACCATTAAGCCAAACACCCATAATCTGGAATGATCTATAATTTGGACAGTTTTGAATTTCGAAGAAAGTCCGAAAAATTTTCGGAATCAAAATACTTAAGTACTATTTACTGTGCACATTAAGTAACAAACTCGAATGATACCTGATGACTTCTAAAGGTGCAAGAACAGAAGACATGATATCAGCGTGTATAAGGCCCATTTCTGTCAGTGAAACAGAAAGTGTCCATCCAAACCTCAAAATCAAATCTTCAACTATAGCAAAATAGTAGTAATTCTGAAAACGATAAACATTGTAATGCTGTATGTTTTTGTTTGATTATTTGTAAAATATCATTTATATTTCTTTTAGAATTTAACAAAGAATAATTAGCAGAATTCTTCCAGATGAATTTAACATATACAAACAATGACCAATCATTAGTATTACATAAATATTTTAAACATAATATAATTAGATTTAACATGAATTTTTTAGGTAGAAAGTTTTTATGATAAAAATCAACATTTACAAAAATACAACTTTTGAACACTTTGAGAACAACCTTTTTAAAAACGATGTTCTGTATGTATGTAAGGATGAAGAGAAAGAAGGATTAAGAAACTGGAAAACCCTTAACCAATTTTGCAGCTAAGAGTTTACAAAACTTTTTTTTAGGGTACAAAATGTGTCATCAAATATATCCCATTGAGTTAACCCCATACTGATAACTAAACACATAAATACATAATATGACTCTTCCCCAACGAATCATAAGAGGTGAGTTAATTATTTAAAAAATATTTAGTTTAGTTTAGTTTGAATTATCGTGGCACTAGAGCCACACGAGGGCTATTGGCGACGGGCGTCGTATTTTAGAACCACAGTCAAGTGACGAGCCGACACCTGAGTAGGCACCCAACGCAACCGTTAAGGGTGACATAATATGCAGCGTCGGAACTTTGGAGCATATTTAACGTGCACTCCCTCTACACAGGGTATTTTGGCTGCACGGGCCGTTTATCGGTCGGCAGTTATTTTGGCGATGCCCGCACCCGAACCTGGGACCTTCCGCATGCTAGGCGAGCGCCTAACCGACTGGGCTCCCCAGCCCCTTAAAAAATATTTAACTTGCTAAAAATACTTCAGCCATGCAAGTGATTTTCTGCAGTGATTTTTTTAAAACAATACTTAACTTAATAAAAAAAATTAAGCCATACAGAATTTTATGCACTAAGCCCAATAATTCATTCACTAAGCACATTTTTATTCACTAAGCACAATAATTTCCTAATATTCCAAATAAATTATTCTTCAAACACTACTTACTGGAGACGAATATACAATTTCCTCACGGAGGAATTTGTTTTCCCCCGTGTTTGTGTCAAAGAGCCCCCAGTCCATTTTGATGTCCCAGATATATGTGTAGATGGAACTGCTAATGCCAAACACAATCCAGAGGTAAAAGTAAGGATTTTCCCATGTTGACCCATAGTCATCTGTAATAGAGATTGGTCAAGATTCATTTTAATTGCATTACATGGGCATCCAGATTTTTACAACTCATTTAAATAAATATTGCCAATCCTTTTGTTTTTTTTTACATAGGACAATTAAGTGTGTAAAATTAATAAGTGTTAAATCAAAGGGGAGTGTAAAATTACAGAACTTTTTTTACCAAAAAAAAAACAAAATCAGTGTTTCCGAAGTATAAATAGTGCGCTTAAGCATTAAATAAGAAAAAAGTTTATCAGTATTAAAAAAATTACTGAGAATTAAAAATTATTAAATATAAATATTTGATGATACTTATTAACCCTAAATAATCTAATTCATTTTACCCATTAATAAGGCTAGTTTAAAAACATAATTAAACTTATTTCAATATATTTCACTCTTATTAAATTCATTTATTAATATTCAAAGGTTATAAATTTTAAATTGAACAATACAAACAAGTAAAAAATGGAACCAGGCTTGTATGAATTTATTGAATTATTCAGACAACAAATCAGAATTATTGTTCAAAGATCTCCATTCTGAATTAAATGACTCTTTCTAATTCCAGTGTAAAACAAGGAGTTTAATTTAGTTTTCTTGCTGACAGATTTTAATGAATTAAATCTTGGTTGGAATCGTGAATAAATAACCTTTATTACAAACCGTCACACTCACCTTTGGTATACACATAAAGAGACGAAAACGCGACGTTAAAAAATGTCGTTGAATATTTCCCAGCGTTAACCAAATGAGGAAAAGCTTCTTTGGTGTCTCTGTAACGCCGTAGACACTGGGCGAAGCGAAACCAGGCAGGCAGACATGCGACAATGGGTCGCGATATTAAACCAACGTCATCAACGCATTTGTTAGAGTCTGCAATTAAAAATTAAATAGTTAAAATATGTGGTTAGAGATATTTCATTGCAGGGATTGGAGTAACGTGTTACTTTTAACTTTTACTTTTTTCAGGTAACGACGTTAGATTTTTCAAAAAGTAACTGAAATTGTAACTTATTGTATATACTTGTGTATAAGCTGAGAAATTTTGGACAAATTTAGTGCCGTAAAAATCGGGGTCGACTTATACACGAGACATCGATTTTCCGAAAAAAATAAATCCCTAATCTTTAAACTAAAACTGAATTTCAATCAAACTTAAGGTTTAATACTATCTATTAAAAATAAAGACACAAAAGCAGTTAAATTTTGAAGATGAAATAAGATTGGTATCTATTCACGGTATCCACCATGTGATGCTTTATTGTTAGTTCTAAGCGTGATGCGTATTTTGCACGTGTAGCTATGGCACAGGGCAGTTCAGTTTAAAAATGGGGGTCGACTTATACACAGAGTCGGCTTATACACGAGTATATACGGTACTTTTTTCAGGTAACAGCGTTAGATTTTTCAAAAAGTAACTGAAATTGAAACTTAGTTACTTTTAGCGGCAAGGAAGTAACAAAAAATGTATTACTTTTCCGTTCTTCTCGGATATTACAGTTCGGCTAAAATTTAAATATTTCAAATTTAATTTTTACCAATGCTGAATTTTTATTCCTAACTTTCTAGAATTATCCCCATTTCTTTAATCATGGTTCTCTTTGGAAAAACTGTAGGATGGTTAAAAATTTTAATTTTCTTATAACTTGAAATTTCTAAAACTAAAGTAACTGTGGTTAGTTACTTTTTAAAAGTAACTTTCCGATCCCTATATATTTGCATTGAATAAGTCAATAAATGAGAAAGATACAATTAAAAAAAAATATGTAATAGGATTTCCATTGCAAATTATAAGACATATCTTTAAGTTTAATTTTTTTTTTAATTATTGCAAATTAATGAAACTTGATTAACAATAAACAGGTTAAATTATAAACTGGCAATTGTCGTAAGAAATATCAGATGAATAACAGTTTTAGGACAAATTTTCAGTAAAAAATATTGTATGTATTTTTTTTAAATTAAATTTTATGACACTCTCAGGTTTACTCTATCAAAAATGATAGAGTAAAACTATATATTGGCATTTAAGGCAAGAATTATTTTCAATTATCAATTATCAGTAGCATTCATTCAAATTTAAAGTATTCTTCAACCTTTATAATATAACATTAATGAATTTCGATAGTCTAAATGTCATACATTAAACTGTTATGAATTATTTATAAGGTTCAATTAAAGAGCATATACATAAATATGATAAAAGTATGTAACACATAGAATATATATTTTTTTTTAAAAATACCTACCAGTATTGACTTCCCAATTTACACTAGTTACATAGAAACAGACAAAATACTGGAAATCCACTAATACAGGAACTAGACTGTTAAGCTGATCGGCCAACCAGAAATCAGCAAATCCAACATGAAATAACGGTGCAGTAACTATACGACCCTATATTAAGAAACATGATTTGTGCATTAAACAACGTTAAAAGTACGTAAACATAAAACATAACTCACCAATTAGTTTAATTTTTTTAAATGCCACCGACTTTAATAATCGTCCCGTTTTATTTTCTAGTAAAAATATACGGTATGCTCCAATTATTGCAAATATATATATTTTTTAGTTTGCATTCATCACAATAGTGATATTTATTTAAATTACTGTTGACAACTACAACTTTAGTTTTTGATTACAAACAAAACATAACTAAGTACAACAATTATTATTCCTATCAAAACTTAGATAAAAGTATAAAAGAGGAGCTAAGAAAACCTTATTAGTGAAATATTATAAAAGTATAAATAGTAAAAAAAAATAATAATTTAAACTAGCGGGTTTACTTCAAGGAAAAACATTGTTCCATTAAACTTTTATTTTTAATACAACTAGGGGCTGAGCCCCAAGGATCGCAAGCAAGCAGATTGCTGAGCAATATCACTGGCTCGCAAGCTTGCATTCTTGATGGATTCTTCCTCTCTGCCCACTGCTCGCTATCGCTCGCCAACCCCGGGAATTGCTGCGCAATTCCATTCGATTTCGTCAAACTTATTATAATTTTTAATTAAAAAACTAATTGGAAATTTGAAAAAAATAATAATAACATCAAGGCATAAGGGAGACACACCTTCCAGAAAAATTTTGGACTTGTAACATCAATATTTCATCCTGTTATGGCTGCGAACACTTTAAAAGCCAATACTTTAGCATAGAGAGACTAATTTTTATTTTTCATTAAAAAAGTAATTGGAAATTTGAAAAAAAAATGCATGTAGGCATAAGGGAGACACCTTCCAGAAAAAGAATGGAATTCTAAGATTAATATTTCATGCTGTTATCGGTCCGGACATGTTAAAAGAGCTTACTTTTTTTAATATAGAGAGATAACCATACATACCAAAACCCTAAGAAGCCAGAACCGTGCATGGTGTCTCATGGTGCGAGTTGGGTTAAACAGAAACGCCAGCAACAGAATAACCAGCATCAGGGGGTTAGCATAAGCTGGGATTGATAATGCATCGCTGAAGAGAAATGCCAGGACACTGAGAGACCACATCACACTAGAGATGGCTGCAATCTAGAAAGAAGGGAAATTCATGGTGATCAGGTGACTTGAGTTTAGTTTAGTTTGAATTATCGTCGCACTAGAGCTACACGAGGGCTATTGGCGACGGGCATCGTATTTTAGAACCAAAGTCAAGTGACGAGCTGACACCCGAGTTGGCAGCCAACTAAATCGTTAAGGGCGACATCGTACGCAGCGTTGGGACTTTGGAGCGTATTTTAACATGCATTCCTCTACACGGGGTATTATTCGTCGGACATTTTTGGCTGCACGGGTCGTTTATAGGTCGGCAGCTATTATGGCGATGCCTAGACCCGAACCCGAGACCTTTCGCATGCTAGGCGAACGCCTAACCGACTGGGCTCCCCAGCCCCCTCAGGTGACCTGAATTAATGTTTAGTTTTCAAGCCTAAGATAGCTTGATCTTTTAACCTAACGAAAGGATAAAAGGCTAAGTGAACATTGCACAATTCAGGATTCGAGTTCTTTGCCCATGGTGATTCAAAAAGATATTACTCAGCCACATAACCTGTAGGTTGCTATTAATTAGGCTTTTTGATCACAAAGCAGGCTTAGAAAACACCTTCTTCCCTTATCCCCTCGTGTGGTTTTCCAAGAATCAGTGTGAGCGCTGATTTTGCTTTTCTCCCATCCTACTTGGGTTTGGAAAGCAATTGTGAATAACCACCCAGCAGAGCCTCAAACGAGGTAGGGGAAGAAAGTGCTTTTGAAACTCTTTTGTTGTAATAGGCAGGGCTGGGCGGTAACGCGTTACTTGTAATAAGTACTTTTTACAGTAATCTTATAGGTAATTCGTTTCATTTGAGAACCCAGTAATTTTACAGGCAATTCGTTACATAATTTTCAAAAAAGTAATCTTTGTTACAGTAGCGTGTTACTTTCAATAATTTTATCATTAACACTCTAATAAATGTCCAAAACAAAAAAAATGCTTTAAAAAACTAAATAAAAAAAATTTCATGTACTTTTTGCTAAGAGGAGAAATATTGTTAACACAAAAATGAAATGTTCAATACTGATTGCAGTGATTAAACACTCATCTAGCAGTGATGATGATTTTTTTGAGAATGTAAAAACTAGACATCCTTCCGCCGAAGCCGATTTTGAGTTGTCTACATCTTTTAAAAGTAACTACCATAATATGACTGTATTCTGTACCCTACTAACAATTAAAAGCATGTTCATAAAATATAATACCCCCTATCAGCCAGTATGGCTGTTGAAAGGTTAGTTTTGGTGGTTTATGTCTCCGACCCAATCGTAGCTGTGTAAGCGCCACAGTAAAATACCACTGATATATAATTAAATTAGTAGTAAAATTGTTTAATCAAAGTAATAGTTTCAATTTAAATTATCAATGACTAATATCAATTAATTTATAAGATTTTAAAAACCAACTAATATGTTTTCTACTTTACCAAATCATGATAAAGACAGTAACTTATCCTAACAAATTTTATATTAGTCAAAAGAAACCACTTGGTCATGGATTTAACAAAACATTAATAAGGTAAAAGTTTTTAAAGTTCAACAGGTCATAAAATAAGACCTTTAAAAAAAACTTAACCTCGTTTGTTACACTATGTTAATAAGTAATATTTAACTAACTGGAGTCAGAAATTTAATTTACTTAATATAAAACTAAATTTCTGTAATAAAAAATGTAAAAACAAGAAGTTCTTAAAGAACTAAAAAATAGCCTACTTTCCTGTTACTTAAATACTTACTGAAATTCTAATCGGGAAACAACTAGGTTCATAACAGTAAATATCAGCAACAATCAGATCAACTATTTTCCTTAATAGTTGATTCGATTGTTAATTGTTAATATTCGTTCACAAATAACTTAATATTATTTATTATCTGCTCGATTTATTTGTAGTTCGATAAATAATTAAATATTTATTAATAACAAAACTAATGAAACTACTCCAAACTGCATTAAAAAAAATAAATGTAAATTAAAACTAAGCAGAATTGTATGCAAAAAATCTTGCCGCTTTCTTGGCAAACAATTAATGAACAATCAAAGAATCACATTGTGCTACATTTTTGGACACCATTCCAAAATGATTCATGAAAAAATTATTTTACTTCCAATATTTTTAAATAAAGTTTCTCATGCCATTGTTGATTTGGCAACAGTGATTTAAATGACTCAAAATTGAATTTCAATGCTAATTCAATGGGAAATTCGCCGACAGATAGTAGATTTATATCCATCCGGACGTACAGACAGGCGGACAAAAAGTAAGAAAGTTGGGTCTCTTAGGTCATAGCTTTCTAACAAAAAAAGAATTTTTAAGATCCGAATGATAGAACTGATTTTGGAAGGGGGGTACGGACAGACAGACGGACATCGACCGCATGTCAATACCCACTGTTTAATTTTTTTAATTCTTTCGAATTAAAAAAAAGAAAACTAGGCTAAAAATTATTTAAAAAATAGTAACAATACATACCTCCATCAAATGTTGTTCCGACAGATGATTTCTAGGATCCAACTCAAATATCAAAACATGATTAACTCCAGAGGTACGCCAGCCGTACACATTGATCCCGATTAAAAATAGAAATAAGATTATTAACAGGCTGCCTCTGTACAGCCGGACTGCTATACGCCAGTTATCAGGAGTGTTGGTGAACACAGCTAAAGAGAAAGTTAGAAAGTTTTCATTAGGCTTTTTACTACATTGCTCCAAACAATTAGGGGAGCACTTTGTGTACTTTTGTTTACCCGTCTAGTTCCAACTTCTTATTTTTTATTATAAAAATCGAAAATTTGTCAAATAGATTCATTATACATCCAGAACGAAATTTCAAAAACCAAGGGGGAAAAATCTTAATTTTTTAACTAAAACTTAAGGGAGAAAAAAATTGAAATCATAACTTTTGAATAAATTATAACAATAATTTTTCAAAACTTTATTTGTAAAAAAAAAAATCAATTTTTAAACATCTAAGAATGCAAGCGTGAAGAATTTAGGGTCAATTTATTGCATAAAAGTTTTTGGGAGTGAATTTTATTCTTCAAAAGATATGATTCTTTCATCTAACGATAAATTAATGCGAGCTCAAGCTAGTGAGAAAAAAATCGGAAGCTTATGATACCAAATGGAATCATTGGGGGTGAAAGCGTTTAAACCATGCGTTCCCCTAATTATTTTGAGCAGTGTACAATTTACAAATTATAACAATAATTATATATTATCTATGACAAATTGCACATTATTTAACTCAATCAGCAAACTATTACATTTTACTTATTTAACAGTTTCCAGATAACATTTAAATTTTTTCTTAAAAAAAGGTCCTTTTATGTAGAAAAGGATAAAAAATAATTAAAGTTTAATTTTAGTTAAGCTTTATGCAAAATAACTTTAAATAAATTTTTATGAATGATTTTATTTTAGTTGGGATTGTCTTTAAAATTACTTTTAAATTAATTTTATCTCACTTAAGAAGTAATATTGGAGTTAAAATATTATTGTCAGTCAATTTAAAATTAGAATCTGTTTTAAACACATATTTTAATTTTTAAAAAAAATTTCACTATATTTTTTTTAAAAAAAACTTTTCAATTGTTTTATACAAAATTTCTGAGATTTAACAATATTTTCAGACAGATTTGATTAATTCTTTCAAAATAACTAAAAACTTTTTTTTTATGATTTTAAACTACGTCTTTGCATATAACACCTAGAAAGTTAAGAATCTATAACAAAGTGTTTTGATTTAAATAAACCTGCTTGTAACACAAGAACATTAAGATAAAAGTCACTAAAAAACTATTGTGTGATACTATACAATAAAAAATGCTATTAAGCAAACAAAAGTCACTTGTTCTATTGACTCAACAGGTAATAGAAAAAAAAGATTTTTACTTCCTCTTAATATAAATTTTGAGACAAAAGTCCAAGGGCATCACTTTGTTACAGCATGTGATGAGTAATTTATTTTATATTCTGTGCTATTTTCACTTATAAAAATTGAAGTTATTACTCAATTTTTGTTTTAAATAATGATCTGGCACAATGCATAAAGAAAACAGTAACATCAGAAAGTATTGCCTTTCATTTCTATCCATGAAATATTCAACAGTAGTATATTTTTTGACATATTAATTTATTCTGGCTGTTATTTGATAGTACAGCTGCATAAAAAAAAAAGTTATACCAGTGATTATTTCGGCCCTTATTTTCTTCAAGAATCAAACCTATTTGTTGCTTCTCATTACTTTGTGAAATTCTGAGTTGCTTGTATGTTTAGTTTAGTTTGAATTATCGTCGCACTAGAGCTACACGAGGGCTATTGGCGACGTAATTTAGATAAGGTAAGGTAAGGTAATCGTTTCCGGGTGCCTATTTCTAGCCTCCTTCAGGAGCTTTAACACAGCCAATAACGCCTCGTAATTTAGAACCCTGGTCAAGTGACGAGGTCGACACCTGAGCGGGCACCCAACGGAACTTCGAGCGACACCGTACGCTAACGCCATCGGGACTTTGAACTCCACAGATTTAACGAGCACGTCTGTCCCTGTGTACTCGGGCCCAACCGTGATGAGGATTTTTCTACTATTTCCAGCACGGATCCGATTTATAGGATGACTGGCAGTAGGTGGGATTCGAACCCCCGCACTCCTGAGAAGGTTGAATCTCTAGGCTGATGCCCTAACCACTCGGCCACGGACAGGCCAATTTAGAACCACAATCAGGCGACAAACCGACACCTGAGTAGGCACCCAACGCAACCGTTAAGGGTGACATCGTATGCAGCGTCGGAACTTTGGAGCATATTTAACGTGCACTCCCTCTACACAGGGTATTTTGGCTGCACGGGCCGTTTATAGGTCGGCAGTTATTTTGTCGATGCCCGGACCCGAACCTGGGACCTTCCACATGCAAGTCGAACGCCTTAACCGACTGGGTTCCCCAGCCCCGTTGCTTGTATGACACGATTAATATTCAGATAAAAACAGAAATATTCGACATATCAATTTATTATAGCTTCTAGCTGTTATTTGACAATGGTACATAGATAAAATATATCATTGGCGCTACAGCCCCTGAAGGGCCCTGGCCTCCTTAATAATACCAACTTTTATATAGATAAAATGTATACCAACTTTTTTAATAGAAATGATTGTTGATCAGATTTTATTATCTGAAGTAATAATTTCAAAATTAAAAAAAAAAACTAATTACAATATATTTTTTTTAATTATTTGAACAAGTTGCACTAAACTTAAGCTTTTAAACTTACCAATTATTTTGTTTTTATTTTTAACTTAGGTATAAAAAAAGAGGCAAAGGGCTCAAAATATTTATATATTTTTTAAAAAAATTACTTGCCTGATATTATAACAGCACAAACTAGAACAGCAAAGGCACCAGAAAAGAGTCCTACTTTGAAAGTTACCCAAGGCGATTGCTGAAATGCAAAAATAAATCAACAAGGGAAAGAATAATAAGATGTTTTTGCCACCAAACTTTAAGATTTAAGAAGAACTTACAATATTTTACTTTAATACTTGTTGGAAGAAAATAAACAGTAGAACTTAAACTAATTTGTTAATTTCTAAGACAATTATATTTTCAAGGATGCAATTACAGTCCTGCTTATCTGAAAGGTACGGGAAAGGAGCCCCTTCGGTTAATCGAGATTCCATAGGAATTTTCGGATAATCGGGAATCATCTACTTCACGCCTATAAAATCGCTGGCTAAGAGAAAATTTGATTAAGATTGAAAATTTTCAAATCTCTTCCTGGGGACATAGATAACGATAAAGTCGATAAATAGCTCGTTTCAAAAACCGAACCTAACTGATCAAGAGATGGATGCGGCGGTTAGCAGGGGAAAAAAAACGAACCCAATAATGAAGAAGAGCCCGAGTCTAGCAAGTTGAGCATGATCAGGCCCTTAGATGCATATAGAAGCGCAAGATGAAGCCGCCCCTAGTAGCAATTTTTCATCGACCGATAATCGAATTTTCATTGTTCACCGGTGAGCCGATGAGAATTCGAATATCGGATTTTCGTTGAAAATTGCCCGATTGCTCGATAACTGCTCGGTTTTGTCCGCTCGATCGAGCAGCCTAGGATGAGTTTTTCCGATGAGATTCCGATCAAAAGTCAAGAAGAAATCGATAAGAATCCGATGAGTAGTAATCGAAATCTCATCGTCCGATGGAATTTCGAACACTTTCCATTAAATTCCGAACAGTTTACGACATGTTAGTACAAAAAATTTAAACGAGATGACGCCACTATTTTTTCTGTTAGTCAGGTAATACTTCGAATTTTAGGAGGAGGAGGGCAGAACCAACTATCTCCGGATCCGCGCTTTTAACTTGCAACGAGGCGTTAGTCCTCTCGGCTATGGAGCCTTGCAGGGTTATTGCGTTTAAATAAAGAGCTCAAAAGGTTGATCGTTAAAGAAGTTTTATGTTATTGATTAAGACATTTTAATTTTGATTTTTCTTTTGCAAGTTGCAAATTCCTTTTAAATATTAATTTAAGTTAACAATACTAATAGAAATATGTTTAATTTAAAAATAACTCTTGGTAACTTACGTATTGAAAAGTTGTTTGGTTCATAATATTTATTCAAAAATCTATTTTCTTTAAGTTAAGTTTTTCAAAAATTAATCAAGGCCAAAAAGTTAAAAATTAATTTCCAAGTAAATAAAAGAAATAAGTTATCACACAGTAAAAATATTTATCTTCGCAAGCAATTAAAAATGTTGTGTGTAAGTAAATAAAAAATAACTATTATCAGTTTGAACATAATAGCTTTCGGATATGAAGTTTTCGAAATAATTTAACGCAATTTGTATGTACTAAAATAAAAAAAAGCCACATTTTTCGGTTTCTTATCGTTGCGATATCGATTCGTCATAATTTTCCGATGAAATGTACATTGATTGAATTTTCACCTTTGACCGATATCGAATCGATGACTTTTATCGCTAGAATTTCGTTCACTGATTGCCGATATCGCCTCGTGCACTTTCGGAATACGGATGCGATCACCGGTGAGTTTTCGCTGAATCCGATGAACGATCGAGCAAATTTCGAGAAACACAATGCTACTAGGGGCTACTACAGACGTTCTCTTGTTTAAAAGATGGCGTGACAGAGCTGCTTTAAAACCAACCAAAATTGAGCAGCAAAAAGATTAATGCATATTTTGATAAATAAATCAAACTTTGTAAGTGCGCACTTATTTTTTGCGTATTTCTTTATTTATACGTACATTTCATATTTTGGCACACACAAAAAAATTCCACAGCCTTTCGGTTAAGCCGAATTTCGGATAACCGGGACTCTACTGTACTTAATATTTATAAGGAGCATATTAAGTGTATATTTAAATTTACATGAATTAAACTAGTTATATTCTAATGGAGCTTAATTTGGAACATATTTAAAGACCTATTTAATAAATTTATTTTGTTATTGTACTTATTAATTTAAACTTTGTGAAATTAAGGAAAAATATAAGGCCAGTTTGTGTATTTTTTTAAAGACCAGTTGGAGAAACAGATTACACACTTTAAAACATTGAATCCGGTTATTTATATATTAAATATTTTAAGATACAAGGACTTTTTCAACTTAGTAACATTCAGAAAATTCAATTCTTCACTATCCTCTTAGTTAGAACTCGTTATATTTTTAATAACTTAAAAATACAGGAAAAAACTTTTGACAAAAAAACTAAATTTACAATGAAATGCATTCTTGTATTACATTTCAAATGCAAAAAGAAAAGAAATTACATATAAACTAACTTACTTGATCATTTAAAGGTGGCACCCGCAACCTTTTCATAGCTTTTTGCCTATCACCAGCTTCTAAATGCCTCGTAACAATATTCTGTTGAAAAATGCAAAGTAATAGTCTAAATATGTTTGATTGATAAATACTAACGAAATTAATAAGGGTAGAAATGGTTTGTTTAAAAAAAATCATTTTCAAATGATTGCATTTCATAATCAAAATAATCATTAATTTGATCGTTATTTAATTTAAAACATTTCAGTTTTCATAGTGAAACATGGTACACAACACAACTTTATTTTTTATTGAAATAAATGACTGAAATAATGACTTCTATCAAACCATTTCAGTTCTTAAAGTTTAAAAATAAACTATGTAGTTACGGAAACGTAAAACTTAACATCCACTTAAAAGGATGTCAGTTGTCAAGAGGATATACAAGTTAGTTACCATAAATACATGATCTTTAAGTAAATCAAAATGTAGACTAGAAACATTTAGTAATTAAACATAATTAAAAGCTTTAAAGAACGAAAAATATGATAAACTCATAAAAAATATGATATACTGTATATACTTGTGTATAAGCTGAGAAATTTAGAACAAATTTACACCTTATACACGAAACATCAAATTTTAAAAAAAAATCCCTTATCCTTAAATTAAAACTAAAATTTAATAAACTTAAGATTTTGATACTATCTATTTAAAACAAAGACACAAAGGCGGTTAAATTCTTAATATGAAACTTCTCCATTCAGGGTCAGCAATGTCAATGACACTCAGAGCCAAATCCTGTTTTATTTTCAATTGGGTTTAAATTTTGCTGGTAAAATAAAAATAAAAAATACTGTCTGTCATGAACCGGTTTCTTATTTTCTTTAGAAAGCTCTGGCCTTATTTCCTGCCTCGACTAATACATAGGTTACCGATTTTGGAAGGATATTTGGCTTAAAAATGGGGGGGTCGACTTATACACGAGTATATACGGTACTCATAAATATAAGATAAATATAAAAGATACCAACCTCAGTGTCATGGATAAGTTTATCAATATCTTTGTTGACATAAAAGGGTGCAACATCTACCCACTGTTGGCGCCACTTGGCTCCACAATCAGTTCCTAACAGCTGAAAAGCACATCAAATATTTCAATTAATAATTGAGTAATATATATATACAGTTAAACTTTATTACAACGCCGACTCGTTTATAGCGTGAATTATTAATTAACTCCTTGGTTATAACATGGAATGTATACACTTAAAAATATACATTTATATGATATCCAAAATGCCTTCAAAAGAATTTTTTTTTTAAAAGATCTGTTTCACTATTTAAGTTCTTTATTTTTCGCCAAATGATGCGAAAAGTTGCCAAAGAAAAAGGCAAAATAAAACTATTACTAATAGCACATAGGGTTAAAATTGATATATTCAATAGAAGTCTTTTTATTACTTTAATAATATGAGTTTATATGTATTTTATAGGGATGCACCGAATATTCGGTTACTATTCGGTATTCGGCCACTTTAGCCGAATATTCAGTTTGGCCGAATAGCTGTACTATTCAGCCGAATAGTGAAATTTAAATTTTTTCAAAATTCATCATGTTAATTCATCTTCTAAAACGTCGAAAAAATTCCCAAACAGGAGTTGTTTTCTTTTTTGATAGACTCAAATTCTTAAGTTTTTGTTATTTATAATGTTAAATCAAGCTTTACTCAAGTTGTATTAAATAAACATGTCTCTTTAGGGGAACAGTTACTGTGAGTGGGCTTTAAAAAACAATAATTACCATGTGTATCGCAATTGTAAGCCATGGTTTTTTTTTAAGAAATTCTAATTTTCATTCTACCTCGGATCCACCTACTTTTGTTTATGTTTTCATACTTCTATTTTCGTTTTTGTGTTGTGATTTTTCCAGTTACACTTTCTAAAAGGCTTGCTTTAATAACAAACGAGTGCCACTCTATTGTGTATTGGTTTAATTAAAAATTAAATAGCTGTATTGTATTAAAATTATTGTGTGATTGTGTACTTTATGTTTGTGTTGAATTGAAATTGATGAATAATAAATACAACTTACTTAGATCTGACAAAAAATAAAAATTGGTTTAGGTAGGCCGAATATTCGTTATTTGGACAAATTTGGTATTCGGTGCATCCCTAGTATTTTACATGATTTACTACATTTAATGTTCAACCTTGTTTATAACCTTAGTCATTTATTACGTTATAAACAGCACGGTCCCAACAAGTTAATGTTGCTAGTTTTATTTTTAAATAAGGATACATTTACATAGCTTCAATGTGATCATATTTTTCTAACACACTTGAATTTAAAATTTTCATAAGCTAGGCATTAACATAAATTTCCTGGCGTAAGTGTCCAGGTAGAAAATAATTTTGTAAAATTAAAATCTACAAATAAATTTTAAAAAACGTACAAATCAAACTTAAATAAAGCATTATAATAGATTTAATTTAATTTAGAACTAAAACTCCTTCCTAGACTTTTTATTTAAAAAAAAGTTAAATAGATACAATAAAATGTCTAAGTGTTACCTTATCATGTTTCTTAAGTATTTTACGGAAACCAGTAAAATTAAGGTTCTGGTAGTTTTGCAGTAGAATTAAACTAAGGTAAAATTCACTAAATGCAAGTCGTAGTTCGTGCATCTTCCTGTACTGCACATTTCTTTTCACCTGACGGTTCAGCGCTTTTTTGACAGCAAATCTAAAGAAAAAAACTTTAGTTAGTTCAGAATAATTAACTTAGAAGTACCATTGAAATAAGCATCTAATTTTAATTCGTTAAATGCAAAAGCAACACAATGTAAGCTATACTTGCAATGTTAATACAGATTATAGCAAATTGTTTTGATAAAAAATTAGAGATGGTTTTAGAACAAAAGTCAATCATTGATGATATTGACCTTAATTTTTTTTATCCACAATTAAAGTAATGTGCAATTTATTCAATGTATTTAAGAATTTCATTACAAATTAATACCACGAAATAATTCCTAATTTTATTTTTGCAAAAGCATAGAAAATCAAAATATTGCTAAATATATTCGCTTTTTTTGTATCAGCATCATATCAATGGGGGAGCCATCGATAAGCTAGTCATTTTTATATATAATTTTTACATTTTAAGGATGAAATATTTTGTCCAGCTAATTTAGTCAAAAGTCGCTTGTAAGAAGGGGCCTACTGTAACCAAAACTTTATTCCTTCACTTTCGTTTTGCCTGGCTACTCTATTAAAAAAAATTCCACCAGGGCTGCTTTATTGGTGGCTAAGCCTTAGCTGACTTAGTATATTCCCCAGAACTAAAAGCCATTATTTTGTGGCACCATCTTGGCGACTCTCGTTACCAATTTTGATGCTCAGATTGCAATGAATCTGAGCTGTCTGTGGATGTTAAAAGTAGTGAATAACCAACCTTTTCCCTCTAGCAGATCCGGCTGAATTATCGTTGTTGATTGCATTGTGCAGCTCGCTTTTAAGATTGCCAGATTTGCGGGTAGCCTCGGCTATTTTTTCTAGAAATAAAATACAGGCATGATTATGTTTTAAAAATAAAACAACGGGTAACCTTAACAGTGTAAAGACTATAAAGAAAATTTAATCACCTGAAAAAAATGTGTTGATTTTTCTAAGCTCTTTTTCTGAATGGTGGAAAAAGTCCTCGTCAAAATTCGCAAAGTATCGCGTGATGTCACTTTGATCAACCACTGAAAAAAAATCAAAAATAAAATTGATTAGCTAAATTTAGCAATATTCGGAGACAATCTTTTTCAAACACCCTGTTTTATTATTACAATTCAATACGCTCAAATTCTTTACACAAAAAAAGATGATTCTATTGTCAGTTTTAAAGTTTAAACTGAAGAACCTTAAAAATAATTTTATTAGAAAAAATAACTTAAGTTTTTTTTTAATCTTCTACCATCCCACAATATTTTTTAAAATAATAAAAAACGATCACCTATTACAACTTCAATGTTTAACCTTTAAATAATAGACTTTCCTATACACTAATTATGGAAGGTTTTACTTAAGATAAAAAAAATCAAATTTTAATTAAATTTACCTTCAGGTGACGGGGCCCTCTCAACACCAGAGTACAGCATTGCTTTCATTTCCTAGAGAAATGAACTATGTCAGAAGAAGAACATACAATGTATTATGACTGGATACAAAG
Organism: Oedothorax gibbosus; assembly: GCA_019343175.1. Classification (NCBI taxonomy): domain Eukaryota; kingdom Metazoa; phylum Arthropoda; class Arachnida; order Araneae; family Linyphiidae; genus Oedothorax; species Oedothorax gibbosus. Next base: position 19,300,005 of record CM033275.1, on the reverse strand, counting down.
TTGAATATGAATTCATTGGATATTAGTTACTCTTCCATTTTGAAGTCGCCAAAAATTATTATACAACCGCTTTCCAATATAGTAAACTTTAACTGTGTTTACTGAGGTGCTATAACTGATTATACTGTGTTTTATTGTCAGAAAATTTCGTTTGAAGAGATTTGCACCCATAAAATGGAAAATTACCTAATATTATTAACACAATGTCTCAAGATTTGAAAATAAAAGTCTAACGTCAAAAAATTATTTAAGCTATGTGGTTTTCGTTACAAATATTGAAATTTTTAAGGTTACATTTATTTTGAAAAGAAATTTTTAAGTTGTTCTTCCAGTTTGGAAATGTTTTTAAGGTCTAGCTCATAGCTTTAATTTGGTGGATCACTTGTATGTGGTATTTGGGATATAATTTAGACTGACCAATTGGTTTGTATGTAACTGTAACAGCCTCCATTCTTAGTACAACAATATAGTTTGAAAGCTAAAAAAAATAGCTAAAAGCTAAATTTAATGTTTTATGATTAATAAAGTACCTAAGCAACATGTTTTTTTTTTTGAAGAAATAACACTTACTCGACTGTTTACTTATGATAAAATATTCATTGTTACTTAAAGTAAAAAATGCCTGATTACAGACTAAATTGTTTATAAAGTAGAATTATAACAAAGGAGATTTTATTTATAGACCCCTAACACTATTTTAAAATTAAGGGGTATTTTTTTTATTTTTAAAGAACCTTCAAATATAGAGTAACTTAAATCTATAGTGAAAACTTTATTTGCAGTTGTAATGAGAGTCAGTTTCAAATGCTGCTACGGCAATGCTCAACCGAGTTGCTTGTCCAGTAAAAATGTATAAAAGTATTTTTTTTTAACTCGAATTACCGAATTGTAACCCCAAAAAATTATTACTTTATTTGCATCAACAATAAAAATATTCTCAATTGTAATCTTTCTAAATTCTTTACTGTACAGACGACAGGGCAGAAAACCAAACCAAAACTAACCAAAGAGACGAAAGATTATTTAAAGAACAAGATACAAAACAAAAGATAATTCAAAGAACAAGAGACACAACAACAGATAACAATGATATAATGGCGACCTTGATAAATTATCAATCATACAAGGAATATTTTACCTCATATTGTATGTATTGTTTCCGCCACTCAGGTGTGATATGGGCTGCTAAGTGTTCTGCGAACTTCATTCTTTCTGCAGTTTATATTTGATCCCTTGGGACGTATTTAAAGCAAAAAAATCCGTTCGACTCCCTTGTTTCCATTTATGTAAGATTGCAGAAATTTGCAACCTTAACCTTTAAATGAAAGAAGTTTACTAGATAGCAAACTTCGCGATACAAGTCAGGCGGGAGTGAAAAAAAAATGGATTTGTGATGTTACCAAACAGATGAAAGTAAAAAACAATTAGTTACGGTTGGAAGGGGTTTTCTTAACTGTTTCCTATCAGTGAAATAATTAAAATTTATTTTTTTCTAAAATATGTATAAATAATCAAGAATTGAAATTTTCTGATAGTTTAGTTCATGTGTTTTATTTCTCATATGCCATAAGAAAATGTTGCAATAAACAGATTAATTTTAGACGCAAATTTTAGCGACATCTATACTCCAAATTTCCAAGCATGGCTGTTTGTTTATTTTTGACGATGGACACACCGGATCAACGCTTATTTCGGTGAATTCATACACTCTTTAAAAATATTTTATTTTTCATTTATTTGTATTGGAAAAACAGAAAATCATGGCTATGGCTACTCCAAATACAGTGATTAAAGATGATACGGGTAAAAATTATAATTCTTAAGGGTTTTCTACATTTAAAATACTACACAGTTTCCAAGTGCATAGTATAGTACAGTTTACATGTTTTGTAAACTAGTATATTCTCTTAATATTAAATCATAACAAATGCTTTACGAGAAACAGTAATTTAACTCTTATCCTTCTGATAAAGTGTTAATTCGCGCATTTTTAAGCTGAAAAAATTAAAATTATTCATGTGCTATTTACCAATGATTTAAGATAGTTAATTGAACTTATAATCAAAGAGGGTGCTAATTGTTTAAGGGTTTATTTACCAAATGCTAACTTATTTCTTGTTATCAAAAGAGGTACAATTTTTTTTATATGGGGTCTTAAACACTCAACTTAATCCCACTTATAAAGCTCGTTTAGACTCCACTGTGCTAACTTCCATGTAGCCTAGTCTTCTTTTTGAAAGCTCTAAACAGCTCCTCTCCTAACTTGCTCTCTAAAATTCATTTTGGTGCAGCTATGATATAATGGCCGGCCTGTTCATTGGCTTCTTTTGGTGAACTTGAAAATTAAATGTGGGATTGCTATACCTATTGAGTTGTATAAAATATGAAGTGGAAGGTTTGCCATATTTGGGCATTTTTGTTACTTTGAAACGTAGGGCGTATTGCCAAATCAAGACGGGCCATTATATCATAGCTGTTCCTCTATTAATCCTTACAATGCTAAATTTGGGATTTTCTAAAAGCCTAGTTGTTAGTGAGGAATAGTAATAGGAAGGAGGTATAGCCTAATATCACCAAATCTCACGTAGGGGGTCTCGTCAAATATCACATAATTTTCCGCTAAAAAACATCAATGTAAAATAGCGAGAAAATATAGTAAAATTCCAGTAAAATGTGTTTCTGTACTTAAATTTGGCAAAATATTGCGTGATAATATTCATCGTGGCTTTACGAACCATATTTCAAAATGTTGGAGCTTTAGAAAAGTATTTAAAATTCACCAAAAAAAAGAAATGAAACAAAAAAATATGAATGTTGAAAAATCATGTAAGATTACGGGGAGGGGGGTTTCGAGCCAAATATCTCAAAATCTTACCAGGGGGTGGTGGGTCAAAAAATCTTCAAGATTGCATCAAATGATTAATAAACAACCCTTTAAAAAGTAGTACCGTACTGCGAAATGCAGTACGTCTGGTCATCCTAGCAATGTATTACAGTCAAACCCTGTTAACGTGAACTCAAAGGGAGCACCGAAACATTTCTTGCTAACCGTCAGGAATTGTTTTACATTGAACCAGTGAATAATTTAAAGAGAATAACATTTTAAAAAGTATTCTAATTTTATAATGTAATGTTCTAATAATGTACAATTAGTAATTCAATTAATAAAATTCATTTGGAGAAGTACATACTATAGAAAAATTAGGTTTAATATTTTTTTTTTAATTTATGTTTTTTTCATTTGTTCTTCAAATCTTAGTAAGAAATAAAGGGTCAAATGCTTAATTTTCTGTTCTGATTTTGTGTTAAGCGTGTTCATGTTATTGAGGTTGGACTGCATTTTTAACTTTTAATTATCTGTTTCAGGGACATACATCCCCGCCACCCAGCGTCCAGACGGCTCCTGGAGAAAAGCCAGAAGGGTCAAAGATGGCTACATCCCTCAAGATGAGATGCCTCTGTGAGAATATTTTAAATTATCTTACTTTGTTACTTTTACTGCAAATGATGCAATTTATTGCTATGAGGTTGTTTCAGGTTATGTATGTCTACTGTTTTCATTTTTGCATTTCCTGTGATTTTATTGATTGTTTAAATTTTACTCTTAAAATGAACAATTAATTTTGTCTTCTGCTTATTTTTCTATTTAAAGTTCTTTATGTGCAACTTGTTTTTAATTTGATTTTATTATTATTTATTAATTTTAATTGTTATTTATTAAATTTTATTAGTTTTAATTTGATTAAATGTTAAGTCCGCAAAGCATTTACAAAAAGTCAATAGTTTTGACTATTCGAAAACTTTAGATGATATAATGTCTTACGAGGAAAAATTATGTGATATTCGTTTAGTAAGGTTGACTTATGACTTATGACTTTGGAGGGGGGCTCTGTGTGAGCCAAGCACTGCGACCAGTGGTCTATTGTACTATCCCCAAGAAATAAATCCCTCGTTCTTATAAGAAGAGCCCCGTTGCCGAAGCAAAATTCAGCAAGGATCTGATAGGAATATCCTGGAGTTCCCAGGGCTCAAGTAGGTGATGCCCCAGATGCTCAAATCTGTGAGCTGCGAAATTCTCGCATTCACAGAGAATGTGGGTGACCGATTCATCCTTGTCCTTACAGCCTCTACAAGTGGGATCGTTGAGGACCTTCATAATGGTAAGGTGCCTTTTAAGGGTGCAGTGGCCAGTAAGTAGACCTACAGCCCTGCGAATACCATTACGGTTTAGACCGAGAAGCTCTTTGTGGCGAGAGCTGGGGCAACCTGAGTTAAGTTCCCTAGCTTGTCTTTGATTAGTCGAACTACGCCAATCGGTGTACTGTTGGTCTCTGAAAATGGAAAGAACAGTACCTCTGATAATGTCACTGGAAATGCCAAGAGCAGGCTCTGGACCAACAAACGAGGTACCAGAACCTGACCTGGCCAGTTCATCAGCCATTTCATTGCCTGGAATTCCTGAATGACCAGGAACCCAGGATACTGTAACCTGGTTAGCGATTGCAAGGCTGCAAAGAAGAGTGTAGCATTCCCAAACCAAAGGTGAAGTGAATTTGGGCTTTAGTAGAGCTAAAAGAGCTGCTTGGCTGTCAGAGCAGATGGAAATGGATCTGCTGTGATAGCCCCTATGTAGGCAAATGTGACAGCACATAAGTATTGCAAAGACTTCAGCTTGGAAGACTGTTGAGTATCTGCCAAGAGGGAAAGACATTTTTGTTCCATCTGATGAACAGAAAACACCTGCGCCCGTAGAGCCTCCCAATTTGGAGCCATCTGTGTACCAGACCACGAAGTTACTAGCACCGAAAGGATCAGTGTTCCAATCATTCCGTGATGGAAAGAGGACTTTGAAGGGTTTGTGAAAACCGTTTCTTCCGAGCATACAGTCGCTGGGCATATTGAGAAGGTCATTCTCAGAGACTCTTAGTAAGGTTAGAAAATATTATATTGTTCAAAAAAATAGTGTAATTCCAAAATGTCCAAAAATGAAAAAAACTACCACTGAAACTGTTGTCACTCACAACATGAAACAGGCCCATTATTTTTCAAACTTTAACACAATTTATGTACGCTCTGTAATCTAGTGCAAAGTCTTTTCAGTCAGTATTTGTTTCTGTAATACTTGGGTAATTCCAAAGTGATATAGTTTGGTGAATTTAGTTTTTTAAGTAATAAACATCAATTATTGGTAGGCATGTTTTTAAATATTAAAATTTTTAACAGGCTCAACTTTTAGTCACTAAACATGATAGCGGTATGGCTAAGTTATAATGTAATTTATATTTAACTGAATGTCCAAATTGCTTTGAGAATTATTATCCTTAGTGTTGATGATCCTGAAATGTTTTAGCTGTCAAAATATCTGAAAAAACTAGGGGTGTGTAACACGACTTTCAATCACCATTCAATAAATCAGTACACACATGTAAAGGTAATTATCTACCCTTAATTTCAAAAACGTTATTATGCTGTCTGACTGGTACTTGGAACTTGTTTACCAATAGTGGAGTTCATAACACTTTTAGTTGGAGCTGTAAATTGGTTTCAGACAGACAAACCAATGTTCAAAAACCACTTTAGAATCAGCACCCTCCAAAACGTGTACAAAACACCAAATCTCCGTTTTGGATTTTTGACCCCATCACAATACTTTATATTTCATATTTGGTAATTGGAAGTAAAACCCTTTCTCTGTGAAGTGCCATTTAGTACATTTGAACATGATTATAGTGCTTTTTTTTCTCCTGATAAGTGTTATTATTTCTTCCTTTAATCTTATATAATCCTCTTCTTTCATTACTTTAAAATCCAATTTAATTTAGTGTTTCCCCAACTAATAAATCTTGACGTTTCCGATCAACTAAAAATTTGTACATTACAGATACGAAAGCAAAGGAAAACAATGGGCCAAAAACCGACCCACCCTACCCGTGGGGCTCGACCCATGCTACTCCATACCCCAAGCGACCAAAAACGGCCCGAAGAAGATCCCCGGACTTTCTGACACGGCCAAACCCTCTGACGCAACACCAAAAACCTCTTCTTCTAAGAAGAAGAAAAAGAAGAAAGACGACACGGCCAAAATAGTCCCAGTAACTAACATGATCGAAAAGATGGACATTAATTCCACAAAAACTGACCCCGTGAGTGCGACGGTCGACCCCGCCAAAAGGATACGGAACCTCAAGAAGAAACTACGGGATATAAACGCGCTCAAATTGAAGATCGAGTCCGGAGAGTTGGCTAATCCGGAGAAAGACCAGCTTGAGAAGATAGCGAGGAAGGGGGAGATTGAGGCGGAGATAGAGGAATTGGAGCTGGAGTTAGAGGAATAGAGGAGGGTTTGACTTTGACTTGGTAGCTGAAAAAGTGTTGAAGTGGGTTGAGGAGGGTTTAACCTTGTGACACGTAGTGGAAAAAGGGCTGTTGTTTAAGAGGGTGGGTCAGCTCCATACTGATACTGCAAGAAAGAAGACTGTATCTGCAATTTTGGCGTTGTTGGGTTATTAGCATTCATATACATAACAATAGATAATCTATCTTATTTTGAAAGCCAGTAAGCATAACTACATTAGAACTATGTGAATACCAACTTTTTATTTGACCTTGGCATTGAATGAAACAAGGTTTCTTCTATTTCTTAAAACTCAGTTTTTGCAGATATGGTCCTTTTTCTTGCAGCATAGACCTCGGGCATTAGTTTTACAATCCTGACTTTTGTGAAAGTATTGCTGCTTACTTATGTAAGTATTTTTTCACCAAGTATGGAAATTGTAATAACAGCAAAATAAAATGCATTTGAAAGGCTAGCTTTTGGTTATTTAATAATTGAAGAGCTTAGTGGAGGAACGTGCTAAGTGACAAAAAGCTGAAAACAAGAAAATGGGCTTTAAAGTTTTTAGTTTGCACTTAAATCCATTAAAAACGGTAATAAATATACTTGACGTTTTTGTAAAAAGGAAAAAGTAAGGACTTTTAGTTAAAAGTTTATCTTTAAAGAAAATAATACGTTCATTGACACAAAACAATTGAAACAGGTTCAGAATAGTGTCGTAATGTGTTAATAATTTATTGTCATACTTTATTAAATAATCAGATGAAATTTTCCTCTCCTATTTGTTTTATTTTGCAGTTATTAGGATTTCCATGCTTGGTGAAAAAAAAAAAAAACGCTTACCAATACTTTGACATGTTTAGAATTTCAAAAATAATTCATGAGGGTATGGGAATCCCTCGTAATGAAATGAAATACAGTCCCTTGTCCTACTACTGTACTGAATTGTAGAATGCAGCAAAAAGTTTATTTTACTTTTCATTTAAATCATGTTTAAGTTTGTGAACACTTTGTACGGCAGCTAAATTGCTGAACAGTTATTTTTAATGCTGCATCGACTTCCAAATTCTCTTTTAAATCTATCGATTATTTATTGTTAAGGGTGGAATTTGGAAATGTCAGTAAAAAAGTTTGAAAAAAAAATAGCACCTTTAGTTTCTTTAACAAATGAATTGTTGATAATTTTTTTTATTACAAATATTACTTTATGCTAGTATAAGGTGCTTTTTAGCCTACGCATGTAATAAAAGATATATTATAAACCAAAGAACATAAATTATCATCAAGGCATTCATAGGAAAATAATGCATGCAAGATTTATAAACTTATTAACACTCTGAAAGGTTACTTTTCTGATTGCATTTTAAATCATAAAAATTTGAGTATTTTCTTAATCTGATTAATAGAATATATTGAGTTTTTATATGTTGATGACGTAGGATTTAAATAATTTTAGCATATCAATATTTATAAAAAAAAATATCATAATCTATTTTCAAATGATGAATTTTGCTACAGTTGCATGACAAACCGAACTTCTTTTAACGTTTTCAACTAATCTAATAGTTTATTTCTGCCAACCAACTTTTTGCTGCATTCTGAGAAAAATTTAAAACAATCTATTATTAGAAAATGAAGTGCTTTTTTTTACTTGTCTAAATCAGTGCATCAGATTAATGAATTACATTTGTTCAGAGCCTTGTACTGTCATTGTCAGTCCATAAAATCATTGTTTTGCTTTGGGACTCAAACTGGTTCCTGTTTATGTGTGAGAAAGTTATGTTTGATTTATTCGACTAGGATATTAAAAACTGTTTTTTAAATATAAATTGTGTTTTTTTTTATTTGATGAAAATCACATATTTTATTGTATTAGATTTGCCGCTCAGCTTGAAAATATTGAACAAGAATGATATATTGGAACTTTTAAAAGGAATTTCAAAGTTCATCTAACTTTACATTAAAGTTTCATTGAAAACTATAGATTATGTTTATCCTCCCAAGACTTATAGTTAAACTCATAGTTTCCTTTCACAGAAGCCACGACCATGGGCGGAACTATAAAACACACGCGAAGCAATCAAATGAAGAGAAAATTTCATCCGTTTTATTTTGTCTTTATCTGGTTGCTCCGTGCGTTTTATAGCTCCCCCCATGGTCGTGGCTTCCTTTAATTAGGGCATTTGTTAATTGACCAACTGCTAAAGCTGTATTATGTGAGTAATTTACTCACATAATATAGCATAATTAAGCAGATATTTTTATCTTTTGAATTAAACATTTAGGATCAGTTAAGAACTTTAATGGTTTGTTAGAAGAGGATCTAAAAATCACTTTTCGTACTTGTTTTGCAGATATCAGTCATTTATTTGTATAAAAATTGATGTAGAACAAGGTTGAAAAATGATTTCGAGGTCTTGTGCAAAACTTTGTTCACCAGTCAATTTTAAAGACTTGTGTATTAAAAAGAAGATTAATTTGAATTTATTTCCTGATTCTAAGTAGTTGAGGGAAAATATATTGTAAAAATCTGGATGCACACAAAGTAAGCTTTTTTTATAAACAATTTATTAAATACTAAATCACTTACATTGATATATATTACAATGATGAATTAATAGCAACACATGAAGTATATTGATAACGACGCTTTGCTTTGAAATACATTCAATTTAACATTGAGAGTTTTCAAACTCCGCATTTAACCATTTTACAGTCAAATTAGTTTTCAAGGGGGTAGACGTGTAATTATGTATGCAAATAAAATATTATTTAAAACATAAATACAAAACTTGCAGTTATTCCGAAAAAAATTCTATAAATTTTAATAACACATACGATTTCATACATACTTGTTTAGGAACAAATTCAATTCAGCCACAAACTAGCTGAATTATTTAACTGATATCCTATGTCAAGAAATACTAATTCACAAAAGTTAGTTTATTTAAAATAAAGTTTCTTCAATTTTTGGTTATGTGTTTTACTACATAGTTACAACTATACCAACTTAAAACTTTTTTTTTAAATTTGTTTAAACAAACCCTTTCTGTTGAAAAAAATTATGCTAATAAAATAATTCTAACTTTTAAATACATAAATGGTCAAATGTAAGATTTACAATACATTTCAGATAAATCTAAATTGCAAACACACTTTTTACCCATACACGTTCTTTAACTCAAGATTAAGCCAAATTATTTATTAGACATTTTTAAAGTTATACAATTTAGTTAAGCATTCTTGAACACACAATATCATATATTTGTACAAAAAAATTACTTAATATAAATTATGTAACATCAAGTATGTACAAATCATGTTTCACACAATAATTTTCTTGAGTCCACAATTCTTTCAGGATTCCTCTTGTCCGACTGAAAATATAAAAATACTAAATAGAAGCATCCTATTTGGATTTTAATAAAAATAAATGTTACGAGTATTGCTATGCTAGACAAATGTAACAATATAAAGCAAAAATTTATTAGGAATGTGTAACACATGACATGACTTTCAAATACCACTTGATAAATTAATATGAATAAAGGTATTTTAGAACCATATAATGTAATTCAATAATTTTTAAACATAAAAAGCATTTGCACACAAGCTATTTTCTCATAAACCTTATTATGACGTCTGACAGGTACTGGTATCTTATATAAGAAATTTGAAATCCGTCGCTTTTTTAGGTCGATCTGTAGAGTGGTTTCAGACAGGCGGGCGAAACGATAGTCAAAAACCACTTTTTACTCTCCAAAATGTATAGAAAACATAAAATCGCCATTCCAGATTTTCTACCCCATCGCAATACACTTTCATTACCTTATATTTCATATTGGGTAATTTATGGGTACTTTCCTAGAGAACGGTCAATTGAAAATCTAATAAAAAAGTTCTAGCCTACATATTAGGGATCGACCGATGGTGAATTTCGATGGGCCGATGACGATTGTTCAAAAGTTACATTGGCCGATGGTCCGATGTTTCCCGCCTTCCATCGGCCGATGGAAAAACCATGTGTAATCCATAAAAAAATAGGAAATAACGCGATCCCTCCGATTTCCATATATTTTTAGAATTGTATGTCTGTGTTCGATTTAGTCTTTTTTTAAATACAATTAAAATTTTAAGGTATATAATAATAACGACAAAAGCGATATTTTGAAGAAAAAAATCAGATTTAACAGCTTTTTAATAAACATAACATAAACATATGATACAGTAAAGTCCTGTTTATCCGGAATGCTCGGGAAATTGACTCTTCCGGATAATCGAATTTTCCGGTTAATCGGAAGTCGCCAAATAGGGTTACCAAAAAATGCCGATTTTTTTTTTCGGAAAACACAAGAGATATTAGCTGCATCTTATATAAATTATAATGTAAATAGGCAATGTTGTATTTATAATAATAATAAAATATATGCAAGTGGAAGATTTATGATTGTTATATTTCTGGCAGTTAATTGTACAAGAAAAGATCAATAGTTCAACTAAACTTAAGGCCAGTTTTGTCCAAAAAACATTTTAAAATATCTATAGTAACTAACAACCACTATTTCATAGCTTAATAGATAGAGAACCCATGTTTTTTACGAAACAGCTCACTATCCCGTATAAATAAAGTATCAAGTTCAATTTTTTTATTAATTAAAAAAACAAGGTGGAACAATGAAAATTTTATTCCGAAAAATATATAAAAAACTGTAATGGGGTTGTTTCACGGAGGATCTGTCAATAGCTCTGCGGTTTTGTTTTCATGTCTTTCGAATTACTTTTGTTGATATTCGAAATTGAGTTTTCTAAGAATAAGTTATTTTAGTTGTGATTTTTTTAAATTACAACTTCTTGCTGTGCTGTTGGTTGTTTTAATCATTTATCAAGGAAAACTTGTATTGAAAGAAGTTGGAATTTTAAAAAATTAACAACTAAAATATTCTCTTCAAAAACTCACTCCCGAATACCAAAACAACAGTAATTCGAGGGACAGGAAAACTAAACCTCAGAGCTATTGCCAGATCCTCCGTGAAACAACCCCATTACTATTTTTATAGCTTAAAATTTTTGAAAATAAATCTAAGGCATATGAAACTATATGTTACAAATTTAAAAGTTTTTTTTTTTTTTTTTTTTTTACAATTATATGTTTATAAACAAAATGATGGTAAAGCAAATTGATCCAATCAACTGAGCTTAAAATTTTTGAAAATAAATCTAAGGCATATGAAACTATATGTTACAAATTTAAAAGTTTTTTTTTACAATTATTTGTTTATAAACAAAATGATGGTAAAGCAAATTGATCCAATCAACTGAGTTTACACATAGAGTTTTGATAACTTAAAAAACAGCTCAAGAAATACCACCTATTTAAAGCCATAATCTAAGTTTTAAAGGTATCAGGAATAACTAAAAGCTGTTAAAAAATCAATATGGATTTAATCTGTCCAAGCCTTAAAACAGCCAAATTTAGATTTAAAAAAAGTTGATTTTTGCCGCATGAAAACTTTCATGCTTGGTGATAACTAGTAAAATTTTAACCTGCCAAGGTATTTATTACCTTTGTATGCATATTCGAGAGCACTTGATATTGTTTTCATGTCATTTTCAATGCTCCTGGCCCAATTTTCAACATCACCAATTTCCTGGAATAAAGCAAAGTACAAATTAAAAAGAAACTGCATCAGCTTAAAAGTAAAAAAAAAATACTGTGATGTGATAATTTTAACAAGTGTTTAAAAGCAGTTCACAATTTTCTTTGGAAACTAAATATTTTTATAACCACACATATTTAAATTATTATATTAATTGTTACCTAATTAATATTTTTAAATTAAATAATTTTCAAATATGTAAAAGAGTCAACTACTATAAGTCAAAAATTTCTGGCAGTTAACATGTGGCTCTCCTGAAATGAAATTTTTCAGCCCTCAAGTCCAACTGTATCAAACCTTTGTGCACTGAATTAAGATTAAATTTTAATTATTTGCTGTTGACTATTTTGAATCTATATGTGCAATTAATAATAAAATATTATGATGAATTAAAAGATGGAGCATAAAATGCACTTTATGATTAATTTATTTCTGCTTTTTCTCCTATCTATCTATAAAATAATTAAACTACACCAACCAGCAAAAAAAAATGTTGAATGAATATAATTTAACATTTAAGTCTTTAACACGTTGACTGCGACGATAGCGATGGAAAATGTTTATCGATAGATGCTGATGTGAAGTAGAAGAACATTCTGTTCTTAAAACCACTTCGTTACAAAGAAAGTGAACTAACTCTAAGTAAAAATCTTAGTTTGAGGTCATGAAATTACAAGATTAGGTTGAACTAACGCCGCTAACTAAAGCTACACGACAGCTAGTCGTAAAAATACTGTTGTACGTTCCTGTTGAAATGTTCCTGGCCTTTTCCGACCGGATAACTCATCATCTGTCACTAATTATCGAATTGAAAGCCAATAACCAGTTTGTTTCGGTGATTAACTTTTAGACTATGAAATCATCATTAAATTTTCATAATTCATATTTTTTGGGGTTGTTTTTGTTTTAAAAAAACTTCAAAAAAATAAAACAGACTATTTGCAATTTTTTGTAGCTAGATAGTTGAATAACAAACTAAACCGCACTGCGAAATGCAGTATGTCTGGTCGCCCTACACTTGAGACAAAAGATTTAATTTCCTTGTAATTTTAAATAGAATATACTCTTTCAAATCATCAAGTATTATTCCAAGCACAGTGGGATTTGTTTCAAAACGGTAAAACCTAATATTCTAGGTTCTATATCCTCAAATTGATCACCAAATAACCTTAAATTTGCTTGCGGTGTTACCATAAATCAAATATAGGTGTTAACATCCCTACATAATTATGGCAGTATTATATTTGTCGTCAATAGGCGAAAGATACACTTCGCAATAACACAAAAACTGCATAAGCTTTAAAATCTATGTATGGAAATTCATCAGTCACATCTGGGATTGCTAGGTGTCAATTAAATATCATACAAAAGGGTAGATGAAAGAGCTAGATCGTGTAGTTTGTGTAACCACTACTAGACCATCATGTTTATCAAGTTTTCAAACGAACTTGAACTCATAAGAACGGTTGGCGAAATGGTACTATGAATTTCATCAGAATGTGCTGTTATCAGTGAATCGAAAGCACGCCACGTGCTGGAGCGTGATTAGCAGTCAAAGTTTTAATGTTTTGAAACTGAATACAACATTATTAAATTTCCCACCACCATCTATTTTCCTTTAAACAAACAATGAAAAGTAAAACAACATTCTTTACAATGGTACTATCAGGGCATAACAATTTGGCACAGGTAACTAAAATTTAATTTTTTCTGAAGAATTTACTTTACCTTTGTAGACTATCATGTTCGAAAACCATGCAATGCAATCAAAAAGTTGCCTCCATTTACTTCAAATGAGCAATGGAAAGTAAAACAGCAGCTTTATAAGTATCATCAGTAGATTAAAGGTTAACAGATGAACCAAAAAACAGTTTGCACATAAGCACAGGATGAATCAACCAAAAAGTGATATCTTTTTATTGTAAAATGAAAATTAACTAATAAAATACACAATTAATAAAAAGTATTAATATTTCTTATCAAACAAACCTTCAGAACTTGACTGAAGTTCTCAACAAGTTGAAGCCACTGGGAAGTTTGCTTAGCGAAATTCGTAACATTCGCATGCAGCTGCTTGGATTCGTAATCTAGACGCTTCTGGTTGAGATAGGCTTGAGCAACACTGAAATAAAATAAAACATTTTAAGAGGGATTGTCAGTCGCATAGAGCTAATGCAATTGTTTTTTAATCCCAACTTCCGCAGAAATATTGCTTTGCCATGTTGGCCCTTTTTCCCCAGGTATGGGAATCAACGTTACATCGAAATGAAACAAATTTGAAACGAAAATGTTATCTAGTTTTTAATTACATATTTTTGAAGTTTTAAAATGCCAAAAATATACAGCAGATAGCGACGCTATTTTAAAACTTTATCAATTAATAATTAAATAACCGTATGTTATTTTCTTTTCAGTTTTGTTTTAAATTGATGTTATGATGATTCCCATACCTGATGAAAATGAGATAACATGGCAAAGCAATTCTTTTGCAAAAGTTGTGATTTTTAAACTAATGCATTGGCTCTTTGGACTGACAGTCCCTCTTAAAAAACTGTCAGATAAGTCCAACCAGTTGGTTGCCTAGTTTACCTGCATTTGGTTGGCTCTATGTCAACTGAATTGAAGAGTACAAGAAAAAAAACCTTCATTGCATAATAATATGTCTGCATAGGCCTCTTTGGCCACGATAGTTAGTCATCGCCTAAAGTGGTGTAAGGAAGCCTGTTTCTTACTTGGTTCTTCTTTCACGGTAACCCTGATACCCGCCAGACACGAGTTCAATGCTTGTACCCGAGGCTGGATTTCTAAATATGCTAAGTAGGCTGTAGCCTAGAGCGGCGAATTTTTTGGGGCGGCAAATTTTACGACTAATAACAGCAGCATTCGGCATAAAAATATTATTATAAAGATACGAAAATTTTTACGAAAGAAAACAAATAATTTACATTAATGCGTAAACGTATATATAATACTAATATTTCGTAGCAAACGTGGTAGCTGGGAGGGCAATTGCACCCCTCCTCCCGGATTTCGAAGTTGAAAGAAAAACAGTCGAACAGTTTAAAAATGATGGCCGATTTCGCTTTCAATTTAGCGTGTAAAGGTACATAGAGGATTTTAATATGTGTTATCTATTTTAAACAGCACATACCACCCCATTTTGCAGCTAATCAGCTACCTTTCCCCAAAGGGGGAGAATGTTGTGACAGGGGCGGCAAATCAATCGTAGCCTACAAGCGGCAAATCTTTAAATCTGGCCCTGCTTGTACATTGAAAGAAGAAGCAAGGGAGAAACTGGTTTCCTGTCGCCAACGTCCCCCAAACAGATCTTATTACAGAAAGATTCCTGTGCGGTCTAAGGGTTCTTAATCTGGACTCTTCAATTTAGTTTAACTCTCTAAGAGATACAGAAGTATAAACCGATCACCTGACTTTCAGGTTTTCAAGAAACACATGAAATTTAAAAAAATGCATAGATTTTAAATTAACTTAATATTAATAGTGGTCTTTTAACCACAATTCTGTTTAATTCCATATGGCAAGTATTATGCTTGTGAAATGCAATTGTTCCTAAGATGGTAATTTAAATTTTATACACTATTTTTTTTTTCATTTTATAAAGATTTGAACTTTCACAAAATGAGTAATTTCTCCTGAAATTAATAGGAAAGTATTAAAAATAAATAATGCTAGAGCTTTTTCACATATTTATTTTTGAACCTGCAAATAATCAAACACATTTTAAAGGAACTTGACTTAAAATACAGTAATTTTAAGATTAAATGAAAAACATGGAACTTAGTAACTCATGACTAAAGCCCAGAGTTACCTTGTAATGAATTATTGCTTACCCAACATTTAAATGATCCACTAAAGCAGAAGTCAGAGTACTCGCAGCAACTACTGCATCTTTCCTCTTTTTTTCTAATAAAAATATTCAAAATATTAAATTAAAATATGCCTAATGATAGATCTGAAAATATTGAGTTGAATTACACAAATTGGTACTTTTCCAATATGTGGGCACAAACGACAAATTTGCCAAAAAAGTAGAACTGCCTCCAACTAGAATATTTCGGGCGGTAATCTTTAATTGTATATGTATTATCATCTTTTAACTGTGTTTTGTCGCTAAAAAATTCTGTTTGTTGCAAAATATTAGTTTTTAACAAGACTTGTGCCTATGAAAAGGAAAACTACCTACAAAACATCAAAATGAATATAATTCAACTATTAGTTTATACAAAATCTAAAATTTATAAGAATTATTCCCCAATTGCCTTGAAATTGTAAAAAAAAACTGTTTTGAGTTACAGGTCGTGTTACAGTACAAGTTGCAATTTCATTCACTTAAAAATTGTTTTAACATAAAAATTCTCCAAAAAATTTTTGATTTAATTGGTAGAGATTTACTGTACGATCCCCCTTGGCGAACTTTCCAAAATTACGCCAAAAGTCGTATTTTGGCGCTTTTTTTTTCAAAAATAGGGTTGTTGGAAAATGTCATCGGTGCAAAGTCATAGAATTCGAATCATCAGTCGAAGTCAGACAGTTTGCCCGGAAAAAATTATTTATCGCCAAATCCAAAAAAATCACGCCAAGGGGAACCGTACAGTAAATCTGATCCATTTAATTTGTATGCGCTCAAATTAAAAATTTTTACTAATTTCTTGCCATTTATGACACTAAAAATATTTTCTAGTTGGGCAAAACAAAAATATTTCCTTAAAAAGAATAATTTCTGTATACATAAACAAGTTTACAAGTATAAAATTCATTTTAAAAATTACTAACCTAATTCTTCACGCTTTGCAGATTGCTTGGCTTGATGTTCTTTCACTATACTCGACAACATTTCTAAAATATATAAACATTAATTAAAATTTATAAATTTATCTCAAAATAGAGTTTAATAAGAAGTTTTATTTTATCTTATCAAATAGGGATGTTAGACCTAAGAAGGAAAGAACAGTTAGCCTGACCAGATTTCTTTGGGTGATTTAATTTCTGATTATGAATTCATCAATATATGCATAAATTATATTAAATTTACTTCGTATTAATTTTGAAAAATGTCATAAATTAAACGGATAGCTATTTGGGTAATTTTACAACTAGATAGTCAATGTTTTATGCAATTATTTTTGTGATTCTAATGTGCGATTTTGCAAGATAACATTTCTGCGAATTTAATGTAAACAGGAAAGAAAACAGAAAAATTTGTAAATTTTCTTTAAGAAATGGTTGTGCAATATTCAAGGAGTAGAGCAAGAGCATAAGAGAAAAAAATTTCAAACAAGAGTTTTAAAATTTGGGATTTTTCATTATCGTGTGAAGAGCTCATTTCCAACTGGGCGTTAAATCAATTTGTTGTACTTTCAGGAAACGCGAATTCGTTATAGAAGATTTATTATTGATTTCAAGGAAAAAAGAATAAATAACTGACCTTATTTATTAAAATAAAGAGATAAGAAATAAGATTTTCACAAATCACACACTTTCAGAACGAAATCAACAACAATACCAAAGGACTTTCTGGTTTTGAACTTTGTGCTAAATATTAAGCATTTGTAACAGTTGCTGCACAATTTGGTTGCGTTAAGCACCTCTACCGATGATTGCTGGAAATAGACACACGGCAATGTTTATATTCGTTCTAAATACGACTCGTGCTTGCTAAATATGAGAATTTGAAAGTTCCGATATCGTAAAAGTACGTTGTCGCTTAAAGTTTCGTTGCGTGGCAGCTCAGGTGTTGACCTCGACACTTGAACGCAGTTCTAAATTACGGGAAGTCAAATGGAAGTTATGATTTTGCGATAAAATTCTAAACGTGTCGCCAAAGAATAATCGCCGTAATTTTGTGGAACTGCCCATCCGCGATTCGCGCTGCACCAATTCGCTAGATTGTTCTACACCAGTGGCGGCTCGTGGCATACAGCAAGTACAGCCAGGCTGTACCTAAATATTCAGTTTAAAACAAAATCTCTAATCCGATCATGTAATTTTTATCCATTATTATAATTTTCCAAAGGAGCGTTTTTTTTAATTCAACGCTTTCACGCTAAAATTGAAAATTTCACTCTAATAGTGGGATTGATAAAAGGTACTTATTTTTGTATCAAATGGGTTGCCCGCTAATAATCCAATCCTACTGACTGCAGCCCGTGAAGAGTAACGAGAGAAGGGCTGCAGGACGCGAACCTGGTTGCCATGACGACGAAGAATATGCATTGCTTAATTCACGTACAATTAAATGGATTAAGGCGCGGAGTGCTGATGCCCAAAACGATATTATGTTTTTCGGCTGCAGTTGGAATTAGCTGATATGATTGGTGGTTGCCAAACACGTGATAGGCCATGTGTGATGATGGGGGAATCAAGAATTTGAACTCTTCATCGCTTCAGCGTTCAAACGATTATTATTTTACGGTGTGTACGGAATGCTTTTGTTTCTTGTTTTAATGTTTTATTTGTTCTTTATTAAAAAAGCCCCGCTATGATAAAATGTACTTAAAGTAATACACTATGTGTTTTTTTAAAGTAAGTTTTCTATTTTCTATAATTTTTTTATACTTTTTTAATTATATGCTGCTCAATTTATGCTCAGCCAACTAAAGTTTGCGTGTGGGGGTGTCGCGTTTCCTCGGCTGCACCAACATTTTTGACCGCGGGCCGCCACTGTTCTACACTCCGAGATATATATATATTGAATTAACTTATTTGTGGCATAATTTAGTTGTAAGAGAAACAATAAATTGAGCAAATATATTTTATCCAGATGTGTCGTATTGTTTTTGTTACATTTGGTTTAAAAAAATGCAACAACAGAATTTTGCTAGCTCTACCCTTCCCTTAACATTTTTACAAGAGCAGTTTTTCCGTAAATTGTAAAGTTAAAAAATATTTTTTATTGAAGTAAAAAAATATTTTTTTAATCAAGTAAAAAAATATTTTTTTAATCAAGTAAAAAAATATTTTTTTAATCAAGTAAAAAAATATTTTTTAATCAAGTAAAAAAATATTTTTTTAATCAAGTAAAAAAATATTTTTTTAATCAAGTAAAAAAATATTTTTTTAATCAAGTAAAAAAATATTTTTTTAATCAATTAAAAAAATATTATGTACCTTCTTTTTGAAAACGTTGTAAAGCCAGGACTACACCTTTTTCCGTTTTTGAAATGAAAACATAAAAACTCAGTGAAGCGACCAAAGCTTGTTGTGCTCATTTCAACTTTCCTGACGAAGGGCTCTGGGTTGCGAAGCATAGGTCTCAATCAGGTAGTTAACCTCACACTTAACCCGAGGTGTTTAGTTTCCAAGCATGATTGTTCCTTATTTTTTTATCGACTCACGTAAGAGATATAAAGCTGTGTGAACGTTGCTTTATCCGGGTTCGATGCTTTACGGCATATTTGTTTTGTACATGTTCTGTCCATTTCATTGTTGTTTTTGTTAAGTATTTTTCTTAAAATGTTTTTTATATTTTGATCACTAATAATTTTTTCCCTTTCAGAAGTTTTAGATCCTGCTTTGCAGAGCCCTTGCGGCACCCTTTTCCAGTTACAGCGAGGACTTTGTCCAATTTTATTCCCAGTCACAAGTTAACCCCTTTATGGGAAGCTTTCGATGAAGGAGTAAGGGCGCTTCGCGCCGACACTCGTCAGTTAATGTTCGATTTCCGATTTCCGATTTATCCGGGATTTGAACCCTGGACATGCAGCATGGCAGTGCAAAAAGCTGACCCCTTATCCACTGGGTATCAAATTAAAAATTTAATTTGATTAAGAATTAGTAATTAAAAAGAAATTAGAAATTTATTTGTAAAATTTTGTATTTCATTATAAAGACGTTATTATTGTATTACGCAATATATAAATGCTGTAAAACTTTTAAACGAAAGCACATTTTAAGGAAAACACTTTTTTTACATAAATTTTTTTGTTTAGTTTCGATTTTTAAGAAAGTTTTGATTGCAGTTGCAATAAAGAATAAACAGATTATGTGGTGGGGTAAAGGGGTTAAAGAAAACGCTTTATAGAAAATATGTTAAGGTATGGAACGGAAAAATATCAAAATATATGTTCTGATACTTTTGCATTAAAATATTATCTGATTCTTTATCTTTCAAATGGTAAAAGTAGATTTCTTGTACTGTAAATAGTTTCTAATTTACAGGCAGTATTTTAAATGCAATTCTATTGTCATTAATCTTACAATGAAAACCTTGAACTCATTTTCTGAAGAATGAATTTTTTCATAATATGCTTGTACTCCGAGCAAGATATTTCAAATTAATATGCTTCGATTTAAATTTTTTTAAATGTATTTTAAGGGATATGAATCTAGGCATGTGGCCATACTTTTTATAACAATTGTAAAAAATATTAAACTTTTTACAGTTTTTAAAAAAATTAAATTATTAAAAAAATCATATTTCAAAGCTAGCCATTTCAAACTATCATAATTAAATAACTACTTTGCTTAAAGCTTATATTTTATATGATCACATGCCTGGATATTTACTGTTTTCTTTTCTGCAAAAATTATGTAAAACAACAAATTTTAAATGTCTTTATGTTGTTCACAGTTTGGCACATTTAAATTAATTAATTGCTAATTAATTTATTAATTATTATTTTTTTTATTGCAGTAAAGTATTTTTATGTGCCTGATCTTCTCACAAAGTTTTAAAAAGTCTATCTCAAAAATTAAATAAAAAGTTGTCTAAAGTATATGGATACCTTAAGAAGGAACTTCGAACTAATTTTATTGGATTGTTCGGCATTTTCAAAATACAAACTAATTATGTCAACATAAAAAAACAGCTTCTCTTTACGAATATCAAATTAAAATTACTTGTCAGACAATATAAGTGAATCCGTTGACATACATGAAGGCTGACACTAGAAATGGACAATTGTAAATGTCTTCCCAGTCCAGTTCAAGGCATATAAGTGAAAACGTATAAGTGAGTTACAACATATAAGTGAAAACGCATAAGTGAGTTACAACATATAAGTGAAAACGTATAAGTGAGTTACAACATATAAGTGAAAACGCATAAGTGAGTTACAACATATAAGTGAAAACGTATAAGTGAGTTACAACATATAAGTGAAAACGTTATGTCTTTTCTCCATTAAAAAATTGCAATATTAGTTACCACTATTTTATTCCACAAATTTGCATTTAATAGTTAAATTGTATTAATTATGTGGTTTATATTTTTGTTATATTTATGTTTATGTTAAGCGGCTTGCAAAGGCCGATATTACAAATCCGAAATAAAGTTTCATGATAGTATTTATATCTTTCATTTTATTGAAACCTATTATTTAAGAAAATGGAAACTAGTGCTGTTTTATTTTTAAGTTAGCATCTCAGGCAGATTTGTATAAATGAAATTATTAGCCTTCTATAATTGTTTTATTCCAATTTTTTTTTAATGAAAAGTTCCGAATTGACACCGTGGAGTTTTCCATTCGTCTGTCTGTCCGTATTCTCATTTAACTTCCTCTTTAACCATCCGATTTTACTATTATATTTTGATGTTATAACATCAAAGACGTATCTTTTATAGTTTTTTTTGTTGGAATGTCTTTCCTTTCGTCATTCTACACCTCTGTCCACGAAAAGGACGACGTATTAACTTGTATTTGCGGCCGGATAAGATAATGTGGACTGTATGTTGCAATCAGTGATTGGAAACGTACTTTTGAAAAGTAACTGTTACAGTTACTTAATTTAAAAAAGTAGGGTAACGAGTACAGTGATTGGCACCCTCACAGTGATTGGCCCCCTCATTCATTATTGAAAATAATAAGATATTAAAGCCCAAAATGTTGTTGCCAACATGACAAACGTTAAAGGCGGGAATTTTAAAAACCTTTGTCAAGTTGGCAACAACATTTTGGGCTTTAATATCTTATTATTTTCAATAATGAATGAGGGGGCCAA
This sequence comes from Oedothorax gibbosus, assembly GCA_019343175.1. Taxonomy (NCBI): domain Eukaryota; kingdom Metazoa; phylum Arthropoda; class Arachnida; order Araneae; family Linyphiidae; genus Oedothorax; species Oedothorax gibbosus. Next base: position 19,278,054 of record CM033275.1, on the reverse strand, counting down.
TCACTGTGAGGGTGCCAATCACTGTACTCGTTACCCTATCTATGTTACAGTTACTAAGTATGAAAAGTAACTATTTACAGTTACTTAATTCAAAAAGTAACTAGATACAGTTACTTAATACGAAAAGTAACTAATCACAGTCCCTTTTAGAAATTTCAAGTGATAAGAAAAATTGAAATTTAGCCATCTTAGAGTTTTTCAAAGAGAACCAAGACTTAAGAAATACAGTAGAACCTCGATTATCCGATCTAATTGGGACCGTAAGTAGGTCGGATAATTGAAACTTCCGGATAATAGAAAATGTTCATTAAATAGTAAAACTTATAGTACAGAGGAGCACCCCGCGGAAGTCCAAATCCACCAATGTCCGAATTCCGAGCTGATTTTGTCGTTGTAAACATTGAATTTAAGTGTTATAAATTATCTTTAAAACTGATACTTTTTGAAAGACAAAAAGAGCTCTAGAACATAATTTTTAATTTCTGACTTTCTGAAAAGTACTTAGTTTTTTTATATATATATTCTGTATGACTTGAAGTCTCACGAATTTGGAAGATTCACGGAGTTTGAAGACAATCTAGGATTGTCAGAATTTTTCTTTTACTTTTTTTAGTTGCGAAGTTTTGCTATCTTAAAATCACCGCAGGTTCCCGATTTCATAAACGGCGGAATCTCCCGATTTTTGAATCGCGGAAATTGCCAATTTTTGAATCGCGGAATTTCCCGATTTTTGAATCGCGGAATTTCACGATTTTTGAATAGTTGAAGTTTGCTGATTTCTGTATCTGCGAGACTAGGTTTCTTTTATAAGCAACTGATAATGATCTTGCTGGAGAATTTTTTTATGTACTTTTTGGTTAACAAAGAGTTCCGGATACAAAAGGGTTGGATAATCGAGGTTTTACTGTATAGACAATCGGAAAAAAGAAGGTACGAAAATTCGTTGTCGTTAAAAGTTTTTAAAAATTAAATTTAAGCCGAACTGTGCCGAACCTATCTGTAAAGAGCGGAGTGAGAAGTAACGGAAAAGTAACGAAATTTTTCGTTACCGCTAAAAGTAACTAGGTTAAGTAACTTTATGAAAAATCTAACGTTACCTAAAAAAAGTAACTGTTATAAGTCTCGTTATTACAGTCCCTGATTGAAATATAAGCAGGATCTGTTTTCATTTTTCGAAAATAACAAAAACTTTGAAGGTTTTTTGATTGTTTTATTGAAGTAGTTCTTTCTTCTTTTTGAGGGTTGGAAAATTTTTGCGTACTTATATTACTACACCCAAGTTAAAACGTTGTGTCTTCTCGTCATAAAAAAATTGCAATATTAGTTACCACTATTTTTATTCAAGAAATTTATATTTAATTATACGACTTTCTCTTTTATCGGACTGAAGGTCGAAATTCCATCTTCTCATAACTAAGTTAAGCGGCATGCAAATGCCTCTGCAAATCTGAAATAAAGTTTCCTGGTTGTATATCTCTCGTTTTGGCTTCCACACTACGTTCATAACGTAAAAAGTGGAAGGTTTTATAATCGTTCAGTCTGTCTGTCCGTCACCCACTTTAATAGAACGAACCGTAAGTCTCACAAACAAGTGGAATACGTCATGTTGAAGCAAAAATTCAGATTAGGACTGTCCCCCAAGCGGCTCTCAGGCAAAGCTCCGAAGTAGTCGTTAGTATTACTTTAATTCAGTAGATGGCAGCACCAAAATTAGTATCGTAATACAACGAGAAAAGTGTTTTATTAACTAGTTGAAGACAAGAGATTGTGAAAATTAAATAAATAAAAATGTCATTAGTAGATAGCAGCACCATAATTTGCATAAAAATTATTATAACAAGAATCGCTTATCAATAACCAGTTAACGAGAAGAGATTGCGAAAAATAAATAAACACTCGTGTCAAAATGTGATTTATACATGCAAACTTTAGTAGTGAAGGCCAGTTGTAAAAATCCCCGCACCGTACGTTTATATCGCTAACCGTTTACGGCTATGTGAGTCTCAGTTAGTCCCAATACCAATATGTCTTTCCGTTTTATACTTTCTTCTCGTTTCTCACGGGTTTTTTTAGGACACGGGGAGTCAATTGTATCTGTAGATTGAAAATTAATTTACTTATAAGCATTAATAAATAAAACAAATTGGTGTGTAATTGTAATTTAAATCCAAAGTTAACGACCACTGTAAAAAATAAATGCACACAAACGAATACTCATTGCCTCATAAGGTAAAATAAAATTAAAATATTAAAATGTATAGATTTAAAAAAAATAGTGTTTCTATTTATAGTATAGATTTTAGAATTTAAATCTTGAAAAATCAAAAATTAAATAAACAGATGGGATTTTTTTATGTACTTTGTTTTGCTGTTCAGGCGACTATCATACCTGTTGAAAAAATTTTACAGATATAGTGGAGCTCTTTTATAACGAGCACGAACATACACATTTACTCGTTAAATCCGAGTTTTCGTAAGAAACGAGTTGTTGTTAAAAACACCTTAAACAGTAGGGGAGAGTGGGGGCTAATGGGACAAATTTTTATTAACCTGTGTATTTCGGCAAAAATACAAGAATTTTAATTTCCTTTTTTACAAGATCATAAACTGAACATTCGTTTACTTAAAAATTCATTCGGCAGATTTTAAAACATTACCAGATTTAAGTTGCTGAGCATTTTAAACGAACATGTAAATGTCCCATTAGTTCCCATATGTGGGGTCTAATAGGACAGGGCGCAGGGCTAATGGGACATGGTAAATGTTGCCTTAAGTAAAATTTCCAAAAATGGAAAATGAATCAGAAAACGACCTGAAAATAAAATTTTAAAGCAAGCACCATTTACATAATTTATACATAATGAAGTATCATTTTTTTAAACAATTATTTTCCATTGAAAGGTGAAATATTAGTCCTCTTTTTCAGGATACGTGAATTTATATATACCCTACTTATCTTAAAATAGCTTACCCGCAGTTCATCGCTTTCTATTTAAGAAATCAATTCAGCGTAATAAAGAATAGTTTGCTTTCTAGAAAATATTACCAACAACAAATCATTTATCCTCACCAAGCTCTGTTCAGATGTAATTAATGAAATTGCAGGGGGGGGGGGGGGGGCGATATGTCATCAATAAAGGTACTTGAACTTTCATTTATTATACGACGAAAAAAGTTCAAAAAAGTTAAAAATTAGAGTTTTAAAGAGTTTTTGGCAACTTGACTGAATAAGATATTAGAAACTTATGTAGATTCTCCAAGAGAAGCTACAAAGCTAGGTAAATCCGTGTCCCATTTGACCCCACAGTGTGTTACTATTTATAAATGATCCAACACAGAACCACGTGTATTTCACCACAGCAATTGACATATAATATCTTAATCTATGATATGTCTTCTACCTGATACTAAAATTTAATTCATGAAAAGTTTTTATTTAATACTTTTTATAAGTGTGAAAAACGATACACTCTCAACTTGCTTTGGATTCTCCAAAACAGCAATTCTTCTCTCCACTTCAACACATGCTTTTAATGGCTGATCTTTGGTTGTTAAAATGCGAAGTCTAACTGTTGCAATGTTGTGGTGTGTAAATATTTGTAAAAAAATTATACCCCCCCCCCCCATTTAGGCCCCTTATCCCATTAGCCCCCACTCTCCCCTACATGCATTAAAATATCATCTTTTGAAATTTCGACTTGTAACACCTTCACCCGACATCTGTACAATTTCCATCTAAAACTTTACGTGTCGACACAAGATCCAGCGCACTGTTTTCAATATTCCAGTGCCCCCCCCCCCCCCCCCCCCACCACACACACACACTCTACCCCAGCCCTATTCTCTATGACTTTTGGAAAATTCGAAAAATTTTACGCACTTATATGTTTCATAAGTAAAGACGTTATGAATTTACTTCATACACAAATTGCAATATTAATTAACCACTATTTTTATTTTACAAATTTGCATTTATTAATTGAATTTTTAAAAAAAAAGCCGCGAATGTCGTTTCTTTGTCTACAATAAACGGCAAGCAAATGCCGGTACAAATCCGAAATGTAACTTCGTAGTTGAACATCTCTCGTTTTATTGATACGTATTTAGGAAATTAGGGGCTAAGTTCTGTTTGTTTATAAGTGGGCATCTCAGAAAGTTGGGATGCATGACATTTTTAGCCTTTCCTTTTTTTTATACCAATTTTTTTTAATTGAAAACTGACACGGTGGAGTTCACGCGAGTCTAGCGACAGAACGTTCCACGGCTCCCAGCTGAGTAGGAAATGTCAAGACACAGACTGCGCATGCGCCTGAACTTGCGTTCAGTTTTAAAATCTCATATTCGGTTTCGGGAATCGATGAGAATTATGTAGACAACCATATGACTCCCCTTTTTTTATAATTCTATTTTTAAATAACCAATTTTTAATGTATTTTTTTTTAAATATTTGTTCTTGTGTTCCGAAAGGTTTTTATAAGCTCTGAACCGCACTGTTACTTACATAACTTTGAGTGAGAATCACAGAATTTGAAACAAACTTGTACTTATAATTCGTACGATTATAATTAGATATATAATTATAAACAGCAGTGTTATATAATACTAATATCTTTAATAAATATTTTAAGTGAAATTTGCATTTTTCTTACTAATCTTACACACATATAGAAGTTAGATAATCGAGAGAGAAAGTCACAATGGAGAAAAAAAAGTGTCAAAGCACGCTCGCAATCCTGGTTTTAGTTTTTGTTTTGTTAATTTTGGTTTCGGGCGCATGCGCAGCCTGCTCAAAGACTCCCCTCTCAGCTGAGAGCCGTGGAACGTTCTGTCGCTAGACTCGCGTGTGGAGTTCTCCATCCGTCTGTCTGTACGTACTCTCTTTTAACTTCTGCTCTAACCATCCGATTTTATTGTTATGTTTTGATGTTATATGACATCAAAGAGGCAATTTGTATGTATTTTTTTAGTCGAAATTTCTTTCCTTTCGTCATTCTGCACCTCTGTCCACAAAAAGAAAGACGTATTAATTATTATTTGCCGCCGGATTAGAGAATGTGGACTGTATGTTGAAATCAAAAGGATTGAAAAGTAACTCTGTTACAGTTATTAAATATGAAAAGTAACTAGTTGCAGTTACTTAATACGAAACGTAACTAATCACAGTACATTTTAGAAATTTCAAGTTATAAGAAAAATTGAAATTTAACGTTTATCAAAAAGAACCAAGACTAAAGAAATGCAGTTGAACCTCGATTATCCGATCTGATTGGGACCGGAGGTAGGTCGGATAATCGAAAATTCCGGATAATAGAAAATGTTCACTAAACAGTAAAACTTATACAGGGTTGCGCAAATAAAAGTGGCCCCGGCGTAGAGATAGAAATGCATTAAAATGCTTGGCGAGAAAAACTATTGAAGACGCCTGAAAGTCTTTAAATCGAAATAAAAGACTTAGCAAACCTGTTTTTGCATTGGTTGGATTGTATTATATATCATCACTTTACAGCTACTCATGAACTATTGGCGAGTTACGATCTTGGTGCTTAATACTTTCGCTGGGCAATTCTACCATAGGGTAATTCCATGCAAAATTATCCTTCTGTAGTGTAAGTTACGTTTGTAAAAAGTGATTATCACTACAACTTTAACATTAAATGAAAAAGAAATTGTGGAATAGTTGATCTACACTTATTATAGCTAAATAAATGTAATTTACTTTATTTAATTTGATTTATTTATTAAATTTAAAAAGCTTTTAATCTCCTCTTAAATCGGGACTTACACTACAGTTACATGGAATTAGCCCATAATTTTTAATTTTATGTCCCTTGGGCATATGTCCTTTAAGCATAACTTTTTTAAAAAATTAATATTTCTTTTCAATTTTTTCTTATTATACTAATAGACTGGTCCTTATATAATTGCAAAACGGAATTTTAAAGCAAAGAAACTCCAAAAAAAATTTAAGTCGCAAAACAATGTAGAAAACTCCTTACCGTCCAATGTCCCGAACGTCAAATTTTTAGTTTAGTGCTTAAACTAACACATTTTTGAGCAAAAAATTACATTCATTTGGATTTTAAATTGAACTAATACTATATCTTAACGAATTCCTTCCATAAAATTTTGGCTTTTGATCTTTATAATGTGGATTTTTCTTCTCCTAACTTTGTCCCTGGGTTTTGGTACATTCACTGACCTCATTGCAAAATGGTAAAGAGAGGCACGGGATGCGGCTACAGTGATTCTTCAATCATGAAATTTGTATTGCATAAAACTCAAATTTCAGTTAGTAGCCGCATTTTTTTGCTATCCTTTACCATTAAGCCCAAAAGTTTTTTTTAAAAAAATCTCAGTAAAATGTGCTGCGTGGTTTTATTGCTTTCCTTACAGTCCCCCAGGGTTAAGGTTAATTTTTGCTTGATAATTGAATTTTTTTCTATAAATATGTTTAAGTGGAGTATAAGAAGTAAAAATATCCATTTTTAACTGGAGTTAGTTACAACACAAGAAAGACTGGAAAACATCGTGAATTTCCTTACCGTCCGTTCCTTATTTTCCATTCCTTACCGTCGCAATGATCTAGAGATGGAACATCGAAACCAGTTTTAAGACTAACCGGTTTTTTGTAACTTCGATTTTATTGAAAAAAATTTCTTTTCGTAAGGCCGGTTTAGACCTGTTTCTTTAGCATCGTTTTTTTTAATTGCTATCCCTTATTATTATTTTGTTTTTTTACAAATGAGCTTTGCTGATATTTTTTTTTGTAATTCTAGAACCCTTATAAGCATTTTTACACACATTTAAAGTGATTGAAAAATAAATTTTACAAGTTTTTTGTACCTGAAATTAAAAAATTTGGTAGAACTGCCCCGCTACGCGGGATTTTGTTTCCGCGTTATATGTGATAAGACTATCACTATCGAATTCTTAATAGTACGGCCGTCTGGGTCGCTTTAGAAGTGAAAGGGTTAAGTGTGTGCTGCGGCTGTGTGAGTTGATCAATGCAAAGGTTAAGATGATACTCACAGTACAGCAGACAGTGTTCATTGTAGAAAGTTTTATTAAAACAAATTTGTGGAAGAAATGTGTCCAGTTGTTTGTTAAAGAATTTGAAGGTATAAAAGTGCCAAAAAAGGGTGCTATGCAACTGTTAGTTACGAAATTGCTTCAGAGAGGATCCGGTTTGAACAAATCCAAAATCATTAAGAAGCGAGTCCGCACACCCCATTTTGTGTCTTGCAATCAATTTAGAATGTTTTCTATTAACAAAAACGTCCGATTATCTTGGATTAACGGCCGAAATAATCACTAGTGCGAACTTTTTTTCAACACAGCTGTACAAACCTTCAGTTTATATTGCATTCCAACTAGCAGCTTATCAAACCATAGCATAGTTGCCGGCAAATAATTCGCCAAACGTTTGTTTAGGCTTAATATTGAGGCGAATAATAGCTTCATTTAGCAAACCTGTCTTTGCATTGGTTTTTATATTGGCAACAATTCTATCTTATTCCTATCTCCATGACGGAGCCACTTTTATTTGCGCCACCCTGTAGTACAGAAGAGCACCGGAAGTGTGTGGACCTCAAATCCACCAAAGTCCGAATTCCGAGCTGATTTTGTCGATTTAAACATTGAATTTTAGTGTTAAATTATCTTCGAAACTGAGACTTTCTGAAAGACAAAAAGAGCTCTAGAACATAATTTGTAATTTCTGACTTTCTGAAAAGTACTTAGTTTTTTTTATATATATATATATATTCTGTATGACTTGAAGTCTCACGAATTTGGAAGATTCACGGAGTTTGTCGACAATTTAGGATTGCCAGAAAATATCTTTTACTTTTTTAGCTGCGCAGGTTCCCGACCTCATAAACAGCGGAATTTCCCGATTTTTGAATCTCGGAAGTGGAGAATTTTTTTCATGTTCTGTTCGGTTAACAAAGAGTTCCGGATAAAATAGGGTCGGATAATCGGGGTTCCACTGTATAGACAATCGGAAAAAAGAAAGTACGAAAATTCATGTGTCGTTAAAAGTTAAATTTTAAAAAATTAAATTTAAGCCGAAAGCCGAACTGTGTCGAAAATATCGGTTAAGAGCGGAGTGAGAAGTAACGGAAAAGTAACGAAATGTTTTGTTACCGCGAAAAGTAACTAGGTTACAGTAACTTTCTAAAAAATATAACGTTACCTGAAAAAAGTAACTGTTACAAGTAGCGCTTTATTCCAATCCCTGATTGACATATACGCAGGATCTGTTTCATTTTTCGAAAATAATAAAAACTTTGAAGGTTTTTTCATTAGATTGTTTTATTGAAGAAGGGTTTTTTTTTAAAGGGTTATAAAATTTTTGCGTACTTATATTACAACACCTAAGTTAAAACGTTGCGTCTTCTTGTCATAAAAAATCACGAAATTAGTTACCACTATTTTTATTCCACAAATTTATATTTAATAATTGGATTTTCGTGTTGTGTATTCGGCAATTAAGTACTTCTATCTAAATTAAGCGGCATGCAAATGCCGATGCAAAATGAAAAAATATTTCCTGGTTGTATATATCTCTCGTTTTATTGATGCGTATTTAAGAAAATATGGACTGCGTTCTGTTTTATTTACAAGTGAGCATCTCAAGCAGATTTGCATGCATGATATTTTTTTCTAAAAATGTTTTCTTAATGAAAAGTTTTGAACTGACACTTTGGAGTTTCAGATCCGTCTGTCTGTTACCACTCTCAACTGACGTTTCAACCATCCAATTTTTATTACGTTTTGATGTTTGGGCATCAAAGACATTTATGTTATAATTTTGATTTGCTGGTTATTTGCTTATCCGCAAATAGGAAGACGGATTAGCTGCGGTCGGATAAGTCAGTGTGAACTGTATATTGAAATATAAGCAGGGTCTGTTTTATTTAACGTAAATAACAAAAACTTTGAAGGTTTTTTCGTTAGATTGTTTTACTGAAGTTTTTTTTAGGTATGGGGGGAATTGAAGAACTTTTATTCTTCAGTTAAAAAAAACTCCAACCTAAATCAAGCAATGTTCTTATTTTCAAAAGAAGTTAAGAATGGCAGAAGAATAATTGTCTTCTACCAGTACCTAAGATTTTGTTTTTCTTCGTTATTTTTAGAGCCCTGGTAAAGTGACGAGGACGCACCTGAGCAGGCACCCAAACTAGACGTGGTGCTTAAAGTGACTTTAAAACTAAGACGTTGCTTTAAAATGTGCAGAATCTGTTCTACGTGACAGTTACAAATCTACTTGAATTATCTATAAGGATTTCAGAGAGTATTAACAGGAAAGTAGAATACTTTGGTTCTTTTAGAACTTCTTTTGTTTTTCAGTACATGAACTAAATGGTTCTCTTTAAAAAAATATAGCGATAAAAATATTGATATTTTAATAACTACTCGGTGTCCTTGATATAAAAAATAATTCAAATCTGTTGCATTAAAAAAATAATAATAAACAAGCAGCTTCATGGCGTGGTTGTATAGAGCGCACGTGAACGAAAACCAGGATCGCGTAAAAATGCTAAGCAGTCTTTAGTATTACTTTAATACAGTAGATGGCAACACCAAAATTAGTATCGTAATATAACGAGAAATGCGTTTTATTGACGACAAGAGATTGTAAAATGAAAATAAATAAAAATGCCATCAGTAGATAGCAGCACCATAATTTGTACAAAGATTATTATAACAAGAACGGTGTTTCAATAACCAGTTAACGAGAAGAGATTATGAAAAATAAACACTCATGGCCAAAATGTGATTTATACATGCAAACTTTAGTAGTGACGGCCAGTTGTAAAAAGCCACGTTTCGTATGTTAATATCGCTAACCGTTTAAAGCTAATTAAGTCTCATTTTGTCCCAATACCAATGTGTCTTTCCGTTCTATACTTTCTTCACGTTTCTCACGTTTCTTTTTTTGTCAAATGTGCCTGAAGATTACAAATTAATTTACTTATAAGCATTGATAAATAAAACAAATTGGTGTGTAAATGTAATTTAAATCCAAAGTTAATGACCACTGTAAAAATAAATGTACCCAATCGTTTACTCATTGACTTACAAGGTTAAATAAAATTAAAATATTAAAACGCTTGGTCCTCAAAAAAATAGTGTCGCCATCTATAATATATATCGATGTATTTTAAAACTTGAAAAATCAAGAATTAAATAAACAGATGGTATTCTCCGTTCAAATTTGCTTTGTTTTATTATTTGCCCTGTTATTGTGATTTTCATACCTGATGAGAAGAAAAAACTAGGGTGTGTGTAAGACTTCACAATTTTCAATTACCGCTCATTAAATCAATATGTATTAAAATTATACATCCTATCAAACAATTTCAATACCTTTAATTTCCATGGCAGCAACTCTTTGCGAACCTTAAATTTCCATTAAATCCTTATTATGACGAACTGGGAACTTGTGTACCAAAATTGAAGTCTGTAGCTCCTTTTCGTTTTTTAGAAATACCTATAAAACTAAAAAAGTTCTGCTGCCCTTTGCACATGCGCGTTTTTCTCGATAACCTTATTACGACATCCGACAGGTACTATAGGAAGTCCGTAACTCTTTTAGTTCAAGCTGTAGAGTGGTTTCAGACAGACAGATGGACACCACTGTTCGAAAATAACTTTTTTAGAATCAGCACCCTTCAAAACGTGTAGAAAACATAAAATCACCCTTTCGGATTTTCCACCCCCATCGCAGTACTTTCATTATCTTATATTTCCTTTTAGGTAATTGTAGATAAAAAAAATGCTTGTATAGCAAAGCAATGCTTTAAGGGTTTTGTATGGTAACAAATCTCTGGTACAATTCCAATGGGGAAACTTTGGCCCCTGTCTTTGATTAAAGTGTACGACATGTGCTCACAAAAACTTACAGAAGAAAGTTATTTTGAAATTAAAATAATTATTAAGCATTATTTTGAAGACATTAATTAGTTATAATTAAAACAATTTTTTGTTTAGATATTTACATGCCGTTAGTGCTGCCATCTGTAGTTTGCGAATACTTACTAAAATATTGTTTTAATTATAACTAATTAATAGCTTTAAAATTACACTGATTCATTATTTTAATGGCACAAAAACTTTCTTCTATATTTTTTGGTAAGTTTTCTTGAGTACATGTCACATACTTTATTTAAAAACAAGGGCCAAAGTTTCCCCATTAGAATTGTATAGAGATCTGTTACCATACAAGACCCTTAACAGAGATATAAGAATTTCAAAAATAATCATTCATCCCACGCATGAATCTGACCAGCTGGCAAAGAACTAGAGCAATTTTCCACCAACTGACCACTCGCCAAACCACATTTCAACTCATGTTTCAACCCCTAACTTTCCCCTTTTCACAAAACCCCATTGTCAATGTCCAATTCACAATTGCATTCACCCCAACTCCTTTTATTTTCTCGAATTTTACCGACCGGCCCACTCCTTTTCAAGCAATCAGTCAAACGACGAGCAAGATAAAGCAAGTTGTTATTTTGGCCAAGTTCTTTTCAAAAACAAAGAACATGATGTTTTTTTATTTTAGTTTATTAACGACGAATGAGACCGAAAGATGATTTTCTAACGACATATTTCTCCGGCTGTATTGAATATTTTAACAAAAGGTTTTTCTTCCTATGATAAATGTAGCTGATTTTATATGAACTGTAGATGATATGTAGAGGCATTTACAGATCTTTATAATTCCACTTTTTGAAATGGGTTCGAACAGTTTTTGAAATTTCATTCAATAATTTAAAAAAAATTCGAACCAATTTCAAAAAGTGGAATATATATAAAAAAAATATCTAAAAATTATAACCAATATCAAAAAAACGTTTGTAAAAATATTCAATACAGCCGGAGAAATGTGCCTTAGGAAATCATTTTTTTTTTTTCAATTAACACAGAGACACTTGTTTGGAGACATGCGGTCATTCCGTCTCATTCGCTGTTAATGGGAATTTTTTTCTTATATAATTAAACTTGAATTAACGGAATATGTTCTACTGATAATGCTCTTGGCGCATTTTGGCGCATTTACTGAGCAGCTTTTTTCTAAAAAAAATATTAATAAAACAAAAATTTGATATATTTTTTTTAAAAAAATCGGTATTTTAAAATAAACTTTTGTTTTAACATTGCAATAAGTGACGCATGAAATGAAATTAAAGTTTGCTGATAAAGCATTTTAGGCTCGCTATGCAATTCTGAGTCCGAAATAAACCATTAACGACGGTTGGCAAGAAAATTTGCTACGCGAAAGTAAGGGTTCTACTTAAATTTATCTAAATAAACCAAATACTAGACAATAGAAGACCATAGTCCTTAACAATTTATGTAGGACAAATTGCATTACATTTACAAATTACACGAAAAGCTAATTTTAAAAAATTAAAGTTAAATTTTTTTGTTAATGAAGTGCTGCATATAAATTGTAATTTATTCTTTTAACCATTCAGAAACACCTAAATGCTTACAAATATAAGTTTTAGTTATACTGTTTAACTTTGATAAAATTTACAAATCATACATTTGATAGCTGCTCTTAAAATTACAAAATAGGTGGTAGTCAGTTCCAATAACGTTTTAAGTTTACATTAAGAAATTACTAAATTGCAATTCTTTTATTTGTAATTAGTATTGAGCTACCACTTTTTTAGTATTACAAATTATAAATATCATTTAATTTTTATGATTGCCAAGGTTGTCAATAAAATAACTTGTATAAAGTATAATAGCGCGGTATGTAAATGCCGAAAGAAAAAAATTAATGAAGTAATGATATGTAACACACAGCAGTATTTTACTTATTGGTACGTTGGTTGACGCATGTATTTTTCCGGCTTGTGTGCTTGATCAGGCATCCGCTTATAAACCTTCTTTAAGTAAGACAGACACAGACAGATTTTTTACTGACACAGAGAGAGAAAATACACCCGGGGCGAAGGCGGGAATCGAACCCGCACCCGGTACTGTGAGCAGACTGTTGGCGTAACGGGCTGCGATCTAAACTACTAGGCCATCCGGGGTCCTTAATCATACGTTTTTTCTGGGGTTGAAAGTTATCCATGTTATGTATAACAAAAGGAATGCCATTTTCAATTAAGAAAAAGTAATACATCTCTAGAGTAGACCCAGAAAGTTCTTTTTCCTGCCAGACATAAATAGAGTTTGGGTTTTGTTTTCAAAATAAATTAGTTTATTTTTAAAAAAAATTCAAACAAAAACACCACAGTTCAATAAAAGCGATGAGTGACCATCAGTTTAAGCCTTTAAAAACTATTTGACCTATTTAAATCCATTTTGAATTTTTAATTGCGAAATAAAAGTAGGGTTTTTTTCGTCTCCATTGTTGTGTTTTCTTTGCATTTGACATTTTTTTAAGTACTGTTTTTTTTAAGAAATAAAAAAAAAACTTTTTATCTGTTTACAGAGGTTGTATTGAATATTTGAGCTATAACTTTTTTCAATTTTTTATGTGAGGCATGCTAATGCCGACGAATATGAAATAAAGTTTTTTTTCGTAACTTCAGTTTTTTAAATTAAAACATAAATAGGGCAAAGATCAGGGTTATTTCACAATACAATTTTGATTTTGTTTAAATAAACAGGCCCGTATTTATTCAAAATAAAACACCATACTAAAAACTACTCTCTAAAAACAACCTAAAAAACTCACAAACCAATGCATCCACCAACCACACTTCCGATGCTGCCACCTGGCGGCCAATCCCAAAACCACCACCCGGCAAAATTCAATCTCCAATATCATCACTTTTACCGAAACCTCCATAGACTAAACACCTCCTTGCGCGCCAAACTCCAAAAACCACGTGCTAATGTTGTGGTTACAATAAGTTACAGATACAGTTATGGCTCGTTTCTGCTATTGTTTTTGTGTGTGTTGTGTTGTACTTTTGCTGGATTTTGTGTCCTGTTTTAATTTGGAGACCAGATTGCCTGTGATTAAAGAGGGGCCTGATGAAGGTTCCTATTTTGGATATTCTGTAGCCCAGCATCAGATTGTAGGATTGGATGGGAGGCTGACCAGTGTGTAAGTTTATTTTTTAAAAATATTATTTATTGTTTAAATGGAATAAGCTTGTTTCGCCTTTGGAGTGGCAACTGTTCCTACAACATTGTTTTCATTCTTGGTCCTATTGGAAGTACATTGGTATCGTTTTTTTTTAATAGACGTCAAATTAAGAACTTGGAATTTAACTTTGACAGGTGAATGTGTGATGCATTTGCATTTATTTAAAACATTCATTATGATAAAAACAATCAGGTGAAATTTTGGAGTAGTATATCTTCTATTTTCGTCATAAATATAAATATATTTAGCATCTATGAAATGCAACAGAATAAACGAAAGTAATTACTAGTTACATTAATATTTTCATATATTTTTTTAAACTTTATAAACACTGCTTGCTAACTATAGTTTTAACATAGTTAAAATAAAACAAAAAATAAATTAATGCGAACAAATATACCAGTATTTGTATTTAAGATTTTCAAATTTACAAAAAAGACGGTTAAATATATACTAAAAATTAACGCCTTACTAAAAAAAAATTGCAAACCACAAAAAAGGTAAACCGTTACCAAACCTATTGTTCATTCTATTTCTTTCGAATATTCAAAATTGCACACAAAACTTCTTCGAACGAATGACAGAATAGAACAAAGTTCACCAATGTGTAAATACTGCTTGTAGCTTTAGTGCAGTTATCACAGAGTTGTAAATACTATCATCTTAGAAACTTACACAAGTATGCGGGAAAAGTCACTGATACAGTGATCAAACACGACTGATATGACCATACCCATTTAGAAATGTGAGACTATTATATTTTACAATACTATTGTTTAAAGCCAACGTAAAAGTTATTCAACTTTGGGTTTGGTTACTGGTAGAAATAGCTATGTCTTAGAATAAGAATTGTTCTAGAGTTTGGATGGAAAAATATCATTGTAATACATTAAGAAAAATTTGCTTAAAATTAACCGAAATGCTGGTAGCAATTAATAAAAAAATATACTAGGGAGAATTGTAGACCGAAATTCGAGATTAACCTATGCATTGGGCTAGTCCACCTTTAGGAAATGCAAGCCCTTTACGAATATATAACAACGATGCTTTTAAATTTGGTTTCAAAAGTGCACAATTCTAACGATATTACGTGAAGTTTACAAGGTTCAATATAACTAGGTTCAATATAATTTCAATGATTAATATTCAATCAAATTTCAAGAAGTTTAATTTTAAAAATAGTTTATCTGTATTATTAAAAAAAAATACTAATTAGTGCGGCGCTCTGTGCGAATACAGCCTCGGCATACGGCAAGTGCGCCTAATTTCATTTCATCTGCCTCAAAACCTTATAATGTAACATGTTTATCGGTGCACTCATAAAACTGTCCAGTTACCAATTTTTTAACAAATATTTTATGCGATTTTCAAATATCATTTTAGTCAAGTTTTCTCAATAAGTATACAGAACTCCACATAACATCTACGGCGTCCCATATTGGTTTACACATTTAAAAAAATGGTCATTTTCGTTTTACCTGCACAAAACTATTATAAATGTTTAATAAATATCGTCTATTTTATGAGGAACTTAGCTGAGAAAACACGTGAGTTACAAAATATTTATGACTTCATCCCACCAACCCTTGAGTTTGTCAAAGAGCGGTAACCAAACTTGAACAAATCTTTTTAACAAACAGAAGCCTAACAGCGGAATATATCTTTTGGCTAAAGAAAATAAACCATTGTTTGTCCTTCGGCAATGGACACATAAGAAATACCTTTCGATTTAGATTCTTCTGAAGGCGTTTGTGCTTGAAAAACCCACCTGATTTCAGCAATTGTGAGGTTGTCAACACAGCTGTCGACGCCCCTGAAATGGGGTAAGAAAATAGTTGGGGTTTAGGTTTTATTAACGTCTATAAGCAGTTTGACCTCTTTTACATAGAATAGTTATTTATGCAACAAGTGTGAAAAGTAACACTTTTAAAAACTAGTGGATTTTATTTCACGAGCGAGTGAGCGAGTGAAATAATGACGTGTTTTAAAAAGTTTACTTTTCACACGTGTTTCATACACTATTTTTTATAATTACGTGAAAAAAATCAAATCTCATTGGTTCAAAAATAATTCACGTGCTAATTTTTTTGCGTAAAGAAGATCGGCATCGATAAATCTCTGGAACTACAAAAGGCAAACATATTTTTTAGTTTAAAGTCAAACATTTGAACATGGATACTGATTCGAAAATAAAAATAATAATAACATCCACGCGCATAATATTTATAAATAAAGCAGATCAATAAATTTCTGGATTTTATAAATATTATGCAATAGAAATTTTACTTGAAATGTTGGCATCTTACGAAAAGAGTGAAATAAGTGAGTGATATAAGTGAGTAATTTTTTAGCACTGTTTCTAAAAAGTATAACTTTTCGCACGCGTCTGATATTAAAATTATAGTGTAAAAATCGGATTTTTTTCACGCAATTATAAAAAAGTATATTTCCTATAGACGCAATTATACAGAAATAAGGATTATTATATCGAAAATTGACGTCAAGCAGTAGTTAGTAGCGGTAATAACTTCATTATAACTCGTTCTTAAAGTTTCTAAATGGAGTTGAATTTGTAGCTGAACCCACGTCTACCAAAAGCATCCTCAAAGTGACGATGAGTTACTTCGGCTTATATACTACTATTTACTTTGTAATTAAGAATAATGGTAGGAACGAGATGGTAAATCAGCGCCACCTAGTTGTTGATAGCATATTGAGGTTGTGTGTGTGGTGAACCGCCACAAATTAAAGTATCAAAAAGGCTACGACATTACCTGAGAGCCAAAGCTGCATAGAATTCAATTTTTGCCTGATTCTAATTCAGTAAATGAATCCTGTCGTACAGGCTTTGTTACTAATATGAAATTCTTAATTTAAAAGCGGTTTAAAATTCCAGGGCGCATAGTTGAGGTACAAAACATTGACCAAACCATATATCGAATTTAATTGAATACTAAGCCACAGAGCCACAAAAAAACACCACAGAAGTTAAAGCTTAAACTGTTTATAGACACAAACGTGAAGATATTTTATTTTATATCTTCCAAATGTTTGTTACAAGAAAATACACCTGAAATCAGCAATTGGCCTGAAGGTGTCAACAGTCAATACAGGTGGCAATATCCTACGATCTATAAGCAGGAACAATATTGGAATTTTCACTTATTCGCTTTCTTTTAAAAAAGTAAGCCATGAAACCACGCTAGTATTTCGATGGATGACAAAGAGACTAGTTTAAATGCTGCACCAAAAATCTTTTCATATTAAAAAAAAAATCAGTTTTTTTCTGAAGTGAAATTAACATTTTATTTAAATCGTCAAACCCTGCGCAAGAACCATACGAACGGTACTTGATTATTATAGCAATGATTTCAACATTTCATTTGACACCCAACATAACCTGGTAAATATGTTTCGAGTTAAATATCGTCGCACAAGAGCTACACAAGGGCTATTGACGTTTGCCCACGGCCTACTCAACTACTAAGGCCGAAGAAGCTTTCCCAAACAAGCTCGGGGACGGAAATTTTGACGTCATAGTTCCGAGTGACATTGTTCCGAAGATGAAGACAACCTGTCTCGAACCACTCTTCCACAATTTTAGGGTTCCGAATGCGTCCGAACTAGTTTCTCGATCTTCGGCACTGGGAACAGTGACGTCAAAATTTCCGTCTACGCTCATGTTTGGGAGAGCTTCTCTGGCCTTGTTATTGAAGTTGGCCGTGGTTTGCCCCAACCAAAACCAGGAGGCTTAACCCAACAAACATCATTTAGCCTCTCTTCATTCCCGCAACTTACAAAATCCTTACCTAAAAACTCATCTACCCCCACCTAAAAACCAACATCTATTGTTATAATATAACAGGGGGGGGGGGGGGGGGGGCTTCTCTCAAAATATTTCTCAATGGTTTCCCTTGTCGAACTCCAGTTCGCATCGAAACCTAATACGGCCGTATGACAGCTGCCCCACAAAGCATGGATCAGGTTACATCATTGTATGGTATACCTGGATATTGCTTTTGTAGTGGGCGGTTAGGTCAATCCATTAGCTATTACGGGGAAGTAAAGCTGTCTGTAGGGCTGGAAAATATGTATGTGGGAAGTTTTTGGTTTGGGGTAACGTACTGCCCTGTACGCTCTTAGAAATTGAAGATCGTCAAAAAAAGGTCCCTGTTGACAATTCTTTCCTCACGAGGTTACGTGACTAAACACTATGTAAAAACTTTAAAACACTATCTTTTGGCGCTTTGGATTGTTCGAAGCATTTTTTTGTGACATGCTTTCTAGTATTTTTCTGCATTTTTTTGTGACATGCTACACGAGGGCTATTGGCGACGGGCGTCGTATTTTAGAACCACAGTCAAGTGACGAGCCGACACCTGAGTAGGCACCCAACGCAACAGTTAAGGGCGACGTCGTACGCAGCGTTAGGACTTTGAAGGATATTTAACGTGCACTCCCTCCACATGAGGTTTTTCTAGAGAAATGTGCCATAACGGTCCCAGATTTACTAGAATCGCTACGTAATGCGACGAAACATTAAAAGCCTAACAATATTATTTAAATAAATAAATACTATTTATTTGTATCGATAGTTAAAGTGTGTCAGTTTGTTGTTGACCTTTAAAAAAATAAAATCCCCAGATAGCAAACAGTGACGGTTCTGAAATATTTTCCCTAATTACGTTTCAATTTAAAAAAAAACCTTGTAACTTGTAATACTACCGAATTTCTTTATTTTTCCTGTCGGCATTTTCATGCCGCGTTAATGATGATTAAGACGTTATTTTCAATGAACAAAGCATAAAAAAATTAAAATTCGTATATTAATTTGTAAAACAAAAAAATTGGAAGATTAGAATATAATACCTATTAATTAAATATAGGGAATATGAGATTTTTTACTTCACAAAAACTATTTTCGCAATATATGTACAATAAAACAAGACGATATAAAAGAGCTATATACTCTTCTTTTCTATTTACAATAATATTCACAGATATGCTTATAGCACGGGAAGACAGACGATTATAAAATATAAGTACCTGATGTCAAAGCTTTCTAACAAAAAATCGGCAATTAGAATGGAAGTTAAACATAACGTCAAGGGACAACGGACTAAAAAGCGTACAGACAGACAAAAAGTATAAAAGATAGATCGCTGATGTCATAAACAACAATTTTAAAATCCAATAGTAAGAAGATAACTTCTTTAAGAAGTGGGGTGCAGACAGGCGGACGGAAGAATATCATCCACACACACCATGTCAATTCCTACTTCCCAATTCTTTTGAATAAAAACAAGTAGGTTTGTAACATAATCTGTCACTTAACCCGCTTCCACACAACAGTTGTATTTAGCATGTAAAAAGGCGCCAAACACAGCATTAATTCTATATTAAACATTTACATGCTAAATTTGGCTAGTTTCTTTTATTTTATTTCGAAAATTCAATAATTATTACTTTTCGTTTGCAAAAATTAATTCATATTTCAAAGAATAAATATGTAATATTTGTCGCTTATAAATAGAATGAAAATATTTCATATCAACATATAAAGAATCTCATAGTGAAATATATTTGACGTCATTTCAAACTGATCGATGTCGCAAAAATAAATTTATTTGAATTTATTGTCTAAAAAGAATTAAAGTTTCTCGAGCAATTGTTGCGAATGGCAATGGTGATTGAATTCTAATAAAAATAGCTTCTTATGCTTTTTAGATGAGCATTGAATTTTGCAGTATTTTAAATAATTGAAGTACTTCGAATTCGAATTCTTCTCTGAAATTTTCAATGCATTCTAATTTCGATGCGCTTAATTTTTTTTGACGTATCACACTTGTCCGTAGTATTTGTAGTTTGGGCTATGAAAGTGGGTGACAGACAGTCAGACAGTTGGACTGAACGATTATAATACCTTCCACTTTTTACGTTATAAACGTAGTGTGGAAGCTAAAAAGGAAGGTACGATAAAAAAAATTCAAATAGCGTCGATTGGGTCAATATTGTTCCCAAATGCACAATTTACAAATAAAAGTAATTACATTTAGTCAAAACTGTCAAGCGATATTTTGTTTTTGAATGCAGCAGAAGTATATGTTTACAACTTCTAAAAATTAATAAAAATCTAAATAAAATATTTAAAAAAAACTATTTTCTAAAAGCTTACCGTCGTATTTAAGGGAATGGGGAAACTTTATGGCCAAAATTTAATCATACTTCGTCTAATGGTAAAATTCAGTAGCTTAGACAACTTTACTGTTTTTATTATACACACAGTATTCTCTAAAAAATATACATTTTTATGCTTTTGAATTCTTGAAGTATAGAAAATAAATATAAAAAAAGTTAATACGTAGAAATAAAATAATGCAAAGACGAATAAATATACATAAAAAAATTCAACCCTTTTTGGTTTTGTTTCCTCTTAAGTAAGTATCGTTAATTATTGATAGTTAACTGATTAAATAACTTTTTTCTAAATTTTTCGACACTTGCATGCCGAATAATGTATTATTGAGTGGAACTAATAGAATTAAATCTTATATATAATTTTGCTACAATATAAATAAGTGGTAACTAATATTAGAATGCTTATGAACAAGAAAAATGAGCGCTTGCAGGAAGAAATATTAAAATTTCTTTTTACAAATTATCTTAAATACTAGAATACTTTTACTAATTAATTAATTAAAATACGACGCCCGTCGCCAATAGCCCTCGTGTAGCTCTAGTGCGACGATAATTCAAACTTAACTTAACAAAATAATTAACTAGTATATATTTTGGATGTCGATCAATGTACCTGAGCTTGTTTTTTTTCATTACAGTTTTTTTAATCAAAATAATAGCACAGAGGCTTATTGATCAATGGAAAACATTCAGTTAATTTGAGGATTTTCGTGAAAAATTATAAACATACCAATGCGCATGTTTCAGGTCTTGAGTGACAAAAAGAAATGCGGAATTAAGTTAATTCTTTCTCCAGCTTCGATTGGTCATGAATCAATATCACGTGGAAATAGAGCACTAATCGGAGCCTCGATCGAAGAAAGGAATGAAAGCTGGAAGAAATTACGTCACCTGAAACAAGCTAATTTTGTATTTCAGAATATATTACCCAATTACAAACAGAGGGTATTTGATTCTTTTTTACTTCACAAAAACTATTTTCGTTGCTCAATTAATGTTTTAAGGGGGAATGGGCGCGCTGGACCGCGGGTCTCCAAACTCAAGTGCATCGGTGTTAATCCAATGGCGAAAAAACTATTTTCTCTGCCACATTTCTGTATTGAATATTTTTACTGTATTGAATATTTTTACAAACGGTTTTTTTTAAATGATAAATGTAGATAACTACAGGTCTCTATCTTTCCACTTTTTGAAATTGCTTCGAATATTTTGTGTAAAATTATTTATTGAAAATTAAAAAAAAAATATTCGAACTAATTTCAAAAAGTTGGAAGGTCGGGACCTGTAAGTCAGCTGCATTTATCACACAAAAATCCGCTTGTAAAAATATTCAATACAGCCGGAGAAATGTGGCAGAGAAAATAGTTTATTCGCGATAGGATTAACACTGATGCACTTTACTTTGGAGACCCCCGATCCAGCGCGCCCATTCCCCCACGTTAACGTTAAGTTTTTTTAATTTGTTTTTGATGTTACTTAGTTTGACCTACATAAACTAGCTGGACCATGGTCTTTATTTATTTTAAATTTTGTTTATTTAGATAAACTCAATCAGAAAGCTCATTTTTGCGTAGCAAATTTTTTTGCAAACCGTCGTTAATTTGTTAAGGTAGACCTTAATTCAGGCAACACATATTCAAAGCGAATGGACTTTCCGATTTATGCCTCGTTCCTGGCTAAAGTACTCAAGAACACTTACGGTTTGCCACTAAGGACTCATTTTCGCGTTTCAAATTTTCTTGTCAACCGATATTAATGAGTTAAGGTAGACCTTAATTCAGGCAACACATATTCAAAGCGAATGGACTTTCCTATTTATGTCTCGTTCCTGGCTAAAGTACTCAAGAACACTTACGGTTTGCCACTAAGGACTCATTTTCGCGTTTCAAATTTTCTTGTCAACCGATGTTAATGAGTTAAGGTAGACCTTAATTCAGGCAACACATATTTAAAGCGAATGGACTTTCCGATTTATGCCTCGTTCCTGGCTAAAGTACTCAAGAACACTTACGGTTTTGCCACTAAGGACTCATTTTCGCGTTTCAAATTTTCTTGTCAACCGTTGTTAATGAGTTAAGGTAGACCTTGATTCAGGCAACACATATTTAAAGCGAATGGACTTTCCGATTTATGCCTCGTTCCTGGCTAAAGTACTCAAGAACACTTACGGTTTTGCCACTAAGGACTCATTTTCGCGTTTCAAATTTTCTTGTCAACCGTTGTTAATGAGTTAAGGTAGACCTTAATTCAGGCAACACATATTCAAAGCGAATGGACTTTCCAATTATGTCTCGTTCCTGGCTAAAGTACTTAAGAACACGTTACCGTTTGGTTCGCAATCTCTTAAAAGTAGTCCCATCGTAAGAGCTAATAAAAATATGTCCTTTATCTACTATCGTGCTCTACACGAATTTAGCCTCCTGCTATGCAAAAGTGTTATGGGCACGAAGATTAGGTTGACAAATTATTTTATCCTATCTATTGGAACCGGTAATAGGACATTACGGTAGACTTCTGCTTTTCTGAAATGCAGTCGGTTGAGAATCTCGTACATCTAAATATGGTCTTAGTGTAAAAATTGCTTTAAAATAACGGCTTTTACATTGTTAAAAATTCGACACCAGGTTTCACCAAAAAAGTGGTTCTTAGTAACTGCAATGGTTGCGTGGTGAAATATTTCACTATATTTTAGGTGTTCGGTTGAACCATTTTTTAGATTTTGATTTCCAGAATCTGATAAACGGTTCAAACCGAATACCGAAAATATATGGTGAAACCAAGGGGCAAATTTTTAAACAGTGACGAATATTCTTATCCACTTGGGTCCATTAAAAAAGGTATCAGTTACTGTCCAGCCTTTTACGCCTTTGTAGGCTAAATGCGCTAAATAAAATTGAGTATGTACTATTTGCTTCATAAACCTGTTTTTCAAGATGCCAGAAAACATGCAACTATCGGAATAATAAAAGTGTGCCTAAAACTATAGTTATGGCTCCAAAACAACAGCCATTTATATAGATCAATCTATATCCATACCCACTTCAGCCCATTACAAAAAGTGTCACTAAGTTATTGCCCTGCCTCTTACATCCATAGGGGCTATACGTATACGTGTCTATTTCTAAAAGTAAAGGTTAAACGATCAACGATTGTTATAACGGGAGGATCATCACATCTATTGAAGTGCAGCATCCAATCCTCTGGTCCCTTTTATATTTACTTTAATATATTAAATTTTTTGAACAGTAATGTTTCCTAATGCATGGATTTTAAGATACCAGAGAAAATACAACTATCGCAGTAATTTTGAAGTCTATCTCCAACCTATAGTTATGCTCCAAAACAACAGCCATTTAAATAGACCTTGTCATTAAATAGACCATGCCAACTTCAAACCATTACAAAAAGTGTCACTAAGTTATTGTCGTGCTGATTTCTAAAGTAAATGTTAAACCATCAACGATTGTTATAGGCATGAGATCATCACATCTATTGAACTGCGGCATTTAAGCCCAAGGCCTTTATTTACTTTTAATTTATTGACTTCGATGAACAGTAATGTTTCCTAGGTATGCTTTTTAAGATGCCAGAAAACATGCGACAACCGGAATAGTTTAAAGTGTATCTAGCTCCAAAAACAACAACCATTTAGATCACGGCCAACTTCAATAACAAGGCCAGAGAAGCTCTCCCAAACATGAGCGTAGACGGAAATTTTGACGTCACTGTTCCCAGTGCCGAAGATCGAGATACTGGTTTGGACGCATTCGGAACCCTAAAATTGTGGACGAGTGGTTCCGAACAGGTTTCGAGACAGGTTGTCTTCATCTTCGGAACAACGTCACTCGGAACTATGGCGTCAAAATTTCCGTCCCCGAGCTTGTTTGGGAAAGCTTCTTCGGCCTTAGTAGTTGAGTAGGCCGTGTTTAGATACAATAATCTATATCCACTTCAGCCCATTACAGAAAGTGTCACAAAGTTATTGTCCTGCCTCTTACGTCCATAGACACTCATAGGGGCTATACGTGCCTATTTCTAAATGTAAAGGTTAAACCATCATCGATTGTTATAGGCGGGGGATCATCAAATCTATTGAAGTGCAGTTAAGCCTCTGGGCCATGCTCCAGGCACAAAAGTGTCTCCCAACCCTCCACTTGAAGATTTTTTTTAGAGGGATGGGGGCTTGGGTCTATTGTTGAGGGACACGTGGATGAGCCGTTTGAAGTTGGTATGATGGTCTATTTTTTATCGTATAGGGTCGGGAATTTTGACAAGATTATTTACGATAGTGTGTTACGAATTTTGAGCAGCATATTTCGTGTATTCGTTGCGTTTGTATGTTTTAAAGTGAATAGTTAGTAGTCTCTAGTAGTTGGTAGTATATACTTAGGATAATGTCTTCCAATTTTGAGCTGAAAAATGTGTGCATTGACATGTGCGCAAATGAAGCCGACGCGCACAAAGCATCATCAGAAGGCTGTTTCAGTAAATTAAATCTGAACTAACTTTTCTACCAGGATTACGATGTGCGCAGACGCTTTGTTTTATATTTTGAGGTTAATATCACTTAGAATTCTCTTAGTTTCGAATGCGCAAAACCGGTACACGGTGCTTAATTTTCGTATCACTCCATATTCTACCCCCCCCACCCCCCACCCTTTATAAGTCCACGCTTAGGATAATGTCTTACTAATTTTCAGCTTCCTAATTTTGTGCATTGACGTTTAGCCAGTAACGTTTCTTGTAGTCAAAGTAGTTGTAATGATATTATTAAAAAATACATTTTGTAAAAATGCCACAAGTTGGTTGAGTGAAGTATTCATGAAAACCATGTAATCCACTCGACACTGAAGCGCGTTAGGGTTATTCAAAACGGAAATTTCCGTTCGTCTGCGACAGCCTTGCAAAAATGTATGCTAGCTCTCCATTACGAATGACGTCATTCGTTCTTCACATTAAAACAATTATTAGGACACGTGTGCAGTCAGTCTAAGTCAGATTTACGAATGACAAAGGAGATTCTCAATTATAACCATGTTCTACTCAACTTTAAGGCCACAGAAGCTCTTCAAGACATAACGCTATCCATCCGGTTCGGATTGTCAGCCTTTCCGAAGAAAAAGTACGAAACTTATTCGAACACGACGACTATAGTTTTCAGTTCCCGAACAGATTTCGTTCCTCTCTTCCAGAACAACCGACAACCCGAACTGGACGGATAGTAGTGTGACGTCACAGAAAGCTTCTCTAGCTTTATTAGTTGAGTCTGAGCACGGCCTACTCAACTACTATAAGGCCAAAGAAGCTCTCCCAAACACGCTCGGGGACGGAAATTTTGACGTCATAATTCCGAGTGACGTTGTTCCGAAGATGAAGACAACTTGTCTCGAAACCTGTTCGGAACCACTCGTTCACGGCTGACCACATTTTTAGGGTTCCGAATGTGTCCGAACTAGTTTCTCGATCTTCGGCACTCGGAACAGTGACGTCAAAATTTCCGTCTACGCTCATGTTTGAGAGAGCTTCTCTGGCCTTGTTATTGAAGTTGGCCGTGGTCTGAGTCGGCCGTGGTTCTGCACTTACTGGTCTTACTTCTTACTTGTATTGTTGTATGTCTTACTGGTCTTACTTGTATTGTTGTCTGTCTTACTGGTTTTACTTGTATTGTTGTCTCTCTTACTGGTCTGACTTGTATTGTTGAGAAGTACTGGAGAACTAGACAACTAAGGATATGAGTACTGTGGCATTTGTAAACTAAACATTTTCTCGGCAGTGTCATAATAAGTGAGTATTTTTTACCACATTTGATAGATATACACATATATGTTCATCGTTCAATCTGCGGTTTCGGATGTTATGTCAAACCACATTTTTATGTCATCCTTTTCTACCTGTCACCAAAAGCAAATAACATTTCCAAACCCACAGTAATTGAATGAAGAGTCTTCTTCCTGTCTTTCTTAGGATAATTCCGAAGGCGTTTCAATGTGGCTTCTAGAGTATTTTTTAAAAAGAAAGATAAGGTTTTATTTGATGTTCTTTGAGTGGCACCCAGATATGGAGTTGCTCGTTTTATATGTTGAGGGTTGTACTTACTGTATTTGCTATTTTAAAGGAACACTTGCTAATTTTCTTATTAGGTTTAAGTGGTTGGTTGGTTGGTAGACATATATATTCAGGTTTGTGTGCTTGGTCAGCGACCCGCTTATAAACCTTCGTCAAGTAAGACAGACACAACAGACAACACACACACATAAGTGGATCCATCTAATTTTTAGAGACAGAGGCCAACTAGAGGATCCCCAGAATTGGCTTGTCACCCCCAGAGGTGTTGATTTGGTATGGGAACTTAGAGGACTTTCGGACCCAACAGATTTAACGAGCACGTACTCCGCATATACTCGGTAGGTCTTCAGTGGTACCGGGACTCGATCGCATTACCTTCCGATCCCGAGACCGAGACGCTGACCACTAGGCTCACTACGGCCCCTTTAAGTGGTAGGGTTGGGGGGGGGGGGGTAGGGTTGATACATATATATTCCGGCTTGCGTGCTTGATCAGAGACCCGCTCACAAACCTTCGTCAAGTAAGACAGACACAGAAAGAAATTTTACTGTCACAGAGAGAGAAATTACACCCAGGGCGAAGGCGGGAATCGAACCCGCACCCGGTACAGTGCGCAGACTGTTAGCGGAGGCAGCTATCTTAACCACTCGGCTTTAAGTGGTTATTGGTAAGGTAAGGTAATCGTTTCCGGCTGAATATTTCTAGCCTCCTTTAGGAGATTTAACACAGCCTAGATCTTTCTCATACAAGGCAAGCGCCTTACTGACTGGCCATTATAAGCCCCTATCGAAGGTAGATATTCGGTCTTATTCCGGTATAACGTTCTTCCCCGATTAATAACTTAATATAAATAGGTGCAGTACTGGTGGAATTTTGGTCGTATTCCAGTACTTCTATGACACCAGGAGTGCTCGTGGTAGATTTTTAGTCCTTGTTACATTCTAAATTATTGCATCTCTAGATTACGGTTTAAACAAAAATTATTAAATTGTGACACAATTATTTCTATCAAACTCAATATCAATTGAATGGCTTCCTAATTTTAAGCGGTTTTTTTCCTCTTTGATCAAATTTTACGTCAAAGAAACTTACAGAAAACAAAAACAGGAAAAAATTGGAATTATGGAAACCAGTTTAAAAAAAACAGACTGTTTCTTTCTTTAATATTAAATGCATCATGCCGTTTACAACCGGTAGGCTCGACGACAATTTTGTTGAAGATGGGGCGGGGTCCGTGTAGTAACCATCTTCGGTTGAGGTTTCACTTTAAGAGAAACAGGACATTGATAATAAAACATTACTATTAAAATAAAAAGAATAAACTCAAAATAAACTTAAACAAACTCAAGTCTAAATGGTATGTTTCACATCTTGAGTGGTAATTGTCCCACTGGAAAGAAAATAAGGTTTTGATTGGTTAATTAATGTAGTGGGCGGAGCTTACCGTATAAATCCACCAATGAAATCTAGGAATGAAAGCAGAAATGATTAACGTCACGTGAAACAAGCTAATTGAGTCAGTTGTATGCTTTAAATTATAAGAAATTATAAATTTAGATAAAGTAATTTTTAGATTTATATGTGGCAATACCTATACGGTCTAACATCTTTATGTTTTAGAATTTGGACGATTTACCCAAATAAGAAATCTTTGCGGAGTTGTAATTTCCCGTATGTATGCAAGTTTTTTTTAACTGTGTAATTATTCAAAATTTTTATAATTTTTTTTCTTAATTGCAAGGGGATAAAAAAAGAAGTTGAAACAATGATAAAGTCAATGGACAATTCCTACATTTTATTTTTATTTTTTTATTCGACGTAAATAGGTGAGACAAAATACTTGCCGAAAAATTTTTGCTCTCCGATGCGTAGTTATTTTTTATTCGAGTTAAAAGTTAGGCTTTTAAAAAGCGCGCGAAAATCAGTACGTTCCGCGGATAATCGACTGTGACGTACATGTACATAACACGTGACCAAAACTTCTCAGTTGCATATAGCGATAGGCGGGATATTTCACAAATCGTTTAGCAAAACTTTTGATTTTCGTTTTATTTAATGTAGTAAGTTTGTATTTATTATTTAATAATGGCATATTGCTAACTGCTTAGTTCCCGAGTGTCGTAATACGACTACAACTGCTCCAGAAAAGATATATTTTCACTTACCAACAGAATCGGTGCAGCGAAAACGATGTATTTCAGCCATGCGACGTGATCCATGAAAGAACCAGTATTTAAATAGATTATGGACTGATTTAATTATTCCTTAAAAGTATAAATTAACATGTAACACATGGCAAAAAAAAGGCAGAGCCATAAAGGCACAATAATTAAATTAAGTTTTTTTTTTTTAAAGTAGTCTATCTACGGATAACATGTCAAATGTAGCAACTTGGGATAGCTTAAAACATTGTTATTTGTTAATAATGTTTACTTGCAGACTTCCACGTTAATTATTACTATTTTGGAAAATCAGTATTTTTTCAAATTTTTCCCTTTTATTCCGATGGTTAAAAGTTGCGCAAACAAAATATGTCACGTTTTTTTCGCGTTCAGACGAAACTATTTAATTTTCGGAAAATTCAGAACGACGACTTTTTGCTTTCTACAGTAATACCTTTATTCGTATTATTTTAATGTATGACCCAGCCTATTTAAAAGAGTAATACTAAAATCCTACGAATAAATTATGATATTTAATCTGACAAGGAAAGTTGTGTTTTGTAAAAACGATAATTTGGTTATGAATGACCTGTGGAATTAGAACATCTTTCAACAGCAGAAAATACTATTAAAACTTTATAAATAATAACACAATTCGAAAGATAAAACAAGAAAGAAATAACTTTAACTTTTAGCTTTTACTCCACGTATTTCGGCATTTATGAAGATATTCCGGGAAATTTTGTTTTCTCTAAAAAAAAAAAAACACATCAGTATTCAACATGGGGCAGTATTTTGTAGGGCGCAATGAAAGCCTAAATACTCATTTGGGGAACGGGAAAATTATTTTTCTCTAAAAAAAACATCAGTTCTAGCCATTTGTAATGAGCGTTCAAAAAATTAGTTAAATTTAAATAATTCATGAAAACTTAAAAAATGCAAGTAAACTATGCAGGACAACTTTAAAACTTGAGTTTCCTTGGTGAAATAAAAAAAAAGCTTGGAAAAAAATATTCGTACTTCTGCCGAGAGAGGGGATTTGAACCCGGGACATATTGATTAAGAATCGCTTATGCACTTAGCTACGGCGTCCGTAATCGACTAAGCTCAAACTGCTAATAAGGCTCAGTCTTGCGCAGTTACTATACCCGTACGGCGTACGCGTAATGCGTGTACGGTGCCCGTGCAAGTAGACAATCCGTACATTTTTACTGCAGCTCACATTTTAAAATCCATGAACAGTTATCAAACAAATAATTCTAAGAACAAATTATAAAAGTTTGGTGGAGTTATTCTTAAAATTGAAAGAGGAGTAGGGTTTTAAAAAGTTCAAAATGTTGACTTAAAAAATGAAAAACTACTTGTAAATATTTGTTTTTATCGCTGGAAAATGTTTATTTAGGGTAAACATTATATAAAAACACTATAATTTACAAGTTTATGTTATTATTACTAAAAATAATGTTTTTGGGTACCGTATCCCCTTAAAAAATATATTTTAAAATTATTTAAAAAAAAATAATAACATGATTAAATGAATATTAAAAGAAAATAAACAAGAATAGAAAATTAATGCAAAAGATAAGAAAGTTATAAAGCAAAAAATGAACCGTAAAAAAGCATGGGAGAATCGAAAAATCGCAATGACTGAAATAGTAAACAAACGCTACTTAGTGTGTACATGTACGTCACAATCGCTCAGCCAATAGCAGAACGATTCAAACAAGAACTAAAAATTGACGACTTTTAACATTGAATATTTAATAACACAATTTTTTGTGTACATTTTAACCTAGATATTTGAAATCAGCGTTGTTTATTTTATCGAAAAAATTTATTTTTAGTAGTTTTAAAAAAATATGGGAATTGTCCATTGTGCCGATATTAAGAACTAACTAAACAGCGAATCTTTAAAGAATATCTAAAGTACATACAACATTTAATTCCTTATATATTGAAAGTTAGAATTTTATTGGAAATTTATCTTTAGTTCATTATTCCATGCAATTTTCCTTCCACTTAGCCACTTCGCTCCAGAAGTACACAACACATACGTGAATCTTAGTTGAATTCGCTTCACAACTTCATTTTCTTCATACTAACTTTTCTATTATAAACTACTGCAATGTTCAAGCTTTCGAAAACAATCCAGAAAATTAAACCCACGTGTTTTTTTTTCTTTTCTTAATTTTCGTTCGCGCTGAACGCGCTGTAATTTCTTTATATTGAAATAAAAAGTATAAATTCTAATCTTACACTGCTATTCCTATGGGAAATAGGCTCACGTTTTGGACTCCTACACCCGTTTGGGTTCGAATAAAAAGTATCCTATAGCCTATTCCTGGTTCTAAGCTACCTCCCCACCAATTCTCAGCCAAATCAGTTCAGCCGTTCTTGAGTTATAAATCGTGTAACTAACACGACTTTCTTTTATATACATAGATTAAAAAAATTACGTAGTAAGACGGTTAAGAAAATTTCAGAGGTCTTGCGAAAAAAAACTCATTTTTTTCAGAAATAATTTATAAAATATTTTGCATTGAAACAAATATTACAATGAACACTTAGTTGCAAAATAACTGATAGAGCTTGTTTATTTATAGCATATCGAAAATGTCTTATTTTTACCGCACTAAACTCAAATTCTACTGAATTAACGGGCCATCAAACGTTCATTTTTTCCAAATTGCTTGCAAAATATACTTTAAATAAAAAAATTGTTTGAAAAATATATTTATCTATAATAATAAAAATTGAAGTTTTGTGTTTGTGTGTGTATGTCTCTTATAGACTCATAAACTAGACCTTTGTTTGACTCGTAACTTGGCACAAATGTGTAGTTCATACTTAAGTTACAGATTTTGAACTTTCAGTAGAGCTCAAAATGTTCTATTTTTAGAGAAAATTCGAATATTCTGATAACAAAATACACCACTTTCGCTCGAATCCGATCATTTTTCCCCCTTTCATGATGCCATTCGGCAGAAGAAATTAAATAAAACTTTTAGGAAAATAATTAAAATTAAAAATGTTTATTTTATTCTGTTGCCAATACTGCACAAACTAAATTCATTATTTGAAAAATAATTGACATGTTTCAGAGACGTAATTCCGTTTAGTCTCCCATTCCAGGATTTTATTGTGGGTTTAGGTAATGATTTTTTCATGGATGATTCTGAATTTTTTTGGAAGTAAAGAGGTTGAAATAAGCGTTGGACGTTTCACGCCGCCACATGCGGCATACCGATTACCGTTCCGTCAGATCAGCGAAATATAACATTACATCGCACGGATGGAATGATTCATCATTTTTGTTATAATCCGCCTTTTGCACTATGACTCTGAGCGAATCCATCATTTTGACGCTTTTCGGCTTTTTCGCCTTCTGTTAACATGCATTCCGTTATGAAGTATACAATAATTCAATGTGTAGTAAAGAATATAGTCCTTTTTTTAAGGTGAGCTTTGTATGGGTATTTATTGGATGAAGTTTGTATGAAGTTATCAAGATTTGGTGACTTACATGGGATTTAGGTCAGCATTTTTGTCCCTAATATAATACATACATTGGAAAAATATGTTAAAATAGGTCTGAACTTTCAGCCCTTGTCTAGGGCCCCAAGATATTGGAGGCGTTGAATTTTGCGTTCATTTCATAATTCTTGGGTTCAACATTATTTTAAAAATAAAGAGCAAAATACTTCAGCAGAATCTGTATATTCAACAATCTAACGAATGAATGATTTTCTTCAATTTTTTTATAAACTAAATACATCAATATAAGCAAAGTATATGAATTTGAACTCCCTATTTAAAACCTAGGTTTATCAATACAAACTAAATTTATCCACCGAATAAGTCCCTATGAACTGAACTAGCAACCTAACTTTAATCTACCAATATCCACTAAATCAACAACCAATATACACTAAACAATTAAAGAGCTTAGTGGGAGAACATGCTAAGTGACAAATATATGAAACCAAAAAAAAATGATTTAAAAAGTTTTTAATTTGCATTTAGATCCATAAAAAACGAAACTTGCAAACGATAAAAAGCATACGTAACTGAAATTTAATGATAAAGGAAAATGTTTTAATCTTTAAAGACGTTAATAACGTGTTGATTGACACAAAAATCTCAATTTTTTTCAAAAATGTCTCTTATCATGTTCTTCCAATTAATATAAAACTTAAATTTATAAATTCTTCAACCCTTATCCAACTCCAACTTTTCTTACGTTCTCCCAAACCTTATACTTGTCCATACCTGGCTTTTCCAAACACCTCAAAGAAAGTTCCTTCGAAATCGAAAGGTCGTTCGGAGCGCAAAGGTATGCAGTCCCACCCTCCCCCCTGCTCTTAACCCCCCTGACCTTTTGTTAAGGGGTCTTACCCCCCCCCCCCCATAAAACCCCACCCACTGGGAAGAAGAAAAATCCCACCTCCCTGCTTTTTTCTTACCTGGGAAGGTTGCTAGGTGGGCGAAGTTATCGTTTTTTTGGGAGACTTTTTTTTATCATTCACAATTTTTTTTTTTTGTTGCGATTCTTAAATTACAGTAAGTCGTAGTATTACTATAGGGGAAATGTTTTTGTATTATTTATTCGAAAATAAGGACACGTTAAGTTGATGATTTATTTGAAAATAAGTGAAGTACAATTTAATAAACATGAATAATAATTATTAATAAAATTAACAATTAATAGAGATAATGCAATTAATAAAGATAAATATTTTTTATTTATTTTTTATTGAATTATCAATGAACAAATAAATAAATAAATGGGAATATTTCTTATGACGTCATGCTCTCTAAATTACGATTTCATTGGTTGTTTCGTTTTCTATGAAAAAGGTTTAAAACAGCTCATTGGTTTAAAAAAGGTCACGCGATCCGAACTGCGATGTCATTGGTTGTTTTGTTTTTTGTGGCAAAGTGTTGAAACAAGCCCATTGTAATTGGTCTTATTGATATAGAGAAAATATTGTTCTTGCTTATTCGAGATTTAGAACACATTTAATTGATAATTTACTTGAAAATAATTAAACTTAAAAGAGCGCCATCTAAAATTTATTTTTAATACCATTTAAACTTATAAAACGTAGTTACATTTTTACTTTCAATTACCTACTACACTGTTAAAAATTAGGCACTTTGTTTCACCAAAAATATGGTTCCTAGTAGCTGCAACGGCTGTGTGGTGAAACGTTAAACCATATTTTTGGTATTCGGTTGAACCATTTCTCAGGTTTTTGTTTTCAAATCCAGAAAAATGGTTCAACCAAACACCGCAAAAAAGGTGAAATATTTCACCACACAGCCGTTGCAGCTACTAGGAACCAATATCATGGTGAAACCAAGCACAAAATTTTTAACTGTGTATAATACATAAGATAATGAAAGTATAGCGATGGTCGAAAATAAAAAACGGAGATTTTGTGTTTTTACGCATTTTAGAGGATGCTGATTCTTAAAAAAAAGGGATTTTTGAACATTTGTAGAACAAACCAATAACCCCCTTTTTATCTACTCCGTTTGCAATCCACAAAGCTCACATATACGGAGTTTTAACTTGCACAAAAAGTTTAAGTCCCTTCTAAATTATTAACATTATATTGCATTTCTAACACTATATTTAGACATATTTATTCCAGGATTTGTATCCCTAATCCCCTCTTTTTCTCACTTGCCACCCCATAGTGGGGCACACAAAATTATCACGTCGTAAATAAGACCAGACGTTTACACACATCATTATGTATACGCGCAGAAATACACCTCCGTTTTGTAGCCATGATTTTTTCTATGTCACGAAAAGAGCTAACAGAAAAAACGTAAAAACAAATCCCAAATTACAGTTCAGCCCCCCCTTGATTATTATACCGTTTAGAATTATCCGCCTCTATTTTTTTAATTCTCTGAATGCTGTATTTTTGAGGTAAAATGGCATAATACTGCTGTTTCGACTTTGCAGTGTAGTTTGATAACTGTTGCATCAGATATCGACTAATTAATAATGTCGAAATTATAGCATCTTAAAAATGTCGTTTCTGAGATTTATTTCAAGACTACCATTGTTTTTCCTAAACAAGATCCTTATGAGAGGATTCATGAAGTAAATAACGTAGATTATTGGCGAAATAGTTTACTTTTTGGTACAAATTTTACATGTTTCGGCGAGTCTCAAAATGCTCACCTTCATCAGAAAGAGCGTTTGGGTCTCGCCAAAACATGTACAATTGGTTCCAACAAATAAACTATTTGAGCCAATAATCAACGTTGTTTACTTCATGAATCCTCTCATGTAACATGCAAAGTTGAAGATATTTTCTGAATACGTACAATATTTTTATGTTGCTTTTCTTCATGTAAGATATAATCTATGTCTACTACTGGAGAAAAAATTATGGGAAACAGACAATTTGAATCAAAATACACTTTTCGTTTTGATAAAATTACCTAATTTTCTCAAATAATATTCAAATATGTTGAACCCTAAAACGAAATCCATGTTTCTATCTAGTTTCTGGGTGGATTCGCAAGTATTTTTTGGAACTCATTACATCCGAGAAGGATCATCTCACTAGCATATTTCTATTTTATCAACTTTCGTTGGCACGGAGTATAGATGTGACATCCAGCGCTCCTGTATATTCTTATTGTATAACTGATACGTACTATTGACCAGGGAAAATATCTGACATTACGCGTACGCATACTGGTTGGACGCCAAATAAAATCGATTTGTGATAAGTTAGGCTCGTTAATTTTAACTTTTTTGTAAATCAATAAATAGCCTATCTGTTGCACTACAAGCGAAATCAAGCATTTGTTCATATAGAATTAGGTACTTGTGTGAAAATTATCGACCTAAGGTACCTGTCGACCTGCCAACGCTCGCCAAATTCTTTGGCATTAGTTTTTTTAACATGAAAAAAATTTAAAAACTAAAATTATAATTATGTTATATAATATTTATTTTAAATTATTCTTAGATATCGTGTTTGTCGACGAGATAAAACACAACTTTAAATTTCGACTCACGTTCCTCTTGCTCTAAGGACCTTAGTCCGCGTGGCAACCCTAAAAGGTGTAGACGCCGCAGCCGATTCTGTAGACGGTGGGGGGATGGTTTACGAGGGGGTAGATTCGAAAGTTGGTCCAACATGCCAAACAGAATCGGAGACACAAAACATTTCCAGGTAGCGAAAACACCGATAGAAGACTGGCCTTTAGCTGGATTAAACTGAAACAGGGGGGCGTTGGTATAGTGAATTGGGTCATTTGTTTTAGGGACTACAAAAGTTACTTATATTTTTTTCAGAAAAAATATTAGATACTAGAGTATTTAGCCTGAGTGTGCTAATTGCACAATAGTTAACTTTTTTTTAAAAGATAATTACACATACGGACCTTTGCATTCAATTCAGAATTGGGAATTTTTCTTACTACTGACTTTTCTATTAGAAACTAGAATGTTCAAACTTTTCTAAAATACCGATACCGCAGCAGCTTATTTATATTAAAAAAATTGCGCTGCGAGAGGGTCAAGGGGGCGTATATAAATTACGACATGCAAAATTTTGACTTTTTTGACCCCTCCCTCCCCCTATATCACACTGCGTCACGTTTGATCGAACCCCTCCCTCTAAAATTACATCACGTTGTTGCTGCCCTCCCCCCCCCCCTAAAGAAAAGTTAATTTTAATATTTCCCTTTGTTTCTGAAATTTGAAAAAAAAATCATATTTTTATATTTTTAAAAAAAAATTAATTTGGAAAGAAAAAAAATTTAAAATTTATCTTGGTTAAATAATTTATTCATAGGAATATACCAACATTGTATTTACATTTCCGTTGTCCAAGGTCTAACTAGCCATTCGCTAATGTTTTCTAAAAAAGGGGGTCTGAGAGTAATCGGAACTGTCTAGTCTAGTTCTGGGTCTTTTAGTGTTCGTCCAGGTAGCTGCCAGTCCTCTAATTGGTCAAGATAGTGCCGCAATTTTGCGTGTTACGAAGTACCGTTACGAAAAGGTCTGTAAATTATAGGAGACTAATAATGCCGACTTAGTTGCATATAATAATATCCCCATTCTCTTTCTGAAATGAAGTGTTACTTATAAAAAAAGATTTAAATTTTTTTTTCTCAAAAACTTTATTTTATGTAAAACAGATTTTCGCTACAAAATTAGGAGTGTTCGAATCGTTACGTCACGCAAGCGATTACCCCTATCCATGTCACGATCCGTCACGTTGGCGCATACCCCTTCCTCCCCCCTCTGAGCGTAACGTGTTCTTAATAGCCCTCGTGTAGCTCTAGTGCGACGTTAATTCAAAACTAAACTGAGCGTGACGTAATTTATGTACGTCTCCCCAGCAGATTTGGGAAGTCTTGCCCAAAACTTTTTCAGCCCTAAATTTACATTTTCATTCCTAAATTTACATTTTCATACCTAAATTTACATTTTCAGCCCTAAATTTACATTTTCATTCCTAAATTTACATTTTCAGCCCTAAATTTACATTTTCAGCCCTAAATTTACATTTTCATTCCTAAATTTACATTTTCAGCCCTAAATTTACATTTTCATACCTAAATTTGCATTTTCATACCTAAATTTACATTTTCATACCTAAATTTACATTTTCATACCTAAATTTACAAGACTTTTTGCATTAAAACAGATGTTAGAACTGACTATTAATTACCACAAAAAAATACAGATCGAGATTGTTTGTTTCTGCATAGCACACAAAAAATATCTATTTTTACCTCTCAAACCTCAATGTCCATTAAATTGACAAGCGCCTTAGCGAATGTTAAACGTTAATTTTATCAAAATTATTTGCAAAACAGTTTTAAATATAATTGTTTGAAAAATCTGTTTATATGAAGAATATATGCTTAAGATTTTTTTTTCGGAAGTGAAAAGAATAAGGCGATACGAACCATAGTCATTGCACTCTTAACTCTAACTTAAAATTTTGAATTTGTATGTAGTTTTCATTGATAATGTATTTAATCTATAGAATAATCGTACATCACCAACTCAGAGTTGCAGAATATCCGATATTACAGATCTTTTTAACATTTGTATCCAATTTGTACCCGACCCCTAAACTTCAAAACCCAGCATGGCTCCTTTGACTCCCAAGGTGTTAGGAATCGGCATAGGTGTGCTTACCTTTTTCTTTACCTGTTCAATGGCGACGACAAGACTGGACTATTCTCTTCGCCTTATTTTCTTCTTATTCTCTTATTCGAATGTTCTTTTTTACGTTTTTTAGACCCCTTGTGCAATGATATATGGTCAAGTGTGATATGGGTGTTAGTTACTGTTAAGTGGGATAGGTTTTTGTTGTATTGTTGAGGATTTGTAGGGGATTGTTGGGAATTAATTGTTGTCATGGTTAGTTGGTTTGATATTTTGAGGGATGTCCTATGGGCGATTCGCCCTATTAAAGTGCCGATGATTTGTATGGGTCAACAGGACTTAAGTGTACTTTAGCGGGCTGGGGAGCCCAGTCGGTTAGGCATTCGCCTTGCATGCGGAAGGTCTCAGGTTCGGGTCCGGGCATCGCCAAAAATAACTGCCGACCTATAAACGGCCCGTGCAGCCAAAATTTCCGACGAATAATACCCCGTGTGGAAGGAGTGCACTTTAAATATCCTTCAAAGTCCTAACGCTGCGTACGATGTCGCCCTTAACGGTTGCGTTGGGTGCCTACTCAGGTGTCGGCTCGTCACTTGACTGTGGTTCTAAAATATAAAGCCCGTCGCCAATAGCCCTCGTATAGATCTAGTGCGACGATAATTCAAACTAAACTAAACTTAAGTGTACTTTAAGGATAATAAATTATTACATTGTTCTAGAACTTTTAGAAGGCTATTCCTAAATAATCCTAAAACTGTCCGATCAAGGTAACGTGATTGAGACATTGAGACGGGAAAATTATTGTCAAATTACACATTTACACAAACAGCTGGTTGGACAATGAATAAATTTTTTTTAAATAAAAACGAAAAAATAACTTAATAATTTTATAAAAAGTTAATATAAATGTGTAGGAGAGAGGAGGGGCCAAGAGTAAAAGATCCATTTAATTAAGTAAAGCTGATAAAGAATTACATCCTCTCGTTACCCAACACACCGCTCCTAATGACAAAAATGGCGGTTGGGGCAGAGTTACGATAGGTAGCCGCTAGAGGGCGCTGGTGTACAAGCACGTATACAACATAAATGAACCAAAAAGTATAACAATAATTATAATTTATATTTTGCATTGAAAAACTAGCGCCAAAAGATTTGGTGAGCGTTGGCAGGTCGACGGGATAATACACAAATATACCGAAAATTCAAACTTAAAGAACAAATCGTGTGGTATGTTTCATGGTAACAAATGTCCAATGACTATTTTATTTACAAGACGGCTCTGCTAATGGCCAAATAGCTATTGTAATTAAAATTACCCAATGAAATATTATATTTACTACGGTATATTCAAAGGGAAAAAAAAGAGAAAAAAAAAAGGTTTTACCGCAACTTTTATGATGATTTATCATCGTAAATAACATAACTAATACAAATCTTCTCATATTAGATATGTTCTTTCACAGTAATGAAAATTCCAATTTATTTCAAAACCCAATTAATGAAATTTGATATTCATAGTTCGTTGACTCAAATGAGTCAAATGTATACCGAGAAATAGTTACAATCTATACTAGCAAAGCGTGTTAAAGCGAATAATTTAACAGATGTTTGAAAACATCATTTTAACCAAGATTGCAATATCACAGGTAATCAGAAACTTACCTGGCGTCAGCTATTTACGGTTTTATGACCTTTTATCACCTAGTATCACAGCAGAAATATGCCGTTCGCTCCATGTAAATAATCTGTAATGTGACATTTGTCGCATAGTAATAAAATTTATTATTACTTTTAATGACCTTATATGAAGTATGAGGTAACGAAAGTTTTGCGAAATGTGACACAATTATAAAATTAAACAAATATGTCACTATTTATTTTGTAACTTTATGTAAAAGTTTTTTGTATGACAATTAGCAGGTAAATTTATAAAAAAAAAGTTATATGCACAGATTTTATGTTAAAATTTTACAGTTGGCAAACGTTTAATGTGTGGTCAAGTGACGAGGAGCATCTGAGCTGGCATCCAATACAAAATAGTTACAAAAAACACGGTTGAATAATAAAAAAAGAACACTCACAGAAAAAACTAAATTTTAGGATGGTTTGGTAAAAATTGAAAATTTATGTAAAATTTCGAGTTCCATTCATGAAGGAATTGAATACTTTCTATAGAATCGCAGTGCAAAGTTTGCAGTAGTTCTCTGTAAATAGCTCTCAATTTGTTGGCATACTTGTAAAATTAGACATAAACGTGTAATTGAGAAGACGGGAATTATATGACTCCATGCCTGACTACATGGTACAAAAAACTGAAACAATAATAAAATAAATTTTTTCTTTCCGTAATTTAGAAGTAGACCCTAGAAAAACTCATTAATCTTGTGTTTATAGCTGTCACTACTTAATTTCCAAAAATAGTTACAAAAACACAACAACGGTTGAGTAATAAAAACAGAACTCGTAGAAAAAGACAATTGCCATTCATTAAAATATTTCGCTGAATGAAACTATGACGTCATCCCCAAAATACTATTTTTCAAACGTGAAGTAGTTGTACGTGGGTTAAGTTCATGGTGGTTTTGAAACTCGTGGGTTTCGGAACTTGTAGGAAGAGGCATTGACATATTTTTTTCTTTGTTGTGCATGAAAGTGAAATGTTGTGGTACAAATAAGGGATTGTTACGAAGCTTGGTTAGGTGAGTTTAGCGGATGTTACGTTGGAAATGTGTGGGCTATTGGAGGCAGGTAAGGTTTGAGACATAGGCTGGGGACAACACCCAAGATGGGTAATGTTTTTTTCTTATTTTTAGTGAAAAGCCGTTGTGAAGACATTACATTTTTAGCGTGTATCATTCCATTTTAATGAAAATTACAACAATTTTTTTTTTAATTTTTAAAAAAAATCCGTGTAAAAGATTTCATTAGTGTATTTATAGAGGATGTAGTGGTGCCGAAAATATTACGTCATCTCGAGTCCACCAAAAAGCACTTCAAAGTACTGATTACTGCTAGAGTTGCCTCAAATTATATACTACAATAAATCTTAGATTCTGGAAGACTGGTAGTATTGAAAGGAAATAAGCGCCATCTAGTGTTCGGGTGTTAATTTATTGTGGTTATGCGTATGTGGTGAATTGCCATTTTCGGATGCTGCACCTTTCCTGTTTTAAGTACGTGACGGTTATTTTTTTTATCAATACAAAATATTCTAAATTTATAGTTAAACGCAATATATCAATTGACCATATTTCACTTTACAAGCTCATAATAAACAAAATTAGAATAAAAGATCAGGAGATTGGGAAGATTAATTATTATTTGTTATTTTGGATGTTAAAACTAATATAACACCAACAAACAAGATTCATAAACATCTTCCTAAATCATGACAAATATATCATTGAAAAATGTTTTATTTTCCCTAGCTTTGACGGATTAGTCCTTTTTTTGAACAACTTTTTTAAAACATATTTTTTATTGGTTTATCTCTTACGTTTACCCATTTCTACCCTTTTTACAACGCTTTAACATAATCTCATAGGCCTTGTAATTTTAAAGCGAGCATCCAATGCAATTTGTAACATGTGACAAACGTTGGTTTTGATAGACTATGCATTTAAAAGCCCCCACATACCACTTCCGTACAACAAACTGTAGAAAAAGGTGTGCGTAATCATATGCACTCCCACACTTCGGTGTCTACAAATAGCCCCGAAGAATCCAAATAAACACTTAAAAAGCAAACTGCGACCGTCTCCTGACTTCACTTCAGAGTGTTTCCCGTTTTAGCAGAAGATAGTGCCGTCCCGTCCGTCTGTCCCTCTTGACTCAGAAGTTGATTCAGCAATACTGCCCCCCTTTTAAAAGGTTTTCGGGTTTGCTTTTTTTGAATAGGAGGCCCATGGGCAAGAAATAACAGTTAATATGGATTTGGTGACAGTTGGTCAACATATTTGATTTTATTTGCTTTATAGGGATTGAAATGGGGGCCCTGTGCTTGAATGGTTAGAGCACCTGCCTGGAGTGGAGAAGAGCTGGGGTGCGCAGTCAGTAAGGCGCTTGCCTTGCATGCGAAAGGTCCCAGGTTCGGGTCCGGTAATTTCCAAAATAACAACCAAAAGGTTCCGACGTATAATATCCTGTGTAGAGGGAGTGGACGTAAAATAGGCTTCAAAGTTCCGGCGCCGCGTACGATCTCGCCCTTGAAAGTTGCGTTGGGTGTTACTTAGGTGTCGGCACGTTTTTTGACTGTTCTACTTCGAGGACTATGACGCCTTTCGCAAATATTCCTCGTGTAGCTCTAGTGCGACGATATTTCAACCTAATCCTAAACCCCTCATTCGAGAAACCCGGATTCCAATCTCGCTGTCCTATAAACGGATATGCGCAAGCAATGAAAACTAAAAATCCGGGCTGTGGGGAGCCTAGTGGTCAGCGTCTCGGTCTCGAGTTCGGAAGGTCCCGCGATCGAGTCCCGGTACCACTGAAGACCTACCGAGTATATGCGGAGTACGTGCTCGTTAAATATGTTGGGTCCGAAAGTCCTGTGGTCGGTCATTGCATAGTTTACTACGGGTACAGGTCCCTGGAGACTATTTCCCTCCCCTTCAGGGACATGTCTAAATTGTGGAGGTGAAGCCTGAAAATATATGTCTACCAACCAAATAAAAATCCACCAAACGCAGAGTTGATAATTAATGCAGTATAAATTAATTTACACGAAAAAGAATTTTTAAATTAACGTTTTTATTCGGAAATGTTAATTTTAAAATTCGTTTTTCGTGTAAATTAATTTATACTGCATTAATTATTCAACTCTGCGTTTGGTGGATTTTTATTTTTCATCGCTTGCGCATATCCGTTTATAGGACATCGGGATTGGAATCGTATATACGAAGTTGTCGTTAATATGTAAAAATAAAGCTATGCTGTTGGAAATCTGTCGCAATCAAACTCAGTGTCTCCAGTTTTTTCTTAAGACTTATATAACAGTTCGGCCATAAAAACAATGACCCTCATAATGAACTACAAACCGTTTCTAAGAGCCACTGATTCGCTTCAACCCAACTTTGACTCAACCAACCAATTTTTCAAAGCAAGCATGAAACAGCTTTTAATTTCACGTGCAATTTGTAAGCAGTCAATCATGTTCATTTCTTTAAAAAAAAAGCTTTCAGCCACACCATGCGATGCTTCTTTGGCTCTGTGCCTGGCACGCTCTATACTCTAACATAATGGATGTTCTAAGAAATTGAAGATATTCCTCGGATCGTTTTGTAAGTTTGTAGTCCGTTGGGTGTCATGTTGTTTGTCGAGTACATTGCAATTAGGATCAAAATCGAAAAAAAGTTATATAAAACAAATTTTTAGGTTTTTGGAACTTCTTAGGTAACTGGTATCAACTGGTAAAATCTGAGAACTCATAAGTTCTGGAAGTGTAAGCTCTGAAGTATGGAGCCCCCAAATTATAGTGATTTTCATGCTAAATTGCCCCTGAAACTTTAGTAAATTGTGTCATTTTGTAGCTCCGCATTACTGGGAAATAAAACATTAAAATACACAATGGTCTGCAAAATCAGAAGTCAAGGCTATGCGACCACCAGGAAGTCAACTAATTATACTGTATACAATCAAAGTACGTGTATTGTGCTATTCTTTAGTCTATATTGCTATTCTATTCTAGAGTCTAAGAAAATATTCTTTGTAAATACGAATGAACGTACAATGAGATAGACGTCTCTTTATTTCAATAAGGAAATAACCAACGCCAGATGTCAAAAGTTGAGAAACACTGATCTAGCAAAACACGGACTATTGGCACAGAAATTTTCAGCAAAATGAGTTAAATTAATTTTTATTTTCAATTTTTTAAGCTTTTAGCTTTTGATTTTGATCCAAACATTGACCATTATTTGAGCAATCATTCACAAAAGTTTCCTTAGTGGCCCTCCAAAATTTTCTGTGCCAATAGTCCGTGTTTTGCTAGATCAGTGTTTCTCAACTTTTGACATCTACTTGGTTCTTTCATAATTGGGATGAAGAGACGTCTCTTATTGTCCACCCGTGCATTCGTTTTTACAAAGGAGATTTTCTTAGACACTAGAATAGAATATCAATAGCGACACGTATTAAGAATAG
Source organism: Oedothorax gibbosus (assembly GCA_019343175.1). Lineage (NCBI taxonomy): Eukaryota > Metazoa > Arthropoda > Arachnida > Araneae > Linyphiidae > Oedothorax > Oedothorax gibbosus. Next base: position 19,234,208 of record CM033275.1, on the reverse strand, counting down.
CAATACTCGTACTCTGATTGTATAATACAGTATAATTATTTTACTTTCTCGTCGGCGAGTAGAATTGACTTCTGATTTTGCAAACCATTCTGCTTTAACACTCTCCCTTCACCCCTATGTAGTTCCAAATTTCAAGACGTTTACCTTAAGAGGCGCTTTGGCCACTTCTCTACAAGTCCGGTTAGTGTCCATTGTAGCAATTACGCTATGCATTAGGGCTAAACTTGTGGGTCGCTAACCACCAGTTGAGTAACGCTGTGTTAGATCAAACCCTGGCTGGGTCAATGTTTTCCGTTTTCCCATCTATAATGAGAGTTCCAGATCATCGTAATTCAAAACTACAACTCCTTATTCCCCGACCTCCCCAACCAAACCAAACCCTAAAAACCCACAACCATTTCCCCATCGTTTTCAACATGCAACATTACGGCCTTTTTTATATCCCCTCTTTGATCGACAACATATGGGGCAGTTAAGTGACATCATCATCATATACGTCATCATCTCTTTAGTGACATGTGACGCGTCACCTAGCGTTGGACATTTATCTTTTTCATAGTTGGGATGACGGTTTTTGTATTTTTTTTTTCATAAGCGTTTAAGCTTGTGTTTTGTCTTTGATATAGCCTTTGGTGTCCTTGATGCGATTTGTTTGATGTTGTCTTTTTGTCTTTCTCCGAGATTGTTGAGTTTATGTTAATACAAGAATTTCGATTGAGATTGATAACTGGAGGGTTCAGAATGCAAATAAACCTGAATTTTTTTTTGTTATTTCCGAGTTAGCAGAGCAATTGCATACATTAACTATGTAGATTGGTTGGTTGGTAGACATATATTTTCAGGCTTGTGTGCTTGGTCACAAAGACCCGCTTATAAACCTTCATCAAGAAGGACGGACACGACATACAAGACAGATGCTGCCATCTATCGCCACCTCCACAATTTAGACATGTCCCTGAAGGGAGGGAATAGTCTCCAGGACCTGTACCCTGGTAAATGCGCAATGACCGACCACAGGATTTCGGACCCTACAGATTTAACGAGCACGTACTCCGCATTACTCGGTAGGTCTTAGTGGTACCGGGACTCGATCGCGGGACCTTCCGATCTCGAGACCACTAGGCTCCCTACGGCCGCAACTATGTAGAACTTCAGTGCAGTAATGAAAAAAAGTCCTAGTTCAGATAATATCCTCTAGGGCCTAGGCAGCTAAACTAAAAAAAGGTTAAGAGGTAATTTTGTTATAAAGCTTAATTATAACTTTTAACCTCTGTAGCACAAAGTTTTTTATGGACATGGTTTCCTTGTATTCAGGGCTCTCAAACTCTTATTTTTATGTAACTAATGGTAAGCGGGATTTTGATTTCCTTGCAAATTATTTGAAGTTAGTTAGTTTTAAGCAATCCGGAACCCCCTTTCAACCAACTTCTTTTCTAACTTCTATTTTCAAAACTATATTATTAGTATTTATATAGATATGACATCAGAGATCTATCTTTCTAACATTTGTCTATCCGTCATTCGATCTGTCGAACCCCACTTTCGAATTCCGTTCCAAACGTCCCATTTTTAAAAGTATTATTATTATTATTATTATTATTATTATTATTGCAATAGACATGTCATTGGACAATGGACACCCGTATAGTGTATATTTTTATATTATCTTTTCGTCTGTACGTCCCTACCTCTCAACTTCCATTCTAACAGTTAGATTTTCAAAATTTATTTTTACAGTCCCTGGACAAATTATTAGACGCACTGTATTTTTTCAGTAATGATGAAAACATACCAAAGAATGCCATATCATTAAAAAAGATGTCGATATATGTATTAAGTATAGCAGATAGTATTTTCTATTCAATAGATTAAGTTTAGGAACACAAATGTCCTTCTAAAGGTATTTTGTTCATCATTGATTGATACAAAATTGCTTCTGTCATTTTGTTCAGGACTGATTTATAATGTGTAAATCTGGCAGACACATCCTATATATGTTTGTCCTTAGCCGTCTGTATGTTAATTGTGTAATATCGGAACAAAATCCTATATATGCTTCTGTCTTTTTCTTAAAAAAATCTGCTGATCGTATTCTTCAAGTAAAACAAAGTAGAGTATTAATGCCTTTAAAACTTCTTATATTTTTAACAAAAAATCATCTTAATTTATCTTCTGAAGCTCAATAATAAGTGGAAGATAAACACTTATCAATTCTCAATTTTTTTCTATGCCCAACGATAACAAGTCTTCATTTGAGATAACTCCTGAGCCCACCTATCAGGTATGACCTCATACGACTCGTCAAAAGTGATCAGTCTCTGACGCCCAAATATCGACTGCGATATCCTATCCGCCAATCAGATGGCCGATATTGATGTCAAAAAATAGCGTAAGTTTTAAAAAAACTGACATAAGTCCATTAGTTTTAATGGGGAAAGAATTTGCAATGTTTTATTTAGAAAAAATACATTGGTAATTCAGGATAATCTGGTTCAGTATGTCTGGAACTATATCTTAATTAGATTTATTATATGGTTATGGCAGTGGGTTGCTTAACCACTTTGTGTAAATATATATGTGCGACGTAAATTACTCAGAAACCAAGTTACCAAAAGCATAACTAATAAAAATTTTATTGATAATATAAAAGGAAGTCATATGGGCATTGAAGAATATCCAGTCACGTCTTTTCTTTCAAGATTTTAATAAAAGATTAAATGTGTATGGAAACCTCCCCGTGGAACCGATTCTCACACTATTTTACATAAAGGGATTCACATATAAAAGCAAGAATAAATTCTACAAACATGACGCCATTTTACATTTAGGACAACATAAGATCATTTTATATTCAGCTATTCACATAAAAACAAGAATAAAATTCTGCAGATATGACACATAATTTGCAAATAAGACGACATTTTACGCATAGCAATTCACATAAAAGCAACAATAAAATTCTGCAGACATAACACCATTTCACAAATAGCAATACTCATAAAAACACGAACAAAAACTTGTAGGGAGGAGTGCTCGTACTGACGCCGCGTACGATGTCACCCTTGAAAAGTTGCGTTGGGTGCCTACTCTGGTGTCGAGACACTTGACTGCGGTTCAAAATTATGGCGCCCGTTCACCATATAGCCTGCCGACCCGGCGGCGCAACGGTTAGGGAGCTAGCCTTTGGAGCCTCTGGGTTCGGGTTCGAATCCCGGTAAGGCATGGATGTTTGTGTTTGTCGAGTATATGCGGAGTACGTGCTCGTTAAATCTGTTGGGTCCGAAAGTCCTCCAAGTTCCCATACCAAACGATACCTCTGGGGTGACAAGCCAATTCTGGGGATCCTCTAGTTGGCCTCTGTCTCTAAAAATTAGATGGATCCCCTTATGTGTGTGGTGTGTGTTGTCTGTTGTGTCTGTCTTACTTGACGAAGGTTTATAAGCGGGTCGCTGACCAAGCACACAAACCCGAATATATATGTCTACCAACCAACCAACCATATAGCCCTCGTGTAGCGACGATAATTCAGAACCCAACTTAACCAAGAATAAAACTTCTGCATGACATGATGTCATTTTCATCCAGCAATTCACATAAAACCAAGAATAAAAGTTCTACACATAGGACATTTTTATCCAAAGCTCTCTACAATAATAGACCCAACACTCATCCCTCCCCCAATTCAAACCAATAATTTAGGGGTAACCAATAATTTAGACCCCTCCCCCCCTAGACCCCACGGGAGTCATCGGCCACTACTCGGACATAACAACAGACGGGCGGCGATCGGCATTCACGGATTGTCCGTGTTTGAAAAGATTTCCGATGGGATAGTAGGGTTGGGGGTGGTTTTTGGATAACTGGTTTTGTTTGCATGTGTTAGAAAGAAAACGGGATCAGATTTACTGTACGGTCCCCCTTGGCGCGATTTTTTCGGATTTGGCGATAAATAATTTTTTTATGACAACCTGTCTGTCTAACTTCGACTGATGATTTGAATTCTATGACTTCGCACCGAAGACGTTTTCCGGCAACCCTATCGGACCGTTGGTAATAAGAAATATTACCATACGATCTTTTCTTTGAATCGTGGTTTTTTTTTTTAAAAAGTCGCCAAAATACGGACTTTTGGCGCGATTTTGGAAAGTTCGCCAAGGGGGACCGTACAGTAAATCTCTACCAGAAAACCAGTCATTTGTTTTTAAAATAGCCCTATTTTACACGAGGCTTGGTTATGGTATATAGTGTGATTGCATGCGAAAGGCCCCAGGTTCGGGCCCGGGCATTGGAAAATTAGCTGCCTACCTATTAACAACAAAGAGTCCGAAAAAAATACCCCGTGTGGAGGAATATGCTCCCAAGTCCCGACGCTGCGTACGATGTTGCTCCTGAGAGCTGCGTTGGGTGCCAACTCAGGTGTCGGCTTATCACTTGACTGTGGCTCTGAATTACGACGTCACTCGCCAATTCTGCCGTGGGCAGGTAAACTGCAGTAATCGCAACAATGAATTGTACCATTTTTGATCTGAAATAAAACAAATTCCAGTATGTTTTCTTACTTGTTAGACTAATTGAGTGCTTGCAACAATGGTCCAAGTTATTATGGAAGTTACTGCAATTTACCTGCCCACGGCAGAATTGCCCTCTTGTAGCTTTAGTGCGACGATAATTCAACTCAAACTGGATCGTGGCTCAAGCGCCTGAAAATTACAGCAAATGCGTAGGCTTTAAAATACACCACTCTAACTGGAAAACGCGTGAATGACTTTTTTTCCCTCTGTAAATATTATTTTATTGAATTTTTCTACTAAAATTGAAAAAAAAACTAATTTAAATAAGTGTTATGAAACAGAAGATAGTAGCCTAGACATTTTGCGCCCAAATTTTGTATGCATTAAGCAGTTTGAAAATGACAGAAACAAATAGATAATAATTGGTATTTGAATGATAAAATGTTTTACTTTGAAGGCTAGGTAAAAACAACGTCGCACTAGCGCTACGTTTTACATATGGCTAATATTGTCCTTATGGCTAATATAGTAGTATATAAATTTTAGATTTAAACCAGTATATAAAAATGAAATACTGGTAAACTGAATGCAGCAATTAAAAAATATTAAGTAACAAAATAACTTATATTTATTCTGATTGCAAAATTTCTGATCGATAGTGATTGTTACTCATCGGATATCGGGGAGTAGGGGGCTATGTAGCGTGACGTAGTGGACACGTCACGGGTTCATCGTCGTTATTTCCTGAATGTTTAGTGGTTTAGGGGTTGATAGAGAGGAAACATTTAAATCGAGAGAGAGAAATGTGGTTCTGTTGAATTGGCGTAGTATTAGAAGGACATGTTTAAGGTCTATGTGGCAACAGAAATGAAGAATGAAAATAAGTTCTTTGTCGAGCCTCGATTGGTGAATCAATGTCTCGTGAGAACAGAGCGTCAATCGGAGCACCGATCGAAGCATGCGCTGGAATGAAAGTTGGGAAGAAATATGTCACCTGAAACATGCAAACTACACGAAGGGTATTGGTGACGGACCTCTGAATTAAAACCACGAATCACGATCAAGTGACGAGGCCGACACCTGAACTGGCAACTAAAGCAAAGTATAGTTAGTACGCTTCGTCAGTATTTTGGACCACAAAAAATTTAACGTGTACTAGTCCCGAATACACGGATCTATTTATTGGCAGTATTTTTTTTTTGTTCATCACGATTCGTTTATAGGATGGCAAAGGCCAATTCGACGATCCATAATTTGTTACAAATATTTAGAGTTAACTAAAAGAAAGCTTAAATCGACAACTAGAACGGCCTTGGCAGTCAAACGTTGTCTTAAAACCACAAACAAATTACCCGGCAGCTAATTCGTCTATGATGGCGTCACAACTACGTCGAACTCGAATATTGTCTTAACTATCCCGTAAACAAACTAACGCTCTGCCTCGTTCGAATCGGCCATTAAATAAAATGAACTAAAACTTATCGATTTTTACACTAACCTTCAGCTAAATATAGTGGTATCATGAATTTGTTATGCCAAGATTATGCAAGTACATTACAACCTCTCATTAAGAAATAGTAGATAAAACTACTACTCAATTGATAAAGTAAATTGACATGCAAACTTTTGATAGTAAATTCATTTCAAGCACTTTATGACGTACATGATGAAAGATGTTAATTTAGGCATCATTACATCATCAAAATCATCTACAGTTTGGCTGCTTTGAGTTGTATTCTAAACAACTTAGCAGAGTTTTACATTTTAGGCTAAAATATGATTTATTTGGTTTACCGGGTGGTTATAAAATAACGCTCGCTATTCGGAGAGGTCTATAACTTGAATGAATAATCCGAATGCAACAAGCATCGATACACTTCCTAATCGAGAAGGGGGGAAAAGAATGGAATCATAAAAAAAGAAACTCGTCTCTTGACCAGGGTTCTAAATTACGAGGCGTAGCCAATTATGGCCAAGTACGGCCAACACAGCCAATTACGCCTCGTAATTTAGAACTCTGGTCAAGAGACGAGTTTCTTTTTTTTTATGATTCCATTCTTTTCCCCCTTCTTAATTAGTAAGTGTCTCGATGTTTGTTGCATTCGGATTATTCATTCAAGCTACAGACCTCTCTGAATAGCGAGCGTTATTTTATAACCACCCGGTATAATTAGCTTGTTTCTGGTGACGTAGTACTTCCATTTTCCATCCCTACCTCCGATTGGTGCACTGTTTCCACGTGACATTTATTCACCAATCGAGGCTCGAGAAATAATTAAATTTCATTCCGCATATCTGTTGCCCCTTAAAACCTGAAACATTCCCATTGCAAAATGTGCAACTAAAAATAATATCAAAATAACATTTCTCACATTTTTATTTTACATTTTCAAGCATAAAATATTTTGTATATTGTAGTGAAGTGACTTTCTCATAAAAAAAAACAATATTTTTCGTAATGACTGACTTTCATAATTGAACTGTAGTGAATTGAAGAATGTATAAAATTCGTGGTTGCCTTGGCGACAAATTGATCAGAACTTGATGAGATTGTGACTGTTTAACATCGTTTTGTGTGCTGGATCTTACAGAATTCTACCGTTTTGACTTGTACGTTTGTGTTTGTCCTAAATAGAAAATGTCTCGTCCTAAGAGCAGTTCTTCAAACACAAAATAGTACATATATAAAGTATACGCAATGTTTTATAAATCTAAAGGTATAATATATTTTTTTTTATCAGTCACCACCTGAAAACAATATATGTCGATTTAATTATATATCATATGGAAATATGAGCATCCTAACATCTTCATTTTGTGTGTATGATTAAGTTTCATCACCGGAAGCATATTATTATACGCGAATCGCTCTGGAAGAAAATAAATGATAATGTATAAATAAAGATATCAAATTTAAGAAAACTCTTTGTCTAATTGTGTATTATACTGACAATTGAAGTTCAATAGAAATTTCTATCGAACATCCGGACTTTTTAAAAAGTAAATATCAATGACTTATTATAAGAATTTGCTACAGATGGAAAAAAGAGAAATGAGAAGAGACATATGGAAAAGAGAGAAAATGATAAACAAATAATGTAAAGTTAGTGAAACCAATATTTAATCTCTTTGTTCTTTGCTACCCAACTTGCTTTGAGCAGGAAGTACTTCACAGTTCATGTAAGAAATGCAAACAATTTCTGGAGTTGGGAAATTATATAATAAAATTTTTCATTTTGAAATTATTTTTATTTTTTTAAAAGTTATCTGGGGTTTGGAAACTATTTAATCAAACATTTTATTGTAGAACGGACATGTTTAAGGTCTAAGTGGCAACAGAAATGAGGAATGCAAATAAGTTCTTTATCGAGCCTCGATTGGTGAATCAATGTCACGTGAGAACAGAGCGCCAATCGGAGCACCAATCGAAGCAAGAGCTGGAATGAAAGTTGGGAAGAAATACGTCACCTGAAACATGTAAACTACACGAAGGGTAATGGTGACGGACCTCTGAATTAAAACCACTACCACCATTGTTGTTTTTTAAAAAAATATTTGGAGTTTTCTGGAAATTTGGACACAAAAAAATAAATATTTTATTCTGTAAAGAAAAACTTCTGGAATTCGGAAACTATTTAATATATATTTTTTATTTTGTTATTTTATACTAAATTTTTAATTACTAGCCCGCGCTTTGATGAAACTTTTATATTTGGACATTGCAAATTATAGTTCAAAATTAGACAATTAACGAATTTAAGTGGTTACGAATATATTGCGCTAAAAGTTTTAAGCTTAACGATTAATGAACTTAGTCATTCTCTACGTACATTGTAAAAAAATTCTGTAAAAATACAGCACATTTGCCGCACATTCACAGATCTTTTTACTCTATTTGATCGCGGCTGCTGCTCTAAACACAATTCTACGGCACTCTGCAGTTTCTCAGCTTGTGCACGCGTACACGACGTGACCTGCTGTGACCTGAGTCAGTGTTCTTCTTTTCTACCTATCGGGGATTCAAACTTCATTTATTTAACGAACATTGGGCAGTGACTAAAACTACAGGAATCATCAGCTTGCGATTTTTTTCTCACTAAGTTGAGCTCGCACTTATTTATCGTTAGATGGAATAATCATGTCTTTTGAAGAATTAAATAATGTTTGTTTTAATTTAATGAAATTATGAAAAACATGGTAAAATAAAATTCTCTCCCAAAACATTTTATGAAATAAATTGACCCTAAATTCTTCACGCTTGCATTCTTTGATGCTTAAAAAGTGATTGTAACTTTTTTTTTGCAAATAAAGGTTTGAAAAAATTATTGTTATAATTTATTCAAAAGTATGATTCCAATTTTTTTCCGCTTAAATTTTAGTTAAAAAATTTAGATTTTTTCCCCCCTGTTTTCTACCATTTCATTCTGGATGCATAATGAATCTATTTCACAAATTTTAGATTTTTAAAACAAAAAATAAGAAGTTGGAACGGAAAGGGTTAACAAAAGTACGCAACGTGCTCCCCTAATTGTTTTGAGCAGTGTAGAAGCACTCAATAAAGACGATGATCGACGATTTGGCGACTTCGACAGAAGGGTCATGTCAAGTAGAAGTTTTGCCGTAATGGCGAACGCTACCTTATACCGCCTGAGACAATTTACTGCTTTCTAGGCCAATATGCCCATGTGACTCCTGATGCACGTGGTTTGTTATTCAGAAAATATCTTTAAACTTTGCGCATGAAACATGTGAGGATTCACGAAGGAAACAACGTAGATTATTAGCGCAAATAGTTTATTTGTTTGTACAAATTTTACATGTTTCGGCGAGTCTTGAAAGTCGCTCGCCTTCTTCAGAAAAAGTTAGCGTTTGGTATTTTTCTGAAGAAGGCGAGCGATTTTTAAGACTCGCCGAAACATCTACGTTGTTTCCTTCGTGAATCCTCTACCTCTTGTGATTTGTTATGTGGCCAAGGTTGTAAAGACTCTATCTACGCTAGTACATCTGATATTTGGTGACTGTAACAGGAACGAGTGCCTTTATCCTCTATTTCAACCCAATACCAAAACTGTCAATCCATGGCAATTGTCCCAATTGCAACTGCCCTCTATTTATTCAGACGAAAATAAGGGGGTGCCAAGAGGGGTGTCCGGCCCACATATTATCGTCTGTCTCTTCCTCCCTGACTCAACCCCGAAGGGGGCAATGAACGCCGGATGGGGGTAAGTGGTCACAGCCCGGCCAACCAACTCTTCGTAATAATCGGGGTCTAAGTGGGTGAATGGGTGTCGTTGGTGCAGATTGAAATTGTGATTTCGACGTTAAGGGTAATTGGGGGAGTCTGTTGTTGGGTTGGCTTGTTGTGGAGAAGTGTGTTAGGGTATTATTAACGATTTTAGCCTACTTTTCTTTTTAAAATTTGAAAGAATTAAAAAAAAATTGGTATTGGCATCGTGGCAATTTTATTCAACCCTTTCTAAGTCTGTTTTTACCGTCCGATTTTAAAAATTCGCTTCTTGTAAGAAAGGTGTGATATCAGGGACCTATTTTTCATACTTTTTGTCCGTCTGTCTGTACCTTTTCCGTCCATCTGTTTCACTCATTGAGGAATGGTTTCATTCCATGGTTTCACTTCTTCATTCCTAATGGGGTTATAGTCGCGAAAAAAAATTTATTGTCTCGTATGTCTTGGGTATTTTATATACAACTATATCCTGCTTGTTGACATGCATGTTGAATGCACATTACACCAGAGGGCGCTGTACGTAACACCTAGAAGAACATCCAGCTCTCTCGTCTGGGGGTAGAGAAACAGTAATCATGACATAACTTGTAATAATTTTATAACTAATTTAATTGTTTAGGATAAAAGTTGTTTATAAACTTCTACAATACTAAACATATATGACGTACAATATTACATGTTTATATTAATTAAGACAAAGAAACCAACCAAAGAAGTTATGATGCTGTTTACGCGTAATTTTCACATTTGGGCTATTATTGTTTCTTTTTTGTATCAACAGAAAATGACAAAAATATAAAATAAAAAACGTTAACATAAAAGTAACCTTATAAAAATAAAATCCCCTATAGAAGCTTCTGCAGCACTTTCAATTATTGTGGTCCGATGTCCTGACGCTGGTGTATGCTGTACTGACAACGACTAACAGTCTCAACTATAGTATTTTTTTGTTATTTTCTTGCATTGCTATACCTGGTATTCGAATTAAAATATGACTATTTCTACTTCTGAAAACCCTTATAAAAAATTACTTTATCTTTATTTCATAAGTTTTTTTAGGAAGCATTTTACGCAACTGAAAAAAGATTCGAAACTTAGTGGCCTTTTGTTTTATCACAAAAACGGCCAATTTGTTCTCAAACCAAACGATATTTGGAATTCAAATTACAAGGGAACCATTCCGAATCGCAAAGTTCTCCAGAAAGACCCAAACTTCCCATTAAAACGCTATCTTTTAGCATAGCCCTCTGTTAAATGCATAATACATGAGAAGCGGGGGTTCGTATCAGATTTGCCCACCCGAGCGTTCTTAAAAGCAAGAGACGTTGTGTTGTGACTGGGCTGCTTTCGAATACAGTTACAGTTAGTTTCGGGTTCCTTTGTTGTATGGCTTTTGTTTGGTGATTGTAGTTGGTTTGTTTTGACATGGATGGGCTCTTTGATATGGTATATTTAGAAGGATTTTTTTTTGTCGTTGAACAATTGAGGCAGTTATGTTTGCGTGTTAGAGTATCAGTTTTGACACTTAAAATGCTTCGGTATTTGGTTACTATCAACGATCTTTAATAGAAACTGGACAGCTTCTTCAATATAAAGAAAATACGACCGATGCCCTATTTTTACCTGGAGCTAATTATTTGACTTCTTCAACTTGGTTTTGGGCTCCTTTTGACGATGAATCAATGCTCACTATTGGCCATTAAGTTCTAAACACTTCGCCAAATGACCTTATTCTTTGCTACCACGCACGACCGTCTTATCCAGCGAAATGCTGGACCGGTGTAAATGGATTTTTAAAAATACCTAACCTTTAATGCATGAACAATAGAGATCGAAATATACTTTTGCGAAATAAGAAAATAATTATGCATATTAGAGGTCCAAAGAAAAGGTATTGTTTAAATTTTAACAAAAGATTAAACACAAACAGTGACTATTTGCGCAGAAATCTGTTTTATTTGTTAACTTTTAGGTTTTCGAGGTATTGCTAAAAGTTTGATTATGAAAAATTGCGAATAAAATCTAATGCTTTCCGACGAAAACTACCAAACTTAAATAGCCCCATTTCATTTAAGTCCAAAAAAAAATCTATCCAAAAATTGCAAATTGACAGTTTTGGATGTTGTGTCGGCAGATGTACCCAAAAGAAAATTCAGATAATAAAAGTGGGATAATACGGATAATAGTGATGTCAAAGATGGGATGAGGGTCTTTTATGAGGCAGAGGGGGCTCTTTGTTGTTCGAATTTAGAATGTTTTTGTAGGGACAGGGACGGTATGAGGAAATAGAAAAGAAAAATATTCTGTTCATAGGGGAGTCATTGTAAGTCTTTTTATGTTATTTTAGCGTAAATGGACATGTAAAGCATTTAGTAAATTGTAAAAGCAGTTGGAGTTGGTTTAGGGGAATCACAAAGATTTAGTGAATGTGAATTTTCAATAGTGTTAATAGAAATATTTAATTTGGGGGTAAAAGTTGTAGTTTTTTTCTTTATATTTAACTGTTCGACTCACGATAAAAATAAACGAAAATGTTATAAATTCACGGACATATTCCGGTTGCCAGAAATTTTTTCCTTAATTCTGGTTGCCAGTAAAATATTCGTTAATCCTCTAGTCTAGTGCATACTGTTGCCACTTGGCAACATACACTTTATCTACGTTATGACTTTAAAATTGCTTATTTTCATCAACTTTGGCAAATCTATTGGAAGCTATGTTGATGTTTTAGAATGAAGGAATTGACTTGAAAATAAAAATATATGCTACTTTGTATACAATAAAAAGGGTACAATTTCCCCAAATTTGATGTATCGATCTTAATGGAGTGTCTACGGCAATGTCAATGTTTTTTTGTTTTTTTTTATAATAATCAAGTTTCTGCGCAAAGTGTAGTTTTTAAATATTTTTTCTCGTAATGGGTGGCCATCAAAGATCAATTATGTTGTTGTTTTTTTGGAGTGAAAATAAAAAAGTAAGAAATTTTGAGAGATGTATTTCGCAATACAGATCCCCAAAACAAAATAACTAATTCCACTTCTTTAAGATAGGCATCCTAAACAATAAAAATACCTAACCTGCTTTTCCAAATTTCGGCATATGTGGCCATAAAACTCTGCAAAGATAAGCCCATAGAGTTTAGAAGAAGATGGAGATGCTTGGCGTGAAATAAAGTGCAGCAGTCAGAAAGTCGCCAAGTAACCCTAGTAAGCCCAAACAAACCGTTCATTCAACTTTAGTTCAATATAAACATATCGTTTTATTCTTTAAAAAAAAAAAAAAAAGTAGGTTTTGTAACAGAAACTGTCACTTCACCCGCTTCGACACACAGTTGTTTTAACAGGTAAAGGCGACAAACAGCATAATTCTTATAGTAAACATTTGATGCCCAAATTTAGACTACTTTCTTATTAATTTTTCGAAACTTCAATAATTATTACTTATCGTTTGCAAAAATTAATTTATATTTCAAAGAATAAATATGTATATTCCTCCTTTAATAGAATGAAAATATTTCATATCAACATACAAAGAATCTCGTAGTGAAATTTATTTGAGTCTCTTTCCAACTGATCGTATGTCGCAAAATAATTTTTTTAAAATTATTGTCAGAAAGAATTAAAGCTTCTTCAGCGATTGTTGCGAATGGCAATGGTGATTTAATTCTAATAAAAATGGCATCCTATGCTTTTTAAATGAGCATTAAATGTTTCAGTTTTTTAAATAATTAAAGTACTTCGAATTCGAATTCTTCTCTGAAATTTTCAATGTATTCTAATTTCGATACTGAAGTTTTTGACGTATCACACTTGTCCGTAGCATTTGTAGTTTGGGCTATGAAAGTAGGTGACAGACAGACGGACTGAACGATTATAATACCTTCCACTTTTTACGTTATAAACGTAGTGTGGAAGCTAAAATGACAGTTTGCCCAGTTGTAGCACTGGATCTGAATTTTCACAAGATGGTAGAAATTCCCTTCACAGGTAAGGAAAATGCGTTCTAATTATAGTTTTAATAGACAGTCAAAAATTCGCCAAGTCAATGTGGTTAGCCTATAAATTGTACAAAGTCCACTTTGAAATCGTGCCAATAGATTACCGAAAGACACGGGCCTTGAAGCGTTTTTCGGATTTACAACACAGCGATCGATAGTTCACTAGCAAACCGGTTTAGTATTGGTTTTGCTCGGCATCACCTCCATCTTCTTCTAAACGGATAAGTCCTAGCCAAGCCGATACGGTTACAGATAAATTCATTTACTCAAGGTACGTGAACGTCTTAGAAGTTGCCCGTTATCATACTGTTGTCTGCGATAAAAATCTAAAAATTTGAAAAGGGCAGGGGTCCTATGTTAAAGCGTGGGACTGATGCCCATTTTGTTCTAAAGTACAGAAATATTCAGTCAGGTTTTACTCTTGTTTACTAAGTCGTAAAATGTAAGATATGCTGGATGTAATGTAGTCTAATCGAAAATGTACTTGGAGTTTGGTTACTTGTTTCAAAATTACTTTTCTTAATTTTTACACCACAGATTATCTAGTCAACTGGACAAAGTCGCCATATAGGGCTAAATATGGTTTCGAGATCAAAATTGATGTTTTATTGATGACATCAAAAACGGCCATTTAGCAGTTTTCAGCAGATATTTTGGAGTTGTTTTGAAACAGTGCTATTAAATTTCATAGTTTGCGACAGCAAGCATCATACTTTATTCACATTTTCTCCTATTCAAACTTCAAAGACATATACCTGGACTGTGAGCTCCATATATTGTCCCGTGCGAAGGACGGGTATTAAATTGCTAGTTTATATGACACTTAAGATAAACTTTCTATCAAATGCTCAAAAAAAAATCAATATTAAATTTCCAAAACAACTATCTACCGTAAAAAGCAAAACCCCTTTAAACTGAAACGATCTCTTGTAACATTTATCCTCATCCAAGATGTCAGATATAATGGCGGCTGTCACTCTTTGTGAGATGCAGATCCGAATCTCGCCAAGTGTGGTGACACCATCACATCTGGCGACACTCATTTGGCACGCGTGATGACAGAAAAGAAAGCCAAAACGCGTCGGGGAATAATTTCAAGACATATTAACAAGTGGTTTGAAATAAAAGGAGGAATTTACACATTTTTTTATGTCTAGTTTGAAAGAGTTTGTGTTTTAAAAGCTTTGCTTTTGCTATCTTCATTAGAGCGTTTTAATTTATGCTTAGAAAAAATAAACCTTTTTATTATACTAATACTTTCTATTACCTCATATGAAATGTAAGGTAAGGAAAGTATAGGGTTGGGTTCGAAAATCTTAAATGAAGATTTTATGTTGTAGACACGTTTTGGAGGGTAAAAGGGTAGCTGCAATGGTACTTTTTTGGTTTTAAAAGTATTGAAAAAAAAAATGCTACGACTTAGACTTATTTGGTTACGTCTTTGTTTACTTTATAGCTTGGTAAAAAAATTATTTTGTTTGAGAACTTGATTTAGACTTTTTTAAAAACTTTTTCTTCTGAAATACCAACACAAAATCGAAAATCTAAAAAATTCTGAAATTCCTCGTTGACTGCATAACACATTAGGAAAGCTATAGCTACATACAGGTGGAAAATAAATTTACAAGGCATTAACCTATATACGTAACAATATTTATGTTTACAATATAATTACTGTACTGGTGGGCCTATCATAAATCAAGGTTTCTTCCCCTATTTTAAGATGAGGTATGAAAGCAGGACCATATAACTTGCTAATGAAGTCAATTAAAACTCGTATAGGCTATTTGTCATCCCTTCAAGACGTACGATGGGCCATATTTTGTGTGTGATCTGCCATTCTGCAGTTTCCGAACCAAGAAAATATAGTGAACCAAAAATTGGAGTAGTATTGCTCTTTCAGTGTGGAGTAGGTTTTTTTTAATGCAATAGTTCTATTGACTATACAGTATACAGGGTGGCCCATAAGTAGCCTAACAGTTTGTTAGGTATGCAGTTATTTATACAGAAACAGTTATTTTAATACAGGTTAAGTTTAGTTTGGTTGAATTATCGTAGTACTAGAGCTACAGGAGAGTTATTTATACGACAGGCATCGTAATTCAGAACCATAGTCAAAAGTGACAGCATTATTTACATACATATATTTACATTCTTAATCCCGAAGGTGCTCAAATTGTCTAACTTCGACATCGAGGCATTCCTGCCACCACCTGGCCCCGTCCTCTGGTGACATTTGCATATTTCTAGAGCATCAAACAAATAAACGGGGCCAGGATAGCCTGGTCGGTAAGGTCTAATAAACCGAAGATATCTCGAAACTAAACCAATCGAAGTCCACGAATTGCTACTCTTTGGATAAGATACGCTGTAGTACGACTTTATTTTAGACAACCAACAAAACTAAGCACAACTATGTCAAATACCAGTTCTAAATAACCCAAAGTTCTTACCAATGGTGCAATTTGTTTAGTTTGAATTATCGTCGCACTAGAGCTACACGAGGGCTATTGGCGACGGGCGTCGTATTTTAGAACCACACCAATGGTACAACATTAACTGTTAGGCTACTTTTGGGCCACCCTGTATATGATCTTAAGTAATAATTCTTAAATGATTGGTTTATTTTATTGTTTGTGAGTGTGCAGTAGAAGTGGAACAGAAGTGAAAACATATCTAATTTAAGAATAAATTACATTTAGTTTGCAGAAAAATACATAATTCCAATGAAATAATCAGATTCCTCTGCAGTAGAACTCCAATTATCCGAAACATGTTGCTGATTATCCGAATTAGAACTACATGATCTCAAAGCCCAAAAATATACATTAAGTAATTTATTGAAAATTTCCATTTTTTTTCCGAAACACTCCAATTATCCGAATGTGGTTAGGTGCCAATTGCTTCAGATAATGGGATTTCTATACTGTACTTGGCGATCTAACATTCCACAAAAAGTATCCCTTTTAATAGAGTGTCTGATAACATGACCAGCCAACTTCATCAATCTACCCGTCTTCTTTTGTAATAAACTGGATGCAATTTATTACATCTCTTTCGAACAATTCACAATTCCTATTGTTTTCATTCTTTAATCGTTCACTTTGCTCATCAAAATTAACAATTGGAAAAATAAATTACATTTAATTTTTATAAAAATAGATCTCATTAAAAAAAATATCAGTTTCTTCTACGGTAGAACGCCAATGCTCCAAAACATTGATGAATATCTAAACTAGAACTACAGAGAACTAATTTATTAAATAATCCGAATTTGTTATTCTTAAATAATATCCGAATTTGTGATTATCCGAATGTGGTTAGGTCCCAATTCGTTCGGATAATTGGATTTCTATACTGCATTTGGCGATCTAACGTATCACTTCCAATAGGGCCAGATAACATGACCAGCTAACTTCATCAATCTACGCGTCTTCCATTGTAATAGGCTGGATGCAATTTATTACATCTCTTTCCGAATCCGCGGAGTAATTTATTCCCCTTGCTACGGGGCCACCGACTTGGGGGGCAAACGCCCATATTTGGAACTTCGAATGTACCATTTTGAAGAATAGTTATGTTGTACTTAAAATCCCCTTATCGTATACTATCAAATGATGTCTTTTCGATATGATGACATTGACATTGTGATGTCGTGCCGATATCGGTAGGATATCGTAAGATATAGAAACGCATTGTGGTATTTAAAATACCTTTTCATAAAAATTATCAAAAGACGTCGTTTTGGTATCGTTTTGACATCGTGAGATGTCATTTCGATATCGGTAGAACGCTGTGGGATGTTATAGACTGCTGGAAATGTATTTGAAACACCATCAAAATGTATTTGCTCAGAATATACTGATTCATTTTATATTTCTCATTATTTGCTTTTTTTACAAATATAATTTACTACATCATGAAATATAAGATATTACATAAAATTATTTCAGTAACATCAATGATTTCATTGATTTAAAAACTATTTGATCCAGCAATTTAAATTTTAAAAAAAATTTAATTAATATTTTTTTTAAATAATTATATATAAACCCTAAGAAGCGGAGGGGATAGTATTTACGTGTATTATAACAAATTTAAAAGAAAAACAATTACGGCATTTAATCATTGCGAAAGAAAATTTCTGGGGATATTTAAAAAAGTTTTTGGTTATTATTGCCTTTAACTGATATGAAACTTGGGGTTAAAAAATTTCAATCACACGCATTTGTGTGAAAACTTGTAAAAAAAACAAATAAAAAATATTACATTCCTCTTTTCTTTCGCATCTCCTTTGTAAGAAGGTGAGTTTCAGGGTGGGCCGTAAACTTAACATCGGAAAAAGCAGACGAATTTTTTATTTTCAATTTTGTTCGGTCGTTTGTTTTATGGGGTTGACGCTTTTACGGAGGGTCACTTGGTCGTAAAAGAAGGTGAGATTGAGTTAGAGCTGCTCCGTGGGCTACTGAGGTCTGATGCTGACACTGGTAAAGATCCTGGAACCTTGTGCCTTATATTGAGCTGTTATAATAAGGCATTCTAAGGCAAAGAATGTCTAAACTGACATTTGTTTCCTACTATCTAATGAACGATTCGAACGGGGGGGGGGGGCATGGTTTGTTAATGGGAAAGAAGACAACGCTAATTGCCGTAACTGTGGGCATCACTGTAGACGTGGTCGTTGGCCGTAGTGAGCCTAGTGGTCAGCGTCTCGGTCTCGGGATCGGAAGGTCCTGCGATCGAGTCCCGGTACCACTGAAGACCTACCGAGTATATGCGGAGTACGTGCTCGTTAAATCTGTTGGGTCCGAAAGTCCTCTAAGTTCCCATACCAAATCAATACCTCTGGGGGTGACAAGCCAATTCTGGGGATCCTGTAGTTGGCCTCTGTCTCTAAAAATTAGATGGATCCACTTATGTGTGTGTTGTCTGTTGTGTCTGTCTTACTTGACGAAGGTTTATAAGCGGGTCGCTGACCAAGCACACAAACCTGAATATATATGTCTACCAACCAACCAACGTGGTCGTCCCAGGCATCTGTTATTTTGGTATTTAAATATTTTGGTAATTCAATTTGGTGCACGAGTTTCCAGTACCTCTCGGACTTCACATTTCATAATAAGGTTTTTGTGCAAATCGTGCATGGGCCAAATGGTAGCTGCCATAGAAGTTTTTGGCTTTTTTTAAAGGTATTTAAATTTACCTTTTAAGATATATGGCTATAAGATATAAGATATACCTTTAAAGGTATTGATTTACTGAGTGATAATTGAAAGTCGTGCAGTTTTACATACCCCTAGTTTTTAAACTTTTCAATTAATAACAACGTAAATAACTTATGATTTATGAAAATTTATTAATGGTATAGAAAGAGTTAATCACTGAAACTAATCTTGTCAGGCTAATTGTAAACCATTGCAGCAAGCCAATTTACAGTTGATATAGAAGATCTTTTTAAACCAAAATTGTATATTTCTATTACATAACGTATGTATTTTTGTCTTTTCTAAATGATTGATTGACATGTGTGATGAAATAAAAACTATCTATGAATTAAATGTAATACGGATAAAGTAGAGAATATCGGCTAAAACGGGAGCCGGTTACAAGAGTTTCTACAAAACCTCAATATTGCATTCCGCTCTTATCAGTTTCCGTATTTTTTTAACCTTAGTTCCGCGGTAGAATTTTCGCTAACAAGAGTGTTTTCTAAATATACCATCTGTTCCCTCTTCGTTCATGCTATGTCACCTGTTAGAATTAATTACCTTTTTGACGAGTAATAATATTTTTTATTTGAATTGTCAGTTAAAATTATTTTGTCAGGTTAGGAGTAGGTTTTTCGATGCAGAAATAAATACTTAATGTGATTATTAAAAAAAATAAAATGGAGGATTGTGAAACAGAACTGTTTATTTATGCCTTAATTTTTCCTGAACTGCAAAAAAGATGCTAATTTTAAAGAAAAAATTAGATATTTACCGAAAAATACAATTATTTTCTTTGAACGGCGACCGGGCTTCGGTTCCTCGCCGAGGTGATGGCAATAAAAAAAATCAAAATTTGTGTCAAAATTACTAACCGCGCGAACGTACAAAATAAACAGATTTTTCTGTAAATTATAAGATATTTTTGTGGCACACTAGGTGACATTTTTTTTGTAAAAAATACAGTTTTTTTAAAATTGTGAATAGCTTATTTTCTCTAATCTTTTAGTATAAAGCACTTACCGGGTGGCCCAGCGGGTAGTGTTTGAAACAAATGAAAAAATAAAAACAAATAAGAGACATGAGAAGAATTTAATGACGTTTATTGAATGGACATATTGGGCAATTAATGATAAAGAGGTTCGAAGTGCCCGCTGTATTTAACAAGGACAGCAGTTAGGCAGTTCTCGAATCCAACCATACTCCATACTCCTTACCCATACATTCCTCCATACTCCTGCCATACTCCTTTTGTTTGGCCAATTCTTTTTGTGAAACTTCTCACAAGAGCTAAAAAAAGCTTCCCACAAAATGAATTGGTGGTCAAACAAAAGGAGTATGGAGGAAGGATGAAGATATTTGTAAGGAGTATGGAGTATGGTTGTATTCGAGAACCGCCTAACTGTTGTCCTTGTTAAAGATGGCGGGCACTTCTAACATCTTTATCATAAATTGCCCAATATGTCCATTCAATAAACGTCATTAAATTCTTCTCATGTCTCTTATTTGTTTTTATTTTTTTCATTTGTTTCAAACACTACCCGCTGAGCCATACCCTGTAAAAGTAACAATATAATTCACAAAACGTAAGTTTCGTACCAGCAAAAAGCACAAGAAACGTACTCTTTCTTTAATCATTTCAATCATATCCCAAACAAGTTCTAGAAAATATTGTTATTGCCCTCATTATGTTCAGAAAAGTATAAATTATTACAAACAATATAAATCTGCCAAACGGTTCTTAACTTATAAAAGTAAAAGGCTAAAACTCAATTTACAACTCTAGCTTTTTACTAACTGCGTAGTAGAAAATCCATAGATAATATCATTCAACAAGCGAAGAATATTTATTATACTCCGAATCATTTAACTTTCAAATGTAGCTGAAGAATTGTAACTGGCTAAGAGGCCTTTGATGGGGTTGTGGGAAAAGCACTTGAAAGTTTAAAAGCTTTTTTTTTCTTGTTTGAAATTATTTTATAGGCTTCAAATTCATAGAATTTAAAGTTCTGACATAAAATGATGTTGTTTCTATTTCGCTAAACCTTTGGCAATTTTAAGAAGAATTGAGAAGGGCCAAGTTGCTTAACTTCTCAATGGAGCCTATATACTAGAATTACTCTTATTTTGAGAGATGGACATTCAAATTTATACTTATACCTTTATCTCAAAAAGACAGTACTATATCAATTAGTATACCAGTATTATTCACTGTAAGTAAATAATTTTGGCTATATGCAAGAAGAATTGAAGAGCTTAGTGGAAGAACATGCTAAGTGACATTTTTGAGAAAATTGAGATATTTGTGTCAATGAACATATTACCAACTTCTTTAACGATAACAAGTTTCCCCTTTTTCATAAAATTTAAATATAGTATATTTTTTAAGCTTTACAAGTTCCGTTTTCAACAGTCCTGAGTACAAACGAAAAGCGCATTTTCACGTTTTCACTTTTTTGTCACTTAGCACGTTCTTCCACTAAGCTCTTCAATTGGTCGAAATTTTGAGTCATGGACAAAGTATTTGGGCATTATTTAAATTTTACTCATACCTTCTTTATCTCAAAACGACAGTACTATATAATTAAAATATCAGTATTCGCTTCAAGTAAATAATGGCGCAATGTCAAGTTAAAGATGGTCCAGTAACCAAAAAAAACTTATTTTACTTTTTCTTTCGGAGGGCCTAGGGCCCTAGAGCCACTAAATTTAAAGTTTCTATTGTGTTGCAAACCCTCGACATTTTAGAAAATTTCAACATTTTCTGACACGCTAACTTGTTTTCAGCTCGACTTTGAGTCAGACATTTACGTCAAGTGATTGTTTTGATCGACACAATTAGAAAGCCGATGAAATGGTAGCAAAAACACTTTTTTTACGTTTTCTTCAGTTTTACAACAATTACATCACAATAAGACCAAGTTACAACTTCCACCATTGAGCTAGAAGAAACGTGGAGTGAGGTGTGTGATGATTCACTGAACAGGGCAGCAAACGAGCCGGTACAATAACGAAACGCGGAGGAATACACGGCACCGCAGCAGAAACGAACCGGGCAGAAAACCTAGAAACTTGCCTATTTCGCTATTGGGTTCGTCTTCGCTGGTTCTTAGTTAGTGATCCACATGGTTATTTCTTAAAAAAGTTGGAATTTAAAGTTAAAAAAAGTTAATTTCTTTCGAACTAAAAATGTTAAAATACATTTAGGAGCCCAAGTCAATATGAAAGAGGGGTCTCATACAAGCATTGCATACAAGTGTAGGGGAAATAGTCCTTTTCTGCCCTGTTCGCTCAAAAGGGTGTGAGTGGGTTTTCGGCTCGCTGACACTTCACTCCAGTTTCCCTTCTAGCTCAATGACTTCCACAGAACAGTGAGAGAAACCCAATAAACCAAAAGATCTTTCTTTGCCTCAATAAACATATCCTTTTCGGTCATCTGCAACTGAGCGCCACAGAGTTTCTTGCGCTTAAATGGCATCATTACAGTCAAGGTAGGCACTCGAAGTGAAATGAGATAAAGGAAGCTATGAAATTGGGTAGTTTGACACTTCAGATTCAGAACAAAGAAGGTTTTTGTGTTGTAGGCTTTCAACGATTTGGAAGTATTTTTTGGTGTTTGAGGATGTTCTGTTTTATTTTGCTTGAAAAGTGAAGAAAGTGGGATTGGGGACTTGCACTCCGGAAAAACTAGTGTTGACTTTCTATTAAAAAAAATTGGGGTTTTCCCAGTTTTTTACTAAATTGTGTTTCGGGCAAATAAGAATGCATGGTCTCCTATTCAATGGCGGGTCGGGTTCACTGTCAAACATAGTTAAATTACTTTGGTATTGATTTAATTTAAACATACTTATTTTTCAATGATAAATTCTGAAATAAAACGGAATCTTGGAGAATCTAGTTTTACTTATTTTTTTAAGGAAAAATATTTTTTTTAAATTAGACAACCTATTCGGCAATTATAACACATTTTAAAGTTTCCACAATGTAAAAATGAGATTTTTTTTCGATTTTATAATAATGTATTTTAACGTGAGGCCGAATTGCACGTGGACATCACCTTGTGCATTTTCTCGGTTAATAAAGAAAGTAGAAGAGATTCTATATATTACATTTTTATTTGGAATGAACAAATTTTACATGTTTACATCCTTTAAACAGAAACGCTATGCTATATTCTTCAAGAAAACTATATCGCACCGTGAGCGGAAAAGTTGATCTATCGGAAAAATGCTAGTTTTTCAGAACCAATTGTCTTAAAGTTTATTTTAACAATTGCATTTCATCATAGAAAGAATAAGGATTCGCCTACAGTATTTTAACTATTCTACCAATTGATTTAATATTTATTATAATCGCTATATATTTATATTTTGAATATAATAGCATTATTTTGAATATAATAGCATTATTTTGAATATAATAGCATTCACAACTAGAAAAGTCATATTTGTCCTATAAGCTTTTCCGCGCATGGTGCACAATTCTTATATGTTCCACTTATGCCTGACTACTGGAAAGTTAATAAGCACATACCCCACATCTACTCATATCAACATCAAAAAGCTGCGGCATTCGAAAAAAGTCTTTGAAGGTCCTCCCTCCAAAAAAAAAAGATACATCTAAATCTCCCCCTGCCAGATCCTTCAAGCGGAATTCACGGCAGAAAATACCACTTGACTGTCTCCGTTAAAGTGGGGGTGCAAGTGAAGTGAAGTCAAGCAACCAACGCGTGTCATATCTGCGACGCTCAAATTAGCGCCGTTGCGTCATACGACGCTAAAGAGACTGTCAGCGGTAACACGTGAAGAGTTTAGTGGGAGAACGTGCTAAGTGACATTTTTGCAAAAATTGAGATTTATCCGTCAATCAATGAACATATTACTAACTTCTTTAACGATAACAAGTTACCGTTTTTTGTAAACTTTCAGTTTAGTATATTTTTTACTATTTGCAAGTAACGTTTTCAACAGATTTGAATGCAAACGAATAACTTTAAAGCTCATTTTCTCTTCTTTTTGTCACTTAGCACGTTCTTCCACTAAGCTCTTCATGTGTGTTTGGGTAAGGGGGAGGGGGGGGGGGATAGAGGGGTATCTGGTTTAAACATTTGTATATTTTTTTATATGGGTGTGATGTGTGTGGTATGTTAGTTATTGTGAAAGCAGGGAAGAAGTGAGAGTTGGGAATGTGTTGAATTTCACTGTAGAAAATGTCCGTGCAAGATTGCACCGGCATCGTGGAATCACCCAGCTGTTAGGATATTACTGCATTTTCGCACTGTTTGTTATGGTTTGATTAACGTCGCAATAGAGCTAAACGTTGGTAATTTTAAAGGTACTCTAAATTTTTAACCTCGGTCAAGTGACTTGGCCGATATCTTGAAAGGGACACCCACATCTACTATCTCTTAACCCGAGAAATCAAGACAGTATGGACAATCTTACTGTCTTCCGAGCAAAATAAAGGAATTAGTTTAAATCATATTGGCGCGTTACTATTGCCGTGGGCGGGTAAACTGTAGTAACCACAACAACGGATTAGACCACTTTTGCTTTGAAATAATTAGTTTTCCAATGTTTTACTATAGGCTAGTAATTGAATTTTTGCAACAATGGTCTCAGTCACTTGGCTAGTAACTGCAGTTTACCTGCCCAAAGCAGTACTAGGATTTGAACCTAGGTTTGCTTCAATTTACTATGAGTAGAAAACTGTTTTAACCAATTTTCCTTTTTAAACCATCAAGTTTTCAAGTCCATACTGACCTTTTGAAAGAATTTAATTATTATATAAAATATTTAGCAAAATAATTAGTGGTATTTAAAATATTTACATTTTAATTATACATAACGTGTTAAACTGTTTTGCTGTTTAAATGGCTAGTAATTAATTACTAGTACTATTATTAATTACTATTAGCTACTAATTACAAATTACTTAATTAATTGTATTATTAAGTTTGATGGGGAAAAATAATTCTTTTATGTAAAGCATTACTAAATGGACTTGTAAGCAGACTATTTTAACACTCCATCCCGGAAATATCACGGAAGTATAAGAAATAGAGGACAAAACCTCACCTCGTCATTTTCACGGCAGCGAAAACGAAAGGGTAAACAAAAAATATTGGAAAATATGATGAGCTATAGTTAAACTCATAGTTTCCTTGAACAGAAGCCACGACCATGGGCGTGGCTACAAAACGCGCGGAGCAATCAGATGAAGAGGAAATTTCAGCCGTTTTATTTTGTCTTCATCTAATTGCTCCGCGCGTTTTATAGCTCCGCCCGTGTTCGTGGCTTCTGTGCAAGGAAATTATGAGTTTAACTATAAATAGTTGGGATTAACGTGCTCCAGATCCATATACACGGAAAAAAGTCTCCTTGGTTAAAAAAAAAACGAACCATAGATACCCCTGCCCCAATTCACCCAACAATCCCAACCACAGAAGCTGGGAAAATCGCTACCAAGGCCGTTGCAAAACTGTTGATGCACGATCTATTGTACACGCGTGACAAAAAACAAATAATGTATAATTTACTGCACGAAAAGTCGCTCGATTTCAAAGACAAAAAAAGCTCGTTATAGTGATTAAATAGAAAGTCTACATGATATCGTGACTTCAGACGGGGTGGGAATTGAGAGGTAGTGCTCTAATTTTAATGGGCAGTGTTATAATTTGGATGGGTTTGTAAGTTTAATATGGAAATGGACGGTAGTAAATTTGTAGGGCCATTTAATTGGATTATAAAGAAGCATAATTAGGGATTTTAGTCTATTATGGTTAGTAATTGGTGTAATTGTAAGGATTCTGGCTTGATTCTAAAAGATGATACAAACTAGGGGTGTGTAACACTACACGATTTTCAATTACTATTCAATAAATCAACGCGTTTAAAAGTAACTATATTCCCTATAAGGCAATTTTAATAACTTTAAAACCTAAAAAAAAGTTCTATGGCAGCTACCATTTGCGCAAGCGCGATTTTTTCAAAAACCTTATTATGACGTGTGACAGGTAATAGGAAGACGTATACCACATTTGAAAACCGTAGCTCTTTTAGTTCGAACTGTAGACTAGTTTCAGACAGACGAGCCAATATCGGAATTAGCACAATCCCATGAGTAGAAAACACAAAATCTCCATCTCTGATTTTCGACCCCTTCACAATACTTGCATTACCTTATATTTCATATTAGATAATTGAAAGTAAATAATTGACATATTTTCATGGATATTTATACCTTAAATACATTGTTCTGTTTTATCGCTACTGTTCCCAGTCAACAATAACCGTCACAGTTACAATGGGTTTTTATATGACGCCCTAACTTATAGCCGCACCTACTCATTTTTAATTCACTGGCTATGGATGATCCATTAGTCTTTTTTAGCATGTCCGATATTGTATAATAGTAGTCATCCATTTTGAATTACTAATGATACGAAAAGCAGATGTGCCAATTAGTTTTTGTACGTCTTTAATTTTTCATTTGTGGTGTGTAGGCTTCTATGTTCTGCATTTTTTAAACTTTGTACTGAAGACCATTAAACCCTTATTAGAAGCCATATTTATATATATAGCCATATATAATATATA
This sequence comes from Oedothorax gibbosus, assembly GCA_019343175.1. Lineage (NCBI taxonomy): Eukaryota > Metazoa > Arthropoda > Arachnida > Araneae > Linyphiidae > Oedothorax > Oedothorax gibbosus. The sequence continues at coordinate 19,207,650 of CM033275.1, read as the reverse complement.
TTGCCATATATAGCCATACCATATATATATAGCCATGTTTTGTTTATTAAATGTTTAGGTCTTAAGTTGAATTTAATTTGCAGAACAGAGGGGTTAACAGACTAGTTCGTGCGCATTACAGTGATGGCAATTATTCGCTACAACATGCAATAAACGTTATTTTTCGAAACGTAGAATATGGTCTCTTTTATTTCATAGGAACGTTCCTCCGAGTCGGTACTTTGAACCTACACTTTAGTTGAAACAAAGTTACACGGATTACAGTTGGCGTATTAATTAAACCAGAGTATTTGATAAAGAGTTATTAAAAGATTTATTATAGAGAAAACATTATATCAATGTTACCCTTCAAGAACAATGTAGACCGATTCCTAGTTACTCAAAAAAAAAAACATGAACATTCCCTATAGTATATCCATCTTCCTTACTACCAGAAGACATGCCCGATTTAATCCTCTTTAATCCAAAAAAGTCCAAAAGTCTTAGGTGCATAAAAAATATCACTTCAAAAGAACAACACTCCAGTAAAACAAAAGATTCCAAAAAGAATCCCTTAAGAATCCAATGATTAATCATCGAACCTCTTCGTTCTCCCACCACCATTCTACCATTTTTTATTCTTATCGTGTGCAGGGATTCTAATCTTCCGCCATTTTTTTCTTTTTTTTTTGTTCTATTAGGGTTAGGAGCCACCCACATCGAGTTATTTTTGTTCTGTTTTTAGTTTTACTCCTCGTGGAAGACTTAATCATGTGGTGTACTTCCTGGGTGTTGCTCAAACCTATCTTGAAACCAGTGTTAGAAATTGGATGGAAAAATTAGGCTTCTAACTTAAAAATCTAGGAGCAAATGCACATTACCTGGGAGCATTTTAGAGAAAAATATTGATTGGAAAATTGCTATTTTTATGAAATTTATTCACAAACCCTTCGATATCAACAGAGATTTGAGGATGGTCGTATAGGTTGCGCACTAAAAGAATCCCCCTAGTTCCGCAATTTCTTAGCTGCTGGAGTAACAAAATTTTAGAAATATACGATCGCCGAAGTTTCTAGATTTTACAATCGCCGTAGTATCGTAATTTATGTATCGCTCGAGTTTTGCGATTTTAGAATCATATAAAAGAATTTTGATATTCAAGACCGTTGACAATTTGCAATCCCGAGCAACTTCTATTACTACAGCACTCTTCAAGATTGACTTGAACTGTTACCGGAAGACCCTCTATACAGACAAAGCTGTGGGTGTGGCTGTGCAATGTTCCAAGCTTTTGGAACTATTTAACTGTGCCATCCCACTTCGCTCTAATTATATATTTTTTATTTTCTATTTTTGCACTGGTCAAACGATAACAACAACAGGTTTAAAATGGCTTCAAGACCGTTCATGGACTTCCATTTGGCTCTATAGTTAAACTCATAGTTTCCTTGCACAGAAGCCACGACCATGGGCGGAGCAATCAGATGAAGAGAAAATTTTATTTTGTCTTTATCTGATTGCTCCGCGCGTTTTTTTAGCTCCGCCCATGGTCGTGGCTTCTGTGCAAGGTAACTATAGTATCCTTTCCTTCGTCAACAAGTCGTCTTTATTTACAATTCCGGCTACTTTTACCCCCTCACTTTCTAAATACAATAAAGACTCTTATACATATGTTTTATGGCAGGTTCTCTTGTATCACTCTCCCACTTAAAGCTTGTCCTCAGCACCGATTGATACCCGAAAACCCATAAAAATCTTTCCAAAGGACATTTTGTGTCAATTGGCAAGGAGTGACAGCCGTTCTGATTCGGCAATTGGCTCCAATCTAGCAGTTTTATGACTTTCTCAGAAGCCAATAAATCATATATACTAGATGTGACATTTACCCGTTTATTGCGTCACTTTAAAGAGGCCAAAGTGAGGAAATATATGCAATTGTACTTCAGATTAAACGGTATTGTTATTATTAAGTTGGAATTTAAGCTAGCTGTAAATAGATATTAGCATAACTATGCAAATTAGGAAGAAGAAATGGGATTTTGTGTGGTGCAAAGCAATCAAATGACAAAACAAAGATAAACTTTCTAAGTGGTCTGGAAATGGCAAAACTGTATAATGTCAATTTTTTTTTTCTGTATAAATGTTTTCTTTAATTTTCTTTAAATAACGTATTAGTTTAAAACAAGTTCCATTTTGAAGATATAATCTTAAAGTCTTTTCCATCAGCTGAAAAAAAAACGAATATGAAAAAAAAAATTATTTATAAAATTATAAAATTTATTGTTACTGCTGTGGAAAAAACTGGTGCAAAAATTACAGGAAAAAAACGGATCTAACGCTCAATAGGTTAAGTTCAAAATTAAGCTATTAGATTAGGATTATGTCACATATGGGACATTTATCCTTGACATACTGGTATAACTTTATTAAATAGTAGATATTGGTACAATCCCCATTGTTTCATTAAACCATTGCTCCGTTGTTATTTTCAGAATGTAATACCATTGCCCAAGCGTGATTTGGAAAGCTTTTACATTCTAATTTGTGTTTCTCAATTAATTTTCAGCCACTTTAAAATCCTAACGTTCCTATGTTGCATTATACAAATGCGTCATTGTTATTTTCTGAACGTAATGCCATTGCTCAAGCCTGCTTTCGCCAAATTTCGTGTTGTAATTTGTGTTTCTAAATAAATCTTTTACGGCACTTTAATTTTTAACTTTCTGTACTAAAGTACATGGTTACTACTTACTAGTAAACATGTAACTAGGAACCATAGTAACTACCATGTAAGTTATGAAATAAATGAATAATCATGCGGCTTTATATGGGAACCACTGTTAGAAATTGGATACGAAAATTTAGGAGCAATTCGTGCTACTATAACTAAAAAATCTAGAAGCAAATACACATTTTCGGCATTTTTGAGAAAAATATTTATGGGAAAATGTTAGTTTCATGTAATTTATGCGGAAACTCTTAAGATTGCAGTATATTTGAGCACTTAGAGAACCACCGGAGTTTCGCCATTTCAGGAGAGTTGGAGTTTATAGATTTTACGATAGAGTCGGAGTATCGCAATTTTTGCATTGCCGTAGTTGTGATTTAAAAATCACAGTATAGAGAATTTAAAAAAATTTCAGATCGTTGGAGATTTGCGATTTTAAGATGATAATTTTCGGCAAGATCTTGGGAAAAGAAAACTAGTCGCTCTATAACTGCGACTAAATTAATTTTGAAGTCGTAAAATTGTAGGACTTTTTCGCATTTTGTGACTAGGGACCGTGGATTTTGAACCCTGCTATGAACACTCTTCACATGAATCTATTAGTCATAGGGGCCAGACACTCTGGTGCCTTATAAAGATACTTTTTTTACTCAATCAGCAATAAATTTCCTTCTCTATTCTTTTATAATAAATTTTTACGATCTTTTATTCCTTTACCCTCGTGGACCCGGACCAAAAAACCGTTCCACCCTTCCTCTCTCTAAAAAAAATTGAGCAATGCCCCCGAAGCAGGAACAAGGCAGCACAACCCAACCTTTTATCTCCCAAAGAGCCACCGCAAACAGCCCCAAGCCGCCTTTTTCTAGAAGAAACTGTCATTCTGTGACAAAAATGACGTCGATGCAGTCATAAAATCAAAAGCACGTCATATCTGGTCACACCAAGCGATAATTTACAGCAAAATCTCACTGAAATGCCATAAATTGGGAAGTAAATACCGTTTGGAGTTGAAGTAAAAGTGTCGTTTTGTAGCAGACGATATTTTTTGGTCGCGTTAATTTTGTTTTTCACCCACTCTTTCCTTCTCTTTTTCTGCCTTTTTGGAACTGGAGTTACTCAAAAACTGGTTGTCGTTTTCAAGATCGTCTTGTAGGGATGTGTGCTTGTGTTCTTTCAAAAGAAAAGCTCTTATTTCTCTGTTACTTAAAGAAATTTTGTTTCTGAATGAACCGCTAGTGTAACAAGAGTTCATCTCCACAAAATAATATCGCGAAAGCAAATTTTCTTTAAAACTTTAATCAAAGGAGAAACCATATAGAAATTTTCATATGGACATGATCTAACATGCGATTCAAATATACAGAGTATTTTTCTTCTAAATTGTTGTTAAATGAACGACTAGGATTACCAATGTGCACCCTTTTAAAGCTTAGTGAAGAATTAACGAAACGAAATTCTCGAAATTCAATTAACGAACGAACTCATTAACGAAAGTTCAATTTCGATAATTTAAATCAGTGTAAGGCATGACATTGACCATTTTAACAAGAAAACGTTATTGTTGCTGTTATTATTATTACAAATTTAATACATTGAAATACAAATTTTAACATTAACTGTCAGCATGAGAACTGATACATTACCGACTCAACTAGTAAGGCCAGCGAAGCTCTTTTTGTCGTCACTGAATAAGCTTCTGTCGTGGCCGTAAAATTTAGTAGGCTGAGGTTTACCCAGGTGTCGCCTTTCACTACTAATGTGTATTTGAATTCTATTTAAATCTTTGACTCCCTTAGAATATACAAAATACGCCGGTAAATTCTGTTTCCCTTATTGACATTCCTATAAAAAATTATTTAATGCTTCGTTAGATTTGGGCATTTTCAATAACAGGCGTTGTCTGATCTTCCTTTATAAAGCCTCTTAGGCCAGGGCCTACTTCCCCAAAAATCTTTGCGGCCCAAAATTTTAATAAATTTTATGTTGCTCAATTAAACTTCAGTAAATTGAGTCATTTTGGGGCTTATTTTTAAATCTAGGAAATAAAGCATTAAAAAACACAAGTTCAGCGAAATTTGTTAAATTACTGATTGATTTTAATATTTTAAGCTCTAGCTTTTGATTTTTATTCAGACATCGACCAGTATACCAGCAATCATACACAAGTTTCCTTAGGGGGTGGGGGACCAAAAATTTAAATATAGTCCAAGTTATCCTAGATACGGTCCTGAAAACAGGTAAAAGGAAAACAGATCATTGTTATCGTTCGCATCATTAGGTAGTTCTTTTTATCTTTAGGTTTCTCTTTTACAGTTGTACGTGCGGCTATTTCGCACGGAGGCGAAAAAGGTTTCGGTTTGTTTTGGGGAAAAGAGTTGAAAGGCCACTCGGGCATTTTTTTTTTTGGTTCGTTTCCGGTGAATGGGTTTAATTTTGGATGAGTTTGCGGAGGTGTGATTTTTTGATGAAGTAAAATTTAAATATAGGTTTTAGCATGTGGGATTTTTCCTTTGGATTGAATAGTCACTGACGAGGGAAAAACCTGAGCCAATATCCGACAGAAATGAGTATTTTTGATTTTAAGTTGTGAATAAAGAAGTGTGGACTTATCAAATCAAAATCATCTTTAAATGTATTGATTTATTGAGTGGTAATTGAAATTCGTGTAGTGTTACACTACACTTTTTTCTGATGTGCTGTGGATAAAAATAGTTGAAATATTTATATTTTAGTTAAATTTATTTAACATTAGTGGTGTCCTTAGTTCAAGTACTTTAGGAATGAAGGACTTAACGAAATGGTTCTGTATTAACAGTTCTGTGAGTAGTGTTTGATTTAATGTTCTTTATAAAGAAAGAAAAAAAGCTGAAGTAAAATTATTTTTAAAGTATAACAAAGTTTTTTTAGAGAGAAAGCTGATAAAAATGTAAAATACTTACATTTTTGACGCAACGTTAGAGTAAATAGTTTAAAATAACTTTGTTTTGACTTGGAAGTCTGCTAAGTTTAGAGCTTTGCTTAAACTTTTTTTTTCAACTTAAAAGTATGTTTAGTGGCCTTGAACGAGTTAAAATATTTTTTCAAACATCCATTTATATAATAAAATCTATTTATAATTATTTTTATAAATTAGGATTAAATTCGGGCAAGTTATATGATAATTCGAATAGGTTAATATAAAAGTTATTTATGAAACAAGTGCGTGTAGTAAAACTTTTTTAAACAAAGGGGAATGATGTTTATTGACGAGCGAAGCACAAACCGAGTCACAAAAAAAAATCTCCCGAGTTTTAAAAGTTTAATTTACTCACGAAGTTTAGATACAATTTTTTTTTAATCATATGCAAAGAAATTTTTTTACATTACATACAAGATTTTTCGGTTTCGAAATATTAGAATTGTAATGTGCTCGCCAGAATTTTTTATTATTATTATCATGTGCAAAATGTAGCTAAAATGCAGGATTAATAGTGCGAAAAAGCTACTTTTAAACACTTCTGCTTAAAAGTAGATTTTGTGCACTGGTTTACTTAAAGCGAAATTTTACATACGATTATTGATTGATCTCAAAAAGTGGGATTTTGCATGGGATTATAAAAAAAAATAGTTTTGATAATTTTGAAATCTGAGAAATATTCGCTTGCTCGTAAGTTCTAAATAATGGATTCGACTATTTTATTCCCTGGTATTTTGTTCCAGGTCTTTAATGGTAACAGAAATTAGAATGAAAATAAATTCTTTCTCGAGCCTTAATTGTTGAATCACGTGGGATTAGAGCACCAATAGGAGCACTGGTAAAAGGAAATTCAGAAATGAAAGCTAATACATCACCTGTAATAGGCCAATTAGAATAAAACAAGATCTTAATATAATACGTAGACTAATAAGACTGCCCAATCTTTCTCTATAGATATCAAATCAATGAAAAAAACTGAATTTCAACCATTTTCAAACCAAAACCGCAACCATCTGTTGACTCCAACTTATCGTCTGCAAACTTAAACGCCTCCACCGCAAATCAGCTAAACTTTGATCATTAATTCATAAAAGGAGGCCCGCCGCTTGTTACTCAGCCCCCGAGGCACACCGGCGTCAGACGATACAGGTCACAAAAACATAAGCAGACGATTTTTGGATGGTGGTGAAGGAATAATGTGTTGTTTTTTACCTGTTAACCCACTAACGACGGCTTTGTGAATACCATATTAACACCTTCATTTCCATGTATAAAATCGTTATTTTTAAGTTTTTTAAACTCGTTTTTTGTATAACTTAATTTGCCTTAAATAAATTATTCAAGACAATGGTTGTCATTTGTCAAAAAAAAAATTAAAATAATGTTGTACCTTTGTACAGTAAAACCATTCTCCAACCATAAACAAACCAGCCAATTTTTACTTTAAACTCTCTTAAATTTTCTAGAAACCAGTAAAAATATCTTAGTAAGTTAATTATTTCACTTTTGTTCGTTAAAAATATGTGTTTTATGTTTTTTTTTTATTTTATTTAAAAGTAACCGGATAAAGCTTCTTTGGTTGTTTTTATAAACGGTAGTAAGTGTTATAAAACTGTTTTATAGTGACACTTTAACTCAAATTTTGATTTGACATAAAATGAAAATTAAAAGCAGGTTAACAAGATGTAAAGTTGTTATAGATACAAACTACTAATGATACAGAGGACGATGTATCCAAGAAAGAGCATGATAATGGGAACCACTGCTATAGAGAATACCATCGAAGGTTCTGCATTTTGTCTTGCCCATCGTATAGACGTATTGACAAAAATCACGTCAATGAACCATGTTTATGGTATTGATGCATATTAAACTTGTAGTTGTCCAAAGCCCGCGTACGATGTCACAAACGAGTTACGTTTACCTCAGCTTGACCATGCATGTTTACCCATTTAATGAACAGTAGCCAAAATATAAGACGCTTATTCATTTTTAGCTTTCACACTACGTTTATAACGTAAAAAGTGGAAGGTATTATAATCGTTCAGTCCGACTGTCACCCACTTTCATAGCCCAAACTACAAATGCTATACGGACAAGTGTGATACGTCAAAAAATGCAACGCATCGAAATTAGAATACATTGAAAATCAGAAAAAAATTCGAATTCGAAGTACTTCAATTATTTAAAAAAACTGCACAATTTAATGCTCATTTAAAAAGCATAGGAAGCTATTTTTATTAGAATTAAATCACCATTGTCATTCGCAACAATCGCTCGAGAAACTTTAATTCTTTTAAACATTAAATTAAAATAAATTTATTTTTGCGACATCGATCAGTTTGAAATGACGTCAAATGTATTTCACTACGAGATTCTTTGTATGTTGATATGAAATGTTTTTATTCTATTTAAAAGCGAGGAAATATTACATATTTATTCTTTGAAATATAAATTAATTTTTTACAAACGATAAGTAATAATTATTGAATTTTCGAAATAAAATAAATGGAACTAGTCAAATTTAGCATGTAAATGTTTAATATAGAATTATAACGCTGTGTTTGGCGCCTTTTTACCTGTTAAATACAACTGTTGTGTGGAAGCGGGTTAAGTGACAGGTTCTGTTACAAACCTACTTGTTTTAAGTTTAAGTTAGTCTAAATAATATAAAAGGAATAAAGGCGAGATTCCAGAACAATTGACATATGTAGGATAAATTAAGTTAAACTAAAAACGAATTTTAAATTCTTAAAGTTTACATTTTTATTCGGTAATGACGGTGTTAAAGTTTTTGACAAAAGGGGCAAGAAGGTTAAAATTACTGTTCCGAAATCCGAAGTGTAGTTATAGTGCGACATTTTTTTAAAGCAAACGTAACAACGTATTTAGCTTAAGTCCGTACTAAAGCTAAATATACGTTGAGTCGGGACCAATGGACAACTGGAAAAGCCACTTCTACGGTGACTTTACAACTACGTCATCTATTGTCTTATACCCCACAAACACACCACCTGGCAGCTAATTCGCCCATATTATAGAACAGCCATTCCCATGGTGACGTCGCATCTTATGGTTATCACCATCCTCCGACATTTAGATTTTGGTGATTTTTCAGCTATAAATTTATTTTATGGGAGGAATTTGTCGAGACCCGTATCTGATTTGATTAGGCAATTTCCTTACCACCTCCCTCGACTTCTTAAATGTGATATGGTGCAAAATTGAAAAATACTCAAATTGTATCGTGAAACTACCAATTTTCGTCGTTTTTATAAAAATATAATTATCTATTAATTACTGAAATACTACTGCTTTAAACCGCTACCTTTTTTTAAAATTAAAAATGCATTAGTATGTTAACAGATGGAATAGTAAAACAACAAAATCGTCGAACACGTTATCTTAATAAAGAACATAAAAACGCAGCCATTTCAATACTCATTCCTTTTTATGTCCACAAAAGGAAATTCTGACGGATCTTTTTTTCTCTCCCTCATTTTAATGACCGTGATTACGATCTGCCAGCATTTGCTGTTATTTTAATTTATTTATTATTTATATTTTATTTATTATGTGTAAGAGCGGAGTAAATTTCGATATGGTGTGTAAGAGTGAGATTTGAGTGGCGTTCTAATTGTGCGTATTTGGCGCGATTTTGATGGACATTTTTGAAAGTCTGGAACGTGATTGCCTGATTTGGGTTGGGCGTTATTTGAGATGAAGATCTTATTTGTAACGGACGTGAGAAAAGCATAAATGTATATCAAAAGTTTTATTTTTTACCTAAATGATTAGAAATTGACCTAATATGAAATATTAGGTATAATGAAACGTATGCGATGGAGTCGAAATCCGAAATGGAGATTTTGTGTTTTCTACACTATTTGGAGAGTGCTGATTCTCAAAAAGTGGTTTTTGAACGTTGGTCCGTCTGTCTGAAACCCAGAGCTGGATTTACCAATAGGCCCGGGCCTAGGGGCGCACCATGAGGATGAGGGGCGCAAAATTATTCCGCATTTTTTTTGTCAGAAAATTTCCATAAAATGTTATAGATTACAATACATGTCTACATCTACATGCTCTCCACGAATAAAAGTCCCATTCGCCTTCCTCGTATAGGTGACGCTGGACGGGCGAATCTGTCAATGTGTATCTACAGCGCGTTATTATTTAATTTAATTTGTTATTTATTTTATTTAATTAATTTTACTTCACGATGAATTATAATAAAATACAAATTATCTTCACAAAGACCTTTCTGAAGGCAAATTTCTCCCTCCTTTACGATGGTGTGAAGAGGGGGCGACAAAAAAACCACGGGGCGCATAAAGTCTGAATCCGGCCCTGCTGAAACCACTCAAACCAAAAGAGCTAAGGACTTCAAATTTGCTACACGAGTGCCTAGTACCTGATGGACGTCATAATAAGGTTTTCATGCCATATAACTTTTTTGAGTTTTTAGGTATTTAAATTGTTGGATGGTGATTTAAAGTCGTGTAGTGTTACACACCCTTAATTTTTTTAACTATGTTATCTAAAATTATATTACCATAAACTCAATTTTGAATTGTTTGTTTAACACTTCCGGTCCTGTTCTACACATTCTTAACTTCCCGGTTCATGTTCTACACAGAATACGGGTTGCTGGAATAAACGTCTAATATGGTGTTCACTCCAAATCTGAGCTTAAAATTTAGAATATATCTATGTTATCTTATCATACCATCTTCTCAATTTTCTATTTCAAACAATTACGGGCATTTTCAGCCACACCCAACGCTTTAACAATCCAAAACAAAAGCTTACGAACACAAAAATCCACTTTTACCCCCCATAAAAATCCACAAAAGCTCTTTTCACGAAATTCTTATACTCTTATGTTTACTCAAGGCGAAAAAAAGTCAAAAACTGTCTGGCATTAGCAACATAGGGTGTGTCTAGAGGAACTGCCCACATTCTATAGAGGCACCTGTTCTTATAATCGGGCAGGTATATAACTAGGTAATCGCTGGGTTGTTTTTTTTAGCATTGGGTGCTGATTCTTCAAGCAGTTGTCCAAGTTGAAGACTTTTGGATTTTTTTTTGTCTAAAACCCAGTCCTGTGCCCTTTTAGCACAGAACAATTAAAAACATCGTTAATATGTTGCATTTCTTTTGCAAAAATGCTTTTAATGCTTACACCAGCTTGTTACGTTGATGGCGGCTAGCGCGTATGTGCAGAAGATAAAATGACTCTAATTGACGATAGATTTAAAATCTTGATTGTCAAATGATAACTATTTATTGTATTCCATTATGGATATGAGTGTTGAGAAATTTGCTTGTTTCAAGTGACGTAATCTTTCCAGATTTCATTTCTTATTTCCTGCGATCGATGCTCCGATTGGTGCTCTGTTCCCACGTAACAAGCATTCACAAATATAGAATCGAGTAATAATTTATTTTGCCATTGTCAAAAGAAGCCAAACACACCTCCAAATTGAGAAAAGAACCAAATAAATTGCCAATATGGATCTGGCAAAGGCTTTGTGAAGATTACAATTTGGTCGTGGCTTTAAAGTGCAATATATAAAAAGGATTATTTTAGAATATAAACATTAGCATTTTTTTCCTTTTGATTTCCAGATTACGTTTATTGGAACATAATACAGGGTGTCCGTACAAGAATGTCCGAGTTTTAATGGTATATTACAGGAGTTTATTTTGTACTAAATATAACAAATCATACATGACATTGAAGGAAAACTAACCTAGTTTTTCCTATAAGTGTCAATGTGTGCGACTTGAGTGATACGGAATCACTCTTAGCAAATTGTGAACACAAAACGCTTTACGCTCAGAAGTCGCCAATTTGAATAGATGACACTGCAACTGTGAAAACGATTAGCGGTACAAGCGCATGCGCTTATCTGAAACTGTTGGAGTTATTCTTTATTCGTCACCTTCAACCACATTGCAATATACACTTCAACCACAATACTATTACAATTTGAAACTCTGACATTCTTTTACGGACACCCTGTATTTTAACATTGCTTTTTTAGTAAATATAGTATGTTTTGAATTTCATCATTTATTTATACTCCGTCATGGTTTTCCATCATCATACTGGTATCATATGATATAGTTAGCCTAGTTAGGCTTGTTTCGGTGATTAACTTTTCGACTATGAAACCATCATTAAATTTTCAAAAATCATATTAATGCAGTCCCGTAAAAATTATTAGAAGACATAGTTGAGTAACAAACTAAACTGTAATGTGAAATGCAGTACGTCTTGCCACCCTAGATATAGGGCAATCACTTACGGATCTATACTCGATGTAACATCATCAGAAAAATATCGAAAACACATCAAAACGACATCACACTAGATTGGGTGCTACTTCGGTCGTCTGAAATCATCCCTCTCAAGGGTGTGTCCAGACGGCCGGTCCACATTCTATAATGGCACCTGTTTCCTTTTTATCCGACATTTAACGCTAACGCTAATCGCAGTGTAATCTTAATGTAGATTACGTTTGTTGACAGACTTAGTCGCACCATCTGTCAAAACATATGGGGGGTTCTGGGGACTTGTTTTTCGTGGTATTTTAGAGATTTTGAGGAGATGATAATTGATAGAGAAGTAGCCTAATGTGGACTGTGAGTATGTCAGTTTATCATGGCGGTGAGTTGATGTTCTATAAAAGGATCATGCATACAGTAAAAAAGAATAAATAATATGTTGTATAATACCGTATAGTTAGAGTGGCTGCTCCTGTCTTCATCACAATGGCTTGTTTCAGGTGACAAATTTCCTACCAGCTTTCATTCCTGCTAAGCCTTCGTTCATTGCTACGATTGGCGCTCTGTTTCTACGTGACATTGATTAACCAATCGATGCCCGAGAAAGAATTTATTTTCATTCAGCTATTCGGCTGTTTATCTGTTTAAAATAGGATTTAATTTTTTTTAATTCATAATTTACAAGGTTCCGGACCAATACACTTTTAAAGTCTCTTCTAGGAACAGATAATTTTCCAGCACACATTTTTTCCTTAATTAACTTTCTTTTTGTGGTTTATTACCTCTTTACTCCTGAAAAAACTCTACTTATTTTTTATATAAACATATTTCCCCCACAATTATGTATTTAAAAGTATGTTTTTGCAAGTAATTTTGAATAAACGTTTAAAAATTGTTGAGTGGCTCGTCAATTTCACTGAATTCGAGCCATAAAAGAACACATTTTTTATGCGTTATGGAACAAAGGAAAAAGCTATGTCACTTTACTATTGTTGATAAATCAGTTTAACATTTTCTTAAATGCAAAATATCTTAGTTCTTCTACTCCTTATATCTTCCTCTATATCCTTATATCTTCATATTTTTGGAAAGTTTAAATATTCTAGTTCATAATAAAAAAGTTCGTATTACGAAAAATTGTAAAATGAAGTTGTAAAGTGAATCCTCCGAAGGTTCACGCACCTCTGGAGCGAAGACGTTAAACGTGCTTTCATAGAGATTCTCCGATTCGTTCCGACAAATAACTCAAACATGTACTTCCCCCTTTTTGCAATTTTTTCTACCTTTTGAAAAAGACAACTCCATACGTATGTCAAAAGTAATATATTTATTGGGGTTCGAAAATGACAAACTGGTGGATGAATATACATTTCCCAGGTCCGTAGTAGGTAGACTAACCAGTGAATGGACGCTTAAGCACAATTTGTTTTATGAAAATTCATACATTTTTAAGAAAATATAGCTTCTGGTGTATGACAATGTGAACACATCTGTCATTACATGTAAATTCTACAAAAAAAAGGAGGTGACTTTTTATTGCATTGCTTTGGGTCTTTTGGGGGTCCAAATAAAAAGTGGTACAAAAGCCAAGTGAATGAACAGTTCTTATACCAGTGAATGAACACAAAAATGTCCAGTCAATAAACATGTTGGATTTTAATTAAAAACTAGATTCATAGGTTCATAGACTAGATAGCTTCCTACTAGATGGGAGGAAGTCAGTGTTGCCAATTCATCCAGTGGAATGATTTTCAATCCTTATTTTTTAAATGGATTTACCAACTGTTCATACACTGGGGCCTGTTCACTCACTGGTTAGTCTACCCTATTTGGAATTTAATGTATTTCTTAAATATCCTCTACGACTTGAAACTTAGTGAAGAAATGCTCTCCGTAAATCGGTAATAAACATGATACTTGGATTCAATGGGTATGAAGTAGCCCAGTAAGAAAAATAGTGTATTTTTTTTACCTTTAAGCTTCCGAATCATACCTCTCATTATTATTATTATTAGAAAAACTATTATTATTATTGCTACTAAAATTATATATAATATCATGAGATAAATACGATTGATTTTCGATTTTCATAGTGCGAATTTGCCACGCGAAATGAGCTTTCTGCTTAAGTTTATCTGAATACATAAAATATATGACAAGTGAAGATTAGTTCTGAGCAATTAATGTAGGGCAAATTAAGTTGCATGAAAAACGAAATTAAACAACTTAAAAGTGTTTTATTGGGCAATGAAGGTGTTAGGTATTCACAGTCCTCGTGAATGAGCTAATAACATTTGAATAACTAAGTTAAAATTTATTAATATTTTATAATGTCGTTATACATAAATTTATTTTAACCTACATTCCACAGCACAATAAAAATGTATTTGTTTCAATATAAGTAACACGTGATTGTGCAACCTACAAAACACAATATTCTTAGATTAGAGAAAAATTACTCCTTTTAAGCTTTTCCAAAAATGTACCTTTAAATTTCATTATTTCGTTATACTTAAATTTATTTTAACTTCCATTCTAATTACCAGCACAATAAAAATGTACTTTGCTACCAATATAAGTTACCAGTATTACTGCAACCTACAAAAAAAAATATTATATTACAGACAAAAATGAACCTTTTAAGCCCCCCATGGTTACCTAAGAGAGAATTTAACTAACAGGACCCCTATGGAGCTACGTAATGCCGACCCCTGCAGTTTGAAGGTGCAGACCTGCTTAATGACTATCCACAGTTATTAAATGAGGTCTTGTGTTTCGGAATGAGTGTTAAAGTGACTCAAGTCATATGTTGAAGAGGCAAGTCTTGATTGGTAGGTTGGTAGACATATATTCAGGTTTGTGTGCTTGGTCAGAGGCCCGTTTATAAACCTTCGTCAAGTAAGACAGACACAACAACACACATAAGTGACAGATGCTGCCATCTATCGCCACCTCCACAATTTAGACATGTCCCTGAAGGAGAGGGAAATAGTCTCCAGGGACCTGTATGTGTACCCGAGCGAAACTGCGCCATGACCGCCCACAGGACTTTCGGACCCACAGATTTAACGAGCCCGTGCTCCGCATATACTCGGTGGGTCTTCAGTGGAATCGGGACTCGATCGCGGGACCTTCCGATTCCGAGAACGAGGCCTTAATTACTAGGCTATCCACAGCCCTTTTTCCGACGGTTTCACTGTGACACAATCTAAACTGTCACCAATTTACAAAACAGTGTAATATAATATTAATTTTAAAATTTTGGTTAGGGGTATTGGTTGAAATTTTATTGCGTTATACTGTAGATAACCATTTATAGTCACATCTAAACAAATTATGTCTAATTTACAATTAAAATTGTTTGGTATAATTCACCAAATTTAGAGTATGTATATTGTATAAGTATATATTTATATTTCTAACTGCTTTTACAAGTGTTGTCATTGTCACTTGACCGCGATTCAAAATCACAAGGTCCGTCTCTAATCGCCCTCGCGTAGCTCTAGTGAAATGTTAATTCAACCAAAACTAACTGCTTTTCAAACTAAATTTGTTTTTAATACTTATGGACAACTGCAACGTTCACGCATGCCGTGAAGTCACAACTACGTCAACCGTTGTCTTAAACCCCACAAACCACTCGGTAGCTAATTCGTCTAAACTAGAACGGAGATGTCTATGGTCACATTACAGCTACCTTAATAAACATATCTAGTATTACATAAAGAAGGTTGTCGTCTGTTGTGTGTGTTCTATCGGATCGTAAAAGACCTCATACTACCCCAGATTCGAATTTGAAAGATAATCCTTAATACTAAGTGTGCACTGGCTTATTTTTATATTGTCCATTTTAAGAAAATTCGAATTTGAAAAATACCACTTCGCTCAAACGATAAGTGTTTTTACTTTCGTGCCAATCGGCGTGATAAATTAATAAAATTTTTAACGAAACATTTAAATTCAAAATGTTTATTTTATTCATTTGCCATTACTCAGAAACCCAATGCTATTATTTGACAAAAATACATTAATGACGTAATTCGCCAGTCTTCATCCGATTTTATGTGGTGAATTGAGATTTTTCATTGACCTTCTGTTGGACTGCTGTAGCATATTAAGCAATAAGATAGCTGTGTGATACTGACTTTGGTTAAAAAGGCCTCATCGCACAGAGCTATAGTGTTTTATGTTTATTGTCGCCAACTTGAAACTCGCCAATTTACTAAAACGCCAATTATGCAATGATTCTTGTGAAATTAATGGTCGGTGTTCGTTTCATGTATTAGCTTTATAATGGTGTGGTAGCTATATCTATTTTTTCGCTATTTCCCACCGCAATGAGTATTTATGTATAGAGAATTGATGCATTTTAGCCTTTTTACGATTTTCATTTGAATTTAAAAGCCAATGGAAACGGTTTATAATTATAACGAAAACTAATTTTATGACCTAAATCTGTTTTATATATGGTAACATATTTTGAATCTACTTATATTTTTTATTCCCTGCGAAGAACTATAATTATGCTAAAATTACTTTATATCCAACAATTACGCTCGCTCGATCTTATTTCAAACATGAAATATTTAACATTTGCTGAAGGAAATGCTGTTTGTGTTCAAAATAAACGAGGAGCGCGGAAGGCTTTAACGTTTGAAACAGTATAATAAACGCATTGACACAGTACCCTGTCCCAATTAAAATACTCTTACATTTCTAGGGCATTCTAACAGACACGCGCTAAAAACAAATAGCCATTCACATACGTTTTTTATGAAAATAAATTTAATTAAATTTAAAACAAAAACTGTGGTTAATTATAATAAATAATGGGAATATTTTTTGTCATTGTTACCGTAAACCGAATCAGCTAGACTAAATTATAGTGGGAACTAGTTTTAACTGACCATAGTTAAAACTATTTCCACTAGCTAAATCCGTCATCCCAGCTAATTACTGGTTTTAGTAAAATAGATTGGTTCAAACTAGATTTAACTATAAAAAACTATTACTCTATAGATAAAACTAGAACAACTAAAAATACGCGATTTAGGATAATAGGTTGGTAGTTTAGTTATTCAATTATTGCTGAAATGCAATGAGGCGTTATGATTATGAAGACTCTTTTAAGATCGGTACTATGCGTTTGTTTAAGGATACATTGTCGTATACATTATAAATTCCTTTTTCAAACATTTAATGATGGATTCATGTTTAATTATGAGCAAAGTGGAAGATCTTAAGTTTCGTGCAACAACGACGCTTTGCAACACAAAAAATCTTTAAGTTACTATTGCCACTCTTTTTAAAAAAATTAACGTCACAATAATTTAAAAGTCAAGCATTGCAGTATTTCGACTTATCTCAACATGTCAATAATTCTAGTTTTTCTAATTACACTAGTTTATATAAAACTAATATTAGTAGGAGTCTAGTTTACGCAGTGAAACTAGTTTACTATGGCCTCAGTTAAAACTAGTTCTCACTAGTAATTCCTAGCTTAGTGATTTGGTTTAACGGTAACATTATATACTGTATGGCTTTTGGTACTTGCAATCATTAGTTCATTAGTTTTAATGAATGTTTGTTTATAACTTGATTGACTTAAGTCTCTTTGCCTTGAATATCACTCAAAGCGGTGAATACAGTAGCTTTGATTAAAGACCTTTCACTAATGAAACAGCCCTTTAAATAGTCGCCGCGATTTTCTTTTTATTACTTAGAAAGCGCCTTTTTAAATGGTTGTGACTTGTTTTAGGATCTGTTGTATAGGTCTGTGTTTAGTGATTGCACCTCGTTGTATTTTTATGTTTTTTTAATGTGTACCACTGATTTGTCTGTAATGATGCTTGTGTTAAAAGGGTTTACAGAGACTTTTGAAATTCTTAAAATCACCTATTTAAGCCTGATTAATTGTTTGTAAAAACTTTAGATATGATCATAAGAATTTTCATTAAATTATTTAGTTTTTGTTAAAAAACGATTAAATAACGGAAACTTTTTCACGATTTTATAGTCTAATAATAAACAAAGCTGTACTGCGAAATGCAGTAAGTGTGGTCATCCTATACATATTTAGATATAATCACAAGATGTTTGGCTTCTAAACAATAGTGGAAGATTGATACGCTTCGAAAGTGCACAGTTGGTTGTGCTTATTTAAAAAAAGTAATTGTTTTCTAATAGAGATGCACTGTTAAATGTTATAATGTAGAGTAGAAGCTTGGCTCATTGTATACGCTCAGCCTCGTTAGGAGGAAAATCAAATGCTAGTTACTTAAAATGAATGAAGAATTTAAAATAGTTACTAAAAAATGTAAATGAATGAGTTCTTAACGAAGGAAGAATTTACGTATGAACATAGCGTGATAATGACTTAACTCGCATTGACGTACCCTTATTCGAATTTAACAATTCTAGCGGCATTCTAACCAGAACGCCGCTGCTATATGAATGTGTCAAAAAGTAAAAAACCGAATCTTGTATCTTGTATCGTGGTCGAAAATCCTCTTTGACCCGAGGACCTCGAAGCTTCCATCGAAGATAGCCCCTGTGGGGACGGAGGGTCTCTTGGCTCAGGCACCATGTGTATTCATGGGTAGATGAGGTTTGCATAAGCATGCAGAGATGAGTTGCGGCAAGTTGGTTGATATATACAATTTACTTAACAGCAGCTGGTTGGCTGGGACGGACAATATATATAAATAAATTTTTATTTTCCATTTTTCAGATTTTATAATTTTTATGGATTTTTCAATTTTATAATTTTTATGGTTTTTTCAATTTTATAATTTTATGGTTTTTTTCAATTTTCACAATATCTTGGATAATTTTCCAATTGTCAGGACAGACGACAAGGAAAGGACAGTAACAAGACGAACTGGCTATGTACAGAGTAATTTAGATCACCATTTGGGGTTGTGAGAAAAAAACCAGAAATGAGAAATAAACTTTTAAATATATCAACTTTTGAAACAAAAAAGTGGTAGGTAATCAATGAGCAAATAGACTTAAAATATTACTTGCATATATTGTAGTCCTTTAAATACCATACAAATCCATTGATCATGTTTTATGAATAAGTGTACAGTACGCTTAATACACTTGTTTCAAATAGAAATATATATGGGATTTACATTAATAGAAAATATACCGTTTAAAGGGTTACATCATTGTAGAGAAGAAGCTGAGATCATTATATATTTGTAAAAGTTGTGCTTCGTTTCACCATAATAATGGCTCCTGGTAGCTACAACGGCTGTGTGGTGAAATTTTTTCAGTAGATTAAACTTTGTCTCTACATTACAATTTTCTTCTATCCCGCAAACTATATACGCTCCACCATATGAATCAAATATAAAATATTTGACATTTGCTTAGTTATTCTATATTGGGGGATTTTGTGGGAATGAAATTCAAATGCTGATTACTTAAAATAAACGAATGGCGTAGGCTTTTTTGCATTTGAATTAGAGAAATAAAATAATAACATATAAATAATTAAGTATAATACCTTTCTTCGAATTTACTCTTCAAAATTTCTAGCGGCATTCTAATCAGAACGCCGCTGTGATAATATGGCATTGGTAAATATCAAAATTAAATAGGAATCGAAAAAAAATATTAAATATAAACTTTTGAAACCAAAAAAGTGGTTGGTAAAATCGAATTTAAATTTACGCTCTACCTGTTTGCATTCTCGCCGTTAGACAAAAAGAAATATTAAATATAAATTTTTGAAACCAAATATTTGTAGGTAAATAAATCAATAAATAAATAGACGCGGAATATTATTTGTATATATTGTCTTTTGGATACTATGCAAATCCTTTGTTCATGTTTTATGAACGTTTGTTCATTAACTTTGATTGACTTAAGTTTCTTTTGCCCTTGAATATCCACTCAAGGCGGTGAATACAGTCGCTTTTGATTAAAAGAACCTTTACTAATGAAACAGCCCTTTTTAAATAGTTCGCCGCGGTTTTTCTTTTTTATTACTTAGCAGGCGCCTTTTTAACATGGGTTGTGGACTTGTTTTTCAGGATCTGTTTGTATAGGTCTGTGTTTTATGTGATTGCATGCGTCGTTGTATTTTTAGTTTTTTTTAATGTGTACCGCTGATTTGGTCTGTAAATGATTGCTTGTGTTCAAAGGTTACAGAGACTTTTGAAACTTCTTAAAATCGCCGATTTCTTGCCTGATTATAATTGTTTCAGTTATAAACTTTTAGACTATGAAATCGTCAATAATTTTTCATGAATTATTTATGTTTTTGTTTAAAAAAAAAAAAATAAAACGGAAACTAATTGCACGATTTTAGAAATATACATTATATATCAATTTTTGAAACTAAAAAGTGGTAGATATAAGTAAATAGACGCAAAATATTACTTGTATATATTGTATTCTTTTAGGTTTAGATACTATACAAATTCTTAGTTTTTGTATAGTATCTTCCTCGTATCCGCCTCGTTCGAATAAAATACAAAATATTTGACATGTGCTTAGTTATTCTATATTGGAGGATTTTGTGGGGATGAAATTCAAATACGAATAGCGCAGAAGGCTTTTACTTTTACATTTGAAAGATAGAAATAAAATAATAACATTTAATCAATTAAGTAGAGAGAATATCCTTTTTCTCGAATATATATCGTCGTAAAATGACAAAACCACGAATGTGCAAAAACACAAATTTGCAAAGGATGGAAAACCGGTAACTGTTAAACCGGTTTTTGGCTTCGGTTGAATGTGCAAAAACATTTCTTTGCCTGAACCGGTTAAAACTGAAGAACCGGTTTGAATACACATTTTAAGCGGCTAAATTGAAGGCTATTGTTAGTTTCAATTATCATCGCATCAGAGCTACATGACGGCAGTTGGCTAAGGGCGTCGTAATTAATCCACAGTCAAGTGACGAGCCGACACCCCTAAAGTGAAGGAAAAGTTTAATGCAGTTAGATAAATCAATTGATTATGGGCGTCATAAAATATGTCATAGGGAATTTATATGGGGGGATATGGGTTCATAATTTATTAACACTCTCGCTGCTGCCCTAAGGCACGAAGAACTATGCTACCGGTAATGCTATTGCTATTCCCCATTACACGGCAACAAAAATCTTCAGAAAGGGGCACAAGAAGTGCTATTTCTTAATTAAAAAACCGGCGTAACTTTTAATATAAATTTCATTGTTTATAAATGTAAAATGGCGTCTTAATATAGATTATTCCTTCTGATAAGGCGTTATTTGCGATTTTTATGTTTTTCAGGAAGATTTCGTGAATCATACCTTCAATGATATTTTAATTAGAGAAATCGATATCGGTTCGTTACATGATTAGTGTTCTAAATTAAGACTCCTGTCGCCATAGCCCTAGTGTAGTGCATCTTAGTACACGTTGCCGCCTAGTAAACCTAATGCTCCAAAGTACCGACGCTGCGTACGATGTCGCCATTAAAAGCTGTGTTAGGTGACACCTGCACATCAGGTGTCTACTCGTTGCATGATTGTGGTTCTAAATTACGACGCCCGTCACCAATAGCCCTCTTGTAGTTCTAGCGCGGCGATAATTCTAACCTAAATAGACAGCCGGAATCGTTCAACTAATCAAGCAACTAGAACCGGTTTTTAGTTACTTTTAACGGGTCCCGGTTAAAACCGTAGGGGGGAAAAAAGAACCTAGAAGCGGTCTTGTTTTTCAAAAACCGCAAATCCCTAGAATCTGCCCATTCGTGATTTTGTCATTTGACCGTCGATATTTATTTTTTAACAATTCTAACGGCATTCTAATCAGAACACCGCTATGGCAATATAGAAGAAGAAAATTAAACTTTGAATTATGAATATAAAAGAAATAGTAAATGTAAACTTTTGAAACCAAAAAAGTGGCAGGTAAATCGCATTTAAGTATACCCTCTAACTTTTTATTGCATTCTAACCAGAACGCCGCTGATATCATAGGATGGACAAATTAGCAGTGTTTCCACTCCAAAAAATTAAAAATCCCTTCTAGGGAACCAAAAAATCCCTTTTTATCCCTCAGTCGACAACTTAGCAACCTTTTGCCTTGTATTCTTCTTTTGAATTCTTTAAGCCAATGGGAATATTTCTTATGATGTCACGCTCTCCATACTGCGATTTCATTGGCTGTTTTGTTTTCTTTGACAAAGTGTTGGTTGGTAGACATATATTTTCAGGCTTGTGTGCTTGGTCACAAAGACCCGCACATAAACCATCGTCAAGAAGGACGGGCACGTCATACACACATATAAGACAGATGCTGCCATCTATCGCCACCTTTACAATTTAGACATGTCCCTGAAGGGGTTGACAAAGTGTTGAAACAAACCCATACATTAACCATAATTCCTTTCGTCACTTGACCAGGGTTCTAAATTACGAATCGTTATTGGCTGTGTTAAAGCTCCTGAAGGAGGCTAGAAATAGGCAGCCGGAAACGATTACCTTACCTTACCATAATTCCAATGAATTGGTTGACAAAGATGTAAACAAGGGCTGCTATGACAAAAAAAAAACTAAACCCACCACAAAATGGGCTAGTATAGTGGCGGTGTGGCAATGCAGTACGCACTCGTTTTGGGTTTTGTTTTCTTTAAAAAAAACACCAGTATTCAAAATTGGGAAGAATCGTAGGACCCATTGAAGGCCTAAACACTTGTTTGGAACGCAGGCCACTTCGTTTAGATATGGACATTTTGTTTAGTTAGTTTTTTAAATCGAAACACGCTCAGGGCAATTTCGAAAACAAGAATGATGTAAATGAATAATGAAAACAAGAATGATGTAAATGAATAATGAAAACAAGAATGATGTAAATGAATAATGAAAACAAGAATGATGTAAATGAATAGTGAAAACAAGAATGATGAATGAAACCAATGCGCACCCTCCATAATAATAACGTTCAATAGCAAAACCTACTAGCAACAAACACTCTACGAAATGACGAAAAAAATAACATTAAAAAAAAATTCCCATGCGCGCAACACCAGCGCCACCTACCAACACTGAATTTCGCCAGAAAATGCCATATAACCACAAAAAGTATTTATCGCCCTCTAGAAATCCGCCAAATCTTTGGCGACAGAAACACCGTTGGATTATAAAAAGCATACATTATAAGCATTACATACTTTGCATTTTGCACTTCTTTCAGTTTTGTTCAAAATAACCATTTTTGAACAAAGTGGCAATTTTTTTTAAATATCCCTAGTTTGACTCATTTTTCTCTTTCAAACCTGATTTATCCCTTAATATCCCTCAATCCCTTTTTCATCCCTCAAGAGGCCAAAATATCCCTTAAAAGGGATAAAATCCCTTAAAGTGGAAACACTGCAAATTAGTAAAATATTATTAAACAAGAAATATTAAACATAAATTTTGAAAAACAAAAAAGCGGTAGTTAATTATTATTACATTTATTAAACACATTTGATGTATTTCCGGCGCTAATGCATAAGAGCACAAAAAGGATATTATTCGTAAAGCGTATTGTGAAAATTTTTTCACACTGAACATCTAAAACTTTTTAACGAAAACCTTAAGTTCTTGGTGTAATGCCAACCTAAGCCCATAAAGCCTGGCTTCTTTGTCACAGACCTTTAATTAGCCTTACCTAAGGCAAGCCGCCTAGAAGTGTTTATGACTATGGCATGACCGAATAGCCATGGTCTATTGAGCCATAAATACGATCTATCCACAACTTACTTCAGTTTGAACGGTTTTTTATACAGGGTGGTCCAAAAGTAGCCTAACAGTTAGTTAGGTATACAGTTATTTATACAGAAACAGTTATTTTAATACAGGTCCATTTAGTTTGGTTGAATTATCGTAGTACTAGAGCTACAGGAGAGTTATTGGCGACAGGCATCGTTATTAAGAACCATAGTCAAAAGTGACAGCTTTATTTACATACATATATTTACATTCTTAATCCCAAAGGTGCTCAAACCTTCGACATTGATACTGGTTGTTTGGTTGGTAGACATATATATTCAGGTTTGTGTGCTTGGTCAGAGACCCGCTTATAAACCTTCGTCAAGTAAGACAGACACAACAGACAACACACACACATAAGTGGATCCATCTAATTTTTAGAGACAGGCCAACTAGAGGATCCCCAGAATTGGCTTGTCACCCCCAGAGGTATTGATTTGGTATGGGAACTTGGAGGACTTTCAGACCCAACAGATTTAACGAGCACGTACTCCGCATATACTCGACAAACACAAACATCCATGCCTTACCGGGATTCGAACCCGAACCCAGAGGCTCCAAAGGCTAGCGCCCTAACCGTTGCGCCGCCGGGTCGGCGACATTGATGCATTCCTGCAACCACTTGTTCCCGTCCTCTGGTGACATTTGCATATTTCTAGAGCATCAAACAAATAAACGGGGCCGAGATAGCCTGTGTGGTAACCAAGATATCTCGAAACTAACCAATCGAGTCTACGATGCTACTCTTGATAAGATACGCTGTATACGACTTATTTTAGCCAACCAACAAAACTAAGCACGACTAGGGTCAAATACTGTTCTAAATAACCAAAGTTCTTACAATGGTACAAATTAACTCTCTGTTAGGCTACTTTTGGGCCACCCTGTATATCTTAATTCGCCAACAGCATCATAAATATTTCTTTACTTTATAAATTTTATACCTCTAAACGTTTTTTTTTTGTCATAGAGGTATGAAAGAGAATAGAGGCCATGTATATGTGCAGTAGCGCACAAAAAGCAGGCTAGAGCGGTGATCTTGGGATACCTCAGTGCCAGTTTCGGTCACTATTTATGCGCATAGCTCAAAACACCGCTAGAGCGTGCATTTGGGATAACTCAGTGCAGTATTGAGCGCAGTAGCCGAAAACCTGACAGCCTGCTTCAAACCTTTTTGACTCATAGATCCTCTACCTCCCTTCTAACTCTATTTTTTTGTATAAAGGTATTGCTTTTATAAATGGCAGATGCTACAGTGAAGTTGTCTTCAAGTAGGACTTAAGGGGATACGGTACCCAAAACATTAATTCTAGAAATAATAACATAAACTTGTATATTTTAATGGTTTTATATAATGTTCACTCTAAATAAACATTTTCTAGCAATAAAAACAAATATTTACAAGTAATTTTTCATTTATCAAAAAAAAGTCACAAATTTGAACTTTTTTAAAACGCTACTCCTCTTTCAATTTTGAGAATAACTCCACCAAACTTTTAGAGTTTGTTTTTAGTACTATTTGTTCAAGAACTGTGCATGGATTTTAAAATGTGAGCTACAGTTAAAAAGTAACATACATTTATACTGAATATCACAAAAAAAATTACAAATTATTGAATTCAACATTTTTTTAAAAATAAAACAACTATAGATAGTAGACCTTATTCCATGCACAATTTTGTGCATCATTGATATAAGAACACAGGTCAAAAATTTCAAAATTCTAACTTAATTAACAAAAACGCCTTAGGGATTTTTGAAAAACGCGAAACCGAGAAAAAAAGGTTGAAAGCAGACGAAATACATATTCAAACTAATAGGAATGACTCCAGAAAATATATAACTTTTTTTCTACAAAATATATCATTATGAAACTTTCAGTAAATGTTCAGAAAAATATTGTAAATAATAAAAAGTAAAAACTGAAATATTGATATTTTGACCAATTTTTGGGTACCGTATCCCCTTAACGATGTTGTAATTGTTGAAATCGAAAGTAATTGGGCGTTGAAAAAACAACAAAACATATTACTACAGTTTTGGGGATACTGCTACAAATCACATAAATAGCCGTAAAATTAACCAGTTTGATTCAGCTAAATTTAATTAGGTGGCAAAATGCTTTGAAATGTTCCGTCGTCTTTTTCTTGTTACTTAAGCCCTGGTTTGTAAGAACACAAAATCGGACGCTGAGCAGTGCGTCCGAATTTTCCGCTTTCTTATTGGCCCTAGTTGTCACGTGACCGCGCACCAAAAATAACGTAGATCTCAGCGTTCGAAAATCTCGAATCAGTCGTGGTTTGATTAGAGGTCCAAAAGTTCAAATGGGATATCGCCTTACTCTATTCGAATGAAGTAATGTCCTTCGTCATAATCTTAGAGCATGTCAGTTCTCTAACTGTCTGTAAAAACACAAGAATGGTTTACGATGAGCAGGCGGTTTAATTTTCGTCTTTTTATCCCTTGAATACCAGCTTGCCACAAAGTATTTTATTCTCAGCCGCTTATCACATTTCGCACTAGTCGCTCGGTTTGAAATTTTAAAGCGTCCAAAACGTGCGAAATGCCGATTTTCTACCTTTCGATGAGATAACGGTGCCTTCGTCATACGCATGCGTTAGACGCGAACGCATAATAGCTATGAATTCTAACAAACTCCTAAGCGAAGATAACTCTGATACGAAAGAAGGCGTGTTTATGCTTTGACGTCGTTTTAAACTTACAACAGGCTTTAAGAAGTTATTTTCTCATGCCGCTTCACGGTGTTTTTGACATTTGCTTCGCTTACATTAATTTAAACAAAATTAACTTTTTAAAACTTGAAACTTCGATATTAACTTTTTTTTTCGATTGTCCATATTTCTTTAGTCTTGGTTCTCATTGACAAACGGTAATATGGCTAAATTTCAAATTTTCCTATAACTGAACCTTAAAAAGTTACGTGATATACTTGTATTAAAACGTAACTAGTACTTTATATAAAGTAACGTAATTCATTTTAAATTCGAATTCAATTCTATAAATTGAACTCAAAGTAACCGGATAGTTACTTTTCGTATTAAGTACTGTAACTAGTTACTTCATATAAGTAACTGTAACATAGTTACTATAAAGTTAAAGTAAAGTTATAAAGTAACTGTAGCAGAGTTACTTTTTAGATAAGTAACTGTAACTGTAACAGAGTTACTATAAAGTTAAAGTAAAGTTATAAAGTAACTATAGCAGAGTTACTTTTCAGATAAGTAACTGTAACTGTAACAGATATACTTTTTTAAATAAGTAACTGTATCAGAATTACTGTTTAAAAGTAATTTTCCAATCCCTGATCGATACATTTTGGGCGTTTACAACAATTTGATTAGTTTTTGTTGTCATCTACTTCGTACAACTCAAGGTAAGGTAAGGTAATCGTTTCCGGCTGTCTATTTCTAGCCTCCTTTAGGAGCCTTAACACAGCCAATAACGCCTCGTAATTTAGAACCCTGGTCAAGTCACGAACAACTCAAGGACCTGTTCAAAAAGAAACGACAACATCGTCCACCTACACAAAATCCCACCTCCTAAGCTTCGAAAAGTTATGAACTACCTTGAAAAGGACTCCCCCCAGTTTTTCCGGGAACTTTTTTCAGCCACCCCATAAAACATGATGAATTGGTACGATATTGTTGTAAGAGGCATTTATGTCGAATTTGAGCTTTCTTTAAGAAGCTTTTCGGAAGAATTTAGAGAAGGGAACGCAACAGCGGATTATAATTTTCAAAAGGCTGGATGTTGTTCATTAATTTAAATTATAATTAATTTAAATTATATCACCTTAATGGGCTTGTTTCAGATCTTGATTAGCAATGGAAATACAGAATTAAATTAAATTATTTAGGTTTGATGTACTTCCACTTCCCCCTTTTTAAAGTTATAGTTAAACTCACAGTTTCCTTGCACAAAAGCCACGACCACGGGCGGAGCTATAAAACGCGCGGAGCAATCAGATGAAGACAAAATAAAACGGCTGAAATTTCCTCTTCATCTGATTGCTCCCCGCGCGTTTTATAGTTCCGCCCATGGTCGTGGCTTCTGTGCAAGGAAACTATAAGTTTAACTGTAGTAAAAATATTTTATATTTTGTTGTTTGGCTTTGTCTTGTATTCTGTTAATAAAGATATGACATTATCGGCAAAACATTGTTGTTGACGATGTTTAAGTGTCACGAGGCATATTTCAGGGTCTTGAATGAAAACAGAAATGATGAATGAAAATATATTCTTTCTCGAGCCTCGATTAATGAATCAATGTCACGTGGGAAAAGAACATCAATCAGAGCACCGATCGCGTAAAGGCTGGAATGAAAGCTGGAAGGACTACGTCACCTGAAAGAAGCCGATTGCGTTGGTCATGTTTAGTGGCAAGACTCAAACTTCAATGTGTAGACATTTTACTGGAGGATTGATTCTTTAAAATTTAGAATTGAAAGATTATAGATTAGATTACCCAATTCCCGGAGGCGGTTGATAACAAGATCAAGCTTAATCCGGATGCCCAATTCCCGGAGGCGGTTGATTTTAAGACCCCTGATGCCCAATTCCAGGTGGCACGCAGACCTGACCCGATTCTTTTCCTCGGAGGAGATATCGGCGATGCAATCTGCCTCCGCGTTCGCGATGCAGTGGGAGGTGATATAGGCTGCAAACCTTATCACAAGTTCGTCAAGATTTACCCACGAACCCCTGATGAGGAAACTAAGATCCTGGCCATAACTGTCTGACGATTCTAAGTAGCAGATTACTTTCAGCCACTCGCATCGCAAAAGCCATCCTCAAAACGGTTGTCAAGTGGACTTGCCCCGCGACACCGATCCAGCAACATCACTGCGCGCTTGCCGCGGAGTCACGATAACTGAAGAGTACCAAGAAGACAACGGTCTACACAAACCCCTCTCCGATAGTTCAAAGTCTGAGTACGACTGGGAACTTTCAGGAATTTTTCACACCACTAACCTCCTGGTAGAATGGTACAATTCGAAACATATCGAAGGTCTCGGCATTCCGACAGTGCTACAACGCCAGAACAACAGGCGAGTTATAAATGACACATGGGTGAAGTTCGTTACTGGGCCTCGTCAGACGATCCTACCTGTCCACGACTGATCAACGTCCATGTGTTGCAATGCGGTTCCCCCACCTTAGTCCTCGTTAACTCGCCTTGACACCAAAGCCCCCAAAGGGAGCTTCCGGCGTGCGCCAGGTGCAGCAACACCAAAGCCGGCCTCCAGATTCTTCAGAGACCCGCGTCGCTTTTAGGCCCTGCGTCCGTGAGAGGACTGCCATTAACAGACGTCTTTCTGGTATGACATATCGCACGTTTGATCAGTAAGGCAGCGGCTGTTTCAGCTCGCTAAAACAAATGTGATGAAAAATTTTTTGGCCTCTTAATGAATCGATGTCCGTGGAGAACAGCCGTGGAAGCTTGAGCCTAAGGGTTCACCTAAAAAGTCATCGCGTTCGGTCATTTTTGGCGATCAAACAAAGGGCAGCTTTCGGACGGATGCTCTGTAAGTTAGAATTGGATTTCAGATTAGATTACCTTGGCTTATCCTGGTCTGTCAAGCTATGAATGATGGTGAAGACTCATTAAAGAGTTGAATTTAGTTTGGAGAAGACCAATGGAGACATGGAGCAATAGAATGACTCTAAAATTTCGCCGATAAATAGTACTGCACAGAAAAAAATTAGCATTTGAAAATGTGTGAATCATTATGATCCTAAGTTTGATTAAGAGGGCAATCTCTCTCTCTCTAATTGAATTTTGGCTTTTTTCATAGCTTCATAGTTTCCATTTCTCCATTGTTCCATTTATTTTCTCGATAAAAAAAATGCTCCGTGAGTGCTCATCATGTTGAATTCCACATCCTTATACATGACCACTACTTCTATTTGCTAAATATTTAACAACCATTTTAAAATTTGTGTAAAACACGTAAACATAGAATAATTCTTAAATATTAAAAATATTCAGGAATTGTATTCCAAGTCCAAGGTAAATAACTTAATCTCCATTGTAACTAATTTTTAAATTAATTCTATTTCAAGTCAGTAAAGTTGAAGTTACAACATTTTAAAACTGAAGTTATATACATCGAGGGGTTTTCCAAGAAGCCTTGAAAAGAGTCGTCACAGAACAAACTTCGGGCTTTTCTCGGTAAATAACTTAATTCTGACACACACTATTTATATTCGAAAATAATGTTTCCTTGCATTTGGTTGAGGATATAAAAGTTTTTGTGGGTATTCTTTTTTTCTGTTCGTTCTGCGTCACTCTCCAAATGAAAAAATCTTTTGGGATCATGGTGGTTTCTGGGAAGTTATTTTTGGCGGGAAAATGAACAGGCTTAGTGAATGGAATAAAGAGTTGGGGATGGTTTGAGCGATTTGTCAATGGAAAATAATTTTTTATGTGCATTCTATTTCTCGCTAAATTTGTCCGATCTTCTACTAGCGACAAGTGAAAAGTCTCTTTGCGACCAAGGTACAATTTAAAATTATACTGTACTGCTATTATAAGTTCATTCAAACGAAAAAAACTTTTATAGCTAGTGGTATAGCTTTCTATATTCTAAAACTGTTCTGTTCTTGACGGATGCTTTAAGTAATAACTTAAAAATCCATGGATATTTCAAATGCTAACGTTGGCGTGCCCAAAATTGCTGTCCATCAAATAAAATCCTGGAACTTCAGTACGTACTGCAGTTTTTTAAAAAAACAATTTGCAAAAAATGTAGATGCAAATCTTATCCCAAAATCTGAAAAAAAATAATAATAGATAATTTTTTTATGCAAAACTTCCTCTATTATATAATCTTTTTCACTATTCTTTGACAAAACGGTGGGCGTAATTCGTTTATAAACTCAATAAAAAAACTTCAATTCATCGAACTAAACAACCCGTAAAAAATCCAGCACGGTGCCTTGCGTAAATACAGAGGGTGACAAAAAAAAAAATAGAATACGACGTTTACTGTCCCACTGATTATTATTATAGAACGCAAAATTTTCCTTACCCGCCATTTTAGAATACATTTTTTTTTTAATTCTTTTCAGCGCTTCACTTTATTTTGTGGACATTCAATCGTTCCTTTCATAACTTCTACTTCTATTCGTCGCGTTCGCTCAGTTAAGGTCGCAGGTGACTTGCGGCAGTTGACGGATTAATTTCTTTCGCTACATTTGGGATGAAGTGAAGTGAGAATAAATGAAGTGTGAATTGCAACGTTATGCGACTTTTTAGTGGAGTGGTTTTATAATAAATTCTGTTTAGTGGCGACTGAGTTTACGATTTATAACTTTTTAGGGGTTTGTAAGAAAACTTTACTAGCTTTATTTAGAAATATTTGTGTGTGTGTGGATTGATGATTTTTTAATAAACTGGCATGTTATGATCCGAACTGAAGTAATCAATTCATTTTAACCGACGCTTGAGTTGTAATAATTTTTTGCAGGTTTATGCATTAACTACTAAATTTCGAATTTAAAAACTTATTTTTTACTTAAACAGTAACTATGACTTTTATAAGGGTATTTTGGGCCCAAAGGTTCCTCTGAATTAAGTAGTAATTGATACTGTAGATTTAACATGTTTGCCTTATCTACCGATTTCTAAGCTATTAAAAGTTGTAAGAAAAATAACAATGGTAGAAAATTTTATGTTTGTGCCAAGGTCGCCTCATTACGCCATACAAATTTAATATTAATTATATGCACTTTCTCGAACAAAGAAAAATCTGCCAAGGAATAACGTCGTGTATGTGGGACTAAGGCGAGTTAAACTTGCTGTTGCTAAAAAAATTATGCCGTAGTTGTTTCGTTGTTCCATCTCATGTGACAGCCTCTTCACTTGACCGTGGTTCAAAATTACAAGGCCCGTCATCAATAATTACTCGAACGGTTTATGCCAAAACTACACATCTGACGTTTTACTACAATGAAGGTGTGACAATTTCTTCCAGGAGAAACTCACCTAAAACGAAACAGAGGAATAACAAAAATCCTACGCCAGGCACACCGCCAAAAACAATACCGTTCAACAACAAAAATCCGCCAACTTCCCACTTTCCCCATAATAAACAAAGCGCGACGCGATTTTTTAGCCACGCCAAATAAACCACCCCACACAATGAATTTTTCGGTACTGAAAAAGTCACTAAATCAGCAGGCATAAAGTGTGCGAAGTTGTAAAAATTTTGCGATTTATGAGGGCAAACGTTGGCGCAGCAGTAAAACTGCGGTTAACCATAAGGAATGTCGTGAAAATGATACTGTTGTGTTGTAGGATTTGGGTGAAAATTGCTTAGTAAAGGTGAGGTGCTTATTAGGAACGGTGCTTGGTTTTAAAATATTTTTTTTTTTAATCTTTTGATTATTAGATAAATTATGCTCTTTAATCTATTTTTTAGAATTACGCGTTTGTAAAATTATATACAGTCGAACCTCGTTAACACGAACTCGCTTAACACGAAATTTCGCTTAACATGAACTAAAAGCATTTCCCCGGCCTATAAAGCTATGAGCTAATGCTAAAAAATCCCTCAACGTGAAATCGCTTTAGAAGCAATCCCACTTAGCCCGAAAAAAATTGAGGATTTGACTTTTTTTCTTAGTGATTCAAATTTACGAAGAACAAATGAAGCAAAACATTAAAAAAAATAGCGTAAAGTAAACATTATAAATACAAATTGTATTTCTTCTGAGAAAATCACAAGATCTCTTATGATTCGTCAGTTTTAATCCAATTGCTGTTCCTTAAATATGTTTTTAAATTTTCTATAGTATGTACTAGTCCAAAAGAACTTTATTAATTGAATAACTAATTCTATACAGTGTGTTACATTATAAAATGAGAATAATTTTAGATGTTATTTTTTAAGGTAGCTCCCTACCTTGAGGGGTCTAATTATTTAATACTTTAAAATAAACTAATTTTTTAGTGGTAATGATGAATAATAATGTTGAATGGAATATTTGACCAAAAAACTGAAAGTTTAAAAAAATGCAAATTTTGAAGAAATTTGCCTTAAATATAAGAGCTACGCAAAACGCCATAAGTCAAAAATAAATTAATTTTTTCCTTAAATATTAGGCAGAGTAATTCATTAGATCTTCTTACATGTTTGAAATGAGATTTAAGCAATACTTCTAATATTTTAGGAATTACATAGCATCAAAGCCATGTTTATAGAAAAAAATTTTAAAAAAAGAGGAAATTTCAATATTAAAAAATCCATAAAATAAATTCTATCAGTTATTTTACTTAGATCTTATTTCAAAACACACGTGAACTTATAAACATGCTATACAAATTTTATTACATTGTATCAAGTAGTTTTTGAGATATCAGGTTTTAACATAACATTGTTGTTGAAAATTACCGTTCTTCAGAAAAACGCTTTCGTTACGCTTTCAGATATACACAATGGGCTAATGCTTCACTGAAATAGCCATAACTTTTGATTCAATTATCATAGAGTAAAAATCCCTGCAGTTTTTTAAACATAAATGATAGGCCTTCTCTTTAAAACAGTAAAACAAAATTGTGAAAATGGTCAAAATTTACAGTTTTCAAGGTAAGGAGACACCTTAAACTATTCACTGATTCAATGTAAAAAAAAATCCTGACGTTAACATCAAATTCGGTTAACACGAAATATTTCGGAGTTCCCTTCAAGTTCGACTGTATTGGTTTTTAGAATTATGTAAAATTTGGCCGAAATATTTGAAATGCGATGTTTGTTTTGCTTAAGAGGGATTGTCAGTCCCATAGAGCTAATGCGTTAGTTTTGGAATCACAACTTCCGCAGAAGTATTGCTTTGCCATGTTAGCCCTTTTTCCCCAGGTAGGGGAATCAACATAACATCGAAATGAAAGAAATTTGAAACGAAAATGTTATCTAGTTATTTAATTATATATTTTTGAAGTTGTAAATGCCCCAAAATATACAGCAGATGGCGAAACTATTTTAAAACTTTATCAATTAATAATTAAACAACCGGATGTTATTTTCTTTTCAATTTTGTCTTAAATTGATGTTATGATGATTCCCTTACCTGGTGAAAATGGGACAACATGGCAAACCAATACTTCTGCGGAAGTTGTGATTTCAAAACTAATGCATTAGCTCTATGCGACTGACAGTCCAATGTTGTAATAATTGAACAAAACTGCAATGGAAAAAGCGAAAATATAGCGACAGGTCCATGTAAAACATGAATGACTATTGAAAGCGATAGATGCAATGGAGCCATATTTCTCCATTGTTTTATTTCTCAAATATTCAATTGCTCCATTATTTTATCTCTATATCCGAATCGCTTTGATGTTTTTTGAGAAACCTTATTCCAATGCTCCAATAGGTTCTTTGTGATATTTCACAACATAGAACACTATTTCATTTATGAGATCTACACATTCTAATCATTATGTATTTAATTATAATCATCAACTTCAACATTTTACTTATGATGACACTTATATAACTGCGTCACAATTTTGAGATTAATAATAATATGAACATTTGCGATAAATTCTCTTTGGATTAGTAAATGCAAATGATTTGCTATGTTGTTGTCTAAGCTCACGTGTTGTTCTCATCATTTGGCCAAAATGTTCCCGTAATTCGGGACACATGATTCAAAATCAAAAAACTGTTTTTCGTCTCTCTTTGCTAAAATTATGTAATTTCAAACCAACCGCACAATTCTAGATCAAACTTTGCAAACCAAGGCATACAATCATAAACCTAGCTTGGAATAAAGACATTATCACATGACAGCGCAAATCATCAGCAAAATCACCATAATCATTTTTGGCTGATACATTTTGAAATACCACTTCAAACCCTTTTTAAAACTTTTGATTACAGTTATGGATAAGATTATTTTCGAAAATGATTTTCGCCAAGTTTCTGTTTGATTGTTATTTGATGGGTTTTCAAGAACACTCACAAGCCATTGGTTATAGAAGTGAAAAATGGAACTGATATGATATTCCCGCCTTTTTTCGATTTAGAACGTTTTTGGTGTGGCTTTCGAAAATTTATGGGCGGAACTTTTCATAATGTCTTAATCTAGAAAAATGGATTTATTTTGGACTCAGTATTGGTTAGTAAAGTTTATGCCACAGTAAAATTGAGTTATTGGGTTACTCTGGTTCTATTTTCGTAAACTGGAACACTGTATAGTTATTTTGAAATAATGCAAAATAATTAAGAAGGTATTTTAATGGCCGTTGGATGACACAGTCTATTGTATAATAGCATTTCCATTGTTAACGATAAAAATAAACTAAAGGACAGGATAATACATTTGAAAATTATAAATTCTTAAAAAAATAAAGCCCTAATAGGAATGTTTCAGATGATGTAACGCTCTTGTAATCTTTTTTCTTCGTACTGCGATTTCATTTGTTGCTTCGGTTTCACTCTCAAAATGACCGATATAGATGAAAAGAAACTTTTCTTTCTGTGCAAGCTGCCTTTAACAAATGTTGTTAAGAAGTTGGCATTTAAAAAATTTAATAAGTAAAATATTCTTAGAAAACTCATTTTCGATTGCCAAAGCAAAAGTGATTCAGACAACGAATGAAAATAAATCGTTGGGGCTCTTGCCATTTGAACGTGAAATAACCCCATTCAATGCATTTTAATGGAATAAAACAATAAAAAACTTGTTTTTAGTAAATTATTTTCTTTTTACATTCATATTAAAAGAATTGTGAAATATAAACTATCGTATATTTTTTTCATTAATCTGTTGTATATTCATTTATAGTAAAACAAAAATCTATAAGCCTTATTAAAGTCAAATAAAAGAAACATAAAGAATAACTACAAACATTTCGGATGTTATGTCTGACGCATAACTCACTTATTAAGATTGTTGCCAGTTATGAATGACTAAAAGCAAATTCTATTGTTTCACTTCATCTTTCTTTTGCCAAATCGTCTGCCTGTCTAATTCTAAAACAACTTCTACTTAAAGTCAGGATCTAAGCCTAATTACAGACGATTTTCTTCTTCTACAAATATGAAAACAATTTTCCTTTTTAGGTTTGACCTCTGGGTTTCTCGTATTTCTCTGAAAACTGAAAGGAAATGTACAATTTGGCTCCCTCTAATGTTAGGACTATTTGGTGTTCTTTTTTTTTATATTGTGAGAATTACTTAATGGTACGTTTGATTTCGCACTCGTGTTAAGTGATTTAGCCCCTCCTATCAGAAGTGTCCGGTATAACTTGTGTTTGGGGCCCGGATGGCCGAGTGGTTTGGACCATTACGCTAGCTGTCTGCGCGCTATAACGGGTGCGGGTTCGATTCCCGCCTTCATCTTGGGTGTACCTTCCTTTCTCTGTGACAGTAAAAATTCTTTCTGTGTCTGTCTTACTTGACGAAGGCTTCATAAGCGGGTCTCTGATGAAGCACTCAAGTCGGAATATATATGTACCTACCCCTACCCCTACCACCAACTTGTGTTTATGTATATGTATGCCATGATTTTGGCGGGTAGTTTTTCTTAAGAAAATTGGAATCGTGCACCACTCTTCATTTTGATTGGATATTAAATAATGCGTAAAAGTACGTTTTATTAATGGGACTAGATTTAATGTTTCGTGTATGCAAATATGCATGGATTAGAAAGTGACTTTTAAAAAATAACCCTGTTACAGTTACTTAATATGAACGTAACTAATTACAGTTACTTTTAGAAATTTCAAGTTATAAGAAAAATGGCAATTTAGCCATCTTAGCGTTTTTTTTTTTTTTAAAGAATCAAGTTTAAAGAAACCTAAGCGCAAAAAAACCCACTGCAAATTACAATTAATGAACTATTTTTTTATTATTTAATTTGAAAAAGAGTCATTTCAAATTGGCATCCGATAGCCTTCGGAAATTAACGGATAAGCCACGAAATTTTTCGTTACTTCATTACCGCTAAAAGTAACTAAGTTACAATTACAGGTGCAGGCGTTACTCGGGGTTACCATAAAAAGTAACTGTTACAAGTTAACGTGTTACTACAATCCCTGCAAATATGGTATATGTATATGTATTTTAGTTAGCAATAATTATAGTTAGCTGAATATATACTATGAAATGATTAGTTTATACGGGCCTTGATTGATATAGTTAAACTCATAGTTTCCTTGCACAAAAGCCACGACCACGGGCGGAGCTATAAAACGCGCGGAGTAATCAGATGAAGACAAAATAAAACGGCTGAAATATCCTCTTCATCTGATTGCTCCGCGCGTTTTATATTTCCGCCCGTGGTCGTGGCTTCTGTGCAAGGAAACTATGAGTTTAACTATAGCGAGAAGCATTTTTTCGCTTTGGAAATTTATAGGGTCGAGTTTTCGTTTTTAGTATTGATATATGGATTCAAGACATTTGATGTATATTTATACATTTTATCTTTAATATACCCTGTGAGCGTAAAATTTTCTCTAATGAAATTCGAAATTAAATATAGGTGTTAATGCATTATTATAGGGTGGGAGATTCTATTTAATGAATGTTTGTCACCTAGTGCTAGTACTCGTTTGTTACCCGAATGATTTCGATATATTGAATTACTACAATTATTACTTTTGTTTTGGTATTCGAAAATGAGTTTTCTGAGGAGATTTTACTTATTAAATTTTTTAAATACCAACTTCTTGCTGTGCTGTTGGTTGTTCAAAACATTTGATAAAATAAGCTTGCGTAGAAAGAAAAGTTTTTATTTAATCTATATCGGTCATTTTGAGAGTGAAACCGAAGCAACCAATGAAATCGTAAATGAAAAATGAAAACAAGAGCGTAACATCATCTAAAACATTCTCATTTATATATAAGAATAATACTTATCAATAAAAATAATTTTTTAAAAAAATTTTGTAAATTAATATTATTCATTTTCGTACAGAAGCTCATAAAAATATGTATGATGAATTATAATAAATATTGTAAGGTTTAGTTCAATGTCATTCTTTGAAAGCTAGATGGCAGCACCAAATTCTTCACAATATATATTTATTTTTATAATTTCTATTGTTTAATTTGGCAACGACTAAGTTTATTGTTTTCTTCTGGTTTGGAATTTGTTCCTCGAAATTTCAAATGAATTATTGTATAAAAAAGAAAGAAATTAACTTATATATATAAATTTTTGCATGGTAAAATGTGATAAATTTTATGTTTACTAGTTTCGAAAATTCATAGTAAATCGATTACGTCCTCTGTCAATAAGATACTTAAATTAAAATAACCTAAGTGTTCGTTTCGTAGTTAGTTTTGAAAGTGCTATTCGAAACAAATGTTAATGGATTCTTTTTTATTTCAGTTTATTGATTGGAGCTCCCAAAGCAAAAACAAGAGACTACAATAATTCCGGAGCTGTATATAGTTGCCCATTATCTACTTACAGAGAAGATTGCACACAAATTTTTATTGACCAAAGTAAGTTTGAGCAATTTATTTTGATAACATTCCATAGATTTGTATTCGTAATAAATTTTTTTTGAGTTAATGCTAAAAATATGAAGATATACTTAAATTTTATTTTACTTTAGTAGTAGTTCGTAAGGGGGATGTTCAGAATTATGTAATTGGGCAACTTTGGGTGGAGCTTTGGAGATTTCTTCGGTTGTACCGAGAGGACCCAGGAATGCAGGGAGCGGCCATTGCAGAAAAGAATGTTGGCTGTGAAATCAGCCCAACAGTTGAAGTACATTTAGTTTAGTAGCAACTTAACCTTAACATTGAAGTAAGCCAAGCAAAAAAATAGGGAATTAAAATATTTTTTTCAGGAAAACCATTGGGTTTAAACAGGCGGACCCTGATAAGTCATATTTTTGTAATAGTTAAAATTTTAAGGCAAAATATTAGTATATAGGATGGAAGTTAAATTATTTTGGAATTGAACTGTATAAGCAAATAATAGTTTTTGTAAATATGCTACAATTGTTTCAAAAGATTTTGTTATAGCTTTAGTAAAGTTTGTTTTACTTTTTTTAGGTGTTAAAAATAGAGTTATTAAAGACGACCAATGGCTTGGGGTTACAGTAAACAGTGGAGGCCCAGGGGGCTATGTTATGGTAATTTAATGCTTTTTTAATCTGTCACTTTGAAGTATACATTTAGTTTTGTAGTAACAACTTAATGGCAATGATTGGCAAGAAAATTTGCCACACGTAAATGAGCTTTATGATTAAGTTTATATAAATATTCAAAATATAAGACAAATTAAAACCATAGTCCTGAATAATTTATGTAGGTTAAATCGAGTTATACGAAGAACGAATGTTAACGAATATGAAACTTAAAGTTAAATAGTTTTATTCTGAAACGAATGTGTTAATGGTATTCACTAAGTTGTCGTTAATGGCTTAACATGAATATTGATGTAGGCCAAAAATTTTCTTTTGTGCCATTCATTAAAAGCTAAGTATAAATACCTCTTTTCCATGCTAGAAGTATGCTATAGTTTTTCCCATCCTGAAAATATCCCGACTCAGTCAGGGTTTGAACCCGCAAACGTTGGCTTATCAGGCCCAGCACACAATGGGGTTGTTTCACGTCGAATCTGGCAACAGCTCCGCGGTCTTGTTTTCATTTTTCTCAAATTACTTTTGTTTTGGTACTCGAAAGTGAGTTTTCTAAGAATATTTTAGTTATTTTTTTAAATGCCAACTTCTTGCTGTGCTGTTGGATATTACAAAAAACTTGCATTAAAAAAAAGTTTCTTTTCATCTACTTCCGCATTCTGATTGTGATCCAAAACCGAAACAACCAATGAAATCGTTGTACGGAAAGAAAACAAAACAACCAAGGAAATCGTAGTACGGAGAGCGTGACATCATAAGAAACATTCCCATACCTGTTAAGCCACTGGTGTAGTTGGAACAAGTCTAATAATCACACACTATTAAAGATTGAAACATTATTTTTTCTAATAAATTCACTTTATTTTCAATACCATATTTTTTTTAATGTTTCAGACCTGTGCTCATCGTTACATACTAGCCGGGGACGATTTCCAATGGGGCCAGGGTATCTGTTATTCCCTGAAACAGGACCTGACAACCGGTAGAACCTGGGAACCGTGCCAAAACAGACCGGTAAACAAAGCCCATGAACAGTATGGATACTGTCAAGCAGGAACTAGTGGCTTGATTACTGAAGTAAGTTTGGAAAAACGTTTTTTGTTTTTTGGAAAAAGTTTAAAAACGTTTTAGAGTTTAAACCTTTTTTTCAGTTTAGTTTTAGTTTGAATTATCGTCGCTCTAGAGATACCCAAGGGCTATTGGGGACGGGCGTCGTATTTTAGAACCACATTCAAGTGATGAGCCAACACCTGAGTAGGCACTCAATGCAATCATTAAGGGCGACATCGTACACAGTGCTGGGACTTTGGAGCATATTTAACGTGTAGTCCCTATGTACGGGGTATTATTCATCACATTTTTTTGGCTGCACAGGCCGTTTATAGGTCGGCAGTAATTTTGTAGATGCCCGGACCCGATCCTGGGACCTTCCGCATGGTTTCGGTTTTGGCAATTACTGCATTCAGATGTCGGCTCGTCACCTGACTGTGGTTCTAAATTACGACGTCCTAAATTACGACGATAATTAAAACTAAACTAAATAGACAATTACTGCAATTAAATATGAATTAGGTGTCGTTAAAGCAGTTTATAGCATTAATGTTTCAAATACATACTTTACTACAACTGAACATGTTTGTTAGAATGTTGAATAATGTTTTAGAAAATCAATTAGTTTGCCACAGGTTTCTTTCCTTGATATTTATAATTTTAAATATGTTTTTAAATACTTAGGATAATAATTTCAATGAATTTGTGTGGTAAATTATGTGTGCGTAAGAGCAGGTGTCGTTAAAGCAGTTTATAGCATTAATGTTTCAAATACACACTTT
Source organism: Oedothorax gibbosus (assembly GCA_019343175.1). Lineage (NCBI taxonomy): Eukaryota > Metazoa > Arthropoda > Arachnida > Araneae > Linyphiidae > Oedothorax > Oedothorax gibbosus. The sequence goes on along the minus strand of CM033275.1, from coordinate 19,166,997 downwards.
ACTACAACTGAACATGTTTGTTAGAATGTTGAATAATGTTTTAGAAAATCAATTCGTTTGTCACAGGTTTCTTTCCTTGATATTTATAATTTTAAATATGTTTTTAAATACTTAAGATAATAATTTCAATGAATTTGTGTGGTAAATTATGTGTGAGTAAGACTCTTTATAACATTATTAATTTTTGAATCATAGAAATAATTATAACATAGAATATGCATAAAAATAATTTAAAGTAATAATACTCTAATTTTGAGTATTTACCCAGGGTAAATACCCTACCCATTGGGTATCTACCAGACTAACAGCACTATAGTCTTAAATATGTTAAGTATTTTAAAAAGGTTTTTTAAATATCTGTTTAAATACTGGGAGTAATTTTAAAATTAAATATTTTCCTTTTCAGGATAACACCATTGTTATCGGTACTCCTGGACCATTCACATGGAGGGGTACAATTTTCACCAACACAGTTTCGTTCAAAATGAAAGATGACAAGAGGTGGTTTTTTGGACCAGTTAAAGAGGAAACGTCCCCAGTTGATAAATACAGCTATTTAGGTATAAAGTTTCAGTCAGTGAAAATTTAAAAATTTGAAATTGATAAGGAATGTGGTCTTTGCACTTTCTGTTACGTTAACTGTGTTTGTTTTAAATTTTTCTGTTTACTAATTTGACATGCATACTAATGCTGTTGATAACTATTTAGTACTTTTGGTTTACCTTTCTTCTTCTACAAGAAATTGTAAAATCCATGAACATATGGGTTTCATTAGGTTTTATATATTTTCTACTAAGACAATTTTTATTTTCTGGACATGTGACTTTACTCTAATTATAAACTGATTTTCAACATTCATAATATTATCTTTTATGTATTTTTCAGCTTAAGATATCTATATAATTTAAAAACAACATTAACAAAACACCTAAATTAAGTTTAAATTGGAAGATTTACTGTAGAAAAAAACTAGGCATCTGAAACGCCACTTGACTTTTGAATACTAATAATAGTTAGTTGATATAGTAAAATCTGGTTAAAGATTTGTACGAGAGGGTCGGCAATACCTTTAAAACTTAAAAGTTCTTTGCATGCATGTTTTACTCTAAAACCTTATTATGACGTCCTGCAGGTACTAGGAACTCGCACATCAAATTTGAAGTTTACGGCTCTTTTAGTTCGGGCTATCGAAAGGTTTCAGACGGACAGTCTTAACTGATGAACCAATGTTCAAAAACCACTTTTGTAGAATCAGCACCTTCCATAACTTGTAAAAGACTCAAAATCTCCATTTTGCATTTTCGACCCTGTCTCAATACTTTCATTATCTCATATTTTATATTAGGTAATTGAAAGTAATTTTTTTAAAATTAACAGTATTCTAAAAAATTTACAATGTTAGGGAAACACAGGGTTCGTACGCCTCCTGAAATTCCAGAAAAACTCCTGAATTTCATTTTTATTTCTTAAGGGCTCTTATAACTCCTGAAATTTGTGTATCATCTCCTTATATTACCCCCCTCTCCTGAAAAAATTGATGACATGAATCATTTTTCTCCTTTCTCAGTCGTTTTTCTCTCGTACTTTATCAGGACGTCTACCGGTAGAAAAAGTCATGAAAATAAAACAAAGGTCACGAAAATTATTTTTCCCAAAAAATGGCTTGAACACCAAAGGACTTTTTTCCCCAAATTACAGCCTTGTTCTTTGATCTTGTCTAAGCCTAGTACCAATACAATAATAACACCCATTCAAATTTTTTTATACTCTGGAATTTACATCGCTAGACCAAATCGAATAATAAAACCCAGAAACTCAATTTGTGCATCTGAAATCCTTAAAACTCCTGAATTTACATCGCTGCCATCCTGAAAAACTCCTTAGAAACTCCTGAATTTACATCGCTGCCATCCTGAAAAACTCCTTGAAACCCATTCTCTGTTAATTTCAACTATCAATAGATAGAGTACGAACCCAAACACCTTTAGGATCAACTATGCACTATTTTAAATGAAACACCCCCAATTATTTACCTTTCAATCTTCTCCTTCAGGTATGTCTGTAACAACCGGAATGTTTTTCAATGGAAAAAGAAGTTTCGTTGGGGGCGCACCGCGATCAAATGGAACAGGACAGGTTGTGTTCTTTTCCAAATCCGGAAATGATGTGGTTTTTGAGGTTCAGTTGATCTTGAATGGAGAGAGATTCGCATCTTCGTTTGGATATGCGCTCACTTCAATTGATATTAACAGTGATGGGTAAGTAGAAGAGGTTAAAAAATAATGAGTTAATTAATATTTTTTTAATTATTAAATTATGTGTTTGTTATTTACATTGGAGTTTTATTAGTTCAATGTTTAACTTAAAAGTTGGGGCTGGGGAGTTCAGTCGGTTAGACATTCGCCTAGTATGCGGAAGGTCCTAGGTTCGGGTCCGGGCATCGCCAAAATTACTGCCGACCTATAAACGACCCGTGCAGCCAAAATGTCCGAGGAATAATACACCATGTGGAGGGAGTGCACGTTGAATATCCTTCAAAGTACTAACGCTGCGTACGATGTCGCCCTTAACGGTTGCGTTGGGTGCCTACTCAGGTGTCGGCTCGTCACTTTACTGTGGTTTTAATATACGATGCCCGTTGGCAATAGCCCTCGTGTAGCTCTAGTCGACGATAATTCAAACTACTAAACTTAAAAGTTTTTTCATATTTCGGCAGGGGCTGGAGAGCCTAATTGGTAAGATGTTTGCCTTGCATGCGAAAGTTCTGAGGGATTTGGGCCCGGGCATGGCCAATATAACTGCTGTCCCATAAAGGGTCTATGCAGTAACAAATCTAACAAATAATATCCTGTGTTGAGGGAGTGCACATTACATATGTTCCAAAGTTTATAATATGTCGCTCTTAAAAGTTGTGTTGGTTGCCTACTCATCTGTCGGCTCGTCATTTGACTGAGTTTCTAAATTGCAATGCTCATTACTAATAGCCCTTAGGTTGCTCTAGTGCAGTGATAATTCAACTCTATTCGACCCACTAGATTTCTGCCAAAATGCTATGCAAGTAGTATGTACCAGCTTGGAAGAATTTTTTCGGCACTAAACCATACTTGTTAGTATTCTGATTTATTTTTCCGTCGATAGCATACAATTACACACAAAACTCTTGACAGGTGGCGTGTGCGTTGCAACATACTGCCCGCCTTGAAATATTACATTTCAAATAATTATAATTCACAATACACAAATAATAATATACAAAAAATTAAACTCAATCCTCAATTGGTAATTTACACAGTTTTGAGATTCCTCTCTTAAAGATACCCAAATTGGTTTTAACCTCGCAAACTCGGATTTTACCATCATTACCATGGTAAAGGGTTACAACACGACCAACAGTCCATTTATAACTTGGTGCATTATCTTCTTTGATTAATACTAAATCACCAATTTTAATGTTATTCTTAGTAATTTGCCATTTTGTTCTATTTTGCAAATGACTCAAATATGTAAGATCTAAGATGCCAATGTTTCCAAATAAGTTGGACAACAATTACATAACTCTTGTTATTCACAAAACTCTTGACAGGTGGCGTGGGCGTTGCAATAATACTATTGGATTATGTGTTTATCATCGATAAACAAAATGCTTTTCAAATAAAACTTTGTCTTACCAGTTATGACTTGCAAAAATATTATATTAAATTCAGTATTTTTTTTTAAATAAAAAGTATAATTTCTTTTACAAGTAAATATGCCTGTATAATTTATTGAGTGTAACATTTTTTGGTTAACTGACATTTCACAGTAAACTAAAAAAAATACTTGAATAATTAAGTTGCATTTAATATTACCTTTAAATTTTCTTAGATATGTAGACCTTGTCGTTGGAGCTCCATTCTATTTCAACAAAGGCAAAGGTGGTGCAATATATGTTTACATGAACTCTCCTGAGGTAACTTACATTTTCATGTTTTTGTCATGTCAAACAGCTAAATTTCATTAGTTATTCAATTATTGTGTTTCATAAATTATGTAAATTATTTAAAAACTTTTTTAGGGAATATCTGCATCAATGGTACCAGTTAAAATTACCGGTAAACCTGAATCTCGGTTTGGATTTGCAGTTGAGAATGCTGGTGATTTGAACCAAGATGGGTTTCCTGGTAAACTTTCTTATTTACAATATTTCTGACATAGATACTAAGCTTTGTGACACAGTTTATAAATCCTAAGTAACTCTAACAACAATCATTGTTATACAATTGAAGAGCTTAGTGCGAGAATGTGCAGAATTATAGAAAGATGAAAGCAAGAAAATGAGCTTAAAGTTTTTAGTTTGCACTTAAATCTGTTAAAAACAGTACTTGCTAATGGTAAAGAATATACTTAACTTTAAGAAAAAGGGGATACAGGGGGAAAAAAGGGATAATCGGCCACATAGTTCCCAAACTTTGTAATAGACGAGCTCGCGTTCTGAAACTTCCAGGCCAAGTGCTTGACATTTCGTCGCTAGTCCTCGTGCTCTGGCAATGTAGTCATTAGAACTTTTATTTTGATGAATTTCGATGCTCTTTAATTCGTTTGCGACGTAATTTTTTCTGTCTTCTTGTTGACCAGGTAATGTTAGCCTTTTTTTCCCCACAAAGTTTTCGCATTTACTTCTGTTGCGTACTGGAGAGCTTGCTGGTCCGACTAATTTTTATGTAAGCTACTGTGTCTGTGTTATGCTGTTCCCAGTTAGTAGATTCATCATCCTTTAAATCGTTGGGTTTTTCCTCCAAGATCACTTTATCCAGTCTTTTCAGTGTTGGTGCAGCCCGTATTTTTACCGCCCATATGAAGTAATTTTGTCCATTAAGTTCCGGAACGTTGAGTTTCTCCATTATACTCCCAAGGTGTTGAGATTTCAGCATCTTTGTGAATCATGAACATTTCCGTTTATAATAGAAAAGTTATTTAAGAATAACTATATACAAAAGAGTGAAGTTGTGAAGTGACTTCTACAAAAGTGTGTGGAGTGAATAGGTTAAGTTAAATAGTTTATTTTCCCTGTAGATCTTGCAGTTGGAGCACCATATGAAGAAGGTGGTGGAACTGTTTATATTTACTCCGGATCCGATGATGGGATTATTCTGACACCCTCTCAGGTATTATTGCTAACTTTTTAATTTATGTAAGGTCATATTCTTAAGAAAATGCAAAGATCAGTGTTAAATAGTAATTTTTATTTCATCCTTTTTGTTAAATAAAATTAATGTAAAATAAGTCGACAGGGAAACTTCGGAGTAATTAAAGATCTTTTATTTAAGAGCCTCCACCGACCAATCAGAGTTATGAGAAAGTTTGAAAGATCAACTTTAAAATGTGATGACTAAACAGTTTCTGGGGGAACGATTGATCTAGGGGACTGCTTGTCGCCGACAGGGTATGGTTGGGATGTTACAGTACTAAGTGATATTAAGGATATATGAAAAAGGTAATTTAAGTTAAGTTTAATGGGGTTTAAAATATAAGAGATTAAGGAGAGAGAGGGTTAAGTTATAATATATGTTATGAATATTATTTGAATAGTTTTTAGTCATTCAACTTATTTTTTTGGATGTTAATTCACGATGGCTTTACTTGTTATGGGTTTTTCTTATAGCCTTAGATTTTGCATAATACATATGGGAACATATTTTAAATATTTTTAACGGAATTGTGTGTGAATATCAAATATTAAAACTAAAAATCATGGTATTTGATTGGTGTAGCATGTACCTTACTAATACTTTGGATTTAATTTTAGTGCAGATTTAAGAAATTAAGGTAGTTTTATTTGTGATTGGCCTATATTAACTGTTTTTTCTGACTGTCATCTTATTAAGGGTCTTGTATGGTAACAGATCTATGAAATTACAATGGGAAACTTTGGCCCCTGTTTTTAAATAAAGTATATGACATGTATTCACCGAAACTTACAAAAAAACCCAATATATAATAATTAATAAGTATAATTTTAAATGTATTAATTATTTATAATTAAAACAACATTTTAGTAATTCACAAACTACAGATGGCAGCACTAACAGCATGTAAATATCTAAACAATTTTTGTTTTAATTTATAAGTAATTAATATCTTTAAAATTATGCTTATTAATTATTTTAATAACAATATAATTTTCTTCTGTATTTTTTGGTAAGTTTTCGTGAGTACATGTCGTATACTTTATTTAAAAACAGGGGCCAAAGTTTCCCCATTGGAATTGTATAGCGATGTGTTACCATACAAGACCTTTAAATGTGTGTAAATGATGTTAATTTTATTAATACCAGATAAAGCATGATATTATACTACATTATTTTCTTTATATATTATTACTTTATTAATATTTATATCTATTCATTTTTTATGATTATTTTAATTTATATTATCAGATAATCATGGCTAGCAACATCAAGAAATCAGGAAATTTAAAATCTGGAAATTTAAAGACATTTGGATATTCCCTCAATGGTAGACTTGATATTGATGGTAACAGTTACCCTGACCTACTAGTTGGATGCTATGATAGCAATGTTGCAGTGTTACTAAGGTAATTGCTAAAAAAATATTGTGTATAAAATGAAATACATAGAGGAATACAATCATGAAGTTGGAATTAAGTTTAAAATAGTTAGCATCCATTTTACTTACAAAATTGTGTCTTCTATTGTAAATAGTATAAATGTAAAGTTTATTATTTATATTTGTTTTTTAATCTAATCCTTTTATGAATTCATTACTTCAACGCATCAAAGTAAAAATACAACGCACAATAAACCAAAATAAATAGTTCATGTAAGAAAAAATATAAAAATTTATGAATTGAACTCATTAATATAGTTTATTGAAATTATAATAAACATAATTATTGCTAATAAAATTTTGTGGTACAATGTTTTGTACAACTTTATACCTTCGAGAAATTCAAATATATTGTGTATTACCATTTTGAGATAAACAATAAGTGAAAGTTTTTATTATCAAATTCTGAACATACTAAAACATATTTAAAATTTATTTGTTCACTTTTTAGATCAAGACCTGTGTTAGACATAATTACTTCAGTTAGCGGCCAATTATCTAACATTGATCCTGACAAAAAAGGTTGTGAAATGGATAAAAATTCCCCTACTGTTTGGTATGACAACTTTTTTCTAATCATTTTTAAAGAGTTTAATTTATGTAAACTTCAGTTAAATATAGTTTTATTATTTGTCGAATTATGTTTGTATAGTTAAACTCATAGTTTCCTTGCACAGAAGCCACGACCATGGGCGGAGCTATAAAACGTGCAGAACAATCAGATGAAGAGGAAATTTCAGCCGTTTTATTTTGTCTTCATCTGATTGCTCCGCACGTTTTATAGCTCCGCCCATGGTCGTGGCTTCTGTGCAAGGAAACTATGAGTTTAACCATAGTAAATCTTAACTGTATATCTGTAATATTGTGTAACATTTCATACTTTAATGATTTCTTTCAAGTTTGTTAAATGCAGAAAGTTTTAAAAAAGTGTAGTTTAAATTCTTCCTTTAACTATTATTTTCTATATGAATCAATTAAATTATACTTATTATTTTTTGACCATTTCATATATTATTCAGATGTATTATGAAAACCTTGTTAGATAACATAAAAAAAATTGTGCTCAGCGTTATTTTAATATTTAGATTGCAAATCATTTTATTATGTCAATCATAAAAATCACAAATATAATGAAGTTTAATTTCACAGATTCAATTTTACTTTCCATATCAATCAATTGAAGCATACAAATTATAAAAAAACAGTATTTGTAAAATATGCAGGAGCAATATGGAATGATTTGTTTAGATTATTTTGAAAATTCCACACCCTTTGAAATACCAACTTTAATTTGTTTCAATATTTAGATTGGGCAACTTTTTATTTTAAAAGTAACTTTGGTCAACATTCTACTGTGTAATAACCCCTCACTAAATATTCTTTTATAATATTTTATGACTTTAAAATGATGACAACACTGACTTAATTTATAAGAGAACAAATGTAGCCTAGTTGAAATTTAAAAGTGAAGATCTATGCCTGGCCCAAAAATACTTTTATTGACCAAAAATCCAGAGAAGTGAAATTAGTTAAAGTTTAGATCTACTTTTCATTACTCGTTTATAGATTTTTGTCTTATAAAAAATTCACAATTAAAGTTATCCATCATTTTATTTAATGTATTCACACATTGCAAGTTATTTTTCATTAAAAAATCCATTATTTTTTTTTGTTGAAGCCTAGGAAATCAGAAACTTGCCACATAGTTTCCTCTTTTTTTTATCAGTACCACATGTATAGGGGACCAACAACACAAGTCATTTTTAGCTAATTTTTACATTTTGAGATTCAAAAAATTTGTCCGGTTATAGTGGAGATCCAAAACAAAATTTGGAGTCTACTGTACATAGTTATTTTCTTGTTATCCTTAGAAACAACAGATCTCTCATAGATATAGAAAGAGTAGCATATCTGCTCCTAGGAGAAAAGGGGAAGCCACTTTTCCACCAGTATCCCATAAGGCAGTTCGCAAGCCAAAACATCCCGCTCGCCCATGGCGTGCCATAAGCCACCCTGATGACACCATGAGATAAATTCGACTAATAAAAAATATATATTAAATATTAACTAGTTAAAACTTTTTGCCAGTTTTGCTAGCATAAGTTTATCACTGGATATGTTTTGATAATTTCTGGTAGACATGAGGTACTTATTCATAAAAGAAGCATTTTAAAAATGCAATTTTTTTGTATGTAACTCTTCGGCAAAAGCAGTCTTTTGCCAACCAGTATCCCGTGATGCATTGCGAAAAGCGGCTTCATCACACAATCGCGGGATTTGTATTGCGTTGTACGGGGATTGCGCAATCGATGGGCATATCTGCTACTCTTCCTATATCTATGAGATCTCTTTATGACCTTTAACACATTATTATTTTCTCCACACAGCTTCTCTTTTCAAGCCTGTTTCCAACTAAACTCCACTGTATCCACTCCTGGGTCCCTTCAGCTGAAATACAAAATCGAGGCCGAGACTTTCACGGGCCGTAAATACTACAGAGTCAAGTTCAAGTCGTCGCTGGAGAGCGATACGCCAAATATCGCTGAGAAACAGATTTTAGTGAAGGGTTCTTTTAACAGGCAGCATTGTTATGAAGAACTTGTTTATTTGAAAGTGAGTGATGGACAATTCATTGTATTTTTCAGGTTTTGAATAAACTCTTCATAGATATCATAGTTAAAGTATTAGATTGGCAGATCACGTGACCTCCAATGCTAACGACAGGACGCGCACGGAGGCCAAAATAAGAGGGCAAAATGACCAGTGTTGCTGCCACTTTAAGGAGAAAAATACTACGAAAAAATACCATTTTTTTCTAAAATTACAAAAAAAAAATCTAGAAAAGGATTTAAAGTCACTAAAAAGATTCCAAAATGCAGCTAGTATTTTTACGATATTTTTTTGTAATTTTAGATTTAAATGGTATTTTTTCGTAGTATTTTTCTGCTTAAAGTGGCAGCAACACTGGTCATTTTGCCATCTTATTTTGACCTCCATGCGCGTCCCGTCGTTAGCATTGGAGGTCACGTGATCTGCCAATCTAATACTTTAACTATGATATCTATGAGACTCTTTGTTTTCAAGACCTTTTTTTAGTAGATGTGAAAACAGAAGAATGACTTTTTAGTGTATTCTTATTACTTATTGTAATGATGGCAAACTTTAAAATTTTAAATAGAGCATTGGGAGCTGGTGAGCCCAGTCGGTTAGGCATTCTCCTAGCATGCGGAAGGTCCTATGTTCGGGTCCGGGCATTGCCAAAATAACTGCTGACCTATAAACGGCCCGTGCAGCCAAAAATGTCCGACGAATAATACCCTGTGCGGGAGTGCACGTTAAATATCCTTCAAAGTCCTAACGCTGTGTACGATGACGCCCTTAACGGTTGCGTTGGGTGCCTACTCAGGTGTCGGCTCGTCACTTGACTGTGGTTCTAAAATACGACGCCCGGCGCCAATAGCCCTCGTCTAGCTCTAGTGCGACGATAATTCAAACTAACCTAACCTTAAATAGAGCATTTCTCTATTACTGTCAATAGGGTATTTGACTAAAAAAAATTTATTGGCTTAAAATATTCCTAGGCAAAAAATATTAGACTCGTATTTTTCTTTTTTCCAAATACCGCCTAGAAACGGAGAAAACGCAATTAAAATTTAACTATAAGCCACGCCCCCAAAACGATCCCCGGCAGAATTTGAAGGATGTGACGTCACCTGGCAGCAAACGGTTTCGACATGCGGGAGAATCCGTAGTGATCACTGTTGTTGTATTTGATACTCCAATTTCCTTTGATTTATTATTGACAGTGAGTAGAGGTGATTAAATGTTTTTTTTTTGTTTTTAACATTTAGCATTTTTTTACTAATGGTTGGTTCGCGGCTTTTTAATTTCATGATCCACTACTTACCTGTCAATTCCCTTAAAGATTTAGGTTGACTTTTTAAGATAAAATGGCACCAGAGCGTTTTCTTGTAAACCAAAAATTAATGGCTTATAAAATAAGAAATATATATAAAAAAACTCAATCTGAACTAACACACATCCTAAATGAACGTACATAAAAATATTAGAGGGCCGCAGTTAAATTGTTTTGTTTTTTTAAATATAAAATTAGGTTACTTCATATGAATTTTTCATGTGATATGAAGTTTTTTCATGTAAATTTTTTTAAACAACCGCCCCATCTGCCAAAATGTCTAGCCTTAAAATTGAATAAAACCAATTTAGAAATGATTATTTTATACACGCATATGCAATTTTTATTATAATTAATAATTTAAAATGTCAGGGATTTTCAATATAAGTCACTCATTTGCGGATTTGTTACTTTATAACTGCTTATTTTTTGGTGAAATGGGTACATAATTGTTACATTAAATTTGGGCTACACACCTTGATCAAGTACGGAGACGTAGAATATTTCGGCTTCTTCTAATGATTAACTATCGCTATGCTGTGCCGTTCCGCAATGTAAACATTTGGTGATTTCGTTTACTAAGGCCCTGTATTTGAGCTTAAAGTTTGAATTTACTGGACTAACGCTTGAAAACATCGAAAATAAGATTATTCACAAACAACTTAAGCTGTTTTTAAATTTAATTAATAATTTTGTACAAGAGAATTTATTCAAGTATTGAGTTTAATGATAAGTTGTACTAGATATTTAAATGCAGGTATGAAAAAAATATACTTGAAGTCTAGTGAAACCAAAATTAGGGGAAAACTGATGTAGCTTTTAATAAATATAGATTTTTTATAACGTTTTTTCTTTTTACTAGAACGCATGAACAACTTTTTGTAAACAGAAGTACTTAACTTATTTCTTATTTTCTAGATTAGTACAAGAAAAAAATAATTTCGGGGCGCCATCTATAGGTAAAGAAAAAGATATGAAACTAGTTAACATTACAACATTAAATATAACACTTTCCCTTGTTAACTGGATTACTATTTACACTTTTAGGACGTTTTCATTAAAAATATTAATAGCTTCCTTATAATCCTTTTAAAATTGGTTATTACTTCCGTTGAAGTTTTAATATTTCGGAACTCATCAGAACAGAAATCCGAAGAAGATTTTAAAAAAAAAAAAAACAAGCGTCTTACCATCATAGGCATCGATGCTCGGCAAATTTGAGCCGGTCGTTTTTGTGAATCCTTTAATTTTATTTTATTTAAATATTTATAAGCACTAAATTCACAAAGAAAAAAGACTAATCTAAAAAAAACTATGCAGTTTGGACTTAAAGAGCGCTAAAAAGTTTAGGATGACTAAATTTGAATAGCGTGTGGGACGGTTTAATGCCAGGTGACGTCAGACCAATCAGAGTAGCGTTTGTAGTCACGTGATCAAGCTTTGAAATATCGCGATTTTAAAACTTGATTTAAATAATATCCGAGTAATTTTTTGAAGAAAAACCAATGAATATACGTTTTCTAGTTCCTATACTATGTTTATATAACGTTTTGGGGCAGTTTCCCGATTTAGTCAAATAACCTATTACATAATATAAAATATATGGCAATGGACAAGTTGCATGAAACGCGAAATTCATAATATATGTGTTTTTCTGGTACATTAGAAGCTGCAGATTCCGAATGTAAGGTTAAATATTCACAAATATGTTTAATTTCAACAAAAAATGCATTTGAAATTTGCCGAAAATGTACGTCACTGAAAACAGCTCTGACGTCAACCGTTATGTTTTTGGCGATGTTTCGATCTATGCTGTAATACACTTTATAAAATAGTAAACCTTACAATTTCTGCGAAACCTCATTAAAAGAAGAAGACAATATTATGTGTAACCAGTTCATATCAAGGAAGTTAAACAGCTTGTTCCAAGTTTGGTTGTTAGTTAAAATACACACACTAGAGCGCGTATGAGCTATTGCAGAACTATTGACTGTTGGATCTGATCGGAATAGTCGAGTGAAATCGTTCAACGTTTGACGAAATTAACTGGAATGAACATGACATGTTTCTGTAAAATAGCATAACTTTTTTAAGAGTTTGATAAGGATGAAAGCACGTTTCACAGTTTCAAAAGCGATACAGTGAAACGTGATACGAAATAACACTCCAAGAACAAAAAAAGCCAACCACGACGTCATCTGTTATGCTAAGAGAGGTTTAACAGGAGTGACGTATCAATGAATTTAAAATAAATACATCTTTAAAACCAGAAATACTTGAGTTTTAGAGGTTTTTTAATATGCTTAATCGAATAAATATGTTTGTGGAAAACGCTGTAATTGTCCATTGAAAGTATTGCCGTGAGGTCCGCCATCCAAAATGGAGGTTTTGTGTCCGACGAATAATACCCTGTGTGGCGGGAGTGCACGTTAAATATCCTTCAAAGTCCTAACGCTGTGTACGATGTCGCCCTTAACGGTTGCGTTGGGTGCCTACTCAGGTGTCGGCTCGTCACTTGACTGTGGTTCTAAAATACGTCGCCAATAGCCCTCGTGTAGCTCTAGTGCGACGATAATTCAAACTAACCTAACCACAAATAGAGCATTTTTCTATTACTTTCAATTACATAATATGAGATATATGGCAATGGAGGGTTTTGATTCTACCAATGCGATTTTTGAGAATTTGTCGGCATGTTAGTGTCTGTCTAAAATATCTCTACAACTCACACTTACAGTGTTACAGACATCAAATTTTGTACATGCGTTTCTAGCACCTGTCAGACGTCATAATAAGGTTTTCAAGAAAATCGTGCATAGGCCAAAGGATAGCTGGTACAGAACTTTTTAGGTTTTAAAACTTATAATAACAGAAAACCAAAGAAATACAGACTTCAAATTTGTTACACCAGTTCCATGTACAAATGGTAGCTGCCATAAAACTTTTAATATTTAAAGTTATTGAAATGATCTAATAGGGTTTATAACTACCTTTAAATGTTTTATTGAATGCTAATTGAAAGTTGGGTAGTGTTATATACACACCCCTAGTTTATGACTTGCTTAAGACCTAGAAAATATAGAAAAACTGTTTTAATATTCTTCATAGCATTATCTTCTAAAATCCCCCCCTCTTACATACACTTAAGTTGGAATTATGAAATTAATTTGTAAAATAGTACATATTTAATTGAAACATCTCATCTACCATCAATGTGCAACTTCTTAAGCAATCATTTTAACGCAAATTACTTTGAAGAAAAAATAAATGTTGTTAATATTTAATATGCCTTTTGATGTAATGTTTAACTTTGACTTAAGTTTATAATGAATTAAAACTCTTAAGATAAGTTTCTCAAATTTTGTTATATATAATTGAATGTTATTTCTTAATTTTATATTTTATTATTTTGATTCATTTATTATTTTATTGTATTTATTTTATTATTTATTTTATTGTATTTATTTTATTATTTATTATTTTGTATTTATTTTATTATTTTGTATTTATTTTATTTATTATTTTATTGTATTTTTTTATTATAACCTATCCCATTTACATAAATCTATAATATCTTTCTATTTCTTTATCAGGACAAAAGTGATATTCAGAATCCAGTTCAGTTTAAGCTGACATATTCCCTCATACAAAAAGACCCTGCTCAACCGACTCCTGGAGTTCCTCTGCCAGACATCAATGTCTACCCAATTCTCAATCAACAAGAAGCGTCCAAAATCTTTGAGGTAATTGTTAAAAATTTTCTTCTGTTAAAAGATATGCAAAGAGATTAGTGGAAGAACGTGCTAAGTGGCAAAAGGGTGAAAACGAGAAAATAAGCTTTGAAGCTTTTTGTTTGCACTCAGATCTGTTGAAAATGGTACTTACAAAAGGTAAAAATATACTTAAGGGAGAAATGGGCGCGCTAAACCGGGGGTCTCCAAAGCAAAGTGCATCAGTGTTAATCCAATGGCGAAAAAAATATTTTCTCTGCCACATTTCTCCGGCTGATTGAATATTTTTACAAGCAGATTTTTTTATGTGATAAATGTAGCTGACTTACAGGTCCCGACCTTCCCACTTTTTGAAATTGGTCGAATATTTTTTTAATTTTTAATAATTTTACACAAAATATTGGAATCAATTTCAAAAAGTGGGAAGATAGAGACCTGTAAGTTATCTACATTTATCATTAAAAAAAACCTGTTTGTAAAAATATTCAATACAGCCGGAGAAATGTGGCAGAGAAAATATTTTTTTCGTCATTGGATTAACACTGAGGCACTTGAGTTTGAAGACTCTCTCTCCACAGTCCAGCGCGCCTATTCCCCTTTAAGATTTATGAAAAGAGGGAATCTTGTTTTTTTCAAAGGAGGGAATAACATTGACACAAAAATCTCAATTTTTCAAAAATGTCCCTTAGCACATTCTTCCACTAATTTCTTTATATGATCGATCAGGGTTTCTTACAGTTTTCTTTGAAACACAATGAATTTAATAATTGTATTATATTTGAAAGTTTGTGTCAAGTCTTGATAATTTATCCATAGAAATATGAAAAATTCTTTTATAAATTGTATTTATTGATTGCATTCTTTATTAAGTTAAAGGGCTACGAGGCCCAGCTGGTAAGTCACTTGCCTTTCTTGCGAAAGGTCTCAGGTTCGGGCCTCACCTATAAATGGTCTATGCAACGAAAAAGTCCAACAAGTTATGCCAGTTGTAAGTGCTGCAAAGTCCTGATGCCACATACAGTCCCTGGACAAATTATTAGACGCACTGTATTTTTTTTAGTAATGATGAAAACATACCAAAGAATGCCATATCATTAAAAAAAAGATGTCGATATATGTATTAAGTATAGCAGACAGTATTTTCTATTCAATAGCTTAAGTTTAGGAACACAAATGTCCTTCTAAAGATTATTTGTTCATCATCGATTGATACATGAAATCTTGCAGTGTGTCTAATAATTTGTCCAGGTACTGTACAATGTCATTTTTAAAAGCTGAATTTTTTCAATGTTGTTGATGTTTAAATGTTTTGCTGAATATGTCTGTGTTCAATGCCTCAAGTGTCGGCTTGTCACTTGTCTGTGGTTCTAAATTACAACGCCCGTTGTCAATAGTACTTGAGTAGCTGTAGTGCGACGATATTTCAACCTAATCTAACCTTAATTAATGCAATAGTTAAGGTATTCCAATATTGTAAATTTAATTGTTAGTTTTACTTTCATTTTTAAAAATTGTAACGCTCTTTGTAGGCCAAATTCCTAAAAGACTGTGGCTCCAACGACATTTGTGAAAGTGCTTTGGATGTAGCTGTTGATATCAACTTAACAAGGTAAGTTTTATTTGATTTTAATTTAAGTATTTATTTTAAAAATAATATTTACTTGCAGGCTAATAATGACTTTTCGTAATGGGCATGTTTCACATCTTGAGTGGCGACAGTTCCACAAGAGTGAAAATAAGGTCTTGTTTGGTTAATTAATGTAGTGAGCGTGCCATACCGCCAATCACTGACACCATCTGGCTTGGAGTGGCTGGTGGTGGTTCGGAGAGGCACATAGAAGTCGGAATCTTTATAAAAATTGCTTTCTTTTAATAAATGACTATTTACAACAAAAATACATTGAACTACAAATTGGCGAGGTTGGTGGAAGCAAGAAACAAGTACAGTATAGATAGTCCAACTTGGTGGAGCTTGGTTCAAAGAACTTTGTCGATGAGCTGGACGCTTTGGTGTTTCAAGATGTCGATTCTGCATCTGCTTGGACTGGAGGAGAGAAGCAGCATTTTATCAGAGAAAAGTCGCTCCCCTTCACTTCAGCTCGGATTGGAGAGCAGGGAAAACTGAGGCTGCACTGTTGGTTGTCAGGGATTGCCTGTGGAAGAGCTACCACAGACTTGTAACCTTGGTTACAGGTCACAACACTATCAATGGAATCAAAACAAGAATGAACTATGTTATGTGAAACAAGCCAATTAACCCGTATCAAATATGATAATACAATTTGCTACCCGAACTCGAAGGGAGCACCGAAACGTTTCAAGTTAACTGAATTTCATGTTAACCGTCAGGATTTTTTTTTTTACATGGAACCAGTGAATAGTTTAAAAAAATTAACATCTAAAAATAATTCGATTTTTATAATGTAATACACTAATAATAGTATACAATTAGTAATTCATTTAATAATGTTCATTTGGAGTAGTACATACAATCGAAAAATTAGGAAAACTTTTATGGAACAGCAATTGGATTAAATCGTGGTAGATCTCGTGATTTTCTCAGAATTAGAAGACAATTTACTTTATTATGTTTGTTTGCTGCTTTTTTTAGTGTTGTCTAATTTTTTCTTAGAAACTTTCAATTACTTAAAAAAAAAGAAAATTGGATTAAATCGTGGTAGATCTCGTGATTTTCTCAGAATTAGAAGACAATTACTTTATTATGTTTGTTTGCTGCTTTTTTTAGTGTTGTCTAATTTTTTCTGAAATATTCTTTTTCTGTCAAATTCTGAATTTTTTGTTCGGATTAAGCAGGTCTTATGTGATTTCGCGTTAAAAGATTTTTTAGCATTAGCTCAAAGCTTTATAGGCCGAAGAAATGCTTTAAGTTCATCTTAAGCGAAATTGTGTGTTGAGCGAGTTCACATTAACAAGGTTTTGCTGTATTATAAATATAATTTATTTTTCCTTTTAGGGACGAGCAAGGCAGGCCCATTCTGTTCCTTGGCGAGAAACAAGTAGCCCTTTCTGTTAAAGTAACTAACACAGAAGAACCTGCATATGATGCCATGCTTTACGTTTACCATCCTACTAGTTTGAGTTTTGTTGGCAAGAAAGTGATAGTAAGTTAAAACTTTGAAAAAAGTGTTGTTGAAATAAAATTCGAACATGTTCCTTTGATTTTTTTGGTCCATGTTTTAAGTGTGCTTGTTTCATACAGAACTTTCTATTTTTGTTATATGTAAAAGTAAATTTGAGTTTTTACAGAAAATTAAAAAATATCTTGTTTAAAAAAAGTTTTTTGGTGTGTACATATTTGTTAGGTAATTAATTAAAAAAAAAATTGTAGAGAATTCAATGTGATAACAAGTTTTGCGACACTAATGCATTTTTTTATGTTTAAAAGTAAATTTTCTAAGAATTGAATATATTTATATTTTCATTTTCTAATAAAAATAAATTGTGCCACTCGTAAATTTTCTCATTGTTAAAGTATAAATAAAATTGTCAAATTATTCTGAAAGTTTTAACTTTCAGATTAAAAAGAGATATGCTGATGTTTTTAAAGATTTTATATTATTTCAATTTATATGTTAGATTAGATGTACTAATAAATATTTTTTTTCATTTTTTTTAGAAAGGAGACCAAATTGAGTGTGTTCCTTTCAATTCAACAATTGTTGCTTGCGAGCTTGGAAACCCTTTGAAAAAAGATAATGAGGTACAGAAGTTTGCTATAACTAAAGTGACTTACTATAACTTGCTATAACTAAAGTACTTTTTTCTAAGTAATTCAAAGTTTCGCTCTAAAGTAACACTGTGAATGTAAATTAATTTGTAGTTTAATTCATCACATTTTTATTATACTGTCGAACCTCGTTAACGCAAATTCGCTTAACAAGAAATTTCGCTTCGTATTTCCGCGGCCTATAATGCTTTGAGCTAATGTTTAAGAAATCTTTTAAAGCGAAATCCCATTAGACAAAATCCCACTTAACCCGAACAAAAAAGTTAGAATTTTAGTCATTCAAAGTTTCGTAAAACAAATGAAACAAAATATTAAAATAACGACAACAAACGTTTTCTTCGAACAGCAAACTAATTTAACAAACGATTAGAAATATTAATTGAATTTGGAAAGAAAGTTAATGAAAATGGCTGATTTTGGGTGACTAAAAGCTAAACTTTGAACTAAATGCTGTGTTAAAACGATTTTGTTCCTAAAGTTTTAAAATCATTGGTGAAAGCGGTTATAGGTGACAGTTACTGTTACAAATCTACTTGTTTTAATATATTAGCCACAAACATCTTAATCCCCAACAGTAGCTTAGTAAAACACCAAAACAGGAAAATGGTTTAATTTTGAGAAACATGATATCATAGATTTGTTTTTGGTTTAAAACTAACATTTCATACAGCAACCCCTCGTTATATCGCGCTTCCCGGGAAACAAGCAAAAAACCGCAATATAACCGAATTTGCAATATAAACGAGCGACTTGATAAATATAATACTTTTGATGTATTTATGCTCAAAACAAAGTTTTTAAACTAAAGCACAGTATGTATTTGAAAGATAAAACTAAATCTCTAAAAAAAGAGGCAAAAATTTAAAAAGGACTTATTATTAGTTAATATAATCATTACACATTATTGCACAGGTATAACTATAATATTTCACTCATTTTCTTGTAAAAAAATTCATCTAAAGTTAGCTGCTTTAATTTTTCTGGTAAAACCTGCTTCCCGGCAAACATCAATGAACAAAAGTTTATTAAAAGTATCTCACCAATATTAGATGAATTTATCCAACAATATTAGAATCTATTTTAAGGAAAGTATATATTGATTTAAAAAAAAAACCGGGGGGAAATTGGGAGACATGATACAAGGCGTGATATATCCGAATGCGCGATGTAATGAGGCGCGATATGGCGAGGGGTTACTGTACTTCAATTAGTTTTGTAAACATACATGAAGATGAACTGATAACGCAATTTTGAGCCCCAAATTGGAAAATATGATTATATGGGAATTAGCTATTTGTTTACAATTATTAGAAATGTTACCAAATAAAAACCACTTTCTCAACAAATCAGGGTTTTTATTAATTTTTTATTAACTAAATTTATTTATTTTATTTAACTAAAACTTATGTTTTAAATACTCGTGTATTTCCAATTTTTTAAAAAATTATTTGTTCTCTTTTAGGCAGAGTTACAGATACGATTTAATCCCAAAGATGTTGCTGCTGACGAAAGAAGTTTGAAATTGAGGGTCAAAGTTAACACGTATGTTTATTTTAATTAACTGTACTTAACATTATTAAATCAAGTAGTTGAAAATATTATATGTTATTTATGTTATTTAAACTTCGATTTGCATAAAACTTTATATTTATTGTATTCGTTGAAAACATTTTAGAATAAAAACAGAATCATTCATTTTTTCTTAATTTTGAACTCACCATAGCAAAGGTTTTAAAGCAACACTTTAATTTGAGTTTTTTAAAAATATTTTTGAATCATACAAATATACTTTATTGATGCTTTTAATAAAGTAAAACTCAATACTTTTACTTTTATGAATAGTATTATCAGAATCGTAACAACAGAATCATTTATATTTCTTTAATTTTGAACTCGCCATTGCAAAAGTTTCTTTAATTTGCATATTAAAAAAAACATTTTTAACCTTACAAAATATGCTTTATTTATTTAATGGTCTGTCTAATAAAGTAAAATCAATACTTTTTTCTTTATAAATAGTATTTTTACAAATATAATTTGTTTTTTAATATGAAATTTTTTAATATTTTAGGACAAGTGTGGAGAATATCCCTAGAGATGATATTGTGATCGAGACCGGAATAGTCAAAGTGGCTGAATTAGAAATCAGAGGGTAAATTATTACTAACATTTGTTCTAATAATTTTTTTGTTATAAAAAGAATAAGTTAATTTGATTTTTCTATTCAATTATATTTTTATATGAATAAAAGATCTTGTATTATTTCTTAATAAATTTTGTTCTTAGTCTCCACTATCTTGCTTTATATTGAAAAATACAAATTTAAATATTTTATAGAGTTAGAGAGTATCTGTCAGGGAGCTTTTTTTAATACAAAAATAAATACATTTTTTATATAAAACTGGCGCTAAAGAATGATGAGTTTGTATAGTAAATAGATACAAGTAATGAAAGATAGTTAATTAATCCATTTTATTTAGTACTTAAGTCTTATTTCTGGTATGGTTTTTAAACTTGGACTTCTGGACTATGATTAATTAATAATTAAGGTTTTATAATAGTCCAATGGGTATGTTTCACTTAAGTGGAATAGTTCTATACGAACGAAAACAAGGTCTTGATTGGCTAATCTATGAAGTGGGCGGAGTTAACTGTGTCATACCAACAAACGGGGCCGGATTTAAAGAGTTGCCGCTTGTAGGCTACGATCCAATTGCCGCCCCTGTCACAATATTTTCCCCTTCGGGGAAAGATAGCTGGTTAGCTGTAAAATAGGGTGGTATGAGCTGTTTAAAATTTGTTCATCCTCATCGGTTGGTGAAAGATTACTTTAAAAAAAGCAAATTTTGGAATTCGATCAAGAACACGTTGTTTGAATATTTTATCGTTCAACTTCCAAATCCGGGGGGGGAGAAGGTGCAATTACTCTTGCAGCAGGTGCTATGCTTGCACCTAAATATTAGTACTATATATTATACTTTTAAGGTTTACTCATTAATGTAATTTATTTGTTTTCTTTCTTAAAAATACTAGTGTCTTTATAATAATTTTTGCCGAATGCCAATTTAATTAATCGTAAAATTTTCCGCCCCCGAAAATTCACTGTTCTAGGCTACAGCCTACTTAGCCTATTTAGAAATCCGGCCCTGCCAACAATAACTGAAATCGCCAATGAATTCCAGGAATAAAAGCAGGAATTATATATGTTACATGAAACAAACCTCTTCTTAATGCAATTCCTTACAGCCTATCATATCTTTGTCACTTTCTTTCAAACTTAGTAGCTGTAGTGCTATGTCATTCCGCTAAACTAAAGTTAACACGATCTTCTAAATATAAAATTACGTATTTGTTTTATTTCTAGTGCTTCACAGCCAGAACAAGCTTTTTACGGAGGGGATTCGGGCCGAGTTCCAGTCTACATCGACGATGTTGGTAGCGAGATTGTTCATATTTATGAGGTAAAGCAAGGTTAAGGGAGAGAGTTAGTTTTGCAATTACAAAAAAATATAGTTAACACGTTATTTCTTTAAAACGTTCGTTTTGGTGATAAGATTTTTATTTTCTCTTTACCTCTTATCAAATAAATTGCAAGTTTATTGTTACTGTTTTAGATTGTGCTAAATTGCTGTTTAAAAGTATTCTGTCTGTTCGCAATTTATCTTGATCGTAAAAACGTGTCTTAACGTGAAAACCTATGTAACGTATCTAAACATAAGTTATCTGTTCTACTTGTTTTGTTAATTTTTAGTGGTCTAACTTTTTCCCAAAAAAGCTATAATTAAAAAAAAATGTTTTTCATTTTTTTTTGGATCAAAATTTAAAACTATTTAGTTTTAACTCAAGAGATGTAAGTAATATATTGGTAGTTTTTCTAGATTATTATCTATAAGTAGGGATGCCTTGTCACATAAAGCTGACATTTAGGTTGTATAGTCATATTAATATGTCAAAAATATGGTATTTTATGATTAAAGATGATTATAAGAAAAGCAAAGTCAGTTATTATTCAAAACAATTACAAATTTTAACTTTTTTAGTTTAAATAATCACCTATAGCTTTTTTTAACCATATTATATTTGTGGTTTATGATTATTTTCAAATATTTAACACCATCCCATTTAAAACACATGTTACAGTTATCCAAATCTATATCTGCAGCTGTTTACTAACTTCAATAGCATATATACCTTACTTCCGTGTTAAAATTTATTACATGATTAATATTTTAGATTATAAATCATGGTCCTTGGCTGGCAACCGGTGTTGAGATGGTCGTATCCTGGCCATATGAAGCTATCGACACATATGCTCATGGAAAATGGCTTTTATATCTTGTTGAAAATCCAGAGGTAAGGTTTTTAACTGTGTTGATCAAATTAAGGTCTTATAAGTTTTGAAATATGCCATATAATTTAATCAATTTTCAGCTATACTGATTGAATTTTTTTTTATTAATGCTTATTTTGTTATTGTTTGCATGAAAAAAAAAACTATATTAAAGGGGAATAAGAGCAAAAGTCAGGTCTCCAAACTAAAGTGTCCCGTCTTAATCCAATGGAAAAATGTTTTCAGTCAAATTTCTCCAGCTGTAAATAATATTTTTACAAGTAGTTTATTTAATATGATAAATATAGCTTGGTTAAATGTCTCGATAATTCCACTTTTTTCATATTGGTTCAAGTATATTATTATAGAATTATAGATTAAATATCAAAATAAAATAACTAAAAAAAACGATTTCAAAAAGTGGATACATGGGAGCACTTAAGAAAGCTGCATATATTAGATTAAATACAAATACAAAAATTGTCGACCAACAACAAGCCAGAGGCCCAGCAAGGTTGGTCCAAAATAAATCTAATACTTTACCAGTTTCCAATGACTATCAAGATTCTTCTTAAAATCTTCTACTTTCTTCGAATACACAACATAATCTGGTAAAGTATTCCACTCATTGACAACTCTATTGTAAAAATAATGTTTTCTTACCTCCCTTCTAAAGCATGATTTATCCAATTTCTGATCATGTCCTCTGGTCCGGCTATTTAAGGTAAAACCTAAGCCCTCCATGTCTCCCAACTTGAATAACTGAATTAAATCCCCCCTAGCTCTCCTATTTTCCAGGGAATACATGTTTAAAGATCTTAATCTGTTATTATAATCAATACCAGATACACCCTTAATCATTTTTGTAGCCCTATGCTGAACTTTTTCAAGCAACTCTATATCTTTTCTGAGGAAGGGAGACCAAAACTGAACAGCATATTCCAGATGTGGTCTTACCAATCCCCTATACAATGGCAAAATTATCTCCTTAGATTTAGAAGTGATTCTTTTTCTAATATCTCCCAACATTCGATTGGCTTTCTTACTTGCTTCAACACACTGTTTACTCATTTTGAAATCATTGCTCACCAAAAATATACTGTTTGTAAAAATATTCATTACAGCCGGAGTTATTTGGCTTAGAAAATATTTTGTCTTACATAGGATTAATAGGGAGAGAAGAGTTTGGTCTGGAAACCCGACATCCAGTCTTACTATCTTTAACTCGAGAATGAGTGTTTATTTATGTTTCTTGTTAATGAATGATAATGTTTCCCCTTTAATGAATGTTACTGTGTCCCTGTTTCTGTTAAATATATCTTTTTTTTTTATTTCATTAGGTGATTGGTAATGGTTACTGTGAGGTTGATCCTTCACAATTAAATCCTTTGAAACTTAAGGTAAGATATATATTTATATTTTATTTTAAAACATATTTTCATAATACATTACCTTTTTCTATAGAATGAACTAGCTAAAAAGCTTATGATTTTGCAAAACAGTAGTGTTTGGTTTCCCCAAAAGTTACCACTACTACGTATGCTAATACAGGGTTCGTATGCCTCCTGAAAAACTCCTGAATTTGATTATTTTTTCCTAAGGGCCCTTATAACTCCTGAAATTTGTGTCTCAACTCCTGATATTTTTCCCTCTCCTGATAAAATTTGATGACGCAGTCGTTTTTCTCTGTTTACTTTATTCAGAATAAGTCTACTGTTAATGCACAGTAGAAAAATATAGTTCGGGCATCGTGATACTAGTTAATGTCTCATAATGCACCGCACAACTCTTTAGAAGATTTTTTTCCTTAGGTTACATAATTTAAAGTGCAGTGAAGTCACTAGAGACCAGTGGTTCCCAACCTTTTCTGGACCATCGCCTCGTATTTTAGGTTGATTAACATTCATCGCCCTCTTTTAATTTTCATGTTATGTCGAATCATAATTTCAGTTAAAGTGTAACTATAAAACAGTTTTATAACACTTACTACCGTTTATAAAAACAACCAAAGAAGCTTTATCTGGTCACTTTTAAATAAAATAGAAAAAACATAAAACACATATTTTTAAAGAACAAATGTGAAATAATTAACTCAGATATTTTTACTGATTTCTAGAACATTTAAGAGAGTTTAAAGTGAAAATTGGCTGGTTTGTTTATGGTTGGAGAATGGTTTTACTGTACAAAGGTACAACATTATTTTATTTTCCCCCTTTGAATACTCATCGCCCCCTGATCGCCCCTCAAGTATTTTTTGCCCCCTTGATAACACAAATTGCCCACTTGGGGGCGATCGCCCCCAGGTTGGGAACCGCTGCCCTAGACTAACGCGATAATAAACAAACATATTCAATTTTATTCCTCGTTACCTCCTAAGTTTTCCTTGCTGCACTCCTGAAAAACTCCTTAGAAACTCCTGAATTTCATTATCATAGAGTATGAACCCTGCTAATAGCATAACAGAGGGTTTACAAATCAAACTTAACTAGATTAGTGCGGATATTATGTGACAATGGGTCAGAAAGAGTTGGTGTACAAAGTCTCTAGCCAAGTAGTAAGGAAAAATACTGAAGTATCCCTATTATAACTTTAATCAATTATAACTATAACATCACTTGCCAGTGGTTCTTAATTATAACGCCTGCTGCCAATAGCCCTTGTGTAGCTCTAGACCAGGGTTGTTAAAAACCCGTTTTTTTTTCATGAAAAACCCAATCCACTTGGGTTTATAGGGTTTTTTCCAGGGTTTTATGTTTTTTTTTCAGTATTTTAGATGTGTTTTTCAGGATTTTGTGATTTATTTAGGGAAGTTTTAATTATTTATCTATACATTACAGTTTTTAAAACTAACAGAACATCTTGAGAGAGATAATCAGGAATGATGTAATTTAAATTAGAACAATTAAAAAATATTTGCATATAGTTGTTAGATAAATTATATTTAAATTTATAAATGTATTGTCTAGAACCTAGTATTTTTTGTTTGTGTATGTGTAAAATTATATAATCCGGAATATTGTAACGATAGAAATTTAAATTTGTAAATGCATTTTACATATTGAAGGTACAAAAATGTAAAAATATATTAAGAATAATACTAAAATATTAATTGAAAACGGTATGAAATGTATATTTTTTGGATGTATAAAAAGTTTTTACTTTTTTTAATTTTCAGTGAAGGCAATTTTAAGTCCAATTGCCCACTTGGTTTTTTTTATGGGTTTTTTTTTTTAAAAACCCACCCGGGTTTTTTCGGGTCGGGTAAAATTATAACAACCCTGACTCTAGTGCGGTGTTAACTCATCTCGTATATATTTTTCTATAGAGACACCCAGAAGAGTTGCAAGCTGCCTCAGGCAGTACGTACCGAAAGAGACCAAAAAGAGAAGTCGAACCCCAAGAACTTAGGATGGATGGGAAAATTGTCAAAGTTGTTACTCTGGTTAGTATGGTACTTGTTTAATTAGATTTTGGTTTTATTTAATGGTAGAAGCAGCTCTAATATATATTTTAGAGGATTTCGTTTAGATTTTATGTTTAATGGTAATGTACAGTAGCTCTTCTGATAGGAATTTATGTCCGTAACACACTTTGTGTTTGTGGCTTTATAAATTTACGTTATCATTTGGCCATAATATTTTGTAGCAATATCTAACAAAAATATGTGGCAGTAATGCATTTTATAAGTTTTTGGTTTTATAAATTAATATTCAGACTACGTATTATAAATATATGTTTTCACGAGAGTGGAGAACTTCATAATGAAAACATTGAGGTTGTTTTATTTGGGATTTAAATGGTAATACTTTATTTAAGTTATATATAGTTTGTAGATGTTATTGTCAATTTAAATTTATGATAGCACATGTAAAAATCTGGATTAATGTGAAGTTTTAATGGTAATAACTCAGGTAAGTTTTAGCTTCCACACTACGTTTATAACGTAAAAAATTGAAGGTATTATAATCGTTCAGTCAGTCAGTCCGTCCGTCTGTCTATCCGTCTGCCTGTCTGTCACCAACTTTCACAGAACGAACCGTAAGTCTCACAAACAAGTGGGATATGTCATTTTGAAGCAAAAAATCAGATTAGGCTACATTCCAAATTTCATTAAAAAATTTAAATTAGAAGTTTATTTAAAATTTAAATAACTAAAAAGTTAATCTACATTGAAATAACATGCAAATTCCATTTTATTCAATATTTTCACTGATGCCATTTCGTTAAACGTACGAGAAACTTTATTTAAAATAAAAATAAAAACTTTTTAAAGAATATTTATTTATGTGATATAATTTAGTTTGGATTGTTGTAATATCACAATAGAGTTCTTTTGTTTCTCATTATATATGTATGAAGAAAGATGCATAGAGAATTCTAACTTGACATAAAAAATATGCAGTTATATATTATATGCAAAAATAAGTTTCGCTTTTATTTTTGAAACACCATTGTACTAATTATATATTTTCGAACTGTAAATTAATTTAACAAACGATAAATAACTGAATTTTCGAAAGAAATGTAAATGGGAAATTGTAGCGACACAAAGATATTTATTAAAAAAGATTACATCATTATTCTTCGAACTTCAAACAAATTTAGCAAACAATAAAGTCTAATTATTAAATCTGAGAAAGAAGATTAATGAAAATAGTTAATTTTGGCGTTTAAAAGTTTGAATTACAACTAGCTAAAGGCCCAGTTTGGCGAATTTCTTTCTGAGGTGTATAAATAGTTTGTTTCCTGTTGAGCACAAATGTTGTGTGGAAGCGGTTTATGTGACAGATTCTGTAACAAACCTACTTGTTTGGTTTATCTAATGGTAATAAATGACAGCACCAACTAATGAAAAATTATTGTAGGATTCTTCATTGTTTGTAGACAATTCTTAAAATACTCGTATATATGTTTTTTTCTTTTAACATAGTATTTTTTAGATTTAAATTAGTATCTTAGTTTTTTGTTAATTTTTTGTATATTATAATGGTGAGGGTATGATATTTAAATAGTAGCAATAACTATTCTTAAAACTAATTTGTCTTTTATTCAATTGAACTCAGTTTGTTACTTCCATTGTTTATTAATTTTTTTTTAACGTTTTCTTTCTAGGATTGTGATAAAGGCAGCGCCAAGTGTTTACATTTTACCTGTCACTTCAGAAGTTTGGAAAGAGATAGTACAGCAGTAATTAAAATCAAAGCGAGACTCTGGAACAGTACTTTTGTGAATGTATGTACATTTATTTTACACTAAATATTTCAGTATCGTTATAAAAAGTTATTTCAATTTTTCAGCGATTTTAATTCTTAACTGAATTTTTTTTTTTTTTTGCATAAAATAGAAATTAGGATGTAGTGTCTGCAGTTAGCCACATTATTTGAAAAACTATTTAAAAAAATCCTTGTTTATCCAACAAAAGAATTTATTGACAAAAGTACTCTCAAAACAAGTCTCTGAATTAGTTCTTTATTTTAATGTATGTACAGGTATTTTATACTAACAACTTTTAAGTATTGTTTTTGCTTTTTAAAAAATTTATTTTAATTGTATATTGATTTTAACCCTTCACTACACATTTTTTTTGTGTATGGAAAGTAGGATGTAATACCTTTATTTAGCCACATTACTTGGAAAAATATTAGAAAAATCTGTTTAAATTGTTTTGCCGCCCATTTTTTGATTTATCTTAAAGTAATAAACTGAATCTATCACCAAAAGTTAAAAAAAACATACTTACTTTTTTAAGAGACCCACTGGTTTAGGACGATTGCACAGACATACTATAATTTTTGTTATCACTAAAATTGCTCAATTTCAAGTTAAGTTAGCTAATTAGAAGTAACAAATCAGTCAATCAATGTATCAAAAAAAGTTAAAAGTTAATTGCCCAGTTATTTAATGCCTACCCTGTTCAATTAATTCGTTACTTGTAGCACGAATTGACATTTCCAAATAGTATCAAGCATTAAAAAACATGAACCTATTCCTTTATAACTCAAAAAGAAATCGGTATCAAAAATTAGAACCAAACTAGCTTGGGAACTAAACAATGTCTTTATTATTTTTTTATTAATCTGACCTGAACATCTTTTGCAATCCACCACAAAGACCTTTGGTCAGTTGAACTAAAATGTCCTCCTATGGTATACTGTGCACTTAGTTTAGCGTACAGCATAAAATTTTGCTATAACTTGTCATATTTCAATGTTTCTTTGTAAAAATTGATCATTTCATGTAACTTACAGCCCCTGGACAAATTATTCGACACACTGTATTTTTTTTAGTAATGATGAAAACATACCAAAGAATGCCATATCATTAAAAAATAAGTCGATATATGTAATAAGTATGGCAGATAGTATTTTCTATTCAATAGCTTAAGTTTAGGAACACAATTGTCCTTCTAAAGGTATTTTGTTCATCATTGATGATACATGAAATCTTGCAGTGCGTCTAATAATTTGTCCAGGGACTGTATGTCATCGAAAGGACTTTTAAATCTGTTTAACTAGGCCCTTCTTGAATAAATATTGATACTTCAAATTTTCTTATTAAATGTATTTATTACAGGATTACCCGAGTGTTGATTGGGTTACCGTTATTTCAAGAGCTCATATCAGAACCATATCAGATGAGATTCGGCAGGAAGATTCAAATGATTATGCATCTGTAAGTTTTTCTTTGTTAATTTATTTACTTAAAGAGTTCAGTGCATTTTTTAAAAATGACTATATAATTTCATGACATCCAATATGAAATAAAGAACAAATTGACCATGCTAAAATTATATTTTTATTATTTCACTTTATAGCTTTAGTGCACTTATCTGCAACTGTGCCAAATACTACTTATCTAACTACATAGCCTTACTCTATAACAATGTTCAAGTTTATGTTCAACTTATCAATTGCAAAATATAATTTGTACTTTCAATTACTTTATATTAAATATAAGGTAATGAAAGTATGATCTGAAATTGAAATAAATGAAATTGAAATAAATAATAGAATCTTCATGGCTAATAGAAGTTTTTATGGCCTCAGAAACCAATTTAAGTCTAAGTTTATTTCTGTAAACACCAAGCTGAGCATTTATAAAACTTTAATCAGCCCTATTGTCCTATATGGAAGTGAATGTTGGACCCTCAATAACACAGTGGAAGAAAAGTTGCTAATATTTGAAAGGAAATTATTAAGGAAAATATTCGGACTAATGCAGGAGAACAATGAGTGGAGAATTCTTTACAACTATGAAACTTACAGAAAATTTGGCGGGACCGACATTGTGAGAACTATAAAAGCATCCCGAATTAGGTGGCTGGGCCATCTGTACAGATGTCCCGATGATTTCCCACCGAAAAAGTGACCTTTTCCAAAATTGAAGGTACTAGACGTAGAGGACGACCACCCACACGATGGTTAGACGATGTTGAAAGGGACCTCAATCTAATAGGAGTCAACGGGTGGAGAGCCATTGCGACTAATAAGGCCAACTGGAGGAGGATCAGTGAGTCAGCCTTGGCCTGCAAAAGGCTGTTGAGCTTGTAAAGAAGAAGAATGAAAGTATTGCAAATAAGTCGGAAATCCGAAATGGAGATTTTGCATTTTCTACACATTTTGGAAGGGTGCTGATTCTATGAAACTGTTTTTTGAACATTGGTCTATCTCAGTGGTTCCCAACTGGTGGTACGCGTACCACTGGTGGTACGCAGTAAAATTTCCGGTGGTACGCATGAAAGTTTTAGCGATCTTCATACACAAGATAGTTCCATGAAAGATTATTTTAAATAGAAATCTTTTATCAACTTCTGGATTGAATGTAAAACCGAGTACCCTTTGATTTTCTGGAAAGCTCTGCTATTTTTGATGCCATTTGTTTCGAGTTACTTGTGTAAGAGTGGATTTTCTGACCTTTTGTACATAAAAAATAAACATAGAAGCACAAGTGTTGAAGAGGACTTAAGAGTGCAGAATCTTTCTATATCTAACCATTAAACATGAAGTTTTCTCAGGAATTTAATTCAAAAAGCCTTTGAACACTTTTAGAAGAGTAAATATTTTACGTTTATTAAAATATTAAGGTTTGGTGGTATGCCAAAATTTCTCAAAAAGTCAAGTGGTACGCAAATGCAAAAAGGTTGGGAACCCCTGGTCTATCTGACTAAAACCGCTCTACAGCTCGAAATAAAAGAGTTACTGCAGACTTTAAATTTCATACACGAGTTCCTAGTGCTTTTTGGACGCCGTAATAAGGTTTTCAAGAAAATTGTGCATGCACAAAGTTTTAGTTTAGTTTGAATTATCGTGGCACTAGAGCTACACGAGAGCGATTGGCGATGGGCGACGTATTTTAGAACCACACATGCACGAAGAGTATCTGGGATAGAACTTTTTTGGTTTCAAAGGTATTGCTAAAAAACTAAAAAAAAAATGATACAGACTTCAAATTTGATTTACAAATTCGCACTTAGAAGATTACACATTATTGGGTATAAAATCTACCTACTAACATATGGATTTATCAGTTGGTAATTGAATTCATGTAGTGTTTAAACACCTTTTAGTTTTTATTTATTTAGTTAATAGTACTATTCTCTTTTTCGCAGGCTGAAACCAAAGCCTATCCTGACATTCTCCTGTATCAGAAGACAGACGGGGTTGCTCTGTGGATCATTATTCTAGCTGCGTGTGCCGGATTATTGCTGCTCATACTGCTCGTTATCCTGTTGTGGAAGGTAACCATTTATTTTGAATGATGTAACTTTTTTTTTATTTTTAAATCCCAACTTCTTAGAATGCAAGTTTTCCTTGATAAATGATTAAAACAACCAACAGCACAGCAAGAAGTTGTAATTTAAAAAAATAACAACTAAAATAACTTATTCTTTGAAAACTCAATTTCGAATATCAACAAAAGTAATTCGAGAAAAATGAAAACAAGACCGCAGAGCTGTTGCCAGATCCCACGTAAAACAAACCCATTGTTAGAAATGTCTTATATTTGACTAGATGACAAACAAGATTAGGCATGTTCAAATTGGAATAATGATTTTTTTTTCGTGTTGAGCCTAATAAATTTTTAATTCTTTGTTAGTATATCAATGGGCATGTCGTTGGCTTTAAGTGGGAACAGAAATGCTGAATGAAAATAAATTATTTAATCTGGCTGAATGGGTGAATTGATGTTACATTGTCCAATGTCACATCAATTAATTTTTTTGAAAGCTAAAACTTTGAATTATAGATTCTATTAGAATGTGCTTAGAGTTATGTATTATTTATAAATTATACTATTTTCAAACAAATAAACTTTTATTCATTTATCTATGCAAATAATGTATTTGTATTAAACTTTTTTGTTTCTTTTTTAGTGTGGATTTTTCAAGAGAAAGAAGCCTGGCTACGAACCAGCACCGACACACGACAAAGAATATATGTGAAAACCGGAAAACATCTAAAACAAATTTATCCATGGATATTTAATCGACAACTTTTGGTAGTTAAAACTGGGAGAAATGAAGTGTTCAACAACTAGGTCACCAAGTGTAACAACAACATATGAAAGTTGGATAACACCAATTTATTAACAACAGTCATTGTCTTTTCCCGAACAGAAAAATAATCTATCAACAAAACATACTGTGCAATTGCCTGAAGTTAAAATTTGCCATTACCTAGTATGTTTCCGTAAAGTGGAAAGTCTGTGAATGTGTCCCAAATATTCGAACAATTGATTGAAAAATCATGGATTGTAACAGTTTAAACTCCAGGGTTCGTGAAATTTGTATCATCTCCTGATATTTTCCCCCCTCTCCTGAAAAAATTGACGACATGAATCATTTTTCTCCTTTCTCAGTCGTTTTTCTCTCAGTCGTTTTTCTCTCGACAGGATATCTACCGGTCGGAAAAGTCATGAAATTAAAATAAAGGTCACGAAAACTTAAAAAATTGCCAAAAAAGGCGATCCCCCCCCCCCCCCCCAAAAAAAAGAGGGTTGGCTTTTACACCGAAGCCTCAAATTTTCCACCGGTTTACACCTCTTGTTTCCTTCATTCTTGGTCTAAGTCACTAGACCAATACAATAATAAACACACATATTCATATTTATTTTGCTATACCTCCTGAATTTACATTGCTGCACTCCTGAAAAACTCCTTAGAAACTCTTGAATTTCACTATCATAGATAGAGTACGAACCCTGAAACTCAGAAAGCTATATTCAACAGTTATGTCCCTTTCCTGCAAAAACAATATTTCTTTCACAGATTGTTGGTTCTGAACTATTGATTCCAACTTTTAGATCCTAGAATTCACATATTGTTACAATTTAAATTGAGAAAGTTTTATTCGACAGTTATATGTCACTTCTCCGCAATATTTTTGTAGCAGATCGCAAACGGAGAACTTAGCCTGTGTTTGGGTATATGTATGATATTGAAAGATGTACAACATTGGTGGACTTGACACTTTTTCCATTGTAGTTTCATCGCAAAAATTATTGCATTTTTTTTTTCATATGCTGTGATGAACATGCCCATTTTCCATTGACTTTTGTATGCAGAGTGTTTTTTGCAAGTCGTGTTTGAAACTGCCTTAGAGTTGTTTTTTGAGGTTTTTTTTTTTAATAATAAAAAATGTGATAACCTATTTGTGTCAAAATAAATTAAACCTGTTGCTCAAGGTTTTAGAATTTTGCCGATGAAGCATTTTACAAACATATAAATTGTCAAATGTCAAAAGAGGTAAAATCTTTTGGAAAATTTCCCACCAGGCTTCTTTCTTTCAACATCTTTGTGAAAGAAGAAAAGCGGATGGAAATCTATCTGAAGATTTGACCTCTTTTTTCATTCATTGATTCACATAGCGGGTACAAATTAAATAACTTATTGTATGAAGTGAACCTTAAAATTTGTATTATTTTCTATAAATTTAGAAACATGAGATTTTTTGTGACAACATATTTGTTGCAAATTTTTATTAACTTTCATCATTGTTGTGTGATAATTACTAAAAATAAGTTAAATATTCATTTTTCAAATCCTTTTTAATAATTTTATAGCTTTTAAATGGATGTGTCATTGAAATAACTAAAGTCTATTTATGTTTTGGACCATATTTGTTTCAAAACTATCATACATTATCATTGTCACGTATTCAGAATGTTATGGGCCACATCAGAATTGAAATTTCATTGTTTATTCTCACCCAAATTGGTGGTGACGTATTGATAAAATTATAAATCCAAGTTACAGATACAGTTAATATATAATTTAATATTAAGATATTCTAAAGGTTTACAAATAACAAAACCTGTGCCAGGCTTTCTTGGGACCTTTGTATTCCCATCATACAGGCCATCATACTTTCACAATACAAGGTTTTATCTATTTTTTTAATTTTTATCTTTAACCTAACTAAAACTTTATTTTTGTATAAATTAGCTTAATTAATCTGAAGGGTCAGTGGACATTTTGCACTAACGAATGCACTGCCAGTCATTTAAGTTAGGGAAACGTATACAAATGATTGATGTAATTATTTTTTCAGTCCATGCTTGCTAATTCTGAAGCATTACTTGCAACATAATCTTCGGACAACCAAGATAGTTTTCCTCATAGTTCACTCAAATCAGACACTCTGGCTTGAGATTAACATTTAAACCAAGAACTTCAGTATATTAAAAGAGCTTCAGTACCTATATTATTAGAGCACTTAAGCGAGAATAGACTGTAATGGGTTTTTTTTACACAATGTGTGTCAAACTATTTAAGTAAGAGCTTAAACTGAGGAATCAAATTTAAAAACTTTACTACTTAATAGGTTTTAAATTATATTCTGTATATTCAATTCTTTTTCTGTTATCCTTGTCCTCACTAATTCTAGTGTGTTCTTTTTAGTTTGAAATGTTTTTAAGTTGCAGAACTGTTCTGTAGTTCTTTATTTAACAACGAAAAAAAAAGTACCTCAAACACTAACCATTCGTTATTTTGTCATTTTGGGTGGCTGTTTTAACATTGTCAAATGTTTTAAATCAGCAGCTTTTTATCTGTAGATTTTTAACGTGTTAACTTTTGACATTTTGAGTCACAAGTTATAAGTTTTTTTTTTAAAACTAGTTTAGAAAATAATTTACATTTTAAGAGGGATGGGCCTCGTAAATCAACCACTAGACCTAATGCATTAGGTTTGAAATCCTAACTTCTCTGACAGTAAATAGTGTCACCATTTGTCCTTCGAATATGTATGATTTTGTTGTTATGATGAATAAAAAATTTCATCCCTGGTGATAAAATGTTAACATGGCAAAACAGTACTTTATTTTCTCTTCTCTAATAGGGCTGCAATATTGGTGGTAAAGCCTTTTGCAGACTCCCCATATTCCCCAGAACTGAGAGCCATTTCTTTAGCACCATATTACAATGAATCTGAGCTCTCTGTGGATGTTAAAGTATGCCGAGATTTAATTTTGCCGAGAGAAACCCAAGCCCTCCACGGACCTTTTACATGCCACATAATCATATGACATGCGTGCCCAAGATTTTCCCGAACAGAAAATCCGACGACTCAGCCTGGACTCGAACCTGCGATCTTGGGCTTATGAGGCGGGTACGTTTAACCTCTCAGCCACTTTATTAGATTTAGGATTCAAAAACTAATACATTGGGACTGTAGAACTGACCAACCCTCTAAAACAGGTTTGGTTTTGTAGTATATTAGTTTACTGTCTTTTAAAATTTATATTATTTTCATTAATTATTTCTCATGATAATGAAAAAATATTAGTGTTACTGATTGCCAACTTTTTTTTTTAATATTAATATCTTAAACCTTTACAAATGTTTATAATAATTATATTCATCTTTCAATTCTTTGATAGTATTTTTTTTATTTATGTTTATAAATAAATATTTACATTTTTCTGTTTTATTTTCATTGTGGATTATATGCCCATTGTGCCTTACATAGCAGATAGAATATAAAATTTCTAATAAAATATTAATACTTTTTTACTAAGTTTATTGGTTAAATAATTGTATGTATGGTACATGGTAAAATGATTGTACATTATAAGTGAATTTGTAAAAATATTTTTCTGTAAATTGTTTTAATGATAACCATAGTGCATTTTCAAATGTAATTTTATGTAAAAAATGATATTTTACCCATGTATTTTTAGAATTTAAAAAAAATGTGTGCTATTTATTGTTCATATTGAAATTATTGGTAAATGCCTATATCTATATTGTATCATTGTATTAAACATTATTAACATATCTGTGTCTATTCAAAAAGTAAATTTTAACCTAAATAAAATATGTTTTAAACATACATTTAAACCTAGTTTTTTTCTTTATCTGTTATGTTTATATTTTTTGTAATTAAAGAGCTTACTTTGGACTAAAAAACAACCTGTACTTTATATAATAAGTTTACATTAGGGATTTTTTTACCTTTGCACTTAAACTTTAAATTATACTTGATTCTGTGTTTGAAGTAAATGTTGTTTAAATTATAGAAGTATTTTGTAAAATAGTTAATTTCTTGAAGCATTTAATAAAATTTTATTGTTTTATATATTTAATGTTTTTTTTTGTTACTCGGGAAGAAATTTACTTGTGTATTTAAACAATAAATTCTGAAAGAATAATTCAACTATCCTGTTATTTTAATGCTTACAGAATTAACGCAGCATTTTAAGCCTGGGTCAAACTATATTTCTTAAAAGTCCATATAAAAATAATGTGGAAACCCCGTAGGAGAGACCCCAGGGCAAAGCGATAGGCTTGTCTAAAATAAAACAATGATGAAAATGAACACCAAAAAAGTGCAAAAAGGACAATGAACACATATCGTCAAGCACTGGACATAACAATGCTAGTCAAAGTGAAACTTGTCGTCAGGGTAAAAATAATATTAGTTAAGGAAAAACTTAACTGTCATAACACATTCATGTACATTTTTTCCCCCTTTTTTTTATAACTTACAGATTTATTTAAACACATACATCTTTGACACTGTAAGACCATTATGCAACAGCCAGCTTAGCCTAAAAACTCAATTTACAAAAACTTCATTCTAAGTGTTTTTCGAAGAAACATATTACCCATTCTTCTTTCTACTTTTTTCTGCATCAATTTCAGATTCATTTAAAGCAGATTTAATTTGATCTAGATAAAAATCTTCAGAAGTAGATAATTTACCATTTTTTGTTTGAATTAACCCTTCAACAGTACCAGATGTGTCGGTTTCTAGCTCTGCAAAAGCCAATAGTAATGCTTTTTGCTTTGGAGATAGTATCTTTGGGATTTGTATCTTTATGTTTATGTAATGGTCTCCATATCCATAACTTGATACACGTTTAATCCCTTTACCATCTAGACGAATTCGAACATGGGAAGAAGTTCCTGGTGCAATTTTTATAGGATGGTCCTCATAAAGACCTTTAGCTTTGATTGTGCCACCTAGTGCAGCTTGTGACAAGCTTATAGTTACTTCTGAGTGAATATCAGCTCCATCTCTTTGAAAATAATCACTCTTGGAAACCTTAAATGTTATAAATAATTCTTTCTTTTTTGAAATTTGCATTCGCACAGTTTGACCATCTTCTACACCTGCAGGAACTGGAACAGTCACTTTTTTCCTTTGAATAGTTGAACCTTTACCATCACATGCTTTGCATGGGTCCTTAACTGTTACTTTGGTTCCATGGCATTTAACACACGTGGATTTCATGAGGAATGGTCCAGTGGATACTGATTGAAATCCTGTTCCATTGCAGTAGTTGCATTTAACCATCTTTGAACCAGGTTGAGATCGAGATCCATTGCATGTTGCACATGTATCCATAACACTAATATTTATGTCTTTATTCACACCTCTTGCAGCTTGTTCAAAGGATAAATTCATAGAAATATTCTGTTGTCCAAAATTAAACTGAGAGTCTGCATAATCTGATTCGTGAAAACCTTGTGATCGAAAACCTTGGAAGATATTTCTGAATAATTCTTCAGGGTCAAAAGATGAAGAAAATCCCTCGAATCCACGGGATCTAGAAAAATCATTTGCTGAACCAAATTGGTCATATTGTGACCTTTTGTTTTCATCGCTAAGAACTTGATAAGCTTCGGAAACTTCTTGGAATTTTGCTTGTGCTTGAGGGTCTCCTTTTTTAGTGTCTGGATGATTCTTTTTAGCCAATTCGTAATAGGCACTTTTAATTTCTTTTTGGCTAGCATTTTTTGGTACTCCAAGGATTTTATAATAGTCTTTGGGACTATTAGAGGCAGGTGAAGTAAAAAACGTTCGACATTGTAAAGTAGCTTTTGAAGACAACATTGGACATGGATTTATAAGTTTTGAAGCTGTACAAGCAGACTTATTGAAAAGCGTTAATTCATCCCCAGTACATTTTAAAATTAATTTACCAAGTTTAATACTTCGCGTACGTGTATGATTCATGCTTATGTTAGCAAACATAATTTATTTAAGTAATTTTACAACTAATTTATTTTTACTTAAATACCAGCATGGTAAATAAACAAAACAGTACGGTTTTAGTAGTGAACAACGATTTCGGTTGGCTTATACTACTTTTATGAATAGCTTTAACACAGTCAACAAACCAAACCAAAAATCTTTATGTGGTGTTGTAATAAACAACAGAAGTCCACACAGATTTTACACAAAAATAAAGTAAGAAAAAGGATAATTAAGAGAGTTACACAAAGTTAAGCTTAAGTCAATTTTGATTAATAGCAGAATCATAATAAGGCCAAATGAAACAAAAGTGTGTACATGCACTAAACATCAATTAAATAAAATTTCCTAAATAACCAGGTTTTCCTGAAGATCTGTGTGATCAAATAAATTTGCAGAAATAAACACATAACACAAGTTTACATTTTAAAACAAATCATATTTATTAACATTATCCTCCATTTTACATTCTTTACTTCTTTAGAATTCTTTTTAGAATAGTTTAATACTTGAGTATTCAACATGATTAGTTTTAAGTATTATTGTTAGGCCTAAACTCTTAAATTGAGTTCAAGCAATTAAATGAAATTCAAACTATTAATGGGTACAAAATCTATCAATACCTCTCCATTACTCTAATTTATAACAATCAGTGTATATACCTTAATATCTAAATACCAGTTGCTTTACATTATTATATTAGAATATAGCGTGTGGATAACATGAGGTTTAAGATTAAAATTTATGTGAATATATAATATATATAACAAATCAAATTAAATATTTTTGGTTGAGAAACATGATATACAGCAATTTAGGCAAATATACTGATTAGGTCCAAGAAGGGTCGTGATGAACGGTGCATGGACGTTTGTATTTTTGTTCAACTAAATGATCGTAAGAGATAATGTCTTTAAGGTTCTCATATGCAGATTTATCAATAGCGGTCTTGTAATTATGTGAAGCAGAAAGAATTGCTGAGTCAATAAAATCTATATTTAGGTCTCTGTGAAGGATCTTATTTCGCACATACCAAGAAGCATTTGTCATTCTTCTCAGGGTTTTATTTTGAAATCTTTGTAGTTTGTGTCTGTGTGTCTTGCGAACAGCGGCCCACGCTGGAGAAGCGTAGAGTAAAATTGGCCTTATCATGGACTTATAAAGTAGAACCTTGTTGTTAATGGACATTTTGGAGTGTTTCCCAATGATGGGATTTAGACTGACGCTGGCACCTGTGGCTTTAGCTATTGTTTGCTTAATGTGCTCTTTAAAGCTGAGTCTATTGTCCTAATGTACTCCGAGGTATTTGGTATGTGGCTCATTTTTGATCCATGAATTCCCCTAATTCTTTTGAGCAGTTCCCCTATATATTTTGAGCAGTTCTAATATAAACGTAATGTGGAAGCTAAAATAAACAGCTAATAATAATTTCAAGGTCAGTCTATAAGAAAGAGTATACACGAAAATGTAAATTTTTTATTTTATTTATATTCTCTTTTTACAGGAGTTAGTGGAGCTGAGACAGAAAAATAGGACATTGCGACAAAAATGATGGCTGCAATGCGACAAATGGCTAAAATGCGATGGCTGAAATATGGCTAAAATGCGACAAAAATTATGGCTGCATGACTTGTCTTCTAGGGGATCGTTGTCCTGAAATCACTGGTTTTTGACTGATAAGATGCGTAAAAACGTTTGTAAAATTCAACGAATTCTTTACTTTTGTAAACCTGAAAAAAAAAGAAGATATTAACGATTTAACCCTTCAATCCACAGTGTTAATTTCATTTAAAGTTATTTTAAATAAATTCTATTGTTTTAAAACATATTATCTGAATATATTAAAATCTAAAAAAAAATATTTGTATTAGTATAATAACTGTTCTAGCTAATACGTATGAAACAATTGTTTCGTAAAAAAACATGAAGAGAATATAAATAAATTTTAAATAAAGAAATAAGATAATTAGTAAAATAATTTGTTTTAGGTAATATTTTTTTTCATTAGAATCTATACTAGTCGGCAGCACTATTTTATAAAGAAAGAGAAAGGAACATGTTCTTGCAAAAAGAACAAACATCTAATATTATAACTGCTCCCTCAAAAGAGCCGAAATTAAGTTACGCTGAAAAGGAATTCTAAAAATTTAAAGTAAAACGTTTTTATACGGTATATTGAGGTTGTTAAGGGTCTGTTGGTTGGTTGGTTGATTGGTAGACATATATATTCAGGTTTGTGTGCTTAGTCAGAGACCCGCTTATAAACCTTCGTCAAGTAAGACAGACACAACAGACAACACACACACACATAAGTGGATCCATCTAATTTTTAGAGACAGAGGCCAACTAGAGGATCCCCAGAATTGGCTTGTCACCCCCAGAGGTATTGATTTGGTATGGGAACACTTAGAGGACTTTCGGACCCAACAGATTTAACGAGCACGTACTCCGCATATACTCGGTAGGTCTTCAGTGGTACCGGGACTCGATCGCAGGACCTTCCGATCCCGAGACCGAGACGCTGACCACTAGGCTCACTACGGCCCTAAGGGTCTCGTATACTAAGAGATCTCTATACAATTCCAATGGAGAAACTTTGGCCCCTGTTTTTAAATAAAGTATACGGGCAGTTCTACCATAATTTTTAATTTCAGGTATAAAAAAACTTGTGAAATTTATTTTTTCAAAATCACTTTAAATATTTGTAAAAAAGGTTTATAAGGGTTCTAGAATTACAAAAAAAAAAGTTCAGCAAGGCTCATTTGAATTTTTTTTTTACAAAAAATTTAGGGATGTCAGTTTTTTTAAAAACACGGTTTCAAAGAAACCGGTTTATGAATCCGGTCTTATGAAAATAACTAATTTTCAATTAAACCGAAGTCACGGACAAACCGGTTAGTCTTAAAACAGGTTTCGCCATTTTAGTAATGAGGTCAGTGAATGTACCAAAACCCAGGGACAAAGTTAGGAGAAGAGAAATATACATTATAAATATTAAAAGCCAAATTTTTATGGTAGGAATTTGTTAAGATACAGTATTAGTTCAATTTAAAATCCAAATGAATGTCATTTTTAGCTCAAAAATGTGTTAGTTTGAGCCCTAAACTAAAAATTTAACATTCGGGACATGGGAAGGTAAGGAATTTTCTGCATTGTTTTGTGTCTTAAAATTTTTTTTAGAGTTTCTTTGCTTTAAAATTCCGTTTTGCAATTATATAAGGACCAGTCTATTAGTATAATAAGAAAAAATTGAAAAGAAATATTAATTTTTTAAATGTTATGCCCAAGGGACATAAAATTAAAAATTATGGTGTAATTTCCTATACGCCATGTACTCACGAAAACTTACCAAAAAAATACAGAAGAAAGTTATTTCGCCTATAAAATTATTAATAAGTATAATTTTAAAGATAGTAATTAGTTATAATGAAAACAAAAGTTTAGTAATTATTCGCATACTACAGACGGCAGCACTAACGGCATGTTAATATTATAAATAATTTTTTTGTTTTAATAATTACTAAATAATATCTTTAAAATTATACTTATTAATTATTTTAATGGCAAAATAACTTTCTTCTGTACTTTCTGGTAAGCTTACGTGAGTACATGTCGTATACTTTATTTAAAAACAGTGGCCAAAGTTTCCCCAACTTTTTCTTTCTTTCTTTGTTGTTGTTTATATGGTTGATTGTCCTGAAATTTTATGTTTGATTAATTTTTCTGTAAAAAGTCATGTCTTGCGTAATAATGATTTATTTGTTGTATTTTACTTATTTTCAACTTTTAATGATTTAAAAAAAGAATGTCTCTACTGATTTTATGCAATTGAATGTCTGTCCTTTTCCCCACCACTATAATTGGGTTGTAACCTGTTGTCTGTGTTTTTCTAAATAAATAAAATCTTAGTTTAGCTTAGTTTAGTTTGAATTATCGTCGCACTAGAGCTACACGAGGGTTATTGGCGACGGGCGTCGTATTTTAGCCCTTTAAGACCGGCAATCAGATGGCGCTGATTTAAGTTTATGAGACTAAATTCTACAGTTTTATCGAAAAAAATGCCTTAAACAGCATCAATGCCAGCAACTCCTTTTAAAGCAAAGTCATTTTTTATACAAATAACGAATGGTACAAGTCAGCTGCTTTAGTATGGGTATTTTTGAAAAGCTTGAACATTTTTTTTTATACCCGCACGATCGTGATAGCTCGGTAAAGGGTTAGAACCACAAATATATTTATCAAATCAATCAATGATTTTATACTACTAACATTGATTTTATCTTGTGCCAACATCGAACTGATGATTTTGGGGCTTTCTCCTTCGGAGAGGCGTCAATCAATTTTGGCTGGACATCCGCTGATTTCGACAGTTTTGAAACAGGTCGTCTCTGGTAATCCGCTGTCGCTGTCAACGAACTTGGTGGCGGTAGAAAAGGTGATGTATTCCAAACAGAGCGATTGAGGATGAGGATATGCTTCATTGCTCAATATCTGGAAAATAAAGGTTTTATTATAGTAACTGTTAATTTGAAATTCATACAGGATCATATTTAAGATTATCTTACTACATTGGACATCAATCTATTGTCTACCAAAAGGATCCTCAATATGATATAAAGTTTTTTCGGTTTTTATCATAGAGGTAGGAAGGAGGGGTAGAGGGGCCCTCCAGTTGAGCAGGGCTGTTAGGTTTTTCGAGCTACTGCGCATAACATACTGATAACCGATGTATCCCAAGATGCACCGCTCTAGAAAGCTTCATTTGTGCGTTACTGCGCATATACAAGGGCCTCTCTATTCTCCTTCATACTTCTATGGTTTTTATACTACTGTTATCGTCAATTAGATTACTGGTTGGAACGCAGTGGTAAATCAGCGCCCTCTAGTGTGGATGGTATAATGAGGATGCGCGGGTGGTGAACTGCCACAAGTTTATACTGTAATACTACTGAAATCGATAGTATCTTGTGCCAACGTCGAACTGATGATTTTGGAAGTCTCTCCTTCCGAGAGACGTCAATCAATTTTGGCTGTACATCCGCTGATTTCGGCAGTTTTGAAGAAGGATATGCTTCATTGCTCAATATCTGAGGAAAACAAAATAACGTTTAACGATTTAGGAGTACATGGTGGCGAAGCCACCTCTACCTCCGATATGGCAATAATGTAGACATGGCACAAAAGAACGGAATGGCGGCAGGAAAGTGAGTGGGGGAGTAATGGCGGGGAATAAGACAAGGACAAACAAAAAAGATGATGCGAAATTCCTCAAATGAGAGGAAGGATGATAGCAGTGACAACTGAGCACCCTCCCGAGGGATAGGTGACAAAATAGTGGCAGGATAGACGCGCTGAGTGCAGAAAAAATAATCATGGCGTTGCAACAGGCGTCCATCAAGGTTTAAAATGTATCAAAAACAAGTAGGTTTGTAACAGAATCTGTCACTTAACCCGCTTCCACACAAAAGTTGTGTTAAACAGGTAAAAAGGCGCCAAACACTGCATTAATTCTATATTAAACATGCTAAATTTGGCTAGTTTTATTTATTTTATTTCGAAAATTCAATAATTATTACTTATCGCTTGCAAAAATTAATTTGTATTTCAAAGAATAAATATGTACTATTCCTCGCTTTTAAATAGAATGAAAATATTTCATATCAACATACAAAGAATTTCGTAGTGAAATATATTTGACGTCATTTCAAACTGATCGATGTCGCAAAATAAATTTATTTTAATTTATTGTCTTCTAAAAGAATTAAGTTTCTCGGGCGATTGTTGCGAATGGCAATGGTGATTTAATTCTAATAACAAACAGGGCCTTTAGCTATTTGTAATTCAAACTTTTAAACGCCAAAATTAACTATTTTCATTAATCTTAATTCTCAGATTTAATAATTAGATTTAATTAAATTACAGTTCGAAAAATATATAATTAGTACAAATGATGCTTTAAAAATAAAATCGAAACTTTGCACATTTTTTATGCCAAGTTAGAATTCTCTTTGCATCTTTCTTCATACATATATAATGAACCATCAAAAGAACTCTATTGTGATATTACAACAATCCAAACTGAATTATATCACATAAATATAAATATTCTTTCAAATGTTTGTATTTTTTTAAATAAAATTTCTCTACGTTTAACGAAATGGCAACAGTGAAAATATTGAATAAAAACGAATTTGCATGTTATTTC
Source organism: Oedothorax gibbosus (assembly GCA_019343175.1). Lineage (NCBI taxonomy): Eukaryota > Metazoa > Arthropoda > Arachnida > Araneae > Linyphiidae > Oedothorax > Oedothorax gibbosus. The sequence goes on along the minus strand of CM033275.1, from coordinate 19,122,982 downwards.
AATGTAGATTAAATTTTAAGTATTTAAATTTTAAATAAACTTCTATTTAAATTTTTTAATGAAATTTGGAATGTAGCCTAATATGATTTTTTGCTTCAAAATGACGTATCTCACTTGTTTGTGGGACTTGTGGATGGCAACATTGAAAATATGAATAAAAATGTAATTTGCATGTTATTTCAATGTAGATAAAAAAATTTAGTTATTTAAATTTTAAATAAACTTCTAATTAATTTTTTTTAATGAAATTTGGAATTTAGCGTAATCTGATTTTTTGCTTCAAAATGACGTATTCCACTTGTATGTGGGACTTGTGGTTCTTACTGTGAAAGTGGGTGACGGACGGACGGACGGACAGACAGACGGACTGAACGATTATAAAACCTTCCACTTTTTACGTTATAAACGTAGTGTGGAAGCTAACTAGGGAACAGCCATAGGGCCAGGAAAAATGAGCTTGGAAGGTGAAAGTTCAGGTCGCGGGAAACATAGAGGCTCTAGGCCTGCGGATGCTGACCGGGTCGGATGGATCGTAGCGGTATCTGAGGAAGTTTTCTTGGGACACAGTACCTCAAAAATGGCAAAAATTGTGATTTTTTTTTATTTGTGCTAACTTTAAAGTATTAAATCTTCTAAATAAGTCTACCAAGTTTTAAAAGTCTAGCTATATTTTTTAAAAAGATATTCCACTTTTTATGAGGAAAGGTAGGATAAAAATGCAAACGAATGAAAAGTTTAAATGTGTATAAAAAAGTACTTTTTATATATCGTGCAAAAAAAAAAACAATTTCATTTTTCAAAGCAATAATCATGGCAAAAGTGATGCTTTTAACGAAATCGTGTTTCAAAGTTACTTTTACGCACTAGTGCGACAAAGTAAATTAGAGTATCTGATTGGTGTAAAATTATTTATTTGAGCTTGATATTTTATTCGGCGGCTTTGTGATTGGTGTAAAATTCTTTATTTGAACGTGATTCTTTGTTTGGCGTCTTATTTCCAATGCCAATCTAAGAAATACTTTTTGCACGTGATTTTAAAATGATCATTAATATAAATAATCACCTTCAAATCATTTGAACGTGATAATAAAATAATTAATAAGCCAATCAATAAATGATAATTTAATAAATACTTTTTTTGCACGTTATTATAAAAAATAGTGTATGGCAACACGTTGAAAATAGCCTTTTTTTTAACTCGTGAATTTAGAATTAAATGGTATTTTTTCGTAGTATTTTTCTCCTTAAAGTGGCAGCAACACTGGCCATTTTGCCCCCTTATTTGGCCTCCATGCGCGTCCCGTCGTTAGCATTGGAGGTCACGTGATCTGCCAATTTAATAATTTAACTATGATATCTATGATTTCAGCCCACTTTCCTTTTTTCTAATTCCAAAAGCATGGAGAGTAGGTATTTGCATATTGAAGATTTCCGCCTGTCCGTAGCACGCCTCCAAAATATGTTCTAGTCGTCCGATTTACTTTTTTTTAAAAAGAAAGGCCTGACATCATATAATATTTATTATACGTTTTGTCTGTCTTCTGTCTGTACGCTTTTCCATCCGTCTGTTGTTCCCTTTCGCGGTGCTATTTTCTGTTCTAACCGTAAGATTTGAATAAAATTCTTTTTTTGTTCTAAAGTTTGACATCAGAGACTTTATTTCATACTTTTGCCTTGTGAAAAATATAAAAAAACTGTTTATAAAATTTATATAGGGTTAGATTAAGTTTCAGCTACTCTACGGTAGGATTCCTGAGGCATTTGCACCACGTCTTAATCAATCGAGCATTTATTCAAAAGTGACGTAGAGGCAACACAGGCATATTACATAAAATTTGGGGCTAGGGTGGCCTAGTGGGTTTAATCGCAGCCCATTACGCTAACAGTCTGCGCACTGTACAAGGGTGCAGGTTCGATTTCCGCCTTCGCCCTTGGTGTACCTTCTCTCTCTCTGTGCCTGTAAAAATTCTGTCTGTGTCTGTCTTACTTGACGAAGGTTTATAAGCGGGTCTCTGATCAATCACCACTAACCGGAAAATACCAACCTACCTACATAACATTTGTGGTGGCGACATCGCTCGACAGTTACACTTAACTACTAACTTTGATGCTGCCATCTAGTGGCTAGTGGTTTCAACTAAAACTAACCCTATATAATTTTTTAACAGGTTTTTTTTCGGCTTTTTCTTTACCTTTCCGTAGGGTAGACCGGGGGAATCGCGCCACCTTAAGGGAAATTGAATTTTCATGCAGAGTTGGGTTAGAATAATTGTTAATTGTACATTTCATAACCTATCTTGTAGTGATTTTTTTTAGACTTGAAAATTTTAATAGCAACTGAATAAAATTGTTTTTTTCCAAAAGCTTGCAGAGTGACGGTACTACCCCGGTACCTGGGGTTATGCCGCCACACCATCAAAATACAGCACATATTCTATGAATAATAGAAAATGATGTAATAAAGCACAACATATAGCACTAAAATAGGTTTAATTAAATGAAGAAATTAATTAAGAAGTTTAACAAAAATCACACCTGTAGTAAATGGCTATTACTTGTCTCTGCCATAGTCTTACTATTCTTAACAAAGTAACACGCGTAATAAATGACTATTAGTTAGTTTAATGCCATACTATTCATTAAATAAAAATTGTGTTGGTCTAGACTCTAGTAAATAGCTATTAAGTCTCTGTAGTTCCAATCTGAGCAAAAATCTGAAAGAAAAGGATGGCGGCATAACCCCGGAGTGATGTGGCGGCATAACCACGACAAGACAAAATGGCGTAGACGGCTTGTTTAGGAGAAGGTAGATAGCTTAGCGTCCAAACTAACAACGTGATTAAATAGCCAAATTCTTGCTCTTTTCAATGATATGTAACTGATTTATCTAATTTAGGGATAACAGTCACTTATCTCTTAGTTTCAGAAGGCTCTAGGGGTTAAAATTTCCCCATTGGAATTGTATAGAGAACTGTTACGCTACAAGACCCTTAAGTACACAAAACATTGGCCGGTTAAAGCGGAGATCCGATTAAACGTAGTCCGGTTAAGAAGGATCCTATACTGTATAATGTAAATCATATAAATGCGTTTTAATACTACAATAAGTACATTTTCGAAAATGAATAAAAGATTTGACAAACATAATTTACATTAACCTCTCGTTATACTGGAAGAAAAATATTGCAGCAGTATTTAAGAGAAACGGTCAGTCCCATAGAGCTAATGCATTAGTTTTGAAATCACAACTTTTGCAAAAGAATTACTTTGCCATGTTATCCCATTTTCACCAGGTATGGGAATCATTATAACATCAATTTAAAACAAAATTGAAAAGAAAATAACATCCGGTTATTTAATTATTAATTGATAAAGTTTTAAAATAGTGTCGCCATCTGCTGTATATTTTTGGCATTTTAAACCTTCAAAAATATATAATTTAATAGATAGACGACATTTTCGTTTCAAATTTGTTTCATTTCGAAATTGTGTTTATTCTCATACCTGGTTAAAAAGGGCAAAGCAATACTTCTGCGGAAGTTGTGACTCCAAAACTAATGCATTAACTCTATGGGACTGACAATCCCTCTTAAGGGTGGTCGTCTATATTTTTCAGTCCCCGTAGAACTTATGCTATATTTTACCGAACACAACATCGTGCAAAAACATTGCGGCAAAAATTGAAAGTGTTAAAGAAAGACAAAAAGTTTAACTGAAAATAAATAAGTAATATAACCCCTAATGAAGTGTGTTTTAGTAATTAACAAAAAGAATATTTTTAATTAAAGAAATTGTATTAAAAATACTACACAGACATAAAAAAAAAACCCTATTAAAGTATATATTTAAATAATAAAATTTAGAACAAGCTACAAGTCATTTCACAGCCAAATATTATTACTTACTTCCAATTAAAAAGATTTTAACTCGTTCAAATTTAAGAAATTTAAACAATATTTCTGCAAGATACGATTCTGTGTTTCGTTTAATATAGCATTAGTGCTATGGGGCCGAATAAAGACTGTCGATCACCTTTAATAGTATAATAATCCTAACAGACCTTACCTTTGTCGTTCAGAATGTCGAGTCAAAAGAAAATAAAGTACCACAAGCCGCTTCTTATTGTAAATAATATATAGATTTATACTGTTTCGTTTATATAAAGTCCCTTCTATTTTTTTTTACATAATTGGATTGTTTAACGTGACGAAATTTCTTCTTGCGATCTTTGCTCCGATTGGCCAGTTGTTTAATTTGAGATGGATTCACTAATCGAAATTCGAGAAAGAATTTATTTTATTAACATTTATGTTCTTACTCAATATCTCAAACAGACCCATTAAGTGTAGTTAAATATTTTTTTTTTTTTTGAAATACAAAGAATCATAGTTTATAATAGTATTTTTATCAATAAATCGAAAGTTCTAAGATAATGTTTTACAAACATCATCGTGCATAATATCAGATGCTTCGTTAGTTATTTGTTTTTGATAATTTACTATTATAAAGATCTCCTAGTCATCATGAGAGTGCAAAGAAAATATACAGACAACAATCTAGGCGCTATTTATGTATAGCGCATCTTTAAAAATATCATTCACGAGAGATTTCACATAACAAACAAATAAAAAACATCTATTTTAGTAACATAATTGGATTGGGGCACGTTAGTTGCAAAACTCACATTATCCAAAGTATAAGTATGACTTATGACTTTCTTGGTGGGGGACAAGTTCGCCAAGCACTGCGACCTCAGGTCTATTGTACTCAACCCCAGAAATGACACAGGCACAAGAGACACACAAAGAAAGAGACGATACAAACACATAGACAAATAACAACATTTATTGGCAAACATAAACATCCATATGCCTTACCGGGATTCGAACCCGAACCCGGAAGCTTCAAGGGCTAGCTCCCTAACCGTTGCGCCGCCGGGTCGGCAAAGTATAACTAAGATATAGGGTCCAGCCCGTTAACCAGATCGACTTTGTTCAGTTGAATTTACGATCTTCAAAAGTCGCCAAAGAAAGAGCCGGACTCTATATTTCAGTTATGCTTTGAAGAATGTGATTTTTGTAACTAGACCCTTTAAATCCAAATTGGTGCAACGATTTTGAAAGGCCTATACAAGAAACGCCAGGGTCCAATTTGGAAATTTGTCAAAATTTATCTTTATATAAGTTTGTATTTTCCTATCTTCGCAACGTTAAATCGCATATTTCTTTTTGGTATTACTAGTGGCTCTGATCATGTGTGTAATTATTTTACGTGCATTAAGGTATATAATAAGGTAATTGTAAAACATTTACTGACAAGAAACGATCAGAATGTTTTCTTGTCCATTGACTTTCTTCCACATTTTATAGGAATTAGTTAAACCAAATCAATAATATTATGCACCGAATTAAGTTTTATTCTTAATTATTTGTCTTTGAACGTTTTAACGTTGGCTTTTGAAATTAATTAGAATATAAAATTGCTAAAAAAAAGTTGGGACATAAAATTGCATGCCCCAAATTTATTTTCTTTTTTTTCTCCTTTCTACATAAAATTACTCAACGTTGAAAAAATCACAAAAACAGCTCTAACGACAAAACTACAGCACCAACTGAGCAAAAATTTTTGTGGGTGACATAAAACAGGTTGTTTCATAACTCAAGCATGCCATCGCCTCCTAACTGCTAATTTCTTGTATAAGGCCTGGTGGAAAACTTACCCCATGGGAAAACTAGCCCCGGTCTCCCTTAATAAGTTGTTAAATACAAGGAGGTTTGTTTTTATTCAATGTGTATTCTTATTCTTTGATTCGCTCGATATTTATTTTATAGTTTTGTACCATATTGCTGCAATATTTTAATTTTTTTTCAGTATCGAGATTTAAAACAAAATTGGAATAGCTTTCATATATTTAAAGCGAAAATGTATTTACTCATATTATTGGTTTCTGTTTAAAATTTCATAATGGACACGTGTCACATCGTAAGTGGCAATGATTCCAGCGGAATTGTTTTCATCTTTGGACCTTCTGTAATTACAATTGTTTGAACAATAAAATATTTTCTAATCTTACTGAAACGAATGTTGTGTGCAAAATTTTATTTCGGTAGAAATAAAGCTTTTCTCTGTTCGTTCGTTAATTAAGTTAAATTGCTGTCCCACAATTTTGCTTAATATCATCTGAACCGAAGTTTTTTCAACAACTTTAACGTTTTGGTATTGCTTTGCATACTTTAAATTTAATCAAATTAAAACTGACAAAGTTTAATAAAAAGCAGGAATAAAAATAAATTGCACCCACGGAACTCTAAAATAGAACACAGCACACGAAACAACCAGCTCATTTCGACAGTGAAATCGAAACAACCAATGAAATTGCAGGAAAACGAAAAATGTAAACAGGAGAGTTACGTCATCTGAAACAACCCCATTATCATAAAGGTTATTGTCTTTAATTTTGCTTACATATAAACATAAATAACGGACAAAAATTGAATGCAATCAAAGATGCACCTGACATTACAAACTTGTCTTTATAATATAGGACTGCTTTATACAGAAAAAGAGATGGCTGAGATCATAGATATAGAAAGAGTAGCAGATCTGCCCCTAGGGGAAAAGGTGAAGCCACTTTTCCACCAGTATCCCATAAGGCAATTCGCAAGCCGAAACATCCCTCTCGCCCATGGCGTGCCATAAGCCACCAGATGGCACCATGAGATAAATTCGACTAATAAAACATATATATTAAATATTAACTAGTTAAAACTTTTTGCCAGTTTTGCTAGCATAAGTTTATCACTGGATATGTTTTGATAATTTCTGGTAGATATGAAGTATTTATTCATAAAAGAAGCATTTTAAAAATGCAATTTTTATTGCATGTAACTCTTCGGCAAAAGCAGTTTTTTGCTAGCCAGTATCCCGTGATGCATTGCGAAAACGGCGAAAAGCGGTTTCATCACACAATCGCGGGATTTGTATTGCGTTGTATGGGGATTGCGCAATGCATATCTGCTACACTTTCTATATCTATGGCTGAGATCTTTGCCACCAGCCTAGAACATCAATTCCAGACCCCAAAAACAGCTGTTACTAGATGAAGTTGCCGATTGGTGCAGGGACTGGAGAATCAAGATTAATCTAACAGAAACTGTCACTCAGCCCGCTTCCACTGAAAATTTGTGCTCAACAGGAAAAATGTCGCCAAACACAATATTAATTCGACTATAAACCTTTAAACGCTAAATTTGACTAGTTTCATTTATTTTATTTCGAAAATTCAATAATTATTTCTTTAATAATTATTATCGTTTGCAAAAATTAATTTATATTTCAAAGAATAAATATGTAATATTCTTCTCTTTTAAATAGAATCAAAACATTTCATATAAAAAATAAATAAAAACGAAGCTCTGCACATTTTTTTATGCAAATTTAGAATTCTCTATGCATCTTTCTTCATACATATATAATGAACCATCAAAAGAACTCTATTGTGATATTACAACAATCCAAACTGAATTATATCACATAAATAAATATTCTTTCAAAAAATTTATTTTTATTTTAAATAAAGTTTCTCGTACGTTTAACGAAATGCCAACAGTGAAAATATTGAATAAAAATGGAATTTGCTTGTTATTTCAATGTAGATTAAATTTTTAGTTATATAAATTTTAAATAAACTTCTAATTTAAATTTTTTAATGAAATTTGGAATGTAGCCTAATCTGATTTTTTGCTTCAAAATGACGTATCCCACTTGTCTGTGGGACTTGTGGTTCTTTCTGTGAAAGTGGGTGACAGACAGACACACAGACGGACTGAACAATTATAAAACCTTCCACTTTTTACGTTAAAAACGTAGTGTAGAAGCTAAACAAGTAGGTTTGTAACAGAATCTGTCACTTAACTCGCTTCCACATATTTGTGTTTAACAGGAAAAAACGCGCCAAACACAACATTAATTCTATATTTAACATTTACAAGCTAAATTTGGCTAGTTTCATTTATTTTATTTCGAAAATTCAATAATTATTACTTATCGTTTGCAAAAATTAATTTATATTTTAAAGAATAAATATGTCATATTCCTCGCTTTTAAATAGAATGAAAACATTTCATATCAACATACAAGGATTCCGTAGTGAAATATATTTGACGTCATTTCAAACTGATCGATGTTGCAAAAATAAATTTATTTTAATTTATTGTCTAAAAGAATTAAAGTTTCTCGAGCGATTGTTGCGAATGGCAAATGTGATTTAATTCAAATAAAAACAGGGCCTTTAGCTATTTGTAATTCAAACTTTTAAACGCCAAAATTAACTATTTTCATTAATCTGCTTTCTCAGATTTAATAATTAGACTTTATCGTTTGCTAAATTTGTTTGAAGTTCGAAGAATAATGATGTAATCTTTTTTAATAAATATTTTTGTCGCCACAATTTCCCATTTACATTTCTTTCGAAAATTCACTTATTTATAATTTGTTAAATTAATTTACAGTTCAAAAAATTTATAATTTGTACAATTGATGCTTTAAAAATAAAAGCGAAACTTAGCATATTTTTTTTATGTTAAGTTTGAATTCTCTATGCATCTTTCTACATACATATATATAGAACCATTAAAAGAACTCTATTGTGATAATACAACAATCCAAACCGAATTATATCACATAAATAAATATTTTTTCAAAAGTGTATTTTTATTTTAACAAAAGTTTCTCGTACGTTTAACGAAATGGCAACAGTGAAAATATTGAATAAAATGGAATTTGCATGTTATTTCAATGTAGATTAAATTTTTAGTTATTTAAATTTTAAATAAGCTTCTAGTTTAATTTTTAATGAAATTTGGCATGTAGCCTAATCTGATTTTTGCTTCAAAATGACGTATCCCACTTGTCTGTGGGACTTGTGGATGACAACAGTGAAAATATGAATAAAAATAGAATTTGCATGTTTTCAATGTAGATAAAAAAAATTTAGTTATTTAAATTTTAAATAAACTTTTAATTTAAATTTTTTAATGAAATTTGGAATGTAGCCTAATCTGATTTTTTGCTTTAAAATGACGTATCCCACTTGTCTGTGGGACTTGTGGTTCTTTCTGTGAAAGTGGGTGACAGACAGACGGACTGAACGATTATAAAACCTTCCACTTTTTACGTTATAAACGTAGTGTGGAAGCTAAAATTAATAAAAAAAATTATTTAAAAAAAAAAGACCCCAGCTACATAGCTGAAGATTTATATATACTCGTATTAATTGTTCTCTATTTTGTTCACTGTCATCCTTGTAAATAACTGCTTAGTCAATTTGCTGTCATATATGCTAGCCTAATGGTTATCGATCTGTTTTATCTCATGCTTATTATATCTTCAATGCATTCTCATGCCTCTCTCCAACAACAGCTACCAAGGCTGACTATAGACAAGAGACACTCTGTCCCCACTGGGGCAATTTTCGATGAATACTTAGAGGCCTTCGGGTCAAAGTAGATTTTCCACAAATATACCGATTATAATATAGTACAGAAGTTTATAAAAACTAGAGGTAAGAAACACCACAACTTTCAATTTCTACACAATAAAAACTGCTGACAACTATTGGGGAGCACTTTGCATACTTTTGTTTACCCTTTCAGTTCCAACTTTTTATTTTTTATTCTAAAAATCTAAACTTTGTGAAATAGATTCATTATGCATCCAGAATGAAATGGTAAAAAACAGAGGGAAAAAAATCTATTTTTTAACTAAAAGGTTAAGGGGAAAGAAATTGGAATCATAACTTTTGAATAAATTATAACAATAATTATTTCAAAGCTTTATTTGTTAAAATAGTTACATTTTAAACATCTAAAAATGCAAGTATGAAGAAGTTTGGGTCTCTCTATATTAAAACAAGAAGTTCACAAAGAACTAAAATAGTCTACTTTCCTGTTACTTAAATACTTACTGAAGTTCTAATCGGGAAAAAACTATGTTCCTAACAGTAAATATCATCAACAACCATTTCTACACTAGATTTATACACATTAGAAAAAAATCGAAACACAGCATCCAGCTATAATTTAAACTTCTAAAGCCAAAATCAACTATTTTCCTTAATATACTTTCGCAAATTAACTTAATATTATTTATCGTCTGCTCGATTTATTTGTAGTTCGAAGAATAATTAAATATTTATTAATAACAAAAGTAATGAAACTACTCTAAACTGCATTAAAAAATAAGAAATGTAAATTAAAACTAAGCATAATTGTATGCAGAAATATGCCTTGCCGCTTTCTTGGTAAACAATTAATGAACAATCAAAGAATCAAATTGCGCTACATTTTATGACGTCATTCCAAACTGATTCATGAAAATATTATTTTGCTTCAAATATATTTAAATAAATAAAATTTCTCATGTCATTGTTGATTTGGCAACAGTGATTTAAATGACTCAGAATTGAATTTCAATGCTAATTCAATGGGAAATTCGCCGACAGATAGATTTATGTCCGTCCGGACGTACAGACAGACGGACAAAAAGTATGAAAGTTGGGTATCTGAGGTCATAGCTTTCTAACAAAAAAAGAATTTTTAAGATCCGATGGATTGAACTGATTTTGGAAGGGGGGTACGGACAGACAGACAGACGGACAGACAGACATACGAACAGACAGACAGACGGACATCGACCGCATTTCAATACCTATAGTGATTTAAATGACTCAAAATTGAATTTCAATGCTAATTCAATGGGAAATTCGTCGACAGATAGTAGATTTATGTCCGTCCGGACGTACAGACAGACGGACAAAAAGGATGAAAGTTGGGTCTCTGAGGTCATAGCTTTCTAACAAAAAAAGAATTTTTAAGATCCGATAGATAGAACCGATTTTGGAAGGGGGGTACGGACGGACAGACAGACAGACGGACATCGACCGCATGTCAATACCTACTTTTTCATTTTTTTTAATTATTTCGAATTAAAAAAAGAAAGTAGGCTAAAAAAAGTAAGCTCTTTTAGGCCGCTTTTACACTGGACGACAAAACGTCACGACACGATATCGGCGCAAGCAAATCACACGTACAAGGCTACGCGCTTGCTTACTGGCCGATTTGATAACGTTTCTGTCGTCAACGTTTTGGAAACCCTAAAGTTGCAATTTGTCAGTACCTATTTTCAATTAAAAACAACACCAAGTACCAACCTCTAGAAATTTACTATAAAAACCCTATTACATGCTGTAGGTTTTAAATAACTTATTTTTGCTGGGTAAAATCCTGCTTGCCCTTTCATGTTTATTATTTATGTTATTTTTATTTTATACAATTCTGCAAAGTTTTAAACTCATCACCAAAAGTAAAATTTTAAAATGATGATTCAACAAACTATTTTATTACTGTTTCAATGTAACTCAAACACTTCTTCAATCTTGTAAAATAATCTTTGTTTGTTCAACATACCCCAGTTACACCATTAATCTACTACATGATAATAATACCAAATTTAATTGCTAACATTAATCTTTTATGAAAACTTAACCTTTTTTTAAATCAAAAAAGAAATTAGTTTTTGTAAAATCTAATCAACAAATAAAATGTCTTAAGTGTTTTTCTATATAATCATGTTTTTTTTTAGGTGAGTTATCCATAAGTTAACCAGGCTATCTTCTTACCCAGTTCCAGAGTTCAAACAATCACTTTTAAATACCATCAATATAGATATTAACAAATCCTTGTTATTTATTTTAATAAAATTTTTATAATATATTACTTCTTTGTTTCTTCTTTTTTAAAAACAATTTCATGTCCACCTAATTGTGCTTTCGTTACACTCGACTTTTTGTTTGTACCCTAGCTAAGTGTAGTCATAGTGTACGAAGTAAACTGGCAAATGATCATTTATAGGCACCGCTTAATAGGTATTCACGCAATAATGACTTATAAATTGACCACAAATTACTTATAACTATGGCATTTCTTTAACCATGGTGATGGGATTCGTTTGAAACTATATTTACTTGAGAAGTTATTAAAAGTACCCGAAAAAAAATCATAATATATTAAAATAACCCTTTCACTCCTAATGATTCTAATTGGGACCACCAGCTTGTGATTTTTTTCTCACTAAGTTAAAACTCGCACTTCTTTCAAATAATTTCTCCATACATTTTCCCTATAAAGTTATATTTTCTTTTTGTGTCGTTAGATGGAAAAATCATGTCTTTTGAAGAAATAAATGTTTGTTGTAGTTAAATGAAAATATGAAAAACATAGTAAAAAGAAAATTTCATATGAATAATTTTTATTAAATAAATTGGTCCGAAATTCTCCATGCTTGCATTTTTAAATGATTAAAAATGTAAGTATTTTTAACACGAAAAGTATTGCTATATTGTATTTAAAAGTTATACATAGTTCAAAAAAAAAATTTCCTTAAATTTTAGTTTAAAAAATTAAGATTTTTTCATCATTTCATTCTGGATGAATAATGAGCATATTTCACAAATTTTAGATTTTTAGAACAAAAAATTAAGTTGTTTTTAACCTTTTCAATACCATTAAAAATATACTCCAATAATATTTGCTTAGGAATCATCCAAAATATTTAAACATAATTTATTTTTAAAATAACTCGTTCTATCTAACTACAAAATTTTTTTCTAAAATATATTTAATCCATAACCTAAAAAATATTTTTTTAAAAAATAAAATCAATAATAAATGGGGTATTCATAATAATTCTATTCTGTTCTATTTTTAATTATAAACGTCAAACACACAAAAATCGTATTATTGAAAGGAACAATTCAATGCGCAGGACGAGGTCACAGAAAAACGTCCGCGCTCGGCAACAGATGAGTACGAAATGAGAGAAAAAATATCGTTTATTGGTGGAAAATCGCTTAGTGAAAAAGCGCTAGACGAACGACACGGAATCGGTGCAGAATCGGACCCGATACATATCGGTGTCGTGTCGTCAAGTGAGAAATCGCCCTTAAAGTGTCAGCAGCCAACATGAAATATTGCTGTTACAAGTCCAAAAATTTTTTGGAAGGTGTGTCTCCCTTATGCCTTGATGGCTTTTTTTTTCAAATTTCCAATTAGTTTTTTAATTAAAAATTAAAATAAGTTTGACGAAATCGAAATCGTGGTTCCTTTTTATATAACTAACAGGTGGAAAAGATCAGAAATGTGTGATTTTGTTGGGGGTTGGTGAGCGAAAGCGAGCAGGGGGCGGAGCCCCCTAGTATTTAATAAAATAGTTTTAGAGTGAATTTTATTTTACCATGTTTTTCATATTTTCATTTAATTAATAAAAACATGATTTAATTCTTCAAAATACATGATTCTTCCATCTAACGATAAATGAGAGCTTAACTTAGTGAGAAAAAAATTGCAAGCTGATGATTTCAAATGGAGTCATTGGGGGTAAAAGGGTTTAAACCATGCTCTCCCCTAATTGTTTTTGAGCAGTGTAGATATTTGATAAGATTTTTTTTAATCGTTAGACCTGTTTTTTAGTTGTAGCCCTTTAAGTTTTCGACAATACCCTTTAAACCTAAAAAGTTCGTCAGCTGCACACTAGCTTATTTTTAAAAAAAAACTTTATGGTCAAGTCTGCCATGTAATTTTAACTGGCGTACCAAATTTAAATCAGTAACTTTTTTCAGCAATGCCATTAGATTAAAGCCCCCAAAAAGCCTACGACAGTTATTTTTATGCGTGATTTTCTCGAAAACCTTATTATGACGTCCGATACGTACTAGGAACTTCTATACCAATTTAAACTCCTTAGCTTCTTTAGAACGAGCTATAGAGTGGTTTCTGACAGATAGGTTGACTTCAATGGACATCTGGAACGGCCACGCCTGCCGTGAAGACACAGCTATACTTCAAATGTTGTCTTAAAACCCACAAACAAACCATCCAGCAGCTAATTCGTCTAAACTAGAATGTTCACGCCTATGGTGGCTGTAGGACCTTGTGTATACAAAGTCCGCAGGTCTTTTAGTTCGGTCCTTAGAGTGGATTCAGACAAAGAAGCTGACGTTAAAGCCTGCCGTGAAGATCACAGCTATGCCTAGCGGACATTTTTTTTAACATTTAAATAACTTTTAAATTCAAATAATAGCATTAAAAATTGATGTTGCACATCGAAACTACCAAATTGAATGTTAAAAATAGTTAAAAGTATAATTAATCCATAAAATCTGATCTCAAAAATTAAATTTTCACAATAAAATGCAAGAAATATAAGGTCACACTGTAAAAACCGCAAATTAATAAACTGGGTAAAATTATTACAAATACTTATTTTATATGTAACACACACTTATTTCCAAATACTAAGTCTACAATTCTACATGTTAATTTTTTTTTTTCATTTCAAAATACTGAAAACGGAGCTAGGACTCCAAGCGAATTCCGAGTTAATTTATACACAATAAAAGTCATGAAAAGCATAAAATACAACGTTTAAAATGCCTATTAATGCCGATTATTAAACAAAAACATGCATTTAAATTTTTACAAAAAATTTATAAGATTATGTTGTATTATTCCACAAAATATATCCAAAATTATTCTAAAAACCACGATTAGCAACATACTTTTTATTTTATTTATTATGATATTTGAATTTCAATAAGGAAAGTTTATCATGAAAATTTGCCAATGAAATGTAAAAGGTTCTCTCTTGGTGAAAATTTTCCTTTATTGCGGTGCTCACAATTGGAGTTGCTCACAATGTTGGATTTTACATTTATGGCCGGTTAGTCCACTCTTGTGCCTAAACTTTCTGTGACACAATTCACAGGAATAGGGTTTTTCACCTGTGTGGAATCGAAGATGTCTGTTAAGGGTACCCCTGTGACTAAAGCGTCTATCGCATAGTTCACAAGCAAATGGCTTTTCCCCTGTGTGGAATCGAAGATGACTGTTGAGTTTGGATTTGGTAGAATATTTTTGGCTGCAATGTTCACACGCATAAGGTTTTTCACCAGTGTGGATGCGTAGGTGTGAACGAAGGGTGTCTTTATGAGTAAATTCTTTGTTGCAATGGTTACAAGAATGTGGTTTCTCTCCTGTATGAATGCGAAGGTGATTTTTGAGGCTTGTTTTTACAGCAAATTTTTGGTTGCAAATTTCACAAACGTATGGTTTCTCACCCGAGTGGGCATTTAGGTGACAGATGAGGTGAGATTTTTGAATAAAGCTTAAGTTGCAAAGATTACAAACAAACTGTTTTTCACCTGAGTGGGTACGTAGGTGACGGACGAGGTTGTTTTTTTGAGAAAAAGTTTTTTTGCAATGTTCACAAACATATGGTTTTTCACCTGTGTGGGTGAGTAAGTGTTTGGAAAGGCCAACTTTATGAAAACACTGTTGGTTACAGATTTTACACATGTATGTTTTATCACCAGTATGGATGAGATAGTGAACTTTGAGGTTACTTTTTCTACAATATTGTTTATTACATACATCACAAACATGTAATTTTCCTGCATCACACATGATCACTGTTATGTGCAATGAATAAAAAAAGTTTCAGAAAACACTTTTAAATGCGATAAGTAAATGCAATAAATGTAATTCAGGAAGCAAATTCAAATTTCAGTTCAATAGTTAGTTGATTACATCAGTAAACATTATTCAGGAAAACACTTTTAAATAGCTTTTAATGCAATAAGTGTAATTCAGGAAGCCAATTCAAATTTTAGTTCAATAGATTGTTGTTTACATCAGTAAACACTTTTCACGAAAACACTTTTAAGTAGCTTTAAATGCAATAAGTGTAATTCAGGAAGCCAAGAAGAAGGTTTCAGTTCAATAGTTAGTTGTTTGCATCAGTAAACACTTTGCAGGGTAACACTTTTAATATTTTGAGTGCAATAAATGTAATCCAAGACGAAAAGTCAAATTTTAGTTTAATAGTTTGTTGTTTACATCAACAAGAAAGAGTTGGTTGGTAGACATATTTTCAGGCTCAGACCCGCTTATAAACCTGCGTCAAGCACGGCTACAAGTACAAGTAAGACAGACACAACACACACACGTAGAGACAGTGGCTTGTCACCCCCAGAGGTAGATTTGGTATGGGAACTTGGAGGACTTGGTGACCACGACGGAATTTACGTGCACCCAGCACCAGTCACCATTAGCGTTCGTACCTATGGTTCGTACACGAGGGTCTTCGGAAGGCAGCGGGGCTCGAACTCGCAACCTCAGGGATGCCACTCCAAGACCTTACCGACTACCTTACATCAAAGAACAGAGGATACGATTCATTAAAAGAAAACCAAAAAATACATGTAAAATCAAAGGGATTGACAATAATTACCTAACACGAAATTCTAAAAAATTGTTTTATTTTATTTCAACAAAAAACGTGAAGTATTCTATTTAAAAGAGGAAGTTATAAGACGTTATTTGCTGTGTTTAAGCTTCTCACGGAAGGTTAGACATAGACACCCGGAAACGATTTACTACAAAACAAAACCGCTTATTCCGAAAAGTGTGTGGCCGGTGTCTCGTTTCGTAGATATTAAATTAAAATGTCGGATTTAACGTTTATAATTGTGATTTTAATTACATTTTCAGTAATAAATTTCTTTGATTTCATTTTTAAGGTAAGGATTTTAAAAAGCTTGGCATTTCTTTTTTCTAACTCTGACTCTTTCTGTTCAATCTTGAACGATCCGAAATATTTAAATTTTTATATGTAATAAAATCAAAATTTATGTTGCGTTAAATTTGCAGCGAAATACTAAAACTATGTGAAGCAAAAGGACATATATTATGCACCTTATTTGTATATACACTGCGAGGCCACTTTATTATAACCACCTGATAGTTTGGTACAGCTATGATATAATGGCCGGTCTGTTCATTGGCGAAGTTTAAAATTTAACGTAGGGTTTCTATACCCATCGAGTTGTATGAAATATGCATTGGAATGTTTACTATTTTGAGAATTTTCGTTGCTTGGGACAACGTAACGAAAATCGAGACTTGCCATTATATCTTAGCTGTTCCGATAGTTTTATGAAATCCATAACACTTGAAGCTGGAGGAAGCTGTATTATGGTTTGAGGTTTGTTTTCTTAGGATGGATCCTTTAATTCCTGGTAAACAACGTCTAAGCGTAAAGGGAAATTATGTATTACCGCATATTAATTACATCTTGATATGTTATAGGGGGAGGGGGGGCTGCTGATCCCAGTTGGTTAAGGCGTTTGCCTTGCATGCAGAAGGTCCCTAGTTCAGGTCCAGGCATCACCAAAATAACTGTCGACTTACAAACGACCCATGCAGCTCAAAATATCCTATAAATAATACCCCTTGTAGCGAGAATGGGTAGAGATTTACTGTATGGTCCCCCTTGGCGAACTTTCCAAAATCCCGCCAAAAGTCCATATTTTGGCGACTTTTTTTTAAAAACCATGGTTCAAAGAAATGATAGTATGGGAATATTTCTCATGAAAACTCAACCAACGGTCCGATAGGGTTGAAGGAAAACGTCATCGGTGCGAAGTCATTGAATTCGAATCTTCAGTCGAAGTCAGACAGGACAGGTTGCCAGAAAAAATTATTTATCTCCAAATCAAAAAAAATCGCGCCAAGGGGGACCGTACAGTAAATCTGATCCGCGAGAATGCACGTTAAATATGCTCCAAAGTTTCAACGCTGCATACAATGTCACCCTTAAGGGTTGTGTCGCATGCGCACTTAGGTGTCGTCTCCTCACTGCGTGGTTTTAAATTGTGACGCCATCGTCAATACTATTGCGTTGCTCTAGACGACAATAATTTAAACTAACCTAGCCTGGTAAACAACTTCTTAATGGCCTAAGGAATTTAAGTATTATTACAGATTAATCACATCTTGATATGTTAATGGTGAACCCTGTCGGGGATGGATACCTTCAGTAGGACAAAGCTCCTTGTCATAAATAGGACTGGATTTCTAAATAGGCTGTAGCCTAGAGCGGCGAATTTTTGGGGCGGCGAATTTTATGACCAATTAAAGCAGCATTCGGCATAAAAATATTATTATAAAGATACGAATACCTAAAAATGTACATGTTTTGACTTAGTTTGTATTTATTAAAATTCTTTTTAATTAATTAAAACTTCTTATAAAACTAATACCATTCCAACCCTTTCCGAAAGTGACGCCTATGTTTGCATGTATGCGCAAATAAATGTGGCCCCAGCGTAGAGATAGGAATGCCCTGAGATGCTTGGCGAGAAAAACTATTGAAGCCGTCTGAAAGCCTTCAAGTCGAAATAAAAAATTATTCAAGCGTACAATGGCTTCACTTGGTAAACCTGTTTTTGCATTGGCTGGATTAGCATCACATTAGAGCTACTCATTGGGCTATTGGTGAGTTCAGATCTTTTAGTGCGTAAGTGTGAGTTGATCAATGCGCAGGTGAAAAATGCAATTTTTTCGAATAATTATGCAAATTTTGTGTCTTGCAATCAATTTAGGTTTTTTAATAACAAAAACAGAAAAGTCTGATTCTTTAGGATAAATAACGTCCGAAATAATCGCTGGTGGTAACTTATTTTTCACAGCTGTACAAACCTTTGTTCCAACTAGCTTGTCAAACCGTTTCGTAGTTGACGGCAAATATTTATTGAAGCGATCAATAGCTTCACTTAGCAAACCTGATTTTTCACAGGTTTTTGACTTTTCAACAATTCTATCCTATTCCCATCTCCATAACGCGGCCACTTTTATTTGCGCCACCCTGTATATAGTAATATACCTTTTCTTATTATGACCTGCATTCTTTTTATTTCAGACTTGCATGTTCTTTCCATACATGAAGTTTCTTGAAGACAATGGAGTATCAATAAAACTATTTGGCATAGTTTGGGAAACTAAAAGATTTAACAGAAAATTTCAGCAGTTTACCCTTCGCCAACAATCATTTCTACGATCATGGTTTCAAGTTGGGGCAAATATATCGATGGTGTTAATCATACCTGCATTTTTTCTGGTATCTAAGGCATTCTGGCAGTCATTGCCTTTTGAACTAACCAAGGATGGTGTTGAAAAAGTCAACAAAGTAACTAGCACACACAACCTTAGCTCAACCTCCAACACACCAGTATTAGTGCCTATTGTAAGCAATCTTAAATATATTTATTTTAAATAGTTTATTTATAATTTTTTTTTACAGCAGGGCTGCTTTTTTGGCGAAATAGGCTTTTGCAGACTCGGCATAATCCCCAGAACTGAAAGCCATTTTTTTTGTGTTGCCCTCTTAGACGGCTCTCGGTACCAATTTTGATGCTCAGATAGCAATGAATCTGAGCTCTCTGTGGATGTTAAAGTATGCACAGATTTAATTTTGTAGAGAGAATCCAAGCCAAATGGGTCTCCAAGGATTTTTTTTTGAATGCCTCATAATCATATGACATGTTTGCCTACCATTTTCCCATCCTGAAAATCTGCAGACTAAGCCAGGGCTCGAACCCGCAATCTTGGGCTAAAGAGGCGGGCACGTAATACCTTACTGCCACGGAGCCAACTATTTATGAAACCTACGTACAATATTAATATTTTTTTACTTTTTTAACATATTCAGGAGGACTGTTAAGTTTTTGATATTTCAATACGATTCATCATTCCTTGATGTGAGAGTAATTTCTTTTTGTATAAATTGGGTACTATTAACAAAGAATTGTCTTTTCTGTGTTTTCCATTTCAAATTGAATTATATTTATTATGCAAAACAATAATAATTTAAAACAGAAAGGAATTGTTCCATTTATTTTGGACCCCTGAAGAACAGAACACTGTGCTACAATAGGATTTAACATTTTGGTAGCAGTTTGCAAACTGTGTGTTTTCAACTCCTATGATACAATAATGCTATGTTTATTGCAAGTAACTAAATTTAAGAGGCAAAACTATCTACTGCTGATAAGTAATTGCTGTAAAAGAAGTTTTTTTTGTGATTTATTGTGTATTTATTATTAAGTCTTTAACTATCGTACTATTATGATAATGCTATTTAAATTCTTCTATAAAGGCCATATTGCAACCTACATTTGAACTAATTTTGTTTCAGAATTTTTTTTTTGCACACATACCTCTTGTAAAATTTTTGGTTAAAACTTATGTTCTACATCTTGTTTATTCTTCGATATAATATTTATCCCTTTACATTATTTGTCATTGAAATAAAATATTTAAAAAACACATCTGTTGTGGGTTTCAGTTTTTATTAATATTATTCGTAACTAATTTATTTTTCATTTTAGAAAAAAATATATTTTAATGCTTGAGTTTATGGAATCTATACTAATTTGAACACCGATACTTTATTTTCTACTCCCTTTAGATTCCTGGTTTTACCTTGCCTCTCTCCCAAATTTATTACTATGCTGGAACTTTGTTTCTCTGTGTAGTATTCCATGAGCTGGGCCATGCCATTGCAGCTTGCAGGTATGTTAATAAGTTAGCTTTTGCTAATGCAGTATTAATAGTAGTGTGTGTTACTCTGTGACAAGCCTCATAAAAAATGTTAGAAATTAAAGAAATTTCGAAGTAATTTGTGATCCTGACTTAAGAACTGGGAGCAAATGCACATGTTCTAGCGTCATTTTTGAGAGAAAAATATTATATATTTTCTATTTATTCCCGTATTCTGGACGTCTACAGTGTCTATCTGGATAATCTTCAGATTGAAAGAGTAGCCTGCTTAGTTAAGTTTTCTAAAGTATTTCATTTTTAGGATAGCTGGAGTAAATTTTAGTTAGGCATACATAACTTTAGGATAGCAATACAGTTTCTAGATAATAGAGTTGCCTGAGCTTCTCAATTTTTTGATCGCCGCAACTGGGATTGTACGATCACGTACGATGTCAAGTTCGGCAATGTATAGCTTGCCAAAGTCTCTCAATATATACAGTCCCTGGATAAATTATTAGACACACTGTATTTTTTTTTAGTAATTTTATGTTTCTTAAGAGTTTTTATGCAATAATGGTATATTTAAACTACAAAATTATTGATTTATATTTAAAAGAATTGTTGTAGACTACATATTTGTATTTATACAAATATGGTACAATATCACCCGGTAATTAATATTTGACATGAAATCTTGCAGTGCGTCTAATAATTTGTCCAGGGACTGTAGATCGTCCAAGTTTCACAATTTATAGAATAGATAGCAGTTGTGCGGGGTAAAATTTCTGAGTTTTTTCAAGCCCTGACTTTAATGGATTAAGAATTCATGTTCATGATCAGATTGATCTTGAACATGAATTCTTAATCCATTATGACTATCCGATCCAGATTGATTCAGATGTTCATGATTTTTTACAGTTATTGATGTGATGTACATTACTTTTTGAAATGGTTTAAATTTTAATTTATTATATGTTTTCGTTTAGGGAGCAAATTTCACTTGATGCATGTGGTGTTGCTATTTATGGAATTGTCCCCATAGCATACGTCAAGTTGCCTACTGAACAGATGAAGAATTTATTACCGAAGCAATTGTTGAGGATATACAGTGCTGGCATTTGGCATAATTTGGTCTTAGCTTTCTTTGCACTTCTACTTATGTGGATAAGTCCAATTTTTTTGTCGTCAATCTTGCAGTTGAAGAAAGGAGTAACAGTGGTTAGCATTAAAAAAGTAAATAAAATATTAAAGAATATTTAAATTTCGAAAATTTTGGCGCAACTAATAACAATTCTTTTAGAATTGAATAATGCAGAAGACTGTCCAAAGCTGCTTTTAAAAAAGCTTGTTTCAAGAATTGGTATCCAGAACAGACTGTAATTGACATCAGGTGATGATAAATACATAATTGAAATTAATGTTCTCACTAGCACAGAATGGTTATTTTGATTGAAACCCGAGCAAAACTCTAAAATGCAACCTTAAATAACCCTTGCCAAATTAGTATTGGAGAAATGTAAAATTATTATCAGACTCAATTTATGAAAATTGTTTATGTGGTTAGTCTTAAAATTTATTTAAACTTTATTCCAATTTTGAATGTTTCAGCAAAGTTTGAAAAGAATCCTTTTAATCGTCATTGGTGTTAATTTTACATGCAAGCTTGTCTGTAGTGCTGGACTTACTAATCAAATTTCATACTTTTCCTTTTTTTTATGTTTCCTGTTTGTAAACTAAAAGGTCAGAAACGTCAAGTACAGGCGAAAAACCCCTTCATCGACTGGGAATCTCCCCGTATTGAAGTCTGTTTGGCGAGTAGTGGAGATCGGAAGCCGATGGTTCTTCTTCTGCTGTAAGCGTCAGACTAGTGTCTGGCGTGAATCTCGATCATAGAGATAGTAAACCCATGCACCACATGATAACAACCAAGGCAAAACTGGTTTCTCACAAGGGGGAACATCAGTTTCAGCAATGACTCTATCTTCGCCAAGCAGACATGACACAGACAGATTCCCAGTCGATATGAAAGGGTTCTTCCCCTGTACTTTCAAATATTTTAGACCTAGATCATATTTTTTCCTTAAATTAAAAATTATTCACATTTTAGCTTCCACACTACGTTTATAACGCAAAAAGTGGAAGGTATAATAATCATTCAGTCAGTCCGTCTGTCTGTCTGCCGTCACCCACTTTCATATCCCAAACTACAAATGCTACGGACATGTGTGATACATAAAAAAATTCAGCTCATCGAAAATAGAATAAATTGAAAATTTCAGAAAAGAATTCGAATTCAAAGTACTTCAATTATTTAAAAAAAACCTGCAAAATTAAATGCTCATTTAAAAAGCATAGGAAGCCATTTTTATTAGAATTTAATCACCAGTGCCATTCGCAACAATCGCTCGAGAAACTTTAATTCTTTTAGACAATAAATTAAAATAAATTTATTTTTGCGACATCGATCAGTTTGAAATGACGTCAAATATATTTCACTACGAGATTCTTTGTATGTTGATATGAAATGTTTTCATTCTATTTAAAAGTGAGGAATATTACATATTTATTCTTTGAAATATAAATTAATTTTTGCAAACGATCAGTAATAATTATTGAGTTTTTGAAATAAAATAAATGACACTAGCCAAATTTAGCATTAAATGTTTAATATAGAATTAATGCCGTGTTTGGTGCCTTTTTACCTGTTAAACATAACTGTTGTGTGGAAGCAGGTTAAGTGACAGATTCTGTTACAAACCTACTTGTTATCGTTCTAGGATTCATCTATTGGTCAGGTCGGAGGATTAGCTGTAAATGACGAAATATTTAACATAAGTGGCTGCGAAGTAAAAGACACTACATCTTGGGAAGACTGCTTAAAAAAGTTGCATACTGCAAATAATCAAGGATTCTGCACTTCAATCAATTTTATTAAGTCGAAGAATATTGCCATTAAAAGTAATTGCATTTTTAAAGTGTTTATCATTTTAATACAAGAACCACATGATTGTATTGGTCAAATCGAATAGAACTGCCAATTGAAATTTGTTGGTTATTGTATTTTTGTGTTTTAGATGTATTCCACGTTTGATAAAATACATTAGGATCTAATTATCCAAATCCAATATATTTGAGACTGAATGTAGGTTGCATAATCAAAAATTCTGGATAATAGAAAATTTTCAATTAGATAGTTTTGAGAATGGATTATAAAATTGTAATTGTAAAAATGCCCACTTTCTTTCATTCTGTTGAGGTGAATATAACATTGGCTAAATATTTCAGTTTAATTTTTCTTGAGCTCTGCATTAAAAATTAGATTAAAAAAGATGTGCTTGTATAAAGTAAAAGTATAAAAGGTAACACAAGATAATTTAATAAAACAGAAAAACAAGTTTGACCTTAGTCACATCAATCAGATATTATTATTTTATTATAACAATTTTTTTTAAAATAGAACTAATTTCCTTATAACAAATTTTATATACTGTTATTCACATTGATTATTTTTTTATACTCTTAAAAATCAGATATGTTAAACTTTTTTTAAAGCATTTTGCAAAGAACTGCTTCCTTTTATTTTTTGCTTTAATTTTTGACTGGATGTTGAACATTCAGAAAATTTCTTCAACTTTGCGCATTAAACATAAGGGGATTCACGAAGGAAACAACATAGATTATTGACGCAAATAGTTGTATAAATAATAGTACAGTAAACTCCTGATTATCCGCGGAATTGGGTGGCGGGGCATCCGCGGATAAGCGAATTCACAGATAATCCGCAAAAGTAAAGAAAATATAATGAAATAACAGAAAATTAGTAAAGAAATAAAATAGGGATCATAAATTTTAATAAAGCTGCATCAAGTTCTTCTGCTGGCTGTCATAGTTTTTTTTCAAAGAGGTCCGATGTGAATGCAAATTGAAAGAGTTTATTCTTTTGCTTCAAAATGTCTCTCACTGTTCTTATTTTAATGCATTCCTGGTTCTTATAATGTATTCTTAGTATTTATATGTATTCATCTTTCTTTGAATGTGTTCGTCAATCTAGAAAGGAATTCGTAGTTCAAAAAAAAGTTTTGAAACGGATAAATTTCATTTCTCTGCGTTTTGTTAAATTATTATTTTTGCTGGGGGAAAAAAGGTAGGGAGATCGTGGCCCGCGGATAATCCGCAAATCGTATAATCCATCCGCGGCTAATCGGGAGTTTACTGTATTTGTTGGTACAAATTGTACATGCTTCTGCGAGTCTCAAAATGCTTGCCTTCTTCAGAAAAGTACACAACACAAACTAACAGTCAACTGCTCGAAGCTGTGAAACATATCTTTAAAAGGGGTGTAGAGGGAGCGGGGGAATTGCGTAGGAGAAACGAAACGTTATTCTGTTACTATGAGGCTTTTCATAATGGCTACTAACATACAAATAAACTATTTGCACCAACAATCTACGTTATTTCCTTCATGAATCCTCTCAAGGTGTTGAATGTTTAGTAATTTCTATTCATTTTATATTTAATAGATATGACGGCTAATGCATGCTGCCCAAATTTAGATGAGAACCTGTGCTTCCAAGCCATAAATACAGAAGTCGGTATTGTTAATACATGCTTTATTTTTATTTATCTCCTTCACATATATTCTACATATAAAAAGATTTTTCAAATAAATATATATAGTAAAAGTATGTTTTGCGATTTCATCTAAAAATTGTTTTTCTTAATGGATTTTCATGCTGAAAATCAAAATTAAAACTACTTTTAACTGACAATTGACTTTCTAGCCCTAATAGCATTGTTTCTCGAAATTTGCTTAATCGGTCATCGATCGCTTATCAGATTTAGCAAAAACTCACCGGTGATCAAAATTCGATCAACGTACATTTCATCGGAAAATTATGACGAATCGATAAGAAACCGAAAAATTTGGCTTTTATAATTTAGTACATACAAATTGCGTTAAATTTTTTTCGAAAACTTCATTTCCAAAAAATATCATGTTCAAACTGGTAATAGTTATTTTTCATTTACTTACACACAACATTTTTAATTCTGCGCAAAGATAAATATTTTTACTGTGTGATAACTTATTTCTTTTATTTACTTAGAAATTAATTTTTAACTTTTGTTTGCCATGATTAAATTTTGAAAAACTTAAATAAAATAGATTTTTGAATAAATATTATAAATCAAAAAACTTTTCAATACGCAAGTTACCACATAGTCAATACGTAAGTTATTTTGAAATTTAACATATTTCTATTAGTGTTGTTAACTTAAATAAAGTAATATTTAAAAGGAATTTGCAACCTGCAAAAGAAAAATCAAAATTAAAATTTCTTAATCAAAAACATAAACTTCTTTAACAAACATCCTTCTGATCTTTTTAATTACACACAAACACACTACAAACTTCCATGACCGTGAAGACTAATGCGCAGTTCCTCGTTGCAAGGCAAAAGCTCGGAGCCCGAGATTGATGGTTTTGTCCATCTTCTGATGTTCAGGATTCACCATCATATACCGTTAATGCCGGTTTGAATATTACTTGGCCAACAGAAAAAAAGCAGTGGCGCCAGTGGCATGGATTTTTATCGGAAAGTGTACGAAATTCTATCGGACGCTGAGATTTCGATTACTACTCATAGGATTCTTATCGATTTCTTCTTGACATTTGGTCGGAATTTCATCGGTAAAACTCATCGTAGGCTGTTTGATTGAGAGGACATAACCGATGAGTTATCGACATAATGGGCAAATTTCGATGAAAATCCGAAATTCGAATTCTCACCGGCGAACAATGAAATTTTTTTTATCGGTCGATGAAAAATTGCTACTGGGGGGTATATTCAAAATGATTCCCTTGAAACTTAATAAGCTGAATGTTACATAAAATAGATGCAATTATGGAAATATTAAAAATATTTTTTAAAAATTAATCATTAGTCATTTGAATAGTTTCAAAAATATACATCAATATATTAATATATTATCTTTTGTATTTTTGGTTTTAAATTAAATTATTAAAAAAAAATTTAATTTATTAAAAAAAAATAAGTATTTTACAATAAGGGCAAAATTTTTTCAAAGTAAACTTTTTCTGAAAAATTCAAAATTACAGTACATACACATATTATACCTCATTTTAAAGGTAAAAGCTTGAAGATTTTGAATATTGGTTTAAAATTTTTATATGTTTAGTATTTTTTGATTGTCAGGCACATGTTTAGACCTGTGTCTGTCAGTCAGAATTGGGCAGTGCACAACAGTGATAGAAAAGACTATAATTAAATGGGAAAATTATATTGAATTTTTGTTTCTCTTGACATGTTTTATTTGCATTATAGTTAGGTGATCCAATTTTGATAAAAAGATTTTTTGAAACATGTTTGGTATTGTTAAAATGTTCCTGTGAATTTTTTCTGGCTTTTCGTGGTACGTCCGTTACTATTTTTAGCTTATATTAATGCCACAACTTTATTTTTGGAGATAAAAACTTCCTGCTTTGGATTTACTTATTGTTTGACTTGAGTAACATTATGCATCATAAAGAAATAAAATATAAAAATAATAAATATTATTTGGTAAATTATTGGTAACGGACGTACCAGTACGTCCGTTACCGAAATCATAATTTTTCAAAACTTAAACTTTCCTTTAATAATACTAAGTAAAAAGAATTTTCATGGTTCCCTAATTCAGAAAACTTGACTATTTATTAGATTTTCATGTTATTTAAGTATAAAAAAGGTTAGAAACTAAAAATAACATTATTTTATAAGTACCCCGACATATTTTATGTCTTAAGCTTTTTACTTGTGCAATAATATATATTTTTTTATTAAATTATCTTTGTTTTGTTTTAAATTTTTTAACACCATATTTTGACAACAGTTTGGTTTTTATTTTCCCACGTATTTAGCTACCAAACAATAGCAGCATTAGTGTAGTGGAAACAAATAAACAAATTAGCCGTCTAGTGATTAGCTTGTGTCCAAGTGTTAACATTAAATCTGTCTGTTTAAAAGTGTCTGGTTTTAAATTTTAAAGATAATTAGCTGGTTTAGCAGTAAAATTTAGATACATTTAAATATGCCTCTGACAGCAAAGGAGAAATAAAGAAGATATAGTTAACACAGAAAACAGACTGGACACCAAGAACAATATTAAGGAAAAGGACAGACTTAGGAAAATGAAGGCTAAGAATGATATGAAAATGAAATACTCCAAAAGAAAATTGCAAAACTACAAAAAAATGTAGAATGACAGAATTAAATTAGTGCAAGTTAGAAATCAAAAGCAAAAGTTGTTCAAAATCTGAATAATGGAATGGAAGCAAAGCCAAAGAAAGTAGTAGTAGATTTGCTTCTTATAAATCACCTCAAGCCCTGGGCAAGGCAGTTAAGAGAGCACAAAGAAAATTTGCCAAAATATCCTAGAAAACAGAAATCTGTAGTAAATACAATTGCGAAGTCGGTAGGCTGTTGTTTGTGATAATTTCGATTAAAAAAAATCTGTTAACCGAGATACAAAGTGTGCATGGGCTAATTCCTAATTTACTTCGTTTACTGGGTATGCATGGATTAAAAAAAATGAAGGTAAGAGTTATGTTCTAGTTTCTGAGTGATTAGATCACACAAAAATCAGCATATTTGCCTGCATAAATATCCAGTCATCACATCGAATCTACAAGTTCCATTCTAGTGTCCTAATTTTCTTAAATGTTTACGTTTTTATTTCTTTTTCATGTATACTTTTAATTTTATAAAAATATGTTGCTTTTTTGAAACTTGAAAGTCAGCATATAAATATTGTTCAAATGTACATTAATAATTTCATTGTCAATAAGACAATAAATCATTAAAAATTGAAAAATTTAATAAGAGTTAATTTAAGGTAATTTAAAGTATAATTACATTATATTAAAAAAAGATTTATAAAAAAATAGTATTTTTGTTCAAATAGATATGTTTTCAATAAGAACATTCGGAAGAGGTACGTCCGTTACCATTGATGGTACGTCCGTTACCGATACAAAATAATTTTTTTAATTAACATTAAATAGCCTTTAAATTTTTTTTTATTGTTTTAAAAACTTAACATCTTTAAATAATTGAAAAAAATTACATTAATCATTGAGATTTACCAAATCAGAGGATTTAAGCTTTAATTAACATGCTTGCGTAACTCATGTCCAAAAAAGGTACGTCCGTTACCATGGCTAAAAATTCCTGCACTGTTAAAGCAATTTCACTATTGAAATCGAATTGTACATCATGTGATAGATAATTTTTTCCTCTTTTTAACCATACCCAAATTGTTAAGTTAAATTTATAACTGATCAGTAAAACATTTAAAACAATTATTATAATTCCTACAAAAGGTACGTCCGTTACTTTAATTTTGCCCATAAGCATATATGTGAAAGAAATCATATTTCTAAAGTGCACTTTTTTCAGATAAAATTTTGCTTACCTGGTCGACAAGTAGCAGAAAAGGCAAATATATGTCATAGTAAGAATGATTGTGGAGATGACTTATGTTTAGTTCCAGTTTTTCCCACTTTGAACACTAAATTGTCGAGAATACAAAGAACTAACAAGATTTCAGTGATATATATTGGCTACATTCCCGAGTTGAAATATTCAGGTATGAAAATCAATATAATTCTTTTTCTAAATATAACTTAATGCATGAGAGGATTCATGAAATAAATAACAGATTATTGCCGCAAATAGTATATCTGTTGGTACCTATTTACATGTTTTAAATCTTCAGTCGGTACACATTCTTGGGAGTTAAATCACTGTTTTAATTTTGGTTAAACCTTCTAGCATTGGGAAACTCGACTTTTACAAAGCTTACCATATTCTTAAAAACCATATTAACTTAGTTAATTCAACCAGCATGCCAGAGTTCTCCCCAATTTGGGAAAGCCTCATAGCAACCGAATAACATTTCGTTTCTCCCACTCATTATCCCCCTCCCTCTACAACCCTTTCCAGTTATCATTTTTCATAGCTTCACATCATCGGCTGTTTGTGTTGTGTGTCTTTCTGATGAATGGGAGCGTTTTTGTAAACGTATCCTATAGCTAAACTAATAGTTTCCTTGCAAAGAGGCCACGACCATGGGCGGAGCTATAAAACGCGCGGAGCAATTAGATGAAGAGAAAATTTCATCCGTTTTATTTTGTCTTTATTTGATTGCTCTGCGCGTTTCATAGCTCCGCCCATGGTCGTGGCTTCTGTGCGAGGAAACTATGAGTTTAACTATAAACACAAAATTTTGTATCAACAAATAAACTATTTGCCCCAATAATCTACGTTGTTTACTTCATGAATCCTCTCATGTACCATGCACAAAGTTAAAGATATTTTCTGAATATAACTTAATGCATTGATGGCCAGCAATAAGATGTCCCCTTTTGATTTTCTAAATGCCAATTTTATTATTATCCTGAACCTCAAACTTAATTTTATTTTGCAAAAATGAAGTTAAGCTTTTTTTTATTTTAAAGAACTGGTTGTAATTACAATATGTTCTTGGCAACCTTCGAAAGAAAAAAAGATAGAAGTTTGATTGCTTTGTGGATTTTTTAGTATATATTTCAATACTTTTTAGTACTTAACATTGTTTTTCTTAACATATATTCACTTTGATCAAGTTACTGAAAATTCTGACTTACTTCCTTATTAATATTACTTATACTATTAGTTTTACTTATTACTTACAATGAATCAAAAATGTATTTTTTTTAAATAATGAATTTCTTAGTTTCAGTTAGCAATTGGACTACAAAAATTAAAATATTGCCAGTTCGTTTTGTGGACATGTTTGAAACTTTCCTGGTGTATCCTTTAGAAATTTCTAATTAAGTTCATAAAATCTTTTTATAAAAAAACACTTGCCAAACATTGCATTTTATTATAATTTAATATTATATTATTTTATTATGATTTTCTATTTCTATTAATTTTCTTTATTAACAAATAAATATTCTTTACTCGTTAAATTTATTTGCAGTTCTAAAAATATATTGGTTAACTTGCTTGCTCACGAATGGAAGCAAAAATGTTGTTGAATGATTGATTTTGGCTTTTAGAAGTGTAAATCATAGCTGAATGCTATGTTTAGCGATTTATTTTTAATGGGTATAAATTTTGTGTAGTAACTGTTGTAGATGACATTTACTGTTATGAGCCTATTTGTTTCCAAGTAAGTAATTAAATAACAGGAAAGTAGGCTATTTTAGTTCTTTTACAACTTCTTGTTTCTTACTTGCATGCATATTTCTATTGTTTCTTGCTATCCTTAACTATTTTAACAGATACATTGTTACATTCTCAACTGGCCTTGCAATCATGAATTTGATACCATGTTTTGGCCTTGATGGAGCACATTTGATAGACGTTATTATTCATTTGTACTTTTCAAATATTATACCAACTTACGAACACCGAAAGTTGGTTATTAACATTTTGAATTTCCTAGGCTTGTTTATATCTTTAGGTGCTGTAATATATGGTGTTATGAAATATGTTTATTAGCTTTAATATTCACATATGTACATATATGTATATAAAACTCCTCGGCGCAACAGCCCATTACTGGGCCAAGGCCTGCCGTGCCCATTTCAGCTTTCTTGACCTAGGGCTCTGGGGTGCTAGAGGCATATGTTCCGGTAAGGTGGTCAGCCTCACGTGGACCCCCAGTGTTTAGTTCCCAAGCATGCTTGGTACCCATTTTATCGACCCACTCTAGGGATGAAAAGATGGGTCAACCTCGTCCAATCCGGAATTCGATCCCCGGACCTGTGGCGTGGCAATGCGAAGCACTACCACTAAGCCACTGGGCCTTCATATATGTATATAGACTTTAATAAAATTTACTATAATTTTTTTAATTGTATTGTGTTTTATGTACATGATTTAGCAAAAATAAATAATGTAATTTTATAATGTACCAAAAATTCTTATTTTTTTAAAAGTTAAATCAAAGCATCAATATTTTCACATAAATGTTAAATGAAAGAACCTTATACCGTTATAGGGGGTAATGTTTGATAATTGTTTCTGGTAAAACCCGTGGGCAATTTTTTAACGAAATGTATTTTACTCTTAAATGTATGAAAACATTTATATCATTACCTTTTACTATTTAAACTTAAACAATTTACCGTATGGTTTATTCCACGTAAAAACATACTACAAGTGAATTTTAAAAATATTTTTTATTCCAGTTGAAACTTTTATATGGAATTTAGAAAAGTTCGAATTGTAAAAAAATTACATAAAAAACTATCATTGTTTTTATTTGTGGCAACACTGAAGTTTCGAAGTGGCTGCTTTTTTTGAAAGCATGGGTTATGGTTTTTCATCCTTTTTAATTCTTGAATTTAAAGTGTTAAGTATTATTTTTATCAGATTTTTTGGTAAAATTATTAAAACACACTATAATAACTTAACTATCTTAAAAACACATTTTTATTCAGCATTTATAAATAAAAGTTAATTAAAAAGATAAAATCCCCTGTTTTGGCTGTAGTGTAAGTCACGAAAAGATATAAAAGTTTCTATAACTATTTAAAATAAAGCTTTGCTTCAAATTTTTTAAAGATATATCTTTTTAAGATATTTTCTTTTTATATTAACCTCTGTGTAATTCCACATATTTAAAACTTAAATTAAAAGCATTTTCTCGATTTATAAAACATTTTAACTTTGTAGTCTCAGTCACAACTTCTGTTTGAATTATATGTTGTGGATAAGCTATAATATTTGTCGATTACTTATAATTTGTTAAATTTGAATTAAGATGGCTAAATCAGCAGTTGAAAGAAAGATAGAGCAAAGAGAAAAACTTTAAGATGTGGTAAATTTCAAAACTATTAAGAAAATAAAAGCAAATACCACTTTAAGGGAAAACTCTTCAATTAAAAGTATTCCACCTCCATTGCAATGTTCCAACCGTGTGACAACATTGAGTGGTAATTGTCTTCCACCAGTCATAGTCAGTTCATGCTTCAGCTTTGCCTTCAGTCATGGTAAAGGATCAATTGATGGACTTGGTGATACAATGAAGAGGGGATAAAAGAAATCACACTTTCCAGGAAAATTGACCCACATTTTGCTGAATATTTCTTCACTTTGCATAAGAAATCTGCCCAAACACAAATACTGCTGTATTTTTCTGACAACTGTGTGAAAGGGCGAAATCGGTAGATTAAATGATATTTGCTCATTAAAAGGAAAATAATTATTTCCGATTCCTGACACTCAATAATTGCACTGTATTTTAAAATTAAACAAATACCTACTTAAAATTGCCAATGTTTATTAAATCCCCCAAAATACAACACGACTGATTTAACAAATGGTAGTAATTGAAAAAGTAAATACCTCCCAACAAAATTCTGAAAACGAAATTGATGCTGGAAATCGGGCTTGATTTCCTTTTGTAGGAAAAATTATCATTAAATATTTTTTGGGGCAAATGTTAAATAAAGATGCTTATTCAATAAGAGTGAAACATCTGCAATGGTAGGGAAGTCTTTTGCGTGGCCTGAGAAGGAAGATTTTTCAGACATTGCTATTGAAGAATGAATTAAGAAATTACCAGAAAACAACTTTGGTGGACGTTGTGTAACTTTTACTAACTATATGATTTTACCATGTATACAATTCTTTACTTACCATGTTCAAAATTATTTACACACGTTATGTTATTATTACCTTAATTTCCATATATGTGATGAAATTCACATGATGTAGTGTAAGTCACAAATTGAATGTAGTGTAAGTCACACACAAAAATATTAATACATTATTTTCTTTGATAGTTCAACACTTGTTTGTGATTAATTTTTGAGGCTTTAAACCTTATGCTTAAAATAAGCACTGGTAGAATGTTAATTTACTGCGCTATGAAGAAGAAATTTGAGTTTTGAATGATAACCAAAAGTCGGGTTCTTTTTAGGTAGTGTAAGACACGTTATGGCATTTTGATTATTTTTTTAGCAATGTACTAAATGAAAAATGTTTTTACAGATTGTTAAAAATACTGTATGTTCAGGAGTAAACTGACATAGAATATTTTTTTAAAAAAAATATAAGATAATTATGAACTATGCAAACAATATTTGTTAATTTGTCAAATGTAGTGTAAGTCACGCATGGAATTGCCCCATATACATATTTTTTTTAATATCTGTTACAATCTATAGTTTTCAATATATTTAAGTGTATAGGGGAGGGGAGGGTAAAATGGGTCTTGGGGAAAAATGGGTCACTTTATAAATATCCCAATGTAAATTAATATAGAATTAATTTTTCTAAACCATTTTTCTAAATAATGTTTTAATAGGTGTTGGAAACATATTTCATAAGAAAAAAAGTTTATTTTCATGTGAATCTGGCTACCAGAAAGAATCCTTTTAGAAGCAGTAAAATGTGGTGAACAAACCATATGGCTTTCTAACTTCTGAAAAAACATTTCAATCTTGCACTGCAATTTATTTATATCATAGAAGTACTTACTAGGCAACACCTCAACACAATCAGGTAAGAAAAATATTGATTTTCCTTTTTATTATTTCACTTTACTTTGGATAGTTTAAAATAATTGTCATAGTTAGGTTAGTGATTTTGTTAGTTCTGATAGGTAGTGCAGAGTTTTGTTTAAATGTAAATAATTTTATTATTTATTTTCTATAAATTTAATGTTTAATTGTTGCATTTAAACTGTGTTAGGCTCTTTTCTTTACGTTGACTTTAAAGGTGCAGGATTGTTTCCTCCTGATAGAAAAGCAGTAGAACACAGGATTGTGTTGACTGAAAGAGTCGCTGATCAGCCGGATGTCTCATCATTAAACGCAGTTATATTACATGATCCAGCTATTTCAGATGATAAAGCCGTTCTTTCTTGTTCAATACCAGCTGCATCAAATACAATTTCCACCCAGCCTTCCTGTTCAACACCAGCATGTCGGATACTGTTGCAGCGCTTAGTTTAATTCAACAAGCCAATCTTTTATCTTCTCTAATTAAAGATATCAAATGTGCTATCCTGACACTCTGTCACCTATGCCATTAAATCTTACGAAGGCAGCAATAGCCAACTTTTCAAAGAGAAGAAAAATAGTTTTACATAAAGCTGGGGAAGTAATGATAGAAGCCGATGTGACGGAGCGTTTAAAAGAAGGATTTTAACGAATGGTAAAGAAAAACAAGAAAATTAAGAATTTGGATTTTCTTTCAAAACCTAAACGAAAGAAATCATAGTAAAAAAACAAAGTGATCTAAACCCAAGATTTTGGATGATAGCTTTTGATAAGAAAATGGAAGGTTGTTGGGCACGAGGGAAAGGAGTTAAAAAAATGTGAGTTGATCAAATCACACTTATTGATGCGGACACAATACACCCCGCTATGCATAAAGGCATGTCCGAAGCAGTCGGAATCAGAGGCTTTTTCCCTAAATTTTATTCATGTCTGAAGAACAAAGGGAATTATTTAATTTATAAATATTTCAGCTGATCTGAATAATAATTGTTATTTTCTATACCAGGTCTCTGTTTGATATCCAGAATGCAATACACCCCACTATGCACAGAAGTATGGCCGAAATACTTCATGTTTTATATAGTTTTTTCATTAAGCCTTACAGAACCTTGATTTCTAGTGGTTTTAATATAAGTCGGTTTGATTTGATATCCAGAATGTCATACACCTCGCCATGGGCTATTTCCGTAAACTTTATATCTGCTGTATCGGAGATCGAGATGAACATTTGTAGCATCGACGCGAAGCGTCTTTTCTACACATCGAAATAGTCCTAATAGCAATAACTTTAGTGGTTCAAAAATGAGCATAAGCTCAAAATAGTTCGAATGTTGCGGCATCCAACTTGGAGCCGTCTATAGGCACTCTATGGGGAGAGTAGCTCTAGCATGGCTGCCATCTTTGCGGCCTTGTCGGTAGCTGCACTGATCTTGCAACTTTGCCGAGGAAGAAGGGACATCTCCGAAAATTTCGGTAATAGATGTCTTTAGGGTCATCATATCTGCTGTATAAAAAGAGCGATTCAATTTATATTACAACCAAGCAGAATAATAATTAGTGGTTGCAAAATATGGGAATTAATCAATTTGACATAACTGCATCAAGTCTTAGAAAACCACTAACTTTTTTTTATTACAAAATCATTTGTAATAAAAATTCCTGTAAACCTTTTCTATATTTATTTATACACACAAAGCTAAAAACAATTTTTTTTTAAAATTCTGCCGTGGGCGGGTAAACTGCATCATCTAGACTAATGACTTGAATTGTTGTTGTAAGCACTAAATAGCTAACGTGCAAAAACATAATATTAACAGACTGATTTTTCACGGCAAAAATGGTTCAATTTCTTGTCGTGGTTACTGCAGTCCACCTGCTCGCGGCAGAATGAATAAGCTATTTAACAGCTCAAACGTATGCTGAATTCACTTGTTGTAAACTTTATCGCTTAGAGTCAGCTGAACTTATAATCGGCTAAAGTATCCCATAATGACACCAAAATAGATAAAGCGTCAAATCCGATGAGCCAGTGCGGATGACATCAACTAAAGCTAGCTACAGGGTGTCCAGAAAAGGACTCCCTGTTTTCAAAAATTAATAAAAAAGAAATGGATAGAGATATTAACACAATTCTTGCAGAAAACGAATTAGTCATGTCTGGAATTTGATATGGAACACTTTATTATGTTAGTTATGTTTATTACGTTATTATGTTATTACACTTTATTATGTTCAATT
This sequence comes from Oedothorax gibbosus, assembly GCA_019343175.1. Lineage (NCBI taxonomy): Eukaryota > Metazoa > Arthropoda > Arachnida > Araneae > Linyphiidae > Oedothorax > Oedothorax gibbosus. Next base: position 19,086,754 of record CM033275.1, on the reverse strand, counting down.
TAACCGACAGATGGCGCGGTAATACCGTGTTTTGGCTGTATGAAAGAACTAGGCATGCGTATATACCGAAAAGGACACGTGTTCAGAAATGTTCAGTAGCTTTCAGTTCAGGGAAAGCAGCAATAGTTATTGCGTGGAATCCAACACATGGTATTGCAGCGCCATCTGTAGGTTAAATTGAACATATTAAAGTTTAATAACATATAATAACGTAATAAACATAACTAACATAATAAAGTGTTCCATATCAAATTCCAGACATGACTCATTCGTTTCTGCAAGAATTGTGTTAATATCTCAATCCATTTCTTTTTTATTAATTTTTGAAAACAGGGAGTCCTTTTCTGGACACCCTGTAGCAACCCGACATAGATTTTTTATTCTTCCACAAGGAGTAAACCTACTCGCTCTAGAGGCCTCTAACTCGCTCGGGTTAGTTTATGGCTTTTTACTATGATAATAGATGGCAGCAGTATATAACCAAAAAGGTGTAATGGAGTTCCTCAAAATTTGCAATTATTCTCATTTCTGTAAAAACAACACTTTTTGTTACAATGCATATGTTACCTTTAAATTTAAATGCATTTAGTGGTAATTGACAGTAGAGTAGTGTTACACATCCTTAGTTTTGTCTTGAAATGACCAGCATTTTAGTACACTTTTTATCGGTTTTAGAATAATTGCTATACAAGTCATTTTTGCAGATAAGCATTCCATCATCCTGTGGTACTACGATTGTGAGAGTTAAAATTTTGTGTTTTTTTTACAACAAAGGATTTCATAATAAAATAAAAAGCGTTTCGTAGTTTATGAATTATATTTAAAATTAATGATATATATAATAACTAATACAATATTAATGATATATATCGGAATTTTAATGTCACCTCAACTTCTGATGCCAATTAAACTTAACCAATTGAATTGTAATTAACATTCGATACAGTTAGCTTAACATGGAAAACAGCTTATAACTACCTTCCTCATAATTACTTCAAAATTGAGTAGTTATGAACTATATATGTTAATTTCAATTATTATATCGAATATTCAGTAAAACAATTAGTGGTACTCAAAACAATCATATTTTTTGTTTTAAGATAATTGAAGAGCTTAGTGGAAGAACGTGTTAAGTGACAAAAAGGTGAAAACAAGAAAATGAGCTTCAAAGTTTTTAGTTTGTACTCAGATCTGTCGAAAACGGTAGTACTTGCAAACTGTAAAAATATACTCTTAAAGCTTAAGAAAAAATGGAAATCTTTTATTGGTAACACAATCTGACTTCATCCACACAATATTTGCGATCAATAGGAAAAAACACATCAAACACATCACTTAATTCTATATTCAACATTTGCGCGACAAATTGAGCTAGCTTCATTTTTTTTCTTTAGAAAACTCATTAATTATTCCTTATAGTTAAAAAAAATTTAATTATGCTGCATATAGCAAAATTAGAACAATATATAACCTTCAACGCCTAACTGCACCGAATGATTTTAGATACCATTTAAAAACAAAATAACAACAACAAAAAACCTTTTCAAAAGAAATAAATAGTATTAAATTAAATGCCGTTATCCATCAATAAATGCTGAATTGTAAATGAAAAATTATGTTTTTATAACAACGTGCAAAAAAGTTGACCTTTTTAGCCTACTTTTCTTTTTTTAATTCGAAAGAATTAAAAAAATAAAAAAGTAGGTATTGACATGCGGTCGATGTCCGTCTGTCCGTCTGTCTGTCTGTCCGTCCGTACCCCCCTTCCAAAATCGGTTCTAATCATCGGATCTTAAAAATTCTTTTTTTGTTAGAAAGCTATAACCTCAGATACCCAACTTTCATACTTTTTGTCCGTCTGTCTGTACGTCCGGACGGACATAAATCTACTATCTGTCGGCGAATTTCCCATTGAATTAGCATTGAAATTCAATTTTAAGTCATTTAAATCACTGTAGGTATTGAAATGCGGTTGATGTCCATCTGTCTGTCTGTTCGTATTTCTGTCTGTTCGTATGTCTGTCCGCCTGTCTGTCCGCCTGTCTGTCCGTTTGTCTGTCTGTCTGTACCCCCCTTCCAAAATCGGTTCTAATCATTGGATCTTAAAAATTCTTTCTTTGTTAGAAAGCTATGACCTCAGATACCCAACTTTCATACTTTTTGTCCGTCTGTCTGTACGTCCGGACGGACATAAATCTACTATCTGTCGGCGAATTTCCCATTGAATTAGCATTGAAATTCAATTTTAAGTCATTTAAATCACTGTAGGTATTGAAATGCGGTTGATATCCATCTGTCTGTCTGTTCGTATGTCTGTCCGCCTGTCTGTCCGTTTGTCTGTCTGTCTGTACCCCCCTTCCAAAATCGGTTCTAATCATCGGATCTTAAAAATTCTTTTTTTTGTTAGAAAGCTATGACCTCAGATACCCAACTTTCATACTTTTTGTCCGTCTGTCTGTACGTCCGGACGGACATAAATCTACTATCTGTCGGCGAATTTCCCATTGAATTAGCATTGAAATTCAATTTTGAGTCATTTAAATCACTGTTGCCAAATCAACAATGGCATGAGAAACTTTATTTAAACATATTTGAAGCAAAATAATATTTTCATGAATCAGTTTGGAATGACGTCATAAAATGTAGAACAATTTGATTCTTTGATTATTCATTAATTATCTGTTGAAGTAGCAGGAACGTTCAGTCTCATAATCTTTTGTTGGAAAATAAAGTTATAAAAGTCTATTTGGTTAAGTTAAATCATCTTAAATAAATTATAAGGACCTCCAGAACAACACATCTTCACACACAGGTAGTTTTATTCGAAGAGTTGCCAACGATGTTACAAGAATATTAAGACGTGATTAAGTCACGCCCAGTTGATAATTAAAGTGGTGCTGCCATCTATATAATATTAATGCAAACACTAAGTAAATATACTATAAACAATTTGTATTGGTTACACATTTCAACATTATCTACCAAGAAAGCGGCAAGGCATACTTTAGCATGCAATTATGCTTAGTTTTAATTTACATTTCTTATTTTTTAATGCAGTTCGGAGTAGTTTCATTACTTTTGTTATTAATAAATATTTATTCTTCGAACTACAAATAAATCACGAGCAGATGATAAATAATATTTAATTAATTTGCGAACGAATATTAAGGAAAATAGTTGATTTTGGCTTTTAGAAGTTTAAATTATAGCTGGGTGCTGTGTTTCGATTTTTTTTTCTAATGTGTATAAATCTAGTGTAGAAACGGCTGTTGATGATATTTACTTTAGGAACCTAGTTTTTTTCCCGATTAGAACTTCAGTAAGTATTTAAGTAACAGGAAAGTAGGCTATTTTAGTTCTTTATGAACTTCTTGTTTAATATCATATTCATTCATAAATCGTTGCGAAAATGACACTTTACGTGCTTACGTCACAGACAATGCCGAAAGTAGTACTTTCGGCACTAGTGCGGTAAAGTAAATAAGAGTATCTGATTGGTAGAAAAACAAAATGATGTCATGAATATCTCCATGGAAACTAAATGATGTCATGAAACTCACTTATTTCTATTGGTTCATTACTTTTGCATTTTCTAATATCTCCATGGAAACTTCAAGTACTACAACAATTATTAAAGGAAATTAAATAAGACAAAAGTAAGAACATAAATTTCACGCCAAACAATACTATTTTGATTCAAAATAGAAAATTATTTTACAAATTTTCTTTACTACTTTGCATTTTAGAATATCGCCATGGAAACTAAATGTCATGAAAATTACTCATTGGTAGAAATACTTTTTTGCACCTTGTTATAAAAAATATTGTAAGCAAGCAAGTGCCAAGTAATACTTTATTAAGCTCTTGTCATTATTTCACTCGACCTACGGTCTCGTGAAATAAAAGCCACTCGCTTAATAAAGCATTATTTTCGGCACTAGTTGCTTAAATAACTATTGCTTTTTAAAATAAAACAAAATGGAAAGCCTTCTGCCTTTTTATAAACAAATAATGCAAACTATCGAATAATCCTACTTTGATTAATATTAGACGGCATTATCTCTCTCTGACTTATATTATAAAAATAAATTTTCTTTAAAAAAAATTATTTTAAATAAATATTCTCCGTATAATGATTAAGTGACAATGGTGATTTAAAAGAATGGGGTTGTTTCACGGAGGATCTGGCAATAGCTCTGCGGTTTTGTTTTCATGTCTCTCGAATTACTTTTGTTGATATTCGAAATTGAGTTTTCTAAGAATAAGTTATTTTAGTTGTAATTTTTTAGAATTACAACTTCTTGCTGTGCTGTTGGTTGTTTTAATCATTTATCAAGGAAAACTCGCATTGAAAGAAGTTGGAATTTAGAAAAAATTAACAACTAAAATATTCTCTTCGAAAACTCACTCCCGAATACCAAAACAACAGTAATTCGAGAGACATGAAAGCAAAACCGCAGAGCTATTGCCAGACCCTCCGGTAAACAACCCCATAGGAAAATGCCCTTCTTATATACTTTTTAAATGAGTGTTTCATTTTTCAGGTTTTGCAAAAATAATCGAAGTACTTAAGGGGTCTTTTTTTTCTTGAGATTTTCAAATGAATTCCAGCTCTGATGCGTTGACATTTTTTTGACCTATCACACTTAGTCTGTAGCATTTGTAGTTTCAGCTATGAAAGTGGGTGATTGATAGTCAGACGCAGACATAGCCTTTATAAAAGCTTCCACTTTTTATGTTACAAACGTAGTGTGGAAGTTAAAAGGCTCTCTCTACTAGTGAAAGTGAACATTTTAAAACCAACTTAACAGTTCGGTTAGATTAAAAGGTTAATGGGAATGTTTCAGATGGTAACGCTCTTGTTTTCATTTGTATGTTTACTGCGATTTCATTGGTTGCTTCGGTTTCACTCTCAAAATGACCGATATAGATGAAAAGATTTTTTCTTTATATGCAAGCTTTTTTTAACAAATGTTTTGAACAGCCAACAGCACAGCAAGACGTTGGCATTTAAAAAAATTAATAAGTCGAATATTTTTAGACAACTCATTTTCGAATACCAAAACAAAAGTAATCCCAGACAACAAATGAAAACAAACCGTTGGAGCTATTTCCATCCACGACGTGAAACAACCCCATTAAACACAATTTAATGTACAAGATAAATTAAAAACAAAAATTGCTATTAGAAAAATATTTATTGGTCTCTTAAAAAGCCCAAAATCTGAAGTTTAAACTTTAATTAATAAATTTAGATGGCTACTAATTTTGGTTTTACCGTGAAAATGAATTTTTTTCTTTGGTTTGATTTTAAATTGGACGATAGAAATGTAAATATCATTAATTGAAATGAATATTTGCTTTTTTTTTATTATAATAGACGTTTTTTTTTGTACATAATAGAATTCATAAAAAATGAAATTCAAGAAGTTTTAAGTAAGAATTCAACGATTTTGTCACGTACTGGCCTTTTAGATTGAAAAACACAAATGAATATATTAATTTCCCAATGAACAAGTAGAACACTTTAAAAAATATACTGCATGAAAAAACTACAATTCTTATCACGCTTTATCAATTCCTTATTATTCATCATATGACACGTTCTTAAATAAGTTCTTTTTATTTACCTAAAACTTAAGTGAGAATCATACTCCTTACTCTATTCCCATGCGCCATTTTTTTATTATTATTTAGTCACCTGCTTTTGGCAACTGGATTTTTCTTTGTACGTTTTCAAGATGGCGGCAAATATATAATGAAGATCAACGACATACATAGAACGAACGGCTTATGTAATCTTAAAAAGAAGCTGACGAGGGTACCCAGATAAATCTCGCCAAATCACTAATTTGGCGAGAAAAGTTGCTACGTTTGGCACTTTGTCGCTGCCTTTTAGCTTCCACACTACGTTTATAACGTAAGAAGTGGAAGGTTTTATAATCGTTCAGTCCGTCTGTCTGTCACCCACTTTCACAGAAAGAACCACAAGTCCCACAGACAAGTGGGATACGTCATTTTGAAGCAAAAAATCAGATTAGGCTACATTCAAAATTTCATTAAAACATTTAAATTAGAAGTTTATTTAAAATTTAAATAACTAAAAATTTAATCTAAATTGAAATAACATGCGAATTCCATTTTTATTGAATATTTCACTGTTGCCATCCACAAGTCCCACAGACAAGTGCAATGCGTCATTTTAAAGCAAAAAATCAGATTAGGCTACATTCCAAATTTCATTAAAAATTTTAAATGAGAAGTTTATTTAAAATTTAAATAACTAAAAATTTAATCTACATTGAAATAACATACAAATTCCATTTTTATTCAATATTTTCACTGTTGCCATTTCGTTAAACGTACGAAAAACTTTATTTGAAATAAAAATATTTATTTATGTGATATAATTCAGTTTGGATTGTTGTAATATCACAATAGAGTTCTTTTGATGGTTCATTATATATGTATGAAGAAAGATGCACAGAAAATTCTAACTTGGCATAAAAAATATGCACAGTTTCACTTTTATTTTTAAAGCATCAATTGTACTAATTATATATTTTTTGAACTGTAAACTAAGTTAACAAACTATAAATAAGTGAATTTTCGAAAGAAATGTAAATGGGAAATTAAGGCAACACAAAGATATTTATTAAAAAAGATTACATCATTATTCTTCGAACTTCAAACAAATTTAGAAAACGATAAAGTCTAATTATTAAATCCGAGAAAGAAGATTAATGAAAATAGTTAATTTTGGCGTTTAAAACTTTGAATTACAAATAGCTAAAGTCCCTGTTTTCATTAGAATTAAATCGTACCTTTGCCATTCGCAACAATCGCTCGAGAATCTTTAATTCTTTTAGACAATAAATTTAAATAAATTAATTTTTGCGAAATCGATCAGTTTGAAATGATGTCAAATATGTTTCACTACGGATTCTTTGTATGTTGATATGAAATGTTTTCATTCTATTTAAAAGCGAGGAATATTACATATTTATTCTTTGAAATATAAATTAATTTTTGCAAACGATAAGTAATAATTATTGAATTTTCGAAATAAAATAAATGAAACTAGCCAAATTTGGCGTGTAAATGTTTAATATAGAATTAATGTGTTTGGCGCGTTTATTCCTGTTAAACACAAATGTGTGGAAGCGGGCTAAGTGACAGATTCTGTTACAAACCTACTTGTTTGAAAAACAAAACCACTATAAAAATTGCTTAGATTGCATATGCATATCCTATACGTATATGTTTAATACAAGTGTTGTGCTGTTAAAATATTTGTTTTACTTCCATGCTAGAATATTTACAAGTAAAAGCATTGTGATTTATTAGAATTATGCAAATTTTCATTGATCTAAACAATATGAATTCGTACCAAGTCACATGACTAATAAATGTCCCTCTTTTTAAGTTTGCCAATGCGCAGACCATTCTATTTTAAGTCTTTGAACGAAAATCTTTTGTGCAAAAGAATTCTACCGTCTTTAGCGTAGCACAAAAGAAAATATGTTAATGATCAGCAATGTTGTTAAGAATTGGGTTTCGAACTCTTTATAATTAATATGACGCTCATCATACAATTATTGTATTGGGATACCGCTCAAAAGACCTCATAAAAATGCTATCGAATAGGCAATCTTTATATTCTGTTTTTGAATATTAACGAGCCATTTTGTTTTTTGAATAAGAATTTTTTTTTATGACTGCGAGTAATTCTGATCTGAAGATCGTTATATTGTTCCATTATATTGTCAATGCCGACATTTTTATAGAATGACAAAGAATTTTCTTTCGAACAAAATAAAATGCGCATCGATTCTGGAGATTTTAAAAATAGAATCTCGAAACTGAATTCAATTGTAGTCGATAGTATAAGTTTGCCTTTTCTATTCCGTGAAGTCGATAAAGAATATTTTTGTTTTCTTGATTCCAAGTCCAGTTTAAGCGAATATTCAATTACTGTGTCTTGGGCTTTATCTTTTCAGAATTTTGTAGTGATGTTTGATTGTTTGAACTTTTCGTTTGACTTTTATAACAAGGTTTATGAATTATTTATTTAAAGACTCCTTGACTTTTAGCTTCCACACTACGTTTATAACATAAAGTTTGGAAGCTTTTATGAAGGGTTCACCAACTTTCATAGGCCAAACTACAAATGCTAAGTTTAATAACAGAAGAACTAAAAGATGTGTCTGGCGCTTTTTTATATAATTTTTTTGCTAAATGAAGTGCCAAGATTTTTGATATACTATAAATTATATATTATTTAAATGGCTGGTGTGTAGTAAATTAGCGCCATCTAGCGTGGTTGTTATTTGAGTTTAAGCATGCATATAGGACGAACCGATGCACTAACATACACTCAGTTCTACAAATGGAAATCTATATACATAAAAGGCAACTTCCGTTTGTTTGTTTGTATAAGACACGAGATCTAAAGAACCACGCAACAGATCGTCACGAAATTTGGCACAAAAATTCATCTCATCTCTGGAACAAACATAGGCTAAGAATTTTTCGAATCAGACCATTCCTTCTATCGTTTTCGAACGTTTTTATGTTTCCCATTCAATGCATTGAAGACCTTGGATGTTTATTGCTCCTTCAACAGCACGTTTTTCACGGATTGTTTATTTAGTTTTATTTTACACATTTTTTTAAAACGATTTTTAAGTATATTTAGTTTAATTACAGCTAAAAAATTAAAAATAAACATCTAAAACAAAAATCGTTTGCTAGCTTTTTAGCAGTTAGAAAAATATTTAGTATAAAAAATGCAAATCGTTTGCGGTTTGCTGGAGTAGCTTTATAACATGTAAACAATTAGATCATGTAATTCGCTTTCATTAAGAGTATTTTATTTTCTGCACGCAGACCATGCCTTTTATGTATATAGATATCTGCATTGATTTAGTACTGTATACATTTGCATTGAATTCTTAATTTTTCAGCATTTGTATTGAATTATGGTAGAAATTTGTACTGCTTATATTGTATTTATATCTACAAAGTGTCCAAAAACAAGTTACTTAATTTATTATAGAACTCCCTTGAATTGCGTTAAAATAAATGTTTGAGACCCTTTTAAGATTTAGCTGTTTTTCCATTTTGAATTCTTACTGATTATTTTTTACTTAAATATGTATTCTTTTTAATTTGAGCTTCTTATCAAAGGTATTTTTGAAATGAAAAAAATAGTTAAATTGACTGTTAAATTATTTTTCCACCTCTACCCGTGCAACAAAACATTTGAATGAGGTACTTATTTAGTACGGGTTCCTAACTCAATTTATCTTCTAACACTCTGCGTTTGTTTAATTTAATGTTTAAAACTCTAATCTAGAACTAACCTATGTGTTTGGCGCTTTTTTTTTATATAATTTATTTGCTAAATGAAGGAGTAGATTTGCTTCGATTGATATTCTATAATATTTAATACAATTTATATGATTGATGTAATGCAGTAGTAAATCAGGGCCATCTAGCGGGGGTGTAATTTGAGTTTAAACGTACGTGTAAGACGGACCGATGCACTAACATACAATCAGTTCTACAAATGGAAATATTTTAATATGGGAATATCCCAACCATTTGAATGAGGTACTTATAATAATGTAGTAGTAAATCAGCGCCATCTATCGTGAATGTTATTTGAGTTTAAGCGGGCGTATGAGACGAACCGATACACTAACCTACACTCAGTTCTACAAATGGAAATACTTTAATATGGGAACGTCATATTCCAACCATTTGAATGACGTACTTATAATTAATGCAGTAGTAAATCAGCGCCATCTAGCGTGAATGTTATATGAGTTTAAACGTGCGTGTAAGACGGACCGATGCACTAACATACAATCAGTTTTACAAATAGAAATATTTTAATATGCGAATATCCCAACCATTTGAATGAGGTACTTTTAATAATACAGTAGTAAATCAGCGCCATCTATCGTGAATGTTATTTGAGTTTAAGCGTGCGTATGAGACGAACCGATGCACTAACCTACACTCAGTTCTACAAATGGAAATACTTTAATATGTTAACGTTATATTCCAACCATTTGAATGACGTACTTATAATAATGTAGTAGTAAATCAGCGCCATCTAGCGTGGATGTTATTTTAGGTTGCATGTGCGACGAACCTATGCACTACCATACACTCAAATCTACAAATGGAAATGCTTTAATATGGGGACGTTATATCCCAACCTTTTAAATGAGGTGCTTATTTAGTACGGATTCCTAACTCAATTTATCTTTTAACACTGTGAGTAATTAAACCAAAAATAGAACGCATTTCGTAAAAGATTTCGCTTTTGCCAGACTGAAATCGGATAAATAGATTAATTTCAGGAGCTTCGGGTTTCTCGGTTAATTTTATAATTCGTTTTCGCACTAGGAAGTGGAAGTACATGATGCCACACCTTTTAACATATAGAAAATTAATCTTAAGTTAATTCTTACCTGTTCTTGAAACCCGAAATGTTGTGTAGGAATCCTATATATGTTCATATTGCCTCATCAGAAAAACCATACAAAAATTATTTTTTCATATTCCATTTCATTTTTTTCTTTCCCCAATGTTGCTGCTTTATTGGAAGTCAAGCCTTTGCAGACTCGATATTATTCCCCAGTACTGAGAACCATTCCTTTGTGTGGCATTATCTAGGAGACATTCGCTAAAATTTTGATTACAATGAATTTGAGCTCTCTGTGGATGTTAAAGTATCCCGAGATTTTTGCAGTTAGAACCCAAGCCAAAAGGGTACTGAAGGGATATTTTAAAGGCTACCTAATCATATGACTGCGTGCCGACGATTTTCCCATCTTGAAAGTACTATATGTGTAAAACATTTATATTGCCTCATAAGTAAACCGTAAATAGTTATTTTTTCATTTTCTATTTAAAATAGAGGATCTTATCTCTCAGCCTGTATGGTGGTTTCAACCGTTTCAACTCTCGCTTTTCAAGGGAGTGGGCCCGGGTCTGAATTGTGGATAATGCCAGGATATTTGTGTTGTTCTGGGTACACGTGGAGAATGTGCTCGTTAAATCCTGTGCGTCCGAAAGTCCCTGTATCCGAAAGTAGTAGTTCAGTTATCAAGGGTGCAGGTAGGTAGGTTGGTACATTTATTTTACGGTTTGTGTGCTTGATCAGAGAGCAGCTTATGAACCTTCGTCAATTAAGACAAGACACAGACAGAAATTTTTACTGACACAGAGAGGAAATGTATACCCGGGGTGTAGGCGGGAATCGAGCCCGCACCCGGTACAGTGCGCAGATTGTTAACGTAATGGGCTACGATCAAACCCACTTAGCCACCCGGGCCCCACACGGGTGCAGGTGTCTGGAAAAAATGACCCTCTCCTCCAGCGACGTACTCAATCGAGAAGGCGGCGCCCTCTCGGAGAAGTTAGACTTCCACCCTTACGGGAGCTACTTTGCTTTGCGACCCAGTCCGGTATTAATTGATTTATACACGAAATTTTAATGCAAGTTAAAATTTTAATCATTTACTATGACTTGTGCTGCTTTTTAGTTATTAATTACATCTTTTTATTCCTCGATTTGTAATTGTTTATTTACCAAATACTTCTTAGATATCAGCTTTCACAACGCATTTTATGTACACTGCTCAAAACAATTAGGGGAGCACTTTGTTTACTCGTTCAGTTCCAACTTCTTATTTTTTATTATAAAAATCTAAAATTTGTGAAATAGATTCATTATGCATCCAGAATGAAATGGTAAAAAACAGGGAAAAAACTCAAAAATTGGAATAAAAACTTTTGAATAAATTATAACAATATTTAAAAAAAAAAAAACTTTATTTGTATAAAAAGGTAAAATCAATTTTTAAACATCGAAGAATGCAAGCATGAAGAATTTAGGGTAAATTTATTTCATAAAACTTTTTGGGAGTGAATTTTATTTTAACATGCTTTTCATATTTTCACTTAATTCAGACAAACATTATTTAATTCTTCAAAAGACATGATTCTCCCATCTAACGATAAATAAAGGCGAGCTGAACTTAGTGAGAAAAAAATTAGAAGCTGATGATACCAAATGGAATCATTGGGGGCGAAAGGGTTTAAACCATGCGTTCCCCTAATTGTTTTGAGCAGTGTAGTTAGGTTTTGTTTTAAAAACCTTAATCAGTAATTCTGCCTGGTTCAATTTTAATCGAACCTTTGGATCGGGCATTACATCATTACAATGGCAAAGGCATAAATAATTTATTTCTGCTTTAAATATTTTATTATTAAATAATAGTATAAGTTATAATTTTAAAGTATTATTATTCAATCTATTTAATTTTACATTTTAATTCTGCTTATTTCCTTTTAAGTTAAATTTTAACAACGTCATTATATATGCGTGAAAATAATTGAAATCTTGAATTTTCTTGGTGGAAGCATGTTGTATATGTCTGTCTTACATTTTTGCATCCTGTGAATTTTAAAGGATAAAGAAATATATCAACTTATACTATGTTCTAACACCATAGTTATTTGAAATAGATAAATATGTTTTGAAGGAGTTTCTCTCTCTCTCTGCTGCTTCATCTGTAGGGAGGTTGATATGATTTTGAAATAGATAAATTACTATGTGCACACTTGCTAACAAGAACAAAGAACAACCAAGTCACATTTACAACACAATCCTTGCTTTCCAAAACTTTTCCCCTTAGAAACTAAATAAATGGTTCCCTAAAACGCGAAATCAGAAAAGATTCAATTATTGCATCTGCGAAAGAGTTGAGGTGCAATTAATTTTCTAATTTAACTGGGAAGTAAAAGTCTTATTCGATTAGAACTTGATTTGCAGAGATACAAAATGAAATAACCGACAGTTAGACTTGCGCCACTTGAATTAGAATAAGTCAGATCTTGTACAGCGATATAAATATAGATTGGTTGGTAGAGAATATTTTCAGGCTTGTGTGCTTGGTCACAGAGACCTGCTTATAAACCTTCGTCAAGAAGGACGGACACGACATATACACGCTAGACAGATGATTAAAGTTATAAAATAACATCTATTGAATAAATTTTTACCCTATATTCTATTAGCAAGTAGAAATTTAATGTGTCCTTCTCCAGTCAATATTTATTTTAAAATTCGATTTAATTAATAAATTTCTAATTTGGAGACTTTTCGCATCATTTGCAAATAATATAAAATTTAAATCGGAAAATGATTAAAGAAAAATATCTTCAGCTAACACAAGAGCTATTTTCAATGTATGGTAAAAAAAAAGCGCCAAGTACTCATGACTTGGGTATGTTGTTTGTCCCCTGTTAAGTTTTCAGGGTCTGATCTAGAATTATACGAACTACAGGCACAGAAATTTTCATATATGATTGCTGGTTGGTGTAATGGTTAATGTTTAAATCTAAAGCTAGAGCTTAAAAAGTTGAAAATATTCATTAATTTAAATAATTTCGCTGAAATTGACTATTTTAATTCTTTATTCCTTTAGCCTTAAAAATTATACGAAGTCACAAAATGACACAATATACTGAAGCTTCAGGGGACAACACAATTGAAGAGCTTAGTGGAAGAACGTCCTAAGTGACATTTTAGCTTCCACACAACGTTTATAACGTAAAAAATGGAAGGTTTTATAATCGCTCAGTTCGTCTGTCTGTCTGTCCGTCCGTCACCCACTTTCATAGTCCAAACTACAAATGCTACGGACAAGTGTGATACGTCAAAAAATTCAGCGCATCGAAATTAGAATACATTGAAAATTTCAGATAAGAATTCGAATTTAAAGTACTTCAATTATTTAATAAACTGCAAAATTTAATGCTCATTTAAAAAGTATAGGAAGCCATTTTTATTAGAATTTAATCACCATTGCCATTCGCAACAATCGCTCGAGAAACTTTAATTCTTTTAGACAATAAATTAAAATAAATTTATTTTTGCGACATCGATCAGTTTGAAATGACGTCAAATATATTTCACTACGAGATTCTTTGTATGTTGATATGAAATGTTTTAATTCTATTTAAAAGCGAGAAATATTACATATTTATTCTTTGAAATATAAATAAATTTTTGCAAACGATAAGTAATAATTATTGAATTTTCGAAATGAAATAAATGAAACTAGCCAAATTTAGCATGTAAATGTTTAATATAGAATATCAATGATGTGTTGGTCGCCTTTTTACCTGTTAAACACAACTGTTGTGTGGAAGCGGGTTAAGTGACAGATTCTGTTACAAACGTACTTGTTTGTAAATATTGAGATTTTTATGTCAATGAACATGTTATTCCCTCTTTTAAAGATAAAAAGACCCCCCCCCCCTTTACATAAACTTTAAGTACATTCTCACCTTATCTAAGTGAGGTTTTTAACGTATCTAACGAAAAACTTCTCGTTTTCACCTTTTTGTCACTTAGCATGTTCTTCCACTAAGCTCTTCAATTTAGCATGAAAATCACTACAATTTTGGGCCCCTTTGATTTTGGGGCCTATGCTCAGGCCTTATGGAAGATCAGGTCCTGTAGGTTTTCCAAATCGTTATCTCCTTTAATGGGAATGCTTCAGATAATGTACCGCTCTTGTTGTCATTTTTCTCTGTACTTCGATTTCATTGGTTGTTTCGATTTTATTCTCAAATTGAACGTACTTTTCGTCTGCTTCTGAGTTCTTTAAAACATGAAACTTGTTTTTTTATTATCTAGGATCAGAATGCGGAAATTGATGAAAAGAAACTTTCTAAGAAAGCTTTTTTTTAATAAATGATTAGAACAACCAACAACACAGCAAGAAGTTGGCTTTCAAAAAATTTAATAAGTAAAATATTCTTAGAAAACCCACTTTCGTATACCAAAACGAAAGTAATTCCAGAAAAATGAAAACAAGACCATTGAGATGTTGCCACCCACGACATGAAACAACCCCATTGAAAATTCTTTGATTCTGGAATAATCGAGCGAAATGGTATTTTAATTGGAAAAGTGAAGTAAACGTAATTGCGTTTTAATTTATTCTGTTTCGAAGCTTCTATTTTGTTCTTTGTGGTGGGGGAGTATCGTCTGCGATGGAACGTATCTGGTGTTCGTTCCATTTTGGAATGATCGAATTTGAATAGTTTAGTTTAAGGAATGGGATATTTTAATGAAACTGGGGACTTGAATCAGCAGTTTTAATGAATATTAATTACAGTTTAAATAGAATATCGGGAATATTTTGGTTTGGCGTACAGTAAAATTTCAGGCGCCATTGACGGCTAACCGTTATTGATGAAACCTTGAAAATAACCTATTTTTAAAAATTATAATAAATTACATTTATGTTTGTATAGAATAATTTTGTGTACAAAGAAATGTGTGAAAAGGCCGCCAGAATTGAATATAACACCGAGATTTCAGTATCCTTAAACCTGAAAGCTAGTCTTTTATAAGTTAGTATTCAGATAGTCTATGTATATTTTATTGAACAATTAATAAACACCTTTTATGTACATTTTTAAAATATATCATAACACTTTAAAATTAAAATATAAAAATAATCAATAAATTTTCCTAACTTTTTTATTACACTGTTAAAAATTTAGGCACTTTGTTTCACCAAAAATATGGTTCCTAGTAGCTGCAACGACTGTGTGGTGAAACTTTAAACCATATTTTTGGTATTCGGTTGAATCATTTCTCATGTTTTTGTTTCCAAATCCAGAAAAATGGTTCAACCAAACACCGAAAAAAAGGTGAAACACTTCACCACACAGCCGTTGCAGCTACTAGGAACCAATATCATGGTGAAACCAAGCACAAATTTTTTAACAGTGTACAATCAAGTCCAACACAAAATAACTCTTCACCATTCACCAACCCAACTCATGATACATCTCACCGCAAATCATATTTAACAGACAAACCATATTAAATCTCAAACCACAAAATCAAACACAGGACTAATACGCCAAACCTGATCAAACAGCTCAATTTGATGTGATACTATAACTTCAAGATCTTGCTACGTATTTAATGAAAAAAAGTTCGTAAATTCTTGGAACATATATTATATTTTAGAAGTAACGTGGCATTTTGATAAAATGGAGCTGTAGTGGAAGAATTTTTTTGGAGCTGTGGCTATTTTGTGGTGAATTTTTTTGTGTGTGGAACTTTTACTTCTGAGGGATTGGTTTTTTCGTGTATCGAGAGCTGAAGTAAGTTTCATTAAACTATTTGAAATTTTTATCTTAGCAAAAATTATTTAAAATAAATAATTTTGTGTGTGATAGTGAGTATTGTATGATCCACGTGTTAGTTAAGTGCAGTGGTTCCCAACCTTTTCTGGACCATCGCCTCGTATTTTAGGTTAATCGACAGCCATCGCCCCCTTTTAATTTTCATGTTATGTCTAATCATAATTTGAGTTAAAGTGTAACTATAAAACAGTTTTATAACACTACCGTTTATAAAAGCAACCAAAAACGCTTTATCCGGTCACCTTTAAATAAAATAGAAAAAAAACATAAAACACATATTTTTAAATAACAAAAGTGAAATAATTAACTAAGATATTTTTACTGGTTTCTAGAAAATTTAAGAGAGTTGAATGTAAAAATTGGCTGGTTTGGTTATGGTTGGAGAATGGTTTTACTGTACAAAGGTACAACATTATTTTGATTTCCCCCCTTTGAATACTCATTGCCCCCTGATCGCCCGTCAAGTATTTTTTGCCCCCTTGATAACACAAATCACCCACTTGAGGGCGATCGCCCAAAGGTTGGGAACCGCTGGTTTAGTGGTACCGTCGAATGAGATGACTTTGGATCTGAAAGGAAAATTCGGCCTAAGCAAAAACTTTAGTGATGACTTATTTCTGAATTTGTTCACATACAGATTAAGGCAGATTTGCATTAATTGAAAATGTCAAGCATATTTTTCAATGAGAAGTTATGAGCTTGGGCCAAAGTTATTATATTCGTCGTGATATGAAATTTGAAGTTTTGTAGTTGTTTTCTGCATTACGGACTTTTAAAAATTATCTCTTTTGAGGATAATCTTTTCATTTTTAAGAACATTAATGGTTCATTTAAGCTTACAATGTATTGTTTTCAAATTTGAGGGCATGTGATTTTAGAATTTAAGATCATACATGTTCTCATTTTTGAGAATATCTGTGCACTTATTTTTAAGATTATACCAAAAAAAGGAGAAAAAAAAAAAGCTACGCTGCACCCTAGTTGTGGTATTTGTCTCGCAATAAAATGAGAACATACCTGTACTCATTTTTAAGCGTTTCCATTTAAACTGTAGAATCTAACTGTTTTAACGATATCATATTTTATATATTTTTTAAAAAATATACGGAATCTAAAAAAACTGGTAAGTAAATGATCAGATCAATGATGCATTAACAACAGAATATATTATAATCAGTTATATATTTACTTGGCTCAGATGGTAGCTCACTTACTACAAAATAACCACAAATGACATATACAAGCGAAACATGTCATATTTGGCTACTTACAAAATTAGCGTGCACTGACATTTTCAGCTTTAAAATATTTATCGAAGCTGTTGCCACAAATGCTAAGTAAGTTATTTTGAATTTAAATGCATAGTGACTAAACGGATTAAAAAAGTTACATTTCATACAAAATATTTTTTTTATCTTTAAAAAAGAAATATTTGAGTCTGCTTTCAGGAAAATAAAAACATAAATCTTAGTAGAATTTACTGTACCACATGTAATATAGAATTTGTATTGTTTTTTTTTATCTGAGACTGTCAACATATTTTGAGTGTTTTTTAAAAACTTATACATTTAGCATTTATTTAAAAAGTACATTTTTAGAGAAGGCATAAAAAACGTTTCGTATTTGTCTCGTCCAAATCTTTATTTGGAAACCCAACGAAGCCAGATAAACTTAAACAGTATATATTTAAACGCCCAAATAAAAATCAATAGATAATGCATTTAAATCATACCAAAAATTCAGCAAGGTTCTTTATTACAAAAAAAAAAAAAAATGAAAAAAGCAAAGTCCTTAGCTTATAAAATCCCGAGAATGATTTTTTTTTACACTGGCGAATATTAAACAAAATAGCTTTAGGCGATGCATAATTTAGGATTTATATACATAGAATCTTTTTGTCCTTTTGCTTAAAAAAATTCCACGAAAAATTCTGCTAAGAAAGCATATTTAACTAATTTAAAATTCATAGAGAAAATATTAAAAAAAGTAAAAAAAAAATAATTATAATTTTTGACTCATAATAAGACGAAGTAAAAATACGAAAATATTTTTTAAAATGAAATTAGGCTAATTATGAGTTTTTTTTATGGGCAAAAATAAGCGTCTACCGTTTCATTTAATTCGTAGGAAATCATTATATTGTTTTAAAACGGTTATAAGAATAAGAATGCAATCATTACGATTGCAAAATGGAAATTCGATTTTAAAATATTTTTCTGGTTTGGTAAAATGATATGTGAGGGTATAGTATTCGGGTATTAAGGGTAATATTTGAAAGACTTTAAAATGTGTTTTTCTATTAAATTTTTAAAAGTTTTTGTCACATATTTCTGAAGTTATTTTATCATTAACGAAAAGAGGTTGAATTTCGGTTTAGCCATTTTAAGCCTAAATATTTTTAGGTTCCTATTACTTTTTATTTTATTTTTAGAAGCACAATGTGAATCCTACAAACAAGTTTACTAGTACTGACAGAATTTGATTAGATTATTATTTTGAGTGTTAAAATAGATTTCTATATTTTTTCGATGGAAATCCATAAAAAATAAGAAATACATAACAAAGGTTAATTCTATATGGTTTTTATAGGACATACCTAACTTTTCCTCTTTTGAATCAAATAAGATAAGAACACATTTTTGTTTAGAGGTACTTCAGTTAACAATAGAGCTAATGCATTTCAGTATTGAAATCACACTTTAATGCAAAAAGAATTGCTTTACAAAGGTTAATTCTATTATGCGTGTTTTTTATAGGACATACCTAACTTTTCCATCCTTTGAATCAAATAAGATAAGATACAACATGTTTTGTTTTAAGAGGTACTGTCAGTACCATAGAGCTAATGCATTAGTATTGAAATCACAACTTTTGCAAAAGAATTCTTTACAAAGGTTAATTCTATTATGCGTGTTTTTTATAGGACATACCCTAACTTTTCCTCCTTTTGAATCAAATAAGATAAGATACAACATGTTTTGTTTTAAGAGGTACTGTCAGTACCATAGAGCTAATGCATTAGTATTGAAATCACAACTTTTGCAAAAGAATTTCTTTACAAAGGTTAATTCTATTATGCGTGTTTTTTATAGGACATACCCTAACTTTTCCTCCTTTTGAATCAAATAAGATAAGATACAACATGTTTTGTTTTAAGAGGTACTGTCAGTACCATAGAGCTAATGCATTAGTATTGAAATCACAACTTTTGCAAAAGAATTGCTTTACAAAGGTTAATTCTATTATGCGTGTTTTTTATAGGACATACCCTAACTTTTCCTCCTTTTGAATCAAATAAGATAAGATACAACATGTTTTGTTTTAAGAGGTACTGTCAGTACCATAGAGCTAATGCATTAGTATTGAAGCCAGAACTTTTGCAAAAGAATTGCTTTGCCATGTCATCCCATTTTCACCAGGTATGGGAACCATCATAACATCAATTTAAAACAAAATTGAAATGAAAATAACATCCGATTATTTAATTATTAATTGATAAAGTTTTAAAACAGTGTCGCCATCTGCTGTATATTTTTGGAATTTTAAAACTTCAAAAATATATAATTAAATATCTAGATAACACTTTCGTTTCAAATGTGTTTCATTTCGATGTTATGTTGATTTCTATACCTGTAGAAAAAGGGCTAACATGGTAAAGAAATACTACTGCGGAAGTTGCGATTCCAAAACTAATGCATTATCCTATGGGACTGACAGTCCCTCTTAAATAAGCAAAATGTTGCAATGGGTGATACTCCAAACATACAAATGGTATTTAATTTATGTTAAAAATTTATGTTCAAAACGATTATTATCATTACGACCTTTGATACCCAATTGAGTATCTTCAAAAATAAAGTAATTTGATTTTCTATGCATGCTATTAGGATGATACTGTGTCATTTGGTTCAAAATTATGTGTAGATAATTTACATGTTTGATCACGGCCTACTCAACTACTAAGGCCGAAGAAGCTTTCCCAAACAAGCATGGGGACGAAAATTTTGACGTCACAGTTTCGAGTGACGTTGTTCCGAAGATGAAGACAACCTGTCTCGAAACCTGTTTGGAACCACTCGTTCACGGCTGACCACAATGTTAGGGTTCCGAATGCGTCCAAACTGGTTTCTCGATCTTCGGCACTGTTAACAGTGACGTCAAAATTTCCGTCTACGCTCATGTTTGGGAGAGTTTCTCTGGCCTTGTTATTGAAGTTGGCCGTGGTTTGATAGCCTGTAAGTTATCTATATATTAATTATCATTCATTAACATGTAATTATTTACGTGTTGATTTGTATGTTTTATATTACGTTTTTGAATATGTAAACTTAAAAATGATAGTTTTACCACTAAAGACTATAAGAGAACATTTAAAATAATTTTCCCTTAAAATGGAGCTTTATAAGTCAAGATAAAAGAAAAATTATGTATTAAGGGGAAATGGGCGCGCTGGACCGGGAGTCTCCAAAGCAAAGTGCATCAGTGTTAATCCTATTTCTCAGGCTGTATTGAATATTTTTACAAGCGGATTTTTTATGTGATAAATGTAGCTGACTTACAGGTCCCGACCTTCCCACTTTTTAAAATTGGTTCGAATATTTTTTTTAAATTTTCAATAAATAATTTTACACAAAATATTCGAAGCCATTTCAAAAAGTGGGAAGATAGAGACCTGTAAGTTATCTACATTTATTATTAAAAAAAAACGTTTGTACAAATGTTCAATACAGCCGGAGAAATGTGGCAGAGAAAATAGTTTTTTCTCCATTGGATTAACACTGAGGCACTTGAGTTTGGAGACCCGTGGTCCAGCGCGCCCATTCCCCCTTAAGTGTGTTGTTTAATGTAAAGGTCAAATTAAACTGAGTTAGATGAATATAACAGGAAATAATTAATAAAACAATTTTAATGACACTTCTCTAATTAAAGTAAATTATACCAATAACAAGTGCGGAATCTCCTTATAAATTACTTCAATAATTACAAAAAAAAGCGATAAAACAACTTAAAGTGTATGAAACATTCATAAAATTAACAACACTTGAAAGTATTCAAAACTGGAAAGGAGAATCAATAAAACACTTAACGCACTTCAAAAGTACGCCCTCCTTTGTCACTAGCGACAGAAAACACTCTCAGAAAATTATTTTTACAAATGTCAAATTAGTCTTTCAAAAGAGAATTTCCAAGTTTCTTTTGGTCCTAAGCGGTAATTTTCTCTTGATGATGGCACTTAGGGCTATTCAATTCTTAAAAAAAAATAGTTAAATAAAAAGTTTGAATAAAATAAAAAATATATTTAGAATAAAAATTTTTGCTTTGGGCTCTGAAAAATGAGTCCAACTGCGTAAAAAATGGAATGAAAAAAAGTGGAAGAAGATCCTGTTGAAAAAAGTTTTTGTAAAAAGAGCCAAAAATATGGCATCGACTTTTTATTCTTAGGCCACGAAAAGAGATGTTAAATATAAGAATATACTTTTTCTAAAGTAAAGCACAGAAAGTTAAAATTCATTCCACAAAGAGAGAAACATAAAAAAATGTTTTAGCTAGTTAGATTTTCTACTCTACGCTTTGCCCATTTTTAGCCTACTTTTCTTTTTTTTTAATACGAAAGAATTAAAAAAAATGAAAAAGTAGGTATTGACATGCGGTCAATGTCCGTCTGTCCGTACGGGGGGTACGGGGGTTCCAAAACCGGTTCTATCATTCGGATCTTAAATTTTTTTTGTTAGAAAGCTATAACCTCAGAGACCCAACTTTCATACTGTTTGTCCGCCTGTCTGTACGTCCGGACGGACATTAATTTACTATATGTCGGCGAAATTCCCATTGAATTAGCATTGAAATTCAATTTTGAGTCATTTAAATCACTGTTGTGAAATCAACAATGGCATGAGAAACTTTATTTATTTAAAATATTTGAAGCAAAATAATTTTTTCATGAATCAGTTTGGAATGACGTCATAAAATGTAGCACAATGTGATTCTTTGATTGTTCATTAATTGTTTACCAAGAAAGCGGCAAGGCATATTTTTTGCATATTAGTTTTAATTTACATTTCTTATTTTTTTAATGCAGTTTCATTACTTATGTTATTAATAAATATTTAATTATTCTTCGAAATACAAATAAATCGTGCAGATGATAAATAATATTAAGTTAATTTGAGTAAGAATATTAAGGAATATAGTTGATTTTGGCTTTTAGAAGTTTAAATTATAGCTGGATGCTGTGTTTAGCGATTTTATTTCGAATGTGTATAAATCTAGTGTAGAAACGGTTGTTGATGATATTTACAGCTTTTAAGAACCTAGTTGTTTTCCGATTAGAATTTCAGTAAGTATTTAAGTAACAGGAAAGTAGGCTATTTTAGTTCTTTAAGAACTTCTTGTTTATACGACAAATGATGTTTGATAATTAATATACCTTCAACACTATATTGGAAAAAAAACCTATCAGCTCTAATTAATTATTAAAAACACTTTTACGCATTAACTTTAACATAAGATTTGCTTTTATAAATCTACTATATAACGCTAACGGCGACTTTGTAAATACCATTAACAAATTCATTTCTGAATTAAAACGTTAACTTTAAGGGGGAATGGGCGCGCTGGACCGGGGGTCTCCAAAGCAAAGTGCATCAGTGTTAATCCTAACGAGAAAAAAATATGTTCTCTGCCACATTTCTCCGGCTGTATTGAATATTTTTACAAGCGGATTTTTTTGTGTGATAAATGTAGCTGACTTACAGGTCCCGACCTTCCCACTTTTTGAAATGGGTTCGAATATTTTTTTCCATAAATAATTTTACACAATATATTCGAAGCAATTTCAAAAAGTGGGAAAATAGAGACCTGTAAGTTATCTACATTTATTATTAAAAAAAAACCGTTTGTAAAAATATTCAATACAACCGGAGAAATGTGGCAGAGAAAATAGTTTTTCCCCCCATTGGATTAACACTGAGGCACTTGAGTTTGGAGACCCGCGATCCAGCGCGCCCATTCCCCCTTAAGTTTTTGAAAATTGGATTTCGTGTAACTTAATTTGTCCTAGATAAATTGTCAAGGACTATGGTCTCCATTTGTCTTGTATTTTGTTTAATTAGATAAACTTAAGCCAAATGCTTATTTTTGCGTGGTAAATTTTCTTGCTAATAGTTGTTGATGGGTTAATATCCACGCTAAATTGTGTCGAATTTTTTTTGAAGACATACATTATTAAAAAAATCCCTGAAAGTTATTAGAACAGTAGTGAATTAAAAAAAAAAGTAAATTATTTAAGTTTTTAAATTAAAAAATAAATAAATTCGTTTAATTTTTTTCTTTCAATACATGCCGTTTAGCTAAACTAAAAGTAAGGAAACTTTGATTTGTATTGTATGGTTGAAAGTAACTTATATATAATTTCTTGCGTACTGTGTTCTATTAAACGCAACGGGAAATATTGGAAAAGTTTAAAAGCTAAACTCTTCATTATAAAAACATATTTTTCAAAAACAAAAAAAAAAATCTGTTAAAATAACGATGTGTATATGAGACTGGAGCACGATAAATCGGTCTTCGTTCAAAGTCTTTATAAACCTTTGAGACCGAGCTATCACGATCGTGCGGGTATAAAAGAGAATGTTCAAGCTTTTCAAAAATATCAATACCGAAGCAGCTGACTTGTACCATTCGTTACTTGTGCAAAAAATGACTGTTTTTAAGGAGTTGCTGGCCTTGATGCTGTTTAAGGTAACTTTTTCGATAAAACTAAAAAATTTAGTCTCATAAACTTTAATCAGAGCCATCTGATGGCCGGGCTTAAAGGGTTAAATAACAACCGCGAACAATATTTTTATAAATAACGTTGCGTCGGGTTCCAGCTCAGATATCGGCTTCAACACTTCACCGTAGTTCTAAATCACGAGGTCCGTCGGTAATACTCCTCATATATCTCTAGCGCGACGTTCATTAAACCACAACCAAATCAATGCAAATGGTTCGCGTATCGACAAACAGATGGCGCTCGCATCAGTCCTGATGCCGGCAGTGAAAACAGCAAAACTCTATCTCGCCAGTCTTGTTTGGGTTTCAATCCCGATCTAACGGCAAAATATGACGTTTGCTCTTTAGAATAAAATAACGTGCAGATTCTTTTTAAACATTCCCGTAAAAATAGACTTTAATACGTGAATTATAATTATAATATTTGTGGACCTGAATGGCTTATATGGAATAATCGAACATGAAGTTAGTGTGTAAGTTATTTTGGAATTATATTTTAGATTTCGTAGTTTTTAAGGTGTCTTTTGGAATCAAGAAATATAAGATAGAACTACGCAATAAAACTGTTTATTTAGAGAATTTTGTGCGAAAAATATTTAGTTTGATACATTATTTAATATGATTTTTTTAAATATAATTTATTATTATTATTCAAATTTCCATTAACACAGGTATTCTGCATTGTTTTTATAAATTGGGAAATAGTTCTATACATTATTTTTTCATGGTTTATTGTTAAAATTTTTCAGTCACCTAACACAAATACAAATATATTAACCAGATTTTTAGTCAAAATCTTTATTTTCAAATCTTCCTTTATTTTAAATCTTTTTTTATTATTAGATATTTAATTGCATTAAATAATACCTATCAAATAAAAAGTATGCCGGCATTTAATTTGTATTAATACACGAGCATTGAGATAGTTTTTATTCGAACGAACGTAATAAACTTTTCGCAAAATATTTTAACTACTCTTTTAATGATATCGTATTAACCTGCGCGTTGTATGCCTTGTTAATGGGAATAACACTGTACTTTTTCTTAAATTCTTTTCAAAACACTATTGTCGTATTACACACTGAACTGCTTACAAACTGAAACCTGCTTTAAAATTTTAAATTTTTATTTTAATCAAATTTCTAAATCCAATATGTTTTTACGATATTATCTTAAGCAGCTTTAGAGTTTTTATTACGGAGAGATAAATAATTGAATTATTTAAATACTTTACATTTTGTAAATGTTTCATAAATGTAATATTACGTATAATCATTAAATTTAGTACACCAGCATGGGAAAAACTCACCAATTTAAGTATTATCTAAACATTACCGTCTATTATTACCTTCTAAAATAATTTAAATTTTTCCTTTTCTTTTCCAACACAAGCTTTTTATTTTTTTAAGCTATTATTTCGATTATTTAATGACTATGATATGCAATTTTACTTCTGATGATTGCAAAA
This sequence comes from Oedothorax gibbosus, assembly GCA_019343175.1. Lineage (NCBI taxonomy): Eukaryota > Metazoa > Arthropoda > Arachnida > Araneae > Linyphiidae > Oedothorax > Oedothorax gibbosus. The sequence goes on along the minus strand of CM033275.1, from coordinate 19,061,259 downwards.
TACATAAATTTTTCTGCTAAATTTTTTCTCTGTCATCACATGTTTCTAAAGTACACTGATACAATCACTTGTACAAAGCACTACTTCCTTGCAGAAATGTATTTGTTGACGAAAATATAAGGTATTTTTTTATGAATATCATTGTTAATGGTGCGTGTTAGGTTTTATGAAATATCATAGTTACGTACACGTAAAGTTCATTTAGTATGGAACTTACGAGAACATTCTGAAGGAAAAGAGATTACTTTTTTTTGTTTACTATTACTCGAGTAAAAAATTGTACGAAAAAATTAGTCAACTCCATTTTGCGTGAAGCATTAGTTATAGTGGCTTCAAATATTGCTTCCGGGGAAATGGATCTATCTTAAGATGGAACAACACTGGAAACAAATTATGTACAGCACTTTTGCGGTTATTTTTTTTACATCAAAGTGTTGTAATGCTCTATTTATAATATCTATGGATCTATGTTAAGATGGAACAACACTGTAAAAATTATGTACAGCATTTTTTGCAGTTATTTTTTACATCAAAGTGTTGTAATGTTCCATTTACGGTAAATTGATTAGGTTTAGGTTTAGTTTGAATTATCGTCGCACTAGAGCTACACGAGGGCTATTGGCGACGGGCGTCGTATTTTAGAACCACAGTCAAGTGACGAGCCGACACCTGAATAGGCACCCAACGCAACTGTTAAGGACGACATCGTACGCAGCGTCAGGACTTTGGAGGGTATTTAACGTGCACTCCCTCTACACGGGGTATTATTCGTCGGACATTTTCGGCTGCACGGGCCGTTTATAGGTCGGCAGTTATTTTGGCGATGCCCGGACCCGAACCCGGGACCTTTCGCATGCTAGGCGAATGCCTAACCGACTGGGCTCCCCAGCCCCATTACGGTAAATTGATGTTTTCCTGACGTACAAAGTCGCACGAACAACTTACTCCAATAGCCTTTAAATAGAAAATATATGAGCATCCAATGACTGCCAGTAAAGCAAACGTTTTCGCCGATATCACGCAATACATTTGACATCATTTATAAATTCGCAGCACATGGTGATGGTATCACTTTTATATACCACAACACTGTGATGATAAATTATAGTGATTTTTAGCCTACTTTTCTTTTTAGCTTCCACACTACGTTTACAACGTAAAAAGTGGAAGGTATTATAATCGTTCAGTCCGTCTGTCTGTCCGTCACCCACTTTCATAGCCCAAACTACAAATGCTACAGACAAGTGTGATATGTCAAAAAATTCAGCGCATCGAAATTAGAATACATTGAAAATTTAAGAAAAGAATTCGAATTCGAAGTACTTCAATTATTTAAAAAAGTGCAAAATTGAATGCTCATTTAAAAAGCACAGGAAGCTATTTTTATTAGAATTTAATCACCATTGCCATTTGCAACAATCACTCGAGAAACTTTAATTCTTTTAGACAATAAATTAAAATAAATTTATTTATGCGACATCGATCAGTTTGAAATGACGTCAAATATATTTCACTACGAGATTCTTTGTACGTTGATATGAAATATTTTCATTCTATTTAAAAGCGAGGGATATTACATATTTATTCTTTGAAATATAAATTAATTTTTGCAAACGATAAGTAATAATTATTGAATTTTCGAAATAAAATAAATGAAACTAGCCAAATTTAGCATGTAAATGTTTAATATAGAATTAATGCTGTGTTTGGCGCTTTTTTACCTGTTAAACATAACTGTTGTGTGGAAGCGGGTTAAGTGACAGATTCTGTTACAAACCGACTTGTTTTAATTCGAAAGAATTAAAAAACTGGAAAAGTAGGTATTGACATGCGGTCAATGTCCGTTTGCCTGTCTGCCAGTCCGTACCCTAATTCCAAAATCGGTTCTATCAATCCGATCTTAAAAATTCTTTTTTTTATTAGAAAGGTATGACCTTAGAGACCCAACTTTCATACTTTTTGTCCGTCTGTCTGTATGATCAGACGGACATCAATCTATTTGTCGACGAATTTCAAATTAATTAGCATTGAAATTCAATTTCGAGTCATTTAAATCGCTGTTGCCAACTCAACAATGGCATGAGAAACTTTATTCATTTAAAAATAATATTATTTGAAGCAAAATTTATTTTGGTTATAAATCAGTTTGGAATGACGTCGGTAATGTGATTATTTGATTGTTTATTATGTGTTTATTAAGTAAGTGGCAAGGCTAATTTTTTTGTGTATAATCCTGATTAGTTTTAATTTACATTTCTTATTTTAAGTGCATTTTGAAGTAGTTTAATGTTTTTTGTTCTACGAATAATTAAATATTTATTTATTACTGCAAATAAATCAAGCAGACGATAAGTAATATTAATTTTATTTGCGATAGAAAATTAATGAAAATAGTTGATTTTGGCTTTAGGAAGTTTAAATTATAGCTGGATGCTGTGTTTAGTAAAATTTATTCTAATGTGTATAAATTTAATGTAGAAACAGTTGTAGATGACACTTACTGTTACGAATCTAGTTGTTTCCCGATAAGAATTTTAGAACTTCTTGTTTTTTACAGTGAACGCAATCAATATTCATCCCCATATTTAAAGAATTAACTGCACTATATTTTAAAATTGAAATTAAAATAGGATGATCTAGCACATTTAATTTTACAAATATTATTATGTAATCGAATCTTATTACCGCTTTAAAAATGCTAGAAGTATTCAAACAGAGAAGAACAAAATGTTTATTTTGTTCCAAACTTAAATGTTTGAATAGTCCTTTGCAATATTAGAATTACATATTTATTTGCCTTATTAAATATTACGAGCACGTTAACCTTATGATAAGTTACTTTGTTACAACATTTACTTTTTATTATGATTAAATTTTATATACACTGCTCAAAACAATTAGGGGAACGCATGGTTTAAACCCTTTCAACCTCAATGATTCCTTTTGGTATCATCAGCTTCCAATTTTTTTTCTCAAGTTGATCTCGCGCTTATTTATCGTTAGATGGAAGAATCATGTCTTTTGAAGAATTTAATAATGTTTTTAATGAAATGAAAACATGAAAAACATGGTAAAATAAAATTCACTCCCAAAAATTTTTATGAAACAAATGGACCCTAAATTCTTCACGCTTGCATTCTTAGACGTTTAGAAATTGATTTTACCTTTTTTTTTTACAAATAAAGTTTTGAAAAAATTATTGTAATAATTTATTCAAAAGTTATGATTCCTATATTTCCCCCCTTAAATTTTAGTTAAAAATTTAAGATTTTTTCCCCCGGTTTTTTACCATTTCATTCTGGATGCAGAATGAATCTATTTAACAAATTTTAGATTTCTATAATAAAAAAATAAGAAGTTGGAAATGAAAGGGTAAACAAAAGTACGCAAAGTGCTCCCCTAATTCTTTTGAGCAGTGTATGTTTTAGCACGATTAAACTCGCACTTTTGGATAAACGAATAGTTGTTTCACTGTATCTGTGCCGTACCATCTACTTTTGATGGAAATCGGCTGCATGTACAACTATACATAGAAACATAGTCGCTTAGTCAAATATCATTTAATGACCTCACAATCCATTAGGCTTCAATAATTACTGTTACAACGAGTAACTAAATAGACTCTATGAATCTATTTACACAGATGATCCAAATTATGAATGAATATGCAGTATATGTTGCTGATTGCTATAGTAGTAGATAATCGTGCATAGTTTGTTTGTAGTATACGTTGCATTCGCTAACATTGAATTTTGGTTTTGTGTTGGGCTATTATTTTTGTTTGGGAAGTATTTTTAATGTGAGTTTATAACGATGTATTATCATAAAATTGATGTGGGCTTTTAATTACGGCTTTAGTTATTTATTTTATTATTTGCCTAACGACTTTAAACTGATAATATTCAAAATTTAATTACATTAAAATTTAATTACATTTTAATAAAAATATTTAGTTATGTACTATTGATAGTATAAAACCTGCTGTAGTGAGACATTGATTATAAAATCCATAATATCTAATTTAGTTTCGAGCTAAATTAAAAAATGGCTAACTTGCATATTTTATGGTCAGTAGTTAAAACCTGTTTTTTTTTTAAAGATGGGTTAATGTTATTAAACTTTTATTACCTCGAAACTATACACTGTAAAAAAAACTGTTGTTTTTACAGTTAAAAACTCTAATTTTTTTTACAGGAAAACTAATTTTAACAGGGAGAAACTGTTAATTTAGCAAGAAAAAACAGTGAATTTAATAGTTTTCCCCCGTTAATTTAGCAGTTTTTCCCTGTTAATTTAGCAGTTTCTCCCTGCTAAAATTAGTTTTCCTGTAAAACAGCTTTTAACTGCTGGTGATTTTTAGAAGATTTTTTTTCCACCAGCACAAATACGTCTATATTATGGATAGGATAAGGGCAGAACTAAGAACCTTCTCGGTGAGAGGGTCGTCGTTTACACCTCTCGGGGATTCGATCCCCGGACCTGTGGCGTGGCAATGCAAAGCACTACCACTAAGCCACTGGGACTCAAAATGAATGACCTGTGCAGCCAAAAAAGTCCGACGATTAATAACCCTTGTAGGGGGGAGTGAACGTTGAGTATGCTGTTGCTCCTAAAAGTTGTGTTGGGTGCCTACTCAGGTGTCCGATCGTCACTTGACTGTGGCTCTAAATTAAGAAGCCCGTCACCAAAAGCCCTCTTATGTAGCTCATTGCGACAATAGTTCAACTCACTCCTACTCTTGTATATCTCTAGTGAGACGGAATTCAACTACAGTCCCTGGACAAATTATTAGACGCACTGCAAGATTTCATGTATCAATCAATGATGAACAAAATACCTTTAGAAGGACATTTGTGTTCCTAAACTTAACCTTATTAAATAAAAAAAATATCTGCTATACTTAACTACATATATCGACATTGTAATGATATGCTCTTGGTATGTTTGTAATCATAATAAAAAAAATAATGTGCGTCTAATATTTTCCAGGGACTGTATAATATAAAAGTATTATTGGTTCTTGATTTAAATACATAAAGGAATTTCTAGATGCAACTGTAAATTGATTGGGCTTCTTAATGATAAAATTATTTCAATGTGATTAAAATTTTACACACCAATTGGAAATATCGAATTACAAAACTTATTATTATTTGTCCGTCCGACGTACAGACAAGAAAAAACGTATGAAAGTTGAAGTATCTGATTCATAGTTTTCATCAAAAATATTATTCCCTTTTCAAGATCGATTAATTGAACGTCGGACAGTAGGAACAGACAGAACATAACGAACGAAGCTATATGGTACATCAACCAGATTTCAGAATACACTACACGACTTTAAAATATCAAAAATCGATTTCAATGAATCTCAATGGATTCCGTAGTAATTTATCCGTCCGGAGACAAGTCGAAAGTATGAAAGATCGCATGTCCAGCAGTAAAACATTTCTACAGAATTGGGTTCGTTTTTTTATACCACATTCGAAATTTTTTCGCATCTCAAACAAACACTTTAAGAACCTCGACCTTTCTGATATTTTATCCAAAAACCCTCTCACTGAAAGAGGTATTCATTTTGGTAGGGGAATCATGGAGGACTTTGTGACCACGGACATATTTAAACGTGCCCCCCAGCCACCATTAGCAAACCACGGCCGCCTTTAGCCGAATTACAAGCGCTGACCCAGCAACCATCAGAATTGCTAGCACCGCCGAGGACAGAACCCACAACCCTTCCGATGCGAGCACGACGCTCCACACGACTGAGCTACCGCGGCTCCTCGGAGAAGTATTTGGCGCTATTCTACAGTGGAGCTTGCACAAGCTTACTAAACTGACTTCGCGATTTTTAACTCTCTAATAAAGACCATAATTAAAAGTTTTTTTTTTTAAAATCTGTGAAGTAAATTATCACCATTTTGTATAAATTCTGATCTCGTGCTATAGTATACAACGGCGCAAACAGTCATTTCTTGATTTTTAATTATCTTTTTTTTTAACGTAAAAATGATGCGTTTTACATTGAAGTAATATTAAAAAGGGTGGTTTGTTTGGGTTTATTAGGTTTACTTGGCGTATAGTTACAGTTGCTAACCGATATTTTGCACATCCCAGGCTGTCAGTCCATTGAAGAAGAAGAAATAGGTTTACTTGGCGACTTTCCGACGGCTTCACCTTTATTTCGCGCCAAACATCTCCATCTTCTTCTAAACTCTATATTTTTTTTTACAGTTTTGGGCGAGAAAATACCAATGCCAAATACAACTCACAATCACTGTGACGAAATTTTCCGACATAAAGCCGATTTATCCGGAATAAATATAAAAAAATCCCTGACGATTTAATATTCTTGTCTGAGAATGGTATTTCAGATTATATTTATCTCATCTTGGTTCGGTAACAATGTAATTGATTTTTTATTTTTTCCGGCTGTCTATTTCTAGTCTCCGTGAGGAGCTTTAATACAGCCAAGTATGCTTGCTATTTAGAACAGCGGTCAAGTGACGGGGTCGATACATACAAAGGAACCTTGAATGACATCGCAGTTTAAGAAAGTAAGGACTTTAGACACCATTTAACTAGCACGTATGTCCCGTGTACTCGGAGAATCAAATGAATTTTGAGTGATTTATTACCGTCTATTATACTTACCACACCATATCACCGTACTTTATAGTATGGATGTGTTTAGAACCGGGAACCCTCTCGTTGAGGGTCTGGTGTCTATCCATTTGGGATATGGGCCTGAAAAATGTAGGGGACACAATATTAGAAGCTTACATTATCGTATACCGTTACTTCTTGATGCCGAATACATTTTGCTTAGCAAAAATAATGAGATGTTGAGTTTTGAACCAAAAGGTTCAAGGATGATACATATTTTTGGTAGGAGCAGGTGACAATGTGCATTTGTCCATGTCCACCATAAATCCATGCATTGAGACAATATTTCCAACGGGGGATTTTAAACATTCTCGATTGCTGAATTGATCATTTTGTCTATTTTAACATTGTTATATTCATAAATAGGTCAATCTTTAGAATTCATTGATCCTATCAGTCAATTTTTAAGTTGCCCCGTAGTTAAATTTCCATATTGATCTAATCAGACATATAGGTCTATTTTCTCATTGCGCCATTGGTTGATTTTTATAAATGATTCCATGATAAGTTTTACATTGCTCCTTTGATTCCTACGTTGATTTTCACATCTCATTGTTACTTGGATTATTTTTTACTTTGCTCCATTGATTTTCATCTGAGAAAATTCATTATTTTGACAAAAACATTACTTGCAATTTTGTCAGAGCACTGAGGATAAATTTGGCTTAAAATATATCTCAGCTCATGATACATTTACATAAGTGACGTATGTGTGGGTGAAATATCGAGATTTTTTATTAAATTTCTACGTTTGGTTTTTCGAGAAACGGCGCATAGGGAATTATTTTTTTAACCTTTTTATTCTCTGGAATGGCAACGGGAAGGTTTCTTTGTCAAGTGAAAATTTATTTCATTTCGTGAGTAAATGAATCAAGTTGTATCGATAATTCTTCTTTGTTACGAAATAGAACAAGTGTCGTCATGTATATTTTATATCTTCGGAGCAAAAAAAAAAGCTGATTTACTATGTAAAAAAAATCGGAAATAAAACCTGTTTTCCCAATAAAGTAGAGATATTTGATTAAAGGTTAATTTTATTGATTAGTACAGCTAGGCATGTACATTTAAAAAAATGTTTTGGGTTCATAGTTAGTAACGTTAAATCAGGATATAGTTTATTTTTTATATTTTTTACTCCTTACTTTATTCTTAATTAAATTAGGTTTAGTTTATTTTGAATTATCGTTCCACTAGATCTACACGAGGGCTATTGGTGATGGGTGTCATAATTTATTAATTAAATTAGGTGATTTAGAACAACAGCGACCAAAGCACCTTTTTTACTTCAATATTTTTACACACTGTTTCTATATAAATGTTTGAAAGTTTAACACATATAGTTTCGACAGTTTTATCAAAATGAGTTCTTCTACAATTGGTGCTCCGTTTCTGTGGGGCACTGATTCATTAATCGAGTACGAGAAATAATTTATTTTTCATTTAAAATTTGTGTTCTCTAGTCCAACGTTAATTCAATCAAATCCAAACCTAACGTATCCAAAACGGCCACTTCATCCAAAAAATGCTGATATAAACACTTACTTTCACCCAAACATACTTAATACCCATCTAATTAGGCCCTAATTTCGCCTAACGAACCACCAATCCATTCTCAAGTAACGAACGGGTTAATTCGAAACAGCCCCTGAAGGCGTCTAACAGAACTGCTGACGATTCGGTCGTTACATCGTCTGACAATTCTTAGAGGGGATGTCTGCAATTTAAGGTCGTTTGTTAGGAAGCACCCCTTTTGAATGTTGATGGTGAGGGGTGGTTTTGATGTGAGAGATGATTGGTTGGGAATATGAGATCGTAATGGTGAGGAGGATTTGGTATGGTGGTGTTTGTTTGGGGTATTTGTAATGTTATATGATGGTTTGAAATGCAAACGAATTTAAAAAAAAAAAAACTTTTTATCGAAATTGAGTTAAACTATTAACGAAGACCTTGTGAATACCATTAACACCTTCATTTATGAATAAAGACGCTAGTTTAATTTTTTTTTAAGTTCGTGTTTCGTTAATTTAAATCGTTTATTTAATTACAATTGAATTGGTTTTAAATTGTCCTACATAAATTGCTCTGGAATATGGTCTTCATTCTTCGTATATAAGTTTATTTAGATAATCATTTGTTTAGAGCAGAAAGCTCATTTTGGCGAAGAAAATTTTCTTGCCAATCGTAGTGAATGGTCTACGGAAAGATTCTGGTTTTCAACTTTTTCTCCACACATGTTGCCGATGAGTTTAATCGAGATAATCTTACAATATTCCAGCTTATCCTTAGCGGTAAAAAATAGGATTCGGTTAAAAAAAACTTCTTCAAGGTGCTGTATTATTACCTGTACAGAGTCACGTGACATTGTTTAATTGTAAGTGATTGAGTAGTTTTAAATTTTGAAATATTTTGTTTCCAAATAAGCATTCTTTCGGTTAATCACTAGCAAGAACTAAGTTTATTCTGGTCAATCAGTTTCAAGACTTACATTCCCAAAAAAGTCCCAGTGCTTGGATTTTAAAGTAATTGTTTTATTAATTTAAACAAGTGCTTCATTTAAAAATTTATTTCAAAAATCGATTTTACAAATGAAAATCAAATATCATAGTTTACAAATACAAAGCAACTATCACATTTTGCAAATACCAAGCAAATATCACATTTTACAAATACAAAGCAAATATCATATTTTAAGAATACAAAGCAAATATCAAATTTTACAAATACAAAGCAAATATCACATTTTACAAATACCAAGCAAATATCACATTTTACAAATATGAAGCAAATATCACATTTTACAAATACCAAGCAAATATATCACATTTTACAAATATGAAGCAAATATTACATTTTACAAATACAAAGCAACTATCACATTTTACAAATACCAAGCAAATATCACATTTTACAAATATGAAGCAAATGTCATATTTTACAAATACAAAGCAAATGTCACATTTCTGCCAATGAAACTAGTTGAAACAATGAATATTTTCTACCGCGCCGGTCAGTAGATTGTTATGCATAAGTAGTTTAGTTTTTTGTAAACAAGACCACTTTATATTATCAAACACTTTATATATATCCTGTTTTGTATGAAAAAAAAAGTTACCTTATCTTAAAAGAAGAGCCTTATTTCTTTCTTGCTTAAGGTAAGCCTCTTCGAAGATGTATTATCTTTAGTAGATAAGATGATGCATTTTTTAAAAGTTGACTACCGTTACAAAATATTACACCAGAATTCGCAGATGTAGGTCATTGGACTTGTGATAAGTGCATTATTATTATAACTTAAATATAAAGGGCTTTTTTAATAAAATAATAAGTATACATTTTGTGAGTACACCCGTAAGAGATTTTTTACGAAAAATATTTTTAAATCTGTACAATGTAGATAAAGAATAAGAAGTACTGTTGTTGTTACGTAGCAAGGATGAATGTCTATGTTGTTGTTGTTACTAATCCCAGGTGAATGAATGTCTATAATGAGGCTGTATGATTTTACGTAAAATTAATATAAACAAGATTAATAAAGGACTAAATAGGTGTAAGGACTCTGATACTATGGCAAATTAAAATTGCACCATGTTATGTTTTTTCATTGATTGTTTAGTTTAGTTTGAATTATCGTCGCACTAGAGCTACACGAGGGCTATTGGCGACGGGCGTCGTATTTTAGAAACACAGTCAAGTGACGAGCCGACACCTGAGTAGGCACCCAACGCAACCGTTACGGGCGACATCGTACGCAGCGTTAGGACTTTGAAGGATATTTAACGTGCACTCCCTCTACACGGATATTATTCGTCGGACATTGTTGGCTGCACGGGCCGGTTATAGGTCGGCAGTTATTTTGGCGATGCCCGGACCCGAACCTGGGACCTTTCGCATGCTAGGCGAATGCCTAATTGACTGGGCTCCCCAGCCCTTTCATTGATTGTACAATTAATAATTCTATCATAAAAGAAAGATATTTGATTTAAATAGGTTGGTTGGTAGGTAGACATATATTTTCAGGCTTGTGTGCTTGGTCCCAAAGACCCGCTTATAAACCTTCGTCAAGGACGGACACGACATACACACACAGACAAGACAGATGCTGCCATCTAACGCCACCTCTACAATTTAGGCATGTTCCTGAAGGGGAGGGAAATAGTTTCCAGGGACCTGTACCCGTGGTTGCGCAGATGACCGACCACAGGACTTTCGGACCCAACAGATTTAACGAGCACGTACTCCGCATATACTCGGTGGGTCTTCAGTGGTACCGGGACTCGATCGCGGGACCTTCCGATCTCGAGACCGAGACGCTGACCACTAGGTTCCCCACGGGGTGACAAGTCAATTCTGGGAATCCTCTAGTTGGTCTTTGATCGAGCACACAAACCTGAATATATATATGTCTACCAACCAACCAACTGCTAATTATTATTTTTAATTCAATATATTTCATAATTCGAGTTGGAATAACTTCATTAGAAATATTTTTTTACTTTGTATTAAGGTTCAAAGAAGTGTAAGAATGAAAAATGTGCCTTTATTGAAACGAGGAAAAAATTCTAAAGCTTACGTTTCGCCATTTTCCCTTATACTCTCAATATCTGACATCGTAACTTACGTAATACCATCAAAATCAAAGCCCCTTTTACAACATTTCTAACGAATCAATACAGGCACTTCAACTGAGAATATACTAAGAACGTCTACAAATACCATTTCCTTTAAGTTAATTCTATCCCAGGGCACTCGCTACTAAGCCTAAATCGAACACAGGAAGCCCTTTCCATTAAATATTTAAGCAACAAGGTTCTAAAAGAAAACTGCAAACGATACCCCGTGCATTTATTACTCCAACACACGCTATGTTATCGGCCTTCTTAAATGCCAGGGCGATTTCGTTTGAAGTGAGCTGAAGAGAGTGCAGTCATTAGCTTTAATATTTCCCTTCAGTGCGTTGGGCTTTGTTTGGGGTTTGCTGGGCGACCGCCAAATGTCGCCGAAAATCAACAATTTCGCCAAGTTTTTGAAATATGGAATAATTTTTTTGTAAGAAGTTATCGTTAATCATTTATCTACGTCAGAGGGTGCTGAAGTATGTCACGATACTTTGGATAGCTCATACTTCAATGCATGAGACCATTTTCATTTGAATGTTGGTTGGTTGGTTGGTAGACATATATATTCAGGTTTGTGTGCTTGGTCAGAGACCCGCTTATAAACCTTCGTCAAGTAAGACAGACACAACACACACATAAGTGGATCCATCTAATTTTTTAGAGACAGAGGCCAACTAGAGGATCCCCAGAATTGGCTTGTCACCCCCAGAGGTATTGATTTGGTATGGGAACTTGGAGGACTTTCGGACGCAACAGATTTAACGAGCACGTACTCCGCATATACTCGACAAACGCAAACATCCATGCCTTACCGGGATTCGAACCCGAACCCAGAGGCTCCAAAGGATAGCTCCCTAACCGTTGCGCCGCCGGGTGGGCTCATTTTAATGTTTTCTCTTATGTCAAATTGCTATTATAGAATTGCTGCTGTTAGATATCTTTTTCTTAATTCTAATTGTTTCTCTGCTATTGACACATTTATTATCTTAATTTTGTAATGAATTAGGACATCGGATTGTTCAAGAATGAATCTATTAAAAAAATTTCTCTTTTTTTTTCAAAGATCTTATGCTGCTGTGACCATAGAGATAGTAAAACCGTGCGCTATCGCCCACTATCATAGTGGGCGATAGCGCACGGTTTTACTATGTCTATGGCTGTGACATTATTGAATCAGCTGGAAATGAGTTATTATGTAAAGGAATTTTAAATTTTTTGTTTTCTCATCCAAATATATATCTCACGACATCCCTCAATGTCAACAAATATTGAATTATCATGATTTCATCATCGATAAGTATATCTGTCATCATTTCTTTAAATGCTTTTATTATATTTATTTAAAAGCTTTAAAAAAAGAACTCCAAGTTATGACAAAATGGTAAATATTTGTGCGTCTGGGTTAGTATTATATGTTGTTGTATTTTGTAGAAAGTTTTAGTTAAACTCATAGTTGCCTTGCACAGAAGCCACGACCACGGGCGGAGCTATAAAATGCGCGGAGCAATCAGATGAAGACAAAATAAAACGTCTGAAATTTCCTCGTCATCTTATTGCTCCGCGCGTTTTAAAGCTCCGCCCATGGTCGTGGCTTCTGTGCAAAGAAACTATGAGTTTAACTATAGTGCAACGTAGTAAGATAGGGCCAAATCTATCTAAAAACGGTCTTGCTGACATCAATAACTTTTACTAAGAGTAGAATTGTTGATTGGAGGGGGGGGGGGGGCGAATTCAATATAAAAGAGCTTACCAATATCACAGATCATGTGTGTTTAAGGAAATCGAAAAGAATTGTTTTTGTCTTTACAAATACAAATACAAAAATTGTCGACCAACAACAGGCCAGAGGCCCAGCAAGGTTGGTCCAAAACAAATCTAATACATTACCAGTTTCCAATGTCCGTCAAGTTTCTTCTTAAAATCTTCTACTCTCTTCGAATGCACAACATAATCTGGTAAAGTATTCATTGACAACGCTATTGTAAAATTAATGTTTTCTTACCTCCCTTCTAAAGCTCGATTTATTCAATTTACTTTTTTAAACTTTTATCAGATTTCCAAGTGCAAGATGTTTTGAGTAGAGTGTTGCAGTTTTGAATACAGTTACTACAAAACAGATTTGCTTATGTCTCATCGTGCTAAGGGATATAAGTTTTCCCATGGAACTAGATAGCTTGAAACTCAACAAGAATTTACGTGTATGCAAGCTGTATTACAAGCATCGTACCTCAAACACAATACCTCATGTTTTTAACTTGCGTTTCTTTAAGCGTGCAACAGCACCTTTACTTATGCAACTATTTGTTTTATGCTAGCATAAAACAAATATTTTTAAATATTTTAACAACATTAAATAACATTTTGTTAGCTAACAAAATATAGCAGTCTGTCTGCAAAGTAGCCTAACCATCAAATAATAATTCTTAAGGGGGACCGGAGCCCTCCATTGAAGCCCATGTTAAAATGACCTTTTCTATGTACCTTTTTCTCAGAATCTATTTGATACTTTTTAATGAATTTTTTACCAGTTGTTAAATGAATGTTTAACTATACTTTAATGGAGGCATTTTCAAAATTTTTGTTTAGTTTCGAAATTATAATTTTTTAAGTGAAACTACATATTTTTTTTACCTAAAAAACATCAATAATATTAAAAAAAATGTAAGATATTTATAGTCAAATCCCTCCAGCGGGTTTAGAAACAAACTTCTTAAATACGTATAAAAAATTTCAAGCTGATACTTACAGTAGATTTTGAGATAAAGGTACATGAACATTGAAAAAGTAAGTTTTGAGATATAACCGTTTAAAGTAAACAATAGTGGTTTCTGACCTATAAAACATGACTGGAGTTTACCTAAACAACGTTTGTTTAAAAAAATATTAAAAATACTTCCAGTACTCGAAACTTTTAATGTAAGATATCGTTGTAAAGCTAAGATTTCATAGTTTAAGAAACACTAAAAACATTAAAATGTCATTTTTGAAAATTTTTGGGGGTCTGGCCCCGCCTTAAGGGTAAATGAGCACGAATGACCGTGGGTCTCCAAACCAAAGTGCCTCTGTGTTTGAGTCAATTGAAAAAAAAATCTAATCCACATTTCTCCGGCTTTATTGAATATTTTTACAAACGGTTGAAATATAATTGACTTACAGGTCCCACTTTTCCCATAATCCTACTTTTTAAAATGAGTTTGAAATTTTTTTTACACTTTCAATACGCAATTTTAAACAAAATATTAGTACGAATTTCAAAAATTGTGATTATAGAGACCTGTTAGTCAGCTACATTTATCATATAAAAAAACGCTTTGCAAAAAAATATGCAATACAGCTGGTAAAATGTGACTTAAAAATACTTTAAAAACTAAACAAAATTTTTAAAAATGCCTCCATTAAATTATTGTTAAACATCCATTTAACATCTAGTAAAAATTTCATTAAAAAGTATCAAATAGATTCTGAGAAAAAGGTACATAAAAAAGGTCATTTTAACATGGGCTTCAAGGGAGGGCTCCGGTCCCCCTTAACACAGAGGCGCATGGTTTGGAGACCCGTGGTTATTCGGGCATTTCGCACTTGCGATAATTCGCCAGAGTTAGCAATAATTCGCCAAATCTAGACCCAACACTCTTTAACAGAGCAAATGCATATGGCAGTGTTTACCACATCTGACGAGAAAATTCCCTCGCTCCAGAGTATTTAACTCTGGATATTTATCCAACACGGGATTGCAACATTAACAAAGTCTCATCAGCGAGGGCGAAAAATTCCAGGGAATATTAGAACGAAGATTTGTTAAAGATGTAACTGATATTATACTTTAAACTAACTTTGTATTTACAATTAATTTTATATTTTCATCTTTATTTCTGGGAATTTATAATCGAAGTTTCGATTTAGTGTGCTGTACACCGTTGTATGTGAAACTATCCATAGAATATAGTAAAAAAGAATTAATTAGTATATTGGAAATACTTTATTGTAAGCTTGTTTTCTTTGTAACAGGTTTATAAGTATAGTTTTTACTTTTAACTACCTAATATGAAATAAAAGGTATTGAAAGAGTATTGCTATGGCCGAAAATCCAAAATGAAGATTATGTGTTTTCTACACGTTTTAGAGGGGTACTGATTCTGAAAAAGTGTTTTTGGAACATTAGTCCTGTAGTCTGTCTTAAATCAATCTACAGCTCGAACTAAAAGAGCTACGGATTTCAAATTCGTTATACGAGTTCCTAGTACCTGTTGGACATCATTATATGGCTTTCGAGGAAATGGAGCATGCGCAATTGACAGGTACTATAGAATTTTTGATTTTTAATGTACTTAGAAAACGAAAAGGACTACAGACTTCAAATTTGCTACATAAGTTCCTCTTACACGTCTAATGGGAACAAAGTTTTCGAAGAGAAAAAAATGTATGTGCAGGACAAATGGCACATCAAATACCTATTATTGAGTGTTAATGGAAAGTCGTGTGGTGTTTCACACCCTTTGCTTTATATTTGTAATCATCCAAAAGCTTATTTAATGACCTTTTGATAAATTGGTAGAGCCAGCCTGGTTCTATAAGTGCATATCAGACGTCATCATAACATCATCCTTATATGAAATTATTAATTTTATCCCCCATTATATTAAAACACAAGTGAAGAGTACAGGGGAAAAACCGCTTAATTTCGTTGAAAACTTTCCTCTCTGGCCTCTTTGGCGATGAAAGCGAGTCATCGCCTAAACTGGTGTGAGGAAATCGGTTACTCACTTTGTTTTTCTCTCGCGGTAACCCTGATTTACGCCAGAGATCAGCGGACACGAGTCACACGTTTGTACCGCGAAAGAAGAACCGAAAGGAAAACCGGTTTTCTGTCGCCAATGCCCGCCAAGCAGATACAATTACGGAACTACTCCTAATAAATAAAGTTGTTCTTCCCCTGTACTCTTAGGAAGTAGGTTTGTAACAGAATCTGTCACTTAACCAGCTTCCCCACAAAAGTTGTGTTTAACAGGTAAAAAGGGGCCAAATATAGCCTTAATTCTATATTAAACATTTACATGCTAAATTTGGCTAGTTTCATTTATTTTATTTCGAAAATTAAATAATTATTACTTATCGTTTGCAAAAAATTAATTTATATTTCAAAGAATAAATATGTAATATTCCTCGCTTTTAAATAGAATGAAAACATTTCATATGAACGTACAAAGAATCTCGTAGTGAAATATATTTGACGCCATTTCAAACTGAACGATGTCGCAAAAATAAATTTATTTTAATTTATTGTCTAAAAGAATTAAAGTTTCTCGAGCGATTGTTGCGAATGGCAATGGTGATCTAATTCTAATAAAAATGGCCTCCTATGCTTTTTAAATGAGCATTACATTTTGCAGATTTTTAAAATAATTAAAGTACTTCGAATTCGATTTTTTTTCTGAAATTTTCAATTTATTCTAATTTTGATGCGCTGAAGTTTCTGACGTATCACACTTGTCCGTATTATTTGTAGTCTGGGCTATGAAAGTGGGTGACAGAAAGACAGACGGACTGAACGATTATAATACCTTCCACTTTTTACGTTATAAACGTAGTGTGGAAGCTAAAATAACTGCACCTTAGTTACATCTTTGTCATGCTTAACTTATGTCGGTGTAAATAACTTGGCATCAAAGCTAAAATAGCGCTTTAGAAGTAATCATGGTGCATTATTTTTCGAGAGGTAGTAAATTATTTAGGCACATTGAGATTGTAAAGGGAACAGTAGGATGAATAATATGATTAATTATTTGGGGATGGAAATCAAGGTTCGGTGCAGTTTGTAATTAAATGTTTTTGGAATAGCATTCGTTATTTTGGGATATTTAGGGCAAAATTTGCTTAAGTTAAAAGGGTATTTTTTCAATTCGATTTTTTTCGTCTTAGATAGTATACGATTGATTATATAGATAGTTGATCTAATTGTTAAAAATCTGTAGTAAATATCAAATTCTTTCCTGTTATATAGTTTAAAGAATGTCGAGTTTGTTATGTCTAAATCGATCACGCTTAGATTATGGCTTCGTAAAGATCCAGATAGTTTCTCGAAGTTAATGCCATTTTCTTCCATTATCGACTTGCTCGAAGTAGGAAAATTCATTTTGTTGGATTGTGCTACATGATTGCACATAGGAAAAATTAGTGTATATTGTTTGTATATGGAAAACTTAAAGGTTCTGCAGTATTTGTATTATGGTAGTGTTTTAATTGTCAATTACTATACTTTATTGAAGTTCCAACTGTAGAATGCTAAATTTTTTGTTAAAAATTAATTCAATTTAAATCATTTCAATTTTTCATTCGATCTTAATGATATCAGCTACTATTCTTAATATATTCTCAATTTTCTAAATCTCGAATTTCATTCAACATTAGTTACCGATCGGCCTTTACGAAAAACTTCTTGATGCACATTTGGATATGGGCTAGAGTTTGCGAATTGGTAGTTAATTCAATATACTTTATTGCCAACTTAATGTCATTATTCAAAACCCCAATTTTCAGACTTAAGATACACTTTTCTCTTTTCTATTTACTAGAAGGGTTGAAATTTTCTGTGATGTCATATTATATCTAGGTATTTAACACAGTGAACCAAACTTTTCGAAAATATTAAGTGTGTAAAAATAAGACGATTTTTTTAATTTAAGAAATGCGCAAAATTTATATTTATGTTAAAAAATTAAAATTATGAATGTTTTATCGTCAAACTTGATGTTCATTGCGTTGAATAGACTTTTTTTTATTTCTATAAAAATAATTTTTAGGTACTCGCAACAGTTGTGCTGGAAAGTGTACCTAAAAGCTAAAAATCGGTGTTTTAAAATAATGATGTATGAAGCTGGAAACAAAGTTATATTGAAATTAACTACCAAATTTGCGAACTCCAACACCATATTCAGGTGCGTATTATATAAAAAATTTAGTAAATATTCATTTTGGTGATTGAAAGTTAAAATAAATTAAAAATAAAATACAAATGAAGACTACCGCCTGAAAATCGATACAGGACAAATTAAGTTACACGAAAAACGAGATTAAAAATATTCAAGGTTTTTATTCGGAAATAAACGTGTTAATCGTATTCATAAAATTGTTGTTAATGGTTTAAAAGTTTATTATTCGGATATAAGGAAGCGCTAGATCAATTGTAGTTCATGGACCTGAAACTTCCTTTACTTTTACATTTATCAAATATCAATAAACAACTTTTATTACAACTCTACTACTCAAATTGCATTTAATGAAGGTGTTAATGGTATTCACAAAGCCGTTGGTAATTGGATAAGAGGTTTTTACTTTGATGTAAGAAAACACCAGATCAGTAGTATTTCATGGTCCTAAACAAGTTGGTTTGCAACAGAATCTGTCCACACAACATTTGTGTTTAACAGGAAAATACGCGCCAAACACAGCATTAATTCTATATTAAAAACTTTCACGCTAAATTTGGCTAGTTTCATTTATTTTATTTCGAAAATTCAATAATTATTTGTTATAGTTTGCTAAAATAATTTATATTTATAGAATAAATATGTAATAGTCCTCGCTTTTAAATAGAATGAAAACATTCTCATCAACATACAATCAAAGAATCTCTTTGTGAAATATATTTGACGTCATTTCAAACTGATCGATGTCGTAAAAATAAATTTATTTTAATTTATTGTCTAAAAGAATTAAAGTTTCTCGAGCGATTGTTGCGAATGGCACTGGTGATTTAATTCTAATACGAATGGCTTCCTATGCTTTTTAAATGAGCTTTCAATTTTGCTGTTTTTTTTAAATAATTGAAGTACTTCGAATTCGAATTATTTTCTGAAATTTTCACTGTATTCTAATTTCGATGCGCTGAATTTTTTGACGTATCACACTTGTCCGTAGCATTTGTAGTTTGGGCTATGAAAGTGGGTGACGGACAGACAGGCGGAGACAGACGGACTGAACGATTATAATACCTACCACATTTTACGTTATAAACGTAGTGTGGAAGCTAAAATACGTTTACTATTACACTGTTCAAAATTTCGCCGCAATATTGCACCGGAATCCTGGAACTTTCAAGCTGCCACCACTATTTGGAGCGTTCATTCACCACTTTTACGGTGTATCAAAGCTATGAGTTCACCACAAAATTGGTACATTCACGCTCCAAATAGTGGTGGCAGCTAGAAAGTTCCAGGATTCCGGTGCAATCTTGCGCCAAAATTTTTAACAGTGTACGTTTTACCCAAATATCAATGAAAAACTTTAGTTAGAGCTTTACTACTATGCATTTAATGACTTATGACTTTCTTGGTGGGGGGGAAGTTCGCCGAGCACTGCGACCTCAGGTCTATATGCATTAAATGACAGTGTTAATTGTATTCACAAAGTCGTCATTAAAGGGCTAAAATACTTTTACTCCGATATAAGAAAACACTAAATCAATTGCATTTCATGGTCCGGAATTTTCGTTTACTTTTACGTATACAAACTGCATTATTATTAGATATTTGTACGACGTTCATCTTACACAATCTGTTCAAATTACAGCCTAGAACTATTGCCAACTCCTCCCTTAAATAGGATTTTATGCCATTCTAACTCAATAAATAGTTTCTGCTCGAGTTAAATTTAATAATGTCCATATAACATCATTCTCATGGTGTAGACTTAGCAATAAAACATAACCTGACCTAAATACGATTGTCGCATCTTACATAAGAACTCATTTATAACTTGAGTCAAGCTGTGTAAAGCGTAAAAGGTTTAGTCGTAAATGAAGAGTGTAGTTGCAAAATTAACTTTCTCTTCAGAGTATAACTAAGGTATGGGGTTGACCATTTGGGGTCGTCCATAATGGATTTTGTCCTTAAAATTTTGTAGAATGATGATTATTATTTTTTTAAAAAATGCATGAATAAATTAGTTGTTTTCAACATATTTTTAGGCTACAAAAAATTGCGAAATCTTAAAATTATTTAACTTTTTTTTGCACTTTGCCTTGTGAAAATATGTCGAAACAAACACTATGGTTTCGCATAACCTTACCTTAGACAACTTTTTCTTTAATTTTTGAGATAGACTTTTTAAACTTTGTGAGAGGCACATAAAAACTAACATAAAAATACTTTACTGCAATAAAAAATATATTAATTAATAAATTAATTAGCAATTAAATAATTTAAGAGGGCCAAATTGTATGCAACTTTACGACAATCCTAATGACTTGTTTTACAAAATTTTTGCAGAAAAGAAAACAGTAAATATTCAGGCATGCGATCATACTTTATCTAAGCAAAGTAGTTATTTAATTATGATAATTTGAAATGGCTATAGCTTTAAAATATGTTTTTTTTAATAATTTAATTTTTTGAATGCCTGTAAAAAATTAAATATTCTTTACAATTGTTATAAAAAGTATGGCCACATGCACTGATTCTTATTCTTTAAAATTCACTTTAAATTTTTTAAATCGAAGCATATTAATTTGAAAAATCTTGCTCGGAGTACAAGCATATTATGAAAAAAATCGTTCTTCAGAAAATGAGTTCAAGGATTTCATTGTAAGATTGAAGACAGTAGAATTTCCCTTAAAAGACTGCCTGTAAATTAAAAACTATTTACAGTACAAGAAATCTTCTTGTACCAAATGAAAGATAAAAAAATCAGATAATATTTTAATGCAAAAGTATCAAAACACATATTTTGATCAATTTTTCCGTTTTCTAAGGTATATGGATACCTTAAAGCATTTTAAATATTGTTCAATTATTACAATTTCCAGTAAAAAAATTCATAATTATAACTTTGTCATTAATTGTGACAAAACAGCCTGTGTGAAATCTTAGAGCCAATTTAATTCCAGAAAAACATGAAAAAATAGCTGAAATCGTTCTATTAATTTCTTTTATAAACATGCAAAATTAGAAAAAAACCGACAATAAAATATCTTTCTTCGAGCCACACTCACTAAATTGTTAAAAATATTAAATGCAATTGCTTATTGCAGACAACCAGCATTTTTTTTACTCAATTTTAATTCACAATAGCCAAATATTGTTTTAACCAAAACCATTTGAATAAAAAATAATTTTATCTCTCCCATACATTTCACTTTAACCTTACACAAACACACTGCCAATCACAAACCAAACGAACTATATCGGCGCGAATTCCCGGAATAAAAAAACACTACAATCGCGTGCGAAAACATGACAAAAAAGAACAAAAAATAGAACCAACTACAATCCGAAAACATCGCCTCGTGAACAACCCAATTATGCATTCTACCTCCTTTAACACATTCATGTTCGACATTTAAATCCACGAGAGGCATTATTTGTGGAATTTATTTATTAAATACTTCATGTTATGAATTTTATTTATTTATTTAGAACAAAGTGTAAGCGATCAATGACAACAACAAAACGCGTTTGACCTCGTGTGTTTGGATAGTGATAATGCACGACATGCAATGCTGACTTTGAATAAGTAGTATTATGGATGAATATTTGAATTATACACTAAAAGTAAAACGGGTCCAAGTTCTTTGGGGAATTTCCATCTACGCTTCTTATACATTGACCCTTTAGTAAATGAAGAAACCTGTACGGAAAACTTTCAAAGTAATTAATCCCTCTTTTACATTTGAATCGGGTGCAATGATTTGGATAAATGGTGCTATGTAGCTTCCTGTTTGTATAACAGATTTATTTTGGAATATTTATCGAATGGTGAATTGATTTTTGTTCAAGGTTTAGTTTTTAAAAAAAAAAAAAAAGGTTAACAACCTGTAAAGGTGGCAGCGTGTGTTGTACGTTTCAATTATAGATTTCTTTTAATAGAATAGTTTTCGTAGTTTCTGATAAAGTATTTTTATACTTAATTTTGCATTCAATCTTCATTTTGAATAATAAGCTGATGGGACAAGTCCAGTGAAGAGTTTCCATCTACGCTTTTTCTAAGCAAACTTTCAATTAAAGAAGAAGCCTGTGGGGAAATTTTACTATGAACTTGAGCCCTCCTTTACATTTAAATAGGGTGCAATGATTTGGATAAATGGTGCTATGTAGTTTCCTGTTTATATGACAGGTTTATTTTGAAAAATTAATCGAATGATAAATTGATTTTTGTTCAAGGTTTAGTTATTTAAAAAAGTTTAGCAACCCTGTAAAGGTGACAGCTTGTGTTGTACGTTTCAATTATAGATTTCTTTTAACAGAATAGTTTTCGTAGTTTCTGATAAAGTATTTTTATACTTAATTTTGCATTCAATCTTCATTTTGAATAATAAGCTGATGGGACAAGTCCAGTTAAGAGTTTCCATCTAGCTTTTTCTAAGCAAACTTTCAATGAAAGGAGAAGACCGTGAGGAAATTTTACTATGGACTTGAAATCTCTCTTACATTTGAACAGGGTGCAATGATTTGGATAAATGGTGCTATGTAGTTTCCTGTTTGTATAATAGATTTATACAATGTCTTTAACGTTAATTTTAAGAAAATCAACTTTTAAAATTCTTCCCAGTATTTTTTTGCTTGTTTGCTATGTTATGGTTTAATTATATCTTACTGTAATAAGTTTCGTATTTTACAACGAACATAAAAATGTTTTTGCTTATTTTATATTTAGTTATAACTTTTTAGAAAGATTAATTTAAACTGTTAAAAGGCTTCAAATCAAAAGGTTTCATAATTTTTTTTAGTTTCCAATAATGAATATAAATATATTTTTATAGTTATTTTTATATTCAGTCATAACTTTTACTCGCCATTTTAACAACTCCTCTACAAAAATTACCACAAAATCACCTAAAAAACACACTTGGCGACTTTTCCCCTCATTAAACTTTACCCTTAAACAAACTCCCATCCCGTCCATTTATTAACTTTTAAAGTGACGTCACCTCCAAACTATCCAATTACAAAGTTGGCTCCAAACACCGTACTGACAAACTACCCAATTACAATGGAGAGGGCTCGAATTACCGTACCGCAAAGTAGACGGGGACAAACATTCGATGTCGTCGTAATTTGTTCGTCCTCTTATTCTTTACACATGCCAATATCGTTGTTTGGAAAGCTAAGATGTTAAGCATATATCATGGTGATATTTTCTACTTGTTTATAAAAATTCATGTTCTTTTCAAATACGTCACTTGACTGTGGTTCTAAATTATCACGCAAATCGCTAATAGCCCTTGTGTAGCTCTAGTGCGGCGATAATTTAAAACTAACATAACCTTTTCAGATTCGGTTAGGTTATTTAAGGGGGAATGGTCGCGCTGGACCGCGAGTCTCCAAACTCAAGTGCCTCAGTGTTAATCCAATGGCGAAAAAACTATTTTCTCTGCCGCATTTCTCCGGCTGTATTGAATATTTTTACAAACGGTTTTTTTAAAAATAATAAATGTATATAACTTACAGGTCTCTATCATCCCACTTTTTGAAATTGCTTCGAATATTTTGTGTGAAATTATTTATTGAAAATGAAAAAAAAAAAAAAAATACTCGAACCCATTTCAAAAAGTGGGAAGGTCGGGACCTGTAAGTCAACTACATTTATCAAATAAAAAATCCGCTTGTAAAAATATTCAATACAGCCGGAGAAATGTGGCAGAGAAAGTTTTTTTCTTCATAGGATTAACACTGATGCACTTTGCTTTGGAGACCCCCGGTCCAGAGCGCCCATTCTCCCTTAAGTTAAAGTTTAAAATCAAACACAATTTTTTTTTTTAAATTTTGAAATTGAAAAGATTGGAATATATATTTTATATTGTTTCACATTGCACGTTAAATGGAACCAAATGTTTAGTTCTAGCCTCTTAAGTTTTTTTATCCCTATTTTGAGAGTTTGTTGATACTTCAACCCCCAGAAGGCTGAGTTCCTCAGGCATAAGTCATTTTTAGGTATAGAGGGTAGTTCTCAGTTTTGTGTAAGGGTTTAATGGACGATTCGAACTGGTCGGAGTTTTGCTTTTTTTTTGTGGGGTAGAAAGCAATGCTTGGCGTGCCTGCGACGTCATAATAGTCGTTGCGGTTGTAATTCAGACGAATTAGCTTCCGGTGGTTTGTTTCTGGGACGTAAGACTTTGACGTAGATGTGATGTTATCGTAGGCGTGGCCAGTTGTCCATTGCAAATAGCTATTCTATATGTGCTACATATACTCTTTCACCTAATTTCCAACCCTTTATGTTTTTCTTTTAAAAATATATTACTGGAGTACCAGAAACATCAATTCGTTTGTCTAATCTATAAACTGTTCACAAGTGCTTTTTGCCGCATACTATGTCGGTTTACGTTGGGTGCCATGGCTGAAACAAGCTTCATCTATTTTATCCTTGGAGACCTGTAAACTGTGGCCTAGTGCGACGCAAGTTCAACTCACCAACCTACTAACTCTCTTTAGTTACTAACCATTTTCCAAATTACAGGGTCCAAGAGAATTGTAATGTTTTTTTCCCTCAAAAAGCCTGCATCAATAGGGTACTTGACTAAAATTATTTGTTATTGGCTTAAAATATTCTTATTCCAAAAATATTAGACCCGTATTTTT
Organism: Oedothorax gibbosus; assembly: GCA_019343175.1. Lineage (NCBI taxonomy): Eukaryota > Metazoa > Arthropoda > Arachnida > Araneae > Linyphiidae > Oedothorax > Oedothorax gibbosus. The sequence goes on along the minus strand of CM033275.1, from coordinate 19,036,403 downwards.
TCTTTTTCTTCAAATATCCCATGAAAGAGGAAAAAATGAATTTTAAAATTAGGACGAAAAATCACTCCCGAAAACGCGTTGTGGCTGTCTCGTGGTATCTATGAGTAACTACAAACAAACTTTGAAACACCATTTTGGAATCTACTTTAAGCAAATTTGAACTATCCGCTTCGGTAAAACCTCCACCCATTATCTAATATAATTCTTATTTTAATAGTGAGTTATATTAAAACCAGTTTAATTACAAACAAAAAAACATGACACCGGTTTGTTTATACATACTAGTGACGTCAACAAAATCGACGTGTTTGTGATCACGTGACGTACCGATGAAAAAAAAGCCATTTAAAAATGATTTTTAATAATTAAGATTTATTTTGCAAAAAAATATATACGTTTGTTATTTTTGGGTTCAAACTACAATTAATTTAATATTGGAAGCTATTTTAGCGATACAGTCAAGTACCCTATTACACAAATACATTTTAATAATCTCATACACTCAAAAAGATTTTCGTTGTACTACCAAAAACATTAACCAATAACAACAGTTCTCTGAATAAATTTAAAATGTGGGTATTTAAATGAACCTGGAGATAACGAGAAGCGGCGTTAGGGGGGTGATATTAGTACTTTTAAATGGCTCGGCTAGGGTGTCGTCGTATGGGGGTCATAAAACAACGCGAAAGTAGTTTGTAAGCGCCAATTTGGCACTTTATGGGGTCCTTTTGGATGGGGAAGGGTTACTGGAGTTGGCGATGTTTGGCTAGTTAGGGGATTTTTGTGCTGACACAGTTAGTATGTGACGCAGTTACATGTTTCAGGTCTTGAGTGGCAACATTAACGCTGACTGAAAATAAATTGGTTTCTTGAGCCACGATTGGTGAATATATTTCACTTGGGAACAGAGCACCACTTAGAACACCGTTCAAAGTGTCGGAATTAAATTTAGAAGGGATTACATAACCTAAAACAAGAAAATTATAGAGTTGATGGGGCCCGGATGGACCATTACTTGGTGGTTTGGACCATTACGCTAGCAGTCTGCGCGCTGTAACGGGTGCAGGTTCCATTCCCGCCTTCGCCCTGGGTGTACTTTCTTTTCTCTGTGACTGTAAAAATTCTTTCTGTGTCTGTCTTACTTGACGAAGGCTTATATAAGCGGATCTCCGATCGAGCACACAAGACGGCATTTATATGTACCTACACCTACCTACACCTACCTACCTACCTACTAGAGTTGATTGACTTGTACATTGAGTTTTGCTGAAAAATGTTTGACGAAAGTATAATAGCTAAAAAAATATATATTTTCTAGTTCTTCCAAAAATTATTCGACTTTTTCGCGCTACTGCAGAGTTCTATTTTTTAAATTTTTTTTTGAAATTCCTTGAGAAGTTACGTCAGTTAAAATATTTTTGACTTTTCATCAAGGTTTAAAATTAAGTGTAAGAACAAAAAACATAGTTTGGACAAAGCTTTATTATACCACTGAAGAGTCTAAAGCTTTCGTACCCATTGACTTGGCAATATCAATTTGTACATTTGGCGAAATGATCACACATCCCTAATTGGCAACCCTGTTTATCGCCAAGAATTTGTTTCCCTATAATTTTACTGGGTTTACTTTACTTGATGCGCTACGCTTTCAAATAACTGGTTTTGTGAGGTTTTATTTAAAGTTGTTTTAAGAAAAGAGGTCTTTACCTTTAATAACGGTTATAGTTTAAAGTAATATATTTTTATTAGAATTACCACTTTTTATAATATTATTTTGTCAAATCTTTATTTTGGGGGGCAAATATAGTTGAAATTTTACTATAGAAATACTTCAAATGCCTTTTTTTAATGTAAGCGTTAAGTAGTCTGCGTTAAAAATGCGTATTGTGCGTTAAAAAGTTGTTAAATCGTTTTGTATGTTTTGTTAGTGATAAAAGTTAGATGTTTTTAGTTATTTCAAATTTAATATTAAAATTATAAAAAGTCTAATTGTTCTGAAAAGTTTAGTACATTGAAATGAGTTGCCGACATCATAAAAATTAATATTTGTCTAAAATATTAAACAAGAAAGGGCATTTTATAAAAAAAGTAATTTAACTGTTGAATCACTATTGAGTACCTACACTGTTGTTGACATATATATTTTAATAATTTAATTTCATTCGTTATTTTTTAATGTTGAGTAATGCGTACTCAAAGTTTTTTGAACTTAAATATCTAAAGTTAATTTATAACGCATTATGAACTATTTCACCATAAAATTAGAAAGTCTGAAAGTATGTTACCGTTGAGAGATAATTTGAAGTTGATGGATTGTTTGAATATTGTATTTTTATTTTTTTACGAAAATTATAAACCATTTTTCGATAATTAAAAAGTAAAATTTAAACTGATGTTATAGCAACGTTACTTTAATTCAGGGAACATAAACGAGAGAATACAGAAGAACCTAACTTTTATTCTAATTCACAAAGCCGAAAACAACATAACTTTCGAAAGGCAACAGCCAAAACTGATTTTTAAAAAGAAGAACTGCGCGAGACGTTAAAACGAGTCGTCGTGAAAGAAAATGAAATAATAAGTCTCGTGAAATAATCCCGCACAAAGTAATAATACAATAGTAATTTATGCAACAAGTGTGAAAAGTAACACTTTTTAAAACCAGTGGATTTTATGTCACGAGCGAGGTACGAGCGAGTGAAATAATGACACGTGTTTTAAAAAGTTTACTTTTCACACGTGTTTCATACACTATTTTTTATAATTACGTGAAAAAAATCAAATCTCATTGGTTCAAAAATAATTCACGTGCTAATTTTTTTACGTAAAGAAGATCGGCATCGATAAATCTCTGGAACTGCAAAAGGTAAACTAATTTTTTAGTTTAAAGTCAAACATTTGAACATGGATACTGATTCAAAAATAAAAATAATAATAAAATTCACGCGCATAATATTTATAAATAAAGCAGATCAATAAATTTCTGGATTTTATGAAGATTATGAAATAGAAATTTTACTTGAAATGTTGGCATCTTATGAAAAGAATGAAAAAAAGTACTTTTTTTTCACTGCTTTTGGGTGAAAAAAAGTAATTTTGTATCACTGTTTCTAAAAAGTAAAACTTTTCGCACGCGTCTGATATTAAAATTATAGTGTAAAAATCGGATTTTTTTTTCACGCAATTATAAAAAATAAGTTTGCTACAGACTCCCCCTCTGGATTCGCTGACGTCCCGGCAAGGATCCAGCAAGAGTGTCTGGTTTAGTTCTTTATGAGACGACCTCTCTTGCGTAGAGGGTTTACAGAACTCCCGTTGTAGTGAGACTCACGGCAAGGGCGTAGAGCGGAAGTCTGGTACACTCCTAATAGCACGTCTGGATTATTTGGATTTGCCACGCCCACTTCATAGCTGGTTAGCGAGGGTTGAATTTTCACTATATACGGTCCGTCACGTCGTGGCATAAACTTGACAGATTTCTTTTTAGCTTTTCTGCTCAGAGGATGAGTGGTGACCCAGACTTCATCGCCAGATGCGTACTGTACTGCATTTCTGCGCTTTTTGTCTGCATACTCCTCTCGCTGATCTTGTTTTTCCTCCACTCGGTTTCTTATCTCTCGACTCGAATTTGCCAACTTACACAAGTATGGTGTAGTGGCCACTGGGGGGGTTAAACGAGTCATCGCGAAAGAAAATGAAATAATTACTCTCGTGAAATAATCCCGCACAAAATAGTACAAAATAAGTTTGCTACAAAGTTAGGATAATTTTTTATTCGATTTCTAGAACAAGCAATGGTTTAAATCCTTGAATCCGTTTCGGCGACATTTAGCACATTTTGAAACTGTCGCCAACGCCTAATGGCCTAAATAAGAAGAGCTTATTGTTCTTAAATAAGTAATAACATAAAATAATAAAAACTTGATATTTTTGAAATATTTTGGAAAGTAAGTCTTGTTATTTCTTCTTTCGCATAAAAATCATTTTTTTAAATTTTCAAAATGATGTTAAGTTAAATGATATTATGATAAGTTTCGCTTCCATTTTTAGCTTCCACACTACGTTTATAACGTAAAAAGTGGAAGGTTTTATAATCGTTCAGTCCGTCTGTCTGTCTGTCCGTCTGTCACCCACTTTCACAGAAAGAACCACAAGTCCCACAGACAAGTGGGATACGTCATTTTAAAGCAAAAAATCAGATTAGGCTACATTCCAAATTTCATTAAAAATTTAAATTAGAAGTTTATTTAAAATTTAAATAACTAAATTTTTTTTTATCTACATTGAAATAACATGCAAATTCTATTTTTATTCATATTTTCACTGTTGTCATCCACAAAGTCCCACAGACAAGTGGGATACGTCATTTTGAAGCAAAAAATCAGATTAGGCTACATGCCAAATTTCATTAAAAATTTAAACTAGAAGCTTATTTAAAATTTAAATAACTAAAAATTTAATCTACATTGAAATAACATGCAAATTCCATTTTTATTCAATATTTTCACTGTTGCCATTTCGTTAAACGTACGAGAAACTTTTGTTAAAATAAAAATACACTTTTGAAAAAATATTTATTTATGTGATATAATTCGGTTTGGATTGTTGTATTATCACAATAGAGTTCTTTTAATGGTTCTATATATATGTATGAAGAAAGATGCATAGAGAATTCTAAACTTGGCATTAAAAAAAATATGCTAAGTTTCGCTTTTATTTTTAAAGCATCAATTGTACAAATTATATATTTTTTGAACTGTAAATTAATTTAACAAACTATAAATAAGTGAATTTTCGAAAGAAATGTAAATGGGAAATTGTGGCGACAAAAATATTTATTAAAAAAGATTAATCATTATTCTTCGAACTTCAAACAAATTTAGCAAACGATAAAGTCTAATTATTAAATCTGAGAAAGAAGATTAATGAAAATAGTTAATTTTGGGGGTTTAAAACATTGAATTAAAAATAGCTAAAGGCCCTGTTTTTATTAGAATTAAATCACATTTGCCATTCGCAACAATCGCTCGAGAAACTTTAATTCTTTTAGACAATAAATTAAAATAAATTTATTTTTGCGACATCGATCAGTTTGAAATGACGTCAAATATATTTCACTACGGAATCCTTGTATGTTGATATGAAATGTTTTCATTCTATTTAAAAGCGAGGAATAAGACATATTTATTCTTTAAAATATAAATTAATTTTTGCAAACGATAAGTAATAATTATTGAATTTTCGAAATAAAATAATGAAACTAGCCAAATTTAGCTTGTAAATGTTAAATATAGAATTAATGTTGTGTTTGGCGCGTTTTTTCCTGTTAAACACAAATATGTGGAAGCGAGTTAAGTGACAGATTCTGTTACAAACCTACTTGTTTTACAACACAAAATAGCATCACAATTCTTTTAACTTCAAACAAAATTGCAAAGAAATTATATCAATTGAATTTACAAAAGGAAATGATTAAAAATCGCATATTTTGGATTTTAAAAGTTTAAATTATAACTAAATGCTGTGTTAGACGAATTTTTCTAACGTGTATACATATTGCGTGAAAGCATTTTGAAGGTGACAGTTACTGTTACAAACCTACTTGCTTTTCTATAAAATTTTTAATAAGTATTAAAGTAACAGGAAATCAGGTTATTTTAGTTCTTTTAAGGGGACACGGTACCCAAAACATTATTTCTAGAAATAATAACATTAATTTGTAAATTACGTTGGTTTTATTTAATGTTCACTCTAAATAAACATTTTCTAGCAAGAAAAACAAATATTTACAAGTAGTTTTTCATTAATTTAAAAAAAGCCAAAACTTTGAACTTTTTTAAAACGCTACTCCTCTTTCAATTTTGAGAATAACTCCACCAAATTTTATTAGTTTGTTTTTAGTACTATTTGTTCAAGAACTGTGCATGAATTTTAAAATGTGAGCTACAGTTAAAAAGTAACATGCATTTATTTATACTGAAAATCACAAAAAATTACAAATTATTGAATTCAACATTTTTTTAAAGAAACACCTATACATAGTAGACCTCATTCCATGCACAATTTTGTGCACCATATATATAAGAACACAGGTTAAAAAATTCAAAATTCTAACTTAATTAGCAAAAACTTCTTAGGGACTTATTAAACACAAGAATTGAAAAACGCGAAACAGAGAAAAAAAGCTTGAAAGCAGACGAAATACGTATTCAAACGCATAGGAATGACCCCAGAAAATATTTAATAACTTTTTCTACAGAAGATATCATTAGGAAACTTCCAGTAAATGTCTAGAAAGATATTGTGAATAATAAGAAGTAAAAACCGAAAAATCGATATTTTTACCAATTTTTGGGTACCGCGTCTCCTTAAAACTTATTGTTTAAGTTCCAAATCTTCATCAATATACATATAAATATATCTACTTACAAACAAATAATAAGTAACTATCCATCCACCATTTTATCAAAACAAACTAACAATATATTTAGTCATTCAGTTCTATTCAGTCAATAACCCTAAAAAAAAGTTCTCTATCGTTCCCCTCTTCCTATTTTTTCCCCGCCATATGTGCTCTGTCCTATTTATTCTAGGTCATTTATTCCACCTATTGCATTTTATTTCCTTTGATGTACTGTACATTTGTGACTCTAGTCCATAGACTCGCATTACATTAAGACTCGGAGCAAAATATACTTAGAATATCTTTTCTGTTACATAAATGTTACTTTTTTTATGTCTTATGCATAAATTTTTCGTCGCTGTTGTATTTCGTTAAGTAAAGAAATAACTTTTGTTTTTTCAATAGTTCATGCTTAACTACTTTAATGTACTGTGCATTTGCGACTCTAGTCCATAGACAGGCATTGCGTTAAGAGTCGGGACAAAATATACTCATAATATTTTTTGTTACATATGTGGGATGGGATTGGAATATAGGCCAGTTCAGTTAGGAATGGCATACTGGCCACACGCCCCTGGCTTACCTGGGCATGGCGTGATTATCAGGTAATCTGCACCTGATTGGTTGGGCGCAGGTGACGCTTTCCCAGGGGATATCGGCAGACATTTTGTTGTCAGAAAGAGATTACATTTGTAGAGGTGAGGAGGTTTTTTTTTGAAGCGCTCTTCGGAGCTTTACGTGAATAATATGCTGATGTTATGTTTTAATAAAATAAATTAATGCTCTATTTTAAAACAAAGGTTTATTTCATTTAACAAGAAAGCCTCACCCTACAAATTGGGGGATTCGCCCGGGATAAAAAATTTCCCCCCTAGAGACACTTGTACGATGACGAGAAATACCCCTAGACGCCAGTAATTCCTCCTGAGATGTCAGTAATTGACCGCATGACGCGCGGTGTCCGGCAGCTGTCACGGCCTGATGTCCTTCGCCCGAGACCGACGTTGACGTGATCCCCTCTTCTTGAGCGTCCCTTCACTGAGCTGGGTTGCGAGGACCGTTGCCATGGATCTTCAACGGTTACCATGGGCCATCGCCGGTTGCTAGGCGATCCTTCAACAGGAGCCGAACGGAAACCAAAAGTGCCACACTGATGTCGGACAAGGACACAAGCTAAGCTTTAACTTTTAGTTATAATATTTGAACAATAATCAGACTTTATAGTATTAATAGATAATTTTTTCGAGTTATGATTTTGTCTGAAATTGTCTACAAATTAATTTCTGGAAAAAATTAAATTAAATTAACTGCCCAATTATAAATTTTTTGAAATAATGATATTTTAATGAATATCAGTATTCAAGTTGTTCTCATTTCCGCGTGTAGAAAAGTTAATCATTGTGTTTCGCGAATGCCATATTTCAGGTATAATCCCGTAGCAGAATACAATATTGTTATACAACCTTGTGTTTTTTTTCTTTTGATGGCATTCGTGACGAGTTTTTTTGGCTTGCTTATATTTTGTTTGTTTTTAAAGAACGTTAAATACTTTTGTTTGTTTATTTTTTGAGAAGACAAGATAGAAAGTCGAATGCAAATTGAATTCGCACTGTTTTATTTGGAAAAATCAGAATAACTTTGTAAGAATTTTTAACCGTAGGTGGTTAAAGAATTATTTGATACAAATTAAATGTATCCAGTTATCAGTTAGTTTCTGTTGGTAGATCTAACTAAGTGTGAGGGAATATTTTTAACCGTAGGTGGTTACACAATATTAATTGATACAAATTAAATGTATCCTGTTAGTAAGAATATTAATTACTGATTTTTTAGATAACGGTAAAAGTTATTATTGTAAGGTATATTGCTTAGGTCTATATAGGAAAATATAGCTATTTTTTCGGGTATTGGTGCAACACCTGAGCTCAGACAGAAATTTGCTCGACAGGTGCAACACCTGAGCAATTCAGTCGCTAGTTGGTTAGCGAAGTATTTATGTTTATGTAAACATCTTTTTCACGTTATTGTCATTTATATTGTAGAATATTTTATGAACTTAGTTATTTTGTTAGGACTTATAACAATGGTTATTATTCTGAATTTACTTATTAATATGGACTTTCTTCATTAATCGATGTCATTGAATTAACTTTTGTTAATTGAGTTCTGTAGATAGAAATGTTTGTTAATTGGGTTCTGGAGAAGAACTTCATGGAGAAATTTACTCAAAGTTAATTTTGGGATTAAAGGGTTTTTATTAATTAGAGTATATGGTCTTTTTAATTTGAATGCACCTTGAGTATAGGAAAAATTCCCAGTTGTTAGATAAGGGTTATTATAAAAATAACACCTGAGCATAATAAATCAGTTGGATTGTACTGATTGTCATTGTATTGCATATGCATAATTTTATTTCACATGTGTACTTTATTATCGATATTATTTGTATAATTATTTCAATTAATGAAGTTAATTAATGAGTCAATTAAGGGAACTAAGTACCAGTAGAGTACACTAGTAGGTTTAAAAGATAACCTAAAGGACATTCTTGTTCATTATGAAGAACTGTAGTATTTTTATTATAAATTTTTCTAAGGTCATCATTTTTTATGAAAGCTAAGTCATTTTTTGTGAGAGCTAAGGGCTAGTGAGTTCTAAGTTAAAAGTTTTTTTAAGTAAATCAGTTAGTACCAAATTTTAAAAATGACGTATTTGGCAAAGGGTAAGAAAGCGCAGTTACTGAACGTATGCGAGGAACTCGGAGAAGAGGTTCCCCCTAATAGTAAAGTTCCCGAATCAAACAAATAATTTTGAATAGTAAAAATTATAACGAGGAGGAGGTTCGCATAATCCTGGACAGGATTATCGAAGAAAGCCGGGAACAGCTTGTCCAAGAAGCCGAGATGCAACGTTTGAAGGCCGAGGCCGAGAAACAGCAAATAGAGGCTGCACTCGAACGAGAACGTTTGGAAGTTCAAAGAATGCAATTGCAGGCTGCAGTTGCCGCGCCGCCTAGAGAGCCCGAAGAAGCCCGGCATAGAATACCGTTGGCACAGATCACGCCTAGGTTCGATGAGAAGAAAGACGAGATGGGTCTTTTTCTGGTAAACTTCGAAAGACGTGCCGAGATGGCCCGAGTGCCGAGGGAGGAATGGGTGGTCTACCTACTCCATGTCATGCCTCCTGAAATTTCGAATATGCTGGCGAGAGAATCTGTCGAAAATGCAAACGACTTCGATTACGTCAGAGAGCTAATTTTGAGAAAATACAAGCTGTCAGCAGAAAAGCTCAAGACCTTATTTTACAGACATCAAAAAGATCCAGAACAAACTTGGCGTAGCTATGCCCATGAACTGAGTTGTTATTTCAAAGAGTGGATTTCCGAACTCAAAGTCACCACGTTTGAAGACCTGTGGACCTGCTCATCGCGGAGCGAATAAAATTGAGGGCTCCCGAAGATGTCAAGGAACATTTCTTTGGAGAATGGCTTGAGATGAACAAGCCAGAAGATACCGCCGACAAATTCGACGGGTACGAAAGCTTAAAGGAAAGCTTGAAGAAGAAAAACCACAGTAAGAATGGTTCGAAACAAAGCGAAGGTCGTACAAACCACAATGACAATAGGTTGAGAGTTCCAGATAACCGTGGAAGATTCAACGAGAACCATGGAAGATTCAACGACAACCGCGCCGGATTCGCAGAAAACCGTTCAAGATATGGCGACAGACGCCCACAGAGAGACACTCCCAGTCAAGGAGGCTCAAAAACATCACAAGCTGAACCTGACGGTAGAGGGACCATGCCTACCCAAAACAAGAGTTCTGGACAGAAGAATCTCCGCTGCTTCGAGTGCAACTCGCCAGAGCATTTAAGAAACGCGTGCCCCGAAGTATTGAACAGAAACGATCAAGTCAGGTCTCCAGACGCACGAACTGTTCACGTCGTTGAAGAAGAACGAGCTGAACCATACCCAGACGTCGATCTGCAGAAATTCACAAGGAAGATCAAATTGGGAAACACTACAGTTGAAGCCCTATTAGACACGGGAAGTGTCCGAAACATAATGCGTTTCGATGTTTTTAGGAGAATGAAGCCCAAACCAAACCTTTTTAAAGAAACAACGGTGCTGACTGGTCTTGGCCAGGGCCAGGTCGAAACACTTGGATCTTTCCGACACGTCGTGGAGGTTGACGGACACATTTGCCGTCTAGACTTCCAAGTTGTCCCAGTGCGGCTCTCAAGTTTGAGGCCATCATTGGGTCGGCGTTCCTTGCCCATGCTCCATGTCCTTTCCATGAAAAAAAGAAACAACCGACATCGGAGTCACCCGAATGGATTTTCCATATCTCAGAGAAATCAGCACATGATGAGCTTGAGCTGGGACACATCCAGAACAAAGTGCATGGCCAGCGCGTTGCAGACTTGGTGTCGTCTTATCAACCAAGGAAGACCAAAACTGTCGATGTCTCAATGAAAATTGTCCTTCAAGACGAGTTGCCAATTTATCAAAGAGCCCGTAGACTCTCATTTCCAGAGAGACAAGATGTCAACAAACAGATTGACGAATGGATGAAAGATGGAATTGTTCGTCCAAGTTCCTCAGACTATGCAAGTCCCATAGTTCTGGTCAAGAAGAAAGACCAAACAACAAGGCTCTGCGTGGACTATCGACAACTGAACCGGAAGTTGATCAAGGATAGGTTCCCACTACCATTGATTGAAGACGTCTTGGATCAACTACAGGACGCCAAGGTCTTCACTACTTTAGACTTGAAAAATGGATTTTTTCACGTTCCAGTTGAAGAGAGCAGTCGGAAGTACACTTCATTCATCGTTCCGGATGGACAATACGAATTTCTTAAAGTACCCTTCGGCTTAAGCACAAGTCCAAGTGTCTTCCAGAGATATGTCAACAACATATTTAGAGACCTAATGCAAAAAGGAGTCGTCATTCTCTACATGGACGATCTTATCATCCCTTCGAAAGATGAAGAAGAAGGTCTCGATAAACTGAAAATGGTTCTACAACAAGCATCGGAGTACGGACTGGAAATAAAAATAAAGAAATGCCAGTTTTTGAAGCGATCTGTAGAATTTCTTGGCCACATCGTTGAAGATGGAACAGTTCGACCATCAAGTGAGAAGACTCGGGCTGTACAGAGGTTTCCATGCCCGACAAATGTGAAGCAAGTACAGAGTTTTCTTGGCCTGACAGGGTATTTCCGGAAGTTCATCCAAGGCTACTCAAAGATCGCAAAACCACTCAGTGATCTCCTTCGGAAAAACTGTCCGTTCGTCTTTGGAAATGAACAGAAAGAAGCCTATCAAAGCCTCAAAAATCTACTGGTCACCAGCCCTGTTCTGCATCTCTTCAAACCTGGTCGGAAAACCGAATTGCACACAGACGCAAGTAAAGACGGATTTGGAGCCATACTTTTCCAAGAATCCGATGATGGGCAACTACACCCAGTCCACTACATGTCTAAGAAGACGAATCCAGCTGAAGAAAAGTACTCCAGCTATGAATTAGAGGTGCTCGCTGTGGTAGAAGCCTTGAAGAAGTTACGTGTTTACCTCATGGGAAACAAGTTCAAGGTTGTAACAGACTGTTCTGCTTTTCAAAAGACCATGGACAAGAAAGACATCATCACAAGGATTGCAAGATGGGCTTTACTCTTAGAAGAGTTTGACTATGAGATTGTCCATAGGCCAGGTCAACGAATGCAGCATGTTGATGCCCTAAGTCGGAATCCGGTGATGATCATCGACGAAGAGACCACAACAGCAAGAATAAGAATGGCTCAAGGAAAAGACGACCACATTACCACTTTAAAGTCCTTATTGCAAGAAGGCGAAGATCAGGAATTTTTCATGAAGAATAGAATCTTGTACAAGTATGAGAATGGTCGTGAATTAATTGTGGTACCAGAAGGAATGCAGGCAGAAATAATCAAGACAGCCCACGAAAAAGGACATTTTGCAGCGGCAAAAACTGAAGATATCGTAAAAAGAGAATTCTACATTCCGAAATTGCACTCAAAAGTTGAGAATGCAATAGCACACTGCATACCGTGCATACTTGCAAATAGAAAGTCTGGGAAGAAAGAGGGAACGTTACACCCAATCCCTAAAGAAGACACACCTCTACACACTTACCATGTAGACTTCATCGGGCCAATGCCCTCGACAAACAAGAACTACCAACATATCCTGACCATCGTTGATGCATTTACAAAGTTCGTGTGGCTTTACCCTACAAAATCTGTGTCGGCAAAAGATGCATTGGATAAAATAAGTCTCCAGCAGCAGACGTTCGGAAACCCTGTCCGAATAATCACCGACAGAGGAGCTGCATTCACATCGAATAGCTTCAAGGAGTATTGTGAAAAGGAAGGAATCCAACACCTGCAAATCGCAACCGGTGTACCTCGTGGGAATGGTCAAGTAGAAAGAGTTCACAGAACACTAATACCAGTTCTAACCAAGCTGACTCTCGACGACCCCACCAAATGGTATAAGCATGTGCCAGAAACCCAAGCAATTTTGAATGACATAAGTTGCAGAAGTACACAATTTACCCGTTCGAACTTCTGACAGGTGTAAAAATGCGAAATACTAAAAACCTTGCTATACAAGAAATTATTATCGAAGAGATGTTCAATGAATACAATGACCAAAGAAATCGGCTTAGACAAGAAGCAGCAAAGAACATTGTCAAACTACAAGAGGAAAACAAGAAGCAATACAATAAAAAGTGCAAGAGAGCCACTGAGTACAAAAAAGGTGACATTGTTGCTATCCAAAGAACTCAATTTGGTACCGGACTCAAACTTCGGCCCAAATTTTTTGGCCCATATGAAGTTACCAAAGCTAACGGCAATGACAGATACGAAGTATCTAAAATTGGAAATCATGCAGGCCCAAATCAAACAACTACCGCTGCAGATTTAATGAAACCTTTTGGATAGTTAACTAGTTTTTTTTTTTCTCTAGTTGTCATTTTTCCCCCTCAAAAATTATTGTTATTCTTTTTCATGCAGTCAATTAGAAATTTTCTTTCCATTTTTTGACTCATTGAATTCCCAAGTATTTTTGTATTGTGTTTAAATGTGTTTTATTTCAGAGACTAAATTTGTTGGACTCAAGATATTTTAGACTTTTGAACATTTATTTTTGATGGAAGACATTAAGAAGATGAAGCGTAAAATGCTTATTGTAACTTTAGTTATTTTGTTTTCATGTGCTCTATTTTAAATCATTTGTATTTTCATGTCAGCCATTATAATATGTTATAAATTGTGAAAAGCCTCGCTGAGGACAGCGAAATGTCAGGACGGCCGAGTTGTGGGATGGGATTGGAATATAGGCCAGTTCAGTTAGGAATGGCATACTGGCCACACGTCCCTGGCTTACCTGGGCATGGCGTGATTATCAGGTAATCTGCACCTGATTGGTTGGGCGCAGGTGACGCTTTCCCAGGGGATATCGGCAGACATTTTGTTGTCAGAAAGAGATTACATTTGTAGAGGTGAGGAGGTTTTTTTTTGAAGCGCTCTTCGGAGCTTTACGTGAATAATATGCTGATGTTATGTTTAATAAAATAAATTAATGCTCTATTTTAAAACAAAGGTTTATTTCATTTAACAAGAAAGCCTCACCCTACACATATATGTAACTTTTTTTATGAGTCTTATGCATAAATTTTTCGTCGCTGTTGTATTTCGTTAAGTAAAGAAATAACTTTTGTTTTTTCAATAGTTCATGCTTAACTACTTTAATGTACTGTGCATTTGCGACTCTAGTCCATAGACAGGCATTGCGTTAAGAGTCGGGACAAAATATACTCATAATATTTTTTGTTACATATATGTAACTTTTTTTATGAGTCTTATGCATAAATTTTTCGTCGCTGTTGTATTTCGTTAAGTAAAGAAATAACTTTTGTTTTTTCAATAGTTCATGCTTAACTACTTTAATGTACTGTGCATTTGCGACTCTAGTCCATAGACAGGCATTGCGTTAAGAGTCGGGACAAAATATACTCATAATATTTTTTGTTACATATATGTTACTTTTTTTATGAGTCTTATGCATAAATTTTTCGTCGCTGTTGTATTTCGTTAAGTAAAGAAATAACTTTTGTTTTTTCAATAGTTCATGCTTAACTACTTTAATGTACTGTGCATTTGCGACTCTAGTCCATAGACAGGCATTGCGTTAAGAGTCGGGACAAAATATACTCATAATATTTTTTGTTACATAAATGTTACTTTTTTTTTATGAGTCTTATGCATAAATTTTTCGTCGCTGTTGTATTTCGTTAAGTAAAGAAATAACTTTTGTTTTTTCAATAGTTCATGCTTAACTACTTTAATGTACTGTGCATTTGCGATTCTAGTCCATAGACAGCATTGCGTTAAGAGTCGGGACAAAATATACTCATAATATTTTTTGTTACATATATGTAACTTTTTTGGGGGATGCAGTTATTTTGTGTGTTACTATATGTTTAGTTTAGAAAAGGAGTAACTTGTGTTGCTTTAATAATTCCAGCTTAACTACTATAGGTACACTAGTAAGTAGTTATGTTATATGATTATTTTTATTTAGAGTTGAGAGCGAGTATTAGATTTGAGATTTCGTTTGAGTACTGCACTTATTTTATTTTATTATATTAAAAACTAGCTTTATAAACCCGGCGTTGCACGGGTGAACCCTTAATAACCTTAATTAGTAGGGTTTTTTTTATGTAAACTTTTATTTTATACTAATTGATCCCTCCACTGTGGTCCACTCCATCAGGATATTATAATCTTCTCCCATTCTGATATGAGGGGTTGATTTTATCCAGGCCCTTCCGGAGTTTAAGGGCTTTCCCATAAGGCCCTATTCAAATTGCCAGAACAGCTATATATTATAATGGCCTGTTTATATTTCACAATTAGCGCAAAACGAAACTGCCCAATTGTGGTAAACATCCCACTTCATACAACTCGATAGGGCTGGGGAACCCAGTCGGTAAAGACTTTCGTCTTGCATGCGGTAGGTCCCAGGTTCAGGTCCGGGCATCGCCAAAATAACTGCAGACCTATGAACGGCTCGTGCAGCCAAAAAATGTCCGACGAATAATACCCCGTATAGAGGAAGGGCACTTTAAATATCCTCCAAATTCCCAACGCTGCGTACGATGTCGCCCTTAAAAGTTGCATTGGGTACCTACTCAAGTAACTCCTAAGGCTCGTAACTTGACTGTGGTTCTAAATTACGAATCCCGTTTCCAATAGCACTCGTGTGTAGCTTTAATGCGACGATAATTTAAACTAACCCTAACCCATACAACTGGATGGGAATAGCTACCCTACGTTAAATTTTCAACTTCGCCAAAAGCCGCCAATGCCAAAATTCAATCGACCGTTACGCCATCTTAACATCAGAAAAAAAAGACATTCATCCTCTTGTATGGTTGGGAAAAATTTTATAAAGTACAAATTCCTTATTTATGCCGAATATATTCCGGTTAACCTAAAGAATCATGGCCGGCAATTTTACGCCAAATCTGGTAACCCCGATGGCAACCTTTGGAGAAATTAGCAATTGCATTGACAATTTCTAAATGTTAATCTATTTAAATCTTAAACGCACATAATTTATTCTGAAGTTTTCTTATACTAATATTTTATTAATTAGATGCTTACTGATTTTAAATAATTATTTACTTTTTTTAAAATCAATTCTTCGTCATTTTAAAAATTCACTTTTTTTTATAAATCTGGTCTGCAATTTAATGAATCTTTCCGCTGTTTTAAGTCGGCCATTTTGAAATTAGGTAGTATTTTTGGTCATTTCGAGATGGTAACAATCTCGGCAAGTGCCGGGGTTTGTTATCACTTCGACTTGGCGACATTTTGAAAAATCGCCAAATCCGGCCACGATTTTTTAGGTTAACCTATATTCCTCCATATCATCATTTCTTACCATTTGTAAACACCAATTAAATTAAATTCGGAAACGTAATTAAAATCTAGTTGGGAAATCTGATCCACCATAAAAAAAATAAAGAGATTTAAAATCAACAAATAAAATACTGATATTCAAATAACAATCCAGCAAATTAAACCGACGTGCTCTTTTTTTTCTTTTTTAATTTTCGTTCACGCTGAACGCGCCGAAATTTCTTTAAATTGAATTAAAAAGTATAAATTCTAATCTTACAATGCTATTCCTATGGGGAAATCGGCTCACGTTTTGCACTCCTACACCCTTTGGGTTCGAATAAAAAGTATCCTATAGCCTATTCCTGGTTCTAAGCTACCTCCCCACCAATTTTCATCCAAATCAGTTCAGCCGTTCTTGAGTTATAAATGGTCCCACTAACACGACTTTCTTTTATATATATAGATGCGTTTGAGACTACAGTTTAAGACATGCCTTGCATTTAGACTTCGAACGCAATATACTCAGAATATCTTTTCTGTTATAAAAATATAATTTTTTTAAGAATCTGTTATTCAGATAAGCAAGATGTTATTACGTTTATTTCAGCAACGAAATAACTACACTGTAAAAAAAAATTACTGAAATTAACGGGAAAAGTACCGGCAGCAGAGTTGCCGTTTTTCCCCGTTTCGTTAAGTATTTTCCCGTGTATTTACAGAAGTTCCGTTTCTAATTTCTCCGTTGTTAAAATTTTCTATTTTGCATTTTCCCGTGTTTCTACTTAAGTTCCGTTTCTTATTTCTCCGTTATTAAAAATTTCCATTTTACATTTCCCCATACAGGTAAGATAAGGTAATCGTTTCCGGCTGCCTATTTCTAGCCTCCTTTAGGAGCTTTAACACAGCCATTAACGCCTCGTAATTTAGAACCCTGGTCAAGTCACGAGGTTGACATCTGAGCGGCCCCCAACGGAACTTCGAGCGACATCGTACGCTAACGCCGTCGGGACTTTGGACTCCACTGATTTAACGAGCACGTCTGTCCCAGTGTACTCGGGCCCATCCGTGAATTGAGGATTTTTCTACTATTTCCAGCACAGATCCGATTTATAGGATGACTGGCAGTAGGTGGGATTCGAACCACCGCACTCCTGAGAAGGTTGAATCTCTAGGCTGATGCCCTAACCACTCGGCCACGGACGAGCCTTGGTATTACAGGTGTTTGATGTTCGAGTTTCGATGTGTGTATTCTTAGTGCATTATCGCCAAATCTACGATAGGGTAATAAAAGTATGGCAGCTCTAAAAACGGGAAAATTCCGTTTTCATATCTTCTCTCGTGATTTACGAACATTTTCCGTTTTTAGAAGGAAAAACTCGTTTTCAGAAGGAAAAAACCCGTTTTCAGTCGTTACGGGAAAGTTCCGTTAAAATCAGTAATTTTTCTCCTGAAATTTCTGTTTTTTTTTTAACAGTGTAGTATTTTTTCAATAATTCATGCATAAATATACTATAGTTAAACTGGTAAGTAGTTCTGTTATATGATTGTTTTTATTTCGATATAGGATTTCGTTCTGCATTTATTTTATTCTATTACACTAAAAATGCATTTCCGACTGCAGGAAGAAGACATGCATTGCGTTTAGAACTAACTATTCCTGGAATAGCTTTTTGTTACATGAATGTTAATTTTTGGGACTAAACTATAAAGATATTTTGGCGTTTTTGTGCTATTGGGCTTTATTCAACAATGAAATGTCTTATGTTGTTTTCATAATAAATGATTAACTATAGCCTTACCAATAAGTAATTAAGCTCTTATTGTTTAAATTTCTATTCTAGTTTTAAGTTATGCATTTGATGTAATAGGCATTTTTGTCTCTAGTCCATAGACGTATATTTGCATTAAGATTCCGAATGAATTATACTTAGAATATCTTATTTTTACATAAATTTTATTTTTTTATACGATTTTGCAGATATTTTAGGCGTTGTTTTGTAATGGTATTTTGTTAAGAAGTAGATTTTGTTGTTACAATAATTCAAGTTTTACTATAGCTTTAATTATATGTTATGTTTCATATTTTCATTTAAGAAGCTATTGTCATTTAAGGCGTTGGCGTTATTTTTCAAAAATGTCGCCATACTGGATATTAGGATTTGACCTAATTTTACATAATTATTCTTCGAATTTTCAATATACTTACCAAACGACATTCAAGCTTCCCTTAGATTTTGTATGAAAGAATGTATATTTTTTACAGCTGTAACAAAAATAATATAATAGTAAACAAAAATGCCAGAAGTGCAGAAACATGACGACTATTTTACAAATAAGAGCTTCATATTTTCAATAGAAAAACGTATTCGTCATCTTAACAAGCTCACTAGTAACTCTAGTATCAATTTCAACTACTCATTATATCAAAAATATCACAAATAAACAACACATGGAAGCCACCTGACGCCAAATACCAACCAAACAAGCGCAAAATAAGGAATAACTCGATTTCTACCTATGATTTTTGTCGCCAAGATCTCAAATATAAGCTCCAAGAGTATTTTTTTTCTTCATCTAATAAGATGGTTGGTAGACTCTTCAATGGGTACTATGACAGATTTTATTGGAATGAATGGGGAAGAAGTTTGTAGTATCTGTGTTTTCTTGTGTTTGGTTTGGTGAAATATGATGTTTTGATGGTTCTATTTTGGTGTTATTTAGGTTTTTGGAAACATTTTTAAGATATAGATTTACAGGACTTTGATTTTGTTTGCTACTGGGAAAATAGATACTAATGCCTTGTAGAATATGATAGGTTTGGGTGAAGTAAGTTATCAGTTATTTTTTACCTCGGTATTTTTAAGATAGAAGGTATAAAAAGTTTGCTTTTGGTTCTCGTAAAGAAAAATATAGTGTTACTTTGAAAGCGATATGTTTGAATGAAGTGAGGATGTCAGTTTTTTTTATTTAATCGGACTTATGTTTACTGTTATTGTAGATAATAAAAGTAAATGTTTTTTTTTATTTTTACATGAGAAAATACATTAGAACTCAAATTTTTTTGATCCATTTTAACAGCAGCATTCAAAATGATTAAAAACTTAGTAAGTTGGCTTTTTTTCACCTGACGTAAACGATTCCTGCTTTTATTTCACATTTTATTGGGGGTTTGACAAAGTAATCTCTGCCCACTGCATTGATTAGCTAAACGAGACCTTTTCATTCTTGTGGAATTGTTATCACTCAAGACGTGAAACAGTGGAAGTTTTTCGATAGCCACTAACAGAACTGGAAAATGAGCTTGTGAATTATCATCAAAATAATGTTCGCGTAACGAAGGTGTGAATAAAGGGAGACACCAATGGAATGGAGTGTAATATATTTGTTGTTTTAATGTTCGAAGCTCGGATAATTGGAGTTCCACTGAAATTTTTTATTCATTACACAGATGTTACGTGAAATATAAGATAATGTGAGTAAATTAATAGTCAGGAAATCTTGTATAATAGATTTTTATGTTTGTCGTTTGAAATTTTAATTATTAATAAATCTTTGATGTAAAAGCTTAACTCGAAATTCGGAAGATATATAACGAAATTTTTAATTTTTAATTCGATGAAAATACACCATTTCGTAAATATACGATCATGTGAAGTAAAAATTAAATTCAAAATGCTTTATTTATTACTCAGAACTAATTTTAATTCAGTTTAGTGACGTATGAGTTTATTCGATTTATTTATTATCATTGATTTTTGACGTGATATTTGATTATGTATAAACATTACTGTAAAATAAAGAAATTTATTTTATCTTATTTTTTTGCAAAAGTAAATAATTATTAACTAAAATTCCCAATAGGAATTTTTTATAAATAATTTATAGTGTTTAGTCCATAAGGCATAAAATGAACAAAAAGCATTAAAAATATAATATAATAATTAGGAATATATTATATTATAAAAACCTGTAAATTTTATGGAAATGAAATAACCAAGTTATAGTTGAATTTCATATGCGAAAATGAAAAAAGAACTAAAAAAAATAAAATAAAATGGTAAAATTATACCAAAGAAGAATAACAGTTATAGTTGCATTAAAAATAAGTAAAATGGAAAAAAAAATCGTCTTAAATAATAATAAAATCTAATATAAAATAAAAAAATCTGTATAGTTGCAATCCATATGCCGAAACGAAATATAATCCATAATAATAAAAGAAAGAGTCTGTTTGCCTGTGGATCGTAAAAGACCTACTTATACTGCCCTTAGAAATTCGAAATTTTTAAGATAGATTCCCTTTAATACCAACGTGTGCACCTGAGGCTTTGTTTTTCATATTTGTTCCATTTTTAGAGAAAATTAGAATTTTCTGAAAAAAATACACCACTTTCGCTCAAATCCGATCATTTTTTCCCTTTCGTGTTGCCATTCGAGAGAAGAAATTAAAATGAACACAAAAATTAATTAACATTGAAATTGCTTTTATTTTCTTGCCATTATCTTCAGAAACTAAATGAATGATTTTAAAAAAATTGAACGTGCCAATAAGCTAATTAATTAAAAAAAAAACCCAGAATGGAGGTTTTGACGTGAAATGACATTGTTATACAATTATGGTTAATTTTGAATTTATCAGGAAAATCGCGATGACAGTAAGTTCATATTGAGGAAGATTTTTGTGATATGAGGATGTGCATTTTATAGTGATGTATTTTTATTTTATAATTTTAAAGCAATATAAGTAACGGGATTTTATTCTTTATAATGAACGGGAACAAAGGCAAAGTTTATTATCTTACAGCAAATCAAATGACACATATACTTGGATCGATTTGATAATCTTTTAGTCTGTGCGAAGAACGGGTATTTATTTGCTAGTAATAAATAAGGTTACATCAACTTAAACAATTTTTCAATATCATTCAAAGTAGCCCAATGAACCTTTAAAAAAATTATAAAACAATACAACATACTGTACTATATTAAAGTTTTCAACTATATCCTTTTAAAACAATATATCTTTTATGAAAACAATGGCGAACGTAAATGTACTTAATACATAAAACAACTTAAATACATAAAACATTTTCAACGTAAACACTTTTAAGCTCTCAATAGATACTCATCAAAGGGTTACCTACTTGTAGATACAAGACAAGAATATCTTTATAACTCCAGAGAAAGTGAAAATTTTGCTTCAGGGTTTTAAGGGGATTTAACTTGGATCCCCTATGATTTTTGAAGAAGGGTTTTAAAGTATCTACTGTAAAGTAGTTGACGTGGTTGGGTGTCTTGAATTCAAAAGATTTTTAAACGTCTTCAAGTACCATCTTTGCTGTGGATTTATTTTGGTTAGTTAGTTTTAAAGAGTGTGAGAGCTAAATTGTTAACTTGATGAAATTAAAATTTTGGGATCGAATACAGTTTTAACCTTAAAAAAACAGCAAAGATAAAAACAGAAAGATAAAATTAATTAATAGATTTCACAATTTTTTTTATATAAACAACCAAAAGAATCTCCAAGGCGATGAGAGTTACTTTTGTTTTTATACTATTGTTTTCGTTTTTAATTAGATTACTGGTAGAAACGCAATGGTAAATCAGCGCCATCTAATGTGGATGGAAAATCAGTGCCATCTGGTGTGGATGGTATATTGAGGAGGCGCGTGTAGAATACATTATTACCAGTTTAACACAATGAATTACACAATTTCTAAAAAAAAATGGCGTAACGAGGCTGCTTGAAATGCTGTTTGAAATATCAATATAGCTATGGAACGGTGGACTGCTATTGCTGTGAAATAGAATCCGAAACCCACCCAAAGAAAGAAAAAAACATATTCTAAAGGGAAAAAAACTCAAAGTTAATATAATAAATCCGCATAATTTGTTTCCGTATATTTTTCATAGTTAATTACATAAATTAGCATTCAGTTCATTTTAAAAAAAAAAAAAAAATATATATATATATATATATATATATATATATATATATATATATATATATATATATATATATATATATATATATATATATATATATATATATATATATATATATATATATATATATATATATATATATATATATATATATATATATATATATATATATATATATATATATATATATATATATATATATATATTATATATATATATATATATATATATATATCATTACGAATGTTTTACAGTTTGTTCCTTACATAAAGCTCTTTGATTAAAACTGAGGATATTTTACAGTATAAAAAATACTTTTACAGTAATAATAATATGTAATAAAAAAAACCCAAAAATCCGATTTAAAGTTATATAACTTTTTTTTGAGCAAAGATATTTAAAATTCCTCAGTTTAAATCAAAGAACTACTAATGGGGTAGACATAATAAAACGAAACATGTTGATATCTTTGATAGTTCTCGAGAAAAATGTTCCTAAATGTTGAAAAACCTTATATTTCAGGAAACGCAAAAGAAAATTAAGGTATTGGTAAGAACTGATATACAGAGTTTCTGAAAAATACTTATAAAAAGAAAACTATAAACAGAAATCGATAATCTTGGTCTTAAATTAAAGTTATAGATATGCAGATTGAAAATAAAATAAAAACAGAAAAATCGACATTTTGGACCCAAACACCCATACGACTCCCCTTAAATTTATAATTAAAAAAAAAAGTTATGTGTGTTACTGGAAAACCTGTTAGTCAGGGTTCATACGTCTGTACCCCTCAAAGGGTTATATTAGGTTACAATCTTTGCAATAAAATTCTCGACACCTTCGAATTTGCAAACATTTTTATTAAGCAAATATTTGGTAACACTCATTGACATTGTACACAACATTCGTATACAATAACATGGAAATCTTGTTGATCTAAAATCAATGTTATGTCATAATAACATTTATTTAAAAGCTTAATATATTGATTATGTTATATTTTACCTTAAAACACTACGTAAGTTATTGGATGTTTCCTCACGACTTCATAAGTCAATATGAAAATCGAAAAACAACATACTATGTGTATTCAGGTGAAAGCTTACAGTTATTTCCGTAAGAGGAAGTACTGATCATATTGGTTATAGGTCTACATAATAGTGATGGGTACATGTGTAAATATTTTATTCTTTCATATCTATAATTTGATCGTAGTAGATGATATATAATGTTTTTTTTTCGAGTTTCCTAGGAGAATATATTTGAAGGGTGTAGTTTCAAAACTCATATTCTATAAATAAGATATAGTGGCCGGTCCGTTCATTGGTGACTTCTTCGAATTTAATTAACTATTATCAAGGGCCGTGGATAGCCTAGTGGTTAAGGCCTCGTTCTCGAAATCGGAAGGTCCCGCGATCGAGTCCCTATACTACTGAAGACCCACCGAGTATATGCGGAGTACGTGCTCGTTAAATCTGTGGGTTCGAAAGTCCTGTGGGCGGTCATGGCGCAGTTTCCCACGGGTACAGGTCCCTGGAGACTATTTCCCTCCCCTTCAGGGACATGTCTAAATTGCGGAGGTGGCGATAGATGGCAGCATCTGTCAGCACGATGCCAAGACCGATTCCTGCCGTGTAGTCTCTACACGGGCATCTCTCCTCAGGAACAGCACCCATTCGCCTTAATCCTTTCCCGCTCCGCGGGAAGAGCTTGGTTCTCCCAAGTGGCATTAGTAACAACAACAACAACTATTATCAAAAGACCGAATGAAAGCGCCGGACTCTTTATCTTAGTTATATTAGGAAAATGTGGGTTTTAAACCTTTACCCTTCACTTACGGTGGCTGGTGACATTAGCATTTAATGATTTGTGAACTTCTTAAAAACAACTTGTGCTACATATCATATTTTATGCTCTTTAAAGAACCTGTTTATACGAAATTATGTTTTATATATTCAATCACTTAGTTCATTAGGTTAAGTGTTCCAACACCGATCAAGAGATAAAAAGTTAAATTTTAATTGTGTGTAATTTGTACTGTACTAAAATATTTGATTACAATGGAAGGGTCTAGTTGCATAATTCACATTCTCCATCACTAATATATTTTGACCAGTCCATTCATTGGCAACTTCGTCGAATTGAATTTACTACGCTGCTCAAAACAATTAGGGGAACGCATGGTTTAAACCCTTTCACCCCCAATGATTCCATTTGGTATCATCAGCTTCCGATTTTTTTTTCTCATTAGGTCGAGCGTGCACTTATTTCTCGTTGGATGGAAGAATCATGTCTTTTGAAGAATTAAATAATTTTTGTTTAATTATATGAAAATATGAAAGACATGGTAAAATAAACTTCACTCCCAAAAAATTTTATGAAATAAATGGACCCTAAATTCTTCCCGCTTGCATTCTTAGATGTTTAAAAATTGATTTTACCTTTTTTTACTTAAATTTAAGTTAAAAAATTAAGTTTTTTCCCCGTTTTTTAGTATTTCAATCTGCTTGCATAATGAATCTATTTCACAAATTTTAGATTTCGATAATAACAAATAATTCGATAATAACAAATAAGAAGTTGGAACTGAAAAGGTAAACAAAAGTACGCAAAGTGCTCCCCTAATTCTTTTGAGCAGTGTATTTTCAAAAGTCGCTAATGATTGGACCAGACCATCTATCTTATTTATACTTCGTGAATGTGAATTTTGCAACTCGAACCTGATTTTCCAGATATCAAGAGTAAAAAACCAATAATCGGAATTGAGAATTGATGTTTTGAATATCGAGATGATTCGTTTCAAGTAAATGTATTTTAAAATATAAAAGACAAAAAACGATATTTTCAAGGGTTAATTACTTTTGAACCCACTTGTGGATACTGTAAGTTTTCTAACAAGCATTTTTTTTTTAAAAATAAACTTTATAATTATTTTTTACATTGAAAGTTCTGTGTTAAAACTGCAAGTATTAAATCCGCAAGAGTATGATTAAAAAATGAATATGTATATTCATTGAAGTGTAGGAAACACATTTTTAATTTTACCTTTAACTTATTCTCAGGGAATTATAAAATTTTGTTTATTAAATACTTAATATATCCTGTAAAAAATGAGACAAAATTATCAATAGTTATTTAAGCAACTAGTGCCGAAAATAATACTTTATTAAGCGAGTGGCTTTTATTTCACGAGACCGTAGGTCGAGTGAAATAATGACAAGAGCTTAATAAAGTATTATTTGGGACGTGCTTGCTTACAATATTTTTTATAATAACTTGCAAAAAAGTATTTCTACCAATGAGTGATTTTTCATGACATCATTTAGTTTCCATGGCAATACTTTTTTGGCGTGAAATTTGTGTTCTTACTTTTGTCTTATTTAATTTCCTTTAATAATTTGTGTAGTACTTGTAGTTTCCATGGAGATATTAGAAAATGCAAAAGTAGTGAACCAATAGAAATAAGTGAGTTTCATGACATCATTTAGTTTCCATAGAGATATTAATGACATTTTGTTTTTCTACCAATCAGAAACTCTTATTTAGTTTACCGCACTAGTGCAGAAAGTAGTACTTTCGGCATTGTCTTTGACGTAAGCACGTAAAGTGTCATTTTCGCAACGATTTATGAATGAATATGATATAAAAAAGTGAACTTTTTTGAACGTTGTTATAAAAATATCATTACATATCCCATTGTTAACATCCCAACTTCTCCCTTATCATTCAACGATTCCTCTCCATACTATCCCCCATACTAAGGCGCCCCATTGACACATAGGAAACGGCAATAGCATGGGATAACCAACCCCTAGCTCTCTGAACCGTGAAAGCTAGTTCGAAATTCATGGTGAAAATGCCTATTGTTTTATACGCTGTCACCAAACTCTCTTCCTGATAACGGGGCTTTCGAAAAGAGATTTTTTCTTTATTATTTTGGTTGTGTTGGGGTAGCTGGGTTTGGGTTGCTTTTAGGGGAGGGTTGTTAGGTTTGTTGTGTTATTTGGTGAAGAGGAATGTGTTATAGGGTGGATGAAATTGTGTACTCATTTTTCTTTGAGAAGTTAGCAGGGCCGGATTTAGATTTTATGCGCTCCTAGGCCTGTAGTTTTTTGTCGCCCCCTCTTCGCAGCATCGTAAAGGAGGGAGAAATTTGACATCAGAAAGGTCTTTGTGAAGATAATTTGTATTTTATTCTAATTCATCGTGAAGTAAAATTAATTAAATAAAATAATGAGAGAATCAACTGTTTCTCAGTTTTGGTGTATATAAGCTATAAATAAATAGGACAACGAGTTATTAAAATTAGTTTAGACCATTTAATACTCATTATAAACTTACAGATATACATATACACTACATTTTACTCAAGTTAAACTGATATTAATATACAAGACTTAAATTTTCTCCTAATAAATCATAAATTTATACGAAATTGGATTTAAATCTATAACATTTGGATTGTAGTCTATAACATTTTATGGAAATTTTCTGACAAAAAAAATGCGGAATTATTTTGCGCCCCTCATCATGGTGCGCCCCTAGGCTCGGGCCTATTGGTAAATCCAGCCCTGGAAGTTAGTAAGTTTTTGGCTTATTGATTTTCGCCAATTGCAGGGGTGAGAATTCTGCGCCGATTGGGACAGAGAGTGCCACAAATTGTATCCTGCGCCAATTATAACTCAATTTATTGATTTGATGCTACACATTTTCGAATTTCTGCTTCAGAAGTTCAATTTTGTTGTTTTAATTTATCCTAGTTTCTATTCCAAAAGTTTAATTTTGCTGCTCCAAATGTGCGCTAGTAAAATCCATGGAATTGCACACATGGTCAATATCAAAATTAAGAACGTATGTTTGTTGCAGAAACTAGTAAAAAAATTTTCAAGAACAAATGCAATATCAGATCGAAACCTATAAATTTGGTTTCAGATAAACCCCAGGGATATAGAGATGTTATAGAGATGATATAGAGAATTTGCTTTTTGTGAGTTTTGGGTGGCCGAAAGTAAATCAAATCTGTCCATAAATTTGGGCATCCTAATATTTAATACAGTAATTTTTTATTTCTAACTAGAAAATAAATACCCGTTCTTCGCACGGACTAAAAGAATATCAAATCGATCTAAGTATATGTGTCATTTGATTTGCTTTAGGATAATAAACTTTGTCTTTGCTCCCGTTCATTATAAAGAATAAAATCCCGTTACTTATATTGCTTTACAATTCCAAAATAAAAATACATCACTATAAAATGCACATCCTCATATCACAAAAATCTTCTTCAATATGAACTTACTGTCATCACGATTTCCTGATAAATTCAAAATTAACCATAATTGTATAACAATGTCATTTCACGTCAAAACCTCCATTCTGGTTTTTTTTTAATAAATTAGCTCATTGGCACGTTCAATTATTTTTCAAATCATTAATTTAGTTTCTGATGGTAATGGCAAGAAAATAAAAGCAATTTCAATTTTAATAAATTATTGTGTTCATTTTAATTTCTTCTTTCGAATGGCAACACGAAAGGGAAAAAATGATCGGATTTGATCGAAAGGGGTGTATTTTTTCAGAAAATTCGAATTTTCTCTAAAAATGGAACACGTATGAAAAAACAAAGCCTCAGGTGCACACGTTGATATTAAAGGAAATCTAACTTAAAAAATTCGAATTTCTAAAGGCAGTATAAGTAGGTTTTTTACAATCCACAGACAAACAGACTGACAGACTCTTTCTTTTATTATTATAGATTGTTTGGTTTAAACACATGAAGCCCTTATTGTTCATACGGATTCACTTTCTTTTCTAAGTAACTCATTTTTTGATTCATAAAAAATGGGCATAGGTTAAAAAAAATTGGTGGTTTAAAACATAATCAAAGCTTATCGGATACCCATAAGTATTGTATTTAAACATTAAAATTGTATATTACTAATTTAAAATTTCAAATGGTTTTATTGGTTCACGCTAAAAGGGAGCAAAATTTTACGAAAAAAAAAATCGAGAACAAATATTTCTATCACTTTCAAACAACATACCCTGAATACCAACACTATATTTCCTTGCTCATCTCCCATTGTCCCAATGGGGTTTGGAAAACCTTTGTTTGAACCGTACCGCGGGATCAGGAAACGAGGGGGGGAAGGGGGTAATTCTAATTAAAACGTTAGTTTGTTGCGTCATTTGGGCGAAGTTTATACCGCTTCGGTTTCGAGTTTTTGGACTCGGAAATGGGTATAGTTTCAGTTCAAAAGCGGCAAAGTTTTGGGAGTTGCATTTTAAATTGTTAGGAGTTGGAGTAGATTTTATAGGTGATATAGGATTTTACGGTTTGAATTCTGTTGGGAGTTTTAAATTAATTTGGTTTCCCTATTTGAAAAGACAATAGCTTTTTGTGCGCACAAAGTATTACCTAATATAAAAGTTGATATGTAATATTTGTATAATAAATAACTAATGCAATTACATGTTTGTCAATCAAGGTTGCAATGTTTAAATAATAGCCTTCTGAAAGATAAGCAGATTGGCTGAAGTGTAAACTTGCTTTCACGGCGCGAGTTTAAATTAAACTTTATAAATGAAAATTATTTATTTTGAAACTATACCTCTGTATTAGAAGGTTATAACTGCTCCCTTTTAATTAAAAAAATTTAATAAAATTCGGAAAAATTCATGCATCCTACATCTTTAACACAATTTTGGTGCTAACCCTGCATTATTGTTTGACCACTACAATTTTTTGTGTTAAAGCAATTTTTGACAGTTGCCTTAACACAACTTGTAATAACTGGGAAAAATACAATTTTTTGCTTTGAAGGTCAACACAAGTTTTTTTCTGAGTGTATAGATTCTAGATAATGTGATTAAGTCACCTTTTCCTAAGTGAAAAAAAAGTTAAGTTTCTAAAAGTGAATAAAATGAAAAAATTCTCCTAAACATAAAACTTTTTTTATAGAAGGTCCACAGGGACAGACCCAGTACATAACAAAAGACTAAAAAATAAATCTCGTAAGAATAAACTTATATGTAGTCAGCGGTTTTTCGCACTAAAACTTGTAACACAATCCCAAAGGATAAGGTTTTTTACCTAACAAGTTACCTCATGAATTATTTACATATTTAACGCTTATTAAAAAGTGATATTATAAAGGAATTAATCACATGGGAAAACCATGAACTTAAACAATTATACAACTACAATTTTTTTAGTCATAAGGTATTAAAATTCCCCGTAAACATATTTCCAAAGAAAACAACATTAACATCTTAAACATGATAACTCTATCAAGTGATAAAAAAAACATAATCCTACAACATAAACTCGAGAAGATTACATTGATATTCAAACTAAACATATTTCGCGGGAAAAAATTGGCGCGAAACTTTATCTTAATTAGATTTTTTTATGGAATAATCCCTAGTAATATCTGGAGGAATTAGTTTTATATTCAAAGTACATGCTCATATTATTTTTTTTAGTTGGAGGTGTAAAATTAAGTAATCGTTAAGGCTATAAAAAGTTATTAAAGGTGTTTAGAGTTTAAATTTTTTTTACAAGATTTTTGTTCTATTACAGCGCATTTATTTCTCAATAAACTGTTTAGTTTTTAAACGAGAAGAAATATGATATTAATATGCATTTGAAAGTCTTACATTTTAATTGAAAAATTATCTTTTAAGCTGAAATTAATTTATGGATATAATTTAAACTTTCTTCATATGTTGTAATGTACTTTTAAGGTTTACTTGATATTAAACATATAGGAATATTTACACACAAAATTGTTAATACATCAAGTAAGTCATTTGGCATAATTTATTTATATATCTAAATCATATAATAAATTCGTTTTTATTAGAAGAATAAAAGTACAATAAATATTTTGTTTTAAATTAATATTCTACAACATTAAACCTTCTTTAAAAGCAATATTATTTTTCCTAATTTGAATCATAATATCAAGAAACTATAATTTTTATTTTTTATAAAGAATTAATTTCCTACTAAACTTGAATTTAAGTAAATGTTAAACAAATAAATGTAATTTAAAGGATATTTAATTTATATCAAATTTCATACTATTTTTTATATTGATATTAAATCTACTGCTTGAAACTACTCTAGTTATAATCTCCTACATTGCTCTTTATAAGCATGACGTGTGATTTAAAATTAAACTGCAAAATTCAAGAAATTTGAAGAATTATAAGAAGCCAATTTAATCAAAAAAACGAAAACTTTCACCTTTCAGTAAAAAATTTAGTAAAATCCATTTTCCTAAACAGTTTAAGCAGTTTATTTAATTAAAGTATAGTTTTGTTGCTGTTAAATTTTGCAATGCCAAATAAAACCAAGTTGTACTGTGCTGTATCTTTGGTTGGATCTGACATGCTAATTTCTATCTATTTTCCATGTGGGTAGGCTAGTTCAACGATAAACTCCCGATTGTTTTAGTTAGCATCCCAAGCAAGTTTGTTTTAATTTAAGAGGGACTGTCGGTCTCATAGAGCTAATGCATTAGTTTTGAAATCACAACTTCCACAGAAGTAACGCTTTGCCATGTTGGGCCTTTTACGACAGGTATGGGAATCAACATGACATCGAAATAACAAATTTGAAAAACGAAAATGTTTATGCTAGTTTTATTTAATTATATATGTTTTTTTGCAATTTTTTTAAACTGTCCAAAAATAATACGCTGCATACGACAAATTGGCGAGTTTTCAAAAAAATATAAAAATTACTTTTTAAACTACCAAATTTAAGTTTTAATTTTTTTAAATTTCCAAACATAATATAAATTAAATGACGTAGTAAAATGTTATTTTCTTTCCAATTTTTTTTAAAAAATTTGATATGTTGATGATTCTCATAACCTGGCGAATATTGGGATAACATTGCAAAACAATTCTTTTGCAAAAGTTGTGGTTTCAAATCTAATGCATTGGCTTTATTGGACTGACAATCCCTCGTAATGAAAGGGACAAATTTTAGTAATGGATTCCCCCAACTACTCAAAATTATGTCACTTTAGCTAGTTTTTTTTATATTTAATATAATTAGTCATTTTTTTAAAATTTAAAACACATTAATCATATCCACCTACTGCGCACTTTCAAACACGTGAGTTTGATGGATGTCATTTCGACACGAAATTGTACTAAAGAAATGATCGATTTTTATTTCGGTTTTATCTTTTTATGTTCCGTCAAAAGTTGAGAGATGGGGATAATAACATAGATGCTTTGGACTTCATGGATATCAAAGAGGTAGGAATGAGATAGAGATGCTGGCGGGTTAAGGGGGAATGGGCGCGCTGGACTGGGGGTCTCCAAAGCAAAGTGCACCAGTGTTAATCCTATGGAGAAAAAAAAATATTTTCTCTGCCACATTTCTCCGGCTGTATTGAATATTTTTACAAGCTGATTTTTTATGTGATAAATGCAGCTGACTTACAGGTCCCGACCTTCCCACTTTTTGAAATTGGTACGAATATTTTTTTTTAATTTTCAATTAATAATTTTACATAAAATATTCGAAGCAATTTCAAAAAGTGGGAAGATAGAGACCTGTAAGTTCTCTGCATTTATTATTAAAAAAAACCGTTTGTAAAAATATTCAATACAGCCGGAGATATTTGGCAGAGAATATAGTTTTTTCGCCATTGGATTAACACTGACGCACTTGAGTTTGGAGACCCGCGGTCCAGCGCGCCCATTCCCCCTTAAAGGCGATGCAAAAAATGTACAACGTGAAGCTATGATTACTTCCATGATACACCCACGCACTTCAGTCTCTTACGACACATGATTAATTACGCATCTTCACGCAGTTGCTCTAAATTGCCTTTGCCATGGTTGGTTGACATATATTTTCAGGCTTGTTTGCTTGGTCACAAAGACCCGCTTATAAACCTTCGTCAAGAAGGACGGACACGACATACACACACATACAAGACAGATGCTGCCATCTATCGCCACCTCCACAATTTAGACATGTCCCTGAAGGGGAGGGAAATAGTCTCCAGGTAATATGACCGACCACAGGACTTTCGGACCCAACATATTTAACGAGCACGTACTCCGCATATACTCGGTGGGTCTTCAGAGGTGTCGAGACTCGATCGCGGGACCTTCCGATCGCGAGACCGAGATCTTAACCACTAGACTCCCCACGGCCCTTGCCTTTGCCATTTTCACCCGGGAGAACAATTATAAATTTTTGTCATTGTAGTTGAAGAGTACATGGGAACAACTCCATCATCGCCTGGGAATCGGTCCCCATTAGGTCTGCTTGGTGGAGATATCAAATCATCGCCTAAACTGGTGTGAAGAAACCAGCTTCGGCGTGGTTCTTATCACGCAGCGCATGGGTTTACTATCTCTTTGATCGAGATTCACGCCGGACAATAGTCTGACGCTTAAACCGCAGAAGAAGAACTAAAGGAGAAACCGTTACCATAATATAATTTTTTTAAGGTCTACTGGGACACACTCTGTACTTAAAAAGTTAAGAAAATAAATCTCATAAGCATAAACTTCTTGTATGTAGTCATCGTTTTTTCGCACGAAAGTTTTTAACACAATATCAAAGGATAAAGTTTTTTACATAACAATTTACCTTTATTTTACATCTTTAATACTTATTAAAAAGTGGCATTATAAAAAATGAAACACATGGGACTACCACGAACTTAAACAATTACACAATTTTTTCGTCATAAGGTATTTAAATTCCTCTTACTAACATCATCTTAAAACCACACTTACAAAGAAAACAAAAATTAACATCTTTAAGTTTTAAACATGACTACTCTATCAAGGGATAATAAAAACCTAATCCTACAACGTAACTCAAAAGGTCGCATTGATATTTAAACAAAACATATTTCAAGGGAAAAAATGTGTCCGAAACTTCAAATTAATTAGATATTTTCGTGAAAAGGTCGAGAAATCATAGCAACTTATACTTAAACGTCACAAATTACAATTTATAAAATATGAATTTTGTGAAAAAAACTCTTTTACTAAGGGAAAAAAATTGAGTTTTTTAAAGTGAAAAAATTTAAAGAATTCTTCTAACAATAATATTTCTTTATGTAAGGTCCAATGGGACACACTCAGTACCTTAAAAAGCTAGAAAATAAATCTCGTAAGCATACTGTGTGTAGTCTTCGTTTTTTCGCACGAAAATTTTTAACACGATCTCAAAGGATAAGGTTTTTTACATAACAATTTACCTCATGAATTATTTTACATATTTAATACTTATTAAAAAGTAGCATTATAAAGGAATTAATCATATGGGACTACCACAAACGTGAACAGTTACACAACTAATTTTTTTTTCTTCTTAAAGTATTAAAATTACTATTACCAACAACACCTCATAACCATATTTCCAAAGAAAACAAAATTAACATCGTTAAGTTTCATATATGATCACTCCATCAAGGGATAAAAAAAATGTAATTCTACAACACTACTTATAAGATCTCATTGATATTTAAACTAAACATATTTCGCGTTAAAAATTAGCGCAAAACTTTATTTTGAATACTTTTTTTTTGTAAATGGACCAAAACCATAGCAACTTATCCACAAACGTCCCAAATTATAAATGATTTATATAATATGAAATTTGCGAAACACATAACCTTTTACTAAGGGAAAAATTGAGTTTTTTAAAGTGAAAAATTAAGAGAATTCTTTTAACCATAATGGTTTTTTTATAAGGTCCACTGGGACAGACTCAGTTCCTAAAAAAAATCTAGAAAAGAAATCTCGTAACCATAAACTTCTTGTATGTAGTCAGCTTTTTTCTTAAGAAAAATTGTAACACAATCTCAAAGAATAAAATTTTTTACCTAACAATTTACATCATGAAATATTTTACATATTTAACGCTTATTAAAAAGTGGCATTATAAAGGAATTAATCACGTGGGACTACCACAAACGCAAACAATTACACAACTAATTTTATTCTTCATAAGGTATTAAAATTCATCTTATTAAAAAACATTTCATAACCATATTTCTAAAGAAAACAAAATTAACATCTTAAACGTGATAACTCTATCAAGTGATAAAAATACATAATCCTACAACATAAACTCGTGAAGATTGCATTGATATTCAAACTAAAGATATTTCGCGGGAAAAAAAATGGCGCGAAACTTTATCTTAATTAGATTTTTTTATGGAATAATCCCTCGTAATAACTGGGGGAATTAGTTTCATATTCAAAGTACACGCTCAGATTACTTTTTATTTTAGAGGTGTAAAATTAAGTAAATGTTAAGCCTATAAAAAGTTGTTAAATGTGTTTAGAGTTTGTTTTTTAAAGTAAAAATATGAGAGCTCAATTTTTTTTAAAAAAAATAGTTTCAACCCAAAATTCTGCTTTTAATAAACTTCAGATTAACTAAATATTTTGTGTTGTTTTGTTACTGTTGAATTCTGCAAATGTGTAAGTTATCAAGATGTGCCCATACCCGTTTCTTGGGTCTGAAGTGTACTATCAATGTCAGGTGGTTAGTTCGACGATAAACTTCCGGTTTTTCAGTTAGCATTCCAAGCATGTTTGTTTCCATTAAATAAAAGGGCCAAATTTTAGTATAGGATTCCCCTTTCTATTTAAATTTTTGTCATTTTCCCTAGTTTTTTGTAGGGGAGTCCAGTCGGAAAGGCGCTGGCCTTACACGCGAAACGTCGAAAGTTCGGGTCCGGGCATTGCCAAACTAACTGCCAACCTATAAACGGTTTGTGCAAACATTAATTCCCCGTGTAAAGGAAGTGCGCGTTAAATATGCTCGAAAGTCCCGACTCCGCGTAGGATATCACACTAAAAAATGCGTTGGGTGCCTACTTAGGTGTCGATTTGTACCTTGACTGTTGACTTGTTGATTAAATTACGATACCCGTCATTAATAGCTCTAATGCTATAATTCAACCTAGCCCTAAACTTAACCCAATCCCCTTAACTATATTTCAAATTATTGGCACTTTCCCTAGTTTTTTATATTTAATATAATTATTCATTTTTTCAATAAAAACGCATTAATCATGTTCACCTACTGCGCACTTTCAAACACGTGATTTTGATGGATGTCATTTCGACACGAAATTCTCCAAAAGAAATGATCGATTTTATTTCGGTCTTACCTTTTTATGTTACGTCAAAAGTCGAGAGATGGGGATAATAACATAGATGCTTTGGACTTCGTGGATATCATAGAGGTAGGAATGAGAGAGAGATGCTGTTGGGGTTAAAAAGAAATGAAAAAAAAAAGATTGTCAAGGTCTTGTTAACCAAGCTATGGTTATTTCCAGGAAACACCCAAACAAATGCTTGGATAATTATTTAGCACTAGTATGAGAATGTAAATAATGAGATAATGTGAGTGAGTAAATAATGAGAGTATGAGAATGTAAATAAAAAATATTTAAAACCAATATATGAAACGAAAAAAAACCCTGTGAAATAAAGCGTAAATCTGTTATAATTAAGTCAGCGAGAACTCTTAAGTTCAGATAAAATAAATTACTAAAAAGTTGTCGTTTTCCAAGTCCTGTAACTTCATTGGTTGTTCGGTTTCACTCTTTAAATGACAGTCATGGATGAAAAGAAACCTTTCTTTATAGGTAAGCTTTCTTTGACAAAGGTTTTGAACAACTAACTACACAGTAAGAAGTTGGCATTAAAAAATGTAATAAGTAAAATATTCAACATCAAATAGACAACTCATTTTCGAATACCAAAACAAAAGTAATTCCAGGCCACAAATGAAAACAAAGAGCTGTTGCATCCACTAGGTGAAATAACCCCATTGTCTATTTTAGACATTAATATTAAATGTGCATCAAGAAAGTTGCCAAATCACCAAGAGCCCAGTATAGTCGATCGAAGAGGAACGTACGATGTCTACAGAGTAAACTATACCTGGTTTTCATTACTACACCTTCCACCTCTTTGAATCTTATACTTCAGTATACAATTGTATAAATTGCCGTTTTTCGAATATCAATTGCTACTTCTCTTTTTAAATAATAATTTACGTTTCACATGGGAAATTCATTGAATGAGTAGTTTGTTTTATTTTTATAGAACAGTTGGTCCCAACTCTCGCATAAGTGAGGAGCATCAGCTTGGCGTCGACTTCAGACGGCTTGACTTTGTTTCATATCATCAATTATTGGCTTCTTATTCTAAGCTCCTTAGATATGGGTGCCTTCAAACGACCTTCGCCCAAGTCTACTGAACGAGCGATTTTATGATCGGTTTTTAATGATGGATCAAATGTGAAAAAAAATCGATTTTTTTTACGTTGACGCCAAAGTATTTTTAATTCGATTAGAATGCCTTAAATATAATTGAATAGATTTTTTCAGAAACTCTACACTCTTAAAACAAAAGAGTGAAATCCACTCCTATAGGGGAAGTGCATTTTCGGCACCGGAAAGGAGTGGAAATTAACTCAGACTGAGTTAAAACCGCTCGTTTTAAGAGTGTAGGACGCAGATTGTTTTCTTTTATTTCTTTTACCAACTCCGAAAAAGAGTGAAATTCACTCCTATAGGAGAAGTGCATTTTCGGCACGGAAAGGAGTGGAAATTAACTCAGACTGAGTTAAATCTGCTCGTTTGTTTTAAGAGTGTATAAGTCTATGAAACATAGTTTTTGAGAAATTGAAAAAAGAAACTGTTTTAACATCAACGGATTTCTCCCTAAAATGCTATATTCGGTTGCATGGCTGTGCATATCACCGAATAACAGGATTTTTTCCATGTGCGTTTACACAGGATGAATTGATTAAAGTCAAAAACTCAATTTTGGTAAAATTGTGACTTAAGGGGTTTCTAAAAAACTGATTCAATTGATAATCTAAAAAGCTACACGTTTAAGAGAGGTTTTCTAAACTTACTTCCTATAGTGAAGAAAGGCAATGTATGGTTAATAATTGTTTAAAGAGTTTCGGTACATCTGTTTACGCTTTTATTATTTTTGTTTTTAGAAAATTAAAAGTAAAGTTGAAATGAGATGCTGAAAAAAGTCTTTACATTATAAATTAAAATCGGTTACAGACTCATTTAGTGGCAAAATATTAGTTTGAGAATAGTGAATGATTATGAAATAGTTACAAATAAAATGAAAGAAATTCATTACGTTTCAATTTCTTAAAAAGATTAATCAAATTCAAACAATGAACATTGTATAATTTGCTCAATATTTTTCATTTAAAGTAAAATAAATTATATAGCTTCATAAAGTACGCTTTGAAAATATTTTTTAATAAAAAATATACTTCGTCAGTACACGCAAAGATTAATATTCAGATTGAAATATTTCTGAGAAATTCTCTGATGCATACAATTCTGTTTACTACTAAACACTTTCTAAAATGTATTAAACTTTATTCATAAAACAAGATATTTACATTTTAATGATATTTCCACTTTTATAAACTGTAAATAAAGCAATAATAAAATAAACAATATATTCGAAACATTCTTGTATTTCGAACTTTGTCAAATGCACATTTCTCTCTTGGTTATAAATTTTGATAAAAGTTGCTCATAAATGCATGCAAAGATTAGGCATTACGTGAAATATGAAGGACATTACAGGAAATATGCATGAGTTTAAAACTTCCCGACAGTAAATCATATGAATAAAGTATTCTAATGGACATATAAGGGAAAGAGATGCATGTTTAGTTTAGTTTGAATTATCGTCGCACTAGAGCTACACGAGGGCTATTGGCGACGGGCGTCGTATTTTAGAACCACAGTCAAGTGACGAGCCGACACCTGAGTAGGCACCCAACGCAACCGTTAAGGGCGACATCGTACGCAGCGTTAGGACTTTGAAGGATATTTAACGTGCACTCCCTCCACACGGGGTATTATTTGTCGGACATTTTTGGCTGCACGGGCCGTTTATAGGTCGGCAGTTATTTTGGCGATGCCCGGACCCGAACCTGGGACTTTCCGCATGCTAGGCGAATGCCTAACCGACTGGGTCCCCAGCCCCAAGAGATGCATGGTTTTGAGATGTTTTGATAAAAATAAGTAGGATGCATTAAAAAAACGGATTTTTTAGAGTTTTAAAATTGGTAAGAAAGGGTAGCATTTTTGAAGAAAATATAATATTTTTTGTATGCATATTTATATTTGTTATCTTTTAATTTTTTTATGTATTTAAAATTATTCGTTTTAGTATGCGGTTAAATTTTAAAAATTAAACAACACTACTTTTTTTAGTTATATTGGTACTTTTAAGTTAAATTGGTTTGTATTTTAGAATGAGTCCAACTTTCCAACATGTGAAATTTTTGTCCAAACAGAAATTTAACATAAATATTTTGCCTGGATTTTGATGTACGGTAATATAAGGTTTTGATACAAATCAAATACAATAAAAAATTATAAAACTTAAACCAAACATTGAATTTATTGTAATAAATTAAAAAAAAAAGTAATTTAAGGAAAACGATATATATTTCTGGCCATATTGCATTTCAAATTAAATAAGTAAAAAATACATATCGTGTTTAAAATTGTTTAACAAAAGGTTCCAAAAAGCGTGTTTGGATAGTTATTTACCCTTTGCACTCCGTTGTTGCCGCATTTGCAACACGCTTGCACTTTTTACCAATATAGCTTTGAAGTTACTGGTTCCATTTATTGCTTGTTAGGCTGGAGTGCAAAAGGTTAATTATTTTCGTATATACTCAAGCTTTATCAACATTTTCAAAATTATCCAACCGACTAAGTTTAAATTATCAAATTAAATTAATTTTAAATATTTAAAATATTTATTTAAAAATACCAATTTGTAAAAAAGTTTGTTTGCTAAAATTCTGATTTAAAAATTATCGCCAATAACATATAACACAGTTTAGTATAGAAATTCCATAAACTAATTACAACTATCATTAAAAAAAGCAAATAGATAAAATTGTATTTGATGATATAAACAAGAAGTTCTTAAAGAACTAAAATAGCCTACTTTCCTGTTACTTAATTACTTACTGAAATTCTAATCGGGAAACAACTAGGTTCATAACAGTAAATATCATCAACAATCGTTTCTACACTAGATTTACACACATTAGAAAAAACAAGAAGTTCATAAAGAACTAAAATAGCCTACTTTCCTGTTACTTAAATACTTACTGAAGTTCTAATCGGGAAAAAAACTAGGTTTCTAACAGTAAATATCATCAACAACCGTTTCTACACTAGATTTATACACATTAGAAAAAAAAATCGAAACACAATATCCAGCTAAAATTTAAACTTCTAAAAGCCAAAATCAACTATTTTCCTTAATATTCTTTCGCAAATTAACTTAATATTTTTTTATCGTCTTATCAAGACTACTTGCGGGACTACGTATCAGGACTATAAATATGGACCATCAGGGGGTCTATCAGGTAGTATTATATACTCCTGTTTATAATTTTGTAAATGTTAAATTTAGATGTTGACGTATTGTTCTTGTCAACCAATGGCCGTAAAACTATCATTTATTTTTATTACTCTGTGCGTCTCCAACTAACCCGGTGGGCCTTTTTAGATGTCATCCCCAATTTCTCATTCTGGCACTAAAAATCGCATAAAACTCCAAATCGTTAATCCTACGTATGTGTTAAGGATTCGCTTAACATTGTAATACATATGAATTTATTACTCGGCCTTGTCGGCGAAATTCTCTGCTCCTTAATTCCACTAACCTTCTTAATCCTCAAACGAAAACCTACACTTTAAACATGCCATAAAAACTCTCCAATTACGTTAAGTGGTCCTTACAAGTTACCGACGCCTTCGGCTCTTGATAAAATACCTTAGGGTAACCTAACGCTTGCGTAAAACGCATTCTCTGGTCTAAATGCACCTGGCCTTAGCTTCAAATCTTAAAATGAAAATACTTTCCCTTTTTTAACACAACTAATTGCCTGACAGTCTGCTCGATTTATTTGTAGTTCAAAGAATGATTAAATATTTATTAATAACAAAAGTAGTGAAACTACTCCAAACTGCATTAAAAAAATAAGAAATGTAAATTAAAACTAAGCATAATTGTGTGCAAAAAGATGCCTTGGTGCTTTCTTGGTAAACAATTAATAAACAATCAAAGAATCAAATTGTGCTACATTTTATGACGTCATTCCAAACTGATTCATGAAAATATTATTTTGCTTCAAATATGTTTAAATAAATGAAGTTTCTCATGCCATTGTTGATTTGGCAACAGTGATTTAAATGACTCAAAATTTAATTTCAATGCTAATTTAATGTGAAATTCGCCGACAGATAGTAGATTTATGTCCGTCCGGACGTACAGACAGGCGGACAAAAAGTATAACAGTTGGGTCTCTGAGGTCATAGCTTTCTAAGAAAAAAAGAATTTTTAAGATCCGAATGATAGAACCGATTTTGGAAGGTTGGTACGGACAGACGGACATCGACCACATGTCGATACCTACTTTTTCATTTTTTTAAATTCTTTCGAATTAAAAAAAGAAAAGTAGAACGCAATCAGACGCGAAAAGACGCAATCAGTTCAAAGAAAAGACTTGCACCAGTTTTCTTTAGGTCACTATTTTGGGTAACTCAAACAATCTTTCGAACATATGTGTTCGGATGTAGATTGAAAGCACTGTTTATAGGCGAACGTTTACTTTAAGTCTTTGTCTTTCTAAAAATAGGCCTAAAGCATACAGCGTTTTCTTATTGTTTATCATTGACTCTGTTTTGTTTAAAATTGAGAAAGAAAAATCATTGAGACAACTGTATTCGAACCGTTATTAGTATGGAAGAATTATTGCTAAGCATGGTATATGAATCGTTTGAAAATTGTTGTTTGGCTGTGTCCTGACTACGACATCAAATGCCACAAATGCAACAAAACTTGGCGACCGCCAAGGGCGCCAAGCGATGCAATAGCATGTGACTGACTCTGCCAAGTCGCCAAGTTTTGTTGCATTTGTGGCATTTGATGTCGTAGTCAGGACACAGCCTTTGAACAATTTAAAAGGTTTTTTACTTTCAATTACTTAATATGAAATATAAAGTACTGAAAGTATTGCGATGGCGTCAAAAATTCGAAATGGATTTTACGCCGTTTGGAGGATGCTTATTTTAAAATAGTGTTTTTTGAACATTCGTCCGTCCGTCTGTCTCTCTGTAACCACTCTACAGCTCGAACTAAAAGAGCTACGAACATAACATTTGGCACAAGAGTTCCTAGTAAGTGTCGTACTTCATAAGATAATTTTCAAGAAAATTGCGCTCGCGCAAAGAACAGCTGCCATAGAACTTTTTGGGTTTTAAAACGGCCTACTCAACTACTAAGGCCGAAGAAGCTTTCCCAAACAAGCTCGGGGACGGAAATTTTGACGTCATAGTTCAGAGTGACGTTGTTCCGAAGATGAAGACAACCTGTCTCGAAACCTGTTCGGAACGACTCGTTCACGGCTGACCACAATTTCAGGGTTCCGAATGCGTCCGAACTGGTTTCTCGATCTTCGGCACTGGGAACAGTGACGTCAAAATTTCCGTCTACGCTCATGTTTGGGAGAGCTTCTTTGGCCTTGTTATTGAAGTTGGCCGTGGTTTTAAAGGTATTGCTGATAAATGAAAAGTACTACACACTTCATAATTTATGACAAAAGTTCCCATTACCTGTCGAACATCATGATAAGGTTTTCGAAATAATCGCGCATGCGCTGGATATAACTTCCATAGAACTTTTTAGGTTTTAAAAGTTGTTGAAGTTACCTTATAAAGTATACAATAAAATGTGTGTGTTGATTTTTTTTGTGTGTGGTAATTGAAAGTTGAGTTGTGTTAATGAAACTTTACATTTGTAGTTTGATGTTCAAGCTTGTTAAATATGTTTGCGCAGCACATTTTGATTGTACATACACAAGTTTCAAATTCATTACTTTTATTTATAACTTTTAATCTGTAATATATAAGAAACATATAACGATTTTGTTTGTATTTAAATAGATAGGTTATTTTGTTTACAAACCTTTGAACCAGAAAGTAAAATTAATTAAAAAAATTAAATTGATATTATTGGAATTGTGTTTAAAAAAAAGAACTAACTTTTTTCGGGAAAAAAATTACTTTTTATCTTATAAGATTTTTTTTTTACAGGAGGCTGAAGGTAATTCATTTTGTGAACACGGGTTCCAGAGACTAGTATTATTTAATGCAACAATCACAAAAATTGAAGTAGTGACTCGCCCATCTCGAAGAAGGTAAGTGTTTGAAATTTGTTATTTGTACATAATTTCAGCAATAAATAATCTTCAATCACTAAGTTCACTATGAAGCAATCATTAATACCAGTAATAATCATACCAGTTTATTTGAGAGAATGCCCATAAATCCATTCTTACTAATGCTATTATTATTCAAATCTGTTTAATTGGGACAACGTTCTTTATATTTTAAACATATTTCGATTTATTAAGTTTTATTCTATCCCTAAATCTTTTTTTAAAATATAGTATATTTTTTTGTTTTTCCAAATTAATCAATTATGTAAAAAAAAACATTTTATCTAAACAAACTTTCTAAATTAATTTCCTTTAGAACTCTGATGCATTAAAAAAACCAACTCTAAAAACAGTCCAGTTGATTTTTTTTTGTAAAAAAAATAGATAAATATTTTTTCAGCGATTTATATTTAAAAATATTAAATTAAAGATAAATACTTTCGATAAGAATAACTAGACAATAATTAATTTTAATAAATGCTGATTTTTTTCTTATTTAAAGTAATGAAGTAAATTCTTGATTTGAATGTTTTTTCTTTGTAATTTTTGATTTGTCATATTCATTAAAATAAATTGTAGGAAACTGTTGCCAGTTTACGAAGTTTATTCTTTGAAAATGAAATTATCTTTCTTAATTTAATTATTTTAAAGGAATACTTTAAAATAAAAAGCAATGTTTAATTTCAAACTACTCCTTTTTATGTAACTGATAACAAAATATTATTACATTATTTTTCAATAGAGAACGTTGAAATATTTCTACACTACGAAAATATAAATCTCATTATAAGATATTTTAAAAACGCGAATTTAAAATTCTACTGTTGAATAAATTAACTTTGAGATTGAATTATAATAAAATGATTGCTATGTTTTTTATTTTGCTTAAAATTGTAAGAATAAAGGGTTTGCACATGATCAAGCATGATTTTTCATTCACCAATATTATCAGCTTGCACTGTT
Source organism: Oedothorax gibbosus (assembly GCA_019343175.1). Lineage (NCBI taxonomy): Eukaryota > Metazoa > Arthropoda > Arachnida > Araneae > Linyphiidae > Oedothorax > Oedothorax gibbosus. The sequence goes on along the minus strand of CM033275.1, from coordinate 18,992,854 downwards.
AAAACTTTTGTGCTTGGTTTCACCATGATATTGGTTCCTAGTAGCTGCAACGGCTGTGTAGTGAAATGTTTCACCTTTTTTTTCGGTGTTTGGTTGAACCATTTTTCTGGATTTGGAAACAAAAACCTGAGAAATGGTTCAACCGAATACCAAAAGTATGGTTAAACGTTTCACCACACAGCCGTTGCAGCTACTAGGAACCATATTTTTGGTGAAACAAAGTGCCTAATTTTTAACAGTGTGGTGAATGCAGACCGGATTACTATTGGCTAAAAGGCTTTTAATGGGAATAGAATCGTCTTTTAACAAAGGAAAAAGCTTTGGACACTTAGGTGCTATAATCCTGGACCTAACGGACCTTCTGTAAGATCAGGCCCTGGTCATAAGGTTTCTGTGCTTATTAGAACAATTAAATACTGACTGTCTCTAGGTCACCCCTAACAACAAATCATTTCCAAACACCCCTTAAATCCATTATTCCCTACATTTCATCAATCCTACACCCTTTTTAAACAATGATTAAGGGGACGCGGTACCCAAAAATTGGTCAAAATATCGATTTTTCAGTTTTTACTTCTTATTACTCATAATATCTTTCTGGACATTTACTGGAAGTTTCATAATGATATTCTCTGTAGAAAAAAAGTTATTATATATTTTCTGGAGTCATTCATATAAGTTTGAATACGTATTTCGTCTGCTTTCAACCTTTTTCTCTGTTTCGCGTTTTTCAATTCTTGTGTTTAATAAATCCCTTAGGCATTTTTGCTAATTAAGCTAGAATTTTGAAATTTTTAACCTGTGTTCTTATATATAGGGTGCACAAAATTGTGCATGGAATAAGGTATACTAAGTATAGTTTTTTTTAAAATGTTGAATTCAATAATTTGTAATTTTTTTGTGATTTTCAGTATAAATGCATGTTACTTTTTAACTGTGGGTCACATTTTAAAATCCATGCACAGTTCTTGAACAAATAGTACTAAAAATAAGCTATAAAAATTTGGCGGAGTTATTCTCAAAATTGAAAGGAGTAGCGTTTTTAAAAAAGTTCAAAATTTTGACTATTTTATAAATAAATGAAAAACTACTTGTAAATATTTGTTTTTATTGCTAGAAAATGTTTATTTAGAGTGAACATTAAATAAAACCAACATAATTTACAAATTAATGTTATTATTTCTAGAAATAATGTTTTGGGTACCGTGTCCCCTTAAAGCTGGCTTCTGTCAAAAGTTTTGATAGTGAAATTGAAACAACCAATGAAATCGTAGGAAATGCAAAAATGGAACAGGAGAGTTGCATCTTCTGAAACAATACCTTAGGCCTTAAATTGTCTTGCACGATGAAAAAAAAGCTTTTGCTAACCTTTCAAAACTATGGTTTAGCAGTTTTGTGTTCTTAGCAAAACTAGTCAATACTGGCTGTCTCTAAATTCTTAAAACAAAAGAGTGAAATCCACTCCTATAGGGGAAGTGCATTTTCGGCACCGGAAAGGAGTGAAAATTAAGTCAGACTGAGTTAAAACCGCTCGTTTGTTTTAAGAGTGTAGGTTGGACGTAAACATACCGACAGCCATTGTCGTAAAATTCCATAACCCCGTTCCATCCCATAAAAAAAATGCAAAAATTAGTAATTCAATTGCCCTTAAAAGCATAACGGCATTAATTTATTGATTATTCGGGTTTTCGAACCTGTCGCGTTTCGTTCCTATCGGGTCTTTTTCCCTGTCGGGGTTTTATCCTGTAGGGATAATCGGTTGTCGGGGTAATGTCTGGTGCTGCTCTAGGTCACCCCTAACAACAAACCATTTCCAAACAACCCCTAATTCCATTATTTCCTACATTTCATCAATCCTACACCCCTTTTAAACAATGATTAAAGCTGGCTTCTCCCAAAAAGGCTCCTAACAACAAACGAATTGCAAATTGAATTGCGCTGCTCCAAACCCTTTGGAGATCGAGAACAAAGCTAATTGGATTTTCAGATTCATGTCAGACGATTCAAGTCTTCCTTTTTAGTTCCTTGTCGGTGGCAACAGTTTACCGCGTTTTGCATAAATTTGTCCATAAACTAATTCGAATCGGTAGTCGGGTGGTTAAGTGTTGTTTGTTATTAAAGCTTAATTGGGATAGCAGTTAGTTTGTTTTGTTAGGGTTATTATTTTTAATTTGAAGTGGTATGTGGTTTAGAAGGGATGAGGATTGCGCTATAGATCTAAAGAAATGAGATGTGAAATAATAATTTCTCTGAAAGTACTGCTTTTCAACCTAAGCGGTTTTTCAACAGGTATAAAATTTGTAAGAGCATCAAAATAAAACAAATTTTATGGGACAATAAACCTTTATAATTGTTAAGAGTCAAAAGCTAACAACTCTAGACAGATGTGGCGACAATGTTTTTTTAAATCAAAAATCAACTCTTATATATAATTTAATAAACCAAAAGAAAAGTTTCATTGACAATAGATTTATTTTAGTGTTGTTGGGATACATGTTAGTGTTTTTTACGTGTTTAGTGAACGGAAATATGGTGAAATGTTTCACCATATTTTCGGTATTCAGTTGAACCATTTTTCATTTTTCCCCCTCCAAAACCAGACAAATGGATCAATCGAACACCATAATTAAGGTTAAAAGTTTCACCACACCGATATTGCAGCTACTAGTAACCATATTATTGTGGAACATAATTTTTTAACAGTAAATGCATTTTTTCCTTTAAAAGACTACATGACAAAAGTAATATATTGTTTTATCTTTAACACCCTTATGGAAAATTGATTAACGCTTTTCGGCAGCATGATGTTGCGTGGAATTCGACTCTCATTGAATTCCTATTCAAAGTACCTTTTACAACATATTTTACACTAATTGTTGTTAATTTACAAAAGCGGGATATTACGTTGGGGGAAAAATTGTTATTGGATTTCTAATTCGATTATCATTGCTGAAGAGATGTTGTTAGACCTACCCACAGCCTCAATACATAATAAGTCTTTTCAGTTTAGAGGAAAAGCAGGAAGACAGCATTATGTACATGGGGCAGCTTAGCGAACTTGCGATGGCACGTGGTTCGTGACATGCTGATTAAGTTACGCGCCCGGTTTGTTTTGTTTTCGGTTTAGGTTTTTGGCCCAGTATGGATATTTTAAATAATACACTGCTCAAAACAATTAGGGGAACGCGTGGTTTTAACTATTTCACCCCCAATGATTCTATTTGGTATCACCAGTTTTCAATTTTTTTTCTCACGTGCTCGCATCGCATCGTCGTGCTCGCATTTATTTATAGTTAGATGGAAAAATCATGTCTTTTGAAGAATTAAATAATTTTTGTTTTTATTACATGAAAATATGAAAAACATGGTAAAATAAAATTCACTCCCAAAAAATTTTATGAAATAAATTGACCCTAAATTCTTCACGCTTGCATTCCTAGATGTTTAAAAATTGATTTAACCTTTTTTTTTACAAATAAAGTTTTTAAAAAAATTATTGTAAGAAATTATTCAAAAGTTATGATTCCAATATTTTCCCCCTTAAATTTTAGTTACAAAGTTAATTTTTTCCCCTTGTTTTTTACCATTTCATTCTGGTTGCATAATGAATCTATTTCACAAATTTTAGATTTCTATAATAAAAAATAAGAAGTTGGAACTGAAAGGGTAAACAAAAGTACGCAAAGTGCTCCCCTAATTCTTTTGAGTAATGTATATTTAATTAAGAATTAATAGATTTTAATTAACTATAACGGACAATTAAAGACTTAATATACATTTAAATGGATAATTAATTTTTAAAATTAAATAAAATGTTGAAAATATAGTACGATATGAATAGTTATGAATTCAGCACAAGTTTAAACCAGTAACGGGCTAAACTTCCCAGAAATTTGGGGACATTGCAAAACTATATTGGGATGCCAGGGACAGTATGGGCAATTTAAAATGATTGAATTTGATTATATTTATTTAATTTGTTTATGTCTATAGTATTTATCTATTTTTGATGTTTGTTACTTTTTCTTGTTCCTAAAATTCCGGATTTCGTTTGTTATTGATTCCAGATATCTTGCAATTTTGTGAACTGCTTAAATCTGTGGATTCATTTTCGAATAAAGCCCTATGAAAACAAAAAATAGTTTTGAGACACACATTTTTAATATAATATCCTCGAATAATAAACATCTAATGGTTGGTTGTTAGACATATATTTTCAGGCTTGTGTTGCTTGGTCACAAAGACCCGCTTATAAACCTTCGTCAAGAAGGACGGACACGACATACCCACACACACAAGACAGATGCTGCCATCTATCGCCACCTCCACAATTTAGACATGTTCCTGAAGGGGAGGGAAATAGTCTCCAGGGGCCTGTACCCGTGGTAAACTGCGCAATGACCGACCACAGGACTTTCGGACCCAACAGATTTAACGATCACGTACTCCGCATATACTCGGTGGGTCTTCAGAGGTGTCGAGACTCGATCGCGGGACCTTCCGATCCCGAGACCGAGATCTTAACCACTAGGCTCCCCACGGCCAAAAACATCGAATGATTAAAAACTATAACTAAGGTTTCAAGTTAAAATTTATTAATGATTTCCCATAAATAGATCGTTCAACTCGAAGTCTTTGCTGAAATTTCAAAAGTTCCTCAAACTCATTTACCAAATGAGGCGTGTCTAAAAATCGCTCATCTAAGAATTCGCCGCATCTCCAAAATATCCCAGAGTTTTATTCCTCGGTCAGCCGCTTCTGGTATGTCATATTTGCCGAGGAATTTAATTTCGTCCTTTCCTGTTTGGGATTTTATCGATGAATTTCGAGAGAGGATTTGTTGGGTTATATTGGAGTTTGGGTTTGATATGGAATGGTTAAGGTTTTGATAATAGTTGCATTTATTGTTGCGTATACGTTTCTTATGAAATATAGTTATATTACAGGACCCTGGTTAATCTCTTTTTTGAGGACGCAGTTTGTTTTTACTTTTCATAAACCTACACTCTAGAAAAAGAGTGAAATTCACTCCTATAGGAGAAGTGCATTTTCGGCACCGGAAAGGAGTGGAAATTAACTCAGACTGAGTTAAAACCGCTCGTTTTAAGAGTGTAGGACGCAGATTGTTTTCTTTTATTTCTTTTACCCACTCAGAAAAAGAGTGAAATTCACTCCTATAGGAGAAGTGCATTTTCGGCACGGAAAGGAGTGGATATTAACTCAGACTGAGTTAAAACCGCTCGTTTGTTTTAAGAGTGTACGCATATATTATTTATTTTAAGGTAACAGGGAACAAAACGATTACTCGAAATATCGAATTTTCATTTCAACTTTAGTTACTGAATAGTGCCATTACAAAAAAACTTCTATGATGTACATTTGAATATAGGGCTGGAGTTTGCAAATTTGGTAATTAATTTCAATATAACTTTGTTGCCAGCTTTTAAATGTCATTATTCCAAAACACCAATTTTCGGATTTAAGGTACACTTTTCTCATTTTCTATTTTACTAGAAGGGTTGAAATTTTCTGTGATGTCGTATACATGTCTATTTCACACAGCAAACCCAAAATATTAAAAAAAATATTAAGTGAGTAAAAATAAGACGATTTTTCCAATTTAAGAAATGCGCAAAATTTCTATTTAGGTTAATAACTTAAAATTATGAATGTTTTATCGTCAAACTTGAGGTTCATTGCGTTGAATGTACTGTTTTTATTTCTATAAAAAAATATTTTCAGATACACGCAATAGTTGTGCTGGAAATTGTACCTAAAAGCTAAAAATCGGTGTTTTAAAATAATGACATATGAAGCTGGAAACAAAGTTATATTGAAATAAACTACCAAATTTGAGAACTCCAACCCCATATTCAGATGCGTATTATCTAAAATTTTTCGTATTATATATATTCATTTTAGTGATTGAAAGTTAAAATGAAAATTTGGTATTTTGAAGCGTCGTTGTGTTTCCTGTCCCCTTATTTTTTTCAAACAATTGTATGTTTTACAAGAAATTTTGAAAATAATGTTAATCATTTGCTGAGGGCGTCAATTTCGTGGAGTTTGAGGAGGTATCAGTAACGAACATTTTGTTTTATAATAGAAAAGTTAGTATAGTTAGTAAGTAATGTTAATTAGTAGAAAAACTTTAAAATAAAGTTGCGAAGGGAATGCTACAAATGTCCACATGTGTAGCCCTGGAAAAAACTTTTTTTATACACAATGTAAAAACTGTGCCAATGTACAATGAATTAATTACGCAAAAATTACTGATGTTAGCTTCACAAAAGAAAAAAATGGAATTTACTTTGGATAGCGTGCGAGGACTCATTGGATCAATGAAGTATTGCCGTTTGGTATATAGGATTATATAGGACTAATAGGGTGTGTAGTTATTAATGATAGATGTTGCGTTTGTAGTTGTTAGTTGTAAACTATTTATGTATTCCCCCTGGAAAATAGGAGAGCTAGGGGTGATTTAATACAGTTATTCAAGTTCATAAAACAGGGAGACATGGAGGGCTTAGGTTTTACCTTAAATAGCCGGACCAGAGGACATGATCAGAAATTGAATAAATCATGCTTTAGAAGGGAGGTAAGAAAACATTATTGTTACAATGGAATTGTCAATGAGTGGAATGCTTTACCAGATTATGTTGTGTATTCGAAGAAAGTAGAAGATTTTAAGAAGAATCTTGATTGTCATTGGAAACTGGTAAAGTATTATATTTATTTTGGACCAACCTTACTGGGCCTCTGACATATTGTTGGTCGACAATTTTTGTATTTGTATTTGTATTTTATCATCAAATGGGTTTATATCTGAGGATCTTTGATGTATAATCTATTGTTAATTCAGCTTTACAATTAGTAGCTAAGGGTCAATAATTTTCGTGCATCTCTAGTACAACGTGATGACATATTAATCATTAAAAATCAATTACTACTAAGTTTACTGTAACCTAAATAAAAAAAGGATTGTAAGAGAACTGAGTGTAAGGTAATTAAGAATAAAAATTATTTATTTCAGATAATGGAAATACGTAATATCGTGACCTTACTGGGACATATGCCTAGCACCCCAGAGCCCTAGGTCACGAAAGCTGAAATGGGCACGGCAGGCCTTGGCCCACTAATGGGCTGTTGCGCCGAGAAGTTTAGTTTAGTAATATCATTTAATCAAACCGTTCTTAAGAGAAATTTATAACTTCCAGCAAATGCATTATTTTCGTCTTAAGAAAAATCCAACTTATCTTATTATGATTCCCTCGAAGAAATTAACCCTTTCCAAAAAGGCCCGGTGCCAAGAAACAATCTTAAAAAAAATCCAACCCGCTAATTAATAAGATAAATTTCCAATACCGAAGTCACTAAAAGTTTTGCTAGCCAATACGATGCTTAAAAAACTCTTTCAGCCCTATTTCTGAAAGGACAGAAAAAAAAGAGAAGTGATACATAATAACGAACAACGGCTTATAAATGTCAGAATTTCCTTAGCCGTTTTTGTGGGATGATGACGAAGAATATGTTATTTTATATTTGTTACTAGCAAATAAATACCTGTTCTCCACACGGACTAAAAAAAAGTTGTAATATATCCAAGTATATGTACCATTTAATCCATTCTAGAATAATAAAGTTATGTTATTGTTTCCGCTCATTATAAAGTATAAAATTATGTTACTTATACTACCTTAAAAATCCAAAATAAAAACGCTATAAAATGCACGTTTAAAAGTCATCGTTAATTTCCTTCATAAACATATAAAACCTTTTAGCTCATTTGGCGCGTTTTTGGTAAGAATTTGTCGAGAAAAGAGATATAGCTACAAACACTCTTTTTGTACAGCTCTAGCACAATGACCTTCGAACAACAAACCAGCTTATAAATTTAAAAAAAAAATCATTTGGCGCGTTTCGGTAAGAATTTGCCGAGTTTGGCAACGTATTTGGAGAAAAATTGAAAACAAAACCCTAATATGTAGCTCTAGTACGATGGCCTTAAACAACCATCATAGTTATAATTCATGGAAATAGCTTAAATATGCATATTTGCAATCAACAGAATCATTAGTCGAAGAAGGGTTTTTTCCGCCTGTTGACCTCAGCTAGGTATGTTTTTTAAAATAGTTCAATTTGTTATAAGATTTCTTATTTAAAAACATCTTTAAACACTATAGAGTTTTAAATACACTCAGAAAAAAATTGTATTGACTTTCAATAAAAAAAAAACGTGTTTCTTCCAGTTATTACAAGTTTTCTTGACATAATTCAAAAATTGAATTTCGACCAAATAATATTGCGTGGTTAGCACGCAAATTGCATGTATTCTTCGGATTCGGAATATCGGAGACTGATAAGTGAAAAGTACATTTGAAAAACCCTTTATCGACAGGGAATCTGTCCGTATTGAGGTCTGTTTGACGAGAAGTGGTGATCGGAAACCGGTTTCTCCCTTGGTTTTTCTTCCGCGGTTCAAGCTTCAGACTATTGTCTGGTGTGAATCTCGATCATACAGCTAGTAAAACATGTGCATCGTGCGATAAGAGCCAAGTCAAATCTGATTTCTTCACACCAATTTCGGCGATAACTCGCTATCTTTTCCAAGCAGACCTGATGCTGACAGATTCACAGGTGGTATGAAGGGTTTCTACTCCTGTATTGTTCATACATCAAACTCTGCAGTTAAATATAAAACGCCTGTTCTACCAAAATAACTTAAATACATCATTCTTCTTTTTTTAATCCAAGAGCCTCTCTTAAAATATGAAAATACGGCTCACAAGGGTTTTGGAAGAGACCCAAGCTACATGGACACAAATTGAATGCAGCGTTTTTTCCCTTTTCCTCAATATTTTTTTTTGTCCATTTTCTCGAGTTTTATAATAAAAATGGAAGAATTGCTGTCTGCAGTTGGCAAGTTGGAGTGTAAAAGTTTTCTGTTTGTGACAATGAGAATGTTTTTGTGTGATCTTTTTAGCTATCAACAAGGTTTTTTTTTTGAGATTGTGTTTGTATTGTTATGATTCAATTCGTGGTTACATAGGTTTTTATATTTATGATGATGTATTGATGTAATTATTATTCTTAGAGAGCATAGAGAGAAAGTTGAAAGTTGGTAAAAAACATCTTTTACAAGGCTGTTTTGGTATAGGATCCAGATATATATTAATCGTTCACAGACAGAAGATGTAACGAACTTTGAGAAGTACATTTATAAAGTAACTGATTCTTGTGTATCGACATGTTTTTGACTTAGTATAAGATGCTTGTAAATGAGAAAATATGCAAAAAAAAATGTGGTTGCTTTCTATATACAATTAAAAATAACGTATTAAGTTAAAATTTCAGAAATAGGTTTATTTTTTTAAGAGATGATCTTATAATCTTTTTCAACAGGAAAGGGTAGAATCTCAACAATCACTCATTATTTATATATAATTTTAATTATTTTTATTTTTCGGAAAAACTAGTGCATACATTTCTGAAAAAGGCTTGTCTAACGCTCCTAAGGTGAACAATATTCGACCATTGTTATTACACGATGTGTGACAGCTACTCAATGTATTTGGCTTACTTTTTAATATTTAATTTATGTATTTATACAATTATATGTTTATTTGGAAGGAATCTTCAGAGTGATAGAAAATTGAGATATTTTAAGAAATAAATACTGAAGTACTCTTTCTGTGGCAACTTTAACCTCTAATGTCTTGTTTTCATTTCCCTTAAGGGGATACGGTACTCAAAAATTGGTCAAAATACCGATTTTACAGTTTTTACTTTTTATTATTCACAATATCTTTCTGAACATTTACTGAAAGTTTCATGATGATATCTTTTGTAGAAAAAAAAAAGGTATTAAATATTTTCTGGCGCCATTCTTATAGGTTTGAATACGTATTTCGTTTGCTTTCAACCTTTTTTCTCTGTTTCGCGTTTTTCAATTCTTGTGTTTAATAAATCCCTAAGGCTTTTTTGCTAATTAAGTTAGAGTTTTGAAATTTTAACCTGTGTTCTTATATAAATGGTGCACAAAATTGTGCGTGGAATAAGGTTTACTATGTATTGTTGTTTTAAAAAAAATTGTTGAATTCAATAATTTTTAATTTTTTTGTGATTTTCAGTATAAATGCATGTTATTTTTTAACTGTAGCTCACATTTTAAAATCCATGCACAGTTCTTGAACAAATAGTTCTAAAAACCACTATCAAAGTTTGGTGGAGTTATTCTCAAAATTGAAAGACGAGTACCGTTTTAAAAAAGTTCAAATATTTGACTTTAAGAAAAAAATGAAAATTCTTGTAAATATTTGTTTTTATTGCTAGAAAATGTTTATTTAGAGTGAATATTTTATAAAACTACTATAATTTACAGGTTTATGTTATTATTTCTAGAAATAATGTTTTGGGTACCGTATCCCCTTAAAGAGTCGGCTAGCATTGGTGGATTAATGTGAAATAATACTGATAATGTCTTCGCATGTTCTGCTGTAGTTTTAGCCTTTAAATAAATGCATCTTTTTAGACAAAAAATATATATCCTGTCAATCAATAACGTTGAGTATATAAGATTTGTGCACATTAAATCCATGCAATTAAAGTCCAGGCACCACGTACGTTGTCTCTATACTATTGCGTTGGGTGTAAGCTCATGTACTCAGGTATAACCAGGGACTGCTCTAAAATCACGCAGACTATAGACACAACACATTTTTGGGGCCCCTCTAGGCGGAAAATGTTGTGTGTAATTGCCCGTAATGATGGTGGTACTTGGCCGATGTATTCTATTTTGCTACAAATTTATCGGTTTTATTCTTTTGAAAACTATCCTACCAATCACGTAGGTGAATGTCCAACCAATCACGTTAGGTGAAGGTGTGTGTGTTAAATTCAAGTTGAAAAGGAAGTAGGTTTCAGAAAATTCTAAAATTTACTGAAATTTTGGGAGTCAATAGCATTTATCATAATAAAAAAATAAAATTGACGGACCTCTAAAATTTGGGCGCCATAAGCCCGGACCTACACTCTTAAAACAAACGAGCGGTTTTAACTCAGTCTGAGTTAATTTCCACTCCTTTCCGGTGCCGAAAATGCACTTCCCCTATAGGAGTGGATTTCACTCTTTTGTTTTAAGAGTGTAAATGGGCTAATGGTATATCAGGCCCTGGTTATAACACCACGTACAGACTTTCACACCTTAACACCCGAGGCAATCCCTAAACAAAGTAACACACACCCAAACTATCTTCCCTGATATAACCTAAGAAACCATCAACAAAACCTCTACGGCATATCCGGCAAAGAAAAAACAAACTCAAGACAATTGTCACCCGACTTTTTCCCAGATAAAATAGCTCGTTCCGCTCTCCCCCAATCTACTGAACACTCTTATCTATCCGAAGGTTAGAATAGGGGGATATGCTGCCTCTAACAAAACAATGCTAAACAAGCTTTATCAAGTGAAGCCGTTTATCGATTGCACTAAAGGCCCAAGCAAGTACTTGGCGAATTACACTGCTTACAACAATTAGGGGAGCGCGTGGTTTTAAACCCTTTCATCCCCATGTTAAGTGGGGCCCGGATGGCCGAGTGGTTTGGACCATAGAGGTAGGAAAGAGAATAGAGAGGTCCATGTATATGCGCAGTAGCGCCAATGAGCAGCTAGAGCGGTGCATCTTGGATACGTCAGTGCCATTTCGGTCACTATGTTAGCGCAGTAGCTTAAACACCCTAGAGCGGTGCATCTTGGGATACCTCGTGCCAGTATGTGATGCGCAGTACTCGAAAGCCTGACAGCCCCTTGCTTCAACCTTTGAACTCATAGACCCCTCTATCTCTCCTTCCTAACTCTATGGCTTGGACCATTAAGCTAGCAGTCTGCGCGCTGTAACGGGTGAGGGTTCGATTCCCGCCTTCGCCCTGGGTGTACTTCCTTTCTCTGTGACAGTAAAAAATTCTTTCTGTGTCTGTCTTACTTGACGAAGGCTTGTATAAGCATGCCTCTGATCAAGCACACAAGCCGGAATATATATGTACTGTACCCCCCCCCCCCCATGTTAAGCTCGCACTTATGTATCGTTAGATGTAAGAATCATCTCCTTTAAAGAATTAAATAATGTTTGTTTTTATTAAATGAAAATATGAAAAACATGGTAATATAAAATTCACTTTGAATCAATTTTCGCAAGTAAATTGACCCTAAATTTTTTTTTAGATGCTTAAAAATTGATTTTAACTATTTTTTTTAACAAATAAAGGTTTGAAAAAAGTATTGTTATAATTCATTCAAAAGTTACGGTTCTAATTTTTTATTCTTAATTTGTAGTTAAAAAAAGCAAGATCCCCCCCCCCCCCCCGTTTTTTTACCATTTCATTCTGGATGCATAATGAATCGATTTAACATTTTTTAGATTTTTAGAATAAAAAAATAAAAAGTTAAGTCTAAAAGGTAACAGAAGTACGCAAAATGCTCCCCTAATTGTTTTGAGCAGTGTATTCGAGGTTGCGTGTGCGGCGGACTTCTACAATGACTAGTTAATATATTGTGTATGGAAGGGAAAAATAAAAGCCTCATATTAATTTATATTAATTCAAATCTGGCACTAGATTCCACAACGGCTAAAATAATACTTGTATTAGTTTCAATCTATGTCTACCGAAAAAGAAAGTATATATTCTGTACTAAAATCCCATTGAGTGTTTCTTGGGCGTATCACTTTAGATTTGGCGACTTCAAGACGCCTTCGCTCATTTTACATCGCCAAGCATCTCTCTTCTACTCTAACTTCAACTAGCTTCCGAAAGCGAGTTATCCGTGCTCTTATCTCCCGCACAAAGCTTCATTACTTTGGTCTTATCCTCGACGATGCGGGATCGAAATAATAATAGAAAAAAAGGAGTATGTTTGGTTTGGTTGGATTTGTATGCGGGGGGGATTGTGATAGCCCGTTTGTGCTGGGTGATGACGTCATTGATAAAAAAATTATATCAATTTTTATGTGTTCTACCAATAACTTTCGTAACTATTTAAAAATTGGCTTGTTTCAGGTGACGTGTTTCCTTCTGATTTCCTTCTTGCTTTTCTTTCGCTCTTTTCCAACATGGTATTGATTTACTAATCGAGGCTCGAGAATGAAGTTATTTTCATTCCGAATTTCCGTTGCCATTCAAGAATTGAAACATGCGACTAACGTCAAGTACTCTTTTTTACGACCTTATTTTTTAGACGAATTTTAAGATCTCTTGAATTTCGAAGAAAGCTTCGGAGTTCATAATATTTTAAAAAATTATAATTTTGCTATATTCTTCACTAAATATGAGATTTTTAAACGATTACTTCATTAATATTAATTATTGCAAATGATACATTATGACTTATGACTTTCTTGGTGGGGGGCAAGTTCGCCAAGCACTGCGACCTCCGGTCTATTGTACTCAACCCCAGAAATGACACAGGCACAAGAGACACACAAAGAAATAGACGACACAAACACATAGACAAATAACAACATTTATAGACAAGCACAAACATCCATGCCTTACCGGGATTCGAACCCGAACCCAGAAGCTCCAAAGGCTAGCTCCCTAACCGTTGCGCCGCCGGGTCGGCAATGATACATTAAGCTGACCGATTAAGTATCAATATCTATGTAAAATACTTTTCTAGGTGAAATAGTTTTTCAGATTCTTGAATAAATCTTGACTTTTACAAAAATAATTTTTAACCTTGCAACAAAAGTAATTTACAGAATATATAAGCCAAAACTAATTTTACAAAATAGCAAAACCTACGATATCCAAAATTCCTGACTAAATTTGAGATCTTCATCGATTTACTTCCTCAGTATAAAGTGCCGCAACTGACAAATCAAGCTGGTCGATTACGTAGCGATATCTAGGTAGCATACTCCATCATTATCATCAAATTATGCTCGGAATCAATTTTTATGACCATCGCTAAAGGAAATGAAGACTTTAATGATAATTGCTCGTCAACGAAGGTTTTATAACGGATTTTAAGGCATTACGTTGGTTTGGAAGGATTGATCAGTAATGATTTTTAATTTAATTGGGATAATTGGGTTGTATTTAAAGCGCATATTCTGTTAAAATAATAATAAATAGATTATTCTTAATATATAGGCTTTTTTTGGTACTGATTATGCATCGAAGAAGTAAAAAAAAAAACCCCACAAAAACAATTTAATTTAATTTCCATACATTGTCTGCCAACTTCAAGACAACACATAAAATTTTACAAATGAAATTGTAAAGAAAATTAAAATACACACAATTGATGGGAAGCTACAATTGTTTAAATTACATCAAAGATTTTACATCAATATTAAAAATGTGTCGCTTAAATTCATATCAAATCGTTAATAGTATATTAAATAAAAATATTGGGAATTATGAAGAGTAAGATAACTATAATTGTTGTAATTGTAGTTACTTTAATTTGTGCATTTATTACACGCAAAGCCTCAAAAAGAAAAAGTTGTTTAATCATTCTTTTAAAAATCGCATACTTTCATTATCTTATGACTAAAAGTGGTTAGATATTAGTTTTAAATCTTGCGAATATTTTTTAATACTAAAACCTAAATTAAGTCATACTAAAGACCAATAAAATTTAATACTACACTGTAAAACCTTTGTGCAATGTTACTCCACAAAATCGGAGGATTTGTCAAGTTTTTTCTAATTTTGTGGTGTAACGCTACACCATAAATTTGACGTTCCTCAAAATGTCTGCTGTTCTCACAAAAAAATCCTTATTTTATTAAAACGATATTTTAAGTAGTTAATGCTGTTAAGTGGGAATTTGTGAACCCACTAGTGAATATGTATTATAATTTATTCGTTTCTTATACAAAAAATAATGGGCTTGTTTCACGTGGGATCTGGCAACAGCTCTGCGGTCTTGTTTTCATTTTTCTCGAATTACTTTTGTTGATATTCGAAATTGAGTTTTCTAAGAATGAGTTATTTTAGTTGTTATTTTTTAAACTTACAACTTCTTGATGTGCTGTTGGTTGTTTTAATCATTTATCAAGGAAAACTTGCATTAAAAGAAGTTGAAATTAAAAAAAATAACAACTAAAATATTCTTATAAAACTCAATTTGGAATACCAAGGCAAAAGTAATTCTAGAAAAATGAAAACAAGACCGCGGAGCTGTTGCCAGATCCCTCGTGAAACAAGCCCATTATAGGTTATTATTTCCATAAAAATAGTTCTCATTTGTTTTATAGAGAAACATTACACCAAAGTTTTACAGTGAAGCATAACATTTTTAATGTAAATAAAATAGATTATTCAATGCTCGCATTTTAAATGTTTGTATATATTGTATGATTATCCCTCTTCATAATGATTTTTTTAACAGCAAATTTTCAGTTTACTATGTACTTCAGATTTTGTAATTTAAACTTTCGTTCAAACCATTCCTCATTTTCGTTTATCTACAGAATTTGTTTGAGTTCTCAAGAGAAGTATAAAAATAAAATATTTTCACAAACGCAACAATGAATAAGTCAACAGAAATCTTAAATCCCCATCTCCGTAGAACCCTTTCTAAACAAGCATTTACACAAACTCGACACAGAATTCCATTTCAACATTAAACTCTCTGATCAATCGAACTTCATTTAAAGAGCATTTATTTTTTGAAATGGGGTAACGAAGGAGAAGCTAAAGTACAACTCAACTTAAGCGATTTTTTTAATGTACTTTGCAAATTCAAAAGGACCAGTCAGATTAAATTGATGTTTTAAGAAGTAATGACAGGTAATTTATCACTTGTTCTTTTTAATGAACAAGTTGAAGTGTTCTTGAATTATTAAAAAGGTTTTACTTTTAAATATAAGAAATCTTGTTTTGTATTCTTTTTTTTTTCAAAAATTGTTAATATTTCGGTTCACTTGAAATGTGCATATTTATTGTAAGTTTAATATAGAAAAAAGTATTTTATTGTTTTTATAATGTATAATCTGATCCTAAAAAAATATTTAAATAATTGGTCCGTTTGTTTGAAAATACTCTACAGCACGTACTGAAATATCTACGGATTTCAAATTCAGTAAACGAGTTTCTAGAACCTGCCGGATGCCATAATAAAGTTTTTGAGAAAATCGCGCATACCCAAAGGGTCGCTTCCACAGAAAGTTTTCGGATTTCAACTAATTGAAATGTCCTTATATGATATATAATAACCTTTAAATAAATGCATTGATTTCTTGAACTGTAATTGAAAGTCGTGTAATGTTACCCATCCCTAATTTTCAGCACAAATAATACATGGCATTGGAGGACACAGTATTAAACACATTATATACAGGGTATCCGTAAAGAATTTCGGAGTTCTGTTACCCTGGCCGCCTCGTTCACCGATTTGTGATTTCTTCCTTTGAGGCTTCGTAAAAGATCGTGTCTACGTTCCACTCCAACCCGCGATTTACCAACCTTGAAGGTAGAATTGCACAGGCTGTTGCTTCCATTACTCCGGACTTGCTGCAGACAGTATGGGAAGAATTGCATTTTCGTTTGGATGTGTGCCGTATCACTAAAGGCGCACTCATTGAACACTTATAGGAAAAACTAGGTTAGTTTTCCTTCAATGTCATGTATGATTTGTTATATTTAGTATAAAATAAACTCCTGTAATATACCATTTAAACTCGGACATTCTTTTACGGACACCCTGTATATTTTTTCTCAAACGGGATTGCTTTTTTGGCGGCTAAGCCTTTTCAGACTCGGCATATTCCTCAGAACTGATTGCCATTTCTTTGTGGCACCATCTAGGCGAGTGTCATCACCAATCATCGAATCCGAGCTCTCTGTGGATTTTAAACAAAGTTTATAATAACGGTATGTAAAAATAAATGTTCCCTTAAAAACCAACCTTAGTTTTACATTTCTAATCAAAACCCAAACTGATTGAAAGACTCGATTTGAAGTAAAGAGAGTGCAAATAATTCCGTCGACTAATTAAAGCTCCCTCTAACTGCAAATAAATGAACTATGGAGTCCCCAATCGCTGAAAGAGCTCTTCAAAGCTTTGTTCCGATACTGAAGTTTATTTGAAGTGGATTTATATGCACATGGTGAGTTCTACTCAGATACCTGTTGGTTTTAGTTTAAAATAAACTGCAATTGGAAAAAAAAAGGTATATCATTTCTCAACGGGGCTGCCTGATCAGGCTATTTGCAGACGCGGCTTATTCCCCAGAACTGAGAACCAATTTTTTGTGGCACCATCTAGGCGACTCTCGCTACCGATTTTGAAGTTCAGATTACAATGAATCTGAGTTCTCTGCAGCTGTTAAGGTATGCCGATAATTAATTGTGCCAGTGAAACCAAGCCCAACTATACAGATTGCACCTGTTGATAACAGATTTATTTCTGCTTTGATTACAAAAGAAAATTTTAAATATAAAAACTACGTCCGTTGCCACGATTTTAGTAGTCTGACGCCAAAGCTGTCAACGAGGGTTCGTAATATAAATCACGAGTTGCCCCTTCATTTCTTTCTATTACCTAATATAAAATATAAGGAAATTGCTATGTTTTGTGGTTTCTACACGTTTTTGAGGGTGCTGATTCTAAAAAAAGTGGGTTCTTTCTGCTTCTGAAACCGCTCTACAGCTTGAAATAAAAGGGCTACAGTTTTCAAATTTGCTACACGAATTCCTAGTACCTGTTGGAAGTCACAGTAACGTTTTCGAGAACATCGTGCATGAGGAAGGGATAGTTGCCATATAACTTTGAGTTTTAAGAGGGACTATCAGTCCCATAGAGCTAATGCATTAGTTTTGAAATCACAACTTTTGCAAAAGAATTGGTTTGCCATGTTATCCCATTTTCACCAGGTAAGGGAATCATTATAACATCAATTTAAAACAAAATTGAAAAGAAAATAACATCCGGTTATTTAATTTTAATTGATAAAGTTTTAAAATAGTGTCGCCATCTACTGGGCATTTGGGGCAGTTCAAAACTTTAAAAATATATAATTAAATAACTAGATAACATTTTCGTTTCAAATTTGTTTCATTTCGATGTTATGTTGATTCCTATACCTGGGGAAAAAGGGCTAACATGGCAAAGCAATACTTCTGCGGAAGTTGTGATTCGAAAATTAATGCATTAGCTCTATGGGACTGACAATCCCTCTTAAAAGTACTACTGAAAATCAAAGAGTTACGGACTCCAATTATGGTACACGAGTTCCTAGCACCTGTCCGACGATAGAAAAGAACACGTTTATAGCAACTCATGGTTATTTTCTTTAATATTCTTAGAGACAGAGTCAACATTGTCAGTCGGGGATTTAACCGTCTTGAAGGATCTTTTAGCTACTAATTGCAAGTGACAATTTGTTAGGTAAAGAGGCTTTGTAGAGGATTGAGAGGAAAGTTTGATTTATATTGATTGCATTATTTGAACTTATTTTGATTGCTTTGTACTTGAAAGAAAATAAACTTCCAGTATTTAAGCTAATGATTCATATAATATTATAAGCCAAAATATATAAGCTTGAAAGATTAGAGTTCAATTTAATTCAACTTTATTGGCTTATTCCATGTAACTGTAGTGTAAGTCACAATTTAAGATCAGCTTACAAGCTTTTTAAATTTGAAAAATAAATCAAATTAAATAAAGCGTTATATTATTTAGTTTTAATAAGAGTATATCAGCTATTCTGTGAATATGTTTTCATTTAATGTTAAAAGTTGTAGTTATAATAACTATTGACACACATGACTTACCCTACTGAAAGGGTAATTTGGCATGGAATTAGCCTATTATAAATAAGAATTTAAAATAACATGAATTTAACATTGCTAGCTGGGGTTGGACCTTAGAGGTAGGAAGGAGAATAGAGCGGTCCTGGTATATGCGCAGTAGCGCACAAATGAAGCAGGCTAGAGCGGTGCATCTTGGGATACCTCGGTGTCAGTATGTTATGCGCAGTAGCTTGAAAACCGT
The DNA here is from genome assembly GCA_019343175.1 of Oedothorax gibbosus. Classification (NCBI taxonomy): domain Eukaryota; kingdom Metazoa; phylum Arthropoda; class Arachnida; order Araneae; family Linyphiidae; genus Oedothorax; species Oedothorax gibbosus. Next base: position 18,973,854 of record CM033275.1, on the reverse strand, counting down.
GACAGCCCTGCTTCAAATCATCTTAATTGGAGGGGCCCTCTACAGAGCGGTGCATCTTGGGATACCTCGGTGTCAGTATGTTATGCGCAGTAGCTCGAAAAACCTGACAACCCTGCTTCAATTTCTCTCAATTGGTGGACCTCTCTACACCTCCTTCCTACCTCTATGGGTTGGACACAGACCTGAGGGTTGTACATAGTTGTTGTAGTGACGCTACAGTTCTGGTCACCAAGAGATGACTCTGTTTGCCAGATTTAGCGGTCAATCGCTACAGTATATAATTTTAGCTCAATTCGATCAGACATTAGATGCACATGTTAAAAATAGAAGATTTAAAATTCTCGACATAAAGAGTTCATTTATTAAAAATGTACATTTTACATAGAGTTATTTGGAGGTTCAGTTATGCTTTAAAATTTTCTCTATATAATTTGTTGTTCGTTGTTTTTTTTGCAAGATAAAAAATTTTGGCTAGTAAGATTATAAAAAAAGTTTAAAGGAGATACGTAAAAAATACAGAGATTTAGAAAAATTTGTAGATCTGAAGATTAAGTAGGGGTTCGAACCCGCAAACTTGGGCTTATGAGGCGGACACGTACTAACTCTTAGCCACTGAGCCGCTACAATTAAATGACTTTCGTCAACAATAGGTTATTTGACTAAAAAAATTTTATTGTCTTAAAATATTCTTATGCCAAAAATATTAGACCCGTATTGTTTCTTTTTTCAAATACCCCATAAAAAGGGAGAAAAATGAAATTTAAAATTCGGACTAAAAATTAGGCCCGAAAACGCTTTGTGGCTGTCAAGTGGTATCTATGACGTCACTAGTAACTATAAACAAACTTTGAAACACCATTTTGGAATCTACTTTAAGCAAATCCGAACTCCGCATCTGTAAAACCTCCTTCCAATATCTATATAATTCTTATTTTAATAGTAAATTAGATTAAATCCAGTTTAAATGCAAGCCAAAAAAAAACATCACATCGGTTTGTTTATATATACTAGTGACGTCAGCCAAATCGACGTGTTTGTGATCACGTGACGTACCGATGAAAATAAAGCCATTTTAAAATGATTTTTATGAATTATTTAAAGATTTATTTTGCAAAAAAATACATACGTTTGTTATTTTTGGGTTCAAACTATAAATAATTTAATATTGGAAGGTATTTTAGCGATACAGTCAAGTACCCTATTAAATGACTCTCGTCAACAATTCTCATTTCAGAGTCAGACCATTGTACAAACCCATTGACTATTTGTGACACGTCCCCTTTTTTTCGTGCATTTGGCGTTTATTTCCAACTGGAAACGGTTAACGGGAGGAAATGGAAAAACGGGAAGAGATTCGGAGCATGGCGGATGCGATTAAAAAGGTTCTTTGTAAATAGCAGTTTGGGTAGATAACTGATATTTGATGTTGGATTTAATTGTTCTCTTATATGCGTCCATATACATGCCGTGAAGTCCGTGTTTTTAACCAGTAATATAGAACATATAGCTAACCTAACCACATTTGTTTCAGTGATAAACGTTTTGACCATGAAATCATTGAATATTTATTTATTGTATTTTATAGACTCTTTTTGTTTGAAAACACTATAAAAATTAAACGGTGATTATTGGAAATTATTTAGAGCTATATAAGAAAAACTAAGCTATACAGTGAAATGTAATACGCCTGGTCAACCTTCATACAGCAGATTTTTACATAAGAAATTATTGGAGAAAAACCCGTGTTACATTTTTGTCTTTTAATGGGGAATGCGCGCGCTGGACCGGGGGTGTCCAAAGCAAAGTGCATCAGTGTTAATCCAATGGCGAAAAAAAATATTTGCTCTGCCTCATTTCTCAGGCTGTATTGAATGTTTTTGCAAGCGGATTTTTTTGTGTGATAAATGTAGCTGACTTACAGGTCCCGACCTTCCCACTTTTTGAAATTGGTTCTAATATTTTTTTTTAAACTTTCAATAAATAATTTTACACAAAATATGCGAAGCAATTTTAAAAAGTGGATAGAGACCTGTAAGTTATCTACATTTATTATTAAAAAAAAACGTTTGTAAAAATATTCAATACAGCCGGAGAAATGTGGCAGAGAAAATGGTTTTTTCGCCATTGGATTAGTACTGAGGCACTTGAGTTTGGAGACCCGCGGTCCAGCGCGCCCATTCCGCCTTAAAACGCATGTTTTGAGACCAGTGGAGTCACTCAGCATTGACTTGTACCAATGTACATAAGCGGCAGGTTGTAATTTTGACAAGTCGATGAACACTTCCGTTCACCACCCGAGATAGTTTTGTACTGTAGGCTAATAGCGATCCCATCACTTGACTGTGGTTCTAAATCATGACGCCCGTTGCCAATTGCCCTAGTTTCTTTAGTCTAACCCGCGTAAGACTTAAGTAGTGTAACTTAAGTCTAACCCGCTTTGTGTTCCTCTTTTGGGTGATGGTTTGTTCATGAGTTCTTATACAATTAAGATTGTCACTACATTTTCTACGTAAGCATATTAAATATTTAGTGACTCTAGTGTTTAGGTATAATACCAGTAGAGCGTTTTGCGGGATATTTGCAATAGGTTTTTAAGTTTTAAACCCCGTTTAGTGATTGCAGTTGCTGATCTTCAGGAGTTGATCAATTTTTAAGAAGTCTCTCAACTTTTCTCTATATAAATATTATTTTCATAAGTTGATTGTGATTCATAATGATTTTTGCCGCGTAAAGTGTATTTTAGACTAAAACCAAACAAGAATTTTAACTTTTTTTGAAACTCTGTGAGGAAAGATTTTGATTTTCATTACAGAAAACGTCTGTTAAAAAAAACTTTTTTGCTAAAATTACAAATTATTTATATAAAATAAACAGATTTTCTCTGTAAATTACACGGTATATTTCTGGAACACCTCCTGACAGTTTTTTTTCTGTAAATACCACAGAGTTTTCTACAGTGAAAGTAAACTCGACATTAGTTATTTTAAACAACATGTTCCTATTACCAAGGCAACAGATAAAACACCACCACCCATTCTTTCCTCCACATCCAAACGGACCCCATGAAATGGCTTTTACCACTAAAAATAACCACTCCAAACGGTTTGTTGCACCAAAAAAGGATGTAAACTCTTTCTTTACGAAGCCTGGATATTGTTTTCATTTGTATTTCTTCGGGGCTGTAACAAAAAGTAGAACAATTTAGGGTTTATGGGGTTAGTTAAACGAGCGTCGCGGGTACGGTTAAGGGTTTTAGGATGGGTGGATCAAGGTGAAATAGTTTTAGGGTTTTGTTTGGAGAGTGGGGTATTCAAGGATATTGAGTAGGTTTGGGTTAATGTAAGGAGGGTTTGGGTATGATGAAATATTGCTTTTGAGTATTTTTACTTTTAAACGAAATGTCTTGTGATATTTATTGAGTACTCTTTATTATTGAGTAATTATGGTGTATTTATATGCATTGAGTAGGAATTACTCCAGATTTAGTGTAAATATATTTTGTTTTCCAAAGGGATATATAAACAAATTTTTTCTTTATGTTAATTTTTCTATTTTATAAAGTTAGCCGTAATGGAATTGATGAAAATATATTAAGAAATTTATGTTCAAGTAAATTTGTGTTAATAAGAATAACCCTAGTTTAAACGCAAATATTTTATGTTTCTTGTTTTTCATAATTAATTAGTGATCTATTAAAAAGTTAAAAGGAATTTTAAATTATTTTTGTATTTGTTTTTCGTTTTATAAAGCCAGCTGTTTTGTAACTTGATTAAAATAAATATATTAAGATATTTATGTTGTAAAATTAGTAATAACTGAAATTAAAATTTGTATTTCTTAAATATCAGTTATTGTTTTACAACGACCTAGTTTTAAAGTTTTTTATTAATAATTGAAATTAATGTTTTAATTTACAAAAAATAGCATACTACATTTCTGTCGATTTAAAATCTTGTATAAAATATGCATAACTTGTGAAAAAAGTTGAAAGCTTGTATTTGTTGCATATAAATATCAGAATGTAAAAACGGGTCATATACACTGAAAAAATTTCCTATTTGCTTTTATTATGACTAAAATATAAAAGAAAAAAAAACGTGATTGAAAATTCCCCGATGGGACTTACGTTTTTATTACTTTAAACAATTCATAGGCAAAGAGCTTTCCATTTACATAGATTATTTGAACAGATTCTTCGCTTAAATATCATACCTCAAAATGAATATTTTACCATTTATATCGTTATTGTACCTTAAAAACTTCCTGAGCATTAAAAAAGCGAATTCTTATATATTTATGAGCTCTTTTCCCACTAAGCCCACTTTATGCATTATACATTTCAAACGCCAAATATATATATAAAAAAAGAATTCAAGTCAATAGTGATATTTCCGCACGTGCTTCTTTTTTATTAAAACGTTGATAGAAAGAAGTGTAAGGGGAAAATCTCCAATTGACTTTTACCGGTTTTTTTTTCATTAAGCCATTCATTTATGGGGAAATAATTCCATTAGGGTTAAGATCCATATAAAAAAATCCTTTTGGCTTTCTTGGGTTTTTTCTTTCTCTGTTTTAATAAGGTTTTTTCTGTTAGGTTAGCAAACTATTGCAAGGATGTTATTAATATAGAGGTATACATTATTTTTTTATAGTTAGTCGGATAAAGAGCTTTTTATTAGGGTGGTGAATGAAGCTGTTAATTTTTTTTTATAGAATTAAAAGAAATTGTGTGAAATGGTATTCTCGGAAAAAAAAATTATGTTGACTTTTAGTACGAAAAATTATGTTTTCCCCCATTTTTTACGAATTGTGTTAAGGTAATAAAAAATTGTACAGCGGTCAAATAATAATGCATGGTTAGCGCAAAGATTGTGTTAATGGCGCAGCATGCGGAATGTAGTTCGGCATCTGCTCTTAAATATTTTTGAGAAATAATTACTCTAAACTAGTACTTTAAAAGGAATGTTATAATCTTGTTTATACGATAATAATATAGATTAAGGGAGCCTGGGGAGCCTTGGCCATAAGGGAGACTTGGCACACCTTCAAATTTTACTATTTAAAAATATTTTAGCATTTTCTCAATACATGGTACTCAAAGCTACTGTTGTCAGCAGATAGCCACCTTAGTTTTATTGAGCTACTTATTTGCATTGAGGAGAAAATAAAAAAAGAAAGTTTCTCACCCCAAAAAGTAAACATTTTAGACATAATGTGTACGATTTTTTCAGGAAAACCAATTCAATTAAGTTTAAGTACATGGTATTTTTAAAATACTGCTATATTAAGGTTTTATTTTTTTAGCTATAAAGTTTGTGCAATGAAGTAGGCTTCAAAGCACCATGTGCCATTCTTTACGAAATGTCTAGGTGGGGAGGGTTGGTCACTCTATGTAAGGGAGGGTTGGCCACTGGACCAAGGCTTCCTAAGTGAACTAGTTATGAAAATCTATACATAATGTTTATCGAATACACGGTTAATAATAACGTATGACTATAAATTTATGAAGGTAATAGATTGATTATTAATATTTGTACTTGTTTAGAATAAAACGAAAACCTCAACTAAATCAAACTCATTTATCACCAAATATCAAACTTTTTCTGCAAAAACTATATAAGTTATTGATTCAAGTATAATAATACTCCAGATTAATATTAAGATTATTATTATCAAATTTTTTCTTTATAAGGGGAGGGGGGGGGGGGGCGAACGAGTAGCTTTGAAAGTGCGCTTTGACTTTTACAGTTTGCGCCGTTAAAATAAAAAAAATCAAACTGAGGCTTATATCTTGTGCATTTTAATGTGTGTACAAACTGAATGAAATATATTTAACATAAATATAAAAAATTATTTTTATGGACAAATTAGAATTTTTAATTCAAACAATACTAGAAAAATGTATTAAATATATTACGGTAAACATGATTTTTAAATGAGTTCCAGAGTATTGAATTATAATATAATTTTTTTTTTATATTTAATGCTTACAAAATTAATTTGAAATATTTATTGTTTAGCCCTTTAAAATTAGGCATTTTTGCATGGGCCAAGTCTCCATATTTTTCTCCAATCGATACTTGTCTCCATATGATAGTCTCCAATCATTTTAAATTACAAAATTTTAAAACATCCAAATTAAAGGGTAAAACATTCAAATTCTTAACATATATAACTGTCATTTAAACTTAACCTTCTACTCAGTAATTGTCCATATACAAACCCAGACTCGATTGAAATAAATAATCTAATACTACAATGAAACCGCCGTCCTATTCCTCTATTTAAAATAGACTTTTCCCTTACTCCTGCAGCAGGCTCTTTGTTTCTGAAGTAGCCTTTGTAGCAATTCCTCTTCCAACAATTGCTGTCGGGTTTTAAGAGTACATTGGGATTGTCGGAGTTGGTTCAGGTTTGTACTGGATTAGAAATTAAATTGGGTTTAGTTAATCACAGTTGTTTTATGTTGTTGTAGTTCTTTCATCTGTTGATATTCAAATACGAGTGGTGGGGGGCTGGGGAGCCCAGTCGGTTAGGCATTCGCCTAGCACGCGAAAGGTCCCAGGTTCGGGTCCGGGCATCGCCAAAATAACTGCCGACCTGTAAACGGTCCGTGCAGCCAAAAATGTCCGACGAATAATACGTGTATGGGGAGTGCACGTTAAATATACTTCAAAGTACTAACGCTGCGTACGATGTCGCCCTTAACGGTTGCGTTGGGTGCCTACTCAGGTGTCGGCTCGTCACTTGACTGTTGTTCTAAAATATGACGCCCGTCGCCAATACCCCTCGTGTAGCTCTAGTGCGACGATAATTCAAAACTAAACTAAACAAATACGAGTAGTTGTTTCAACCGTTAGCAATTTCCCATTTTAATGAGAGACTTCATATTTATTCACTAACGACGATTAGCAAGACAATTTGCCACGAGAAAATGAGCATTTGCTTCAGTTCATCTAAATTAATAAAACGCATATGAAAACCATAGTCCTGGAAAATTTTTATATAGGATAAATTAAGTTACATGAAAAAACGAATGTAAAAACTTAAAACCTTTGTTTTCAAATAAGAACGTCAATGGTATTCACAAGTCGTCTTTAGTGGGTTAAAATGATTAAAAGTGTTAATTTTTTGGGTTTTTTCTAACGTGTTTTGTCAAGTAACTCCTTGGGGGCGTTGATGTAAAGTTTTATAAATATGTATCCTTAGTAGAAAATAATAAAAAAATCATTTTTTGGTTATACCCTCGTGCTAAACGTTATTTGGAAACAACAACAACAAAAAATTTTTAGTTTTAGTTTTAGTTTGAATTATCGTCGCACTAGAGCTACACGAGGGCTATTGGCGACGGGCCTCGTATTTTAGAACCACAGTCAAGTGACGAGCCGACACCTGAGTAGGCACCCAACGCAACCGTTAAGGGCGACATCGTACGCAGCGTTAGGACTTTGAAGGATATTTAACGTGCACTCCCTCCACACGGGGTATTATTCGTCGGACATTTTCGCTGCACGGGCCGTTTATAGGTCGGCAGTTATTTTGGCGATGCCTGTACCCAAACCTGGGACCTTCCGCATGCTAGGCGAATGCCTAACCGACTGGGCTCCCAGCCCCCACACCAATAAATGAAGGAAGACGAAAAGATTAACGAAAGGAAATTCTTTATTGTGAATGACTAGAATAAAAGGTTAAATTTTAAACATTTAATTAATTCAAACAAAGAGGCTTCAAGGAAAAATACCGCAAGAGCCAAAAAGTATTACAATTACGTTTAGTCGAAAAGTGCAAAGTGTCTAATGCATCAAGGCACGAGTATTATATACAAAAGGTCAGCTAGAAAATTTGCATATGTTAAGGGTTTGAGAAAAAAGCCAGTGTCGATGGTTTCAGTCAGAACAAGCGCTATAGTTGGTTATGTGACAATCGGATTTTAGGGCTATTGGTAAGGTTCTGAGATGGGGTACATAAACCGCATAGTCTTTACAATAGGGTACTTGACTAAATTTTTTTTATTGGCTTAAAATATTCTTATGCCAAAAATATTAGACCCGTATTTTTTCTTTTTTTCAAATACCCCATAAAAAGGAGAAAAAATGAATTTTAAAATTCGGACGAAAAATCACTCCCGAAAACGCTTTGTGGCTGTCACGTGGTATCTATGATGTCACTAGTAACTATAAACAAATTTTGAAACACCATTTTGGAATCTATTTTAAGCAAATTTGAACTATCCTCTTCTGTAAAACCTCCACCCATTATCTATATAATTCTTATTTTAATAGTAAGTTAGATTAAAACCACATTAATTACAAACAAAAAAAACATCACACCGGTTTGTTTATATATACTAGTGACGTCAACCAAATCGACGTGTTTGTGATCACGTGACGTACCGATGAAAAAAAAAAGCCATTTGAAAATGATTTTTATGAATTATTTAAAGATATATTTTGCAAACAAATATATACGTTTGTTATATTTGGGTTTAAACTATAATTTAATTAATATTGGAAGGTATTTTAGCGATACTGTCAAGTACCCTATTAAGTGTTAAAAATATATTAGGCTATTTTTAGGCTTTTTATCCAAAGCTTTCACTCAAGGCTTACTCAAACTCTAAGACATTTATGATAAAATAGCTGAATATCAGATAATTTTTTCTGCATTAACACATAAGTAGTTCATAAAACTCTGTCTGGTTAAGCCCATTTCACACCTGCACAACTACTTGCAATTTCGTTGCAACTGCAACTCGTAACTTGTGGTAACCTGGTTTTTCGGGTTTCCACAAAAAATTATTTATCTCACAATTTGGCAAGTTTCATCTTTTTTTCCTCTTCGAATGCAGGGCATCGCTTGCATCATACAGAATTTTATGTTTCCGAACTTCATTAATAAGATCAATTTCCATTTTTGCCGTCCATTTACTACCCATTTTTAATTGCGCAGATTTTTGCATTTTTTTTTCAAGCAAGGAAAGTTGGCGTCTTAAAAAGTAAATAAACAACCAGTTGGCGAAGTCTATAGTTCGCCACAATGTAGCCAAACAAATACTGAATTTTGATTGGCTAACGGTACATGCAACTTGAGATTTTTACATGCGAGCACGAAAAAATCTCACGACTTGAGTGCAACTTTTAAATGCATGGTGTCCTATGGGAGTTGCAAGTAGTTGTGACAAGGTGTGAAATGGGCTTTAGGCTTATTTAGATGGTTGGAATAGTATCGTTCTAGAGCTACGCGAAGGCTATTGGCGGGCGTCATAATAGGGTACTTGACTGTATCGCTAAAATACCTTCCAATATTAAATTAATTATAGTTTGAACCCAAAAATAACAAACGTGATGATGGTTGGTAGACATATATATTCAGGTTTGTGTGCTTGGTCAGAGACCCGCTTATAAACCTTCGTCAAGTTAGACAGACACAACAGACAACACACACACATAAGTGGATCCATCTAATTTTTAGAGACAGAGGCCAACTAGAGGATCCCCAGAATTGGCTTGTCACCCCCAGAGGTATTGATTTGGTATGGGAACTTAGAGGACTTTCGGACCCAACAGATTTAACGAGCACGTACTCAGCATATACTCGGTAGGTCTTCAGTGGTACCGGGACTCGATCGCAGGACCTTCCGATCCCGAGACCGAGACGCTGACCACTAGGCTCACTACGGCCCCATAAAAACGTATATTATGTAACCTTATATTTGCAGAAAAAGTCTCTACAGAATTCATAAAAATCATTTTAAAATGGCTTAATTTTCATCTGTACGTCACATGATCACAAACACGTTGATTTGAATGACGTCACTAGTATATATAAACAAACCCGGTGTGATGTTTTTTGCTTGCAATTAAACTGGATTTAATCTAATTTACTCTTAACACACTTTACAGAAGCAGATAGTCCAAATTTGCTTAAAGTAGATTCCAAAATGGTGTTTCGAAGTTTGTTTATAGTTACTAGTGACGTCATAGATACCACGTGACAGCCACAAAGCGTTTCCGGCGTAACTTTTCGTCCTAATTTTAAAATGCGATTTTCTCCCATTTTATGGGGCATTTGAAAAAAGGAAAAAAATACGGGTCTAATATTTTTTGGCATAGGATATTTTAAGCCAATAATTTTTTTTAGTGAAATACCCTATTTAGAACCACAAAACTCGGGATGGTATGGGGGTCTACTATGTTATGTTTCTAATCTAAAAACTTTCAAAGTCGGGAAAAATCTATATTTTAATGCTAAGTGCATAAACTTTTACAAATATATTTTCTTTTAATGCTATTTTAAATCAATAAAACAATTTTGTGGATAACTGGTGAGCAAGTATTTCTAAGAGGTAAACAAAAAGTTTAGTATTTTGGAAATACTGAAAAATTAGAATAGAAGTTTGAATAAAAGTCTAAATCTGTGCAAATGTATATTATTTGCATAAAGTTTCAAGAAATAAAACATTAAAAATGTTACATTGCTCTCTCTTTTCCTTTGCTAAAACTATATCTTTTTATTAATTATACTTTAAAATGAAAAAAAAAATAATTGATGATTGTTTTACACAAATAAGGATAATTTTAATAAAAAAACTTTAGGACATTACGTAGCTATCTGAAAATTATTCTTTCGTTAGTTTTACCATAAAATTTACTAGCAAACTGGAAAAATCAGTAAGATTGCTTTCAGATTTTTTTAGCGTCTTACAAAACTTAATTTTTTTTTAGATTGTATGCTTTTGGTGTAGGTTTACAAACTTATAATTGTGGAATACTGCTTTTATTAACATAAAATACAAGTTCGAATAAATACCTCACTCTTTTCCTTCGCATCTCAAATTATACCCACTTGAGACAGTGTCTCCAATTTATATAGAGAATGCAATCCCGACGTCAGGAGTTCTTTTGTAGTAACTAAAATATACAATAGCTAAACTTGTGTTCGTAGGTTATGACTACGCCGGGTTTTGGTAATGACATTGAAATGTGATGGAACAATTATGTAATGATACACATGTACACAAATTGTTGCTTTTGTAGGATAAGATAATGGTTAACGCAATTAGGAGTGGTTATTTCCTATGTATTCTCGTATAGTTAAATGTTCAGTTCTAGGGATATAAGAATGTTACGTATTTTTATTGAGTGCATGGCTATTTTTGTTATCTTTATATAATTCAATAGCATAGTTTACAGTTAAAAGGTTTCCGTTTTTACCATACCCACTTCAGACAGTGTTTCCAATTTATATAGAGAATAGAAACCTGACGTCAAGGGTTCCTTTGGAGTAACTAAATTATACAATAACTAAAATTTTGTGTTCGTTGGTTATTACTACGCGTTGTTAAATGACATTATATTATCATATTTAGTAATATAAATTTTACAATAATTGTTGTTTTAGGATAAATAATGTTACGCAATTAGTGATGTATTTCTATGATTCTCGCATATTAAATGTTCAGTTCTAGGATATAAAAATGTTAACTATTTTATGATCATGATAATTTTGTTATCTTTATATAATTCAATAATAGTTTTACAGTTAAAATTTCATTTTTACATAATTCAGAAGTGTTTCATTTATATAGAATAAATATCAATCTAGTAACTAAATTATACAATAGCTAGAATTGTGTTCTGTATATGTTATTATACAATATTTTTTTTTTTTGGGGGGGTAGGTACATATATATTCCGGCTTGTGTGCTTGAGACCCGCTTATAAGCCTTCGTCAAGTAAGACAGACACAGAAAGAATTTTTACTGATACAGAGAAAGGAAGTACACCCAGGGCGAAGGCGGGAATCGAACGCGCTCCCGTTACACAGCGCGCAGACTGCTAGCGAATGGTCTGCGATCCAAACCAATAGGCCGTCGAGCCCCCAGTTTTTGGAAATGACATTGAAATTGATGTTATGTAATAAAAAACATGTACAAATTGTTCCTTTTGTATGATAAGATAATGATTGATGTCATCAGAGTGGTTGTCTCCTGTGTATTTCCGTTTATTTAAATTTTTTATTTCTAAGGATATAAGATACGTAATATTGTTACGTTATTCTAGTTTGCTATTTTTGTTATCTTTATATAATTTCAATTATATAGGTTAGAATTTTTAACTCTGAATTATTTAATTGAAATTATTTCGTTATTCTTGCTAGAGATCTTAAGATTTCGATTCTTTAAGATTCGTCAATAGCTCTCGTGTAGCTCTAGCGCTAAGGTAATTCAACTCATTTGACAAGTATTAAGAACTTAACAACCGCTTTTAATCTCAACTTTACTACAACTCACCTACACAAATAAAACGGGGCTGTGGGGAGCCTAGTTGTCAGCGTCTCGGTCTCGAGATCGGAAGGTCCCGCGATCGAGTCCCGGTACCACTGAAGACCCACCGAGTATATGCGGAGTACGTGCTCGTTAAATCTGTTGTGTCCGAAAGTCCTGTGGTCGGTCATTGCGCAGTTTACCACGGGTACAGGTCCCTGGAGACTATTTCCCTCCCCTTCAGGGACAGGTCTAAATTGTGGAGGTGGCGATAGATGGCAGCATCTGTCTTGTATGTGTGCGTATGTCGTGTCCGTCCTACTTGACGATGGTTTATAAAGCGGGTCTTTTGTGACCAAGCAGCACCAAGCCGGAAAATACTATTGTCTACGCCGAAACCTACCTAACTAACACCAAATCCCAAAACTATCCTTATATGTGTGTCCTTACTTGACGAGGTTATAAGCGGGTCGTGACCAAGCACACAACCGAAAATATATGTCTACCACACAACCACTACAGACAAGCTTCAAAACACTAATCCCCCCACTGAACTGAACTGAAACTCTGGAAAGAGCATCGTAACGCTCGCAAATAGGGTCGGTGAAGCCCGGCAACCCTGTAAGAGTGACCCAACTTTTGCCGCCAATCCTATACTTTACCTGTTAAAATAGGTATTTTAAACCAACTTTTTCAATAATTTTTTTAACGGAAAATTGATATGTTATTGCTTTAGAAGGTTCTTCATATGATGAAGTTTCAGAAACATGTACTTTTAAAAAAATAGAATTGCAGGAACAATCTTTAAAACTTAAATCCCTTAAAGTACTATTCTTGGCGAGCGATTTTGACGATCCAATGAAAACTGTCAAGTAAAGTGTCAATTGTGATCGGCGAATTCATGCCAAATGTAGCACATATTCTCCCTAAAGCTGTCGCCAAGTGACCCAAAAATAGGCTTCACCAGCTTTTCATGGGATGCTAATTCCAGAGTTTCAGTTCAGTTCAGTGAATCCCCCCCTTCCATCACACTACTCGACAACAATCCCTCTTCTCTTCACTTCACTTGACGGGCCTGGACGGCCGGAACCTCATTTATTATCGTCTGCGCGTCTGGGAATAAAACTCTTACGGAGTAGGCGTTGGGTGACTACTTTGGTGTCATCTAGATACTTTACTATGGTTCTAAATTGAAGAGTCCAGGGGAAGAGCCCCTTGATTGACTAGGAATCTTCCCGTATTCAGATCTGCTTGGCGGACGCTGGCGACAAGAAAATGATTTCTCCCTTGGATCGTCTATCGCTGTACAAACGCAGGACTCGGGTCTCACATGAATCAGAGTTGCCGCAAGAGAAGAACCAAGTGAGAGTCCTTACACCTTTAGGCTATGACTCGCAATCGTCACCAAAGAGGCGTCATGCGGAAAGATATCCTGTCGATGAAGGGGTTTTCCCCCTGTACTCTTCAATTATGACGCCCGTAGCCAATAGCTTTCGTGCGACGATAATTTAACTCATCTTACAAGTACAGGGTGGTTATAAAATAACGCTCGCTATTCGGAGTGGTCTGTAGCTTGAATTAATAATCCGAATGCAACAAGCATTGAGACACTTACTAATTAAGAAGGGGAAAAAATGGAATCATAAACTCGTCTCTTGACCAGAGTTCTAAATTACGAGGCGTAGCCAATTATGGCCAACACATCCAATTACGGCTCGTAATTTAGAACCCTGGTCAAGAGACGAGTTTCTTTTTTTTATGATTCCATTCTTTTCCCCCCTTCTTGATTAGTAAGTGTCTCGATGTTTGTTGCATTCGGATTATTCATTCAAGCTACAGACCTCCCGAATAGCGAGCGTTATTTTATAACCACCCGGTATTGCAGCCTTAACAACCGCTTTTGATCTCAACTTTACTACAACTCACCTGCACACACCAAATAAAACTCTCTTAACCCCCGGAGACAAGCCTCAAAAACACCTCATCCACCCCTCCATCACACACCACTCGACAACAATCCCTTCTCTCTTCACTTCACTTGACGGGCCTCGGACGGCCGGAACCTCATTAATTATCGTCTGCGCGTCTGGGAATGAAGGCAGGTGATGCCACTTCACTTCTTTCTTTCTTTTTTGCACACCCCTTTATCTTTCCATCGTCGGCTGCTTTTGAAGATTTAGCTGAGGTGGAGGTAGGAGGGAGGTTCAGGTGGTCGATAGGTGGAAATGTATGAGGAATGATGAGTGAAGTCGGTTATTGTTTAAATCATAAGCCCAAATGAATGTTTGGCAAATTATTTGCTGCTATTTTTCATACAATAAAGTTAATGAATGAAAATGTGGGGCTAGGGAGCCCAGTCGGTTAGGCATTCGCCTAGCCTGCGGATGGTCCTAGGTTCGGGTCCGGGCATCGCCAAAATAACTGCCGGCCCATAAACGGCCAGTGCAGCCAATAACGTCCGACGAATAATACCACGTATAGAGAGAGAGCACGTTAAATATCCTTCAAAGTCCTACTGCTGCGTACGATGTCGTCCTTAACGGTTGCGTTGGGTGCCTACTTAGGTGTCGGCTCGTCACTTGACTGTGGTTCTAAAATACAATGCCCGTCGCCAATAGCCCTCGTGTAGCTCTAGTACGACGATAATTCAAACTAAACTAAACGAAAATGTAATAATATTTTAACCCTTAATTAATATAGGGCTAAATCCTGCGTAACAATTAACAAATGCAATAACAAGTAGGCGTTATTAAGTACTTACTTCAGGTTCAGTTCGTCACTTTACTATGGTCCTAAATTATGACGCCCGTCGCCGACAGCTCTCTTGAGTAGCTCCAGTGCAACGATATTCAACTCATCTGACAAGTATTAAGAACTTAACAACCGCTTTTAATCCCAACTTTATTACAACTATCACCTGTACACGACGAACAAAACTCTCTGACAAGTAGGCGTTGGGTGCCTACTTAGTAGTTAGCTCGTCACTTTACTATGGTTCTAAATTATGATTCCGTCGCCAATAGCTATCGTGTAGCTATAGTGCGACAATAATTAAACTTTTTTTAAGTTAAGTTAGTTTGAATTGCTCTAGAGCTACATGAGGGCTATTGGCGACGGGCGTCGTATTTTAGAACCACATTCAAGTGACGAGCCGACACCTGAGTAGGCATTCAACGCATTTTTTAAGGGCGACATCGTACGTAGCGTTGGGACTTTGGAGCATATTTAACGTGCACTCACTCTATACGGGTATTATTCGTTGGACACTTTTGGCTGCACGGGCCGTTTATAGGTCGGCAGTTATTTTGGCGATGCCCGGACCCGAACCTGGGACTTTCCGCATGCAAGGCAAATGCCTTAACCGACTGGGCTCCCTATCCCTCAAAGTTAATGAATAAAAATGTAGTTAATCTTAGGGAGGAAAATATCAAAACCCTTTATTATGTAAGATCTTGTGTTAAAAATTTGAAAATGCTAAGAAATTGTATTTTTAACAACGGTTTTTATGCAATAGTTTTGGTATAGTTATTTTTCGTTACTTTGCATGCAATAAAATTTAGAAATAAATAAAAATCTTTTTTTTAAAGGAAATATAAAAACGTTGCATTTATTTTTATCCTGTCTTACAGTTTACAAATTCACAAAAAAGTAAATTTTTAAAATAAATTAACGATTTTTAAAAATATAAACATAATATCATTTTCATAAATCTCATTGGAAATATCACTACGTCAATACCTTTTATAAAGCAAGCCTATACCCGAGATGCCACACACTAATATATTTAGGAATAGGAAGACTGAAAGATACATCGAAAATCAATCCCACAGCAAGTTTGACTAATTCAATGGACCCAGTGTTAAAAATGGGTTTTTAATTTCAAGAATAATGTTCTCCTTTTTTTAGTTCATAATTACTCCGAATAAATTGTTCTTAAATTTGCGAACATGCATGCTCTTATATGTAAGAACTTGTCCTCGCATCATGGTTTCGAAGTAAGGAGTAAGTTAAGTATTTGTTTGTGTGAATAGTTTTTTAATAATAAAATAAGAAGATCTCGGTACTTATTTGCGAACATGCATGCTCTTATGTGTAAGAACATGTCCTCGCATCATGGTTTCGAAGTAAAGGAGTAAGTTAAGTATTTGTTTGTAAAAATAGTTTTTTAATAATAAAATAAGAACATCTCAGTATTTATTTTTGAGAGTTTCTTTTTTAAAGTGGTCATTAACCATGTTTACAAATTTTTTGTGCAGTGACCTCAGCCGAATTTTGGGTTTGCTATGAACATGACAACTTTTCTGTGTTGTTTGTTTGGGTTTAAATCATAGATATCATAGTTAAAGTATTAGATTGGCAGATCACGTGACCTCCAATGCTAACGACGGGAAGCGCATGGAGACCAGAATAAGAGGGCAAATGGACCAGTGTTTCCACCACATTAATGAGAAAAATACCACGAAAAAATACCGTTTAATTCTAAAATTACAAAAAAATACTAAAAAAGCCGTTTCACGTTTTTTTTAAAGTCACTAAAAAGATTTCAAAATGCAGCAATGGTAATTTTTTGTAATTTTAAAATTAAACTGTATTTTTTCGTAGTATTTTTCTCATTAATGTGGTGGCAACACTGGCCCATTTGCCCTCTTATTCAGGTCTCCATTCTCCATGCGCGTCCCGTCGCTAGCATTGGAGGTCACGGGATCTGACAATCTAATACTTCAACTATGATATCTATGGTTTATATCATTAATTTGACGACTTTAAGAAGGCTTCATTTTTTTTTCTCGCCAAGCATTGCCATTTTATTCTAACTATCATAAGTTTCTACAGATCGTTGGAAGTTGTTGTATTTTTAAATGTTGGAGGATGAAGAAAAAGTGTAATTTTGCTTAGTTATCGTTTTAGGAAGTATATTTATGTTTTTTAAGTGGGGGTGTGTTGAATTAGATTTTGAGATTTCAGTGTTGCATCGATTCGGACTTCAAAGATATCTTCAGAAACTTTTGAGAAAGTTTTGACGAAAATAGATAATTTAATATTTTATGCCATGTGGGCAATACAAGACAGAAGTTATGCAATTTGTGATTTAAAACATCAATACTATTTTATATAGAGATCCTGTATTGAAAATATATGTTTTTATAATATCGTGCAAAAAAACTAACTTTTGCAAATCAATAATCGTCGCAAAAGTGATGCTTTTAACGAAATCGTGTTTCAAAGTTACTTTTACGCACTAGTGCGACAAAGTAAATAAGAGCAGCTGATTGATGTAAAATTCTTTATTTGAGCGTAATATTTTATTCGGCGGCTTTGTGATTGGTGTAAAATTCTTTATTTGAACGTGATTCTTTAGTGGGCGTCTTATTTCCAATGGCAATCTAAGAAATACTTTTTGCACGTGATTTTAAAATAATCATTAATATAAATAATCACCTTCAAATCATTTAAACGTGATAATAAAATAATTAATAAGCCAATCAATAAATGCCAATTTAATAAATACTTTTTTTGCACGTTATTATAAAAAATAGTGTATGACAACACGTTGAAAATAGCCCTTTTAAACTGAATTTATTTCGTCGCTCGTGAAATAATTTATTCAACTCGTTTAAAAAAGCCTTACTTTTCACACTAGTTGCATATATAACTATTGTAAAACTTCTTCGAGCAAAAAAAGGAGTTAAGACTATCAGAATTTAACTTAAATTATTATTTTATGTATGGTCAATAAATGTACAGTTTGACACTTTGTTACTGTTTATTGTAATCTTATAGGTATTCATTTTAAATAAACAATGTTATAAATGGTAATTCATGTTCATATTAAATAATACCCTACAATTAATTAATATCGCATTGTTATAATAAAATAATATTTATAAAAATGAAACATTATTACATTATCCCAATGTGAGTTATAACACTTTATTCATTTCAAACAGATAACTATACATCATCAATAGATTATGCCATTATTATTAACATTGTACAATCATTACTGCATATAAAGAATCCTGTTGCGAAACTCACATTCTACAAAGTATACCAGATCCTATAATCTTAGTTACACATTGGAGAATCTCAGTTTTGAAACTAGACCCTTATAGTATGTAATATTAAGGGTCACATAATATTTATTTAATACATAATGACATGATATTATTTAATACATAATTAAATATTATTATTTAACTTTCGAACGGCCTGGAAACGGGCAAAAATGTATGGTTGTTTTTCCTGTATAAATTTTTGATGAAATTTTTTTAAATAAAATATTTTTTTTTGTTTAAAAATAATCTAAATTGGTTTTATTTTTGAAGAGATGATCTTAAAAGAATTTACAAATGAAAAAAGTTCATTATAAATAAAATTTTATTATTTTTAAAATTTTGAAACTTAAGGTTATTGTAAGAAAGAGTGATGCAGAAAATGGTGCCACATTATTTAAATTTTGAACTAAATAGTGTTAAATATTTTAATAAAGTTATAAAAACATTAAGTTTAATAGAAAAAACATTGCATTACCATGCAGCAAAGTAATGCTTCACTTTTGCAAATAAATCACTAAAACTAAACTAAACAAAACTTCTCGGCGCAACAGCCCATTACTGGGCCAAGGCCTACCGTGCCCATTTCAGCTTTAGTGACCTAGGGCTCTGGGGTGCTAGGCATATGTCCCGGTAAGGTGGTCAGCCTCACGAGGAACTCCCAGTGTTTAGTTCCCAAGCATGCTTGGTACCCATCGCCACCTCGCCCGATCCGGGATTTTATCCCCGGACCTGTGGTGTGGCAATGCGAAGCACTACCACTAAGTCACTGGGCCTCAATCACTACGCCATTCAAATAAAATATTACTAAACAATCTATTTATTTAAACAATCTCTCTTAATAAAAATAAAATACTAACAAATATCCCCAATCAGTTTATTGTAACGACATCCAAAACACTACTTAACATCATTTTACTCCCATTAGGTTACCATCATTGAGGTATTTAATGCCCAACATTACGCACATCATACATTGTAACCATTACACAAACGATCATTTCAGAATGTATTGCTACTAGACCCTTCATTATGTAATAATAATATTTTAACAATAGTAAATAATTTTATTCAAATAAATATCTGTCATTTTTGTTAAATAATTCTTTATCATTTTCATTATAAAATGATACATCATTTAAAATAATATACTGCATCGTTTTCATTTGATAATAATACATCATTTAAATAATAGAATGCTAATAATTTTGAAATAAATAATTCTACATAATTTTGAAATAAATAATTCTACATAATTTTGAAATAAATAATTCTACATAATTTTGAAATAAATAATTCTACATAATTTTGAAATACATAATTCTACATAATTTTCATTAAATAATTCTACATCATGTTCATAAAATAATGGTTTAAAATTAATGCTACTTAATTTAAATATAATATTTAAGACTTTAAAATCTTTGAAAAAAGTTACATTAACAGTATACTGAATAGTAAAATCATTACACACTACGACAAAATAATAACGCTCTTGCAAATAAATCTCAACACTATTATTATTAAACAATCTCTATTTATTTAAACAAACGCTCTCACTAAAAATAAACGACTAATAAATATCACCAATAAGCGTATTGTAATGACACCCAAAACATACTTTTACAGGCATTTGATTCACATCGTTACTGTATTTAATGCACACCATTACGTACATCATACATTGTAACCATTACACAAACGACCACGTCAGAATGGTTCGCAAAACATCTGAGGGAGTCTTTAGGAAAATAGATATTTGATAATTTACGTCTATGTTGCAGTAGAATGGGAAAGTGTAATGTGGGACATCAGTACTATACTGGGAGTGAAGAAATATTGTATGTGTGTTTTCTGGAAGAATTGGATGGTAGTTTTCACCTGTTTCTGTGAGTTAAAAAACAAATTGTTGTTTAAACCCTTTCATTCTAGCTCCTGTGAAAATGACAGGGAGTGGTTTTGCCCACTATTTCTGGGTCCCGTGATATTTTCGGCCTGGAGTTTTCAGTAGTTAACGAGCCAATAATAGTTATGCTAACTTAAATCCAACAGTTAAATCCCCAAATGGCTGGGGTGTTCAACTGTTCAGTGGTTACTCGCCAATAAGAATAGCAAGTAGGTTTGCAACAGAATCTGTCCCTTAACCCGCTTCCACACAACAGTTGTGTTTAACAGGTGGAAAGGCGCCAAACACAGCATTGATATTCTATATTTAACATTTACATGCTAAATTTGGCTAGTCTCATTTATTTTATTTCGAAAATTCAATAATTATTACTAATCGTTTGCAAAAATTAATTTATATTTCAAAGAATAAATATGTAATATTCATCCCTTTTAAATAGAATTAAAACATTTCATATCAACGTACAAAGAATCTCGTTGTGAAATATATTTGACGTCATTTCAAACTAATCGATTTCGCAAAAATAAATTTATTTAAATTTATTGTCTAAAAGAATTAAAGTTTCTCAAGCGATTGTTGCGAATGGCAATGGTGATTTAATTCTAATAAAAGTGGCTTCCTATGCTTTTTAAATGAGCTTTCAATTTTGCAGTTTTTTAAATAATTAAAGTACTTCGAATTCGAATTCTTTTCTGAAATTTTCAATGTATTCTAATTACGATGCGCTGAATTTTTTTGACGTATCACACTTGTCCGTAACATTTGTAGTTTACACAGAAAAAACTGTTTGTTGGGAGAACCAAATTTTTTTTGTTGACGTGTTTTGTTGACTAATTTGTTGACTTAACATATTTTACTTGTCCAACAAAGCAAGTATTTTCACGACAACAAAACCCATTTGGTTGAGGTAAGCTCGGCCTGCAATTGGCTGGATTGGCTGGAGGAAGGATTTGATTGCTATTTTCAAAAGTAAATTGGGGCCGTAGTGATCCTAGTGGTCAGCGTCTCGGTCTCGAGATCTGAAAGTCCCGCGATCGAGTCCGGTGAAGACCTACCAAGTATATGCGGAGTACGTGCTCGTTAAATCTGTTGGGTGCGAAAGTCCTGTGGTCGGTCATTGCGCATTTTCTGTTTGGCGCATTTTTGTTTGAATCAACAAAATCATTTGGTTGAATCAACAAAATAATTTCAACAAAATAATTTGGTACTGACAACACAATTTTTGTTGGCGCTATATTGATCAAAAAATCTTGTTGAAACAACAAAATTTTTGTTCTTTCAACAAAATATTTTTTTCTGTGTAGGCTATGAAAGTGGTAACAAACGGACGAGCGGACAGACAGACTGAACGATTATAATACCTTCCACTTACACTCTTAAAACAAAAGAGTGAAATTCACTCCTATAGGAGAAGTGCATTTTCGGCACCGGAAAGGATTGGAAATTAACTCAGACTGAGTTAAAACCGCTCGTTTTAAGAGTGTAGGACGCAGATTGTTTTCTTTTATTTCTTTTACCCACTCCGAAAAAGAGTGAAATTCACTCTTATAGGAGAAGTGCATTTTCGGCACGGAAATGAGTGGAAATTAACTCAGACTGAGTTAAAACCGCTCGTTTGTTTTAAGAGTGTACGTTATAAACGTAGTGTGGAAGCTAAAAACCTAAACACCTACTACCTGTTCTCACCAGGTTACCCAATATCACATTTTAGATTCCTTGTTGTGAATGTGAGTCTCTTTCTGCTAATGATGATGTTCCTTCACAGTCAATTACAGTCGATCCAAAATCTTTTTCCCCGTAAAGGGATTTCGTGACGTGTCATTTGTCGCTTTTTAAGGGTAAGATTTCGGTATGACGTGACTGTAGTGATTTCAGGGATTTCGTTTCTTGTTGTTTTTAAGAAGAGTTTGACGATTGATGTGAAATCGTTGTGAAAGTTTGTAGAAAGAGGAGAGGATGTTAAATACTTTTTGTTTGGTTCCATATACTTTTTGAGAATCCTTGTAAAATGTATAAAATATAAAGAAAAGTGATAATGGAAATAATTTCGTTTCTTGTTTTTGTGTTTTTTTAAATAGTTTTATGTGAAGCATATTTGAAGAGTTGTAGAAGAAGGATGTAATTTAAACTATAATTGTAGTTCATTTTGTATGAATTATAGTAAATGAAAAATACCATGCAATTGCGAAAAATAATAGATCAAAATGTACTGATCTATAAAACGATAATGAAAACAAGTGTTTGTTACAGATCAGTCAATTAAACCGCTTCCAATATTAAGCTCAACAAAACGCTATTTATACACCTCTGAAAAAATCGCAAAGGGCTTAAAGTTTCTCGAGCGATTGTTTGCGAATGCAATGGTGATTAAATTCTAAAAAAAGGCTTTATGTTTTAAATGAGCATTAAATTTGCAGTTTTTTCAATAGTTGAAGTACTTCAATCGAATTTTTACTGAAATTTCAATGTATTCTATTTCGATGCGCTGATTTTTTTTAACGTATCAACTTATCGTAGCATTTGTAGTTCGGGCATGAAAGTGAGTAGACAAGACAGACAAGATGACATGAACGATATAATACCTTCCACTTTTACGTTATAAACGTAGTGTGGAAGCTAAACCACACCGAAAGATTAGTGAAAGATAAGATAAAGTGAAATTTATAATATAAAAGTGATTTAATGATAATGATACAATAGTGATAATATGAAACTGATTCATTGAAAATTATACAAATTTAAATGATATATGAATGGAAGAAAATAAGATATAATATACTTTTTATTATAAAATAACTAAACCAAAAATTTAAATAATATGAATTTAATTAATGTTTAATATAATGATACAATATGAAATATAACTGATCATTGAAATTATACAATTAATTATATGAATATTAAAATATATCTTAAATTAAACTTAATTTATTAATCAAAAAATTTAATAAATATTTAAAATACTATTAAATTAGCATTATTGAATTCAATAGTAAAAAATTATATTAAGAGAATTTTCACATTTGAATGCATTATTTAATAACTATATAAGTACACATCTGTGTTCAATTAATATCGAATATTACTATTCTAATATTTGGATTAACACTTATTAGAAACACGGTTTTCATCTAAACTTTTTGATTCAAAAGATCGATAGATATTCAATCTTATTCTCAAAAGTAGCGCAGTTAATTGAATAAATATGATTAAATTGAAGGTAACTGAAACAAATAAGAACAAATGCATCAAATCCTACATTCAGAATAGTAAAAAAACCAATGCACGGTTGTGACAATGCACAATGCACGTGCACAATCCGGCAATGTTGTGCACGGTTAAAACTAACATTCATTAATTTTTTTGTAATGTTAGTAAATTTGATTGTATTTTTAGCATCGCTTTTTTACTTGTTTCGAATTTGTAACAATATTTTTACTTTTCATAACTTAAGAATTGAGAGAACAGTTTAAGAACTAAAAGAACATTTATCTTATTATTTTAATCAATATTTCAAGCATATAAGAATTAAATAGGTTATTATATCGTCAGAAGGTATTTTTTTTAAAAAAATGTATGTACTAAATGGGACCCAAAGAAAAAAAATCATGGAGTTTCTATATTTTATAAAAAACAAAGATGCGAATAAAATTACTCCTACATCAAAAGAAAGAAAAAAAAATTAGTTTTTATCCATGCATAAAAGTAAATATTTGTTGCTCCTTAATCTATAATAATAAAAGAAAGTCTGTTTGTCTGTGGATCGTAAAAGACCTACTTATACTGTCCTCAGAAATTCGAAATTTTTAAGATATATTCCCTTTAATACCAACGTGTGCACCTGAGGCTTAGTTTTTTTTTTTATATTTGTTCCATTTTTAGAGAAAATTCGAATTTTCTGAAAAGAATACACCACTTTCGCTCAAATCCGATCATTTTTTTCCTTTTCGTGTTGCCATTCGACAGAAGAAATTAAAATGAACACAAAAATTAATTAAAATTGAATGAATGTGCATTTTATAGTGATGCATTTTTATTTTGGAATTTTAAAGCAATATAAGTAACGGGATTTTATTCTTTATAATGAACGGGAACAAAGGCAAAGTTTATTATCCTATAGCAAATCAAATGACACATATACTTGGATCGATTTGATATTCTTTTAGTCCGTGCGAGCAACGGGTATTTATTTGCTAGTTTATAAATAATAATGTCGACTAACTATATTATGAAACATCCAGCGAATCGAGCATATTTCGTTAATTTAGCACTGAAAAAATATTTCACTTTGTAATTTTTTTTAAGATTATGATATATTTGCAAATGTAGCATAGTATGTTTCAATCATAATGTTATAATTAAAAAATATATTTAAGATGTTTACCAACTTCATTTAAATATCCGAAAAAAAGTGAATATGAAACCAAATTCTGATAATTTAAAAATTTCCTTTGAAGTAAAAAAGTTTCGTGAATATTTTTCTTAATGGTTAAAAAACATTTCCCACTTAATATATTTACTAACTTAACATATTTTTTAATTTCCATAAATTATAATTACTAATCTAAACAATTATAAATTTAAATATCTAACTATGCATTTGCTGTTTCTCTATTCCTTATTTTAATAGATAAATATATAATTTACATTTATAATCCATTACAAACACATCCTAATCCTTAGTTACATACCAACCCTTATAGGTGTTTATAATTTCAAATTCAAACAAATTTTATACACTTAAAAATTGTTATTCGCCACTTGAAACACACACTCTCTTCACTTGATTTGATTGAAATTTTCTATAAACCCTAAATTCAAGTAGTACTAGCAGTCCCATATTGAAACATCAAACTAAACACATTGTCATAACTAAATTTCTAAACAATGTAAAATAATGTGTACAGTTTATTATAACCTTAAATCCAAATATACTGGTAACAATCCCAAATTGAAACAGCAAACTAAACACATTGTTGTTCTTCCCTTGAAACAGCCTTTGTTCTTATTATCTTGTAATACTATCCCTCAACTATTCTCTAAATCCTCTTAAGCACAGACTCCTTAATCCTGTGATTCTGTTGCAGGATCAACCAGTAATTTTATTAGGGGAAAGTAATAAAAACAGAGTTCTTGTCGCTATTGTATTTGGTATTGTTTGTTGTTGTATAGTTTTTTTGGTAGGTGGTTCTTATTCGAGTTTTTTTTTGGTTTAACCAAGATGTCGTTTGTTCAATACGTTTGCTTGTTTTAGCTTCCACACTACGTTTATAACGTAAAAAGTGGAAGGTATATAATCGTTCAGTTCGTCTGTCCGTCCGTCTGTCTGTCCGTCAGCCACTTTCATAGCCGAAACTACAAATGATACGGATAAATGTGATACTTCAAAAAATTCAGCTCATCGAAATTAGAATACATTGAAAATTTCAGAACAGAATTCAAATTCGAAGTACTTTAATTATTTAAAAAAAACTACAAAATTTAATGCTAATTTAAAAAGCATAAGAAGCCATTTTTATTAGAATTAAATCACCATTGCCATGCGCAACAATGGCTCGAGAAACTTTAATTCTTTTATACAATAAATTAAAATAAATTTATATTTGCGACATCGATCAGCTTGAAATGACGTCAAATATATTTCACTACGAGATTTTTTGTACGTTGATATGAAATATTTTCATTCTATTTAAAAGCGATGAATATTACATATTTATTCGTCGATACATAATTTAATTTTTGCAAACGATAAGTAATAATTATTGAATTTTCGAAATGAAATAAATGAAACAAGCCAAATTTAGCATGGAAATGTTTAATATAGAATTAATGCTGCGTTTGTCGTCTTTTTACCTGTTAAACACAACTGTTGTGTGGAAGCGGGTGAAAGTGACAGATTCTGTTACAAACCTACTTGTTTTGTATCAACTTGGATATATTTTTTCAATTTTGCGTATCCTCAAGTCAAATTATTCAATTACTGTATATCGTTATTGCGTTTGGTGTTGTTTATTTGTTAGTTATGTGGTCATTATGCGAGTTGTGTTAGTTTTAACCGAAATGTATTTAATACAATACTTTTTGTCTGCCTTTTGCATATTCTTTGGTGAACTGCAGGGATTGGAAAGTTACTTTAAAAAAGTAACTCTGTTACAGTTACAACTACTTTATCAAAAAAGTAACTCTGTTACAGTTACAGTTACTTAATATGAAAAGTAACGCGTTACAGTTACTTAATACGAAAGTAACGATTCACAGTTACTTTTTGAAATTTCAAGTTATAAGAAAAATTGAAATTTAGCCATCTTACCATTTTTCTAAGAAGCCACGATTAACGATACAAATACACAACAATATGCTGAAATTATAATTAATATACATTTTTTTAAAATTTAATTTCAATCCTCTGTATTACGCTAATAAGCAGCCAAAGTGGACGATGCTTATTTGCTTATCCCTCCCAAGAAAGGCCCGCACTTCGGAATGCGAAATGTTCCCTTAAATAAGCATCAGACAGCCTTCGGAAAGTAACGGAAAAGTAACGAAATTTTTGTTACTTCGTTACCGCTAAAAGTAACTAAGTTACAGTTACAGTTACTTTCTGAAAATGTAACGGCGTTACCAACGTTACCTAAAAAAGTAACTGTTACAAGTAACGGCGTTACAAGTAACGCGTTCCTCCAATCCCTGATTAACTGTTTCGATTTTTGTGCATTCTCAGTTAGAATGATTTGATTACTTTATTTTAATAGGTAACCTAACAAAATGTGAAATTAAATATTCCATTTTCTAAGATAACTATTATTTGCATAAAAAGTTATTGATCCTTATTTCTTAAAGGCACTGTTTTTTTTGGTGGAACAAGCCTTTTGCAGGCTCAGCATATTCCCAGAACTCATAAAAAATGACTTGCAGTTTATTAATTAGTAAATTATAAAAAAACATGTGCGTATATACATTGTAATACTACATCGACTAACATTCTAAGTGTACAAAATAATGAGGTATATATTTAAAAAATCTCAAATGCACTTGTTTTATGTTGCTGCATCTTTTTTTTGCGAATTCATTTAAAAAGAATTTTCTACGTAATTTAAAGTTTTTAATTAACCAACAAATATCGAAAATATGCAATTTATAAAACAGTCATGATGCTTACATTGAGCATCTATTTGGTAATTTATCAAAACTTATAAATCTTAATACTTCATAAGTAAACATTGTAACTACATAAAATAAACACGAAAAATCATCAAAATATAACATACTTTTCCCATTATAATTTGTGAATATCTGTTCAAACTTGAAAATAAATGAATCAATTACGTTGATTGAACTTCATTAAACGCTTTACCAGCTTAAACTGTTTACTTATCAAGCTACTTTAAATCTTTCTTCTCATGTTATCCTTAAGGGGGACCGGTGCCCTCCATTGAAGCCCATGTTAAAATGAACTTTTTTATGTACCTTTTTCTCAGAATCTATTTGATACTTTTAATTGAAACTTTTACCAGTTGTTAAATGGATGTTTAAATGTACTTTACTGCAGGTATTTAATTTTTTTTTTTTTAGTTTTTTAATTAATTTTTTTAAAAGTGAAACTACATATTTTTTTACCTAAAAAACATCAGTAATATTAAAAAGAAAAAAAATGTAAGATAGTTATACTCAAATCCCTCCATCGATTTTTAGAAACCAACTTCTTAAATATGTATAAAAAATTTCAGGTTAATACTTATAGTAGGTTCTGACAAAAAGGTACACACACATTGAAAAAGTAAGTTTTGAGATATAAGCGTTTAAAGTAAACAATAGCGGTTTCTTACTTATGAAACATAGGGGGATTTCTTTTATTTTAAGATATCGCTGTAAAGCTAAGATTGCATAGTTTAAGATACATTAAAAACATTGAAATGGCATTTTAAAAAAAAAATTGGGGGTCTACCCCCCCCCCCCCCCTAAATGATCAAAATACCTCTATCGACACAATATGTTATTATTCTCACGATCATAATTAGATGGATTTTTTGAATGTTTATGATACAGATAATTAAATGTATCGGAAAAGTTGTTTCTCTATAGATCTATCAATATATCAATTTCTATAGATTCTATCAAAATCTAGTTTTGGGGAAATCTTTGCAATTCAAATTGTAACTTGCAATGTAGATGATACAAGCGACATTTAACTTTTAATTATATAATAATAAACCATATTTGGTTATAGAAGAAAATACTCTTTAGCTGGTATTTTATTTTGTGATTGCTTTGTATAATTCGTGTCAGTTTATCAATAAATAAAAATGTCTTCAACACAACATTTTTGGAATAATTAAGGAACTAGGCACTTTCTTTTTTGATTTTGAAGAATATATTTATTTAGATCAAGTATTTCTGAAGACGTACCATATTTTCTTTATTTTATAAGTTAATTGCGGAAAACAAAATAAAGTCTGGCAAACTAACAATCGTGTTTGTAATGGTAACGATTAATGCCAGATATTAATCTTAGCATACAGTCCCTGGACAAATTATTAGACGCACTGTACTTTTTTAGTAATGATGAAAACATACCAAAGAATGCCAAACTATACCAAAGAAGAGTGTATTAAGTATAGCAGATAGTATTTTCTATTCAATAGCTTAAGTTTAGGAACACAAATGTTCTTATAAAGGTATTTTGTTCATCATTGATGATACATGAAATCTTGCAGTGCGTCTAATAATTTGTCCAGGGACTGTATATTCTTTTACCTTTTATATTTGCTTCATATTCTTTGTAACCTTTATAAATGACAATACACAATATTTTTTGTTTTATATTGTATTCATATTTCATTATACTGTCAGTAAAACTAGCCTTTTTACATTAAATTGTTCCTAATATTTTGCATGTAATTTTTAATCTGATCATAAATATTAGTTTTCCTCTAATTCGTAATCAGTTTGTGGTTTTGTATGGACTCTTTCATCGCGCATTCTCAACAGTCATATTCATAACGATACTTTACATATTTTGTTTATTTTGCTGTGTTTATGATCAATCTGCACGGCACCCTCCTGCCTTCGTGAAGGCCCCGGGTTCAAACTCCTGCCATCCAGTAAAGGATTTATGCTGGTAATAAAAAAAATATTATCTCCGGTGTTTTATGAAGAGGTAATTTTATTTACTCCAAACAAAGAGAAATTAAATGGGAATTGTATCAATATATAAACGGAAATGTTCCCTCTAAAACGGAGAACAAATAAACGAAAATTGTGTCAAGTTGGTGGAGGTAACGAAATTTCTTCCAACTTTTATTCTTTCGATCTGTACTCCGATTGGTCTTTTGTTCCCACGTGACATAGATTCACCACTCACCGCTCAAGAAATAATTTATTTTTTTTACCATTTCTGTTGCCTCTCAAGACTTGAAACATGTTTATTAACGGAAATACTCATACAGCAAAACTGCCACTACTATTTTCGTTTATTAAAGGAATCATTTTTGAAAATTTAAGCTTAAATATAAAAAAATAACACTTCCATTAAGGTTAACATATAATTATTTTCATTAAAAAATTCCTACTTCAGTGCAGTTAATATGGAACGATAGATATTGCGTTGACCAATAAGAGAGCGTTTTTAAAAATTTAAATTCAAACCCACCTATAAGATTCCTCTCATAAGATGATAAATGATGCATTGTCCAGTGGGTGGTAACATTTTCTATTGTGTAGCCGCGGCTTTATTAAATAAATTAAGTAATTTATTTTAGGCAATTGTGCATTGTTTGATGGATTAGGTTACATTTTATGGAGTTTTCGTTTAGCACGAGTAAATTTTTGAAGAAGATTGATTCTTTCGAGTGTGTTTGACACGTTTTCGAGAACTATTTTGATATTTAACCTGGGAACAGGCGCGGGATGTTAAAGAAATATTTCAATAATGAGTATTTTTAGGGCTCTGCCGCTGACAAATTTAGGACTTAGTAAATTGGTCGAGTGACCTTCTAATAAAATCTAAAGGTTTTCTTCCTTATTTGCATCCATATTACCTTATACTGTCAGTAAAACTAGTCTTTTTACATTAAATTGTTCCTAATATTTTGCATGTAGTTTTTAATCTGATCATAAATATTAGTTTTCCGTTAATTCGTAAACAGTTTGTGGTTTTGTAGAGACTCTTTCTTCACCGCGCATATTCAACAGTCATTTTCATAACGATTCTTTATATATTTGGTTTATTTTGCTGCGTTTTTGCTTAGTCTGTACGACACCTTTAGTCTGTACGAAGGGACCGGGTTCAAACCCCTGCCATCTTGTAAAGGATTTATGCTGGTATTCAGTCAGCTGGGCTACATCTCGCAACCTATGGGAAGTCAATACAAGTTTCTAGCAAACAGGCTATTCTGGCCTTAAATGCAGATTAATTTATATTTAAATATTCTATTCGTTACAATGAAATTAAAGTTTATTGTATTACATTAACATATAAATTCATGCATACCATTGTACTTCTTTGCAAAACAAACTTCAAATTATTCCATGAGATAAACTTTAGAACTTAAAGAAATCTTATTGCATTTTTGTATCTTATTCTGTTATCTAAAAGCACAAAAAAAAAGAGATCCTGACACAGACTACATTTTTAATTGAAATAAATAAATTAATTTTTTGAATTAAATTGATCGAGTGACCTTCTAATAAAATCTAAAGGTTTTCTTCCTTATTCAGTCAGCTGGGCTACATTTCGTAACCTATGGGAAGTCAATCCAACTTTCTAGCAAACAGGCTATTCTGGCCTTGAATGCAGGTTAATTTATATTTAAATATTCTAGTCTAGTCGTTACAATGTAAAGAAAGTTTATTGTATTAAATTAACATATAAATTCATGCATACCATTGTACGTTTTTGCAAGACAAACTCCAAATTATTCCATGAGATAAACTTTAGAACTTAAAGAAATCTTATTGCATTTTTGTATCTTATTCTGTTATCTAAAAGCACAAAAAAAGAGATCCAGACACAGACTACATTTTTAACTTCAAATCCTACTTTTAAAATAAAAACAAGACTTTTCATAAAAAAACATAAAAACAACTGTTTCCGAATAAATGCATAAAAATTTACAAAAAAATCTATTTTCAGCCAATCCTTGCAGATATCGAACTTTTTTTTAGAACTATATCAAGCTTCTGTCTGGGTTTGAGATTACGCTTAAAAAGTGGCCAGATTTCGAAACTATATACAAAAATGGCGATTGCAAATTCCGCCAATAGTTCCTCGAGACTTCAGATAAGAATAGGCTGTGCACTGACAAACCAAAATGGTAACCAACATCAATCCCCAAGTCAGGTGGGTTAAGTGCAACAACTTGACGAGTTTTCCCAAACTAGAGAAAATTTGCATTGTAAATAACTGTGTATTTGCTTTTCATTCACTTCAAAAATAATTTAAAAATAACTATTTAATAAAAGATTTAATGTTTAGAACATGTTTATTACGAACTTTCGACAAAATTTGATTGCAATGTTTTCCTAAAACGTTTTATTGTGTTTCCGCAATGGGCATCACGTTGGGAGTGGCAACAGTTCCTGAGGTATTGTTCTCCCTTTTTGACCTTCTGGAGTTTTATTTGCTCTGAAAAATACAATATTTTACTGAAACAAATATCTGTTCAAAGTTTTATTTCAGTGTGACTAAAGAATTTCTCTGTTCGCGGATCACTTTATATCGTCGTCTAACAATTTCGTTTAATTTATCCACGTAAGGCAAAATATCATCCAAATCAAAGTTTTCCAACAACTTAGACGTTTTGGTGATGGGTGAAATTTAACCGAATTAAAACCAATGAAGTTTAATAAATAACATGAATTAAAACAAGTTACACGTAAATAAATCTAAAATAGAGGACGTCAGACGAAAAGTCACACATTTGAGAGCGACACCGAAATAGCCAATGAAATCGCGGCAATGCAAGAATGTCAACTAGAGAATTGCATCATCTGAAACAACCTCATGCTTTACAACCTGAAAAGAAATCGAATTAACACCAATAAAGTTTAATACCAAATATAAAACATAAATATCAATAATAAAAATAATTAAGCGTAAAGTACTATAATCGAACACAGCAGACGAAAAAACTGCACATTGAGAGTGAAAACAAAAATTTCAACCGGAGAGTTACGTCATCTGAAACAACCCAATTGACAACAACCGGTGATTTATCTTGAACCCCTTCCCAATCAGTCTTTTCACTGTTAGATAGCCATGTGCACTATATTTAGGTCGTTGATCGTTACTTGGCAATTTGCATGGGGAACGAGAAGATACTGTAGTCTGTATGATTGATGGCGAGGTAGATTACATTTCTAGAGGTTCTTAAAGATTGATGGCTGTCTATAAGCATTTTTATTGGAAAAATTATAACTGCTCGTATATTGGATATCTAAATTTGGAGCATATGTATACTGTCAAGCCACTTTATTACGAAATCCATTATACGTTTAGAATTCGTCTTAACAGTTTCAGTCCCAACTTTTAATTTTCTTGTTGTAAAAATCTGAAATTTGTGAAATATACTCATTATTCTTTTAGAATGAAATGGTGAAAAGCAGGGAAAAAAATCTTGCAAAATTTTTATAATAATATGTAATATATAATGCATAAATTCCTAAGGTATACAGTTAGGATATCCTTGAAAATAAGAACAGCTTCAAAAAGGCATTTAAAGTTTTGAAACTGCATATTGGGTTGATGTAAGTAGGTTTAGTAGTACCAGTGTTTAATATGGTTCTATTCGTCGTAGAGAAAAAGCAATGGTACCATTGTTTTCAGAATATTTAGAACTATTTTATAAAATATTAAAAGAAAAAATTGTATTTTTTTAAAAAAAATCCGTACCTGAATCCCCTTAAAACGTATAAGGAATTGTTCTAAAATACTGATTATTTCAGTGCGAAAATGGT
Source organism: Oedothorax gibbosus (assembly GCA_019343175.1). Lineage (NCBI taxonomy): Eukaryota > Metazoa > Arthropoda > Arachnida > Araneae > Linyphiidae > Oedothorax > Oedothorax gibbosus. The sequence goes on along the minus strand of CM033275.1, from coordinate 18,940,676 downwards.
TACAATCATTGTTGTACATTTAGCAAAAACTTTTGTTGTCTTTCAATACAAAAATTGTGTTTTTCTCAGTTGTTACAAGTTCTGCTGAAACAATAAAATAATTGTATTGTGAATCAATAAGAATGCATGGTTAGCGCAAAAATTGTGTTGAAGACGCAGCACACATGTATTTTTCAGTAATGTAGTTCATCATCTGCTTTGTTATATGTTTCAGATAAATAACTATAATAAAGCTTAAATAAATATCGATTTACTTTACTATAAATTAATAATATATTTTTTTATAATACATATTTTAGAAAACAATTTAGTTTAGATTTTCTTTTGTCAATCACGCACGGATATAATAACTGTACGTTTTGATAATCGTTTCCTCTCGAGATCTTAAGTTTTCTCCCAACAATATAAATTTGTGTCATCAACACATCTTTTGACATTTGCAGTTTGGACTATGAAAGTGGGTGACAAACAGAGTCTTTATAAAGCTTCCACTTTTTACGAAATAAACGTAGTGCGGAAGCATAAACTTTTTTCCGTACGGGGCTGCATTATCATCGTCTGCTAAGCCTTTGCAGACTCAGCATATTCCCCCGAACTGCGAGCCTTTTTTTTGGTGGCACAATCTAGGCGACTCTCGTTACCAATTTTGACGCTTAGATTACAATGAATCTGAGCTCTCAGTGGATGTTAAAGTGTCTAAGATTTAATTTTGCGTGAGAACCCAAGCCAAATGGGTACTCAAGAGATCTCTTTCATACCGCATAATCATATGACATGCGTGCCCTCGATTTTTCCCTCCAGAAAATCTGACGACTCAGCCGGGACTCGAACCCGCAAACTTGGGCTTATGAGGCGGACACGTAATATCTCTCGGCCACTGAGCCGCTTGGAAGCTAAAACTGCATGTTTACTTCGCGCCAAAAAGTTAATGTTTTAGCCACTGGAGGTTTCTAAATATAAATTGAATCAGTAGAAAACTAATGTAACGATCTCAGCTCTTAGTATAATAAGTTTCAAATATATGTTATTACAAATTCTGGCGTTTTGCATGGAAAACGAAAAGACACTAACGTCTGTTTGATTGATAGCTCTAGGCAGATCAAGTTGAAGAAGTTTTCCATTTTCTTAAAAGATTGATGATTGCTGATATAAGATGGCTGTACTTTTAAATTTTTATGAGAAAACTGTATCGAATTTGATAATGGATTTTGTAGTCTAAAATGAAAGAAATATTGAAATTTGAATTTAACCCCGCATATAGCACTGTACGTGGAAAAGTGGCTTATCGGACAAATATGACTTTTTGTAACATAAATGCTAAAATATTCAAAATTCAAATATCTAGCGATTAGAACAAATAATAAATAGATTGATAGAATAGCAGGGGTACAGTTAGCGAATAGTTATTTATTCTACAAAAAAAATGCAATTATGAAAAAAATAAACCTCAAATGAGTCTTTTGAAAAACTATCTTTTTGCCGACAGGTCACCTTTCCGCGCACGGTGTGATATTAAGTGTAGAAGTAATTTTTTTTTATGAAATGAGGGATGCATAAGATGTGGCTTTATGTATCTAATGCAAACTTACAGAAACTAATCTATGGTTAACGTAAGGACTGGGGAAAACTAAGGAAAACTGGGGCTAGTTTCTAAGTTTTTCTTTTTGGTTATATATGTAATAGAATAACATCTATTACGCATAAGAGTATAATTTTTTATTTAGTTAATCGAGAAATGAAGGAATATTGGACGTCCAAAGAGTGGTTTATTTTAAAGAAAGCATATTTTAGAGTTTGTAAAGGCCAGGGGCCGGAGCCGTAGCTCGGCACGCCAAAAAGCACACAACTTTACATCTCGAGGTCTAATTGAAAAGTGCGTCACAGCTACAGATTATTATTGTTTGTTTTTCGATTGACCAATCAGTGTTGATCATGAATTATGAGAGAGGTCTAAGGCCACACTAAAATATTTGATGACTAAACAGTTTCTGTGGGAACGGTTACATGGTGCTACTGGATGATGCTACTGGTGCTACTGGATGTCTATTTTTATTAAATTATATTAATCGTTATTTTTTTATTAAATTGACACTTAACCCATTAACGACCCATTCGGGAATACCATTAACAACTTTTTTAGCAAAAAAAAAGTGAACTTCAGAGTTTTTTAATTTTCTTTTTTGTGTATTTTAATTTAATCTTATATAAAAAATTTGGTACTCTTTTCTTCATATGTCTTATATTTTGTTTACTTGTATAAACGTCAGGAGCAGCTAATTTTTAAGTGGAAAAAATTCTTGCCAAAAATCGTTAATGAGATAATTTGGCATTAGTCGTATTAGTGTAAAAAGAAATGCATTGAGAGTTTTTTACCTTTTACCAATCGTTACTTGGCGATTTGCATACGGTTCTCAAAGCTACTTCTCACGTGATTGATAGCTGGGCAGATTAGGTTTCAAGGTGTTCGGTGTCGGATTCGAAGATTGATGGAGAATTTATATTCGACGATATCCAGCTTTTTTTGGTTAAAGGATATGTTTTTTTATGTTGTTGATTTTTTATGTATATCCATTTTTTCCAGTAAAGTATCAACACTACAATTTTTATTTCTAATTCATAATACTAACACATGTGATCGCCGATTCAATGTGTTAGTATATACGAGTTCAAAGTGTTAGTATGATAGATGTAGATAACTTACAGGCCTCTATAATCCCACTTTTTGAAACTGTTTCGAATATTTTGTGTAAAATTATTTATTGAAAACAAAACAAAAAAAAAATACTAAGACCAATTTCAAAGCTTGGGATTGCCGGTTCTGTAAGTTAGCTACATTTATCACATAAAAAACCCCGTTTGTAAAAATATATAATACAGCATGAGAAATGTGGCTTAGAAAATATTTTTTCTCTCCATTGGATTAACACTTTGGTACTTTGGTTTGGAGAATCGTGGTCTAGCGGACACACTCGTCCTTAACTTAGAAATTGTTATACGGATGTAAAAAAAATACTGCATTGATAATTTTTACCAATCGTTACTTGGGGATTCGCATAGAGTCGCCAAACTACAGCCAACTACAGACAAGGTAGATTAGATTGCAAGATGTTCAGTGTCTTTTTTGAAGATGGATGGAGGGTTTATTCGACGGACATCTAACTTCTTCTTTTTTTATATAGATACAAGTTTGTTAGGTTAGTGATTTTATTTACGCATATCTGAATTTTCATGAAAGCATAAGCTCTGAAAGGCAGTGAAATTTTTTACCAATCGTTACTCGGGGATTTGCATAGAGACGACGAAACACATATGATTGCCGATTGAATAAATCAATGAATATAACCAACGCAACCCTTTAAAGTAGGCCTATGTATTCAAATAATATTGTCGTTGAAATATTCCTATTTTTTACTACGTCACATGCTTATGTTAACTCTCCTAGTGACAATTGTATTTTGTTCTGTATGATTTTTTTTTATTAAATTTATATTTAACCCATTAACGACCCATTCGAGAATACCATTAACATCTTTTTTACAAAAAAAAAAGTGAAGTGGCAAAGTTTCTTTCCAAACGCCGTCAATGAGATAAATTTGGCATTAGTCGTATGAGTGTTAAATGACTGAAGTGAAATTTTTTACCAATCGTTACTTGGGGATTTGCATAGATTCGCCAACAACTGCAGCCAACGTGATTGATGGCTAGACAGATTAGATTTCAAGATGTTCAGTGTCGGATCCGATGATGGATGGAGGGTTTATTCGACGATATCTGACTTTTTTTTCTCTGTATTTTTCGTCAGAGGATTGATTTTTTAAAAAAGGATTTGGATTCTTTTGAGGTGATTTTAGATAAAGGAGTCAGAGTTTGGTGCAGAGACTTTAACTTTGATGTCAGAAAGGAAGAATTAGTCAATACATTTGGTTGCTTAGGGTCTTTAGAGTCACCATCTCCAGTTGCTGTTTGATTATTGAATGTCATCCGAACATAATTATCCGATTTTTACAAATTTATCTGATTGGGGCTCAGTCCCTATTTACTTGATAGCCCAGTAGGTAAGACACTTGCCTTGCATGAGGCCCAGTGGCTTAGTGGTAGTGCTTCTCATTGTCATGCCACAGGTGCGGGGATCGAATCCCGGGATTGGGCGAGGTTGACCCATCCTTTCATCCCTTGAGTGGGTCGATAAAATGGGTACCAAGCGTGCTTGGGAACTAAATACTGGAGGTTCCGCGTGAGGCTGATCACCTTACCGGGACATATGCCTAGCTCCCCAGAGCCATAGGTCACGAAAGCTGAAATGGGCACTGCAGGCCTTGACCCAGTAATGGGCTGTTGCGCCGAGGAGTTTAGTTTTTTTTTCAAGGTAGAGTTTACTTTAGAAAAAATGAAGTAGATGCTGCTGGGTAAAAAATAACACCAAAACCGGTTTGCCACTTGAAGCCTCTATCATTTACTTTAATGCACCCAAACAAGCCTTTTGGCAAATAATTTGGCGCCAAGTTGCATTCTATGAAATTATATAGTTTAAAATATTGATTTTTTTCTTTTTTAAATGGACATTTTAGAACCTTGTATTATATCAGATCTTGCACTACAGCCTACAACTGCGCATAGTCATCATTCGAGTTATAATAGCACGTTCTGCACTTATCCATTTCGGGGGCGCAATGATAACGTCGCCAAATATGTACAACCATCGCCAAACATTTCCAATAATAACTTTTAACTGTCGTCTTTCAACTGTGTATACTGTATTTTTTCGCTAGAAATTTTCTTTTGTCGCCAAAGATTCCGTTTGGCCATATTTACTCCAGCGAAATTTGAAAGTACCATCAATTAATAAAGTTTAAAATTATATGTTTTGCTCCATTCACTCATAGGATGCGCCCACAGATTTGTTGGGATTTATAGAATCGACCTGGCGATTTTCAAACGGCTTCACTTTTTCTTCGCGCCAAGCATCTGCATTTTATTTAAACTCCATGAAGAAATCTTAAAAACAAATCATGCTTTTTTAAAAAATTAAAACCATTCTGAGCATGATTGATAATTAATGGTGTGCCAAGCATCAATAACATGTGAGGGTACTAATTATCTTGTTTAATTACGCGTAATTAACTTGAAAATCTTTGGTTCGTTACTTGTTTGAATTAAAGTTTTGTGTTAAATTGTAAATTACCATTTTTGACATTAATAAGGACACACCACATTTTTTTTAGAATTTAGAACCTTTGTATTACACTTTTAATTTTCTGTTTTATTCCTAATTAAATATGCTTGAAAATCTTTGTAAGAATATTTTCGAATATTTTGCATCTTTATGTAAATTAGTGATTTTTAAAAAAATTCTGTGATATCTTTTAAAAGTGTAATAATTTCCTTACATTGTTTATTTTCAAACACCTTTTTTATTATCTTTTTATGATTCTTTAAAATGTATAAAAATGTTGTTATAATTAGTAGCATTATCGTAATTAACGTTTTATATTTTTAATAAATACTTTGTAGCAATTATTGCAAGGGTTGATACTTGATTTTCTTTTATTTTTGTGTGTATGGAGTAAAATTTGAGACTTTACGATTGAAGAGCTTAGTGAAGAACGTGCAAAGTGACAAAATCTTGAAAAGCAGAAAATGTGCTTAAAAGTTTTTAATTCGCACTTATATCAATTTAAAAAGGTACTTTTAAACGGCAAAAAATATGCTGACTCGAGCTTTATGAAAATTGGGAAACTTGTTATCGTTAAAGATTGCAATAACCTGCTCATTGACACACAAAAATCTCAATTTTTCAGAAATGTCACTTAGCACGTTCTTCCACTCAGCTCTTCGATTATAAACAAGTAGGTTTGTAACAGAATCTGTCACTTAACCCGCTTCCACGCAACATTTGTGTTTAACAGGTAAAAAGGCGACAAACACAGCATTAATTCTATATTAAACATTATAAACACATTTTTCTATTGAAACATTTTGTATGTGCAAAATAATTTAGTATTCAAAGAATTGTAAATTTGTTTATTCGAAAACATTCAATCCACATATCGAGTCTGAATTTGACATCAAAGATTTGCTAAATACTAATTTATTTTGTTAACTCGAGCATTTGTAAGCAAGTAAATCTATAAAATTTATGTAATGAGTTACATACGTTTTTTAAATAATAAACTTCGAAATACTTTTCTGAAATTTTCAAGTATTCTAATATCAATGCGTGATTTTTTTGACGTATCACACTTGTCGTAGCATTTGTAGTTGGCTATAAGTGGTGACGGACAGCGCAACTGACGATTATAATACCTTCCACTTTTTACGTTATAAACGTAGTGTGGAAGCTAAAGATGGATGAAACAGCTGTGAAATACTTTATACTAATAAAAAATATTATATAATACTATTATATAAGACTATTATTATATATTAAAAAATAAATCTTAACTAAATGACTAAAATAATCCATAATATATAAATAAATGAATATTTTATATAAATCGAAATTTTTTCTTCTCGATTCTATTATATGTGTTTGCAAACATCTTGGAGACTTTGTTATGAAATGCTTACAAATATGCTTTTGAAAACTTATTTCGATTCACTTTGTTTTATGAGACAAACATTTTGCAAACAGAAGTTTACCTCATACCACAATTTCATAATAAAATATCGTTGAAAATAATTTGACTAAATTCTGTAGCCGTTAAAGCGTTTAAGCCTATTGTGGCTCATTTCAGTTTTTGATAGTGGAGTATAATGCTATATTGCAGCATACTGAGCTTAACTAAGCCTACATTGCAGCTAGTCTTAGTGAAGTCCCAATGGTTTAGTTCGCAAGCTACCTTGGTTCTTTTTTTCATTGACCCCCTGAAGAGATGAAAGGCTCGAAAATAATAACCGTTATTATAAAGAGAGAAAAAAAGTGACGAAAATAATTATTAAGGTAAAAGGGAACAAAACGACCACTCAAAATATCGAATTTTCATTTCAACTTTAGTTACTGAATCGTGCCGTTACGAAAAAACTTCTATGATGCCCATTTGAATATGGGGCTGGAGTTTGCAAATTTGGTAGTTAATTTCAATATAACTTTGTTGCCAGCTTTTAAATGTCATTATTCCAAAACACAAATTTTCAACTTTAAGGTACACTTTTCTCTTTTTCTATTTTACTAGAAGGGTTGAAATTTTCTGTGATGTCGTATACATGTTATTTAACACAGTGAACCAAATATATTCCAAAAATATATTAAGTGAGTAAAAATAAGACGATTTTTCTAATTTAAGAAATGCGCAAAATTTCTATTTATGTTAATAACTTAAAATATGAATGTTTTATCGTCAAACTTGAGGTTCATTGCATTGAATAGACACTTTTTTTATTAAAAAAAATATTTTTAGATGCACGTAATAGTTGTGCTGGAAAGTGTGCCTAAAAGCTAAAAATCGATGTTTTAAATTAATGACGTATGAAGCTGGAAACAAAGTTGTATTGAAATTAGCTACCAAATTTGGGAACTCCAACACCATGTTCAGGTGCGTATTATATAAAAAAAAATCGTAAATATTCATTTCAGTGATTGAAAGTTGAAATGAAAATTTGATATTTTGAAGCTTCGATATGTTCCCTGTCACCTTAAGCTACATTTATTCTGGTAAGCATTTCAAATCATCTAAACTTGGGTTATGTTCTGTAGCTTTTGAAACCTTGTATTATACGAAAAAAGATTTTCACCATATATTAGAGAAAAAAATTTCGCTAAGCAGACATCCACAAAAAGATACTTAGATATAAAATAAATTCAGTAACAATATGCGTCACACTAGTACTATACTTTTAGTAGTTGAAACATTACTTGAATTTTTAAAACAAGTATTTTAATAACTCAAACTTATTTAAAAAATGTAGTTTTACTTGATTACCATACACTATTTTACTTCAAAATAACAAATAAAGATATTTGTTTGAAAAAATGAGTGTGTTCTTATTCAAAATAATTTGCATCATGCGTCTCATTCGTAAAATACTTTTAGTAAAAGAATCATTACCGGAATTTTTAAAACAAGTATTTAAAAAACTCAAGAAGATTGAAAAAAATTAGTTATACTTTATTACCATACACTTTTACTTCAAATCGCAAACCCAGATATTTGTTAAAAATAAGTGTGTGTCATAGATATCATAATTAAAGTATTAGATTGGCTGATCACGTGACCTCCAATGCTAACGACGGGACGGGCATGGAGGCATTTTAAGATGGCAAAATTGCCAGAGTTGCTGCCACTTTAAGGAGAAAAATACTACGAAAAAATACCATTTAATTCTAAAATTACAAAAAAATACTAGAAAAGGATTTAAAATCAATCAAAAGATTCCAAAATGCAGCTAGTATTTTTACGATATTTTTTTTTGTAATTTTAGAATTAAATGGTATTTTTCGTAGTATTTTTTCCTTAAAGTGGCAGCAACACTGGCAACTTTGCCCTCTTAAAATGCCTCCATGCGCGTCCCGTCGTTAGCATTGGAGGTCACGTGATCAACCGATCTAATACTTTAATTATGATATCTATGGTGTGTGTGTTCTATTTTTAAAGATAGTTTGCATCATGCGTTTACTCTTAAAATACTTTTAGTAAATGAAACATTACTGGAACTTTTGAAACAAGTATTTAAAAAAAGCTCAACATCCACGAAAAAAATAGTTTAACTTGATTACCATACATTTTTTCTTCAAAAACACAAAACCAGATATTTGTTTTTAATAATTGTGTGTGTTCTTTTTCAAAGTACTCTAAAAAAATCAGAAAAAAAGATTATTTTCAAATTCCGGGATGTACATTAATAAATAATCAAAAATACGCCTCCAAACAAACTTTATCCCTTTTGTAACCTTTATGATCTTATTTTACAGATAAAACGACAAGCATTTTATAACCCCTCCAAAAAAAACCCACATTCACATTTTATGCAATTTTCTTTTCGCCAGACACCTTTTTATCTTCCAAAAAAGAAATTGTCAGCAATTTTTTTTCTATCGCTACCATAAAATTTTAAATAAAACTTTTCGCTGATAAAATATCCTCGGTGTATTTCTTGCATCGTATTAAGCTAAGCCACTGACAGGTAATAAACTGCTGGTTTTCGCTATACAAGTATATTTACACTTAACATTAGCAAGTTGAGAGAATAGAGGAAAAGCAATTTAAACTGTCTTAACTCTTAAATTTATATCGGCTCTTTTTTATGGGATTTGTACGGAAGTGAAGTTGCAGTTAAGAATCGTGTATCGTTCATCGACTTGAATAACGTAGATTGAGGATCTAAGAGTAAACAAACGGCGGATATTTGGCGATTTATCGCTTAATTTGGCTTCAACTCTAATATGGTATAAACTAAACTAAAGACTCCTCGGTGCAACAGCCCATTACTGGGCCAAGGCCTGCCGTGCCCATTTCAGCTTTCGTGACCTAGGGCTCTGGGGTGATAGGCATATGTCCCGGTAAGGTGGTCAGCCTCACGCGGAACCCCCAGTATTTAGTTCCCAAGCATGCTTGGTACCCATTTTAACGCCCCACTCAAGGGATGAAAGGATGGTTCAACATCGCCCAATCCGGGATTCGATCCCCGGACCTGTGGGGTGGCAATGCGAAGCAATACCACTAAGCCACTGGGTCTAATATGGTATAGTTCTGTTTAAATAACGTCGCACTAGAGCTATGGGAGAACTATTGGCGACGGGGGTCGCAATTTAGAGCCACAGTCAAGTGACGAGACAGCACTTAAGTAGGCACCCAGCGCAACCATTGAAGGTGACAATTTAGGCAGCGTCTGGACTTCGGAGCATATTTGAAATGCACTCCCTCTACATGGGGGGCTATTCGTTCGACATATTTTGGCTGCACGGGCAGCTTATAGATCGGCAGTTATTTTGGCGATGCCCGGTCCCGTACTCGGGACCTTCCGCATGCAAAATGAATGCTTTAACCAACCGGGATACCTAGCCACCATTTTCGGGTACCAAAAGAATATGTTAAGCAGTGGAACTAAAATTTCCCAAGTCAGTAAGGTACTTGCTTAGCATATAAACGGTCCCAGGTTTGAGTCCAAAATAACTGCCAGACTATTAAACGGTCTGTGCAGCCAAAGAGTCCGACAAATATTGACCCGTGTAGATGGAGCGCACGTTAAATATGCTTCATAGTCCCGACGCCGCGAACGATATGTTCATCAGAAATTCCGTTGGGTAGGGTAGGGTTGATACATATATATTCCGGCTTGTGTGCTTGATCAGAGACCCGCTTATAAACCTTCGTCAAGTAAGACAGACACAGAAAGAATTTTTACTGTCACAGAGAGAGAAATTACACCCAGGGCAAAGGCGGGAATCGAACCCGCACCCGGTACAGTGCGCAGACTGTTAGCGAAGGCAGCTATCTTAACCACTCGGCCACCCGGGCCCCAAATTCCGTTTGATGCCTACTCAGGTGTCGGCTTGTCACTGGACAATGGCTCTAAATTACAACGACTGTAGAGGAAAGCCCTCTAGATCTCGATCTAGTGCGCAGTAGTAGTAGTGTTTCCTCTAGATCTAGTGCGACGATGATTAAGCTCAGCCAATTTTCTGAACTCTGACTTTGTGAAACCCGATTATCAGGGCACCGATTATCCGAATCACCGATTAACCGTATCTCCCCAACCCTTTTTCTTGAGATCGGAAGGTCCCGCGATCGAGTCCCGGTACTACTGAAGACCCACCGAGTATATGCGGAGTACGTGCACGTTAAATATGTTGGGTCCGAAAGTTCTGTGGGCAGTCATTGCGCAGTTTACCACGGGTACAGATTCCTGGAGACTATTTCCCTCCCCTTCAGGGACATGTCTAAATTGTGGAGGTTGCGATAGATGGCAGCATCTGTCTTGTATGTGTGTGTATGTCGTGTCCGTCCTTCTTGACGATGGTTTATAAGCGGGTCTTTGTGACCAAGCACACAAGCCTGAAAATATATGTCTACCAACCAACCAACCAACCAACCTTGAACACAATTATGAATACTTTTGTATATGTCCTAATACTTATCAGCTATTTCCTGTGTCTCTCATGGAAAAACTCGCCAATCTTTGCGGTAAAGTCACATGACAGGCCAATGTTTTCCCAATATTTGGTTTTCCAAAACTTATAGCCAAAACATAACCAAAAGTCTATTTTTATTTGAATTCTATGGCCTCCCCGGAATTTGAATATTTTAGAAAACGGCTATTTTAAAGAAAAAAAGTTTTTTGCCGTCTACGAATCAAATTTATTGTGTGTAATTTGCCGTTTTTCGAAATTGGGTATTTCTACGCTGTTGTTTAGATACAAATAGATTTACGTAGGTTTGATTATGTTTCGTAAATCATAGTAGGTTTTGTGAAAGATAGTACGTTTATGGTCGATATATATTTTTTTTCGTTATCTTTTTATGGGGTGAATATATTTGAAAATGAAAAACTGAAATTGTGTTTTAAATATTTCTTTTATGAGGTGATAAAAATAGTTTTCCTGTTACTTAGTTTGACAATTTAAAATTTAGTGTTTTTTAAAGTAATCCATGTGACTATCTATTATGATTAATTTGTTTATTTATGATGGTTTCTTCAGTCTATTCTTTACTTCTTTTATATCTGTAATTATTCTTTTTATAATATAAGTTTTTATGACTTTAATGATATTTAAAGGAATTCAAAGTAATATGAAACTGGTATAACATTATTTGGAATTTATATTAGTCAAGGAATTTAATATGTGGAGCTATTTTAAAAGGACGTAATAAAAAAATTCTAGTTTTTATAACAATGCTATGAACTAGGAAAAATATTTTTCTTATAATTCAAGAATAAATTTTAATGCAAATATTTTAATCAAAAAGTTTTTTTTTTTAAGACCTAACACAATTTGGAAATAAGATATTCGTGTGTTCAAATATATCTCATATAACTTCTTTTTATAATATGTTTTAATTATTTTTACAAAAGTATTTGCGGAATATTAGAATATGAGTGCAGAATTATGAACTTCTTCGTTATAAACTTCGTTTTACGGCGTAAGTCTTTTTAAAGGTTTTAGTTGGATAAATGCTATGTGGATTAACTACAAAAGTTACATTTCAATTATAAGACACAAATATTTATTATTAATTATTATATTCGCATTAATTATTTTGATATCACATAATTGTTTTATTTCTATCTCGAAATTATATGTATGACTTATTATAACTTAACCCCTCAAAAACTTATATTTTTAACCTCAATACTTTAACATCCCAACCACACCCTGTCGGCGACAAACAGTCGCTTAGATCAATCGTTCCCACAGAAACTGTTTAGCCGTCACATTTTAAAGTTGACCTTTTTAAACTTTCTCATAACTCTGATTGGTCAGTGGAAGAGCTCTCGAGATTCTTCGCCATTTTTGTGGGCATTCCGTCACACTCTCTCGTCGACTAGAGGCGACAAATAAATCTTCTTCTGATGTCTAGCTCTTAAATAAAAGATACTTTACGACATCCAAGTTTCCCTGTTGTCGACTTATTTTACATATATCTGTTTAATAAGGTATACGATTGAAAGAATGTACAGTATTAGTTTTCCATTACAATTTTCTTTCGATATAATGTTTTTATAATTTTTCATAAAAGTAAAAGTATTGGATTTCAATATTTCAGAGAATGCTTTTCGTATTATAAATGTGCCGTAAGTTATTAACTATAAATATAAGTTATATATCCACTTTCAATTGCTTAATCCAAATGTGTAATTCAATTTTGAATATTGGCCTAGACTCCCAAACTCTAATGGGTCTCTAAGTAAGCTACAGTTTAATGGCATATTTGGTAAATAAGAACCCATTTGAACACATTATACTTAGTGATATACGACGGAGATCTTAAAGGAAGAAACCAAGTGTTTTTAGTTACCAACTTCTTATTACAAACAATGATAATGTTTCTACAATTAAAAAGTATATATTTCCAAATTTGTTTTTGTAATTTATGTGTGAAATCTTTTTAAGTATCATGTAGTTCATAATATTTTAGGTTTATTAAAAAAGTTTTTTATGTGAGTTTTCATCAGAACAATTCTTAAAACTAGATTTTTTTTAAACAATAGCAAAAGCTATGTCTTCACCAAGTTTCTGCAATAACCGTATGGTGATAGGTGCTTTCGATTATTTAACTTGTTCATTAAAAAAAATATTTTGACCGTTTTTGTTATTTCAAAAAGGTTGCATGAGGTCTTTGAAACTGACGATTTCTCTTAAAAAATGTATTCAAAAAAGTTTTCTTTTATTGTTTTTTGCTTTCAATATAAAATAATAAATAATGAAATAATATAAAATAATGAAAGTTCTGAGATGGGATAAAAAAAACCCGATATAGCGAGTTCTTGAAACTTTAAATGTGTGCTTTGATGTATTGATCAGGAATTGAAAGTCGTGTAGCGTTGGGCACCTCTAGTTTTAGCTTCCACGCTACGTTTATAACGTAAAAAGTGGAAGGTATTATAATCGTTCAGTCCGTCTGTCTGTCCGTCCGTCTGTCACCCACTTTCATAGCCTAAACTACAAATGCTACAGGCAAGTGTGATACGTCAAAAAATTCAGCGCATCGAAATTAGAATACAGTGAAACTCTCAGAAAAAAATTCGAATTCGAAGTACTTCAATTATTTAAAAAAATTCAAAATTTAATGCTCATTTAAAAAGCATAGGAAGCAAATTTTTATTAGAATTAACTCACCATTGTCATTCGCAACAATCGTTCGAGAAACTGAAATTCTTTTAGACAATACATTAAAATAAATATATTTTTGCGACATTGATCAGTTTGAAATGACGTCCAATATATTTCACTACGAGATTCTTTGTATGCTGATATGAAATATTTTCATTCTATTTAAAAGTGAGGAATATGACATATTTATTCTTTGAAATATGAATTAATTTTTGCAAATGATAAGTAATAATTATTGAATTTTCGAAATAAAATAAATAAAACTAGCCAAATTTTGCACGTAAATGTTTAATATAGAATTAATGCTGTGTTTATGGCGCCTTTTTACCTGTTAAACACAACTGTTGTGTGGAAGCGGGGTAAGTGACAGATTCTGTTACAAACCTACTTGTTTATTAACAAATATTTGCTATTTAATGTAACGTATTATGTATGTTAAACAAAACATGATGTTGGAAGTGGTTGATAAAATGAAAGAAGCTTAACATTACACATACCAATAACGTAAACTCAGATCAACAGCTCCTTTTTAATCAATCTAATATATGCAAACCTAATGTCTAAGTTAGGTATCGATAATTTTCTGATCTGTATATATCATTTAAGTCAGTAAATGTTAGAACTTATGGCCATATTGAGATTTTCATTAACGTATTATAAATGGCAGTAGCACTCAATTGCGAGGAAGTAAATTATACATGTTAAAATAGGGCCGTAGTGACCCCACTAGTGAGTTTCACGCGTCGCGGTCTCGGGATCGGAAGGTCCTGCGATCGAGTCCCGGTACCACTGAAGACCTACCGAGTATATGCGGAGTACGTGCTCGTTAAATCTGTTGGGTCCGAAAGTCCTCTAAGTTCCCATACCAAATCAATACCTCTGGGGGTGACAAGCCAATTCTGGGGATCCTCTAGTTGGCCTCTGTCTCTAAAAATTAGATGGATCCACTTATGTGTGTGTGTTGTCTGTTGTGTCTGTCTTACTTGACGAAGGTTTATAAGCGGGTCGCTGACCAAGCACACAAACCTGAATATATATGTCTACCAACCAACCAACCAACCATGTTGCTTTCTGCTATAGTTACTACCTTTCGATTTTGTGCTATAGTCTTTGGTAGAAAATTGGTCTCGCCTTTGCCTTTTTGGGAAAATATTTCATATAAATGTGAAATATTATTAGATATATTGAATGATTTTTAACTGTCCAAACAGTCTGAAAATGCGCAAAACTGTAAGGTTGTTTTCACTGCATAAACTTTATTATTAAATTTATTTCAAACAACATATTTGTTTTAGAAAACTTTAATTGGTTTTATTTTTGAAGATATGATCATAAAATCATTTCTAAATGAAAAAAGTTAGTTTGCAACATAATCTGTCACTTAAACCGCTTCCACAAATTATTTGTGCTCACTAGGGAACACATTATTTATATACCTTAGAAATTCGCCAAAAAGGGCCTTTAACAAGTTCAAATTTAAACTATTGAACGTCAAACTAGAAGAAGTAGAGTTAAGATGTATTTTTTTTTGCTGCAAAAATGGAAGTGAAACTATTATCATATCATTTAACTTTACATAATTTTAAACATTAAAAAAAGGACACGATTTTCATGCGAAAAATGAACATTCTCAGTCGTTTTCCTAATTAACAACTTATAGTCGCCATACTTTCCCATTTTCATTAAGTTTCTTTTTCGAAAAAAATTCAATTAATAATATTTATCGTTTGTTAAATTAATTTGCAGTTCGAAGAATAACTAATTAGTAAACTTGATGCTTTAAAAATAAAAGCGAAACTTTTCATATTTTTTATGCACTCTCTATATGCATCTTTTTTCATATATAAATAATGAACCATCAAAAGAATTCTAATGTGATGTGACATAAATCCAAATTGAATAATATAACATAAATAAATATTTTTTCAAGAGTTTTATTTTTATTTTAAAGTTTCTCGTACGTTTGACGAAATGGCAACAGTGAAAATATTGAATAAAAATGGAATTTACATGTTATTTCAATGTAGATTAAATTTTTAGTTATTTAAATTTTAAATAAACTTCTAATTAAATTTTTTTAATGAAATTTGGAATGTAGCCAAGCCTGATTTCTTGCTTCAAAATTATGTATCGCACTTGTTTGTGTGCCTTGCGGTTCGTTTTGTGAAAGAGGGTGACGGACAGACAGACGGACTGAACGATTATAAAACCTTCCACTTTTTACGTTATAAACGTAGTGTGGAAGCTAAAAAGTACATTATGAAAAAAAATATTTCTCAATTTTTTTAATTAATGTTATTAACTGGTGCATACACAAAATAAGGGAATCCGGGTCTAACGCTCAGGAAGTTAAGTCTGGTACATTTGGCTTCTGAATGAATGGTGTTCACATTTGTGTTATTCCCTTTAATTTGCAAATAGTTACAGTTAATTGTCTTTTTTGGATGATATTTTAAAATGTTCACTAAAAATTCCTTCTTATCGACACTTTATTTTCAAACACGGCCCTGTATACATTCAAAGAGAATATAACAGTAATTGGGACCATTATGATTAAAAACAAGTAGGTGTGTAACAGAATCTGTCACTTAACCCGTTTCCACACAACAGTTGTGTTTAACAGGTAAAAAGGCGACAGACACAGCATTGATATTCTATATTAAACATTTACATGCTAAATTTGGCTAGTTTCATTTATTTTATTTCGAAAATTCACTAATTATTACTTATCGTTTGCAAAAATTAATTTACATTTCAAAGAATATATATGTAATATTCCTCGCTTTTAGATAGAATTAAAACATTTCATATCAACGTACAAAGAATCTCTTAGTGATATATATTTGACGTCATTTCAAACGGATTGATGTCACAAAAATAAATTTCTTTTAATTTATTGTCTAAAACAATTAAAGTTTCTCGAGCGATTGTTACGAATGGCAATGGTGATTTAATTCTATTAAGAATGGCTTCCTACGATTTTTAAATGAGCATTAAATTTTGCATTTTTTTTAATAATTGAAGTACTTCGAATTCGAATTCTTTTCTGAAATTTTCAATGTATTCTAATTTCGATGCGCTGAGTTTTTTGACGTATCACACTTGTCCGTAGCATTTGTAGTTTGGGCTATGAAAGTGGGTGACGGACAGACAGACGGACTGAACGATTATAATACCTTCCACTTTTTACGTTATAAACGTAGTGTGGAAGCTAAAATATATTAGACGCTAGTTGAAAGTCACAAAAGAAACCGAAGCCAAAGCATATTATTTTCTTTTACACATTTAACCCATATTTTTATAATAATCTTCACATACAATCACGTTAACGAATGCTTTTCACTTTATTCTAAGTATGAACCTTGTCACATACAATAAACATACACTAAAACATTAAAAGTCAGTTAAAAAAAAAAGCTACGTTAGATACAATTTATGCTACACGTAGTATAACATTTTATCGTTTTCTGATTGACACATTCGCATCTAAGTGCAGCATTCTAAACATTTTCACGACTAAATAAATCCTTCATCTAAGTTTCCGCTGAAGAAATCACAAGCTTTTGATCCAAACAGTTTCGAACATATCTTTATACTCTGGACCACTTTCCATTTCTCACTTTCAAACGCTTTTATGTCCGCCGAAATCCTCTCAAAATGTCTACTCTTTTACGGAAAAAGCCGAATCAGAGAATGCTAAGCGAAGCACAAATAGATTTAGAGAGAGAAAAACGATGAAATGCTGTTCGCTTATCGCTTATTACTCTGTGAAAAGAGTCAAGGCGTTGTTTTGCAAGAATTGATGCTGTTTGTTAGAGTTACCTTGTCATGACTATAACATATTTGACGAAAGTTTGAGCTTTCATTTATTGTTTTTACAATCAGTTTAAATTGTGGGGAATTTTAATATAAAAAATTGTGTTTTCACCAAGTTGTTAGAAGTTGTGCTGAGACAATAATGCAAAGATTGTGTTGATACATGTGCAAAAATTGTGTTGCTACTACTACTTACGTATATATTCCATGCATGTTTTAGATTGCAACGAAATCCAACAAAATTCTAGCTATCACCACTACTTAAAGGATGAATATACCAATTGTGTGTTGAAACCATAACTTTGATGTTAGGATTTAGATGCAATCTTGCACCAAAATTTTTAACTTCTTATTTAAAAAAAGTGTACTCTACTGTGGTGTCTAAGACTGTAACCTGTCTAACTGTAACTGTCAGCAGTCAACTATGAACTGTTTAACTGGAACTGTACCGGTGGGCATTCTGTTCTGTGTGTAAAAGATGTGTGCTGTTGTAACTAATAAGTTATGGAATATAATAAACTAATGTGCTCTTAAACGATATAACCTAATTTCCCTATACCCGCATTACACCCAGCCAATGGACATGGCAACTTAGCGACGAGGATGGAGCACGAGCTACCTTTTCTCTCTGGCTATCATTAAATGCTTTCATAAATATTTGATTTTAAAACTTATTTATGACCTGGCTTCATGTTCTATAACTTAGGAAATTAAAATAATCCCTTTATGCTTAGGAAAGGTAAAGGCTAAGTTTGAACGCACATAAAAGTTTCTTAATTTCACTTAAAAATCAAGTTTAAATTACTCCCTTAAAACCCTCTGAGGGATACAAACATCTATTACCGTCACATATAAGTTAAGTTTTCCCAGCAGCATATATGATTTTTAAAATACAGGGTGTCCGTAAAAGAATGTCCGAGTTTCAAATTGTGACCTGACATCACGCCTTGTGATTTCTTCCTTTGAGGCTTCGTAAAAGATCGGGTCTACGTTCCACCCCTACCCCACGATTTACCAACCTTGAAAGGTAGAATTGCACAGGCTGTTGCTTCCATTACTCCGGACTTGCTGCAGACAGTATGGGAAGAATTGCATTTTCGTTTGGATGTGTGCCGTGTACCAGTAAAGGCGCACACATTCAGCACTTATAGGAAAAACTATGTCATGTATGATTTGTTATATTTAGTATAAAATAAACTCCTTTAATATACCAATAAAACTCGGACATCTTTTTACGGACACCCTGAATTATTTTTAAATTAAATTTTTTTTTTGAAATATGAAGTACGGGAGGAGTAATATTTAATTTTTTATAAAATAAAATCAGTTAAAAATTAAAATTTCAAACTCATTCAGTGAAAACTAGTTTATTTTTCACCCAAATTGCCTATGCCTCAGAGGGTTAAACTAAATTCTTCTTAAGTAAAAACATACCAATTCACTCCATCAACACCTCAAAAATACCCTTACATTTCTATCTTGCGCATCCCTTAAATAAGATGCCTTTAGGATCCGTTCCGTTTAGAGCATCGCAGGACTACCATTTCTTTGTCATTTTCGTGTCAAAAAGAAGAGAAGAGGGTATCGACATTTTTATTTGTTCTTTTGTTCCTTTTTAGAACAAAGGAATAGTTGTAAAAGTTCTTGGAATAGATGCAGGGGGTTTAGGAGTTTATATTGGTTTATCTGATCTTGATGCTTTAGGGTTTAGGGTGATGTTGTATTTTAGATAAGTATTTTTTATTTTGTTTCGGAGAAATATCTGATGTTTGTATAGTTTATAAAATATATTAAAGTAGCATCGTGTGTATACCTATTTTATGTTACAGTTGTAGATGTGTATTGATCGTTTTATAAAATATAAAACACTACAATTTAGAAATTCCATAGAATAATGTTTAATGTGTATTGAAACTTTATTGTTATTGGTATAACTTGAAGATTAAATATTACTTACTTAAAACACAAATTAAACTATTATATAACCGTGAATTTTTATACTGTTATAATTTTTTGTACTATTTTAAATTCGTAAAAATGGTGTACGACACTCACATTGGCATTCTATACTAAAAATCAGAATATAAAAATATAAGTCTGTATACCAGTACACCAGGTTGAGTCAATTTTTTTTTTGTATATTAAGTGGCTTAGATTGGAAGGCCTTAAGGTAACACATGAAAGTTACAGTTGATGAACAGACGATCTAAAATGTTAGAGAGGAGTTCGACCTTGATAATCGTTGTCAATTAGTGTGATTTCTCGTACCTGTGTGGATGTTGAAGTATCTTGGAATTTCGATCGATACGCTAGAAATTCATGTTATTTTGCGTTTCCTCTGGGAAAAAAGTCTTAACGCACGAGCAGCGGCGAAAGAAATTAATGATGTTAAAGGTACAGATTCTGTGAATGAGCTCACTGCCCAAAATTGGTTTAAGAGTTTCAGGAAAAGTGATACAGCCTTTGAAGAGAAACCAAAATATGGGAGGCCATTTGTTGTCAATAACGAAGTTCTGCTGGAAGCTATACAGCACCTGCCGAGTTCCAGCCCCCGAGCATAATCAGCAGAACTTGGTCCTTCCCAAAATACCATCAATCGACACCTCCACCAACTGGAGCTCGTGAATAGGTGCCGTCAGAAGTTCCTCATGAATTGACTCCATCCCAGCAGCAACGGAGAGTATAGGTCTGCAACGAACTGCTTTACAACCCCAAAGATCTTCGATTTTCGGGCAGAGTAGTAACTGGAGATGAAAAATGGATCTTTTCCCGAAATCCAAACATGAGAAAACAGTGGCAACATCCCGGCCAGCCCCCATCCCTGTTGTAAAACGGGGCCGTTTTGAACAGAATGTCTTGTTGTCGTTTGGTGGAATTTCGCGGGAATAATTCACTTTTAATTTGTTCCACGTGGCGATGCTGTAGACGCTGACCTCCATAGTCAGTAACTGAAATGACTGTACGATGTTCTGAAGGCTTGGTATCTAGCACTAGTCAATAGACTACGTGCACTCCTACAACATGATGACGCTCCAGTACACTTAGCCAGATTGACCAAGAAAAAACTTAAAGACCTGCAACATTTCGAAGTGTTACCCCTTTCTGCCTACAGTCCAGACCTTGCTCCGTCGTATTATCATCTTTTTTGGTCCTTGGCTCATTTTCTGTTCTGACGGCAGTTTACTAATGTGAGGGGGCTGGGATAGCCTGGTTGGTAAGGTCTTGGACTGGTATCCCTAAGGTTGCGAGTTCGAGTCCTGGCCGCCGAAGACCCCCGTGTACGCTAATGGTGACTGGTGCACGTTAAATTCCGTCGTGGTCACAAAGTCCTTCAAGTTCCCATAACAAATCAATACCTCTGGGGGTGACAAGCCAATTCTGGGGATCCTCTAGTTGGCCTCTGTCTATAAAAAATAGATGGATCCACTTACGAACGGTCCTCTATTGAGAGCGAGTCTGCTGCTATTTGTGTGCGTGTGTTGTGTCTGTCTTACTTGACGAAGGTTTATAAGTGGGTCTCTGACCAAGCACACAAACCTGAATATATATGTCTACCAACCAACTAATGTGAGGGATGTCGAGATGTGGTGTCACGAGTTCTTTGCATCGAAGCCGGTCGAATGTTATAACCATGGCATTGAAAGTTTGGCAGAGAGATGACAAAAAAAAACATACTTCATATTAAAATGTACTTCGAGGAATAAATCGTTAGTATTGTGTGACTGTTGTGCATTTCTTTTGTAGTTGAAAATACGAAAAAACTTTTGACTCAACCTGGTACTTTAATTATGTTTACTGTATTGCACTATACATCGGTTTACTATAATTTGCTATGATTCTTTAAACTGTTTTTATAGAAAATTAAATAAATATAATAGTCATTGTGTAATCGAAAATCAACCAAACGGAATCAAAGCAAAACTAATGCATATTATTACTATGCTATAAATTTATTGCATTACCAGGCTATAACATATTGAACAATTTAATTAAACAATACTCATATAAATACCCTTATACTCTTTAAAAAACTCTTCACTGGAATTAAATAAACTATACGCGCGCGTTATTTTAAAAACCCTTTAGAGAGTATCGCCAAATTGTCTTAGATTAATCTCTTTTGTTCTAATTTATACCACACCAAGGTTCTCACTAAACCGTTTTACATTTTGTCAAAACAAATTCTTGCATCAGAATTTTGGGTTTGGGTCTCTTAAGTTTTTTTTTTTTTTTTTAGAAAATAGCTGCTAATCCTTCATATGCAGGCGCATTTTTGAGAAATGACCATTTTTAACTATATATTTTGAAGTTAAAAATAGCAGCTGCCAGTTCAAAAGATTCTACTAAAAATTATTTTTTTCTTACGATACGACACATCTGATATCACCGGTAATTATTTTATTCCAATTGGTTCCAGCGTGAAACAGACGAGTGCGCATGCGCATGCTGCTATTAGTGCTGTAAAAATTTTCACCAGTAGAAATGAATTTCGCTAGTATGAATTTCATTTGAAATGGGGGCCATTACGCTAGCAGTCTGCGCGCTGTAACGGATGCGGGTTTCGATTCCCGCCTTCGCCCTGGGTGTACTTCCTTTCTCTGTGACATTAATTTTTTTTTTCTGTATCTGTCTTACTTGACGAAGGCTTCATAAGCTGGGCTCCGATCAAGCACACAAGCCGGAATATATATGTACCTACACCCCCCCCCACACACACACTTGAAATGTAAAGTGCCAGTAAATGTATAGGGCAGCAATTTCAACATCCCTCTGTTCTGGTAAATTGGAGGACTTTTTTGACAGTGTATGCGTGCAACAATTTCTTTTACGTCAATAAAATGTGTATTCTTTATGGTTCAGCCTTACTAGAATTTTCAATACCAAACAATACTCCTATAAATAGAGTTAAACCATTTCGAAATTTCCTTTTTTCCGAAATTCACTAAACGCTTACGTTATTTCAAAAAACCCTTTAGCAGTTTCTGCAATTCTTCTCTTCCCTTTAACCTCTTTTATTCAAGTTCAAAACACACCTGGGTTCTACTTCCTGAACCGTTTTCACACTTCGTCAAACCTTACAAAATACTGGCAGCAGTGTTTTGTAGTCTTAAGTTCATTCTAGAAAACGGTTATCAATTGTTCATATTAAAAAAAAAATATAAACATATTTCCAAGAGTATAAAGTTATAAATTGTACACCTGTTAATAAAAAAAAATTACTAAAGCTTGTGTAATGCAACCAATGGGGTTGTTTCACGGAGGATCTGGCAAGATAGCTCTGCGGTTTTGTTTTCATGTCTCTCAAATTACTTTTGTTGATATTCGAAATTGAGTTTTCTAAGAATAAGTTATTTTAGTTGTTATTTTTTAAAATTACAACTTCTTGCTGTGCTGTTGGTTGTTTTAATCATTTATCAAGGAGAACTTGCGTTGAAAGAATTTGGAATTTTAAAAAAAGTAACAACTAAAATATTCTTTTCGAAAACTTACTCCCGAATACCAAAACAACAGAAATTCGAGAGACATGAAAACAAAACCGCAGAGATATTGCCAGATCCTCCGTGAAACAACCCCATTGAAGAGCTTAGTGAAAGAACGAGCTAATTTACATTTTTGGGAAAAAAATGAGATTTTTGTGCGAAATGTATGTTGTCAATGAATATGTTATTACATCTTTTTTATAAAGATAACAAGTTTCCCCTTTTTCATAAAATTAAAGTTAAATACATTTTTTATCGTTTGAAAGTATAGTTTATAACGGATTTAAATGAAAACTAAAAACTGTACATATAATTTTCTCGTTTTCATTTTTTTGTCACTTAGCATGTTCTTCAAACAAACATCTTCAAATTATGAGTTAGTGTTAGTGTTGAGCTTAGTGTTCTTCACATGAAAATCATGTATCCTGTCAATTCCGTTTAGTTTATTATTTTTAAATATGACACGATAAAATTCAGGAAAATGTACAGTGAAGTATCAGTAATAATAACGATTACGAAAAAATATCTATTAAAAAAAAATGTTTTAATTGTTATTAGCCACAATTTTAATTATAAATACTTTCAAGTTTATCAAACACGTGTATCACATTTGTAATTCACAGCTGTTTTAGTTCTAGTTGAGAGTGGTTCCAGGAAGACCAATGTTCGAAAACTAATTTTTTAGAATCAGCACCCTCCAAAGCGTGTAGAAAACGCATAACCTCCATTTCGGAAATTTCGACCCCAGCGCAATACATTACAGTTTCTGGACAAATTATTAGGCGCACTGTATTTTTAGCCTACTTTTCTTTTTTTAATTCGAAAGAATTAAAAAAATGAAAAAGTAGGTATTGACATGCGGTCGATGTCCGTCTGTCTATCTGTTCGTATGTCTGTCTGTTTTTCCGTCTGTCTGTCTGTCCGTCTGTCCGTATCCCTCTTCCAAAATCGGTTCTATCCATCGGATCTTAAAAATTCTTTTTTTGTTAGAAAGCTATGACCTCAGATACCCAACTTTTATACTTTTTGTCCGTCTGTCTGTACGTCCGGACGGACATAAATCTACTATCTGCCGGCGAAATTCCCATTGAATTAGCATTGAAATTCAATTTTGAGTCATTTAAATCACTGTAGGTATTGAAATGTGGTTGATGTCCATCTGTCTGTCTGTTCGTATGTCTGTCTGTTTTTCCGTCTGTCTGTCTGTCCGTCTGTCCGTATCCCTCTTCCAAAATCGGTTCTATCCCTCGGATCTTAAAAATTATTTTTTTGTTAGAAAGCTATGACCTCATATACCCAACTTTCATACTTTTTGTCCGTCTGTCTGTACGTCCGGACGGACATAAATCTACTATCTTTCGGCGAATTTCCCATTGAATTAGCATTGAAATTCAATTTTGAGTCATTTAAATCACTGTTGCCAAATCAATAATGGCATGAGAAACTTTATTTATTTAAACATATTTGAAGCAAAATAATATTTTCATGAATCAGTTTGGAATGACGTCATAAAATGTAGCACAATTTGATTCTTTGATTATTCATTAGTTATCTACCAAGAAAGCGGCAAGGCATACTTTTGCATGCCCAATTATGCTTAGTTTTAATTTACATTTCTTATTTTTTTAATGCAGTTCGGAGTAGTTTCATTACTTTTGTTATTAATAAATATTTAATTATTCTTCGAACTACAAATAAATCACGAGCAGATGATAAATAATATTTAATTAATTTGCGAAAGAATATTAAGGAAAATAGTTGATTTTGGCTTTTAGAAGTTTAAATTATAGTTGGGTGCTGTGTTTCGATTTTTTTTCTAATGTGTATATATCTAGTGTAGAAACGGCTGTTGATGATATTTACTTTAGGAACCTAGTTTTTTTCCCCGATTAGAACTTCAGTAAGTATTTAAGTAACAGGAAAGTAGGCTATTTTAGTTCTTTATGAACTTCTTGTTTTATTAGTAATTTTATGTTTCTTAAGAGTTTTTATGCAATAATGGTATTTTTAAACTACAATATTATTGATTTTTATTTAAAAGAATTGTTGTAGACTACATGTTTGTATTTATTTTTAACATATGTCAACACTGTGTTGACAAAGTGATACATGAACGTGGTACACATAACGTCCAGTTTATGTTTGGAATCATCATCCTCAAATGGAGGAGACAGTACAGTCTTGCATTGATAGCATGCCGCGCAGAATTAAAGATTTGATAGCGGCTAAAGCTGGTTCAACTAAATATTGACTTTTACTAATATTAATTTCACTTTTCTTTAAAACTTAATAAACTTATGCTTTTCTAAATTAATGCTGTTTTATTTATGTCAAATGAATCGGTAATTGATTGGATAATATAAAAATAAAAAACAAATCAATTTAAAATAATAAAACGGTACAATATCACGCGGTAATTAATATTTCACTTGAAATCTTGCAGTGCGTCTAATAATTTGTCCAGGGACTGTATATTTCCTATTAAGTAATTCAAAAGTAACAAGGTGTTAATAATTCAACATCCTTTAACATAATAGAAAACAAATCAATAAATGCTAAGGCGCATCTTACAAAGTTCATGAAAAGAGGCTTAGTTCCCCCCAAGCATTTTCTACCGCCCCGGTGTGGCCCTACTACTTCCGGCAAGTGAAGAGGCTGGGTTCTGAATTGCGAAAATCTGTTGGGAGTTGCGATGTTCAAAAGGATAGAGTTATAAAGAAGTTATATATAGTATTTTTTTCTGGTCATTTGGCATTTTTAAAAGTAATTTTTTGTTTCAGAGGTACTTTGAGGAAAATATTTAACTATTAACCCCTTCTTTTTTGCTGCCGTGAAAACGATGTTTCGTCCTCTAATTTCTTACTTCCTTGATATTTGCGGGCAGGAGTGTTTAGTTTTAACGCTTCCATAAAATTTAAATCCACCAATTAAAACGCCAAAAAATGGATTTTTTCAATAGCAAGCTAAAATATGAAAAATAAAAATGAATACATTGTTCATACGCATATTTTATATAATTTTTTAAGGATAAATTTTTAAGCTTCCACACTACGTTTATAACGTAAAAAGTGGAAGGTATTATAATCATTCAGTCCGTCTGTCTGTCCGTCTGTCTCCGTCCGTCCGTCTGTCCGTCCGTCCGTCTGTCCGTCCGTCTGTCTGTCCGTCACCCACTTTCATAGCCCAAACTACAAATGCTACGGACAAGTGTGATATGCCAAAAACTTCAGCGCATCGAAATTAGAATACATTGAAAATTTCAGAAAAGATTTCGAATTCGAAGTACTTCAATTATTTAAAAAACTGCAACATTTAATGCTCATTTAAAAAGCATAGGAAGCCAT
The DNA here is from genome assembly GCA_019343175.1 of Oedothorax gibbosus. Classification (NCBI taxonomy): domain Eukaryota; kingdom Metazoa; phylum Arthropoda; class Arachnida; order Araneae; family Linyphiidae; genus Oedothorax; species Oedothorax gibbosus. The sequence continues at coordinate 18,914,268 of CM033275.1, read as the reverse complement.
TTTTATTAGAATTAAATCACTATTGCCATTCGCAACTATCACTCGAGAAACTTTAATTCGTTTAAACAATAAATTAAGATAAATTTATTTTTGCGCTATAAATAGGGCTTAAAATGACGTCAAATATATTTCACAAAGAGATTCTGTGATTGTATGTTGATATAAAATGTTTTCCTTCTATTTATAAGCTTTCTATTTAAAAGCTATGATTATTACATGTTTATTCTTTGAAATACAAATTATTTTAGTACACGATAACAAATAATTATTGAAATATTGAATTGCCGAAAAGGTTTTTCTCATAAAATAAAAGTAAACGCATTGAATAATTTTACTATAAATTTTCATGCTTCCTACTACGAATGGACAAATAATAATGTCAATAATTAATGTCCTAATAATTATGAACTGTATTTTTTAAAAAATCACATATTTAAGTTACGATATAAATTTGAATAGTTAACAAATGGACGAACGGCATGATAATAATAATAAAATTACACAAATTAACTATGAGATAAATTTTAATAATTTCTATTATAAATGAATTTTTTTCATTATTAAATAGTATATATTTTACCTACTATATTAATTTGAATATAGTAGGCAATTCTAAATTTATATGAATATAGTAGTACACAAAAATAACGAATGACTTCCGAATGAATGAAAGAACGAATTGATACTTCCCATTTTAACAATGCATTACTTCGAAATATACTATTGAATAGTGTATATTTCACCAGCTATATTAATTTGAATATAATAGAAAATACAAAATGTAGATGAATATAGTAGTATACAAAAAGAACGAATGGCATACGGTTTATAATATTATACACATAAGATAAATTAACTATACGATAAATTTTGATAATTCCTATTATAAATGAATTTCTTTCAAAATATATCATTAAATAGTATATATTTTACCTACTATATTAATTTGAATATAGTAGGAAATACAAAATATATATGAATATAGTAGTATACCAAAAGAACGATTGAATTCCGAATGAATGGACGAATTGAAACTTCCCATTATAAATGCATTACTTCGAAATACATCATTAAATAGTGTATATTTTACCAACTATTATTAATTTGAATATAGTAGAAAAGACAAAATATCGATTGACTTCCGAATGAATGAACGAATTGAAACTTCCCATTATAAATGCATTACTTCGAAATATATCCTTAAATAGTGTACATTTTACCAACTATTATTAAATTGAATATAGTAGAAAAGACAAAATATCGATTGACTTCCGAATGAATGAACGAATTGAAAATTCCCATTATAAATGCATTACTTCGAAATATATCCTTAAATAGTGCATTTTACCAACTATTATTAATTTGAATATAGTAGAAAAGACAAAATATCGATTGACTTGCGAATGAATGAACGAATTGAAACTTCCCATTATAAATGCATTACTTCGAAATATATCCTTAAATAGTGTACATTTTACCAACTATTTGTAATTTGAATATAGTAGAAAAGACAAAATATCGATTGACTTCCGAATGAATGAACGAATTAAAACTTCTCAATATAAATGCATTACTTCGAAATATATCCTTAAATAGTGTACATTTTACCAAATATTATTAATTTGAATATAGTAGAAAAGACAAAATATCGATTGACTTCCGAATGAATGAACGAATTAAAACTTCCCATTATAAATGCATTACTTCGAAATATATCATTAAATAGTGTATATTTTACCAACTATTATTAATTTGATTATGTAGTAGAAAAGACAAAATATCGATGAATATAATAGTATGCAAAAAGAACGAATGATATGCGGTTAATAGCCAAGGGTATGCCGAAAAAGGTTTTTGACAATAGACGCAAGGCTCTCAAATCCATCCCTACAAACTTTCACTGTAGATTTTACTGTCCATTCAAATCCTGCCATCTTTTCGTCAAAAACCGTCTTCTTCAAAATACTCTTTTTGTGTGTGTCTGAAAGTAGAATGGAAATACCGAATACTTTATGTTTGGGAATATTTTTTTACTGGAAAATAGAATAGGAAATGGTATGGAAAGTAAAGGTATTGTATGTTTGAAGGAGTTTGCGATGGCCTTATCTTTGGGAAAAAGAATTCGGGAATAATTTTTTAGTTTTAATAGGTGGAAGAGCTGAATTTTTTAATAGGTGAAATATTGTTTTGATGAATTAATTATTTGAAGAGATGAAACATAAATATATATTAAATGTAAAGTATGTATGTGGTAATAGTATTAAATGTAAATGTATTTATATATATGTAAAGCTCTGTAAAAATATACAACATAATAAGAGGAATCTTTTCATCATTTTCTTACAGTGTATAAATACCAACGTTTTTTATAACAATCAACAGAATATTTTTACACTTAAAATATCCTAAATTGTACATGCTTTCTAAATGGGAAATATTTGTTTTAATTTTACTTTGTTCTTTATTTAACATACTGTTACGATATTGATACGACAGTTATACTGTTACGACAGTAATACGACACAGTTATATTGTTATTATACGTTTGAAATTAAAATGAAAAAAATGCTTTTCAAAATATTCAATTTAAACTTGTGTATTGAACTTAACATACTTATATGAAGAGTACAGGGGAAGAACCGCTTGATTTATTAGGAGTCGTCCCGTAATTGTGTCTGCTTGGCGGACATTGGCGGCAGGAAACCGGTTTCTCCCTTTCTTCTTCGCTTGGTCCAAGCGTCGGAATCGTGCATCACGTGAATCTCGGTAGGTAAAAAAGTCGTGGTTTATGACTTTTCAATTAATTTGCGAATCTTAATATTTCTCTTAATCGTTTTAAAAAAATTAGTGATTTTCAATCAATCGTACTTTATTTTTAAAGCTTAGCATGATGATGAACACAGTCTTTTGAATAAAACGCGGAACTGAATTTCAGGGTTGCAGTGAGAGAAGATGCACAACAAAGTGAGAAACTGGTTTCCTTACACCAGTTTAGGCGATTACTCGCTATCGTCGCCAAAGATGCTTGATGAGGAAAGTTTTTTTACGAAATTAAGCGGTTTTTCCCCTGTTCTCTTCATATGTTAAACATAAATTTTTTAGAAAATCTTCATTTGAACAGATAAAGTTTAAATAATTTACTTGAGTTTGTGGACTTTTATTTTTATATGTTTTGAATAGTATAATAACGAGGAATTAAATTTTGTAGCTAATAGTGCCATTAACAAAATCTATATCTAAAACAATTTTAAAAGTTTAGTACTTGAACACCATCTAGGGAATAAGTCAATTCCGCCTTATCAGACTCTTTCCTATTTATTTTAAGTTTATTTCGCTTTAAACTCAATCCTTAAACGGTAAACAAACTCTAGAACAAATTCCATGCCCCAATTTAATTGCCTCACCTCTCAAGAGACAAGGGTTCAAACCTTATTTACCCCAAATAGGGTTGCCAGGCAATGCTCACTGAAATCGCCAAGCCTTGGCCGTATTTAGCTAAAAGTTTATTGTTTAACACTTTAAAGACGGTTTAACAAATCAGTTTATTTTAGAAGAAACGTTAATTTTAAGATGTTTAAATTCATTTTTGGTGTTACTTAATTTGTCCTACAAGAATCTTTCAGGATAGTGGTCTTCATTTGTGGTATATTTTGTTTATTTTGATAAACTCAAGCAGAAAGCTTATTTTTGCGTGACAATTTTTTCTGCCAATCGTTGTTAAGGGGGAATAGGCGGGCTGGACCGGGGGTTTCCAAAGCAAAGTGCCTCAGTGTCAATCCATTGGCGAAAAAACTATTTTCTCTGCCACATTTCTCCGGCTGTATTGAATATTTTTACAAACGGCTTTTTTTTAAATGTTAAACGTAGATAACTTACAGGTCTCTATCTTCCCACTTTTCGAAATTGCTTCTAATATTTTGTGTAAAATTATTTATTGAAAATTAAAAAAAATATTCGAACCAATTTCAAAAAGTGGGAAGGTCGGGACCTGTAAGTCAGCTACATTTATCACACAAAAAAATCCGCTTGCAAAAATATTCAATACAGCCGGAGAAATGTGGCAGAGAAAATATTTTTTTCTCCATAGGATTAACACTGATGCACTTTGCTTGGGAGACCCCAAGTCCAGCGCGCCCATTCCCCATTAATGGGTAAATTGTTTAATATGATTTATTTCTATTACCTATATTTCCGAAAATTATTTACCGACCGACGACAGGCAGAAAAACTGCAATTTTTTTCGGGATAAACATAACGTGAAGGTAAAAAACTGTTTATTTGATGTTTTTAAACGAGAAATATTTTCAAAAACCAACAATGATACGCTATTCTGATCTCTGAAATATAAACTAATGCTCCCGCACTGTAAAAATTAGTTAGCTTTACAACTTAAAAAGCGGTAGCAGCATGTTCTGCCCTCAGTTTAACGGAGTACCGTTGCACCAATTTTTTCACTGTGTTACAAAAACTTATAATAAAATGAAGTATAATATGATAATGTTTAATGGGTATTTGTGAACACCATAGATATCATAGTTAAAGTATTAGATTGGCAGATCACGTGACCTCCAATTCCATAGACGGGATCGCACGGAGGACAAGAATAATAGGGCACTGCGGCCAGTGTTGCCACCACTTTAAGGAGAAAAATGCTACGGCATCATCGAAAAAATACCATTTAATTATAAAATTACAAAAAAAAACCTAGAAAAGCATTTCAAGTCACTAAAAAGATTCCAAAATGCAGCTAGTATTTTTACGATATTTTTTGGTAATTTTAGAATTAAATGGTATTTTTTCGATGATGCCGTAGCATTTTTCTCCTTAAAGTGGTGGCAACACTGGCCCCATTGCCCTCTTATTCTGGTCCTCCATGCGCGTCCCGTGTCGTTAGCATTGGAGGTCACGTGATCTGCCAATCTAATACTTTAACTATGATATCTATGGTAAACACACTAGTGAATAGGTATTTTAATTTATTATTGTCTCGTGCAAAAAAATAATAATGTGTTACTTTTCCCGTAAAGCTAATTATCACCAGTTTTATGCAGTAACTTTACACTAATAATTTTTCTTGTGTTCCGATTTTTTCTTGCGTACATTTCCCCCGAAATTTTTGCAATTATATTATTGTTTAAATCTCAAAAATAGAAATTTCTTGCCAATTCTGCCAACCCATTTGCCAAACTCCCCAAAACTTAATTGCAGTGAGGCCTTCCCACACACAACCTCAATGGAGTCAATGGTCTCCTTAACAACAAAGCCTTCGTTAACCAATGCAGATAGCTTTCTCTGTGGAGGTTAGATTAGATGAAAGTGGTGCCAGGAGAAAAAACAATGCAAAACTGGTTTACCAAGTGAAGCTATGATTACTTCATTGATACACCCACAGCAAACTCCTTGGCTGATGATTTGGCCGAATGATGCATTCACTGTAGTTGATAAAAAAAAAATTATTGGAATGTTTCGTTTGAAGGGGAATGTTATAACTTTAGTCTAAATTAGATATTTTACTACAATCTCCAACTGCAGAAATAGTCATCGTTCGAGTTTAATTCGGTTGGGTTTAGATGTCGTAATTCTTTCCAGTTTTCTTTCTTAAACTTCCACGATTTCTTAGATTTTTTTAGTTTTACTCTCAATGTAATGTAATTGTGTCCAGCTGCCTATTTGTAGCCTCCTTCAGGAGCTTTAACACAGCCAATTACGCCTCGTAATTTAGAACCCTTGTCAAGTGACGAGGTCGACACCTGAGCGGACACCCAACGGAACTTCGAGCGACATCGTACGCTAACGCCGTCGGGACTTTCGACTCCACAGATTTAACGAGCACGTATATGTACCGCATTTTCATCCGTTGTGCTCTATTATAAAGTTCTTTATGAGAAACTTGTTTTTATTCCTGCTATTTATTAAACTTTATCGGTTTTAATTGGATTAAGTTTAAAGTATGCGAAGCATTACCAAACGTCAATGTTGTTGGTAAACTTGGGTTTGGCCGACCCGGCGGCGCAACGGTTAAGGAGCTAGCCTTTGGAGCCTCTGGGATCGGGTTCGATTCCCGGTAAGGCACGGATGTTTGTGTTTGTCGAGTATATGCGGAGTACGTGCTCGTTTAATATGTTGGGTCGAAAGACTGTGGGCGGTCATTGCGCAGTTTCCACGGGTACAGGTCCTGGAGACTATTTCCCTCCCCTTCAGGGACATGTCTAAATTGTGGAGGTGGCGATAGATGGCAGCATCTGTCTTATATGTGTGTGTATATGTCGTGTCCGTCCTTCTTGACGATGGTTTATAAGCGGGTCTTTGTGACTAAGCACACAAGCCTGAAAATATATGTCTACCAACCAACCAACTTCGGTTTAGATGATATTAGTCTTATGCGGAGGTATTAAGAAAAATTGTGGGACACAGCAATTAATTTTGAGTCAAGAGAACAGAGAAAAGCTTTAGATCTACTGAAATAAAAGTTTTTACACGACATGTGTTTGAGTAAGGTAAGAAAATATTGCATTGTACCAAATAAATGTATTTCTTGAAGGATCAAGAATGAAAACAATACTACTGAAACTGTTGCCACTCAAGACGTGAAACAAACCCTTTATATTTTCTGTGCCTTTTATGTCATAAGATGTGCTCGTATTGCCTTCTTGGGGTGCAAATAATTTATTTGGCGACTTTTAGAAGGCTTCACAGGTTTTTTTTTCGCCAAACATCTTCATCTAATTTCAACCCAATGGCGAGCCAAGTCTCAAAAGGCATTCCATGAGACCCAATTCATTTCCCACTGAAAGTTTCGGAACCAGAGTTTGGCATCGTGTGCCGTGTCAATATTTGATTGGTGTAGAGTGAGTCTTTTCTTTTTTCTTTGATTGGTTGGGGGGGATCTTTGACTTGTGATTTGTTGACAAAGCAAGATGGCGGAATATTAGGGGATTTGTATTGGATGTCACCTTGAGGCTAGGTCGTTTTGTTCTGGTTGATTGGTGGATTTAAATGGGGTACAATGGGATTGTCCAATGAGATTGGGTAAAATAGGAATTCAAATCGATTTTGAAACAGTATAGTTCAATTCCATAAAAGCTTTTAAGCTAACATGATATTATGCCTATATATATATACTTTTGATAATGAAGAAAAAACAAGAAGTTTTCGAAGAACTAAATAATTACTTTCCGTTACTTAAACTTACTGAATTCTAATCGGAAAAACTAGGTTCTACAGTAAATATCCAAAACCATTTCTACATTAGATTTATACCATAGAAATCGCTAAACCAGCATCCAGCTTATATTAAACTTCTAAAAGCGAAATCAACTATTTTCCTTAATATTCTTTCGCAAATTAAATTAATATAATTATCATCTGCTCGTTTATGTGTGTTCGAAAAAAATTAAATATTTATTGATAACAAAATATGAAACTATCCAAACTGCTTAAAAATAAGAAATGTAAATTAAACTAGCAAATTGTATGCAAAAATAGCTTGCGCTTCTCGTAAACATTTAAAATGACTCAAATGCATTGTGGCACATTTTATGACGTCATTCGAAATTGATTTATGAAAAAATGTATTCGCTTCAAAAATATTAAAAAAATAAAGTTTCTCATGCCATTGTTGATTGGCAACAGTGATTTAAAGACTCAAATTGAATTCAATGCTAATTCAAAAGGAAATTCGCCGACAGATAGTAGATTTCTGTCGTCCGACGTACAGATAGGCGACAAAAAGTATGAAGTTGGGTCTTGAGGTATATCTTTTAACAAAAAAGATTTTTACGATCTGATTTATAGAACGATTTTGGTAGGGGTACTGATAGTACAACGGACATCGATACATTCAATACTACTTTTGTAATGTTTTTAATTCTACGAATTAAAAGAAATAGGCTAAAAATCGTTATGTTTTACTTATAAAGATATTCGAACAGAGTCAAAAACTTGGGGTGTAAATCACCACAAGACTCTCTATTACCATTTAATAATATATATACAGTCCCTGGACAAATTATTAGACGCACTGTATTTTTTAGTACTGATGAAAACATACCAAAGAATGCCATATCATTAAAAAAGATGTCGATATATGTATTAAGTATAGCAGATAGTATTTTCTATTCAATAGCTCAAGTTTAGGAGCACAAATGTCCTTCTAAAGGTAATTTGTTCATCATTGATTGATACATGAAATCTTGCAGTGCGTCTAATAATTTGTCCAGGACTGTATATGATGCGCTATGACCCCGTCCGACGGGTAATAGGAACTCGTGATCTAAGTTGGAAGTCCGTAGCTCTTTTCGTACATTTAACGTTTCAGAAATACCTTAATACCTTTAAAACCTAAAAAGTTCTATGACAACTACGCTTTGCTATTTCGTATACCTTATTAGGATGTCCGACAGTAACTCGTATACCAAATATGAAGTCTATAGATCTTTTAGTTTGAGCCGTAGAATGGTTTTAGATAGTCAATCTGACGGACGGAAACATTTTATACCACATTTTCAGAATTAGCACCCTTCAAAACGTGAGAAAATACAAAATCTCCATTTCGGATTTTTGAACCCATTCCAATACCCTTTCATTGCCTAATATTTCATACTATGTAAGTGGGGGCCCGGATGGCCAAGTGGTTTGGACCTGTACGCTAGCAGACTGCGCGCTGTACCGGGTGCGGGTTCGATTCCCGCCTTCGCCTTGGGTGTATATTCCTTTCTCTGTGACAGTAAAAATTCTTTCTGTGTCTGTCTTACTTGACGAAGGCTTCATAAGCGGGTCTCTGATCAAGCACACAAGCCGGAATATATATGTAATAGTAGTAGTAGTAGTACTATGTAGGTGGAAGAATAAAACAATTATAGATTTTTTTTATAGTTAAAGATATAAAAATTGAATCCTGTTATTAACTAAGAGCATAAAGAACAATGTTAAGCAATATGTTTTTATTGTCAAAAGACTTATTCAAATAAATTTGTAAGCACAATTCTTAAATATTAAATTTTTTATATAAGTTTTTTTTTATCCCAAGTTGAATTGTTATAGTTTCGTATGTTGTTTCAAAATTGCAATATTATTCAAAGATAAATCCATAGAGCTTACTTAAAAGATTTGATATTTGGTCCTAATGCAATTAAGACGAATAGTCAGCTTTGAAAGAATAACTTTCAAATACGAGCATTTCATTTGAAATAGAAGTTTATAAAAATAGTAATCAATAAGTTCAATATTTTATGTGCACGTAAATAAATTTTCTAGAGTCCAAATCGAATTATTCAAATATACATTCATATTGGTTTAAAATTTTACGACAATATGTGCTTAGACATATTTATAGAGCAATTTGCCGGAAAACGCTACAAAAAATATGACGTAGCTTTTTGACATTTAATATTTCAAGCTTAAAAACGACTAAACTTTAAAAAACCCAATAAAATTTCTTTAAAATATAAATATAAGCTTATACTACAAAGTCTACAACCATTTTGTACTTTGGGCTGAATTTTCAGCTAGCTATAAAAGCTGCATTATATTCAAAGTTTAAACTATACATCGTAAAGTTCAGTGGACAAGGCATGAATAAAATATAGCGACAGCATGTTTTATGTATCAGAAGTTATAACAGTCCTTTTAAAAGTAGCTTTTTTCGCCAAGGTTGAGTTTTAGTCGCCGTAAAGATTCCATACATATTTTACGGTACGCAATTTTTACAGTTTCAAAGTTGGGTTTTCGCATTTACATTCAGAAATACGAATTTCTTTTCTGGATTTTTAAGTCTGTGTTATAAATGTTCTTTAAAGTCATACATTGCTTAAGCGTATAGTTTATTTTGGAAATATGAGTTTTTTTACTTTATTTTTTTATTTCAGTCATGGTATTTAAAAATGTATTGTTTTGCTCTAAAAGAATGGTTTATATGCAAGTAAATTAATGGGTAAATTTTGTCCGTTGTTAAGGAGATACGGTACCAAAAATTGGTCAAAATATTGATTTTTCAGTTTTTACTTTTTTTTATTATTCATATCTTTCTGAACATTTACTGAAAGTTTCATAATGATATCTTCTGTAGAAAAAAAAGTTATTAAATATTTTCTGTAGTCATTCCTATAAATTTGAATGCGTATTTCGCCTGCTTTCAACCTGTTTTCTCTGTTTCGCGTTTTCCTATTCTTGTGTTTAATAAATCCCAAAGGCCTTTTTTGCTAATTAAGTTAAATTTTTGAAATTTTTAACATGTGTTCTTATATATATGATGCACAAGATTGTGCATGGAATAAGGTATACTATGTATAGTTGTTTTTTAAAATGTTGAATTCAATAACATAATAATAATTTTTTTGTGATTTTCAGTATAAATGCATGTTACTTTTTAACTGTAGGCCACATTTTAAAATCCATGCACAGTTCTTGAACAAATAGTTTTAAAAACAAACTATAAAAGTTTGGTGGAGTTATTCTCAAAATTGAAAGAGGAGTAGAGTTTTAAAAAAGTTCAAATTTTTTACTTTTTTTTAAATAAATGAAAAACTACTTGTAAATATTTGTTTTTATTGCTAGAAAATGTTTATTTACAGTTAACATTATATAAAACCACTATAATTTACAAGTTTATGTTATTATTTCTAGAAATAATGTTTTGGGAACCGTATCCCCTTAAAGATACCATTCCTTAGCACTGGCTTGAGCCTGTTGTAAAGAAAAAGCTCAACAATATTTGTGCATAAAGTTGGGAATACACTAAAAGTGTACAATGGAGGTCTTAAAAAACACTTGCCTATACAATAAAAATTAAAAAAATTTAATAGTTTTTGTTATTAATGTGTCATATATATGAGATTGGGGCTAGTTTACTAGGAAACGTTTTCGAAAATTCCATGCACCGTAGCTGTGCCTCATGTATTTAGATACTTTTTTTTATATTTTTTTTTCAGTGTGCTCACAATATTTTCAAAAAGTATCACTCAGAGGGATAGTGTTAATGGATTACAGCCTAAGAATTGAAAGTCTCCTTTTTTTAGGATTTGCAATTGTCAAACAAATTTCATCCAAGCAATTTTGGCAATCTTTACGATGCCTGTACTGTGAGACACAAATTTAACACAACTTGACGACTGGTTTACTCCAAGAAATTTTCACGAGATCATTTCGTCAAAAAATAATTTTTTGAAATTATCGTAAAATTTGAACATCCATTTCTGAAAATGAATAATATATTCTTTACTAAAACTAATGTACGAAAATCCCTCTTTAAATCGAATATGATCTCAGTTTAATTTTATCCATATAATAATATAATTTCAAAAGGAAAAACAAATTAGGTATATCTAAAAATAATTTTATGAAATAAGCTTTTAATTTAAAATATGTAAGCTAATTTCTTTCTAATTCTGATTTTTTTATTTTCAGATATACTCAGAACAACTTAATGTTAAGTCCTCTTTGCTGAATTCTCCATAGAGTAAGTCTTAATCATATTTACTTTTAAAACTAATGAAAATATAAATTGCATTAATATGATAATTTTCTGTAATTATCTTTAGGGAGCAAAATATAAGTCTATTTTAATGTTACTTATTCCAAACAAATTTAATTACCGTACAAATTATGATAATATTTGAAATGCCATATTTCCTATTGCAATACCATTTTAGGATATTTTTTTCGAAGAAATATTTGATAAATAATCGAAATTGTGTTGAAGTAGTTTTATTCTTGCTTAAAAATATATAAAAAAAAGTTATTAACAGTTATTGGTATAGTAAGGCTTTCAGGTGGCTTTCCTAGTAAAACCTCTTTAAAAAAAAGGAAAATTTATGGGCTATCTCCTGTTTCATAACAAGTTCCCAAATATTAACACTTACTATGGAAGATTTGGTCGAAAAAATCTGGAAGATAGTTCAACCGAATACTGAAAATACGATGAAACATTGCCCACATAGCTGAGCTATAAAACAGTTATTTGGTGAACCACTCACAATATAACAGTATAACTTTAAAGAGAGAGAGGGTTAATATTCAATTTCTGACTAATAAGCAGATAGTGAACATTGTATATACCTGAATAGTCAATATGGTAGGCAACTTGCGAATAAAGGTGTATAAAACCAATCGGAAGTTCGTCGCTATGTTCAGCAGCGTCTATGTGCTGCTACATGACAGGTTGGAAAATTGAAGGGATTTGAAAGTATCGGGGGTTGAGAAATGGAATTCCATATCCATGCATCTCCGAGGTGGAGATGAATTTTGGATTTTCACTTACAAACAATTTAACGAGTGTACCATGATATCGATAATCCAGTAAAACATTAAAACTACGACACAGCTGCGCCTGAAATAGATCATGCAAAAACGGATCATCGACGAAGGACGAAAATCATTAAACATGATATATTGCGGATACGTGATATGTACGGCTCCAGAAGCCCATATCGGCGATTATTCATTAAATGGTTAACAAGTCGACACTTGTACGACATAGACGTTTATCACATTTAATGATCAATGGTCAATGGACTCGGCTTTGCACGATGTTTTTAAGGTCAAAGCTATATCATAGATTTGATGTTTACTGGATTATCGATATTCATGGTACACTCGTGAAATTGTCGTAAGTGAAAATCCTAAATTCATCTCCACCTCGGAGATGCTTGGATATGGAATTTCATTTCTCAACCCCCGATACTTTCAAAATACCTTCAATTTTCATAATCTGTCATGATAGCAGCACATAGACGCTGCTGAACATAGCGACGAACTTCGATTGGTTTTATACACCTTTATTCGCAGATGTATGCCTATACCAGTTTTTTTGGCTCTTCAGTGTACTTCATGGCCATATCGTCATGATCGTGACAACAATGGATGATTAGTATTGCTTATTCTGTTAACGTTTATCAATTTTATTTATCATTATTCATCATTCGCCAAATAGTATTTCAATAAATGATAGTTCTCCACAGACGATTAAATTTACCTACTAATCCCATATTAAAAATATATATATTTTAGAGGAAAAATGTTTTATTTCCAAAGCAATATCGAAGGACGTAGGCCCTGTTTGGGTTGAGGTACAGAATTTCTGCTTCAAACGTTTGTTGAATTTTGTATGCAAAAGTACAATTCCACATGATCAAGTGCAAATCAACTGAGCATAACTTGCAGTCAAGATTTTCCACCTGGTTGCGTTTTTCTGTGAAATATCTATTTAGAATCGCTTTGATGGTTTGATAGCCAGAAAAGTACCAACTTATAAAATCCAGTCCTTACTCGCCATTGAGCTAGAAGGAAAACTGGAGTGAGCTGTGTGATTCACTGAACAGGGCAGCAAACGATCCGGTTCAATAACGAAACGCGGAGGAATACACGGCACTGCAGCAGAAACGAATCGGGCAGAAAACCTAGAAACTTGCCTATTTCGCTATTGGGTTCGTCTTCGCTGGTTCTTAGTTAGTGATCCACATGGTTATAACTTAAAAAAGTTGGAATTTAAAGTTAAAGAAAGTTAATTCTTTCGAACTAAAAATGTTAAAATACATTTAGGAGCCCAAGTCAATATGATAGAGGGGTCTCATACAAGCATTGCATACAAGTGTAGGGAAAATAGTCCTTTTCTGCCCGGTTCATTCAAAAGGGTGTGAGTGGGTTTTCGGCTCGCTGACACTTCACTCCAGTTTCTTTTCTAGCTCAATGTTTCTGGCTTATTCGAGGGCGTAAACCGGTCGGATTCCCGAAGGAACTGGATTAAAGAGTGTGGTTGGCAGGCTTTAAAATACGTCACACGATAGCATATCTGTGCTATGCCAATTCCTTTTCTTCGAAGCTATTGGCAGAGAGCTCTTGAGATATTGATGAGGGCTCAGGATCTTTCCTGGAGGTTTGGTTTGTTTTATACCTTTTACCAAAGCCTTTTTTCCGGGACTTTTTAGAATCACAAGTTAGTTCGTGAAACAAATATTAACTAAAACCAATAAAATCATTCTGAATATTTCGCCAAAACCTTAAAATGCACACCTTAAACTTTAATAAAATGCAAAAAAATCATTTCGATCAAAATGTAGATCAAGCAAATGTAGGTCATTTTGCGACTAAGCAGATTCTTACAAAGCACTCATACTTTCGACCAACACGCTATGGAAGAAATAAAGGTAGTAGCAAAAGTTGGAGAATAGGAGATAGTTTGGTGGTGGGGGGGGGGGGGGAGAGAACGCCACTCAGCCTATGAGTTGGCAGCTGCTTTCCTCATCTGTCGTCACTCTCTCTCTCTTTCTCTCTGCAGAGGAGGGATACCAGTCACTCTAGTGTGAGCTGTGTATCAAGTTATAAATCTCAAAATCTTTGGTATGCGTGTTATATATGACACGGGTTTTGAAGTTCCCAAAATTATTTTTTGACGGCATGGTGGCCATTTATATAGGCTATATGCACTAAAAGTTAATGCAATACAAACTGAATGTTTAGAAAAATTTACAAAGTTGATGCAATTATCAAAATCGATTTGTTTACATGTAGTGCTAAAACAACAAGAAAGGTACATTGAAAATAAATATCTAACATGTTATTTACACAGAATATTAATTTTAATAAGAATGTATTCTCCATTACGTTGTTAATTTAATTGCATAAATGTCACAGTAACAGAAAAGCTTATAAAATATGCAAAATGTTTACTTTCACACGGCGTTTGTTTACACAATACTCAGTATAAATTATAACAATGCATAAAATCTTGATATCTTGACACACGGAAAACATCAAAAGTTATGTTTTACATTTACAACGTCACCTCTCCTTAATAATTAACTAAAAATTAACGCGCTTATCATACATTTCTAGGACACATAACACTTGACACATTTCTACCTACGACCCCTAATTTGACATATCACACATTTCACCGCACCAATTTAGATAACATGGATACTGTCACTAGAACATCTCTTATGCTTGTTATTTAGTTTGGAATGAGTGTAACGTTCAAATGATTTCGGGGAAAGTAGGTTTTGAAATAAGTTTTCCGAGGAAATAATTTTAAAATGCTTTTAGCTTAAGTTGATCTTCATTCAATAATAAAATTGGGGGTAATAAATTCTTTTTCTGAAAATTGGAAATTATTTTTTTTGTTCAGAACACTGTGATTCATGGATCTTGAACAAGTCTTGAAGAGTGTTTTTATTTAATTCAATATACATTAACCAACAACTAAATAACCTAATTAGTAGACGTCAATAATAGTTAAAGTTTGTTCATTTTACCTCTATAATTGGATTTTCAATACATTTTATTAAATACTTTTAAAATTTTGTGGAAGTTTCGTGTTCTCAAAACCACGAGTTCTAAATACCACGAAGTTTGGGAATCTGAAAATTTACATTCTCTGTACAATTAATTAATTTATAAGCCTGTTTATACTACTTAAAGGATTGAACTTATTTATACTATTTAAAGGATTGAGATTATTTATACTAATTAAAAGATCAACTTGAGGACCAAATTAAAACTTTTGATTGATTTTTTTGAAATGACGCTCGTTAACTATACAAAAACGTTTATTCTCTCATCGGATTGTTTTATCAATACTAAAATCACAAAATAGTAATTTTGAAGTAAGAGTTAATCTTGAAAAATTATTTCCTAGTGAAAATTATTCAGGTGTTGTCTTTCGAACACTTGAGTGGATGGGTTTAAAATAGCAAGTTTATTAGTGTTATATACTGCAATTGGCTTGTTTCACCTTGACGTAAAATCATTCCGGTAGTTCATTGGTGGTTTTGGTGATTAATAGTATGAAACGGTAAGCCCCGCCTTCTACATTAATTAATAATTAATCAAACGATAACTTATTTTCATTCCTGTGTAACTTTTGTCATCACGACGTGACACATGTTCATTATTATTATTGGCAAATATGGTAATATGACAATTACGTCGTTGGTTGGTTGGTAGACATATATTTTCAGGCTTGTGTGCTTGGTCACAAAGACCCGCTTATAAACCTTCGTCAAGAAGGACGGACACGACATACACACATACAAGACAGATGTTGCCATCTATCGCTACCTCTACAATTTAGACATATCCCTGAAGGGGAGGGAAATAGTCTCCAGGGACCTGTACCCGTGGTAAACTGCGCAATGACCGACCACAGGACTTTAGGACCCAACAGATTTAACGAGCACGTACTCCGCATATACTCGGTGGGTCTTCAGAGGTGTCGAGACTCGATCGCGGGACCTTCCGATCCCGAGATCGAGATCCTAACCACTAGGATCCCCACGGCCCTGACAATTACGTCTTTTTCAATCCAAAACCCATCTCATTCGTTAGAACGTTGCCATTCCGCTGCGAAGAAATGATAGCGGTTTCGTGCGCTTAATTACGTGCCACATTTCGCACTCGGGCGAACCTTTGATAATTACCTTCGAAAAGCGAGTTTTATTATTTATGTTTTTGGCGGTGGCAGTCGTTACAAAGTTTCGGTTTCTGTTTCTGGCAGCGAGGGTTTTTAGCGAATAACTGATTAGACTTTTGATAGTTGAAGTTAATTGAGTGGAAGTGGTGTGAAGTCAAACTGGTTTCGGGTACTTGGCCCTGTGATTTGCAACTAATGATAGGGAATTTTGAGGTTTGTTTTGGTTTTGAGGTGTCGTTTAGTGAAATAGCGAAGCAGAATGAGATGAGTCATGTTCTATTACAGGAAATATCATTTGTTATCAAAGGAAAATCGCATTGATGTGTCGCTATTATCATACTTCAATTGTGCTTCAAGTACTTCATACTTCAATTGTGGCGTCAAGCATAAGTACTTCATAATTTTTTCGTGATGTCGAGCATTAATATAGTCAGCCTGTCACATCTTGGCTTGGTTGTTAGAAACATATTTTCAGGCTTGTGTGCTTGGTCACAAATGCCCGCTTATAAACCTTCGTCAAGAAGGACGGACACGTCATACACACTCATACAAGACATATGCTGTCATCTATCGCGACCTCCACAATTTAGACATGTCCCTGAAGGGGAGGGAAATAGTCTCCAGGGACCTGTACCCGTGGTAAACTGCGCAATGACCGACCATAGGACTTTCGGACCCAACAGATTTAACAAGCACGTACTCCGCATATACTCGGTGGGTCTTAAGATGTGTCGAGATTCGATCGCGGGACCTTCCGATCCCGAGACCGAGATCCTAACTACTAGGCTCCCCACGGCCCCACATCTTGGCTTCTCAAATATTTTGATAGAAGAAGAGTTCATTTTGAATTCAGGTAGATAACCTAAAGGAGGTAGGGTTTCCAATTCAATCGTGTTTAGGGAGCATAGGGGATTGTTGGGTTAATTTGGTTGGAAATGATGTGTCACACTAGAACTACATACCGGTAATTGGTGAAAGGAGGATTATAGATAATTTCTGATGGCCGTCATCAATTGCACAGACATTTATATCTTGACTTGATCGTCAACAGATTTGCATCTGTAGTATGTATGTAATTTAAGTCGACAGAGAAACTCAGATGGAATTAAAGTCATTTTTATTCGACCTGTGTAGACATCAGGAGAGGGCGGTTTGGCGTTTCTTACATCAAGAGTACGTGGCGGAGTGATTCACAAAAATGGCGATACTCCCTGGTCGACCAATGAGGTGTGAGAATGAGTGATGAGAACCGACTATTTCTCGCGGACTTTTGATAGTTGGAGTTAATTGAGTGGAAGTGGCGTGAAGTCACACTGGTTTCGGGTAGTTGGCTTCACTATTTGTGGCTAATGATAGGCATAGAGGCAGGAAGGAGAATAGAGAGGTCCTTGTATATGCGCAGTAGCGCACAAATGAAGCAGGCTAGAGCGATGTATCTTGGGATACATCAGTGTCAGTATATTATGCGCAGTAGCTCGAAAAACCTGACAGCCCTGTTTCAATTCAAATCAATTGGAGGGCCCCTCTACCCTCCTTCCTACCTCTATGATGATAGGGTATTTGAGATTTGTTTTGGTTTTGTGGTGTCGTTTTGTGAGTTACTGAAGCAGAATGAGAAGCCATATCTTATATCTGATTGGTTGGTGTCGTACTACCCAGATACATATGAATGGGTACTACATTTATATAATATAAGAGAGCTAATTTATTTATTTTCAATGGCGATGATTCCAGATAGAAACAAGAAAGGGTGCTCTGCTTTTCTTTAGAGACGAGACTAACCATTTATCGAGCCGACCCGGCGCGCGGCGCAACAGTTACACTCTTAAAACAAACGAGCGGTTTTAACTAAGTTTGATTTAATTTCCACTTTTTTCCGGTGCCGAAAATGCACTTCCCCTATAGGAGTGGATTTCACTCTTTTGTTTTAGAGTGTAGGGAGCTAGCCTTTGGAGCCTCTGGGTTCGGGTTCAAATCCCGGTAAGGCATGGATGTTTGTGTTTGTCGATTATATGTGGAGTACGTGCTCGTTAAATCTGTTGGGTCCGAAGTGGTTAGGATCTCGATCTCGGGATAGGAAGGTCCCGCGATCGAGTCTCGACACCTCTGAAGACCCACCGAGTATATGCGGAGTACGTGCTCGTTAAATCTGTTGGGTCCTAAAGTCCTGTGGTCGGTCATTGCGCAGATTCCCACGGGTACAGGTCCCTGGAGACTATTTCCCTCCCCTTCAGGGACATGTCTAAATTGTGGAGGTGGCGATAGATGGCAGCATCTGTCTTATATATGTGTGTATGTCATGTCCGTCCTTCTTGACGATATTTTATAAGCGGGTTTTTGTGACCAAGCACACAAGCCTGAAAATATGTCAACCAACCATTTATCGATTAATTTTTCATGTAAGATATTGGATTATTCGAGTAGATTATTTTTAATACGCTACCCCCGTGTAAAGGTTACTCTCACGGGGGCATTCTTAGTAGAAATGTGTTGTTCAAACATTGGAATTAAAAGAAGATGAATAGCTTTTTATTTCAATCTATATTTTATTTTCAATCTATGAAATCTTAGTATGCGGCCTAGTTACTTGCTATAAAGCAGCTCGTTTTTATCGCAAGCAACAAAACCCGCATTTGACAAATGTTTCAGATATGATCCTATGATTTTTTTATCAAGTTTGGCGATATTGAATTATATAATCAGCGATTTAAAGCCAAATGCGCTTTGAAAGCCTTAACACTCGTATAGGCCCTCGAGCAATTTTGTCTTCTCCCGAAAACACAAACACATCGTTATCCAAAATTGGACAGTTTTGTCGAGCTCATTGAAAGCTGAAACACGCGTTTGAGGCCCTGGGCAATTTTTTTTCTAAAATAAATATTTTAAATAATACATAAACATACCGGTGAAAAGAAGCTATCTGTACTTAAGAGCAATGAGAAATACATATTTTTAAAGTTAGCAAATTAAATATACTATTTGTTTTCAAGATACATGTATGATTTTCTATTGAATAAGAAGTAACCCCGAAAAAGTACTTGTTTTTAAAATAAACTTTATTCAAATGATATCTTGTTTACTCTTTCGTACAAAACACTTACATTTAAAAACAATATTAAAATACCGTATTTTTCATACAATCACTAAAACTTTTTTTGGGATACACAATCAAAATGCACCATTTCGTTTAAAAATATGGCGTAAACTCATGCTCATATTTAAGAATTTCAAACATATTTTAAGAAAAGGACATGTATTTCAAAGAGTTCGGCTTCGATTGAGGCGCATTTGTTTTTGAAATCCGTTCAGAATTTTAAAGGCATGTCTTATGGAAAATCGGAATTGTGAGTACAATATGATAGGAAGAATTCGATGAATATCTTTAATAACATTTTTGCATATAAATCTTTATTTAAATTTTGTTATTCGGTTTAAAGTCAAAGTAACCCCGTCACATGAGTTTTTACAGTTTGTGTTTTTTTTTTCTTTCAAGCACCTAGTATAAAATGTAGGGTAATGGAAGTATTGTAATAGGGCCAACATCCGAAATGAAGATTTCCTGTTTTCTATAGTTAAACGCAAAGTTTTCTTGCACGGAAGCCACGACCACGGGCGGAGCTATAAAACGCATGGAGCAATCAGATTAAGACAAAATAAAACGACTGACATTTTTTCTTCATATGATTGCTCCGCGCGTTTTATAGGTCCGCCCGTGGTCGTGGCTTCCGTGCAAGGAAACCTTGCGTTTAACTATACAAGGGTTTTGGACGGTGTTGATAAAAAAAAAAGTGGTTTTTAACAAGGTCCGCCTTTCTGTCTGTCTGAAAGAACTCTTCAGCTATAACTGAAATAGCTACGAACTACGTGGTGCACGGGTTCTAACTACCTGCCGGCTGTCCAAATAAGGTTTTTGAGGAAACCGAGAATGCGTAAACGTATTATAGAAAATACCTATTGCATTTTCTTTTATTTTTTATGAAATATTCATAAAAATTAAATCAAGTATATAATGAAGGAAAGCTAAATTGTAACATGCCATGGCTTAGTTTTCAATTATAAAACACATTTTTCTACACTAGGATTTATTCGATGAAAATGTAATTATTATTGATTAAATTATTTGAAAAAGTATAGGTTTGTAACAGAACCTGTCACTTAACCCGCTTCCACACAACAGTTGTGTTTAACAGGTAAAAAGGCGCCAAACACAGCATTAATTCTATATTAAACAATTACATGCTAAATTTGGCTAGTTTCATTTATTTTATTTCGAAAATTCAATGATTATTATTTATCGTTTGTCAAATTAATTTATATTTCAAAGAATAAATATGTAATATTCCTCGCTTTTAAATAGAATGAAAAAATTTCACATCAACATACATAGAATCTCGTAGTGAAATATATTTGACGTCATTTCAAACTGATCGATGTCGCAAAAATAAATTTATTTTAATTTATTGTCTAAAAGAATTAAAGTTTCTCGAGCGATTGTTACGAATGGCAATGGTGATTTAATTCTAATAAAAATGGCTTCTTATGCTTTTTAAATGAGCATTTCATTTTGCAGTTTTTTTTTAAATAATTGAAGTACTTCGATTTCGAATTCTTTTCAGAAAATTTCAATGTATTCTAATTTCGATGCGCTTAATTTTTTGACGTATCACACTTGTTCGTAGGATTTGTAGTTTGGGCTATGAAAGTGGGTGACGGACGGACAGACAGACGGACTGAACGATTATAATACCTTTCACTTTTTACGTTATAAACGTAGTGTGGAAGCTAAAATTAAGCATCACTTAATATTACTCAGTGTAAATTTTCTTATAAATCCATTTAAAATGTGTTAATAGTCGCTAAAAAAATAGTCGATCTTACTAGAATTTATTTGAAAAATGAAATATTCAATAGAGTGCAGCTTCTCGATTAAAAATTGCATGCATAATATGCATACTTTACATATTTTGTTTGTTCTGATTTATATAAAAACTAAAAATAAAATAACGCTTCAATTTCATTACATGAATTTATCCTTAATTAAAAAAAACATTATTATAAGCATTTTTTTTACTTGGATTTCTTTTCATTTCATTAGGAATGTGTTTATTTTATCATTAAATCCAATACAGATCCTTGAAAAAATATCTAAATTAATTAAAAAAAAAGAATGCAATATCTTGCCGAGTTAATTAATTTTTAAGGCGCTAAAATAAAAAAATATCCCATTTAAGAGGTGAACAGAGCATTGATCGGATATTCGCATACGAGTTAAAATAGTTTCTTTAATTTTTCTGAAGAAATTCTTTTGTGAAATATTATTTTGCATTATTTCTCATCTAGCTTTACGAAAAAATGCCATTAACTTCTGCTTTTACTTATGATTTAACACCAAAAAGATAAACAAAAATGTTCATGATATTTTTCTATTTTCGTAAAGAGTTCTTTTGTTCTGAAAGACAGATTATGATAGATTGTTTGAAAGTGCGGGAAAGTTAAGCCTATTTTTTATGTTCTAGTATATTAACAACTAAGGATTCCTTTTTTTGTTTATAAACGATGACTTACTTACCATACAGGTTTTTTTTTAATTCCACAATATTCTTTTGGTAGTTTATTATTCTAAACCAAAGTTCGTTAAAAGTATTTAAAAAACTTACGGTAGTACGCTGGAAGAATTTTTTAAATTTTTGTGAAAGAATTTCTTGATTTTTAAAAAAAAACTTTCATGAGAGTCTTTTGTCTAGGTATATTATTTTAATATTTTTTATCAACTAAAAGAAAGTGAAATACTTTTTTTCAAACTTTATTACAAAAAAACGTTATTTTAATAATACTGTAGATGCTTTATGGGCTTTGCCAAAGAAAACAAAACAACGAATGAAATCGCAGTATGAAGAGCGTAATATCATAACAAATATTCCCATTGTAATTTAGTCTTTTGTTTAAAAGGCTAATTTCCTCTGCAAAAATAATCGGTGTTAGATTCGTGTGTTACCGTATTTTGTCAACTTATGCCCATATGGAAATAATTTATCTTCCTAAGAACTTTGCAAACAATTGAAAAAATTTACTTAAAAAAGTAAATATGACATTTTCAAATATGCATTACAAATCTTTTTTTTTCAAACAAAGACTACCATGTATAGCAAAAAAACAAACAAAAGTGAATCACAAATTCAATTCTAGAATATCAATTTCAAACAGAAATACGTTTCTGTAATAGTTTACTCAAGTAACCATTTTCTAAAAAGCAATCGAACATTTTCCTTACAAATAATGATTTTAAGAATAAATAGGAACATGAAATATCTTGTACGAGACCGTTGTTTTTCCCCCCAAAAAAGATGTCTGCATTTTATGGTTTTGCTGTAATATAGTTTCTGATTTATTGAAGAAAATAAATTGTTAGATATTTCTGTGTATTTTTGGCAACACGATTCTCTCAGACGATATTTCATGTAACTTAAGAAAATTTATGACTAATAGTTCGATGTACTATAACCTATTAACCCTTTCAGTCCCAGTGATGCCATTTGGCATCATCCTTTTTCTGATCATAATTTTAAAAAAATAATAGGGCTGACATCTATTGGGATTAATAAAAAAATATTTTCTAATAGAAAAAAGTTTGAAGAATCGAATGATGTGCTCTTTGATATCATAAATGGTTATAGACGATCAGAAAAAAAAATCTAAATTGATGATGCCAAATTGATCTTGGGACTGAAAGGGTTAATTCCTGAAAAAAATAATACTCACATATTCTTTATACAAACACATTATTTAAACAATAATATATTTAGAAGGATGTTTTGCAAGTAATTTGGGCAAAATTAGCTTTTGAAATTTGATGAGGGCCACGTCATTTTAACGGAATTTGAGGGTTAAATATACATATTTTTGGTGTGGTATAAATGTAGAAACAAGCTCTATCAGTTTTTTATAATTAATAGTCCAATCCAAAATTCGTATTAATGCAACATATTTTATAAATTTTTCGCTTGAACTGTGCTTGACCTTCTTGCTCATTTTTTGTTATACAATTAAGGGGGGGGGGGGGGGGATACATGTAAAATCGATTTTTTTTAAAATTCATAATAGTTAAATAACATTTCAAAATATGCCTGCAAATTTTTAGAATGATATTCGCATTATTCGTTGATTAAAAACTCATTTAAATGCTTCCTCTCAACTAGGCACTTGAGGGCTTTGTCAAAACTTTAAGCACGTTTATCTCAAAACTATTTTTTAAAATTTGGCGAGCAAGATAACTCAAAAAGTTCTCAATCGATCCTTATGAAATTTGGTATACACTGTAAAAAAAAACCTGTTGTTTTTACAGTTAAAAACTGTCAACTTAGACGCCAGTTAATAACTGTTTTTTTTACAGTTTAAAACTGTAATTCTTTTACAGGAAAACTGTAATTTTAACAGAGAAAAACTGTTAATTTAGCAGGAAAAAACTCTTAATTCAATGGTTTTCCCCTGTAAATCTAACAGTTTCTCCCTGCTAAAATAAAATACCCAATACTAGCCCTCGCGACCGAGTAATTACTTAGTCGCAGAAGGTTCAGTATTGGGCTCGCACGCAAGAAGTTCCTGGAAGAGGTATGGACCGGGCCCGGTTTTGATCCAGGAACCTCTTGCGTGCGAGCCCAATACTGAACCGTCTGCGACAAAGTCATTACTCGGTCGCGAGGGCAAGAATTGGGTATTTATGCTGAACGATGATCTCAATCACGTGACTCTTTGCTCGTCTTCAAATTTCCCCCGCGGGCAGGTGCATTTGATGGATTGTGAGTGTGACGTCACGTTAACGAAGATAAATACAGTTATTAACTGTTTTTCTAAAAAACAGTTTTTAACTGTAAAAAATAATGTATTTAACTGTAAAAACAACAGGGTTTTTTTACAGTGTACGTCTTCTCTATAGTCTTATCTTCTAGTTAAAACTCAAAAATGCAAAAAAAAAATAATAAATTAGGGTTTTTTTACCCAAAAACCATTGAAAAAGGGTAAAAAATCGAACTTTTTTTTTCTAAGGCGTGCCAATTTACAATTTTTCAACTTTCTTGTATTTTTATTGGTTTAACTAGAAGTAAGTTTTATAAACACTTTCAAATCAAAAAGTTTGATTTCAGATCACTGTAGCAGATGCTAGAACGCCCGCCGATTGATATTTTTTTTTATTTGTGAGGGTCTCAGAAGATGAGTTACTATGGCGGCCATTTTGAAAAAAAATAAAACAAAAAAAATCTGATTATTGTATTTTAATGTATAAACATTAAAACATACGGAATTTTAAAACTATTCATGTATTTCTTCTCTTTCAATAAAGTCTCTGAAACACGATCAAAATACATGTGGTTACATATATTGCTCCTTTAATAAATTAGCTGCTTCTATAGGTATTTTTAGAAAGCTTAAACATTCTAGTTAATAATACAAAAATATAGTACAGATGTTAACATTTTGTGTAACGTTGCTTTGTGAATTTCTTTTGATATCAAGTTTTAAAGAACATTGTTACACCACAAAACTGGAGTAAGCTTGTAAGTTTTTTTTTGTATATTTTAACGTTACTGGATTTAAGGAGTAACATTACACTAAATTTGAACAGTGTTTGTTAGTTTTTAAGGATTTATTAAGCTTTTAAATATTCAGATGACAATCTAATTTTTATTCACAGGACAAAAGTATTTATTGATTTCAAAAACAAATATATAGGTTAAATTAAGCTTAAAATAGTTATTTATGCAACAAGTGTGAAAAGTAGCACTTTTTAAAACTAGTGGAGTGAAATAATGACACGTGTTTTAAAAAGTTTTCTTTTCACACATGTTGCATACACTATTTTTTATAATTACGTGAAAAAAATCAAATCTCATTGGTTCAAAAATAATTCACGAGCTAATTTTTTTACGTAAAGAAGATCGGCATCGATAAATCTCTGGAACTACAAAAGGAAAACTTATTTTTTAGTTTAAAGTCAAACATTTGAACATGGATACTGATTCAAAAATAAAAAATAATAATAAAATTCACGCGCATAATATTTATAAATAAAGCAGATCAATAAATTTCTGGATTTTATGAATATTATGGCATAGAAATTTTACTTGAAATGTTGGCATCTTATGAAAAGAGTGAAAAAAAGTACTTTTTTTCACTGCTTTTGGGTGAAAAAAAGTAATTTTTTATCACTGTTTCTAAAAAGTATGACTTTTCGCACGCGTCTGATATTAAAATTATAGTGTAAAAATCGGATTTTTTTTCTCGCAATTATAAAAAACATATTTAGCGACAATCGGCTTAGGACGGGTAATTGTTTAATTCAGATTTTTATTTTATAATGCAAAACAAACGGCAAATTAAAGACGTATCAACGCAAGTTCGTTTTTTTTTTCAAAATCATCTTTCTAATTGCTTATTTAAAAAGTATCAAAATAACTAGTATATGACCCTGACTAAAAAATTTTCAAAATTAAAAAAAAAACTCAAATAAGATGTTTAGCTTTAACAAAGTTTTATGGGTTATTAATTTTATTTATTGAATGGAAATTTTAAAACTGCAAGCAGAGGATCGAAAAAAATGTCCTTCTAGAAATCTCCATTGTAGCTGTTAAAAGTTTCTGAAATGTTTTTGAAAAATTTATTTTTTTTCTTAAAATTTTGTTATAATGGGTTT
Source organism: Oedothorax gibbosus (assembly GCA_019343175.1). Classification (NCBI taxonomy): domain Eukaryota; kingdom Metazoa; phylum Arthropoda; class Arachnida; order Araneae; family Linyphiidae; genus Oedothorax; species Oedothorax gibbosus. Next base: position 18,888,175 of record CM033275.1, on the reverse strand, counting down.
AAGTCACGAAAAGTTTTTTAATCATTCAAAATATATTCACTACTTTTTTTATGCACACAAAAAATCCATTCGATCAATTCCTAAACAAAAATATATCAAACAATTTTTTCAACAGTATTCCACGTGAAAAGCTATAAAATCACCCCCAAACCCTCTCCTAGCCTTAAAAACTTTTTAAGAAAGTTATTTATTTTTAACCTGAACTTTCTAGGTTGCAAAACTGCGGCAGAGAAACTCGACAATAAAAATAAGCCAGAACAAAAACTCACCAATAAATAAATAAACAAAGAGCAGACGAACACTATCGTTTTCAAAACAAGAAACTTCTCAAAGTCTTGCTGTGCCAAGGAAAAACAAACTTTCGCCTGACTGACTTCTCAAAAGAACCAACTTTCAGTAATAGTCGGATATTTTTTTTAAAAGGGAACAAAACGTGATCACACACAAAAAGTTTGAATTAAAAAAAAGAAGAAAGAAGTTGTGATAAATCCTTATTCAAACAAAGTTGGTAATGTTGGTAAAAGAGGTGAAAAGTTTTCCCAGTATTGTTTCTTTATGCGTGTTAAAGAACAAATATTTAAGGAAGGTTTTTTTCCTATTGTGTTTTAAACTATTTGTTAAGCAGTAAAAGAAAATACATTTACTTTTTTGTATTTCTTTTTTTACAGAAGCTGATTTATTTTTGTTATAAAACAAAGTACCAATGAGTTTAACAATGTTATGGGCTTGTTTTACGTGACTTAAATTATTCCTGCTTTCATTCTTGGATTCCATTTTTGGCAAAGCTAATAATCTTTAATGATTTTTTTTAAAAAATCCTGGAATAGTTTGAGCCAGCATAATATAAAAAATTTCTCTTTCGACTTTTTTATATATGCACTTAAAAAGTTGATTTTGAAAAAAAAAATAGTGAAATTACATTTATAAGCCTTTATTTGTATTTAAAATTCTGCATTATAAAATGAAAAGCTGTATTAAACAATTACTGGTCATAAGCAGATTATCGCTAAATATGGCTTTAAAATGTTAAGCTTAATAAAAGCTTAATTTAACCATATGTTTATTAAATCAATAGATACTCTTGTGTCTTGTGAGTACAAATTATATTTTCATTAGGGATATAAATCCTTACGAAACCATCAAATACTGTGGAAAATTTAATGTAATGTTACTTCCTAAAACCAGTTACGTTAAAAAATAGTAAAAAACTTACAAGCTTGCTCCTGTTCTATGGTGTAACATCACTTAGGTTTTCATATTACCCGTATTTTTCTATATTTGCATCCTCTCCTCTACTTATATCAAAATTGCATGAGTAGATGTAATTTTAGACCGAGATTATAGAAAAATTCCTACAAATCTTCAATACTTCCAAGAAATCTATACACAGGAAATTTATAAAAGTCTTCCGAAGCAAACATCTTTGTGTTCCGTAAAACTTCTATTCTCAATATAACCAAAAGGATTCCAAAGAAAACCGATTTATATATAAAAAAAGACACACAAACACAAAAACTAATATACCTGCTACACACACAAGAAACATCAGAATTTTTTTTTATTTCAGAAAAAACTTAAAACTTTCTTTGATCATAAAAGAAACATTGCTTTGAAATATCTCCGGGAAAATAGCAATGCTAACACAATGAGAAATCTTGATGTAAAAAAACAGGAAAAAGTTTTGGCTATAAAATGCAATCAAAAATGAATGGGCACACGTGCCTGAAAAAATCTTGCTTGTAGATGTATTGCCATGCACAGAAAAGGGGCGTATGTGCTATGATAACTCGTTGGGAGATACGCCACTTTACTTCTAAGAGTGAGATGTATGGATGGTAAAAAAATTTAGGATCAGAGAGGAAGAATTTTGGATGGAAGTTTTGACAGGTGCCTTTTCTTTTGTGGATCTCAATTCAGATGTGGTCAAGAAAATATGAAGGGTTTTTTTATTACAGTAGGGGGGGGGGTGTAGGTACATATATATTCCGGCTTGTGTGCTTGATCAGAGACCCGCTTATAAGCCTTCGTCAAGTAAGACAGACACAGAAAGAATTTTTACTGACACAAAGAAAGGAAGTACACCCAGAGCGAAGGCGGGAATCGAACCCGCACCCGTTACAGCGCGCAGACTGCTAGCGTAATGGTCTGCGATCCAAACCACTAGGCCATCCGGGCCCCATTATTATTACAGTAGAATTCCAATTAGCCGAAGCAATTGGGTTTGGTTTGTTTGAATTATCGTCGCACTAGAGCTACACGAGGGCTATGAAGCAATTGGGACCTAACCACATACGGATTATCAAAAATTTCGGATTATCGACATTTTTATCAATGACTTAATGTATTGTTTGGCTGAGAGATCATATAGTACCATTTTCGGTCGTCTTCAACCAAGCCCATAGTGTAAGGTGCCGTTTGGTAGTAGATTTATGGCGTTTTGTAACAGTTGTTTATTCAAATTATGTTATAATTTTGGTTGGTACATGTATTTACGGCTTGTGTGTTTGATCAGAAAACCTTTGTCAAGTAAGACAGACACAGACAGAATTTTTACTGGCACAGAGAGAGAAATTACACCCAGGGCGAAGGCGGGAATCGAACCCGCACCCTGTACAGAGCGCAAACAGTTAGCATAAAGGTCACCGATCTTAACCACTATGCCACCCTGGTCCCTATGTTATATTCAGCAACTTAGTTGACGTGTAATAAAAATTGAAGGTATTTCTAACCTGGACTCGAGTGACAGACAGACGTTTATAGATAGTGCTCGTAATATTTAATAAATCTAGAAATTTTAGGCTACTTTTGAATTATCGTCGCACTAGATCTACACGGCTATTGGCAGCATAATAGGGTACTTGACTAAAAAAAAAATTATTAGCTTAAAATATTCTTAAGCGAAATATATTAAACCCGTATTTTTTCTTTTTTTCAAATACCCCATAAAAAGGGGAAAAAATGAATTTTAAAATTAGGACGAAAAATGACTCCCGAAAACGCTTTGTGGCTGTCACGTGGTATCTATGATGTCACATGTCACTAGTAACTATAAACAAACTTTGAAACTAGTTTGGAATCTACTTTAAGCAAATTTGAACTATCCGCTTCTGTAAAACCTCCTTCCATTATCTATATAATTCTTATTTTAACAGTAAATTAGATTAAACCCAGTTTAATTGCAAGCAAAAAAACATCACACCGGTTTATTTATATATACTAGTGACGTCAGCCAAATCAACGTGTTTGTGATCACGTGACGTACCGATGAAAACAAGCCATTTTAAAATGATTTTTATGAATTATTTAAAGACTTATTTTGCAAAAAAATATATATACGTTTGTTATTTTTGGGTTCTAACTATAATTAATTTAATATTGGAAGGTATGTTAGCTATACAGTCAAGTTACCCCATTTAGAACCGCCAACTTCTATACGGGGCCGGCAGTTATTATTTTGCGACTTGAGACTTTGATGAAGTCGCGCCTAACTCACGGGGCCTATGGCGAGGGTCGAAGACCACAGTCAGGACGAGCCGCACCCGAGTCGGTACCCAAACCAACCGATAAGGGGACATGTCGTAATAGTTGGGTCGAAGGTATTCTAAGTCTCCCCTACAAATCATTACCTCTGGGGTGCAGGCCAATTTTTGGGTCGCTTATTTGGCCCTCCGCCCAAAAATTTGAGATGGCGATCCCTCGATGTGGGTGTGTCTAGTGGTCGCGTCTGTACTGGACGAAGGTTCTGCGTCGGTCCGTACCACACAATACCTAGAGTATATAGTACTGCTCGTCAAATCTTTGGCTGGGATCTCACCCTCCTACATCTATTGCAAGTTCTGATCTCTAATTGGCCCCTGTAAAAAATAATGGATAGCACTTGAAAAGGTGGTTTTGAAGTGCGTCTACTGACGAAGTTATATAAGGTAAGGGTTTGTGTCAGTGCAATATTCTGTAAAAAGTGAAACACATTCAAAAATATAATCTTCATATTTCAAAACATTTAAAAGGGTTATATTCACAAATAATCTAAACTAATAAACTAATAAGTTTTATAAACTGCTTTTAGTAAGTGTCTTCAAAAACAAATTAACACGTTAACACGAAATGCTAAAGATTTTTTTCTTTATGAATTCTTAAAAAGAAATATCTGCATTTTAAAAAATATTAATGCTTGCTAAGGAATTAAAAGACAATTAAGATCGTATTATTTATTACAAAATGTCGGTCAATATTTTTTATTTATATATTCCCACATAAAAACTGAAACATCAGTTAATTGGAATTTTAATTGTTATGAACATCACTTCTTACTTTTTACAATTTTTTTGCATCTTAAAAACAATTTAAGTATGCAAATACAAAAGAGTATTATAACAACGTGTTTCATTTTTTCACGTTGGCATAAAAACAAAAACTGCATTTTAAAAAGAAATTTCAGCGTTGCCGCTTAATACTTCATTATTTTTTATTAAAAAAATCTACTTAATGTAAATTGTATGCACCGTAAATATGCTTAAATAGCTTTTATTTCTTTATCTTTCTACAAAAAGAACTTACGTCTAATGTTATAAAGTTGTATATGAATTTTTGCACTTGATTTTGTTTTTAAAAATTTTATTTCTAAGTTTAGATATTGAAGTGGCTGTTTGGATGCTGTTTAAATTTTTAAAATTTTGACTTGAATATATTCTACACTCTTAAAACAAACGAACGGTTTTAACTCAGTCTGAGTTAATTCCCACTCCTTTCCGTGCCGAAAATGCACTTCCCCGAGTGGATTTCACTCTTTTTGCGGAGTGGGTAAAAAAATATAAAGAAAACAATCTACGTCCTACACTCTTAAAACGAACGGTTTTAACTCAGTCTGAGTTAATTTCACTCCTTTCCGGTGCCGAAAATGCACTTCCCCTATAGGAGTGGATTTCACTCTTTTGTTTTAAGAGTGTAAGTAAGGACGTTCTGAAGGTTAAATAAGAGGAAGATGCTTGACGATAAAAAAAAAGTTTATTTTCCTACAATGAGGCTGTTTTATTGGCAGTGAAGCATTTGAAGACTCGACATATTACCCAGAACCGAGATCCATATTTTGTGGCACCATCTTGGCTAAAGTCTTTACCGATTTCAACGCTCAGATTACAATGAATCTGACTTTTCTGTGGATGTTAAAGTATGCCGATATTTAATTTTGGCCGCGAGAACCCAAGCCAGATGGTTACTCAGCGGATTTTTTACATGCCGCATAATCCTATGACTTGCGTGACCACGATTTTCACATCCAGAAAATCTGACAACTCCGTCGTGATAGAACCCACAATCTTGGGCTTGGACACGTAATTCCTCATAGCCACTGAGTCGACTGATATAACAAAGCGAAGTCTAAAAAAAGTGAGTCTGGACTATGAGAGGAGGCTGGGGAACCCAGTCTGTAAAGGTTAGTGTCCACGAGCAAGAAAACTTGCGCAAGTTGTTTGCAAGTTAAAGTTTTCAACCCGTCTTGCACGTGTATACATCCCAGAAAGTCACTTAGCAGGAACTCTCAGCAATATTGCAGCGAGAAGAAATTGAAGAAGTGTAAAATCAACTTGCTCGGTTCCAACAGATTGGAAATTCTTGCAAGCTTATTGCAAACTGTGTAGCTAGGTGCATGGTTGCTTTTGTTTTGCTTGCTCTGGATCTCTGGAATACACGTGCGATAATAGCTTCTACTTTTGTTTTTTTTAAGGGGGGGGGGGGGGGTGGTTTCGACGGATTCTCCTACTGCCGCAAGTTTGGTCTTCATCTTCAGTAAAAAGTTTCCAAATCGGATGCCGACATACATATATTTTTTTAATTGCTGAGGGTCCTCTATAGATAATTCCTGAAATAAATTTCTAAAAAATCCTAATTCATTTCCTTTCAGAACCCTATTCTTCTCCAACACTTGCGTATTTTACGGACATTTTGATTTTTAATTGTATAAGCAATTAATATTAAAGCGACAGCTTTCCTTTTATTCATGGCGATGGAATGGACGATCCCGATCACTGTTTATGTTCATAACTGACACAAACCACGGTTGCAGAGTACTGTCGTGGACACTACTCTGCAAGTTAAGTGCAACAAAGCTATAAAATATCTTGCAGAGCCTTGCCGCAAGAAAAATTGCAAGCTCCATGTAAACACTCAAGCAAGTTTCTTGCATGAAACTTGCTTAAATGCAATTTTTCTTGCACGTGGACACTTAGCTTAAGTGCAACAAAGCTATAAAATATCTTGCAGAGCCTTGCCGCAAGAAAAATTGCAAGCTCCATGTAAACACTCAAGCTAGTTTCTTGCATGAAACTTGCTTAAATGCAATTTTTCTTGCACGTGGACACTTAGCTTAAGGTCTTTCAATTGCAAGAGAAGGGTTCCAGGTTCGTGCCCGGGTTTTGCCAAAATAACTATGAATCTACAAACGATATGTGCAGCCAAAAAACCCGACGAATACCTCATGTAGAGGAAGTGCATGTTAAAGCTTCAAAGTCCCGACGCTGGGTACGATGTCGCTCCTAAAGGTTGAGTCCAAAGTCCTACCTCGTAAGCGCAACAAGTCGCTCGCAGTTTACAATGTTTTCTAACAGTGGTAAAATAACATCAAAAATACTGTTAATTTTACGACACTAAAGAATAAGTAAATAATTAAGTAATTTTTTGCTGTAAAATGACAGCAAAAAAATCTTAAACTTTACGATGCTGCTGTTTGAATAAAAAAAGTGCTGTAAATAGCAGTAAACAAGACGTTCTTAAAGAACTAAAATAGTCTGATTTCCTGTTACTTAAATACTTAATGAAGTTCTAATCGGGAAACAACTAGGTTCTTAACAGTAAATATCATCAACAACCGTTTCTACATTAGATTTATACACATTAGAAAAAAAAAATCACTAAACACAGCATCCAGCTATAACATAAACTTCTAAAAGCCAAAATCAACTAATTTCCTTAATATTCTTTCGCAAATTAAATTAATACTATTTATCGTCTGCTCGATTTATTTGTAGTTCGAAGAATAATTAAATATTTATTAATAGCAAAAGTAATGAAACTACTCCAAACTGCATTAAAAAAATACGAAATGTAAATTAAAGCTAGGCAGAATTGTATGCAAAAAATATGCCTTGCCGCTTTCTTGGTACACGATAAATGAACAATCAAAGAATCACATTGTGCTACATTTTATGACGTCATTCCAAACTGATTCATGAAAAAATTATTTTGCTTCAAATATTTTTAAATAAAGTTTCTCATGTCATTGTTGATTTGGCAACAGTGATTTAAATGACTCAAAATTGAATTCCAATGCTAATTCAATGGGAAATTCGCCGACAGATAGTAAAATTATGCTCATCCGGACGTACAGACAAGCGGACAAAAAGTATGAAAGTTGGGTCTCTGAGGTCATAGCTTTCTAACAAAAAAAGAATTTTTAAGATCAGATGTATAGAACCGATTTTGGAAGGTGGATACAGACAGACATCGACCGCATGTCAATACCTATAACTTTATCATTTTTTTTAAAACTCTTTCGAATTAAAAAAAGAGAAGTAGGCTAAAAATGCTTACACTCATGTTTCTAGCATACTTGCCCTAAAATTTCCAGTTTTATTTTCTTACGGTGTTGGGTATATAAATGAAACGACCAGTGCCTCACTTGCCAAACCGATTTTATATTGTTTTTCCTTCGGCAGCACAATCTTTTATAACCTCCATTAAGGAAGCTTATTAAAGCGAACAGATTTAAGTATAATACGAAACGTGATATTTTAATAAAACTCAACGAGCCATAACATTATTTATACGTCAGTTGATGCAAGCGTAATGAAGTGTTTCAAGATAGTTAAACTATGTTGATAATGTTTTCAAAATTTGAAAGTTAATTTGTTTAGGAATAGTTAGTGACAAAATGCTTTATTAAATAAGGAAATTTCGCAAAACAAGCATTGTGCTTCCGTAGTTTTTGGAATTGCAATTTTTAAAATGATGATAAGTATACCAATGGTTGGTTGGTAGACATATATTTTCAGGCTTGTGTTCTTGGTCACAAAGACCCGCTTATAAACCTTCGTCAAGAAGGACGGACACGAAATACACACACATACAAGACAGATGCTGCCATCTATCGCCTCCTCCACAATTTAGACATGTCCCTGAAGGGGAGGAAAATAGTCTCCAAGGACCTGTACCCGTGGTAAACTGCACAATGACCGAACACAGGACTTTCGGACCCAACAGATTTAACGAGCACGTACTCCGCATATACTCGACAAACACAAACATCCATGCCTTACCGGGATTCGGACCCGAACCCAGAGGCTCCAAAGGCTAGCTCCCTAACCGTTGCGCCGCCGGGTGGGCATGGTGATAAGTATTTTTTTGTGTTGAATTGCATCATTTTTTTAATTGATTTATTTAAAGAGTTTAGATAAAATTATGTTAAAGCAAACAAAAAATTTTAATAAAGTATCGTGAGGGAAAAATGAAATAGGTATTCAGACATTGAAAAATGAATAACAATAATTGTTATTTCACAGTACAGTCCACTCTCGCTTAATGGAAACATTAGAAGATAAAATCCCTTTGGATTCTTGAAAGAGCCAGAATAAAGAGAGTGTGGTTGTTTGGCTTTAAAATACTTCGCACTACATTATACCTCTGAAGTGGGCAGGTAAACTGCAGTATCGAGACTAATTACTTGAACCATTCTTGTAAGAACTGAATAACTATATCGTGCAAGAAACTGTACTAAATGACTGATTATTTCAGAGTAAAAATTCATTGTTGTGGAAATTCATTGTGTTTCATTCATTGTTGTGGAAATTCATTGTGTTTAATTCATTGTTGTGGAAATTCATTGTGTTTAATTCATTGTTGTTTAAATTCATTGTATTTAATTCATTGTTGTGGAAAATCATTGTGTTTAATTCATTGTGTTTAATTCATTGTTGTGGAAATTCATTGTGTTTAATTCATTGTTGTGGTAAACTGCAGTTTACCTGCTTACTGAGACTTATTATATGTATGTGCATTTTCTACTTTCTTTGAGGCTCTTGTTATAAAGCACTTTAGATATAGATGATGGCTCAGGATTTTATCTTTTGATTTGGTTTGTTTTAGACCCTTTCCGAAACTTTCTCCTGACACTTTTTCCAAATCAACGTCGTTTCCTCGGAAATTGCCTCAAAACATTGTTTGTCGTTTCATCATAAGTTCTAGTTCATGAAATATATATCATCCAAGACCGTTGGTGCAGTGTTTCTCGGTCTTTCAAATTTCGCAAAATAGTTAATGAAATTAGTTTTTTCTTAAGATGATTTCTATATTAGAATCCCTTTTATTATTTATAACTTTCACGTTTCGAGAGTTCGCTTAACCTAAATTTTTCTAAAAATGCAATGGGTGCACATATTGCAACAAAAACATTGTTGGAGCACATTTCGTCCTGTTGTTTTATTGTTGTTGAACAAAACTGTTTTGTTGGTTTTCGAACAATGTTGTTGCACATTTCGCTCAAAAATGAGCCAAAATTAGCCTGCCTTATATATTCAAAAACAGTTTTGCGTTATAACCATAGATATCATAGTTAAAGTATTAGATTGGCTGATCACGTGACCTCCAATGCTAACGAAGGGACGCGTATGGAGGCTTTTTAAGAGGGCAAAATTGCCAGTGTTGCTGCCACTTTAAGAAGAAAAATACTACGAAAAAATACAATTTCTTTCTAAAATTACAAAAAAATATATACTGGAAAAGGATTTAAAGTCACTAAAAAGATTCCAAAATGTAGCTAGTATTTTTACGATATTTTTTTGTAATTTTAGAATTAAATGGTATTTTTTTGTAGTATTTTTGGTCACGTGATCAGCCCATCTAATACTTTAACTATGATATCTATGGTTATAAAACAGTCAATTAACCATGAATTAAATTGATAATTCCACTTTGGCGTTGCTGGTTCATAATTATAATCAATTTTGAAAAGAGAACTGAGAGTACTTGTACACCCTCGAGTATCATATGCCACACTAGTTGCTATTCAGGGAGTGTTTTGATGTTAGAAACACTCATGGAATCTATACGATTTTTATATTGCGAGTGGGTTGGAAAACTTGATCACTGCATATAAGGCACATTTTCCAACTTATATGTTTAGATTATATTATTTGTTTATAACTGTTCCGTTTTCTTTGAAAAATAATGGTGCTATTTTACAGATATAAGTATAAAAATTTAATTTAGTTAAGCTTTTTTTCCTCAAAATATAAAAATATAAAGTATATAGGCCAAATAAAAAAAAGTGGAAAACTTGCCCAGGTCATCCCTATTCCTTATATTCAGTAGAAAAGTCAATTTGCGTGAAAAAATAATTACGCAATAGTCAATGGCGTGTACACGATGACGTAATACGACTTAACAGAATCTATCACTTAACCCGCTTCCACGCAAACAGTTGTGTTTCACAGGTAAAAAGGCGCCAAACCCAGCATCAATTCTATATTAAACATTTACATGCTAAATTTAGCTAGTTTCATTTAGTTTATTTCGAAAAGTAAATAATTATTACTTATCGTTTGTAAAAATTAATTTATATTTCAAAGAATAAATATGTAATATTCCTCGCTTTTAAATAGAATGAAAACATTTCATATCAACATACAAAGAATCTCGTAGTGAAATATATTTGACGTCATTTCAAACTGATCGATAATAAATTTATTTTAATTTATTGTCGAAAACAATTAAAGTTTCTCGAGCGATTGTTGCGAATGGCAATGGTGATTTAATTCTAGTAAAAATGACTTCGTATGCTTTTTAAATGAGCATTAAATTTTGCAGTTTTTTAAATAATTGAAGTACTTCGAATTCTTCTCTGAGATTTTCAATGTATTCTAATTTCGATGCGCTGAATTTTTTGACGTATCACACTTGTCCGTAGCATTTGTAGTTTTGATAATGAAAGTGGGTGACGGATAGACGGACAGACAGACGGACTGAACGATTATAATAACTTCCACTTTTTACGTTATAAACTTAGTGTGGAAGCTAAAAAGCAACAATAAAAATGTCACTGTTCAAAGCGGCTCGGTTGAACCATTTTTCAGATTTTGGAAACACAATCCCGAGAAATGGTTCAACGGAATACCGAAAATATGGTGAAACATTTCACCACACATAAATTACAGCTAGTAGAAACCATATTTTTGATGAAACCAACTGCCAAATTTTTAACGATACTAGATAAAGGCAACCCGGAAGACCCACAAAACACAAAAACACTTTATTTATTTTCAACTAGTGTCAACAAATCATCTTTATTACATTCCTTTACACAACCTAAATAAAGCTACTAAAATATCCCAAATGATAGACACACCAGTTACTATTTGAAGCAGCGTTTGATATATTGGACTGACATGGCCGTTAAAACGATATTAATGATCTCCAAAGGACTTGTCGCATTCATCACACTTCCGTATGACCCTTCGTAGAAAAGTTGGCTGTTAGTGTCGATGGTATTACCTAGTGCCATTTGTTACTAGGAATATTTTGTGTGTGTTAGGGTTATTGGAATGTTGGTGTGGGTTAAGTTTGTTGGCTGGTTTGTTTTGTATGTGAGATTTTAAAATTCAGTTGGGAATATGGAATATTAATGTCTTGTGATTTGTCATGTAATATAATATTTTTGAAATGGAAGTCTTTGAACATAATTGATGGAGTTATTTAGTATCTATTATGACGATTTTAATCGTTTCATTATGGTGGTTGTAATTCTTCACTCCCTGTTACAGAATGGGCGATTCGAAGGAGGCGATATATGGTTCGTTTGTGGGGTAGGATACAATAGTTGACGGGGCTGTGACGTCACAATTGGCAATACCGTTCTATTTTGGATGGTGGATGGTTGGAAGACATATATTTTCAGGCTTGTGTGCTTGGTCACAGAGACCCGCTTATAAACTTTCGTCAAGAAGGACGGACACGACATACACACACATACAAGACAGATGCTGTCATCTATCGCCACCTCCACAATTTAGACATGTCCCTGAAGGGGAGGGAAATAGTCTCCAGGGACCTGTACCCGTGGTAAACTGCGCAATGACCGACCACAGGACTTTCGGACCCAACAGATTTAAAGAGCACGTACTCCGCATATACTCGGTGGGTCTTCAGTGGTACCGGGACTCGATCGCGGGACCTTCCGATTTCGAGACCGAGACGCTGACCACTAGGCTCCCCACAGCCTTATTTTGGATGAATTGGTGGTGGTTGAGTGATTTGCTTGTAGTGTATAAGACAACGTTTGGCGTAGTTGTGAGATCATTGTAGGCGTGCACTGCAAAAAGCAGTGTCTCAATTTCAGCACAAATGTTGTCTGAATTGAGTTTTCAGGCACTTTGGTGTCTTAATTGAACACTCTCTGAAATATTCTGTCATGTATTTTAGACACTATAGTGTCTTAAATATGCTTCAGACACTGTAGAGTCTGACTTTTGACGTAAATGTCTGAAAATTTGACACTTTCAAATTCAGACACTTTAAATCAGACACTTCATGCCATGCAATTCAGAAGAATTTTTTTAGATGAAGCGCAATTTAATCTATAAGTAAAAAATCTTTTTCACTTGAAATTTGTTAATTATAATGATATTATTCATTAAAAATTCAAAATTTAATTTACTTGATAAATAATTTGATATGCCACTAAAAAAATTATCATTTATTTATATATTTTTTTAATTGAAGACCACTTTAAAAAAAGTTTAAAATTTTCTTTTAGGATAATATTTATTTTAACATCTATCTCAAAAGTCAATATTGAACCATGATCTAATAGGATTTGGAAAAAAAAATTAGTAATATAATGGGTTATTAATAATTTAAGTTGTAATATTATTAATATTAGTTAATATATATTAAAATTAATAAATTAAGTTTAAAAAGATCTGCACCACGCTGTAAATTTACATCCGGCAGGGGAAAACCCCTTCATTTTCGGTTTTCAGACTAATACTGCAACTGTAACGTTTAGAAAGAATAGAATAGAAGAAGAAAAAGAGAAAAATAAAATCAAAGCCAAACAAACAAGGAAGCCGACCCGGCGGCGCAACGGTTAAGGAGCTAGCCTTTGGTGCCTCTGGGTTCGGGTTCGGGTTCGAATCCCGATAAGGCATGGATGTTTGTGTTTGTCGAGTATATGCGGAGTACGTGCTCGTTGAATCTTTTGGGTCCGAAAGTCCTGTGGGCAGTCATTGCGGAGTTTCCCACGGGTAACAAGCAAAACATACAAAACTACTGACATTTTTGAAATAGTTTTGAAAGCAATAAATATTGAATTCTTTTTGTTATGTGTTTTATTTCCTAATAAACATTAAAATGCATTGCATGTAGGAAAATTAAATCTTTTTTTCAATTGCTTAAGTTTTAATATATATCCATAAATTATTTTTACCAAGCTTTTTAAAGTATTTAAAAAATTGTATTTGTAATGTACTATAATCTTTAATATCTGCCAACTATTCAAATTGAAATGTTTTAATTTGAATTGTTTGTAGATATAAAAACAGATCGGGTGTGGGTCCACAATAATTTCAGATGCATGAAGTTTCTGAAGTTCTGTTGCATATGTGTCTGAATTTTAGACACATTATATGTCTGAAAAAATTAAGACGCCATTTGGTGTCTGAATAATGTGCACCCTGTTTCAGACGCTTTTTTGTCTGAAATCAAGACATTTCTGTTTGCAGTGTGGTTGTTCCAGTCCATTCAGCATGAAACACTTCGTTCAAACGTATATCAAAACGTCAGACAAAAGACGACTAATAATGCGAATACTACGTCAAAAACTATTTTTACTGTCGATATTTGATTTTTTAAAAAATAATTTAAGGAGATCTACCCATTGATTATCCACCCTGTGGGCCATAGCTGGCCTAGGTGGGCCGAAAACAATTAACATTTATTAATTTATAAAGGTCAAAATTGAACATAGTTAGTGGTACACACACATATATATATATATATATATATATATATATATATATATATATATATATATATATTATATTTATATATATATATATATATATATATATATATATATATATATATATATATATATATATATATATATATATATATTTTATATATATATATATATATATATATATATATATATATATATATATATATATATATATATATATATAATATATATATATATATATATATATATATATATATATATATATATATATATATATATATATATAATTATATATATATATATATATTATATTCCGGTTTTGTGTGCTTGATCAAAGACACACTTATAAGTCATCGCAGAAAGACACAGAAAGAATTTTTACTGTCACAGATAATGGAAGTACACCCAGGGCAAGGGCGGGAATCGAACCCGCACCCGTTACAGCACGCAGACTGCTAGCTTAATGGTCACCGGGCCACCCGGGCCCCACATAATTAGTTTAACCACCTTCACTTATATTTAAACAAATCATTCAACTAGTCTAATGTTTATTTAGTACTTCTTTACCACTGTTACTGCTGTAAAGATAACATTCTTAATAATCTTTAACAGCAAAAAAGTATTGGTTTATTAGATTTTTTTGTGGTAATAAGCTTATTTCAGTGTACTAAGTAGGAGAAAAGATGTTAATTAAGTTTATTCAAAGTTAATTTTGGATTTTTTTTTGTGTAATCTTCAAAAACAAGGTTCCGGATTATTTTCCCATTACTTCGTTATTCATATAATTTTTTTGTAAGCAGTTAAGTTCAGAAAATAGCGCTTTTTTTTGTAATTTCATTTTTAAGTTAATGCATAAACTTTATTTTTCGTAACAAAACTTATCAATAGTTTTACGCTAAACATTGTTATTTTATGTATCAAAGTACTAGTTAATTAGTATATTGTAATTTTTACGCTAAAGCGAATTTATTTATTATTTTAAACATTCTTATTTTATGTATAAAATACTAGTTAGTATTTTAGCATTTTAAGATACAATATTTTTTTAAAGATTGTTATAGGCAAACGTAAGTCAAAAAAGATGCTTAATGTTTTATAATATTTTGAATTTATTCAGATTTTCTTAGAATAGTTTAACAAATTCCTAAAAACACTTTTTGAAAGAATTCATGCCGAGAAAAAAATCCAAGCCGCCAAATTGATTACGTCAACAAAAAATACATTAAGGTTTTGACATCTACACAGCAATTTTTCGGATTCAGTAACTTTAAATTATATCGAAACAATCAAAATATCTTGAATATACCTAAATTCGGGGTTCACAGGCAAAAAATGTCGTTTTTCTTTGGACTATAGGGGAAATACCCATTGTTGACTTTATGTAAAATTCCTTACCTTATAATTACTAGCAGTACACTTTACCCATGACCAAAAAGAAATTGAAGTAAGTTTTTTACGTCCCGCCTTACAGTGTCAAAAATTTTGGTTCAAGGTTGCACCGGAATCCTGGAACTTTCTAGCTGCCACCACAATTTGGCGCGTGGATTTTACAATAATTTGGTAAAACCTCAACTAAACTATGACACACCGCAAAAGTGGTAAATCCCCGCTCCAAATAGCAGCTAGAAATTTAGAGGATTTCAGTGTAATCTTCAAAAATTGAACTATGTAATATTCATAAAAATGTCTGGAATTAAAAGCTTCCCATAAGTAAGGACTGAACACAAACAACCTAAAAATAGCCAAACAGGAGTATTGCCGACTACTCAAGTCACTTGTTTTTAGCTCTAAAAAAACCATTAGTTTTTCTCTCAGAATAGACATTGCAACATAATATTTGAATTTTATGACAACGCATTGTACATTAAAAATTCAATAAACAATGGTGATAACAAAGGGGTCAATTTACTACTACTACTGCTACTACTATTACATATATATTCCGGGCTTGTGTGCTTGATCAGAGATCCGTTTATGAAGTCTTCATCAAGTAAGACAGACACATAAATAATTATTACTGTCACAGAGAAAGGAATATACACCCAGGGCGGAAGGCGAAAATCGAACCAGCACACGTTACAGCGCGCCAACTAGTAATGGTCCAAACCGCTCGGCCATCCCGGCCCCAGCGGTTAATTAAAAAAAAAAAATGTTGTTTAATTCATACACAGCAATTAATCACGAAAAACAAGATATTTTTTTTATATAAACCCAACTGTTTGTTTTCACGGTAAAAGTATCAGTCTATTGCATTCATTTGGTTGGCTGAATAACTTTTACAACATACTTGTATCATGAACTAATCTCTTTAAAATATCCGGTAAATTTCGAACATGGAAACAAAAAAGTTTGTCAAAATAGTTAAGAATAGTTTTTATTTGTTCTTAAAAAAAAGATTAAATCTTTACGTGTTTTAAAGAAAAAAAAACTACACTGCCGAAGTTCAAGATAATAACTTAAGCCTAAAAGCAAATAACAAAACAAAGTTTCTAGTGGAGTTTAGTTGTACGTGTGCTTCTTCGGTTTCGAAACATAAAAAGTTAAGCTGTTGTGGTCAACCAAATAAATCCTTCTTATTGAAAAAATAAAAGAAATTCTTGTTGAAAGTCCAAGAAAGACATATTGCTATCATCATCGACCAAAAAACAATATTGGAACAAAACCAAGAAAAAAAGTTTTCGTTGTACGCAACAAGAAAATTTTATCAGATTAAAGTGCATTTAAGAGTATTAAGGGTTAGTCTTTTTTTCTTTGGTAAACATATAGAAGAAGAATAAAAAAAGACTTCTTAAATTTTTCCCAAAAGTTTTTGATTAAATTCGGTTATTTCATTATTGTATATGGATACTTTTATATGGTTTGATATTTATGTAAGGAAATAAATATTTATTAAATCGTTTATTGTACTGTTTACTCAAACAAAGTACTTTTAAATAGTTTTGTGTTTTACATTTATAAAGAAAATATGTTCATAAATAAGTTCATTTTACTATAAAAAGTGTTGTTATTTTTATTTACAACAGGATAAAACGATGTTTGTTATATTTTATATTTAGCGCAGTTGAAGATTATTCAATAAAGTGAAATAAATAAAACTTAAATATAACGCAGAAAACTTTTTTAAACATAGTGCTGACAGTTAAAAAAATAGTACATTGAAATTATACATCCACACAAATAGTACAGCAAAATAATACATATATATATATATATAAATATATTTAGCCTCCACACTACGTTTATAACGTAAAAAGTGGAAGGTATTATAATCGTTCAGTCCGTCTGTCTGTCCGTCACCCACTTTCATAGTCCAAACTACTAATGCTACGGACAAGTGTATAAATCAAAAATTCAGCGCATCGAAATTAGAATACATTGAACATTTCAGAAAGAATTCGAATTCGAAGTACTTTAATTATTTAAAAAACTGCAAAATTTAATGCTCATTTAAAAAGCATAAGAAGCCATATTTATTAGAATTAAATCTCTATTGCCATTCGCACAATCGCTCGAGAAATTTTATCTTTTAGACAATAAATTAAAATAAATTTATTTTGTGACATCGATCAGTTTGAAATGACGTCAAAAAATATATTTCACTACGAGATTCTTTGTATGTTGATATGAAATATTTTCATGCTATTTAAAGCGAGGAATATTACATATTTATTCGTTGGAATATAATTAATTTTTGCAAATGATAAGTAATAATTATTGAATTTTCGAATAAAACAAAGAAACTAAGCAAATTAGAATGTAAACGTTTTATTATAGAATAATAGCTGTTGTTTGGCCTTTTTTAACTGTTAAATACAAACTGTTGTGTGGAAGCGTGTTAAGTGACAGATTTGTTACAAACTACTTGTTTATTATACAAGTAAATTTATTTTAATACTAAATTTTCTAAGATGTTACTTGTCTATAAATTGTAATGAAAACAAATTAAGAAACTTTCAATTAAACAATTCACAAACAGTCAATTAAACATTTTAATAAACTCTTAATTGAACATTTGAGTGGGATTCAATTAAATATTTTAATAAAACTTGTAGTTAATATTATATAGTTAATTTTTACGTATGCATAAATTGTATGTACTATAAATAACTACAATAAAAATTTGTATTTTAATTAACTTTGGAATATTTGTGTAAACTTTACATCAAAATCAGAGAACTTTTTTGCTGTGATCTGCATTTTGATACATTTATAAACATCAATGAAAACATACTAATTCAATACTCATACAAAAAATAGATAGTTTCAAGTCCACAAACCCTAAAAACTCAGAGGTAAGGTAAGGTAATCGTTTCCGGCTGCCTATTTCTAGCCTCCTTCAGGAGCTTTAACGCAGCCAATAACGCCTAGTATTTTAGAACCCTGGTCAAGTGACGAGGTCGACACCTGAGCGGGCACCCAACGGAACTTCGAGCGACATCGTACGCTAACGCCGTCGGGACTTTGGACTCCACAGATTTAACGAGCACGTCTGTCCCTGTGTACTCGGGCCCATCCGTGATGAGGATTTTCTACTATTTCCAGCACAGATCCGATTTATAGGATGACTGGCAGTAATGGGATTCGAACCCCCTCACTCCTGAGAAGGTTGAACCTTTAGGCTGATGCCTTAACCACTCGGCCACGGACAAGCCAAAAAAACCTCAGAGATAACCATAGATATCATAGTTAGATTGGCAGTCCACGTGACCTCCAATGCTAACGACGGGACGCGCATGGAGGCCAAAATAAGAGGGCAAAATGACAAGTGTTGCTGCCACTTTAAGGAGAAAAATACTACGAAAAAATACCATTTAATTCTAAAATTACAAAAAAAAATACTAGAAAAGGATTTAAAGTCACTAAAAAGATTCCAAAATGCAGCTAGTATTTTTACGACATTTTTTTGTAATTTTAGAATTAAATGGTATTTTTTCGTAGTATTTTTCTCCTTAAAGTGGCAGCAACACTGGCCATTTTGCCCTCTTATTTTGGCCTCCACGCGCGTCCCGTCGTTAGCATTGGAGGACACGTGATCTGCCAATCTAATACTTTAACTATGATATCTATGGAGATAACTGCAACAAAATTATATTCAAGGCGATAGCAAATAATGCATTAGGCTCTCTTATACCCCAATCTCCATATTGTAATTTGAATAACCTCAAATGTGATTCCATGCACGAAGTTAGCCGAAACCCCCCGGTTAATGTTGTGGTTAAAAGAACCTTTCGAAAAGAAAAGTAATACTCTCCAGATAAGTAGGAAAATAACTGGTTGTTGGTTTTGTAATTGTTATTTGTCGTGAAAAGAATTGCTTATTTTTAAGAGGGATTGTCAGTCCCATAGGGCTAATGCATTAGTTTTGAAATCACAACTCCCGCAGAAGCATTGCTTTGCCGTTTTAGCTCTTTTTCCCCATGTATGGGAATCAAGATAACATCGAAATGAAACAAATTTGAAACGAAAATATTATCTAGTTATTTAATTTAATATTTTTGAAGTTTTAAAATGCCAAAAATATACAGCAGATGGCGACACTATTTTAAAACTTTATCAATCAATAATTAAATAACCGGATGTTATTTTCTTTTCAATTTTGCTTTAAATTGATGTTATGATGATTCCCATATATGGTGAAAATGGGATAACATGGCAAAACAATTCTTTGGCAAAAGTTGTGATTTCAAAAGTAATGCATTAGCTCTATGGGACTGGCAGTCCCTCTTAAAACAATTATAGATTTAGAAGTAAGTTTTTCAAGTAATTTTGAAAAAAAAATGGGTTTAACTTTTTCGGAGAGTCACGTTAATTTAGCGGAATTTGAGATTTTGAGGGTTAAAAATACACAATTTTGGTGTGCTATGAATAAATAAAGAAGCTTTGTCAGATTTTCGCGATTAATGGACTATTTAAAATTTTGTTTCAATCAAAAATATTAGATAAATTAACTACCGAAAAAGTTTTATTTTCACAAACCTCCAAAATATGCTTTACCTCTTGGATCGTCATTTTTTATACAATCAATAAGTCAGCTACTTCTGTTCAGTATAGTAGGAAAACTTGATCATTCCATTTCATAACAGAAAATTAAATATTTAGAAAATTTAAAAAATGAAGTTGTGAAGTAAATTTCGCAATGGGTCTACGCATTTGTACCTCTGATACTTTTAACCAATAGGTTAAAAGGATCGTAACCGATAAAATTAAATCCCAACAATACATGGCGTCATGTTGGTGAGACTTCTGTGCTTTTCACTGATTGACGAATGGCCTATCGATAGAAAATTGTTATCGATATGGGCTGAGGAAAAAAGAACACCTTATTTATTTAAGAAGTTTTTCAAAATGACAGACTCTGAATTTTTTTAAAAATAAAAATAAAGTCTAACAAAATTTTTAAAAAAATCGTTTAAATCCATATGAAGAGTACAGGGGAAAAAGAGCTTGATTTCTTAGGAAATCTGTCTGCATCAGGATTCTTTGGCAACAATAGCGAGTCATCGCCTAAACTGGTGCAAGGAAACCGGTTACTCACTTTGTTTTTCTCTCGCGGCAACCCTGATTCACGCCAGAGATCAGTGGACACGAGTCAGACGTTTGTACCGCGAAAGAAGAACTGAAAGAAAAACCGGTTTCCTGTCGCCAATGTCAGCCAAGCACAAAAGAATGCGGAAAGATTCCTACGAAGCTCTTTTTCCCCTGTACTCTTCATATTCTATTAAAAAACGTGTATACTAACATATGGTTTACTAATTCCTTTCTTCTCACCGTTAAAATGACGGTTTCAGATTTCGTCCTCTATTTCTTTCTCCGGTGATATTTGCTCAATAATAACGCGCCAACAAGATTGAGCAACTTTTTGTTATGTTTCAAACTATAAACAAATACTACTATATATTGCCGAAACATGGAGCCTCAGGAAATCAGACATTCATAAATTAGAAGTTTTTAAACAGAGTTTCGCTTATGGAAGATATTTAAATTTTGCGGCGGCAATGAAAAGATAAAATTAGATTATCAGTTTCGAGGACGCCAGAGCCGCACTGTAAAAATTAGCCACGTTTGTTTTAACGGCCAAAAAAATAGTTCCTAGGGGCCCCAACACGGCTTTGTTGGTTGAAACGCTTTAATAAACCATATTTTTGGTTTTCGGTTGAACCATATCTCAGGTTTTTGTTTCCAAATCCAGAAAATTGGTTCAACCAAACACCGAGAAAAAGGTGAAACATTTCACCACACAGCCGTTGCAACTAATAGGTACCAATATCATTGGGAAACCAAGCACACAATTTTTAACAGTGCACGCTAAAAATCGTGAGGCTTGAAGGAGTGGGCTGGATGCCATATCCCCTGTGAGGAGTGAAGTGATTAAGTAATTAAACACAAATGAAAAAAATAATATGTATACATAATCATAATATAAGTTTATGTAATTTTTAGGGATACAAAAACATGCATTTTTATGCATTTTTCTTTAAAATAACCCGATGGTTAAGGAGGTAAAACATAAATGAAGGATAAACACTCCTTATAAATAACTTCTTTGATCAAAAGCCTAAGTAAAACCTCCTTAATCAAATAAAAGCGCGCGAAAAAAAGAATTTTTTATACTTATTTAGAAGCAAAAAAATCGCATCGGTATTCCTAATGAACTTCAAAGTCTTGCAGAGGACTTCTTCTGAATGCATAATCAGATGTTGAACAGGCTCTTTTGGAATTCAGAAAAGGCTTTCGTTGTGCTTTGTGAAAGTTTGATTTTTAGTTTGAGATGGGATTTTTTTTGTTTGCTTCAGAGAACAAAGAGATTGTTAGTTTGTTGAATAGATGTGGTATTATGGTGGGATATAAGGTTTTTGCTTTTTTGAGTTATATAAATTCGAAAACATAAGGCCTACTTGGTCTGACCAGCTTTGAACGATTTTGAGGTTTGACCGAAGGAATGATAATTTTACACTGTTGTGCATTTTATTTATTTAAAATTTTGAGTCAGGATAATGGATTCAGGCAGTAAGAGTCGCCCTCAAACCCACGCTGAAGAGTTCATGCATGGTAGAGGGCAGCACCACTATAGTGCTCTTTTAGGCCGAAATTTAACTGAAACGCAACGCGAACGATTCGCCTGCGAATGGGTGGAGATTCGAAGATTTTGCTCGTTTTCTAATTGAACTGAAACAATTCCTTCGCGCGCGAATGACGTCACAACACGATTGGTCTCAGGCCATTCGAACGATCGCGTGCGAACTGTTTGTTTACTGTTTTGACACCTCAAAATCGACGAAAAATGTCAAAGACCATATTGATTTTACAAGAAAAAATTAAACCCCAACCGGAAACTTACTAAGCAGTGCGGGAAACCTTAATAGATTTGTCTGATAAGAAGTTTATTAGCAAGTGTCGTTAGGATAAAGAATTGTTCCTAATCGTATGGTGAAAAAAGAACGAATCATAAGATTCGTTTTTGTGGACGAATCATTAAAACGATCGTAAAAGTTTGGAACGAATCTTTAAAAAGAACGGGACAGACCCATCTCTATGTTTCCAGATGTTGTCAAATTATTTCATTGGTCAGCTTCATTGGTCCAGATATTTTTGAAATATTTCATTGGTCAACTTCAAGGAAAAAGAGGCGGGAATAATGTTCTTGTCAATTGCACGAACGACACGCCCTTAACCACAAATTCGGTTGGTTTGGGAAGTTAAATGCGGTTTTTCAAGAGCGTTCGCAGGGCGGAGCTTAAACCGATCACATCGCATAGGGCAAACGTCTGCGAATTCGAAGCGTTTCAGTTAAATTCCAGCCTTATTGGTGATTTCTACCTTAACCGGGAGCAATCCGTAATAAGGCAAAAATACTGACTGTAAGTAAATCCTTCAAATTTTTAGAGAGAGAGGCCAAGCGGAGGACTTAAGAATTTGCTTTTTAGAAGAACAAAGATATTGTTAGTTGGTTGAAAAAATGTGGAATTATCATGTGGTACAGATATGCTGTAATTTGAGTAATATGCATTTGAAATCAAATGTCTTGCTTGGTCAGATGGTAAAGTATGGAAAGATTTTGACTTTTTAACCAAGGAATTATATTTCTACACTGTTAAAAATGTGTCGTTTGGTTTCACCAAAAATATTGTTCGTAGTAGTTTCAACGGCTTTGTGGTGAATTTTTTCAACTTTTTTTTGGCATCGGTTGAACCATTTACCATATTTTGGAACCTAATTTTTCCACCATATTTTTGGTATTCTGAAAACGTGAGAAATGGCTTAACAGAATACCCAAAATATGGTGGAACAAGAAGTTCATAAAGAACTAAAATAGCCTACTTTCCTGTTACTTAAATACTTACTGAAGTTCGAATCGGGAAAAAAAACTATGTTCCAAAAGTAAATATCATCAACAGCCGTTTCTACACTAGATTTATACACATTAGAAAAAAAAATCGAAACACAGCACCCAGCTATAATTTAAACTTCTAAAAGCCAAAATCAACTATTTTCCTTAATATTCTTTCGCAAATTAATTAAATATTATTTATCATCTGCTCGTGATTTATTTGTAGTTCGAAGAATAATTAAATATTTATTAATAACAAAAGTAATGAAACAACTCCGAACTGCATTAAAAAAATAAGAAATGTAAATTAAAACTAAGCATAATTGCATGCAAAAGTATGCCTTGCCGCTTTCTTGGTAGATAATTAATGAATAATCAAAGAATCGAATTGTGCTACACTTTATGACGTCTTTCCAAACTGATTCATGAAAATATTATTTTGCTTCAAATATGTTTAAATAAATAAAGTTTCTCATGCCATTGTTGATTTGGCAACAGTGATTTAAATGACTCAAAATTGAATTTCAATGTTAATTCAATGGAAATTCGCCGAAAGATAGTAGATTTATATCCGTCCAGACGTACAGACAGACGGACAAAAAGTATGAAAGTTGGGTATCTGAGGTCATAGCTTTCTAACAAAAAAAGAATTTTTAAGATCCGAGGGATAGAACCGATTTTGGAAGAGGGATACGGACAGACGGACAGACAGACAGACGGAAAGACAGACAGACATACGAACAGACAGACAGATGGACATCAACCGCATTTCAATACCTACAGTGATTTAAATGACTCAAAATTGAATTTCAATGCTAATTCAATGGGAAATTCGCCGACAGATAGTAGATTTATGTCCGTCCGGACGTACAGACAGACGGACAAAAAGTATGAAAGTTGGGTATCTGAGGTCATAGCTTTCTAACAAAAAAAGAATTTTTAAGATCCGAGGGATAGAACCGATTTTGGAAGAGGGATACGGACAGACGGACAGACATACGAACAGACAGACATACGAACAGACAGACATACGAACAGACAGACAGATGGACAGACAGACAGTTGGACATCAACCGCATTTCAATACCTACAGTGATTTAAATGACTCAAAATTGAATTTCAATGCTAATTCAATGGGAAATTCGCCGACAGATAGTAGATTTATGTCCGTCCGGACGTATAGACAGGCGGACAAAAAGTATGAAAGTTGGGTATCTGAGGTCATAGCTTTCTAACAAAAAAAGAATTTTTAAGATCCGATGATTAGAACCGATTTTGGAAGGGGGGTACAGACAGACAAACGGACAGACAGGCGGACAGACAGACGGACAGACAGACGGACAGACATACGAACAGACAGACAGACAGTTGGACATCAACCGCATTTCAATACCTACAGTGATTTAAATGACTCAAAATTGAATTTCAATGCTAATTCAATGGGAAATTCGCCGACAGATAGTAGATTTATGTCCGTCCGGACGTACAGACAGACGGACAAAAAGTATGAAAGTTGGGTATCTGAGGTCATAGCTTTCTAACAAAAAAGAATTTTTAAGATCCGATTATTAGAACCGATTTTGGAAGGGGGGTACGGACGGACAGACAGACAGACGGACAGACGGACATCGACCGCATGTCAATACCTACTTTTTCATTTTTTTAATTCGAAAGAATTAAAAAAAGAAAAGTAGGCTAAAAATGTCACCACACAGCCATTGCAGTTACTATGAATCATTTGCTTTGGTGAAATCTGGAACCAACTTTAAAATATAAGATTTCATCCATTTTACGAAATTTGATAATAAACGGTTTTGGGTCAAAATTTTAAATACGTACAAAATAGCAATTTAGGCAGAAAATAATTTTAAATTTTTTTGTTCCGTAAAACAAATTTTAAGTACTGAGAAAGATGTATAAAGGTAAAAAATACTGATTTAATCTTAGGAATCAAACTTTTTATTTGAAAATATACTTTTGTATTTGAATTGAATTTCAAAACATACTTCTGTATTTGAATTGTATTTGAAAACATACTTCTAGCATTATACTTTGTTTACCATAGAAAACCTATACTTCTAACTAAAAAATGCACTATTCTTGTGACTTCCAATATTAAAAAATACGTACAACATACATTTGCAATGCAGGTTTTCCAATGGAACTACACAATGCATGAATGCTATCAATACTAAGATGTAGATATCATAAAATAGCTCTTGTAAATTTCAAAAGATTTCATTTCTAAAGAAGCCGAGCCAGACTCTAGTTGCATTACTTTGATAAAATTGTATATTGGCATTTTTTGTCAAATAAAATAATGTTTCATTTTATTGCGTTTTTAGCTTCTACACTACATTTATAACGTAAAAGGTGGAATGCATTATAATCGATCAGAGCCGTAATCCGTCTGTCCGTCCGTCACCCCATAAATGATAAATAATATTAATTTAAATTTTGAATGGTTGTTAATAAAAAATGGAAATTATGGCGACTGATAGATGTTTATTAAGGAAACGACAGAAAACGTTCGTTTTTTGCATAATTTCTTTTGCATAATCTTTTTTAATTTTCAAAATAATATAAAGTTAAATTATATTATGATAACCGTCGCTTTCATTTTAATAGCAAAAAATTACACCATTTTCTTCTAACTTCACTTTTCTCGGGCTGTATTGAATACTTTTACACACATTTTTTTATCTGATAAATGTAGATGACTTACAGGTTTCTATAATCCCACTTTTTGGAATTGCCTCGAATATTTTGTGCAAAATTATTTATTAAAAATTAAAAAAAAATATTCTAATTAATTTCAAAAAGTGCGAATGTCGGGATCTGTAAGTCAGCTACATTTATCATATAAAAAAAAAACTGTTTGTAAAAATATTCAATACTGTCGGAGAAATGTGGCTTCAATGTATTCATAAATGCGTAAATTTGATTTAATATTTTACTTATTTTTATGATTCTATTTATTTTATGCGGACATATAAAATTGTAATATCAATTTATTACCACGATAATCATTGTTTATTTTGTTAAACCTAAAAAATGTAAGTTACAGCAGGTTCAAACTTAATCCACAGTCTTCCAATCTATCCATCGACATAAGCAAATTGACATAAGCAAATTCAGTGTCAGTTCTTTGGACTGTGTATTGATATTTGATAGGTTGGAATAGGATTTCGTAAAAAATTGAGTCAATACTGATGGAAAGATTCATGTGAAAGGTCTAGTTTCAAAATCTACATTCTCCAAAGTATAACTAAGATATAGGGTCCGCGGAATGTTCATTGGTGACTTTTATAATGTTTAATTTAATTGGACAAAGTCGCCTATAAAGGGTCTGGACCCTATATCTTAGTTATACTTCGGAGAATGTGAGTATTGCAACTAGTCCCTTCATGTTTGAATGTAGTTTGGGTTTTTATGAAAAATACGTATGTGTATGCTGCACTTTAACGTGGTAGTACACTGGTAAAAATTTTGTGCTTGGTTTCACCATGATATTGGTTCCTAGTAGCTGCAACGGCTGTGTGGTGAAATGTTTCACATTTTTCGGTGTTTGGTTGAACCATTTTTTGGATTGGAAACAAAAACCTGAGAAATTGTTCAACCTAATACCAAAATATGGTTTAACGTTTCACCACACAGCCGTTGCAGCTACTAGGAACCATATTTTTGGTGAAACAAAGTGCATAATTTTTAACAGTGTATTTTTTAAAAGTGATGATGTATTTTAAACAGAGTTTTGGAAGCAAATCCATCTGATAACGTTATTATGGTATTAGATACGCAGAAAAAGTAAATTAGTATTATTGTTTTGGAAGGGTTTACTTTTGTGTATAGTTTTTATTGTATTATTGTAGTATTTAAGTCTATTTATTGTTCTCTTTATTTTTCAGAACTCATAAGAATCAAGTTTTTGATTTTCTACGTAAAGCTTTGTTACATCCAAACATTGTTACAACACCATTCTTCCAACCATACAGTGAATAGTAAGTACCTCTACTGTGTTATTAAAAAAAAGAAGTTAAAAAAAAGTAAGGTTCATGTAACATTGAACAATAAATAACCTAAGAAGTGCATTTTTCAATGCATGAAGTTATTTTGTTTCAGTTTGAATAACGTCATGAACTTTATAAATGTCAATAGTCATTTGGAGGAACATGTAAGAAAAAATTCAAATGAAAATCCGTATATGGAGAAGAACAATGTGTTTTGTCATTATGGTAATTCAACATTGCATGTAACAACATATTTTATCATTAGCAAAAATAAAAACCATTAGGCAAATGTAGAGTAACTCAGACTTAGGTAAATCGTCTGTACTATTTATTCAGACAGATTGTTCAAATCAAAATCAATAATACTACACAAATATTTAATCAGAATAAAATTGCTGTTTAAGTGAATTTAATCCAATACTTCTTTTCCAATTTACGAAATAACCTTTTTAGGTAAAAAAAAACTCAATACAGACATTTTTTTTTATCTCACTGTTTCAAAATAGTAATAAAACAAGTTAAGAAATATAAAAATTGACTGCAATAAGATGAATATGGGGTCCCTTGTTGGTTGAAATTCACTTTTAGAAAGTGCAACAGCCATTGGAAACGAACTTTTTGGGATGGTTTTGAGAGGTTTCACTTAGTTGATTGAATCGTGACGAAGTATTTGATAGGCTTGGTTTGTTGGATGAGTTTGGACTTCTGAATGGTAATCAATTGAGGAGTATTTAAATAAATATTTTTGAATAATTTCAGTTATTTAAAGTTATTATGCAGTTATTCGTAGGAGGTGTTAGGTTTAAAAAAGATTAAAAAAAAAACTCCTTGGCGCAACATCCCGTTAGTGGACCAAAGCCTGCCGTGCCCATTCCAGCTTACGTGACCAAGGGCTCTGGGGTGCTAGGCATATGTCCCGGTAAGGTGGTCAGCTTCACGCGGAACCCCCAGTGTTTAGTTCCCAAGCATGCTTGATACTCATTTTATCGATCCACTTAAGAGATGGAAGGCTGAGTCAACCTCGCCCGATCCGGGACTCGATCCCCGGACCTGTGGCGCAGCAATGCAAAGAACTACCACTAAGCCACTGGGCCTCTTAAAAATGATTGAATAAAAAATAAACAAAACAAACATGTAAAACAAGCCACGAATACCCTACCGTAATTGGTATTGACAAGAATTCTATTTGGAGAAAAGTGTTTTCCAAACATAATTCAATGATACTTCCTTTTTCGATACTTTTTGCTTTGAAGTATAACTAAAGTTTTATCTACGTGGGTTTGATTTCTTTTGATTTCAATTCAATGAGTGAATCAATCTGAAATGGAGTTTTTGGGGTTTCTACACGATTTGGAGGGTGCTGAATCTAAAGAGGTACTCTTCGAACTTTGGTCCGTCTGTCTGAAATTTCTCTACACAACTAAAAGAGCTGAAGATTTCACATTTTGTACACATGTACTAGTACCTGTCAGACGTCATAATGAGGTTTTCAAGGAAATGACGCATGCTTAAAGGTTAGCTACCATAGAGCTTTTTTTGGCTTTAAAGGTATTGCTGAAAACCGAAAAGAGATACATCCTTCAAAATCAGTACACGAGACACCGGTACCAGTCGGACATACTAATGAGGTTTTCGAGAGCATTGATTTATTGTGTTGCAATTAAAAGTACTGTAGTGTTTGTAATACACAGTAGATTTTTTAGTACAAATTATGGTTGTGAGTTTGTATTTTTAAAAGATATAACTCAAGCCACCATCATAAATCAAAGTTTCTTAATGCTTCAAATTTAAATCAAACAACAAAACAATCACGACATCATTACTTCCAGGACCCTGCATCATATATACTAGGTCACTTAAGGTCCTAATTCATTTTTAGAAAACGTAACAATCTTTAAAAAAAAAAGCTTTTTGAACCGGTTCATGCTTCACTTAGCTGATTGAATCCAATCGAAGTATTGGGTACAGTACGCGTTCTATTTTTTTTTTTTTTTTGAAATGCCATTCTATTGATGTCTGAACAGCATTCTAGGATTGGATGTTGGTACGCATGCGTGATTCGTGGTCGGTTTTCGAAACTTTAAAGAATTTGGAAAAAAGGAAAGATTTGATAATTTTTTAAATATTTTGCACAATGTAATTACTTTTTTTAAAACATTTTATGGTTATCTGTAACAATGTGAAAATTTTTCTATTGTTACAATTGTATAATTGGTTTCTCGAATTTTTATTTTATTTGTTGTTTTGATTACGTTACGGTATGAAATTAAACATAAGTTTTTGCATTGTCTATATTGATTATTTACATCATGAATATTTAAAATACTGACTAAATAATATAAAACCCAAATTTAAATGAATATTTTTACTTATATTATTGAATAAAATAAAATACCCCCACTTTATAATGACAAATAAATTTGATTTATATTATTTTATAAACAAATGTTGCTTAAAAGTTATTTTTTGTAATATTATTTAATTTGCTGCTTTTAATTTTTTGATTTGAAATATGGAATAGATTACGGGAGATTATCGAATCTTACTAAAAGTTAAAAATTGATTACGATGCTTACCCTACCAAAATTATTTCTTGAATGAGGAATAATTGTCAGAAGTATGTGAAACATATGATAAAGACGTATATATCGTAGGTCAAATGACAAATGTTCAAAAACACAGAGTTGGAAAACTGGATTCTGTTCAGAAAATTATGTATTAAAATACTGTTAAAATTACTGTTTTCAAAAATCGCCAATCCCAAGAATTCGCACATTCTTGGTTTTGTCATTTGACCGATGATATATAATACACTATTGAAAATAAAACATATTTACTGATTTTGTTAATTTATTTTATTTATTTAAAAAATACACGCACTACAGATAAAATAATCCATTTAGTGGTGAAAAGAAAAAAAAAGAACTTACAGGTAAAACGCCCAAATAAAACCACAAATACACTAAAAAAATGCTATACAAATAAAACCACAAATACACTAAAAAAATGCTATACAAATGGTTCATGCCCCGTACTGGTTGTAACTGGTTATACAAATTGATATAACCAGTTAAAAATGTCCAATTCATTGGAGAACCTATATTGTATGATTTATAAAATTTATGTAAATAAAATTTTTAAATGACATTTGATTTTGTAAGAACAATAACAAATATTATATTTTTAAGGGGACGCGGTACCCAAAAAATTAAGTCCTGTATATTTATCGCTTGCATTCATTAAACTATTTTTACAACAAACTAACATTCAATAAACATATACGAAAAAATAATAAAAATTGAATTAAATTAATCAAAAATTTAACGTTTTTTTAAAATGCTACTCCTTCTGCAATTTTAAGAATTTTTTTATGGATTTTTTTGCAAAATGTTCCCACAACACCTATTAATAAAAGTTGGTATGGATATTGAGCTATCAGTTAAACAAGAACAGTTATGTAGCTTTATGTATAAAAATGACCAAAAAATAAGATTTTTTTATAAATTTTCAACTTCATCATATTTTAAAAAAAAAATCTATTCACACTAAAACTTATCCCATACCAACTTTTATTAATCGTACATGTCTCAACGCAGGAAAAAAAATGGGAGAATGTGACGTTGCCGTCCTCATGCGTTGTCCTTCCACGGGCCTGTTGTCAGGTAGTCCTTGTTCAGAACTAAAAGAACCCGGGTTGATTTTGGTTTTTTGGAAGTGGCAACGTGTGGAGAACGGTGGTTTGAGCCAGCTGCTGGGTGTTGTCTTGGCAGACAACGGGTGTTCTCCCTTGTTGCTCTTGATTTGCTTATAGTCGAGAAAAATTAGGAATTTATTGAGTTTTCTTATGTAATTGTAAATACCTGTTTTAATCAACTATGTGTGAATGTCCTATCGACTGAATAAAGCTAAGAATTAAAATTGAAACTGTTCGCTAATTCTTGTAGTATAGAGTATCTTCTTCTCACCCACAACATACCGAATACCATCAACACTGTACGTGATTTCTAAGCCCGGAGATTTGTCTCTACAGCGATAATTACGGTACACCGCCTGATGTCGAAATTTGCCCTGTGTGTCACAGCCATTCAAGTTCTTCGAAGTGGGTTGATACCATTGCAGGCCTAACCTCCACCACAGAGCTCTACATTAATTTACCTAAAAGCCTTAGGGTTTTAACTATTCACAAGCTGAAAAAATTAAAAATTGAAAAAATCAACACAAAAACTTTCGAACACCATTTTACCAAACCACTATATCATTTTCAATAAGCCTCCGCCATTATTAAGTATTCATTCTTTTTCTGCAATATCTGAACATCACAGCATTAGAGCATGTTTAATTATTTTCTGACTAGCCCTAAATGTTGGGTAATGCGTCCCCTTAAAGAATGTATATGACTAAAATCATTATGATATCATTAGTACATTATCACCAGTCAAATATATTTTGATGGAGACACAAAAGCACGCCTTAAAACACTAGAAACAACTGAAACGTTTCCAAACGTATCCAAAAGCTCAGATAACAGCCAAGCTAATTGCACCGTCAAATCTCGATCAAAACGATTACGATGAAAATCGAATCGCTCCAGTTATTCCCTAATCAGAGATTTAGAACGTGACGTCACTCAATTAGAAGATTGCCCTGACATTTCCTAAAGATTGAGTGGCTGGCGTAAAGTTCAGGGCAGGGCTTTGTGATTACCAGGCACTTTGATTGGAGGAAACGGGTGAGATTACATCGAATCACAATAAGCGGTGCGGAATGTATGACGCTAATTGGAAGTTTAGAGATAGGCCCTGATTTGAATTTCAATTGAAAGTGGTGGATTTGTTGGTTCTTGGGATTTAATAAATTGATAATTGGTTTTATTGTTTTGAAATTTCACGTTTATTATGTACTTTAAGTTTATATGAAAATATGGCTTAAGATATGACTGTACAATATTAAAAATTATATGTTTTAACTTCTAAATTCGAAACATTGAGTTTTATAAATATATAACGTTCTATGGATAAGTATTGTGTTTAATAGAAAAATACAATTCTGAAACTTACAGAAAAAAGAAGAAGAATTACAGCATCTCAAAAGTGAACGGTGCTCTAATCAATGATAGTGTTCCAATTCAAAGAAAAATCGATTTAAAAAAAAGAAACAAAAGGCACGTCCACTTTTATCAACCTCAGCATTATTAAATAGAAAGCTTCTTTCACACGAAGTAAATACAAAACAACGAACTTTAATCTCTTATAGTACCACCACAATAAAATATATATATATTAAAAAAAATCTTTTATTCAAATTTCTTAAGACAGGCTTAACTTTTAATTATTTCCATCTTCTAAGTAAGTCCCAAAAACTAAAAAAAAAATCAACCACAGCATAAAAAGGTAAAAGTTGAAGAAATTAATTAAAGAGGAAAGTCACTACTTAGTATTACAAAGGTTTTTGGCACAGGTTTTTTCGAATAGCGACCCTGACAATACATTTGTTTCATAAAGGTAGACAATATCAATTCTGGTTTCGTTCAGCTTTTCATGAAGAATATAGAAGTATTTCTGAATGAAATGATTGCTTTCCTAAAAAAAAAATTTTTTTAATAAATTTGTGACCTGTCTGTCAGTTAAAAGACTTTTAAAAAAATTTCGAAAATGAAAAAAGTTTAATGGACTAAAAACTATATCTATTTTTCTATTTATGTCTTTAAGATGCTTCTGGTACCTTTTAACTCAAAAATTATATCCATATTGTTTCTTTGAACTTAAACAACGTATATTTGATAGTTTTATTACCGAACAAATACTACTTTCCAAAAATATCACTTTATAAACAATTAAAACCAACCATTACAAAAACTTACAATTTTTGAATAAAGTGCATTTTTTTTTTTTGATAAAAAGATCTTAAGGGGGAATGGGCGCGCTGGACCGCGGATCTCCAAACTCAAATGCCTCAGTGTTATTAATCCAATGGCGAAAAAACTATTCTGTCTGCCACATTTCTCCGGCAGTATTACAAACGTTATTTAACAATATTTTTACAAACGTTTTTTTTAAATGATAAATGTAGATAACTTACAGGTCTCGACACTCTTAAAACAAAATAGTGAAATCCACTCCTATATGGAAGTGCATTTCGGCACGGAAGAGTGGAATTACTCAGACTGAGTTAACCGCTCGTTTTAAGAGTGTTTGACGTACATTGTTTTCTTATCTTTTACCACTTCGCAAAAAGAGTGAAATCCACTCCTTAGGAAGTGCATTTTCGGCACGGAAATGAGTGGAATATAACTCAGACTGAGTTAAAACCGCTCGTTTGTTTTAAGAGTGTTTCTTCCCACTTTTTGAAATTGCTTCGAATATTTTGTGTAAAATTATTTATTGAAAATTAAAAAAAAAATATTCGGACCCATTTCAAAAAGTGGGTAGGTCGGGACCTGTAAGTCAACTACATTTGTCACATAAAAAAATCCGCTTGTAAAAATATTCAATACAGCCGGAGAAATGTGGCAGAGAAATTTTTTTTTCGACATAGGATTAACACTGATGCACTTTGTTTGGAGACCTCCGGTCCAGCGCGCCCATTCCCCCTTAAGAGTAAACTATCAATCACCAAAAAACATAAACAAGAAAATATTAGTTTTTTAAAAATATCGTAAATACTGCTGAGCGAAACATAGTTAAGTGCCGTTAGTTTTTTTAACAATAACGGTTTCACTTGTTGTTTTTTAAAAGGTTGCAAGATGATTGCTTTTTAATGGGTAGGAAGCCTTTTTTCTGTTTTCGAAAATATTCTCTAAAGTTCTTTTTATCGTAAGGTTTTTCACTTTTGCTAATGGTTTAAAGAAGAAAGACAAGCACATATTTTGAGACAAGTTTACTTTAAAATGGTTTATAGTTATTTTGTTGGTATAACTTTAGTTTGCATTTTATGCTAACTTGACTGATTTTAAAACCTAAGATTTAGGGATTTTTTTGGCTAATATTTAAATATTTTTTTTTCTTTGCTTGTTATATAAAAATCAAATAGGTGTTTTTTTTTTACTTTGGCCTTGTACAAAGATTCATTTTTACATTATTCATCCTTTCTTTTATTTTTGGTAAAAGTTACCAACTGTAGATTTTTTTGCTAAAATTTTTATTGGCAGTTATTTTCACACTAGCCCATTTGAGTCGCATCGTAAATTATAAAATCACACTTTACGCAAATCCTATGTACACGAGCTGCTTTTTAAATAGTATACCATTTAAAAAGCAGTCCATTATCACCATTAAATCAACGAGTTCGTTTAGGTAATTCGTATTCAATCTTTATTAAACAAACACATTTCAACATCTGAACGAAAATAGAAATAAAATACCCTAGTATATTTTTACCTGCATATGCCAATCATAACATAATGGACATTAGTATTTGACCTTATTCATACGATATTCTAATATCCCTTAATGTTTTTGTATTTCTCAACAAAAACAACTTGAATGTTTCTAAAATTTATGTTGTTTTTAATTTTTTTCAGCTACTCTGAATCGGAATTTTAAATACAAAACATCACTACACACAATTCCCATTCACCAAACATTATCCATTCTCACCATTAATATAACCAATGTCGCTTGAGTAATTCCTCTTCATCATTACATTAATAGCTTTCTGAATCTCCACATAAATTGTAATATAAGACTTCGAAACTTTTCTATCAATTTTTGCCAATAATAATAAAATGGACTTTAGAATTTGTCTTTACTTTTCTAAATTATTCACATTGAACGATTTTAAATAAATTATCAAACTACCTTCAATTTTTCTCTTATCATATCTTTGTCACAAATGAATATACTTATCATTTTCAATATTTAACTTATTTTAATTTTCTACTAAAACAACTTATGTTTAAAATTATTTAATTCACACTTGAATCGGATTTAATTATAAAACATTACACATTCCCAAACATTATCCATTTCACCAATGTCGCTTGAGAATTCCTCTCATTTCATTCACTAATACTTTCAATCTCACAAATAAATAAAATCTCCAACTTTTCTATCATTTTGCCAATAATAATAAAATGACTTTACAAGTCTATTCTACTTTTTGTTTCCTTTTATTCTTTATATTTTCAAAGAAATGCTAATTTATTATATTATAAAAAATTCATCACTTGAATCGGATTTTTAATTATAAAACATCCCTACACACATTCACCCAAACATTATCCATTATCACCAATGTCGCTTGAGCAATTCCTCTCCCATCTTCATTGCACTAATACCTTTCAGCCATCTCCACAAAAATAGAAATAAAATACCTCCAAACTTTTCTATCAATTTTTGCCAATAATAATAAAATAGACTTTCGTACTAAGTCCGTATTGCTACTATTTTTGTACTCCTTTTTATTTCTTTATACTTTTCAAACGAAATATAGCTTGAATGTTACCCAAACTTATATTACTAAAAAAATTCAGTCACTTTGAATCGGATTTATAATTATAAAACATCATTACACGCCCAAACATTATCCATTATCACCAATGTCGCTTGAGTAATTCCTCTTCAATCTTCATTACACTAATACCTTCCAGCATCTCCACATAAATAGAAATAAAAGACCTCCAAACTTTTTCTATCTACACTTGCCAAGTAATAATGAAATGGAGGTCCAGGCCAGATCTTTATCTGTTACGTTTTAATGATTCTATTATGGGATTGGACCACGGTTCTGTCCTTTATAAAGGATCTACTTTCGCGTATTTTTTTTTTTTTGTTTCCGTACTTGTCCACCAGGGTGCGCATGGAGTAATTGGAATCTTGTCGATTTTGATGGTGTAGTTTTTGTGTTGGCTAGAGATATTAGCTATTGGCTGATCTTGTTATTGGTTGAAAGAATTGATTCAGTTTTAAACCCAGCAATTTAATAATTTAGGTCCGAATGATTAAGCTTTACATGTGATCATTCTTATATAATTAACAGTTTCACACGTTCAGACGATGACTTAGTTTAAGTAAACTAATAAGACAAATCTCATTATCCTAAAAGAGCCTAAAAAAACTAAGCAAAAATAAGCTTTATTTTTCTCAGAAAAAAAACCAGTTCAGTAATATAGATAACATTTTCTCTACGCGTCTTCCCCGGCAAGGATAAACTGCAAAATATCCTATTACTAGTGTGATGGTAAAAATGCTGCTTTCACCCTGCGCTGTGAATTTACATATGAAGTAAAAATTATTTTTGGGTACCTATACTACACAAACGTTTGTTTCACTGGCAATGATCGGATGCACCCATCTTTTCTGTTCAAACGCTAATGGCGTAAGTTGTTCGTGTGACTCCGTACGTCGTGAAAGCATCAATTTGCTATACATCAAACTTTAAAACATCGTGATGTAAAAAATAACCACAAAATGTGCTGCAATTTTTTACAGTGTAGTATTTTTTTACAGAACAGAGTTAATAGTTAAAGTTTAGCAATATTCAAGGCAATATTGCTAAACTTTTACTAGTTAAAATATCTGGTCTTTATTACTTGTATGCTTTTGTATTTGTATCACGCTAAATAGGAATTGCTTTGTCAACAAAAAAAATCCTTTTCATTTGCTGTTCATTACTATCAATGAAAAAAAAAATGAGATGATGTAGAAAACAGCAATTAAATGACTTCCTAAAACTATTTTTATCCTTCTTTTGAAATAACAAAATATGCAACATTACCTAGTCAACACATGCATACTTAAAAAATACATAATTGATTAGAATTCTAAATATAACCCACCTGTATATTTTTATTCACAGAAACAGGTACAAAAATACCAACATCTTCGAACTTACTTTTACATCCACTTCCAATAGGGAAGCCCTTACCCCTGAACTGGCATTTTCACCCTACTTTATTAGCGATACCCAACTTTTTTCCTTACTCTTTTGTTTCTCTTAGATGGGTATTTTGAGATCCATGAAAAATTACCACGGCCTTCAGTAGAATTTGATTGGTAGGAGACAACGACGTGACTAAAGGTATACCGAGGATCTCATAGTGAAAATATAGGTTGGGTAGGGGAGAACATGAATGGTTGAATAGGTGTAAAAAAATTACTTAATTTGGCGATTTATCTATTGTAATTTGCGTAAACTAAATTTAAGGTAAATTTGTTGTAGATCTCCAACGTATTTTTTCGAAATATCAATTTTCTGTAAAAAAAAAATATGGCCATTTATGCTCCTTAACGATTGGATAATTAAAAAAAAAAGGTCGTAAAAGTCTATATTTATTTTCCTTGAAAATTACGTAAAAAAGTGACTTGATTTATTTAAAAAAGATAATTAGTTTATCTTATTGGCGCGTAACTACTGAACACTAAAGCTATTGGCGTTTTAATTTGAAGATTTATTATAGTTTTGATCTTATCGGCAAGTATAACTACTGAACACTCTAGCCCTGAAACTATCATGGGATAATAGAGGGAGATACCTAACCGTGTCGTTTTCACGGGCGCGGGAAGGAAGGGCTTAAGATATTATAAAACTGGAAACATTGTTTTAAATTAAACCAAATGTCAATAGTCTCAAAAACACGCCAAAATGCCGCGCCAAACCCACGTGACTTGGGTAGCGATGTTATTCCCTTTTTAAATTTGTCCAATGCTCACTCCTTACTTATTTGACGTCTTTGGTAAGGGCTTAAGACATGTCGCCGTGTAAAGTTTTGTTGCTCAAGTACTTAAGGGGGTCGTTACAAGGGAGAAAAGTAATTTGGTAAGGTTGTTTTTTTGTGCCTTGAAGTGTCTGAATTTTGTGACAAGTTTAAGGATTTTGAACTGTTTTTGTAATGAAGTTGTGTCTTACTTTTTAGAGTACATGGGGCGTGAAAGTAAGACTAGTTGTAAATGGTTTTTGTTTAATTGTTTTATAATGCAGGTAGCGGCTAATTTCATTGCAAACTATTTTTATCCACTTGTCTGATAACAGAGTTTTAGCTACGTACTCTTCGTAATTTAGAACTAATTGTAAATATAAAAATTGCCATAAAATGAGAGTGCACACTGGGTTTAAAAATGAGTTGCTAACATTTCAAAATAAGTACTTTCACAGTCGCGATGAGTGGGATTGGCTGCTATACCTTCGACGAGGGTTTGTACACTAGTTATGGCTTGAAGTTAGTTCCCATTTTTGAAAACATTGTACTGGTTCCCAAAAAGCTCCGAATACTTTGTTTTAAGATTTGAGAAGATACATGTTCTCATTTTTGTGAAACTCATTGGTTTATAATAGCTCCGAATACAATGTTCTGAGGTTTGAGATCATACCTTCTTCACATTTTTGAGAATATTATTAATTTTTAATACTACCTAATATATTGTTTTCAAATTTAAGATCATGTATGTTAGATCGTGATATCAACGTTATTTTTCCCACGAGCATTTAAAAATATTTTTTTCACGAGACTTAACGGATTCTTTTTAGATTAAGTTTCCTTTTTTTTGAAAAGCGACATCATATGAAAATTTTATGTCAATAAATAAAATTTTGTCAATAAAGTGAAGACTATAATTCCAGGAAGAGATCTTCACATCGCATTTACTCATTTTTTTAAAAAATAACTGTGAAAAAATTATCATTCGGTAGCATGGGTTTCGTGCCGACGTTGGTTAGCTCGATGTGAGGATCCATGCTAACAAATATGACAGTAAAGGTATTATATAAGTGAAATATGACAATAGCTAAAAACAATCAATAGTTAAAAATAAATATGTTGAAATTATATAATTAATGAAAAAAACATTTATATTAAATTAAGAGGGACTGTAAGTCCCATAGAGATAATGCATTAGTTTTGAAATCACATTTTTTGCAAAAGAATTGCTTTGCCATGTTATCTCATTTTCACCAGGTATGGGAATCATCATAACATTAATTTAAAACAAAATTGAATAGAAAATAACATCCGGTTATTTAATTATTAATTAATAAAGTTTTAAAATAGTGTCGCCATCTGCTGTAATTTTTGGCATTTTAAAACTTCAAAAATATATAATTAAATAACTAGATAACATTTTCGTTTCAAATTTGAATCATTTCGATGTTATGTTTATTCCCATATCTGGGGAATAAGGGCTAACATGGCAAAGCAATACTTCTGCGGAAGTTGTGATTAGAAAACTAATGCATTAGCTCTATAGGACTGACAATCCCTCTTAAATTGTACATAAACGCTATTAGATTAGTCTTAAACTACAAAACAACCTACAACCATTTATTCCACTAATGAAATGGTTAAAAACCACCAAGCAACCTTTTCACCTGGGAATAAAATAGTTCTATTCCTGTGGGGGAAAAATTCTGAACAAGACAAAAACTTTTTTCCATGGAGCATTGCTGAATTTTCTGGCAGACAATCTAGTTGAGAAAAGTTTAGATGTTTTTCTCTT
Organism: Oedothorax gibbosus; assembly: GCA_019343175.1. Taxonomy (NCBI): domain Eukaryota; kingdom Metazoa; phylum Arthropoda; class Arachnida; order Araneae; family Linyphiidae; genus Oedothorax; species Oedothorax gibbosus. The sequence goes on along the minus strand of CM033275.1, from coordinate 18,848,404 downwards.
CTTTGTAGGAAATCAGTTTTTTTTCCTCTTCAATTTTTTTCTGTATCCTGGGAAATCCTTAAAGTTTTGTTTAACGATAGACTTGTTTATTGAAAAAAAATATTTAATATTAAAAATATATTTTATTCCTTATTTTGAAGTTATAAAAATAATTGGATATATGTATAAAATTTTTTAAGATTAACTATAACTATTTTTTAACAATACAATAATTAATTAATGCATAATATTCTTTTCAAAAATATAATGCAATCACATAATACATTATTCATTCTCACTTAGAATAAAGATTTTGAATTCAAAAATATTTTAAAGAGTATTAATATAACAACATATACATAGAATGTAATCAATAATTAGACTATATGTCAAACGAAATTAAAAAAATTTTGCAATTGTTGTTTTTAAAAATATAAGTTTGTACTAATGGAGTTTACTTGCATTATGCAATAGCTTTATATAACCGGCGTTGCATGGGTAAACCTTTAATAATGGACTTCCTCAAACTCCCCATTTGTGCATAAATATTTATCTATCTTTCCATTTGTAATTAATAAAAATCAACACCCTATAATAAGTGGGTCATTCCTCAGAAAACGTACGATTTGAGACAAAAAAAAATCTCGAAACATAAATATGGATGAAACTTTTTGAAACTTTGGATTTGAGTTACACTTACAAACTACATTGGCAAAATAACATCGGAACGGATCATACAATTAACATTAATCATTCAGAAAGGAAGTCGTAATTTAATAATGTTTAATTTAGAAAAGTTTTAACTCCCAAAATTAACATAAAAATATATTATTGATGTGTTACACTTAAATATAATTTCAGCTTTACTTTATTATATTAGTTCACGGCAAAATATAATGTAAATATATTGTATTTCACCTATATTTAATCAATTTATTCGTATATAATTAAAACGTCATGTCCGTGAGCCCAAATGCACGGACATGATGAAATCGCAAATAAGGGCTTCCAGGCGCGTTTAGACCTTAGAGAACGAAACATGCAAACTGATATTATATAACTTATTTCTTTTTATAAATAACAAATTATAAGTAATAATCATTAGCTTACCTTCTTATATCACAGAAATGACGCTATGATCTTGTCAATAGCTATTTTTAACTTTTAATTTATTTTTATATACTGCGGTATTCAAACTGTCGACGTGATACAACGTATAATGTGTATTATTGAATACTAATAAGTACTATTATCTTTTCTAGATAGTTATGCAAGCTAAAAAATACGTTGTACACGGACATGATGAATATCTGTGGGACATTTTATTTTCTCGGAATTTATATATTTACATTCTTTATAATGATTATATTTTATGTTTTGTATGTTCTAGTTATGTCAGTTGAATTAAAAATTAACTTTAGTTATAAAAAAAATGGGATTTAATTAGTATATATACCAACTAAAACAGTCCCCGAACATGACGGTGAGACAGCTTACGGACATGATTTGTCATAGTCTGTGGACACAAATTTTTACACAAAATATATATTTTTTTGTATTTATTCAACGTTAGTAAGTAGATAAAATATTCATCATCTTAAATTAATTCAAGTGGAAGCATAACTTTTCTTCATGTAAAAGATAACTTTCCGGGACATGCTTTTGTACTTTTTGTGAGGAATGACCCAAGTACTGGATTAACTGCTAATATTAAGTAACGCGACAATGCAGGGTTACCTAGATACAATTTTTTTTCTTTTATAACTGTATTGCTGGTTTTTGCTTCAGTTTGACGTTCTTTTAAAACTTTAAGGCCATTATTTTGTGTTAAAAATCTAAATACTTCGCTAAATGACTTAACATTTTATTATGCCTGCGCCATTTTGAAAAAGACAAAATTGGCCGTGCTTTCAGAGATTCGTTTGTACTGGGAACAGTTTATCCAGTATATATTATAGCTCGCGAGATTATATATAAATAGATTTCAAAAATGGAATTAGATTAGAATTGATTAAATCTGATCATACAATAATAATTAAACAAGGATTCACATAAATATACATATAAGTGTGATTTTTTCAGGAGGGAAGGGGGTATTTAAAAGCATTTTCTAAGAAATCCTTTTATCACTGACTTAATAATTTTTAATACATGAATATGTATATTATTCATTTAAAAACTTATTCTTAGCAGAAAGCATAATAAATTCTTAATTAAATTTTTTATGTTTAAAATTATGATTTTTGACTATAGTTTTGCAACTACTATAGCTATTCTATACAAAGCTAATATGTTATTTAAAAACTAAATCAAATATTAAATTCCTGCAATTAACTTTACATTTTTATTAAAACAGTGCAAAGTAAAGCAGCAATTTTTGAAGTATAATTAAAAATAATGTTACTAACGCGTTTTATGTAACGTATTTATTTCAAATATAATTATATTCTTGCAACACAAATTTATAGTTCATATGAATTTGAATTTTTATTAAGATGTGTTTCTTCACATGCTTAGTTAAAAATCAAAGGGAATTAATATTTTCTATAAACATAAAGTGTTTTCCTGCGTAAATAATTAAATAAAATAAATTATAAATTCAAATTTCGGGAGATAATAAATCTTACTAAGCTACTCGTGAATTACAAAATTAATTATTATTTAAACTTTTTAAAGCATAGAATTCGATATCTTTTTATGTTTGCAAACGAAATTAGATTATAGATTTGAATGCTCTTTAATTAGAAAATATGTTTTTTTTTATTCTATAGCAGGTTCTTAAATAATTAGAAAAAATAAACATTGAGACTCAACAATTTTAGGTGAATTGTTTCAAACAAAGTATAGTTATTTATTTTACAAATTATATTTATTAATAAAGGTATTGGCTGGAATAATCTAAAATCAAAGTGTTTGTAATTGAAATTAATCAAAATATTCTAATTATTGTTTGATTGGAAATCTTATACAATAAAATGTATGATTTTTCCATATTATGTCTTTAAGTATCGATATATGTTTGTAATATATTTATGTTTCATTAATTCCTCCTAGTTTGCAAGGGTTTAACTCAAAATATAGCTAAAAGTTTATTTGAGTAATTTTTTCAAACTTTATACCAAACTTATAGACAGGGTTGGAGAAACACGCAGGTTGTTTTATTTGCACATAATAACGAGGATCATCTTATCACCCGTTTGTTTTAAGTGTTCAGAGGAGCAACGGTCGTGGTGCAACGGAATCTATTTTTTTTTATTCATTAAAATTTATTTTTCAAATAAACTGGAAGTTATTACATTTGATAAAAAGTTATGGTCTTTCTTGAAGTGTCAATACGTCGTAGTGTAGATAAAAGTGTAACTTTATGTTTTTTTTACTTAACCAAATTTCCCAGTGGATAACATTTGATGCTTGTTGCGAATTTTTTACTTGTTTTCAAACAATAAATTAACATTTTTGACGTATTGATGTTTTTAAAAAAAAGTATTAGAAAAATAGTTTTTTTTATTCTATAGCAGGTCCTTAAATATTTAGAAAATATGTACATTGAGACTCAACAATTTTAGGTGAATTGTTTCAAACAAAGTATAGGTATTTATTATTTATTTTACAAATTTTATTTATTAATGAAGGTATTGGCTGCAATAATCTAAAATCAAAGTGTTTGTATTTGAAATTAATCAAAATATTCCAATTATTGTTTGCTTGGAAATCTTATACAATAAAATATATGCTTTTTTCATATTATGTCCTTAATTATCGATATATGTTTGTTATATATTTGTTTTATTAATTCTAGCTAGTTTGCTAGGGTTTAACTTAAAATATAGTTAAAAGTTTATTTGAGTAATTTTTTCAAACTTTATACCAAACTTATAGACAGGGTTGGAGAAACACGCAAGTTGTTTTATTTGCTTATAATAACGAGGATCATCTTATCACCCGTTTGTTTTAAGTGTTCATCGGAGCAACGGTTGTGGTGCAACGGAATCTATTTTTTTTATTCATTAAAATTTATTTTTCAAATAAACTGGTAGTTATTACATTTGATAAAAAGTTATGGTCTTTCTTGAAGTTTCAATACGTCGTAGTGTAGATAAAAGTGTAACTTTATGTTTTTTTTACTTAACCAAATTTCCCAGTGGATAACATTTGATGCTTGTTGCGAATTTTTTACTTGTTTTCAAAATATAAATTAACATTTTTGACGTATTGATGTTTTTAAAAAAAAGTATTAGAAAAATAGTTTTTTTTATTCTATAGCAGGTCCTTAACTATTTAGAAAATATGTACATTGAGACTCAACAATTTTAGGTGAATTGTTTCAAACTAAGTATAGGTATTTATTTTACAAATTTTATTTATTAATGAAGGTATTGGCTGCAATAATCTAAAATCAAAGTGTTTGTATTTGAAATTAATCAAAATATTCCAATTATTGTTTGATTGGAAATCTTATACAATAAAATATGTTTTTTTTTCATACTATGTCCTTAATTATCGATATATGTTTGTTATATATTTGTTTTATTAATTCTAGCTAGTTTGCTAGGGTTTAACTTAAAATATAGTTAAAAGTTTGTTCGAGTAATCTTTCAAACTTTACAGTGAGCATTGGAGAATTACGTAAGTTGTTTTATTAAGACTATAGTAACGAGGATCATCTTGTCACCCGTTTGTTTTAAGTGTTCATAAAAGAAAATATATGCTACGACGAAATCAATTTTTATCTTTATTAAAATTTATTTTTTTAAATAAACTGGTAGTTATTACACTTGGAAAAAAAAAAGTTGTGGACTTTCTTGAAGTAAATATCAAAACGTCGTAGTGTAGATAAAGTGTAACTGTATGTTTTTTTTATTTAACCAAATTTTCCAGTGGATAACATTTGATGCTTGTTGCGAATTTGTAACTTGTTTTCAAACAATAAATAACATATTTGACGTATTGATGTTTTAAAAAAAAGTATTAGAAAAATAGTTTTTTTAATTCTATAGCAGGTCCTTAAATATTTAGAAAATATGTACATTGAGACTCAACAATTTTAGGTGAATTGTGTCAAACAAAGTATAGTTATTTATTATTTATTTTACAAATTATATTTATTAATAAAGGTATTGGGCTGGAATAATCTTAAATCGTTTACCTTATAAATGGAATATATAACCTTGTAACAAACTTCTTTTTCATACTTTTTTTAAATAGCCTAGCAACGAAAATAATTATAAAAATGTATGTCATATATCGCAAAAATCTCTATAATATTAAGTTCTTTCTTAATAACACTCAGTTAATGTCTTGCCGATCCATCGAACAGTTCCCATGTTATAGTAGCGCCTTGCCTTCGCGTAAATAATTTTTTCACAGAGAAATTGCAAACGCATTTCACACACATACACACACACACAATTTGTTTTGACTCCACTCTTCTAATCATACAACCATTGAAAATATCATAGATATAGTAAGATGAGCAGATATGCCCCTAGGGGAAAGGTGATGCCACTTTTCCACCAGTATCCCATAAGGCAGTTCGCAAACCAAAAAATCCCGCCCGCCCATAAGCCACCAGGTGGCACCGTGAGATAAAATTCGTCTAATAAAAAATATATTAAATATTAACTAGTTAGAACTTTTTGACAGTTTTGCTAGCATAAGTTTATCACTGGATATGTTTTGATAATTTCTGGTAGATATGATGTATATATTCATAAAAGAAGCATTTTAAAAATGCAATTTTTATTGCATGTAAATCTTCGGCAAAAGCAGTTTTTTGCCAACTAGTAACCCGTGATGCATTGCGAAAACGGCAAAAAGCGGCTTCATCACAGAATCGCGGGCTTTGTATTGCGTTGTACGGGGATTGCGCAATCGATTATCTGCTACTCTTGCTATATCTATGGAAAATATAGTCACTTCTTAATTAGACCTCGACATGTGAGATTGTGTGCTTTTTAGCGGCCGTTCGAGGCCCTCTCTCTCTCTCTCTCTCTCTCTCTAATAGTTTAATTACAACTTTAAATATTTCATATGAACTAATTAAATTAATTATATCGCCCTTCATTTCTGGAATTAACTAAAGAACAAGTATGCTCCGTCTGTGTAAGCGAAAATTCCTATACGTGTATTTTCAAAATAACTAAAACACTTTATTTTGTAAATATTTTAACAAGTAAAATATAGTCATTTTCTTTATTTCCAATAAAACTTAAACCATTTCTAACCCTAGAACTTAACTTCAAAACAAGCAACAATAAGCACTTTAAAGTTCTATATCATAATAGAAAACAAGCCTAAAACCTTATTTTAACAAAATCTCAAATATAATTTCGAAGAGAAAAATTAACCAGGATTGATTAATTAACGAATCAAATCTAATTTCGAAAGCTTTTCACAAAAAATCAACAGAACTAGTTGTTTGCTTTGTTTTGGAATATTTTTGTAATTTGCAGTTGTCGCACTAATCTGAATGGTTTAGTGTGCGGTAGTGCGTTAATCTAGTTGAGGCTCGTTGATTAATTAATCTGTCTAGCAGATCTCTTTACTTCTAGACAACTTGTGATACGGAAGAAAATAACATAAAAATGTTTCTTTTACTTGTTATTGAATATAAATAATGTTTTTTCTCGGAATATTTTTTGGTTAGGTTAGTTTTGAATTATAGTCACACTAGAGCAACAATAGGGCTATTGGCGGCGGGCCTCGTAATTTAGAACCACAGTCAAGTGGCGAGCCGACACCTGAGTAGGCACCAGACGCAACCGTTAAGGGTGACATTGTACGCAGCATTGTGACTTTGGAGCATCTTTAACGTGCCCTCCCTCTACACGGGGTGTTATTCGTCTGCCTTTTTTTGGCTGCACGGACTTTTTATAGGTCGGCAGTTATTTTCGCGATGCCTGGACTCAAACCTGGGAACTTCCACATGCATGCAAGGCGAACGCCTTAACCGACTGGGCTCCCCTACCGCTCGAATATTTTTTTAAAATTAAATTTTGTTGTAATGCTTTTTTGCTTGGGAAATTATATTGTGTTTAATTAGGTAATTCTAACGAATTATCATAAAAAAAACATTTTCGTGGTAGACGTGTTCTAAATATAATTTGAATGTTTGTCACTATTATTCCCACCACTAACACTCAAACTTTTATAGATCTTAAGAGGGATTGTCAGTCCCATAGAGCTAAGTATTGCTTTGCCATGTTAGCCCTTTTTTTCCCAGGTATGAGAATCAACATAACATCGAAATGAAACAAATTTTGAAGCGAAACTGTTATCTAGTTATTTAATTATATATTTTTTAAATTTAAATATGCCAAAAATTACAGCAGATGGCGACACTATTTTAAAACTTTATCAATTAATAATTAAATAACCGGATGTTAATTTCTATTCAATTTTGTTTTAAATTGATGTTATGATGATTCCCATACCTAATGAAAATGGGATAATATGACAAAGCAATTCTTTTGCAAAAATTATGATTTCAAAACTAAAGCATTATTTTTATGGGACTGACAGTCCCTCTTAACTTAGGAAACACGTTGGAAGTTGCAATATTTTTTTTTCGCTCGAATTACTCATTTGACGCCAAACACTTCCCTCCAGTGGGGTTTGGCTTAATTAATTGTGTTTTCTCGCACTTTGGAATTAAAAAGAGTTCTTGTTATCGTTGAGCGTTAACATGTACTTCATGGGGATTTGGTATGTACGGAGCCTTGAAGAGGGCTTTAGAAAACAAATCGAAAACATTTTGTCATATGTTTATTCTCACAGTTTCTATAAATTTAGGCTTTTTTGCGGAGTTTAATTAAAAGGAATATATTTAGTTGAGCAGAGTTTTCATTTGCAACTGAAAACAAAAAATGCTATTTAATAATTAAGCTTATATGCTTATTTAGTCTAACAAGCTAAAAAATCAATTACTTCAAAGTAAGTTTAGTTTTTGGATAGTTTGGAAACAGGACTATTGAGTCACATGTTTATTCCCACGTTTTTTTTTTAAATATATTCTGGCTCATGTGTGGAGTTGAAAACAAAAAAGGATCGTGTTTAGTTGAGCAAATTCTTTATTTGGAACTGAAAACTTATAACCAAAAATAATTAACAGTTATACAAATACAAATACAAAAATTGTCGACCAACAACAGGCCAGAGGCCCAGCAAGGTTGGTCAAAAATAAATCTAATACTTTACCAGTTTCCAATGACTATCAAGATTCTTCTTAAAATCTTCTACTCTCTTCGAATACACCACATAATCTGGTAAAGCATTCCACTCATTGACAACTCTATTGTAAAAATAATGTTTTCTTAATTCCTTTCTAAAGCATTATTTATTCAATTTCTGATCATGTCCTCTGGTCTGGCTATTTAAGGCAAAACCTAAGCCCTCCTCCATGTCTCCCTGTTTTATGAACTTGAATAACTGAATTAAATCACCCCTAGCTCTCCTATTTTCCAGGGAATACATGTTTAAGGATCTTAATCTGTTATCATAATCAATACCAGATAGACCCTTAATCATTTTTGTAGCCCTATGCTGAACTTTTTCAAGCAACTCTATATCTTTTCTGACTAAGGGAGACCAAAACTGAACAGCATATTCCAGGTGTAGCCTTACTAATCCCCTATACAATGGTAAAATTATCTCCTTAGATTTAGAAGTGATACTTTTTCTAATATATCCCAACATTCGATTGGCTTTCTTACTTGCTTCAACACACTGTTTAGTTTACTCATTTTAAAATAATTGCTCACCAAAACTCCTAAATCTCTAACAAACTCGCTATCTTGGATACTTTTTCCCTGTAAAACATAAGAATGTTTAACATTATTCTTACCCAAATGCAAGGTTTGGCATTTGTTAACACTGAATGACATGCCGCACTATTTAATCTTAACCACCACTAGTTAATATTATATACTTACGTAGTCTAACTATCCAATACAATAAATTACTTCGAAGTAAGTTAGTTTTTGAATTGTTTATAAAAAGGACTATTGAGTCGCGTTGTAATACTTAACAACCAACATTTAACATTTCAATGACAACAAACACAACCGTATACTTCTTTTGGTACAAAAAAAAAAAATTACGTCTTTATATTATCCTAGACACATTCGGTGTACTGTGGTGAATCTCGTGTTTTTCTCGACAAAAAATGTCAAGTCTGTTTTAGAATCATTTCGACGTCTTATTTATATAGTTCTTTTCGGAGAGAGAAATACTTTGGCAGATTAAAGTCAGCCTTCGAGTTCTACAGCGTGTCGTACGTCAGGGTTGGTTGAAGCCTGGACGTTAGTGTCCGTTAATTGAACGAAGGTGGTCATGTCCGCCATCTTGGCCTGATGACCTCTGATTTGGCTGTGTTATATAATCAGTTCATCATAGGGCTATATAGCCCTTTCCGACCAAGCTATCGCAATCGTGCGGGTGTAATATTGAAGCTTTGCAAAAATATCGATACCGAAGCAGCTGACTTGTACCATTCTACAATTTTATTAAAAATGACGTGTTTTTAAGGAGTTGCTGGCATTGATGCTGTTTAAGGCAACTTTTTTGATAAAACTCTTAAAATGTCCTCATAAAATTAAATCAGCGCCATCTGACGCGGTCTTAAAGAGGGATAAATGATTAACCCTTTCCGACCGAGCTATCACGATCGTGCGGATATAAAAGAGAATGTTCAAGCTTTTTAAAAATATGGCTACTGAAGCAGCTGACTTGTACCAGTGGTTATCTGTATTAAAAATGACGATGTTTTTAAGGAGTTGCTGGCATTGATATTTTTTAGGCAACTTTTTCGGTAAAACTCTTAACATTTAGTCTCATAAACTTAAATCAGCGCCATCTGACGGGGTCTTAAAGTTATAAATTATTAAGGGTTTATCGGGTATCGATTATGGTAACAGATTAAGGTATTTTAATATGTATTCGTTGGAAAATAGAAGAACACGAGGGGGTTTAATTCAGTTATTTAAATACATCAAGCAAGAAGACATGAAAGGCTTAGGTTTTAAATCACATTGTTGAACCAGAGGACATAATTCGAAATTTAAGGAAAATAAAACCGCTTCAAAGAGGGATACACTGGAATTTTCAGTGAGTAGAACGTTTTTTCCAGATTATGTTGTATATTCGAAGAGAGTAGAAGATTTGGACAAGCTTTGCTGGTCCCCTAGCCTGTTGTTGGTCGACAATTTTTGTGTTTGAAATTAATCAAAATATTCAAATTATTGTTTGATTGGAAATCTTATATAATAAAATGTATGCTTTTTTCATATTATATCTTTAATTATCGATATATGTTTGTAATATATTTGTTTTATTAATTCCTGCTGGTTTACAAGGGTTTAACTTAAAACATAGCTAAAAGTTACTTCGAGTACTTTATACCAAACTTATAGCCATGGTTGGAGAATTACGCAAGTTGTCTTATTTACTCTATACTAACGAGGATCATCTTATCACCCGTTTGTTTTAAGTGTTCTTGAACAGCAAGTAGCCGGTTAAGTTTTTCGAAATCGATTTTTTTAATTAATAAGAAATTATTTTTTTTATGAAACTGGTAGTTACTACAATTGGAAAAAAAAGTTATGGTCTTTCTTGAAATAAATGTCAAAACGTCGTAGTTTAGATAAAATGTAACTTTATGTTCTTTTTATTTAACCAAATTTTCCATTGGATAAGGAGGGGAAAGTATCCAAGATAGTGAGTTCGTTAGAGATTTAGGAGTTTTGGTGAGCAATGATTTCAAAATGAGTAAGCAGTGTGTTGAGGCAAGTAAGAAAGCCAATCGAATGTTGGGATATATTAGAAAAAGTATCACTTCTAAATCTAAGAAGATTATTTTGCCATTGTATAGGGGATTGGTAAGGCCACATCTGGAATATGCTGTTCAGTTTTGGGCTCCCTTCCTCAGAAAAGATATAGAGTTGCTTGAAAAAGTTCAGCATAGGTCTAAAACGATTAAGGGTCTATCTGGTATTGATTATGATAACAGATTAAGATCTTGAAACATGTATTCCCTGGAAAATAGGAGAGCTATGGGTGATTTAATACAGTTAGTCAAGTTCATAAAACAGGGAGACATGGAGGGCTTAGATTTTACTTTAATTACCCGGACCAGAGGTCATGATCAGAAATTGAATAAATCGAGCTTTAGAAGGGAGGTAAGAAAACATTATTTTTACAATAGAATTGTCAATGAGTGGAATGCTTTACCAGATTATGTTGTACATTCGAAGAGAGTAGAAGATTTTAAGAAGAAACTTGAAGGACATTGGAAACTGGTAATGTATTAGATTTATTTTGGACCAGCCTTGCTGGGCCTCTGGCCTGTTGTTGGTCGACAATTTTTGTATTTGTATTTGTATAACATTTGATGCCTTGTTGCGAAATGTTTACTTGTTGTAAAACAATGTATAACATATTTGACGTATTGATGTTTTAAAAAAAGTATTAGAAAAATAGTTTGTTTTTATTCTATAGCAGGTCATTAAATAATTAAAATTGAGGAATATTAACTTGGACGTTAGTGACAGTGATTGAAACAATTAGGTCACGTTCGAAATATTGGCCGGACGACCGCCGATTTGGCTGTGTTATAGAATTCAAAATCAATAAAAAATATACTGATTACAATTAAAATCTTATACAATTAAAAGTATTTATGCTTCTCATATTATTATCGATACAAGTTTGTAATAAACTTCTGCTTTATTAATGCATACTAGGCCTTAACTCAAAATAAAGCTACATATTTTATTTGGAAACCAACTTTCATCAATTTCACAGTGTTCCATGGAGAATAATTCAAATTTTTTTGCAGTACAAGGATAAATCTTATCACCCGTTTTTAACCAAACCAGATTATTAAAATCCCATATTCGTAAAATATTTGTATTATTTAGACAGTTATTTTTCAAATGTACTGGTAGTTACTGCTAAAAAAAATCGTTATGGGTTTTTTTTTAAATAAATGTTAAAATCTCGCAATTTAGATGAAATGTTACTTTATTTTCATTTTAATTAAATTACCAACCACTGTATTACTAACTTAATACAGTTGAAGTATTGCTGCGAATTGGTTATGTTTTTACTCTGTTTATACCGGTCGTCTGACCACTTCTGTACCCACATGAATCGTTTCGCCCCTTCTAGGGACATCTTCGATGTGTAGTAAGGACGCTCCGCGTCGAGACTACAAATGTATATTTCGATCTCCGATATATAGGGCGAGAGCCTAGGGCCCCTAGACCTAAGCCATTTTCTAAAGGATAAAATGTATCGGATTAGGTTCGATTTTCATTTACTTTTAGTATATGCATACCCGCTAGAGTGAACCGACGGCCAATTTACAGGTATCGGGTGAAAAAAGTAGGTAAATTATAAGTTAACTTAAGTAAGGCTGATTTTTACGTATGTTTTAGAAACTAATATTAAATGTTAATAATAAATTTCCCAGACACTTTCCGTCGGCCGAAACTTTTCCCAGACGCTTTAAACGTCTTTACCAAGTTCAGACTTCGTCCCACGCATCTGGCTTCTAGAGATGGCGCTACAATCGTCCTCGGATGACAAAAAGGGGAAGTTAAGCAAAAAAGAACTATGTGTGTATTGGAAATGTGGTTGGTTGGTTGGTCGATTGACATATATATTCCGGTTTGTGTGCTTGATCATTGGAGATGTGAAAATGTTGTAAGCTAAAGACAGCTATGGTTACTTGTTTAATAATTTATTTTCTAATTGAACAACAATTTAATTAATATATATGTCAATCGACCAACCAATCACGTCTCCAATACACACATAGTTCTTTTTTGCTTAACTTACCCTTCTTGTCGTCCGAGGACGATTGTAGCGCCAGTTAATGCCGCCAATCTGTACAAGTCTCCTTTAGATAAAGACTTTGGTCGGGGACAGTTTCGGCCGTCTGAAAGTGTTTAGAAATAATATATATTAACTTTTATTACATTATTTTGCTTAAAAATTAGAAATAATAGGCCTTTAGAAAATGACTTAAGTTAACTTATAATTTACCTACTTTTTGCACCCGATACCTGTAAATTGGCCGTCGGTTCACTCTAGCGGGTATGCATATACTAAAAGTAAATGAAAACCGAACCTAATCTGATACATTTCATCCTTTAGAAAATGACTTAGGTCGGGGGGCCCTGGGCTCTCGGTCTAATATGTTTTTAAACAATAAATAATATATTTAACGTATTTATGTCTTGGTACTAGTTAATTTTGGGGTTTAAGAGTTTGAATTAGAACTAGCTATAGGCTCTGTTTGGCTAATTTCTTTCTGAGGTGTATAAATAGTTTGTCTCCTGTTGTGTGGAAGCGGTTTAAGTGACAGATTCTGTAACAAACCTACTTGTTTAGGTAATAACCAGCATTTAACATATCAATGACGCCAGACACTTATCGCCAGGTTGACTCTCCTGTTGGATTTGGCTAAATTAATTGTGTTTCCTCGTACTTTGGAATTAAAAAAATTATTGTTACCGTTGAGTGTTAACGTGTACTTCATGGGGATTTAGTACGTACAGAGACATGAAGTGGGCTTTAGAAATCAAATATAAAATTTTTTGTTATTTGCTAAATATCGTGGTTTGGATGCATTTTGGCTTATTTGTGAAGTTAGAAAACTTAAAATTAATATAATTAATTGAACTAATTCTTCATTTGCAACTGAAAACGTATAACCAAAAATAATTAATAGTTAATCTTATATACTTACATAGTCTACCAAATACAATAAATTACTTTGAAATTTAGTTTTTGGATTGTTTAGAAAAAGGACTATTGAGTCGTTGTAATACCTAAAAACCAGCATTTAACATTTCAATGACACCAAACACAATCGTATACTTCTTTTGGTACAAGAAAATGGCGTCTTTTTATTGTTCGAGGCACATGCGGTGTGCTCTGTTGACTATCTTTATTTTCACGCAAAAGAATGTTAAGTATTTCTTTTAGAATCATTTCGACATATTATTTAAGGACTTCTTCTCGGAGAGAGAAATACTTTGGCAGAGGGAAGTCAAGTTTTTCGAGTTCTAGAGTGGGTCTTATGTCAGGATTGGTTAAGTCTGGACGTTAGTGTCCGTTAATTGAACTTAGGGGGTCATGTCCACCATCTTGCCCAGATGACTTCTGATTCGGCTGTGTTACCGAATCAGTTCATCATAGGTGTACCTAATTCCTGTTACCTAATCAGTTCATCTGTGTAACCCTTTCCGACCAAGCTTATACGATCGTGCGGGCATAAAAGAGAATGTTCAAGCTTTTCAAAATTATCGATACCGAAGCAGTTGACTTGTACCATTCTATAATTTTATAAAAAATCACGTGGTTTTTAAGGAGTTGCTGGCATTAATACTCTTTAAGGCAACAATTACGATATAACTCTTAAAATTTAGTCTCATAAACTTAAATCAGCGAAATCTGATGGGGTCTTAAAGGGATAAATGATTAACCCTTTCCGACCGAGCTATACGTTTATAAGTTATTGCTTCAGCTGTATTGGAAATTTTTAGAAGTGTTTTTTATATGACAAATATAGCCGATTTAAATGTCTCTATAACTATATTTTTGAATGAAATTCTTATTAATTATACTTTTAACTGAAATGCGTTCGAATATATTTTTAATTTTCAATATATAATTTTACAATAAAATATCGAAAACAATTTCAAAAAATAGAACAATGTAGACATTTAAAAAAAGATACATTTATAATATAAAATTAAGGTGAAGGAAGACTGTTTGAATTCTGGACGTTAGTGACAGTGATTGAAACAATGGGGTTACTATCGCCGATTCGGCTGTGTTATATAATTCGAAATCAATAAAAACTATACTGATTACAATCAAAATCTTATACAATTAAAAGTATTTATGCTTCTTAAATTATTATCGATACAAGTTTGTAATAAACTTTTATTTTCAAATTTATTGGTAGTTACTGCTAAAAAAATTGTTATGGGCTTTCTTTTAGTAAATGTTAAAATCTCGCAATTTAGATGAAATGTTACTTTATTTTCATTTTATTTAAATTACCAACCACTGTATTACTAACGTAATACAGTTGAAGTACTGCTGCGAATGGGTCGTACGTTTCTAAACAATAATATATTTAACGTATTTATGTAATGGTACTTTTAATTGTTTTTAACAAATAAAAATGCATGGCAATATATATATAAAAACTTACCTCAATGTCCTTGGAATATTGGAAGAAACTTCTACATTTACCTATTTTTTATTCTATGTCATTGCTAACCCTCGGGGGGTGAGAGGGGGGGATTCTACTTCCTGTGTTAGTAATCAAGTGTTAGGAATAATAATTTTCGATATAGGTACAGAGACATGAAGTGGGCTTTAGAAAACAATTTTTATTAAGTTATAAAATTTAACAAAAATGCTTGGAAATTATTCCTAAAAGTACAATACTTAGAATGCCTAATGATTTTTAAGTGTTTAAATAGTTTTTGTAGTTCAATTTTTCTTCTTTTGTAAAAAAAAACTATGATTTTGGACCAAAGTTACCCGCACTGACGGTAAATTAAAATATAGTTATCCATAGTTAAACAAACAGGTGAATTGATTAATAATTCGTATTTGTAATTTATAATATATAAAACTATTTGAATGTATCTCTTATGAATTAACCCACTGTAAGACCGATAAAAGGTGGTACCAAGTTTGAGACTATATTTTATATATAATTTGCCTGAATTTCCAATGTTGTAAACATTGGGTAGTACACTATATAAATACATAAAATTTAGAATTTATTGTTTAAAAAAACATAAACTTTTCAGCAAGATATCAAATTTATTCCACTGGCGAATATCAGTTAATAAAAATAAAATAAAGTAACAATTCATCTAAACGGTATTGGTACTCCACGGTATTGGTTTAAAAAACTAGAGCACGGTTAGGATCTGGGCGGGTAACTTTGGTCCAAGCATGAAATACATAAGAAACATACTTTTTAACATTCTTAAAGGCTGTGTTATCGAATTAAATACAAAATTAAAATTTTTAAACATAAAAATAACAAAGTTCTAAGATGCATAGTTATTAAAATGGAATTTAACTTAACATTTACATTGCAATGCATCGTGGAATGACATTACACTACGAATACAGGTATTGACTGTCGCTTAAAAGAAAAATGAACTTCAATTTTAATAGGGGAAAATAACTTATTTTTAGAAGCAAGATTTAATAATAAATATCTTTAAAAAAATCAAACGATTTTATTAAAAAAAGGAAAAAAATAATATATTCGTGATTAAGAATTTCAAAATGTTTACATTTCGACATGGCGATTTAGAGTTTTGTACGTTTCTTGCATTCTATCTTTATCTTTTTAAGGGTTAAAATCATTTAGTGTTTTTAAAAAAATCATCTCAAAAATAGATAATCATAAAAATAAGACTTCTTCAAAAATAGTTTAACAGAATTACACTTTTATATACATTTTTGAAAGTGCAAAGTTCCATAATGAAATAGTTACATCTTGGACCAAAGTTTCCCGCTATCATCGACAAAAGTTTCCCAGTAACTTCGATAAAAAAAATGGTGTAATATTCATCCCCATAAATAAAAGAATAGTATAGAGTGTTTTACTTAGCTATTTTCAATATTCTTTTACGTGTTCCAGACAAAAGTTGGAAGAAATAGATTTTTGTCATTAATTGCTCGTAAGAGTACAAACGTCATTTGTAGTATTGCCAAAATTAGAATGAAATTTTTTTTACGTGAAATGAAAGGTAGTGTTTCCACCTTTCCAAAAATGTAAAACAATTTACAATGGGATCTTTTTATCAAGAGAAATTAAGAAACAAATCATTTTCCGACGAGTGGATCAATGTTACCTTCCATGGCCAAATATACCCGCTTCGATGGCACTATAAAAACCTGTTTTTTATTATTTAGAAAGTTATTTTTCAAATGTAGAATTTACACGTAAAAAACATAGCTATGGGCTTTCTTTAGGTACGAAATGTGTATCTTAATGTTCTAGGAACAAACGGGACCCTTTGGTGAATCGCATGTTTCTCCCGCCTTAGAATGTAAAGTGTTTCCTTAGAGTAATTTCGTCGTCTTATGTAGAAACTACAGGGTTGTCCAGAAATAAGTTGCCCGACTCAGAAGCTGCGGAATACTATATTGGTCACAATGTGATAAAATTTGAGATACAGGCACTTCAGATCATGCGCTCTCGATTTAATACAAAATAAATAGTTCAAAAAGTTGTCGATAGGTGGCGAGAAATTCCTTGAACCTGCCGAACAATTGAGGCTTTCAGATCCGCCAAGGTTGCAAGACGTTCTCGGTAGACATTATCCTTTAAGTATCCCCACAACCCGAAATCACATGGGGTGAGATTATGTGAGCGAGGAGGCCAGGCAGTCGGGAAAAAGCGGCTGATCACACGTTCATCGGAGAAAGTTGCTTGCAACACCCTGTTGAACGTCAAGAAGTGTATGTAGAGGGGCACCATCCTGCATGAATATCGTGTCCTGGAGGCGGACATGTTGCTGAAGTTGAGGAATCACAAATCTTTTCAACATGTCTTGATACCGCCTTTCTGTGACAGAGCAGGGTTTTAACCCTCGTGGAGTCATCTCCTTAAAAAAAATAAGGCCCAATGATGAATGTGGCAGTAAAACCCCACCATACAGTAACCTTTGTAGGGTGCAAGAGCACTTGCTGGATAGCGCACGGGTTTTCAGTAGCCAGAATCAGGCAGTTGTGTGTATTCACCTGACCATCCAGATGAAAATGAGCCTCATCCGACCAAAGGATGTTCCTCGGCCAAGCAGCATCGACCACCATTCGGGCTAGGAACTGCAGAGCAAATGTTTCCCGAACTTCATGGTCCTTGCAGTCAGTTTGTGTAGAGTATGGATTTTGTAAGGATAATAACCCAGAATCCTGCGCATCACACGCCAGACGGTCGAATAGGGCATATCCACAGCACGAGAAACAGTTGGCACACTGACAACACCATGTGGAGATTGACCAGTTGTTTCAACGACTGCCAGAGCAACGTCTTCTACGCTTGCAGATTCGACAGGATTGTGTCCTCTACCTGGCAAAAGTCCCAGCTGTCCGGTTTTTTCAAACTTCTTCATCATATTTCGTAGAGCATATGGTGCCATTGGTCCTCGGCGTAACTTTTGCAGCTTTCGGAATTCCCTTAACCCGGCAGCAGAGATCTCGTTGTTCTGGTAGAAAAGTTTAACTACCATAGCTTTTTCTTTCAATGTAGGAATTTCGCAACAGCAAGTTGGAATCAACTGCCTATTAAACGCTACCCGTCTTCCACATTTGTAGGGCCTGTCTATTGGATTTGTTGCACAAAAACGTTATTTCTGAAAATCACGTTATTGCAATATGCAAATTGCTGAGGTATTCTTCTTCGCTGCCGGCCCTCTTTACTCACCTCATTTCATCTCGTGTGATTTTAGGATGTGGGAATTCTTAAAGGATAAGGTTTACCGGCAACGTCCAGAAACCTTGGCAAATGTGACAACCTCGACAAGTGTTCGACATTTTTTAGGAATTTCTGCGATCTTTCTCTGGCGTTCCACTGTGGAACACATACATAGCTATAAAATGGAAAAATTGTGGAGAACCACGGATCTCATGTAGAATGCCTGTATAATGCCTTTTTGATTTGTTACACTGTAGGTATGGAAAACTGAAACCGGTGTTTTGCCCTCGGGTTTGACTAAAAAACCGGTACCGGTTTTCTGCGGGGGAAACCGTCTAAAAACAGGAAATCGTTTTTTTTTCTCAAAAACAGCCATCAGTTTTTTTAATTATATAATTAAATAAAAAATGTTAGTTTTGCACTATGTTAACGGCATAGATAGCAAACGGGAGGAATTATTTTTTTAAAAAAAAAAGGAAAACCGTTTTATTGCCATTGAAAAACCGGTTTCGCGGAAATCGGTTTTATAAAACAGGTTTTTAAGGTTCGGTTTTACCGGCGTTGTAAGAAACCGGTTTTTGAAAAACCGCCATCCCTAACGTGTTCTAATTTGGTTGGCGGCGAGTATATCTAAATCTTATAAGATTAAAAGTATTTATGCTTCTCATATTATTATCGATACAAGTTTGTAATAAACTTATGCTTTATAACACTGCATGCTAAGCCTTAACTCAAAATAAAGCTAAATATTTTATTTGGATACTAACTTTCATCAATTTCACAGTATTCCAGGGAGAATAATTCAAATTTTTTCTACATATTATACAGTACAAGGACGAGGTAAAATCTTACCACCCGTTTGTTTTAACCATACCAGATCATCAAAATACCATATTCGTAAAATATTTTTATTATTTAGACAGTTATTTTTCAAATTTACTATTAGTTATTGCTAAAAAAAATTGTTATGGGCTTTCTTTTAGTAAATGTTTAAATCTCGCAATTTAGATGAAATGTTACTTTATTTTCATTTTATTTAAATTACCAACCACTGTATTACTAACGTAATACAGTTGAATTATGCTGCGAATGGGTTATACGTTTTTAAACAATAAATAATATATTTAACGTATTTATGTAATGGTACTTTTCATTGTTTTTAACAAATAAAAATGCAAGGCAATATATATAAAAAAATTACCTCAATTTCCTTGGAATATTAGAAGAATTTCTACATTTACATATTTTTTTTTCTATGTTATTGCTAACCCTCGGGGGGAGAGAGGGGGGGGGATTCTACTTCCTGTGTTAATAATCAAGTGTGAGGAATAATAATTTTCGTTGTAGGTACAAAGACATGAAGTGGGCTTTAGAAAACGAATATAAAACATTTTGTTATTTGCTAAATATCGTGGTTTGTATGTATTTTGGCTTATTTGTGGAGTGAGAAAATTTAAAATTAATATAGTTAGTTGAACTAATTCTTCATTTCTTCATTTACAACTGAAAACTTATAACCAAAAATAATTAATAGTTAATCTTATATACTTACCTATAGTCTACCACTCTAATACAATAAATTACTTCGAAGTGAGTTTAGTTTTTCGATTGATTTGAAACAGGCTATTTAGTCGTTGTAATACCTAACAACCAATATTTAACATTTCAATGACACCAAACACAATCGTATACTTCTTTTAAAACCAGAAAATGGCGTCTTTTTATTGTTCGAAGCATATTCGGTGTGCTCTGTTAAATATCTTTTTTTTCACACCAAAGACTGTTAAGTCTTTCTTTTAGAGTCATTTCGACATATTATTTAAGGACTTCTTCTCGGAGAGAGAAATACTTTGACAGAAGAAGTTAAGTTTTTCGAGTTCTAGAATGGGTCTTATGTCAGGATTGGTTAAGTCTGGACGTTAGTGTCAGTAAATTGAACGGCAGGGGGTCATGTCCGCCATGTTGGCCTGATGACCTCTGATTTGGCTGTGTTATATAATCAATTCCTCATAGGGCTGTGTAACCCTTTCCGACCAAGCTTATACGATCGTGCGGGCATAAAAGAGAATGTTCAAGCTTTTCCAAATTATCGATACCGAAGCAGTTGACTTGTACCATTCTATATTTTAATAAAAAATGACGTGGTTTTTAAGAGTTGCTGACATTGATGCTGTTTAAGGCAAGTCGATAAAACTCTTAAATGTAGTCTCCAAACTTAAATCAGAGCCATCTGACGCGGTCTTAAAGAGATAAATAATTGACTGTTTATCAGGTATCGATTACGGTAGCAGATTAAGATCTTTTAATATGTATTCGTTGGAAAATAGAAGAACACGAGGTGACTTGATTCAGTTATTAACCTTTCAGTCCCAATGACAATTTGGCATCATCATTTAGAAATTTTTCTGATCGTCTATAGCCATTTATGAATCAAAAGCACATCATTCGATTCTTCACACTTTTTTCTATTAGAAAATATTTTTATTAATCCCAATAGATGTCAGCCCTATTATTTTTTAAATTTGATAAAACATGATGATGCCAAATGGCATCACTGGGACTGAAAGGTTAAATCATCAAGTAGGAGACATGAAAGCTTAGGTTTAAATTAAATTGTCGAACCAGAGGACATAGTTCGAAATTTAAAAAAAAAGCTTCAAACAGGAATACAATGGAATTATCAATCAGTGGAACGTTTTTCCAGATTATGTTGTATATTCGAAGAGAGTAGAAGATTTCAAAAAGAAGTTATATAGTTATTACAGACTGAAAAAAAGTTATTGAATATTTGAACTAACTTTGCTGGGCCCCTGGCCTGTTGTTGATCGACAATTTATGTGTTTGTATTTGAAATTAATCAAAATATTCCGATTATTGTTTGATTGGAAATCTTATACAATAAAATGTATGGTTTTTTCACTTTATGTCTTTAATTATCGATATATGTTTGTAATATATTTATGTTTTATTAATTCCTCCTAGTTTGCAAGGGTTTAACTCAAAATATAGCTAAAAGTTTATTTGAGTAATTTTTGCAAACTTTATACCAAACATATAGCCAGGGTTGGAGAATTACGCAAGTTGTTTTATTTACATTATAATAACGAGGATTATCTTATCACCCGCTCGTTTTAAGTGTTGAAACGGTGTTTACCACGCACGACGAAATCGATTTTTTCATCCATTAAAATTTATTTTTCAAATAAACTGGTAGTTACTACACTTGGAAAAAAATTTATGGTCTTTCTTGAAGTAAATTTCAAAACGTCGAAGTTAAGATAAAGTGTTACTTTATATGTTCTTTGTATTTAACCAAATTTTCCAGTGAATACCATTTGATGTTTTGTTGCGAATTGTTTACTTGTTGTAAAACAGTAAATAACATATTTGACGTATTGATGTTTTAAAAAAAGTATTAGAAAAATAGTTTTTTTTTAATTCTATAGCAGGTCATTAAATAATTAAAATTGAGGAATATTAATTTTAGAACTTAATTATTCTAACCGTAGAGAAAATTTTTACGAACGGTATTTTTCATATGATAAATGTAGCAGGTGGTTGTAGGTTCTAGAGTGGGTCTTATGTCAGGATTGGTTAAGTCTGGACGTTAGGGTTAGTAAATTTTGAACGTCCGCCATCTTGGCCTGATGACCTCTGATTCGGCTGTGTTATATAATTAGTGCAACATAGGGCTGTATAACCCTTTCCGACCGAGCTTACGATCGTGCGCGTATGGAAGAGAATGTTTAAGCTTTTCAAAAATATCGATACCGAAGCAGCTGACTTGTACCATTCTTTATTTTTATAAAAAAATGACGTGGTTTTTAAGTAGTTGCTGACATTGATGCTGTTTAAGGCAACTTGTTCGATAAAACTCTTAAAATGTAGTCTCATAAACTTAAATCAGAGCCATCTGACGGGGTCTTAAAGAGATAAATAATTAAATGTTTATCAGGTATCGATTATAGTTTCAAAATAAGATATTTTAATATGTATTCTATGGAAAATAGAACACATGTGACTTGATTCAGTTATTTAAATACATCAAGTAGGGAGACATGAAAGGCTTAGGATTTAAACTAAATTGTCGAACCAGAAGACATAGTTGTTTGATTGGAAATCTTATACAATAAAATGTATGGTTTTTTCACTTTATGTCTTTAATTATCAATATATGTTTGTAATATATTTATGTTTTATTATTTCCTGCTAGTTTGCAAGGGTTTAACTCAAAATATAGCTCAAAGTTCATTCGAGTAAATTTTTCAAACTCTTTATCAAACTTATAGTGCGCATTGAATAATTATGCAAATGGTTTTATATACTACATTAACGGGGATTCACCCGTTTGTTTTAAGTTATTACCGTCAAATAAGTATCTTAATTCTTACAACGAAACAGATTCTTTTTGTATGTAATAAGTTATATCATAAATTAACTGGTAGCTACTTCACCAAAAAGATATAGTTTTACTTAAAGTAAATGTCATAGTTTAGATGAATTGTTACTTTATTTTATTTTTATTAACTGATATTCGCCAGTGGAATAAATTTGATATCTTGCTGAAAAGTGTATGTTTTTTTAAACAATAAATTCTAAATTTTATGTATTTATATAGTGTACTACCCAATGTTTACAACAGTGGAAATTCAGGCAAATTATATATAAAATATAGTCTCAAACTTGGTACCACCTTTTATCGGTCTTACAGTGGGTTAATTCATAAGAGATACATTCAAATAGTTTTATATATTATAAATTACAAATACGAATTATTAATCAATTCACCTGTTTGTTTAACTATGGATAACTATATTTTAATTTACCGTCAGTGCGGGTAACTTTGGTCCAAAATCATAGGTGTTTTTTTTTACAAAAGAAGAAAACTTAAAACTACAAAAAAGATTTAAACAATTAAAAATCATTGTGCATTCTAAGTATTGTACTTTTAGGAATAATTTCCAAGCATTATTGTTACATTTTATAAATGATTGAAAAAATTGGTGTTATTTTTAAAAAATTAGAACACGGTTAGGATCCGGGCGGGTAATTTTGGTCCAAACATGAAATACATAAGAAACATACATTTTAGCATCCTTTAAAGTTGTGTTATCGAATTAAATAGTAATATTTAAAGGTTTAAACATAAAAATAACAAAGTTCTAAGAAACATAGTTATTAAAAATGGTATGTAACTTAACATTTACTTTGCAGTACATTGTAGAAAGACATTACACTGTGAATACAATATTAGTAAGGAAATATTAATAAGGGAAAATAACTCATTTTTAGAAGCAAGATTTAATAACAAATATCTTTATAAAAATCAAACGATTTTATTAAAAAAAGGAGAAAAAAATTAATATATTCATAATTAAGAATTTGAAAATGTTTACATTTCGACATGGCGATTTAGAATGTTGTGCGTTTCTTGCATTCTATCTTTATCCCTTTCCGACCGAGCTATCACGATCGTGCGGGCATAAAAGAGAATGTTCAAGATTGATTCCTAATTCAATATTGGTACCGAAGCAGCTGACTTGAACCAGTCGTTATTTGTATAAAAAATGACTTTCTTTTTAAGGAGTTGCTGGCATTGATGCTGTTTAAGGTATTTTTTCGATAAAACTCTAAGATTTAGTTTCATAAACTTAAATCAGCACCATCTGATAGCCGGTCTTAAATGGTTATCTTTTTAAGGGTTAAAATCATTTAGGGCTTTAAAAAAAAGCATCTCAAAAATGGATAATCATAAAAATAAGACTTCTTCAAAAATAGTCAAACAGAATACACTTTTACATACATTTCTGAAAGTGCAAAGTTCCATAATGAAATAGTTACATATTGGACCAAAGTTACCCGCATTCATCGGCAAAAGTTACCCAGTGACCTATAATTAAATATAGCATAAAAAGTATACAATTTAGATTTAAAAAAATGGTGTAAAATTCATCCCCAAAAATAAAAGAATAATATAGAGTGTTTTCCTTAGGTCCTCGAACCTAAAAATGAAAAAAAAAATAGTCCGAAACTCTGTGATCGAAATATAGAAAAACTACTCAACACACGGCCCCATGGATCATCAATGAGTTTCTGTAAAGGAAATATAGTTTAAACATCAAAAATTACTTTTACCATTTCGTGAAACTTTACAAACAATAAAAGTTTAGTCAAAAAGTCCGCTTTATTATCTTTCGAGGATACGCATTTTAATTCAAAAAGCTTATCTTCAATTAATTTTCGAATAAAGTGATACTTAATATCTATGTGTTTAGTCTTAAAACTTTCGTGATTGTCCCTCTGAAAAAAATCGTGGCCTGGTTGTCACAATATTGAATGGGCTTATCCAACTTGATAAACATTTAATTCACAAATTATTCTGTAATACCAAAGTAACTCTTTAACACTTTCTGTTCAGATATATAACTTTTTATTATTACTCGATATTTAAATTACATTTTCCAGCTGAATTTATTTCATGACCTGCTGCGGACGGTTTTTAAACAATATATTTAGCCTATTTATGTCGTTGAACTTTTCATTGTTTATAAAGAATGCCAAAAAAGGCAAAGCAAAAATAACTTGTTTGAAAACTTGTATAATAAATGTTTTCAAAAATTATAGTAACATATATATTTCTTTACTATGAGCCAGCGCGAGCCATCTTATAAAATTTGCATCAGAGTCAAGGGATGACGAGACCTGAAGTTGGGTCCCCAAACTGTTTTTCTCTCAAAACTGTCAACCAAGTTTTCTCTTTTTAGCCTACATTTCATTTTTTAATTCGAAAGAATTAAAAAAATGAAAAAGTAGGTATTGACATGCGGTCGATGTCCGTCTGTCTGCCCGTACCCCCCTTCCAAAATAGGTTCTATCATTTTTTTTTTATTTCTAATGGCAAGGCAGATTACAATTATAAAAATAACAATTGTGAACAATTGAACAAATAACAAAAGTAACATTGACCGAAGTCATTGCCTCAGGCGTTCTCTAGCTCTCCAATACAGGGTAGTCTCGGAGTCGGAAGAACCGCGAAGTGCCCCGCATCGACGCAGATGGCCTCTATTCAAAGGTTCTCCAAGGTCACATAAAGAACAAAGAGGGGAGTCAAAAATGCCAATTCTATGGAGATGTTCACTTAGGCAATCATGTCCTGTCACCAACCGGAACAACGCTACTGCCTCCCGTCGAGGACGATCTGGAATGTTGGCGAGGTCTTCGGCACTCCAGGTCTTCAGTTTAACACGATCTTGCATTTGGGATTCGAATTTCATGTTCAAAGCTTGTTTCCAAAAGAGCTTTTTTGAGTGAAAAGACAGTCCAGAAGCATTTGATAGCTGATCCATTGCTGCACCATTACGAGCGAGAAGATCAGCCTGATCGTTCCCGTAAATGCCGCAATGGCTGGGGATCCATTGTAACTTGATATATTTGGCTTTTCGACTAATACAACGCATCAATTCACGGCATTGTAGGACCTCAGCAGAAAAAGGGGCTTCAGAGGAGCCAATAGCCTGTATGGCTGCCTGCGAGTCCGAGAGTAGGACAACCTTTTGGAATTTTTGAAGACAATCCAGGAGTTTCTCCAATGCGATACGGATGGCCTCTACCTCTCCATCAAAGGCCGTTCTGTTTTTTCCCGCAGACGCAGAAAAGAAGAAGAGTTTGGAAAAGACCCCGGAGCCTGCAGATGCACAGCTTTCAGAGTATGACCCATCCGTATAAACATGCAGCCGGTCTTCTTCTGTATATACAGAGTGGATGGTCTCCAAAGCAGAACACCGAAGAACTTGTGGAGCAGTATCTCTCTTGCATATTTTATTCAGGAGATTGAGATTAAATTCAACTTCGTAAATCTCTAGAGGATTTATGGGCTTCATAATCCTCTGTGGATTTTCATGGAGCTGATCGTCTTGCAAAATATCGAACACTTTTTGAATAAATCCACACTGCGTCTTTAGATTTCTATTATGAATTTGATAGTTAGCCCAGAAGGGATCTCCAAGATGGATAAGTTTTTCATAGAGAAAGATAGACTTTTCCTCTATAATAGTCTTAATAGGCCTATTTTTCGTTAACAATAGCATGGAATCAATTGGTGTGGATTTGACAGCACCAGTAATAAGTCTCATAGCCTGATTTTGTAAAACATCCAATTTATCTAAAGCCTGACTGCTTGCTAAAATAAGTGGTTCACAACAATAAGTTAATCTATATATATAATACTCTTATACGGCACCTAAATTTCCTTATATTTCTAACTCTGGAATGTCAACAATCGAAATGAACCAAAATAAAATACTACTAATTTCAAAATGGTCGACTGAAAACAACAAAAAAGTGTTTCGTCAGGAATGGCTTGAAAAAGGGAAAAATAACTATAAATATTATGCACAAAACCATAGTTCGATACGGCAGAAAAACATTGAATGTATATTTTTTTGAGAAAAGCACCACGAAATAACACAAGGATTGACAATTTCGGGAATGACTGCAATAAGGCCAAAAGAACAACAAAACTTTAGGATATAATCAGTAAGTTTAACTTTAAACATGCATAATATTAGGGGCGTTTAATGTATAAAAATTTAAATTATAATTGATTAATCTAAAGGACCCTGTCTGGATTTGGCGACTTTCCTTCAAAACGGTCGACTGAAGTGACCAAAAATATTACCCATTTTCAAAATGGCCGACTGAAAACAACAAAAAAGTGTACTTTCAGGAATGGTTTTAAAAAGGCGAAAAAGGAAAAAATAACTTTAAATATTATGCCCAAAACATAGTTCGATACAGCAGAAAAACATTGAATACATTTTTTTAAAGCACTACGAAATTAGTGGATTACGAAGAATTGGCAATTTCAGGAATAGCTGTAAAAAGTCAAAAAATGAAAAATAACCATAAATATTATGTGCAAAACGTTGTTCGATATGGCAGTAAAATAGAAAATACTTTTTTTTTACTAAAAACACTACGAAATTAGTAGATTGCAAAGGATTGAAATTTTACAAGTAGCGGCGAAGCGTTGTCATATTTTTCACAACTTCGCCCAAAATGCGATAGTTGGCGATTGCGTCTAAAATTTGTCGCCAAGGGTTGCCATAAAATTGATTTTTCGGGGTTACCAGATTTGGCAAAAAAATTGCCGGACATGCTTCGGTTAACCAAAAGAATCGTGCCCGGATTTGGCGACCATTAGAAACTCTCGCCAAGTCGAAATGACAACAAACTCCGGCAATTGCCGAGATGGTTGCCATCTCGAATGAAATTTCAAAAATGAAAATGAAATGAATATTTTCTTTTTAAATTTTGAAAAATTTAAAAGAAAATAAACTTTTACGTAACAGGAAAAATTCATTACATTGCAGACCAGATTTATCGAAAACGTGGAACGTTAAAATGACGAAGAATTTATTTAAAAAAGTAAATAGTTATTTAAAATCGTTAAGCATATAATTGATAGAAGATTGGTGTAAAAAACTTCAAAATAAATTATATACATTTAAGATTTAAATGGATTAACATTTAGAAATTGGCAATGCAATTGCTAATTTCGGCCAAAGGTTGCCATAACACCAATTTTCGGGGCTACCAGATTTGACGTAAATTTGCCGGGCACGATTCTTTAGGTTAACCCATGCTTCTTTAAGTTTACCTTATAATTTTGATTGACTGAACTACCAAACATTATTGTTAATAAAAAACACAGGCGTACAACTTTATAAACATTAATTTTTTATTTTATTTTAAAAGGATACCAAAGGCTAGACTAAAATATTTCAATGAGCGGTGTACGAGCGAAGCGAGCCTGGATCGCAAAGCGATCCAAAGGGAACTGTACAAGCAGTTCCCGGGGGTTGGCGAGCGATAGCGAGCAGGGGGCGGGCCACCTAGTAAGTTAATAATCCGGTTCTATCATTCGGATCTTAAAAATTATTTTTTTGTTAGAAAACTATGACCTCAGAGACCCAACTTTTATACTTTTTGTCCGCCTGTCTGTACGTCCGGACGGACATAAATCTACTATCTGTTGGTGAATTTCTCATTGAATTAGCATTGAAATTCAATTTTGAGTCTATTAAATCACTGTTGCCAAATCAACAATGGCATGAGAAACTTTATTTAAAAATATTTGAAGCAAAAGAATTTTTTCATGAATTATTTTGGAATGACGTCGTAAAATGTAGCGCAATGTGATTCTTTGATTGTTCATTAATTGTTCATTTGATTGTTCAAGCGGCAAGGCATATTTTTAGCCTACTTTTCTTTTTTTAATTCGAAAGAATTAAAAAAATGAAAAAGTAGGTATTGACATGCGGTCGATGTCCGTCTGTCTGTCTGTCTGTCCGTACCCCCCTTCCAAAATCGGTTCTATCCATCGGATCTTAAAAATTCTTTTTTTGTTAGAAAGCTATGACCTCAGATACCCAACTTTCGTACTTTTTGTCCGTCTGTCTGTACGTCCGGACGGACATAAATCTACTATCTGTCGGCGAATTTCCCATTGAATTAGCATTGAAATTCAATTTTGAGTCATTTAAATCACTGTAGGTATTGAAATGCGGTTGATGTTCATCTGTCTGTCTGTTCGTATGTCTGTCTGTCTTTCCGTCTATCTGTCTGTCCGTCTGTCTGTCTGTCTGTCCGTACTCCCCTTCCAAAATCGGTTCTAATCATCGGATCTTAAAAATTCTTTTTTTGTTAGAAAGCTATGACCTCAGATACCCAACTTTCATACTTTTTGTCCGTCTGTCTGTACGTCCGGACGGACATAAATCTACTATCTGTCGGCGAATTTCCCATTGAATTAGCATTGAAATTCAATTTTGAGTCATTTAAATCACTGTAGGTATTGAAATGCAATTGATGTCCATCTGTCTGTCTGTTCGTATGTCTGTCGGTCTTTCCGTCTGTCTGTCTGTTCGTCTGTCCGTATCCCTCTTCCAAAATCGGTTCTATCCCTCGGATCTTAAAAATTCTTTTTTTGTTAGAAAGCTATGACCTCAGATACCCAACTTTCATACTTTTTGTCCGTCTGTCTGTACGTCCGGACGGACAAAAATCTACTATCTTTCGGCAAATTTCCCATTGATTTAGCATTGAAATTCAATTTTGAGTCATTTAAATCACTGTTGCCAAATCAACAATGGCATGAGAAACTTTATTTATTTAAAAATATTTGAAGCAAAATAATTTTTTCATGAATCAGTTTGGAATGACGTCATAAAATGTAGCACAATGTGATTCTTTGATTGTTCATTTATTGTTTACCAAGAAAGCGGCAAGGCATACTTTTGCATGCAATTATGCTTAGTTTTAATTTACATTTCTTATTTTTTAATGCAGTTCGGAGTAGTTTCATTACTTTTGTTATCAATAAATATTGAATTATTCTTCGAACTACAAATAAATCACGGGCAGATGATAAATAATATTTAATTAATTTACGAAAGAATATTAAGGAAAATAGTTGATTTTGGCTTTTAGAAGTTTAAATTATAGCTGGTTGCTGTGTGTTTCGATTTTTTATCTATTGTGTATAAATCTAGTGTAGAAACGGCTGTTGATGATATTTACTTTAGGAACCTAGTTTTTTTTCCCGATTAGAACTTCAGTAAGTATTTAAGTAACAGGAAAGTAGGCTATTTTAGTTCTTTATGAACTTCTTGTTTGCATACAATTCTGCTTAGCTTTTATTTAAATTTATTTTTTAATGCTGTTTGGAGTAGTTTCATTATTTTTGTTATTAATAAACATTTAATTATTCTTCGAACTACAAATAAATCTAGCAGACAGTTATTTGTAAAAGAATATTAGGGAAAATAGTTAATTTTTTGGCTTTTAGAAGTTTAAATTATAGCTGGATGCTGTGTTTAGCGATTTTTTTCTAATGTGTGTAAATCTAGTGTAGAAATGATTGTTGAGGATATTCACTGTTATGAACCTAGTTGTTTCCTGATTAGAATTTCAGTAAGTATTTCAGTCATAGGAAAGTAGACTATTATGGTTCTTTAAGAACTTCTTGTTTTTAAATACAATAAAGAATAATAATTTACGAAGCTTAATTACTTCAGTCGTATTTAAAGTTTTCACAAATGGGTTTTTATAGATAAAAGTAGCTGCCTTAAATGTTTCGATAATTATAGTTTTTGAAATTCGTTCGTATATTTTGTTGTTTTTTAATGCATAATTTTACTATTAAATATTCGAAACAATTTCATATAATAGAACAATATAGACAATTAGAAAAGCTACATTCATAATATAACAATAATGTAAAGGAGGAATAGTTGAAATCTGGACGTTAGTGTCAGTCATTTGAACATTGAGGTCAAGTTCGCCATCTTGGCTTGATGACCGCTGATTTGGCTGCGTTGAAAATTTCGGTTTAAACCGGCTCAGCTAAGGAAAAAGGTTTTGTCCATTTAACCGAATCCAAAAACCGGTTTAACTGTTTCGGTTTCCCACCCCTTCGCACTTTCGTGGTTTTGTCATTTTACCGACGATATTATACATTTCGTCATTACAAGACGAGAATAAATTTAACACCCGTTTGTTTTAACTAATGAAGTGAGTACAAATTGTTTGAGTAATCGAGATATTTGTTTTTATTTTTATCTATAAAGTTATTTTTCAAATTTACTGGTAGCTCTTTCTAAAAAAAAAATGGAGGAAAAAAATAGTTTAAAAAAATAGAAGAAACCTTTATATTTATAGGGAGGGGGGATTCTACTTTCTGTATTAATAATCCAATGAGGAATAATAATTTTCGATGTTTTTTTTTACTCAAACTGCAAGGAAAATCTGAGCAAGCGTTATATTTATATGATAAATGTAGCTGGTTTAAATATCTCGACAATCCTATTTTTTAAGGTTCGCTTGGGTATTTTATAGTTTCTCAATATATATAATTAAATAGAATATGTACAATTAAATATTTGATCTAATTTCCAGTCATGGAACTATAGAAACATTTAAACCATCTACATTTTTCTTAAAAAAAAAAACGCTTGTAAAAAATACTCGATACAGTTTGAATAATTAAGCTTAGAAAATAATTGTTCCTCATTGTATAATCACAAGAGAATTGGTGAGAGTGGGGTCACCCAAACTAAGGTCATCGGTCTGTGTTAATCCAATGGAAAAAATAATTTTTTATGCCATAAATTATTCTGGTTACATTAATTATTTTTACAAATGGTTATTTTTATATATAAAATAAATGCATCTGATTTAAACGTTTCTTTGATACCACTTTATGAAATTGGTTCAAATATTCCCTTAGGAAAAATTGCCATAGAAAACCTTATGGGAATCTATGGTAACCATAAGATTTTTATGGTAATCGTATGGCAATGTACCATAAGCTATGGTTCTCTTATGGAAATGTACCATATACATATGGCAAACTTATGGGAACACACCATAGATTTATGGCATGGTTATGGGAATATGCCATAGGTTATGGCAAACTTATGGGAACACACCATAGATTTATGGCATGGTTATGGGAATATGCCATAGGTTATGGCAAGCTTATGGTAAAGTTCCATACACCTATGGCAAGTCTATGGAAACACACCATAAGCTTATGGTAAGGCAATATATATATCTATGGCAAGCTTATGGGAACATAATAAACATGCGTCGTCTATATGGTAAAGTGCCATAACTGCCTTAGGGTTATATCGAGCTTATGGTAAACTACCCTGCACATATGGCAAGGCTATGGAAACACATCATATGCTTATGGTATGGTAATATAAATCTATGGCCAGCCTATGGGAACACAACATAACAATACGTCGTCTATATTTTAAAGTAATGTAAATGTATACTAAAGCATCAATCATTGCAATATACCATATATGTGTGGGCATATTTTATAGGTCATGAATTTCTTATAGCAATGCTACAAAAATATTACTCAAATGCCAAGAACCTGAATGTAAAGAACGCGTAGATTTTCAATTGTGTAATGAATTATAAAACAAATAATTTATATTTTACTAAAATTACTAATAGTTAATAAATGAATGCACATATATAATAAGCTTCGTACAACGTGAATTTTTTGTTTTATTTTGGCAAAGGAAAAATTGAAGGTGCAAGTTAGGCTTAACATTAACAGCGTGTAGTATTTTGGCTATGGTGTTACAATATAATGGGACTCGTCGTATAAAAATATTCTAATATAAGAGTTCGTCATCAAAAATCAAGCTGTCGGACAAATTTCTATTGGGTTTTATGAATGGCAAAATTACGTTACACAAAATATTTCAGGTGTTTTTTGGTTCTAGTTTCAATAATAAATTCAGTTTTATTTCTGAATGTTTTTATTGCCACGTGTACGACAATGAAAATAAAAATACTTATAATAAGTACAAAACATTTGTAGGGAAGGAATTTTTTTTAAAATTAATTCAGTTTAGTTTAGTTTGAATTATCGTCGCACTAGAGCTACACGAGAGCTTTTTATCGTTGACTTTCGCCGAAAAATGTTATTTGCATAAAACGTGTTTTAATAAAATCGGAAAAGGGTTATTACTTTATAGCTGCAGAAACCTAATATTATATTTCTTTATTATTAGGTATAACTTTAAATACGTGTAATCGTAGAGAAATATTGAATCGTTAAAAACCTCTGAAATACCACTATTTACTCGTTGATAGCAGATCACGCTATCGAACCCTGTCACAAGGCTTCGTAATTTAATGCTTTTTAAAGTAAAAATAAGAAATAATCTTCCAAATCGAACTTTTTTTAACAATAATTAGGGCAAAAAGGATTACATTAGGACACATTTATTGTAGTTTTAATTTGTAACTTATTTTTTAATCCCTGTACGTGTCGTAATAAACAGAGCATAGCGCTCTCAAACAAACCAAACCGCATCGAAAAGGTATTTCTAGACTTGTTTCTTATGTCATATAGTTTATTGTAATGAAAATTTAACTAAAAACAGCTCTAAAAATAATTAAAGCAAAACATATGAATGTTTCGCCATAAATCCGTATATTATTTCAAAATATTTTGATAATAACTGTATTCCTATTCCTTTGCTGTAACCGCCTTTTTGTATTCTTGTTGTTTACTTTTCAAATTCTCTAATAACATTATTTATAAGTTTTTTATTAATAAAATAAATAAACAAAGTGTAGAAGAATGAAAAGAAGATAAACTAGGTAAGTTATTTTGTTTCCTCATTATTTTTGTTGTTTGTAGATCGTTTTTTAACATTATCGGCACAACACAAAAATGTCCAAGCATGGTGCAATGTTTATATACAGTGGCTTCCAAAAGTGTTCGTACACTTGCAGAAATTGTGTTATATATACTTCTTAATGAACAATTTTATCAGTTGAATATTTTTAAACAGTATCTTTGAAAAGTTCTTAATAAATCTGAGTAATATTTAAAAAGAAAAAAAAATCAAGTAGTATTTTCCAGAAAATAAATAAATGAAAAATGTCACGAAATTCGCAAACAAATTTCTTTGTACACCAAAACATTATTTCTTTGAATTCATCATTTTCACAGTTTATTTTTTATTCTAATTAAAACACACACTAAAATCGTTTGATTTCAGTATTTAATTTCTCAATTAATTATTCTATTATATTAAAATTAATTATATTTCATCTCAAATCTAGAAAATCACTTAAAGGAATCACTATTGTAATTAATCTACCTCATTTAACAGTGCAGCATAACAAAACATTTTTTAAAAAGGATAAAAAACAAGCCGCGCAATGGTCGTCCTCAACTTCGTTAGCTAGATATCAATGAATTATCATGAGTAAATTTCTCAAAAAACAGTGTCTAGACTAAGTGCAGTAAAATTTACTTCATATTATAATGAAACGTATGGAACTTCTAATTCTTGTGAAACTATTCGTAGAATCCTTATCGGATCGCTGGTATATATGGCTGCGCTGCACGAAGAAATGTGTTTGTTAGTTTTTGTCTGTTTGTTAGACCTTTTTTGCCAAAACTATAGTAAATTAGCCAGAACTGGAATCATGTGTTATTTGCAAAAGATAGTAATTTTAATATATTTGGTTCTGATGGGTGCATAATTGTATGGAGAGAAAAAATAAAGAACTTAATCTCAAGAATTTAGTTGGAACAGTGAAACATATAATGGCGGTGGAAGTGTTGTGGTTTGGGGGTGCATGTTAGTGACTGGAGTAGGCAATTTAGTATTCATTCAGGGAATAATGAATCATAGAGTTATATATGACGATTCTCAACAACAATTTAAAAGTGTCGGCACAAAATTTGGTATTTTAAACAATTTTGTGTATTATAACCAAGACAGCGATCCCAAGCACATGGCATCGAATGTTTGTTTATGGTGCCTCTATCATTGCCCTCAATTTCTTAAAACACCACATCAATCACTGGATTTAAACCCTTCAGAACATATTTGAAAAAGTATTAGAGGCATTTGTTTAAGAAGTCGCCACATTAAATCAAAAATTCAACTGAAAGCAGCTCAAGGGATTAAAGAATGGAACAAAATTGATGTTTAAATTACCAAAACTTTAGTACATCTATGCCCAGATGCTTAAAAGCAGGTATGAAGAATAAAAGATTTTCTAAATACTAAACAATTATAAAAAAACCTCGAAATTTTCAAATTAAGTGATGTTTTTTTAAAATACGATAACTTTTGTCTCGTCTTTTTGTGCAGCATTTTATTCATTGTCATTTTAAAAAAAATATTTACATTGTAATTACACTTTATTCTATACTGCTTCATTAAGAACTGTTTAAATATGCAAAAAAAAATTTCATTCCAAAATAAAAAACATTTTATGGCGAAATAGTTAGGTTTTTTTATTGATTTTTGCATGTGTACAATCACTTGTGGGAGACACTTTACCTCGTCTAAATTATATTTATTGTAAAACTATTTATTTTATAATAACTGTGTAAAGAAATTGTATTAAATGTCCCAGAATGATAGCATTCATTAAAAATATTAAATTTTCCATCAATTAATAAATATTTATTTTTTATTTATTTTTGTGGATAATAGTTGTTAATTAATTTCATATTTAATAAAAAAATTAAATATCAATGTTTCTTTAAATATAACATTAAATTGTTAAAAAGAAAAATCTATTAGTTAAATTTAAAAGTTGCATTCAAGTATGTATAATAGAATAATTGTTTTTTGAACATCAGTTGTAATTTTTTTTACATTTAGCTTTGTACCTACTTATGTTCTTTTTTTCAGTTCATACTTTTTTGAATTGCAAAACATTGTGTCATTTTAAAAGTGAGTTATAGGGGAGACACTCAAATAAGTGCCCTATATAACTTGTTGACAAAATTTCACAATACTCATCTTCCTGTTGAACTGCAGCTGGTAGACAAATTTGGGGAGACGGTACTCCTAGCCAATGCAAGGTGATGGATTCTGCTGGATGGTTGATTGTATCCTGACCCTTTCAAGAGTTAGAGGAGTATCCTATAGGCCGCTATTAAAATTGCCAGAACAGCTATGATATAATGGCCTGTTTCTATTTGGCGATTAGTGCAATGAACATGCCCAAATGTGGTAAGCATTCCACTCCATATTTCATACAACTGCATAGGGCTGGGTAGCCCAGGCGGTAAAGGCGTTCGTCTTGCATGCGGTAGGTCCCAGGTTCTGGTCCAGGCATCGCCAAAATAACTTTTGATCTATAAACAGCTTTTGCAACTAAAAAATGTTCGATGAATAATAAACCGTGTGAATGGAGCACACGTTAAATATACTTCAAAGTCCCGACGCTGCGTACGATGTCGCCCTTAAAAGTTGCATTGTACCTACTCAGGTGTCGGTTAGTATCTTGACTGTGATGTCAGGTGTCGGTTAGTATCTTGACTTGGCGTTGATACGTCAGTCAGTCAGGACTTTGCCTTTTATATATAAAAATGTGTCGCAATATAAGTCTAATGTATTTTGTCATTTACATTTAATAATGACCTCCTAATACTAATTATTTGTTTTATGGGGAGGATTTTTTATTGTCTTGTTTTTAATATCTTGTTAAATGGTATCTTGTTAAATGGTATCTTGTTTTTATAATCTTGTTAAATGGTATTTAAAACTCGATTAGTTTAGTTATTTTTAATGGGGAAAGGTAGTTTCAACGTTGTATGTTGATATAATGTTTTATTTTTTAAGTGCGAGCAATATTACCTATTCATTCTTTTAAATACAAATAAATTTGCTGTTAAGTAAAAATTATTCTATTTTCGATGAAAACAAGTATGTTTAATTTTGATTTTTACAAGTTGAATGCAAGATTAAATATGCTGTTTTTTGTGTTTTTTTAGACACATGAAATTTGTGTGGAAGCAGTTCTAAAGTGACAGTTTCTGTTCCTACTTTTTTAGATTTTCCTACATAGTATAGTGTTAATTTTCATAAAGCTTTAAACATTCATCTAGAATTATTTTTGGTTAAATTGTTATAATTTATTGCAATTAAAAATGTAAATTTGCTAACAAGTTCTCAGTTTATATTGAGATAATACGGGGACATACAAATTTTAGTTTTTTACTTAGTTCAATTAGTTATGATTCTATATCTTGAATACCAACTTTCTAAAAACTAAAGTTCATTGTGTTTGCATTTATTTTGATATTTTTTTATGGATCTAAATTTCACTGTTTCCTAATCAATTGTTTTCTCTACAGCAAATGTTTACCATATGTCTATGGCGAAACTTACATATGTATACCATTTACATATGGTAAAAGTTTTCCCATAGCTTAATGGGGTTTTTCCTATTTCAAAAGTTTACCATAGCTCTATGGCAACATTGTGCCATAGCTCTATGGTGTTTTGCCTATGGTAAAAGTTTACCATAGCTCTATGGCAATATTTTACCCTAGCTTTATGGTAAGAGTTTACCATAACTCTATAAAGGTTTTGCCTATGGCATAAGTTTACCATAGGGCTATGGGGTTTTGTCTATGGGAAAAGTCATGCCATAGCTCTATGGTAAAAATTTACCATAGCTCTACGGCATTTTGCCTATGGCAAA
Organism: Oedothorax gibbosus; assembly: GCA_019343175.1. NCBI lineage: Eukaryota > Metazoa > Arthropoda > Arachnida > Araneae > Linyphiidae > Oedothorax > Oedothorax gibbosus. Next base: position 18,810,912 of record CM033275.1, on the reverse strand, counting down.
ACTTTCGCCATACCTCTATGGCATAAGTTTACCATAGTGCTATGGTAAAAATTTACCATAGCTCTATGGCGTTTTGCCTATGGCAAAAGTTTTGCCATAGCTCTATGGTATAAGTTTACCATAGTGCTATGGTAAAAATTTACCATAGCTCTACGGCGTTTTGCCTATGGCAAAAGTTTTGCCATAGCTCTATGGCATAAGTTTACCATAGTGCTATGGTAAACATTTACCATAGCTATACGGCGTTTTGCCTACGGCAAAAGTTTTGCCATAGCTCTATGGCATAAGTTTACCATAGTGCTATGGTAAAAATTTACCATAGCTATACGGCGTTTTGCCTATGGCAAAAGTTTTGCCATAGCTCTATGGTATAAGTTTACCATAGTGCTATGGTAAAAATTTACCATAGCTCTACGGCGTTTTGCCTATGGCAAAAGTTTTGCCATAGCTCTATGGCATAAGTTTACCATAGTGCTATGGTAAAAATTTACCATAGCTCTACGGCGTTTTGCCTATGGCAAAAGTTTTGCCATAACTCTATGGCATAAGTTTACCATAGTGCTATGGCAAAACTTTACCATAGCTTTATGGCAAAAATTTTGCCATAGGCAAAACGCCGTAGAGACTTGCTATGGTATTTTTTTTATGGCAAAGCTATGGCATTTTTTCCTAAGGGTTATAATAATTTAACAATTAATTTCAATAGAAAGTGATCGTCCCAGTTTTATTGCTCTATTGAAAACGCAATCTTTTTAGGTTCGCGAAGTATTATAATGAAGGTATTTTTACTTACCGGTACCATTTGATCTAAACATTTCACCTTCACTGGTAATTTTTTGCAAAAATGTCGAAAATTGCGAGTTGCAGGTGGGCGGTTTTCATTCGAGTGGCCCTATTAGGTGTTTGGGACCATCTGAATCCTCAGATTAAGCTGGCACGCTAAAACCAAAAATATAGATGCCAATAGTCAAACTAGATATTTAAGCGGGAAAACTTACCTTGCCCCAACTATGATTAATCCATGTCATTATCTTTAATGTATACGGGTTTAGGCGCCAGAGGTGCTGTCTTGAATAAAATTGTCCGAAAACAATAGAGGTTGATTCCACGAAAATGCGCCATAGACATCATTTTTTAAATTTCAACTAAATTATTATTTTTTTGTTCCAGGGGATAGAAAATAAGTCAAATTTTACGAAAATAGCAAGCAACATAGATTCTTCTGTAGAATAATATTAACTGGTGAAGTTGCTGTCATGAAATATAACTCTTTTGGGGTCCCTTTGGCAAAAAAAACTTTAATTGCTAACTGCCTGTATAATAGTGTGAAACTTCAAAAGAAATAACAGGTGTCAAGAAAAATTTAAAAAATGACAAATATATTTTTTAGGATTGATGTTTTATATAATTTCCAGTCCACATCGCTAGGTAAAACTCGTATTGTAGAATTGATTGTTGGCAAGAACAGTTCCATAAAACTTATTTGTCTTGCGTATATTTGTGTGAATCTTTCTAAAACAAAAGTTATATTAAAAGCTAAAGTTGGCTTCTTGGTACATCTTTAAAAGCTTTCTGCATGCAAACTGAAAATCTAGGAAACAAAAATCAGAAAAAATATTTAAAGGATTTTAGAACATTGTGCTTTTCTTCCCTCTTCTCCCATTTCGACTAATGAAAAGTGTTTTTAGGGGTAACAAGCTAAAGTACTTTTTAAAAAACCAAGTGCGACACATCCCTAGATAATTCTGAGCTTGAATAGTAGTCATAATTATAAATTATTTGCTTAGTTCAAATTAGTTTTATAATAATAATTAATATAACCCTTTAAGACCGGCGATCAGATGGCGCTGATTTAAGTTCTTGAGACTAAATTTCAGAGTTTTATCGAAAAAAATACCTTAATCAGCATCAATGCCAGCAACTCCTTAAAAACTAAGTCATTTTTTATACAAATAACGAATGGTACAAGTCAGCTGCTTCGGTATCGATATTTTTGAAAACTTGAGCATTCTCTTTTATGCCCGCACGATCGTGATAGCTCGGTCTTAATATTGAAAATAATATATATGAATGAAAGTGCAGATTGGATTTTGAATAATCAATATTTACACATGTAAGATTCCTGGTAGTGCTGCAATTGAAAAATGAATTGTAAGTAAATTTTTAAATGTACTGCAAACTACAGAAATCCACTTTTTTAAACATTAAACCGTTGTATATGCCTTGCACCCCAGAGCCCTTGGTCAATAAGTTAGCTAAAATCGGAACGGCAGGCCCTTGCCCACTAACAGGTTGTTACACAGAGGAGTTTTTTTAAACATAAATATAAAATGTCTACATGAAAATAACGGTAGACATGCATAAGTATGCACAAGCAACGAAGAAGTAATACAGTTTTAACTGCGGTTCGAAGTGGTGTTTTTGAAATCATTTAAACAATTTTTTTTTTAAATATGCATCTTTCCCAATAGCGATTATTATATTCGTGCTTTTATCTAAGAAATAAATTTGGTGGTATTTTCATGAGCATGTGTATGTTTGTCACGTTACTTTTCAAAACATACCGAGGCTCAACGTCATAACAATCGCAGTAAAATTTATTTACAACGAATATCATTACAACGAAATATCAATATAACGAAATAAATACCTAGTCCCTTTTGAAATCACATAAGAATAATGGCTTAAAATATCCGTTTTAACGTAACAACTAAAACTCAAAGCTTCATTATAACGAAGGATTTTTTCTTCCGTCCGGCAACTTTGCACTTTTCTGTTTCTGCTGTTTTGAAAAGACACCAAACAAGTTTTAAATGGGTTTGTTCAAAGAGTTCTATAGTAGGGTAGAGGAACGACTCGTACTGAGCTGCCATCGGCAGCCATGGCTCACTACGGAGCCCGAATAGTGTGGCAAAAGTGCTAGTTAATTAATAATTTTGATACTGAGAAAGGAAGTACACGCAGGGCAAAGGCGGGAATCGAACCCGTACCCGTTACAGCGCGCTAGCGTTATGGCCTGCAATCCAAACCACTCGGCCATCGGGCCCCACATGCCACCCTATATTGTTTCCGTGTTGGTCCATCCATAGCCTCCTACATAGAATGCCGCGTATACTCGAGAAATAACATAGATTCACAGGCTGTCCTCAAAAAGTACTCTGGTCGCGCCATCTGTTGGTAGTCGGTCGCATATTTTAGTAGGAATGTATTCGCGGTGAATGACGGATCCAGCGGCTATTTCGAATACCGTTCGGTCCGAGTAACATAATAAACAAATTATAATTATGACGCTTTGAGATTCCTGGGATTGAATTTGAAACCCTGTGCGCATGATGGTAGTAACTTTTATTGTTGTGATTGTCACAAAAAAGTTGCCGGTGAATATCAGATACCAAAATTCAGTATTTACCGGTTGACCGGAAATATAAGACTTAATTTCAACCTCCTTTAAACAGGAAGAAGGAGCTAACATTTTAAAATGGGTTGTAAGGTATCTACAGGTCCTACTTTATATAAGTAGGAAATATTTTATTTTACCTTTTACAAAGACCGAATAAATTGATCAAAACAATTATGAATTCATAAAAAAATCAAATGTAACTAAATAATTCAATAACTTGACTTTCGAATATGAACCCTTTTAATCACAACTTTTTAATTTTTATTCTAAAAATCTAAAATTTGTGAAATAGACTCAAGCATCCAGAATGAAATGGTGAAAAAACCTCCATTTTAAACTCAAATTTACGGAGAAAAAATTATAACAATAATTTATCGAAACTTTCTTTGTTACCAATAGTTAAAATTAAATTCTTTCAAGTTTAAAAATGCAAGCGTTATGAATTTAGGACAATTTATTTTATTAAATTGTTTCAGAGTCAATTTTGTTGTTAGCATCTATTTTTATATATTATTTTATATATAAAAAATAATTTTTTATGCCATAAATTATTCTGGTTACATTAATTATTTTTACAAATGGTTATTTTTATATATAAAATAAATGCATCTGATTTAAACGTTTCTTTGATACCACTTTATGAAATTGGTTCAAATATTATAATAATTTAACAATTAATTTCAATAGAAAGTGATCGTCCCAGTTTTATTGCTTCTATTGAAAACGCAATCTTTTTAGGTTCGCGAAGTATTTTAATGAAGGTATTTTTACTTACCGGTACCATTTGATTTAAACATTTCACCTTCACTGGTAATTTTTTGCGAAAATTGCGAGTTGCAGGTGGGCGGTTTTCATTCGAGTGGCCCTATTAGGTGTTTGGGACCATCTGAATCCTCAGATTAAGCTGGCACGTCGCTAAAACCAAAAATATAGATGCCAATAGTCAAACCAGATATTTAAGCGGGAAAACTTACCTTGGCCCCAACTATGATTAATCCATGTCATTATCTTTAATGTATACGGGTTTAGGCGCCAGAGGTGCCGTCTTGAATAAAATTGTCCGAAAACAATAGAGGTTGATTCCACGAAAATGCGCCATAGACATCATTTTTTAAATTTCAACTAAATTATTATTTTTTTGTTCCAGGGGATAGAAAATAAGTCAAATTTTATGAAAATAGCAAGCAACATAGATTCTTCTGTAGAATAACATTAACTGGTGAAGTTGCTGTCATGAAATATAACTCTTTTGGGGTCCCTTTGGCAAAAAAAACTTTAATTGCTAACTGCCTGTATAATAGTGTGAAACTTCAAAAGAAATAACAGGTGTCAAGAAAAATTTAAAAAATGACAAATATATTTTTTGAGGATTGATGTCTTTATATAATTTCCAGTCCACATCGCTAGATAAAACTCGTATTGTAGAATTGATTGTTGGCAAGAACAGTTCCATAAAACTTATTTGTCTTGCGTATTTTGTGAATGTTACTATTCTTAATGATAAAGGTGAATCCAAACATACAGTTTCTAAAACAAAAGTTATATTAAAAGCTAAAGTTGGCTTCTTGGTACATCTTTAAAAGCTTTCTGCATGCAAACTGAAAATCTAGGAAACAAAAATCAGAAAAAATAATTTAAAGGATTTTAGAACATTGTGCTTTTCTTCCCCTCTTCTCCCATTTCGACTAATTGAAAAGTGTTTTTAGGGGTAACAAGCTTAAAGTACTTTTTAAAAAACCAAGTGCGACACATCCCTAGATAATTCTGAGCTTGAATAGTAGTCATAATTATAAATTATTTGCTTAGTTTAAATTAGTTTTATAATAATAATTAATATAACCCTTTAAGACCGGCGATCAGATGGCGCTGATTTAAGTTCTTGAGACTAAATTTTAGAGTTTTATCGAAAAAAATACCTTAATCAGCATCAATGCCAGCAACTCCTTAAAAACAAAGTCATTTTTTATACAAATAACGAATGGTACAAGTCAGCTGCTTCGGTATCGATATTTTTGATAGGCTTGAACATTCTCTTTTATGCCCGCACGATCGTGATAGCTCGGTCTTAATATTGAAAATAATATATATGAATGAAAGTGCAGATTGGATTTTGAATAATCAATATTTACACATGTAAGATTCCTGGTAGTGCTGCAATTGAAAAATGAATTGTAAGTAAATTTTTAAATGTACTGTAAACTACAGAAATCCACTTTTTTAAACATTAAACCGGGGCATATGCCTTGCACCCCAGGTCAATAAGTTAGCTAAAATCGGAACGGCAGGCCCTTGCCCACTAACAGGTTGTTACACAGAGGAGTTTTTTTAAACATAAATATAAAATGTCTACATGAAAATAACGGTAGACATGCATAAGTATGCACAAGCAACGAAGAAGTAATACAGTCTTAACTACGGTTCGAAGTGGTGTTTTTGAAATCATTTAAACAAAAAAAATTAAAATATGCATCTTTCCCAATAGCGAGTATTATATTCGTGCTTTTATCTAAGAAATAAATGTGGTGGTATTTTCATGAGCGTGTCTATATTTGTCACGTTACTTTTCAAAACATACCGAGGCTCAACGTCATAACAATCGCAGTAAAATTTATTTACAACGAATATCATTACAACGAAATATCAATATAACGAAATAAATACCTAGTCCCTTTTGAAATCACATAAGAATAATGGCTTAAAATATCCGTTTTAACGTAACAACTAAAACTCAAAACTTCATTATAACGAAAGATTTTTTCTTCCGTCCGGCAACTTTGCACTTTTCTGTTTCTGCTGTTTTGAAAAGACACCAAACAAGTTTTAAATGGGTTTGTTCAAAGAGTTCTATAGTAGGGTAGAGGAACGACTCGTACTGAGCTGCCATGGCTCACTACGGAGCCCGAATAGTGTGGCAAAAGTGCTAGTTAATTAATAATTTTGATACTGAGAAAGGAAGTACACGCAGGGCAAAGGCGGGAATCGAACCCGTACCCGTTACAGCGCGCTAGCGTTATGGCCTGCAATCCAAACCTCTCGGCCATCGGGCCCCACATGCCACCCTATATTGTTTCCGTGTTGGTCCATCCATAGCCTCCTACATAGAATGCCGCGTATACTCGAGAAATAACATGGATTCACAGGCTGTCCTCAAAAAGTACTCTGGTCGCGCCATCTGTTGGTAGTCGGTCGCATATTTTAGTAGGAATGTATTCGCGGTGAATGACGGATCCAGCGGCTATTTCGAATACCGTTCGGTCCGAGTAACATAATAAACTAATTAGTTCTTTTTTTATTTTGTTTCTGCTTCCAAGCAATATTATTTGCCAGAGAAATTCATAAAATACCATTTTAAATGTTAAAAAATCTTTCTTCAACATATGTTTTCATAGTGTAAAAACTGTTACAGAATAGCCTACTACTGCCAAAAATCACAATTTTTAGAAATTTAAGATTAAAAAGCTAAAATCAGCAAGCACATATTTTTAAAAACATAATCATGTAATGAGTTTCTTTATTTTTTAACTTAAAAAAAAACCCGCTATAGAACTATTCATTTAAAATCCCCGTATAAGAATTTTCTACTGGAGATTAAAACACTAATGAATTTAAAGTAATGAGAACCTTGTTCAGACGTTCCATTATTTAAAAAAAAAATTAGCTTTGGCTTCTTAAAGAAAAATTAACAAATACTATAACACTTATTAAAAATGCTTCTGTTAAGAATAACAGCCCCTTAATAATAATACTATAATTTCGAATAACAACAAAATTTTAAAATGAGATAGATCATTTAAATCTCAACTATAAAATGCATTTAAAGTATTAGAATTTATGCGAATATAGATATTGAAAAGTTTTTTTTCAAAACTTATTAATTCCAAAACACATATATTAGAAAACAGAATACCCGAACTAAAATTAATATAAATCTAGATAGAACAAAAGTAAATATGTGTTTAAACTATATATCTTATGAGGGAAAAAACAAAAAATAATAATTAATGCATTACGAAAAGATTCAAGAATAAAAATATTTAGAAATTTTCACCAAAAAAGAATAATTTTAAAAACTCCTTACCTTCCATTTCGTAGGAATTTCTGTATAGAAACACCGAGTTCTTTCCTTGACTTATAGGATAGTATGATGCAAAAAAATAGCCATTAATTGTTTCATTTACAAAAGTTTACAAAAAAAATTATAAATTTCGAACTCTGTAACCAAAATATCTTATAACAATCACAGCGAACTGGGTGTAAACAAACAACACATGTCACCGAGCACATTGTTTGTCGCGCCATGGCGCCATCTATTGATAGCTTTCTCACGACTTCCAATTTTGATCGAGCTTGGACGGCATTACATGTAGGGGGCTATGGTCCATCTTGCTGTTGAAAGGTTCAGTCTCTTCCCTACTATAGAACTCTTTGGGTTAGTTTGTCATTGCTGTCGCAGGGAAAGAGAAGGGGAAGGAATCACCTTACCTATATTCTTCTGCGAATCAGCTCCACCCCCTCCCCCAAGAAAGCCCGAAACTGCTATTCAATGGGACAAACGCAAACATCTGAAGCGACCTGTACAATCCCCTTTAGAATTCTCTAATGATAGCCTGCCATTATGATGCTTTGAGATTCCAGGGATTGAATTTGAAACCCTGTGCGCATGATGGTAGTAACTTTTATTGTTGTGATTGTCACAAAAAAGTTGCCGGTGAATATCAGATACCAAAATTCAGTATTTACCGGTTGACCGGAAATATAAGACTTAATTTCAACCTCCTTTAAACAGGAAGAAGTAGCTAACATTTTAAAAAGGGTTATAAGGTATCTACAGGTCCTACTTTATATAAGTAGGAAATATTTTATTTTACCTTTTACAAAGACCGAATAAATTGATAAAAACAATTATGAATTCATAAAAAAATCAAATGTAACTAAATAATTCAATAACTTGACTTTCGAATATGAACCCTTTTAATCACAACTTTTTAATTTTTATTCTAAAAATCTAAAATTTGTGAAACAGACTCAAGCATCCAGACTGAAATGGTGAAAAAACCTCCATTTTAAACTCAAATTTACGGGGAAAAAATTATAACAATAATTTATCGAAACTTTCTTTGTTACCAATAGTTAAAATTAAATTCTTTCAACTTTAAAAATGCAAGCGTTATGAATTTAGGACCAATTTATTTTATTAAATTGTTTCAGAGTCAATTTTGTTGTTAGCATCTTTTTTTATATTTTATTTAACTACGACAAACATTATTTAATTCTTCAAGAGACATGATTCTTTCTTCTAACGATATTTAAAAAAATATTACTAGAAAATTGTATGGAGATTTTTAATAAAATTTATTTGTAATGAGCGCAGTTAAACTTAGTGAGAAAAGAAAATCGGAAGTTTGATGATTCTAAATGGAATCATAGGGATAGAAAGAGTAAATTACAATATCACAACCAATAAATATCTCTTAATTCGTTAGTAAAAGTACGTAATAGGACAATGCTATATCACCCTACCATCACCATCTCAAAACTCAATATCATCTCAATATTCTATTTTACCTTTTACTAGATTGAATAAATTAATGACAACAGTTATGAATTCAGAAAAAAAACCATTGTCAGTTAATCGAATAAATTATTCGATAGCTCATTATTCCAATCTTAATTACACAATCACAACTGCTAATTAATTCTCTGATTTGTAAAGTACGTCTTACAAATATACAACTCCTTATACCAAAACTAATTAATTTCTTGATTTGTAAAGTACATAATACAAAAATACAACAACACCCGAAACCCAAACTATCATAAACATAACTCACAAATCATGCACTTTTATGAAACACGATATTATGTCCCGCGGGATTTTGTCCAGACAGGATTATGTCCCGCGAGATTTTGTCCATGCGCGATTATGTCCCGCTAGATTATGTCCACGCGAGATTATATCCCGCTAGATTATGTCCACGCGAGATTATGGGATGCGAGCTTTCGTCTCGCGGGATTTCGTACCCAAACCTTAAATTAGTTAATAAGTATAATTTAAAACATATAAATTAGTTTTAATTAAAACAAAATTTCAGTTATTATTCACAAACTATAGATGGCAGCTCTAACGGAATGTAAATATTTAAACAAAATTGTTTTTAATTATAACTAATTAATATCTTTAAAATGATATTCAGTAATTGTTTTAATGGCAAAACAACTTTCTTCTGTATTTTTTTGTAAGTTTTTGTGAGTATATGTAGTATACTTTATTTAAAAACAGGGGCCATAGTTTCCGCATAGGAGTTGTATAGAAATCTGTTACTGTACAAGATCCTTAAAAATCTGCATTTATAATATAAAAATAAGGTTGAAAGAGGAATGGTTGAAATCTAGACGTTAGTGTCAGTGATTGGAACAATGGGTTCAAGTTCGCAATATTGGCCTGACGACCGCCGATATGACTGTGTATTTAAAAATCAATAAAAAATACACTGATTACAATTAAAATCTTATGCAATTAAATATTTAGCTTCTCGTATATTATAGATACAAGTTTGTAATAAAGTTATGTATTATTATGCATGTAGGCCTTAACTCAAACTAAAGCTACAAATTTCATTCGGGTAGTTTTTTCAAACGTTAAACTAACTTTTACAGTGTGCAATTCCAAGGGAGAATTAGTCAATTGTTTTACATATTATGCAGTACAACACGAGGATAATTCTTACACCCGTTTGTTTAAGCCATATAAGCCTATAAACGTTGCCTTTTGTTAAAACATTTTTTTATTACTTACAAAGTTATTTTTTAAAATTTACTGGTGGTTACTGCTTAAAAAATTGTTAAGGGCTTTCTTTAAGTAAATGTTAAAATATCATAGTTTAGAATTTAGATGAAATGTTACTTTATTTTCATTTTATTTATATTACATTTTCCAACGTAATACGTTTGAAGCTTTACTACTAATTCTTTGCATGCTTTTCAAAAATAACTAATATAATTTAAGTATTTATGCCATGGAACTTTTCATTGTTTTTACAAATGGAAAACTATGGATAAATGAAAAAAAATATATAATTTATTCTATTTTTTTAAATATTAGTAATTTTTGTTTTTTTCTTTTTCTATGTCGATTCTATACAAAATATGAAACCTCGTTAAGTGCAATAAGGTTAATGAAACACGAGACCTGCAGTTAAATTAATTTTATGGCAGTTCACTACACACGCAACTTCAATATACCATCTACACTAGATAACGCTGTTTTACCTCTAAGTTTCAACCAGTAATCTAGTTAATAACAAAAACAAAATTGCAAAGCCAAAGTAACTCTGGAGATTCTTTTCGTAGAACTGATTCAGCAACAGGTTTAAACTTTGTTTTATAAACTACGTGGAAAGTACGAATGTTATTGAATGTTGCTACGAAATTTGATAACTTGTTTTGGAGAGCAATATTTTCAAAAGCAAATACTAAACATTATTAAACCGAAAATAAAATTAGAACTCAGCACTGATATGTCTTTTAAATATAATAACTATAGGGAAAGCCAACTGCAATACAGCGAAATAAAATATTATGTTTAAAATAAACATTTCAAAAAAGCTGTACTTTGATCTAATGACTACTTTTATTTATTTTCTGCTAAATTTAATGTTTTCCTGTACTTTTAGTATTTAGCATTTATCCTCATTTTATCGACCCAATTAACGATGAAATGTAGAGTGAACCCCGCCCAATCTGGGATTCGAACCCCGGACCTGTGGCACGGCAATGCAAAGCACTACCACTGCACCAAGCATTGTAGTTTTAGTTTGAATTATCGTCGCACTAGAGCTACACGAGGGCTATTGGCGACGGGCGTCGTGTTTTATAACCACAATTAAGTGACGAGCCTACACCTGAGTAGGCACCCAACGCAACAGTTAAGGGCGACATCGTACGCAGCGTTAGGACTTTTGAAGTATATTTAACGTGCACTCCCTCTACACGGGGTATTATTCGTCGGACATTTTTGGCTGCGCGGGCCGTTTATAGGTCGGCAGTTAATTTGGCGATGCCCGGACCCGAACCTGGGACCTTTCGCATGCTATGCGAATGCCTAAACCCAACTGCGCTCCCCAGCCCCCACCAAGCATTGTAGAATTACGAAAGTTGTTTCATTTGTACTAATATCGGGGATTATCTTATAACCCGCTCGTTTTAAGAGTCAAATAAAGCCAGAGAGTCGTTCAACGAAATTGATTGTTTTATTTAAAAAAAAATTATATATTAAAAATTTACTGACAGCAACATCACAAAAAAGGATATAGTCTTTCTTAAAGTAAACGTCGAGCCGTCGTAGCTTAGATAAAATGTTACTTTGTGTTTTTTTATTTAACCAAAATTTTCCAGTAGATAACATTTGATGCCTTGTTTTGCGAACTGCTTACCTGTTTTAAAACAATAAATAACAAATTTGACGTATTTATGTCATGGTACCATTTATTGTTTATTAAAAATAGAAATGTATAACAACAAATTCAAATACTCAAATTTTTACTCGATTTCTAAAAAAAAAGTATTAGAAAAACAGTTTTTTTTTAAAAATTCTATAGCCGTGCGAGCCCTCTTCAAAACATGAAGCCTCTTTAAGGTCATTAAATAATTAAAATTGTGGAATTTTATTTTTCGAATCTTAATTATTCTAGCTGTTTTGAAAATTTTTACGAACAGTATTTTTCTTAAGATAAATGAAGCAGGTTTATTTGTCTTCATAATTCTGTAAAAAAAGGCAAAGCAAAAAAAAAAAAACTTAGAAATGTTTACAAAAATTATAAAATTTAATTAACAAAATATTAAAATATATTAATTACAAAATATTAAATATTATAATTAACAAGTTTGAAAATCGTTCGATGATTCTTTTTGTGTTTCAATGTATAATTTTACTATCAAATATTCAAAACAATTTCAAATAATAAAACAACGTAGACAATTAAAAAGCTACATTTATAATATAAAAATAAGGTGAAGGAGAACTGGATGAGATCTGGACGTTAGTGTCAGTTATTAAAACAATGGGATCAAGTTCGCCATCTTGGCTTGATGATCGCCGATTTGGCTGTGTTGAATATTTCGAAATTAATAAAAATGTACCGATTACTGTTTGATTGACAATCTTATAAATTAAAATGTGTGATTTTTATTTTATGTGTTTAATTACAGATACGTGGTTGCGATAAATGTATGCTAAATAAAACTAAAATTTTCATTTGGGTAGATTTTTCAAACTTGATTCTAACTTTTATGAATTTTACAGGGAGTTTATCCAAGAGAGAAATATACAAATTGTTATACAATATACATTTCAAGGACGAGGATAAATTTATCACCCTTGTTTTAATTGAAGAATAGATACAGTTTTGTTGCCCTTCGCATTTTCTATTATTTTTTTAGAAAATAATTTTTCTAATTCACTGGTAACTACTGCTAAAACAAATGTTATGGGTTTTCTTTAAGTAAATGTTAAAATCTCGTAGTTTTTGATGAAATATTACTTAGTTTTCATTTTACTTAAATTACATTTTCCAACGTCATACAATTAAATTTTGCTGTGAATTAGTTATATGTTTTTAAGCAATAAATTATATATTTAACTTATTTATATAATGTTACTTTTCATTAATTTTAACAAATGAAAATTGTCGAACCAGAGGTTATAGGTCGAAACTATAAAAAAAAACGCTTCAAAAAAGAATACACTGGAATTATCTGAATAAGTGGGATGTTTTTCCTGATTAAGTTGTATATTCGAAGAGAGTAGAAAATTTCAAGAAGTTATATAGTTATTACAGACTGAAAAAAGTTATTGAATATTTGGACTAACTTTGTTGGGGCCCCCTACCCCTCTTGAAATGAAGCCTCTTTGAAGTCATTAAATAATCAAAATTGAGGAATATTAATTTTCGAATCTTAATTATTCTAGCTGTAAAGAAATTTTTTATGAACGTTATTTTTCATATGATCAATGTAGCCGGTTTATCTGTCTTTATAGTTCTATATTTGAAAATCGTTTGATGATTCTTTTTGTTTTTCCAATGTATAATTTTATTATCAAATATTCGAAACAATTTCAAATAATAAAACAACATATACAGTTAAGGGTCTTGTTTGGTAACAAATCGCTATACAATTCCAATGGGGAAGTTTTGGGCCCTGTTTTTAAATAAAGTATACTACATGTACTCACGAAAACTTACCAAAAATTACAGAAGAAAGATATTTTGCCTATAAAATAGTTATTAAGTATAATTTTAAAGATATAAATTAGTTTTAATAAAACAAAATTTCAGTAATTATTCACAAACTACAGATGGCAGCACTAACGATATGTAAATATCTAAACAAATTTGTTTTTAATTATAACTAGTTAATATCTTTAAAATTATAATTAGTAATTGTTTTCATAGCAAAAAAACTGTCTTCTGTATTTTTTGGAAAGTTTTCGTGAGTACATGTAGTATACTTTATTTCAAAACAGGGGCCAAAGTTTCCGCATTGGAATTGTATAGAAAAATGTTACTGTACAAGACCTTTAAAAATCTGCATTTATAATATAAAAATAACTTGAAGGAGGAATGGTTGAAATCTGGACGTTAGTATCAGTGATTAGAACAGTGGGTTCAAGTTCACAATATTAGCCTGACGACCGCCGATTTGGCTGTAGATTTCAAAATCAATAAAAAATACACTGATTACAATTGAATTATTATACAATTAAAAGTATTTACGCTTCTCGTATTATTATAGATACAAGTTTGTATTAAAGTTATGTTTTATTAATGCATGGTAGGCCTTATTAACTCAAAATAAAGCTAAAAATTTCATTCGGGTAATTTTTTCAAACGTTACACTAACTTTTACAGTGTGTAATTCCAAGGGAGAATTATTCAAATTGTTTGACATATTATGCATTACACCCAAGGATAAATCTTAACACCCGTTTGTTTACACATATAAGCCTACGCACGTAATCCCTTATTAAAACATTTTTCTATTATTTAGAAAGTTTTTTAATTTACTGGTAGCTACTGCTAAAAAAATTGTTAAGGGCTTTCTTTAAGTAAATGTTAAAATCTCATAGTTTAGATGAAATATTACTTTATTTCATTTTATTTAAATTACATTTTCCAGCATAATACATTTGAAGTTTTACTACAAATTCTTTGCATGCTTTTCAAAAAGAACTGATATATTTTAAGTATTTATGCCATGGAACTTTTTATTGTTGATAACGAATGGAAAACGATGGCTATATGAAAAAATATATATAATTTATTCTATTTTTTTTTTTAAATATTAGTAACAATTGTTTCTTCTTTTTCTATGTCGATGCTATACAAAATATAAACCTCGTTATGTGTAATAAGGTTAATGAAACACGAGACCTGCAGTTGAATTAAGTTTATGTCAGTTCACTATACACGCAACTTCAATATACCATCTACACTAGGTAGCGCTGTTTTACCCCTAAGTTTCTACCAGTAATCTAGTTAATAACGAAAACAAAAGTCCAAAGCCTAAGTAACTCTGGAGATTCTTTTCGTAGAACTGATTCAGCAACAGGTTTAAACTTTGTTTTATAAACTACGTGGAAAGTACGAATGTTATTGAAAGTTGCTACGAAATTTGATAACTTGTTTTGGAGGGCAATATTTTCAAAAGCAAATACTAAACATTATCAAACCGAAAATAAAATTAGAACTCAGCACTGATATGCCTTTTGAATATAATAACTATAGGAAAAGCCAACTGACTCAACCTTTAATACTTGTTTATTGCGGTACATCGAAATAAAATATTATGTTTATAATAAACATTGCTATAAAGCTCTACTTTGTTCTAATGACTACTTTTATTTATTGCTGCTAAATTTAATGTTATCCAGTACTTTTAGTATTTAGCATACTTCATTATAAATGGAATAACTTACATTAAAGTTCACCTCAAATAAAACTTGCAGTTACAGGTCCCTACCAATCCACGAAAAAAAATTATAAAACAAATGAGTAACACTTAAATAAAATTCATGTCAATTCAAAAGTAAAAAAAGAAACTGGAATATCGAGTCATTTTTTTTACATAACAACCAGTATTTAAAATTTCAATGACGCCAAACACTTCTCGCCAGATTGACTCTCCTGTGGGATTTGGCTTAACTAATTGTGTTTTCTCGCACTTTGGAATTAAAAAAGTTCTTGTTATCGTTGAGTGTTAACATGTACTTCATTGGGATTTGGTATGTACTGTGACATGAAGATTGAAGAGGGTTTTAGAAAACAAACATAAAACAATTTTCATTTGTTTATTCTCACAGTTTGGATATCTTTTGGCTTGTCTCTGCAGTTAAACTTAAAAGGATTGTGGTAAGTTGAATAAATTCTTTATTAGCAACTGAACTCTTACCTCTTTAAGACCGACCGTCAGATGGCGCTGATAAGTTTATGGGACTAAATTTTAGAGTTTTATCGAAAAAATGCCAGAAGCAGCATCAATGCCAACAACTCCTTAAAAACAAAGTTATTTTTTATACAAATAACGAATGGTACAAGTCAGCTGCTTCGGTATTGATATTTTTGAAAAGCTTGAACATTCTCTTTTATACCCGCATGATCGTGATAGCTCGGTCTTAAAGGGTTATAACTTATGATTTAAAATTATTTATAGTTAATCTAATATACTTATTTAGTCTACCAAGGTCAAAAATCAATTGCTTCGAAATAAGTTAAGTTTTTGTTGTTTTGAATTGTTTGGAAACAGGGCTATTGAGTCGTTGTAATGTTTAACGATCGACATTTAACATTTCCATGACACCAAACACAATCGATACTTCTTTTGGTACAAGAAAATTGCGTCTTTTTATTGTCCGAAGCACATTCGGTGTGTTCTGTTGAATATCTTTTATGCCATGTCCGCCATCTTGTCCTGATGATCGCTGATTTAGCTGTGTTATATAATTCGTTCATCATAGGGGTGTATTACCCTTTCCGACCGACCTTTTACGATCATAAGGGTATAGAAGAGAATGTACGAAACTTATAGTGAGCATTGGGGATTTATGTAAGTTGTTTTATTTATACTATAACAACGAGGATTATTTTATCACCTGTTTGGTTTAAGTGACTACCGAAGAAGTGTTTAATCGAGTAATTTAGTGTCGATTTTTTTAATTTGTAAAAATTTATTTTTCAAGTTAACTGGTAGCTACTACACAAAAAAGATATAGTATTTTTTTAAATAAATGTCAAAACGTCATAGTTAAGCCATTTCCGACCAAGCTATCACGATCGTGTGGTTATAAAAGAGAATCTTGAATCTTTTCAAAAAATATCGATACCGAAGCAGCTGACTTGTACCATTCTTTATTTTTATAAAAAATAATGTGGTTTTTAAGGAGTTGCTGGCATAGATGCTGTTTAAGGCAACTTTTTCGATAAAGCTCTTAAAATTTAGTCTCATAAACGTAAATCAGCGCCATCTGACGAGGTCTTAAAGGGATAAATTATTAAGGATTTGTTACCGATTATGGTAACAGATTAAGATCTTTTAATATGTATTCCTTGGAAAATAGGAGAACACGAGGTGATTTAATTCAGTCAAATTAATCATGCAATGAGACATGGGGGGCTTAGGTTTTAACTTAAATAGTCGAACCAGAGGACATAGTCGTTAATTAAAAAAATAATCCTGCTTTAAAAAGGAGGCAACAAAACAAAAATTTTAACAATAGCGTTATCAATGGGTAGCATGTTTTCCAGATTATGTTGTATATTCGAAGAGAGTAGAAGATTTCAAGAAGAAATTATAACGTTATATAACACACTGAAAATATTTATTGAATATTTGGACAAACTTTGCTGGGCCCCTGACCTGTTGTTGATCGACAATTTTTGTGTTGTATTTGAAATTAATAAAAATATTCCAATTATTGTTTGATTGGAAATCTTATACAATAAAATATATGCTTTTTTCATATTATGTCTTTAATTATCGATACATGTTTGTTATATATTTAAGTTTTATTAATTCCTCCTAGTTTGCAAGGGTTTAACTCAAAATATAGCTAAAAGTTTATTTGAGTAATTTTTTCAAACTTTATACCAAACATATAGCCAGGGTTGGAGAATTACGCAAGTTGTTTTATTTACATTATAATAACGAGGATTATCTTATCACCCGCTTGTTTTAAGTGTTGAAACGGTGTTTACCACGCACGACGAAATCGATTTTTTCATTTAATAAAATTTATTTTTCAAATAAACTGGTAGTTACTACACTTAAAAAAAAATTATGGTCTTTCTTGAAGTATTATCTTTAATTATCGATACATGTTTGTTATATATTTATGTTTTATTAATTCCTGCTAGTTTGCAAGGGTTTGACTAAAATATCGTTAAAAGTTTGTTCGAGTAATCTGTCAAACTTTATAGTGAGCATAGAAGAATTACGCAAGTTGTTTTATTTACACTATAATAACGAGGATATTCTTATCACCCGTTTGTTTTAAGTGACCAAATGGGAAGCATTGCGTTGAAGCTGAAATCTAAATATAACTGATGAGCATCGACGCGAAGTCCCCTTAATCCGTAATCAAAATAGTTCCATAAACTGAAGACCTACCGAGTATATGCGGAGTACGTGCTCGTTAAATCTGTTGGGTCCGAAAGTCCTTCTGATGACTGCATGGTCCCCGAAGACGTCAGCGATGGCGTCCTTCACCGTCCGCAACGCGTATACCGTCCTCAACGCGATGCGGTGAGGTAGCATCCTAGACATTCTGGGGGCGGTGCTTGGGCTGGTGCTGTCCCCTGGGCTTTGGACGCTCCGGACAGGTCGCCGAGGAGCTGAGGTGGGGGCCACTGTAGTTTGCACAGCGGTGGGTCTAGGCATCTTCACGGGAGGGGCAGGTCCGAGAATCGTGGCCGAGGCCGCAATACCGGCTTTTTGGGCTCATGTGGCAATGGCTACTCACATGGCCGTATTCCTGGCAGTTGTAATAATGGGAGACTCGGGCAATTTTCCGGTAGGGCTAGAAGGATGCCTTCTTACCCAGGAGATTAATCTGCTCGAAGATTGCCTTGTAGTTTCCAGTCCGAACTACTTGGATTTGGAAGATCGGGAGTGGGGCTTTTGTCCGAGCTCTAGTCAGCAGGGCAACCCTTTCGACAATGTATCCTTCCGCGGCTAGCGCGGTGGAGATGGTCTGGGGATCGGTGTCGCGGGGCAAGCCTTTGACGACCGTCTTGAAGTGGGACCGCTTCCGTCTGGAGTGGCGAAAGTAGCCAGAAGTTTCCTCGGCTAGGATGGCCAGGATCTCGGCCTCCTCTTCCGGCGTCCGCTGAAACACTTTCACGAACTTGTTTACGGGTTTGCAGCCGAGGTCGTCCGCCACAGATTCAGCGATACGTTTGCAAAAAACATCGCCTTACTTCCCTCCGAGGAAGAGAATAGGCATAGGTCTATGTGCCGCCGGGGATGGGGCATCCGGCGTCCGTCAAGCTCTCATAGCCGCTGGGAATTGGGCATCCAGGGTCAGCTCCGTGGACTCGGCCAATGCTTGAAATTGATTAGAAACTGGGATGTTGGCCACGGCCTGCGGCTCATCATCTGTCTCCATCATAGGCAGTGGAGAAATCGGCTCAGCCGTCACCTGGCTTTCCGCATCCTTTTTCCGCCGGTTGAACAACTCCAGTTCAATTTTACGCACAATTTTATTCAAAACGGCCGCACCTGGCTCCGTAGGCGCCTTAACCCGTATACATTGAAGATAGTGACATGGATTAATCATGGTTGGAGCAAACGGTTTTTTTAAAATTCATTTTCCAGTGGAATAAATTTTTTGCCTTGTTGCTAATTGTTTACAAATTTTTATGCAATAAAAAATATATATTTGACGCATTTATGTCGTGGTACTTTCCATTGCTATTAACAAATGAAAATGTATGGTGTATTTTATCGCACTTTGAAATTAAAAAAAAATCTTGTAATTGTGGAGTGTTAGCATGAACTTCATGGGGATTTGGTATGTATGGAGACGGAAGAGGGCTTTAAAAACAAATGTAAAACATTTTGTCAGTTGTAGAATCTCACGGTTTGTATATATTTTGGCTCGTTTGTGGAGTTAGAAAATTTAAGAGGGTAGTGTTAAGTAGAGGAAATAAGATTTTTTAGTAACTGAACATTTATAACTTAAATAATTAATTGTTAATCGTTTATACTTATATAGTATTTATCAAGGCAAAGATAAATTGTTTTCAGGTAATTGAAGAGCTTAGTGGAAGAACGTGCTACGTGACAAAAAGGTAAGAACGAGAAAATGAGTTTAAAGATTTTACTTAGAAACATTAAAAACGGAACTTACAAAACGTAAAAAATATACTTTACTTAAATTTTATAAAAATGGGGTATCTTGTTATCCTTAAAAGAGGGGATAACATGCTCATTGATAATATATAATTTTTTTTCAAAAATGTCATTAAGCACGTTCGTCCACTAAGCTCTTCAAACGTTTTAGTTTTTGGATAAATTGTTATAAACACCAAATAAAACCCTCGCGACGTTGACTCTTAATTTTAAATCTAGGTAATTCGTGAAGGAAAACGCATAACTTGCACCACACGACTATACTAAAGTAGGGGAGTGTAACGCCAATGACGTTCAGTTATTACTTAAAAAATCGATATTTTTAAAGGAAATTTTACAAACTTTATAACCTAAAAAGTTCCAAGGCAGCTACCCTTGGCGCATGTGTGAATTTCTCTAAAATCTTATGTCCAGTGCGCCCATTCCCCCTTAAGTGAATATTCTCTCCAAAGTAAAGTGCATCAGTGTTAATCCAATGGGAAAAAACTATTTTCTCTGCCACATTTCTCCGGCTGTATTGAACATTTTTACAAGCGGATTTTTTGATGTGATAAATGTAGCTGACTTACAGGTCCCGACCTTCCCACTTTTTGAAATGGGTTCGAATATTTTTTTTAATTTTCAATAAATAATTTGACACAAAATATTAGAAGCAATTTCAAAAAGTGGGAAGGTAGAGACCTGTAAGTTATCTAAATTTATCATTTTAAAAAATCCGTTTGTAAAAATATTCAATACAGCCGGAGAAATGTGGCAGAGAAAATAGTTTTTTCGCCATTGGATTAACACTGAGGCACTTGAGTTTGTAGACCCGCGGTCCAGCGCGCCCATTCCCCCTTAACAAGGGCC
The DNA here is from genome assembly GCA_019343175.1 of Oedothorax gibbosus. Classification (NCBI taxonomy): domain Eukaryota; kingdom Metazoa; phylum Arthropoda; class Arachnida; order Araneae; family Linyphiidae; genus Oedothorax; species Oedothorax gibbosus. The sequence continues at coordinate 18,790,259 of CM033275.1, read as the reverse complement.
ATTGCGTTAAAAAAAATATTAAATTATATGAAGTCTGTCATGGAAGAATGGGTGCTTTTGAGTTCGAAATTTAACTTTGGTTTAAAAGTGAGAAAACGAGGTTGTTTCATGTCGTCGATGGCAACAGCTCCAACGTTATGCTGTCATTTGTTGCATGGAATTATTTATGTTTTGGTATTCTGAAATTAGTTTTCTCTCTTACAATATTTTACTTATTAAATTGTTTAAATGCCAGCTTTTTGCTGTGCTGTTGGTTGTTCAAAACATTTGTTAAAGAAAGCTTGCATAGAAAGAAACAATTCTTTTCATCTATATCGGTCATTTTGAAAAGTGAAACTGAAGCAACCAGCGAAATCGCAGTACCTGAAACCGATGAAATCCAGTACGGATACAAATAACATCAAGAGCGTTACATCATCTGAAACCTTCCCATTAATAAATATTTCATTTTCACAAATAAATAAGCCTAAATAATATTTTTAATATGTGAAAAGTAATGGGTACAATGAGCAAGTGTCTCTCTTGAGGGTGACAGTTCCACAGAATTGAAAATATTGTCTCGATTGGTTAAACAATGTATTGGACTGAGCTTACCGTGTTATGCCACCAATCTCCGAAAACACCAATGGAATACAAGAATGTAAGCATGAATGATTTACGTCACGTAAAACGAGGCAATAGTACACTATTTTTAATAATCCCCATTTACACTGCAATTTTATTACCTTTGAAAGCCATTTCCAATTGAATTTTCAAAATATTTTTCAGTTAAAAGTAATTATACTTCTTAAAAAAGGCACATGAAAGAAAAAAAATTCATTTTCGAAGAATACAGCAACGCATTAGCAAATATTGAATTTTGAAACGAAGAATGAAATTTTCAAATAAGGATGGAAAAGTACTCACATTGGAAATGAAATCATAATTCAAATAACTTTTCTACTCTAAAAAAAATCAAAAGTCAATTTAAATCCTCTATCTCTAGCAAAAAAGGGGGGACTTAAAATAATTTCATAAAAACTCTTCGAACGGTTCATAATTACTATTAAATCAATCTCCGAAACTCTCAGAAATAGAACGTTCCATTTTCGCGCGTTATTCGATTTCAGTTATTCCAAATCTCCATTTATTCTCTTTATTATATTCCGCCGAGTTTTCCATAAAAGCACACCCTTCTCTCTAAAAACCAATCTAAAGGACCTCTAAAAAAATTTCTTTATTTCCTTCTTTTTCGTGATTTTTTTTCCTCGAAAAAGTAATTTTCACCTTTCTTAATATACATTCGTCTTCTTTATAAAAGTGTTGCCATCCGAGTCTTATGAAAATATCTGTCCGTCGCAGACGATCCGCAGCAGTTTCATTGAAAATGGAAATGTTGCGGGGGGAAATTGGAAGGAAGCGAACAAAAATGGATGGAATTTTCACGACTTGCCGGTTAAATTTCGTTACTTTCTTCCTCGAACTAATTTAGTCCCTATCCCTCCACTTACTATAGTGATCGAATTTGACATTCACAGATGCGTGTTTCGGTGTGACAGACATTTAACTGACGATCATATGATGGTGATCATGTATGAAGAGTACAGGGGAAAAAGAGCTTGATTTCGTAAGAATCTTCCCGTATTCATTTGTGCTTGGCGGACATTGGCGACAAGAAACTGGGTTTTTTTTCGGTTCTTCTTTCGCGGTACAAATATGCGACTCGTGTCCACCGATCTCTGGCGTGAATCAGGGTTGCCGCGAGAGAAAAACAAAGTGATTTTCCGGTTTCCTTACACCAGTTTAGGCGATGACTCGCCATTGTTGCCAAAGAATCCTGATGCAGACAGATCCCTATGAAATCAAGCTCTTTTTCCCCTGTACTCTTCATATTTGATTCTAATATCGATTCCCAAAAACATAATAAGAAATATAATAGTCAAAAAAGACCTGTTGAAACATTTTATGTCTACCTGTTTTCATATAGCATTATAAAAATGTTTGTTGGAAAAGCAGAACATTTCTATTACTTCTGCTTTCTCCTCTTACTTTTTTTTCCGTGGATGTTAAAGCATTCCGAGATTTAATTTTGCCGAGAGAACCCTATCCGAATGGGTACTCAAGGGGGATCGTTTACATGCCACATAATCATATGACATATGCATGCCCTCTATTTTCCCACCTAGAAAATCTGACGACTCAGCAGGGGCTCGAACCCGCAAACTTGGGCTTATGAGGCGGACACGTAATACCTATCAGCCACTGATCCGATTTCTATCTTACTACTTTAAATTTCTCTTTTTTTCTTCTGAAGAACATTTAAGTTTCTTAAAAACTACTACAGTTGACTGTAAAATAGCATCTTAATTTGTCGAAAGCGAATTTTTTCTCTGTAATCATATAAAATCTATAACCACTCATAAAGATTACACCTGTTTAGAACGTCAATTTTCTGATTCGATTAATGGAACCAAATTTGAAATACATACCGTTGGTAGCGATAGTATAGTGATCAATGAGACGGACTCATACGTCGACAACGAGTACAATAATAATATACAGGATGCCCGTAAAAGAATGTCCGAGTATTAATGGTATATTACAGGAGTTTATTTTATACTAAATATAACATTTCATACATGACATTGAAAGAAAACTAACCTAGTTTTTCCTATAAGGGCTCAATGTGTGCGCTTTTAGTGATACGGCACACATCTAAACGAAAATGCAATTCTTCCCATACTGTCTGCAGCAAGTCCGGAGTAATGGAAGCAACAGCCTGTGCAATTCTACCTTTCAAGGTTGGTAAATCGTGGGGTAGGGGGTGGAACGTAGACCCGATCTTTTACGAAGCCCCAAAGGAAGAGATCACAAGGCGTGATGTCAGGTCACAATTTGAAACTCGGACATTCTTTTACGAACACACTGTATAATGACACATTTTAACCCAAAAATAACTGTTAAATTTAGTTTATTTTTAAAATCAAGTTTAATATTGTCAATACTGCACAATTAAAATATTTCTGGTTGGTTTCATCAAAATAAATTTTCCTAGTAGCTGCACTACATTGTGAGACGTTTAACTACATTGTAGAATTTGTCGCCATATTTTCAGTAATTCGGTTAAAACATTTTCCAGGTTTTGAAAATAACCAGCTGAGAAATGGTTTAACACTTAACAGAACACCGAAAATTTGTTGAATTATTTCACCGCACAGCCGTTACATCAACTAGGAATCATATTTTTGGTGAACACAAACGCTACATTTTTAACAGTATAATTCATAGCTTAATTTTTGCCGAAAATTTTCATCGCCACTTTTGTCAACCCACAAAACAAACCGATCCGAAGTCGGAATTTTCAAGTATTTTTCAATACATATGTACTCACGTAGGCACCGCATTTGCGTTGATGATATACGCAAACTTTTTAACAACTTGTACCGGATGTTCCCTCATTCCAATTTTTTTTCATGTTTTTTAGGGATGGGATGCATAAAATTGCTTTAGATGTAGCTTTATTGCTTTTCCAGAAGTGTTCGAATTTCGTTCTACGCTACAAATGGAACTGGATATTAGGATGTTCCGGTCAAATAAGAACTCGTATATATGGTTTGTTTGATTTGATGACGTCCTGAAATGTTTGTTCATTTTTATAATATGTTGAATTGGGAGGATAGAATTGCAACTAACAATTAATGTGTTATTAGTAAAATATGTTTAAATGAGTATAAAAACAACAACATAGTTTTGGTTATATTAATATGCTTCGCAAAAAAAACCCTTTTTAAAAAAGGTCTTTGTAATTTTGAGCAATGGTTAAGTGATGAGACAGAAAATTTTCCGTTACTTCATCTCCATTACATTCCACTGCTACATTGTTTAAGAGGATACGGTACCCAAAAATTGGTCAAAATATCGATTTTTCAGTTTATAGATCTTATTATTCACAATATTATTCTGAACATTTACTGAAAGTTTCATAATGATATCTCCTAAAGAAAAAAAGTTATTAAATATTTTCTGGAGTCATTCCTACAAGTTTGAATACGTATTTCGTCTGCATTCAACCTGTTTTCTCTGTTTCGCGGTTTTTCAATTCTTGTGTTTAATAAATTCCTAAGGCTTTTTTTTCTAATTAGATTAGAATTTTTAAATTTTGAACCTGTGTTCTTATATGAGTGTTGCACAAAATTGTGCATGGAATAAGGTCTACTATGTATAGATGTTTTTTTTTTAAATTGAATTCAATAATTTGTATTTTTTGTGTGATTTTTTGAGATTTTCAGTATAAATGCATGTTACTTTTTAACTGTAGCTCACATTTTAAAATCCATGCACAGTTCTTGAACAAATAGTTTTTAAAACAAACTATAAAAGTTTATTGGGGTTATTCTCAAAATTAAAAGAGGAGTAGCGTTTTAAAAAAGTTTAAAATTTTGACTTTAAAAAAAATGAAAAACTACTTGTAAATATTTGTTTTTATTGCTAGAAAAATGTTTATTTAGAGTGAACATTATATAAAACCACTATAATTCACAAGTTTATATTATTATTTCTAGAAATAATGTTTTGGGTACCGTATCCCCTTAAAAAAAATGCTTGAATCCTTAATAGCGCTTCTTTTTTTGTTCCTAAATTTGTGATGATAATAAGAACAAGCACTCTAAAAGACATTTTCAAAACTAAGTAAAAAAATACTCGAATTTTATCATGTCGCATGGTCAAAATGGTTTCGAGTAGATAATACTAAAGTTAGAAACCATGTATATACTCAAGAATGAGACACCTGGTTCTCATTTTTGAGCACGTCTTTGTGTTACAAAACTGTATTTTGATTACTTGTGGAATTTTCTTCTACAGTAGAACCTCGACTATCCGTCTCTCGTTTATCCGGAACACTGTTTTAACCGCCTGTCCGTGACTCAACATGAAAAATTTCAATATAAGATTATTCTCGGTTGTTCTCAAAAGAAAAACGTCTCATAATTCTACGGTGTTTCTTAGAAGAGAAATCTCCGGCGATACTGAATAAAAAAATCGAGAAACTTTGGGGATCTTCTTAAATTGTGAACAAGCAGAAAAAGCAATTTTCCTAAAACTCTTCTACACTGTTAAAAGTTAGGCACTTTGTTTCACCAAAAATAAAAGGTTCCTAGTAGTTGCAACGGATGTGTGGTGAAACGTTAACCCATATTTTTGGCATTCGGTTGAACCATTTCTCAGATTCTTCTTTCCAAATCCAGAAAAATGGTTCAACCAAACACCGAAAAAATGGTGAAACATTTCACCACACAGCCGTTGCAGCTACTAGGAACCAATATCATGGTGAAACCAAGCACAACATTTTTAACACTGTAGGATATTTAAAAAAAAATAAGAATGGAAAGGAAAAATTATTTTAAGCGCATTCTGTTGGTCAGGAAGTCTCAATATCGGAGATAACTTAAAACTAAAATCAAATGTTTACAACTCTAAAACCAGAGTCGATTTAGGGTCCACGGATCTTCGGTGCTCCTCCGTACAAGACACATTTTACTGTTAATTTAAAATATTCTCTATTAACCGGAATTTTCGGCTATACGACCTACTTCTGGTTTCAATAAGTCTTAATTAGGGTAATCGAGGTTCTACTGTATTTTACAGTGCATATGCGATTCATAGAACGAATGATAGTAGCTGGTATACACTCTTAAAACAAACGAGCGGTTTTAGCTCAGTCTGAGTTAATTTCCACTCCTTTCCGGTGCCGAAAATGCACTTCCCCTATAGGAGTGGATTTAACACTTTTTGCGGAGTGGGTAAAAGAAATAAAACAATCTACGTCCTAAACTCTTAAAACGAGCGGTTTTAACTCAGTCTGAGTTAATTTCCACTCCTGTCCGGTGCCGAAAATGCACTTCTCCTATAGGAGTGGATTTCACACTTTTTGCGGAGTGGGTAAAAGAAATAAAAGAAAACAATCTACGTCCGAAACTCTTAAAACGAGCGGTTTTAACTCAGTCTGAGTTCATTTCCACTCCTTTCAGGTGCCGAAAATGTACTTCCCCTATAGGAGTGGATTTCACACTTTTTGCGGAGTGGGTAAAAGAAATAAAAGAAAACAATCTACGTCCTACACTCTTAAAACGAGCGGTTTTAACTCAGTCTGAGCTAATTTCCACTCCTTTCAGGTGCCGAAAATGTACTTCCCCTATAGGAGTGGATTTCACACTTTTTGCGGAGTGGGTAAAAGAAATGAAAGAAAACAATCTACGTCCTAAACTCTTAAAACGAGCGGTTTTAACTCAGTCTGAGTTCATTTCCACTCCTTTAAGGTGCCGGAACTGCACTTCCCCTATAGGAGTGGATTTCACTCTTTTGTTTTAAGAGTGCACAAATTTCCGCCATTTAGAGAAAATTCCATTTCAAGTCCAACACCACCTTAGCCATTCGACTAAGTACTCTGGTGGGGCTTACTCACGGCCTACTCAACTACTAAGGCCGAAGAAGCTTTCCCAAACAAGCTCGGGGACGGAAATTTTGACGTCATAGTTCCGAGTGACGTTGTTCCGAAGATGAAAACAACCTGTCTCGAAACCTGTTCGGAACCACTCGTTCACGGCTGACCACAATTTTAGGGTTCCGAATGCGTCCGAACTGGTTTCTCGATCTTCCGCACTGGGAACAGTGACGTCAAAATTTCCGTCTACGCTCATGTTTGGGAGAGCTTCTCTGTCCTTGTTATTGGAGTTGGCCGTGGTTTACTACATTTTACGATTGAAAGGTAACTTTGTTTGAAATTGAGTATGTCTGGTATTTTAAAATATAAAACACTGCATCGTGATATTTGAAATAAGATGTTCCATTAAAAAAAAATAGATTTGCTCAGATTTGAAAGAGTCATTTTTCCAAGTAACCAGTAGTCCTCATTTTAGAGCTCAATTAAATAGGAACTTAAATTACGTATACATTGTGGGGTTAAGTTTTTTTAAAAAAAGGGAAAATGTGTTACTTGCTTTCTTTTTAGTTACTTCTTTTTAGTGTTGTCACAAATATAAAACTAGCTTTTGTGAAAAATGTCTTTTAGAACTTTGTCATACTAGTTAGGCTAATATTGTTTCCTGAAAGAGAGAAAGAGAAGAAAGTTTGTAGCCACCAAAATTTTTTGTTATTACAACTTATTGTAATATTGAGGATATAAAAGTTTTGGAAAGTCATCTATATTTATCAAAAACTTATTCGAAATTCGTATAGATGCTGTCTGAAAAATAAAATATGTTACTGTTTTCCCAAACTTTGAAACCATTTGGATATTAACAAAACATCATGAATAATTTTGATGGTTCTTTTTTTAAAAAAGGATTTTTGTAGAAAAAGTTATGAAGTATGTATACCTATTTGAAACTTTTTTAATAACTGATTTTATAATTGACTTTATGCACATTTTTCACAAATAAAACGAGGATATTTGCTATAGTTTTCGTTTATTATTTTCCTTTCGCAATTACCATGCAATTATTTTTTTACATTTACCTCTTTTTTATTAAAAGTACTAAAAAAAATGGAAATTAGGTATTGGCATGCTGGAGATGTCCGTCTGTCTATCAATGTGTCTTTCTATCCGTTGTACCCTCAATCGGTTTTATCCATTCCACTTAAAAACAATATTTTTTTTAGAAAAGTATGACACCAGATACCTAATTCTTGTATTTTTTGTCCGTTTGACTATATGTCCGGATGGTTATCTATCTGTCAATAGACTGTCTAGCCATTTATATAGTATTGGCATTTGATACACTTTTAAAAAACTTTGTGCTTGGTTTCACCATGATATTGGTTCCTAGTAGCTGCAACGGCTGTGTGGTGAAAGGTTTCACCTTTTTTTTGGTGTTTGGTTGAACCAATTTTCTGGATTTGGAAGCAAAAACCTGAGAAATGGTTCAACCGAATACCAAAAATATGGTTTAACGTTTCACCACACAGCCGTTGCAGCTACTAGGAACCATATTTTTGGTGAAACAACGTGCCTAATTTTTAACAGTGTACATATGTTCATTCGAATCGGTGCTGTTTCCACATGAACAATCACAGGATAAACTTAATTTAAAATAAATATTTGAGGGGAAAACTCGAGGTCTGGTTATGACTTTATAGCTTGGTTATAACTGTAATTACCCAAACTCCAGGTAATCGAACTCCATATACTATTTTCAAGGATAAAAAAAATAGATACTTTTGTGACCATTTGCTTGAACATTATCCGATCGTTAATGTGTTATTTATTACGAGATTTTGTTTTGTAAGTGTGTGATGTAGAATTTTTCTTGTAATAGTTTAAAAAAAAAATGTTTTTTAGTTACGTAAGTCTGTTTTAAGAAGTTATTTGCTTTATATGGTATCTTAATAATTTTACAACAAGTACAACTGTATTTTAGCAATATGACATCTTCAAAACAACTAAACAATATTACATTTAAACGACACATGTACCCCAAATCATACCAACCCTACAAACTATACGAAAAAAAAAAATATCGTCAACCCTAGCAAGACATTTAGACCGCTGACGCAACCTGATCGATACGGTTACAGTGAAACCCACTTCGGGCGAAAACTGCCCTGAATTAAGGACAGCCTCCGTTCCTCCCAGTGGTCAACTGTCCATGATGGATTGGTAGGGTCTATATGGACCAATTTCGGTATGGTGGTACATGGAGGAAGATTAAGATTGTGGGGATGGTGCAACTACCCCGTAGGTGATATCGTATATCAAGATTTTCCTAAAGGTTTTGGGGAAATGGTTTGTAAGATGTTTTTGGAAAATGTTTTTTTTTTCGGAAATGTGATGTTTTTTGTGAGTTTGTTGCTAAAAAGTTTATTTACTATAGCTGCTTTAAGGATTTTTTTTCGGGATGTATCGGAAGTTATGGTTAAAATGCTTCACACAATTTGTTCGAACTGCTTTATTTTAAGGAAACTAATTACAATGTCATGAACAACTCTTTAAATAATTAGAATTTAAACTATAAGGTCAATATTAGTTAAGTGGTCAATTTGCGTCTCAACCAATGTTTAAAATTTTTTTTAATAGCCTCTTAAACTATTTTTCTTGCTTAGTAATGATTTTATAATTTAAATCGTAATGAAACCGTCGCATTTTGTGTTTATTTCTTATTTGGAAAGGTTTTTAAAAGTCAAATCGATAATTTATTTTAATAAATAAGTCAGATTTAGTTCTTTAAAACACACTTCTTCTTCACAGTTTTGTTCTTTGAAAAAACGATTTAACATAAAAAATAACAAAAAAAAACAATTCATACAATTTAAGCAGAAAATAACCAAACCATAACTTATTCGCATGTTTTATCGTTAATTTCACTAGCAATTCATTTCTAAACATCTTCATTCTTTCTAACTTCCCTAACAAGGATAAACGTTAATCGTTAACTTGGTTTGTTGAAAACAAATATAGAAACGAACAAATGAAATATATACATTCAAAGTAACATAGGTTGGGTTGGTTGACATATATATTCAGGTTTGTGTGCTTGGTCAGATACCCGCTTATAAACCTTTGTTAAGTAAAGCCCATTTCACACCTGCACAACTACATGCAATTCCGTTGCAACTAAATGCAACTGCAACTCGTAACTTGAGGAAACCTGGTTTTTCGGGTTTCCACAAAAAATAATTTATCTCACAATTTGGCAAGTTTCATCTTTTTTGCAGGGCTTCGCTTGCATCGTACAGAAATTTATGCTTCCGAACCTCATTAATAAGATCAATTTCCATATTTGCCGTCCAATTACTACCCATTTATAATTGCGCAGATTTTGCATTTTTTGCAGCAAGGAAAGTTGGCGTCTTAAAAAGTAAATAAACAACCAGTTGGCGAAGTCTAGTTCGCCACAATGTAGCCAAACAAATACTGTATTCTGATTGGCTAATGGTACATGCAACTTGAGATTTTTTCGTGCTCGCATCAAAAAATCTCACGACTTGAGTGCAACTTTTAAATGCATGGTGTCCTATGGGAGTTGCAAGTAGTTGTAACAAGGTGTGAAATGGGCTTAAGACAGACACAATACACACGTAAGTGGATCCATCTTATTTTTAGAGACAGAGGCCAACTAGAGGATCCCCAGAATTGACTTGTCACCCCCAGAGGTATTGATTTGGTATGGGAACTTGGAGGACTTTGTAACCACGACGGAATTTAACGTGCACCAGTCACCATTAGCGTACACGGGGGACTTCGGAAGGCAGCGGGGCTCGAACTTGCAACCTCAGGGATGCCAGTCCAAGACCTTACCGACCAGGCTATCCCGGCCTCAAGTAACATTTTAACACAACAAGACAATCAGTAAACATAAGATGAAACTGAATTAGACGAATATTGTTGCCCAAGTTAACATACAATATTTTAGAAACCCTTTAAAAATATTTTTAATTACTAAAAACTACTATCATGAAATACGTTTTTTAAACAATGTAAAGCATTAAGCAACAAACTAACTCATAGTCCCTCAATTAACCCACAAACGGCAAACAAAGATACAAAGTTCCAAAAATGTTCCACGAAACCCGTCCGCCATCTTTATTATCGAAGAGCTTCAAAGTATACGACTTCCTGATAAGTTTCCGTCAGTGGAAGATAAATGGCTCCCCTGAGATCGAAACAATATGAAAGTCGAGAAATTTCGCCATTTTTTTATTTTATTATTTCTACTTTTTTATGATGCGCTGTTCCTCGGGGACTTTCGGTTGATGGGGGAAAGTTCGCTTGATTGGACATAATATGCGAACATAAATCTAAATTTAGAACGTCGAATGTTCAGTTTTTTATTCCGTGGATGTCGCCATTTTGAGGACAGTCTTCTTTTTTGGAAGAATGTTGAGTATTTGTAAGAATACTTAATTTGAGAATATGTTTTGTGTGGTAAAATGTTACATTCGAATATGTTAGAGGTTTTTTTTAGAGAGAATATTTTTTATTAAGGAGTGAAATATATTTTTGTTCTTAAATTATTGTACTTCAAACAAGATATTTGTCACCATGTCTAATTTATCCTTTAGTTAAATTGTTGAAAGAAAAGAAATCTAGAAAATTTGGTGTTTTACTTTTTTGCATCGATTGATATACTTTTAGTGTTGTAAAATAGAAAATTGAGTATGTTGACTTCTAGTACGAAAATACTTAAGGGGGAATAGGCCCGCTGGACCGCGGGTCTCCAAACTCAAGTGTCTCAGTGTTAATCCAATGGTGAAAGAACTACTATTTTCTCTGCAACATTTCTACGGCTGTATTGAATATTTTTACAAACGGTTTTTTTAAAAAAAATAATAAATGTAGATAACTTACAGGTCTCTACTTCCCACTTTTTGAAATTGCTTCGAATACTTTGTGTAAAATTATTTATTGAAAATTATAAAAAATATTCGAACCCATTTCAAAAAGTGGGAAGGTCGGGACCTGTAAGTCAGCTACATTTATCACATAAACAATCCGCTTGTAAAAATATTCAATACAGCCGGAGAAATGTGGCAGGGAAAATATTTTTTTCTCCATAGGATTAACACTGATGCATTTTAGTTTGGAGACCCCCGGTCCAGCGCGCCCATTCCCCCTTAATTTGCGAGTGTTTATTTTGTTTTTGTAAGTTGTTACATTTGAATATGTTAGAGTTCATACGGAATTATTTATTAAAGAAGTGAAGTCCTTTTTTATGTTTAAAACTTATACTTTAAATAAGATGTTTGTCACTTATATTAAAGTGCAATTTATCATTCTATTAAAAATTTACAAATTCGGTGTTTTTTTTTTATTTTCGCACATCGATTGAAGTTTTTTTTTTTTTTGTAAAATAGAAAAAAAATGACTAGGTTAAAAATTAGAAAGACTTACACATTTCACAAGTTTTTTCTACGAAGAAAAACATTTAAAATTTATTCTTTGAATCAAAAATGTGTCGAAAGTTTGATGGGTAATTTATCATTATATTAGGCTTACTTCCGTTTCTTTGTCATTATTTAAGTGAAGTCCTGTCCAAAATGTTATAGAACATGCAGTTATTGGATGATGGGTAAAATGTGATATATCATAAATAGAAACATCAATCACAATTTAGGTTGTCAATTTTCTAAATTTTTTAATACAGGATTTAATTTACTCGTGAAAATGAAGAGTTTGATTGAAATGTAGTTAAGTAACTTGTCGTGTATAGAATATAGGGACTGGATTAAAAAATATATTTTATTAATGAAGTAGTTGATAATCAAAGGGCCTCCTGTTGGATATTTTTAAAATTCTATTGGACTTTTATAAAAAGTAATGGAAATAAATATTCTTTTATCATAATAAAACTAAAAAAACTCTTTGGAGCAACAGAACGTTAGTGGGCCAAGGTCTGTCGTGCCCATTTCAGCTTACGTGACAATGGGCTCTGGGTTTCTAGGTATACAGTCCCTGGAAAAATTATTAGACGCACTGTTTTTTAAGTAATTTTATGTTTCTTAAGAGTTTTTATGCAATAATGGTATATTTAAACAACAATATTATTGATTTTTATTTAAAAGAATTGTTGTAGACTACATATTTGTATTTATTTTTTAACATATGGCAACAATGTGTTGACAAAGTGATACATGAACGTAAACAAGTACAAACCTGTATCAGTCCGGAATCACCCTCCTCAAATGCAGTGGAGACAGTACAGTCTTGCATTGATAGCATGCCGCACAGAATTAAAGCTTTGATAGCGGCTAAAGGTGGCTCAACTAAATATTGACTTTTACTAAGAATAAATCGGTAATAGATTAAATCGGTAATAAGAAAAATAAATCGGTACTAGATTGAATAATATAAAAATAAAAAACAAATCAATTTAAAATTATTAAAACGGTACAATATCACCCGGTAATTAATATTTTACATGAAATCTTGCGGTGCGTCTAATAATTTGTCCAGGGACAGTATGTCCCGGTTCGGTCGCCAAACTCTTGCGGAACCCACAGTGTTTAGTTACGAAGCATGCTTGGATGAGTCAACCTCGTCCAATCCGGGATTCAATCAATCCCCGGACCTGTGGCATGGAAATGCGAAGCACTACTACCACTAAGCCACTGGGCCACATTGTCATATTAAGAAATATTAGTTATAAATATTATTAATTTTACACATTATTTAATTTTTAATTTTATTATTATAAGATCTTAGCCATCGATTTCAAACTTCTTTAGTCATTTTGTTAAGCATGTTTAATTTAACTAAGACTATTTTTCACTAAAATGATTTATTTTATGAAACGTTTGGTAATGTTATCCATGCAGCTTTGTTTACTTTAAAAAGCATTTCGGTAAATGTCTTAATTCAACTAATTTGCAAACGAATGTAATGAAACTCATAACCGTAACAGGGAATTTAAAATACAAAATAATTATTAAAATATAAGATTCATATAATATGTTATTTAAATTGTAAAACTGAAACCATTGTTATGATAATATCACACGAATAGAATTCCTAACAATGCAATATTTCCCATAATTCTATACCTACACGTATAGTATACGAAAAGCAATGAAACCAACCACAAAAAAAACATCATTAAAAATCTTGAAATTAATAATTTTTAAATCGTAACCTTTGAAATCCATTTTACGAGTTTAAAATTTGCAGATTATACGGACATTTTGCATGCAAGTAGTCTCTTTTTAGAGTCAAAGTTTAATATTTAATAATTTCGAATAGCACACAGCTATTTTTAAAAACTCATATCCATGACAATGTTTTCGTAATAAAACTTAAAAACCAAGTAGGTTTGTAACAGAATCTGTCACTTAACCAGCTTCCACACAACAGTTGTATTTAACAGGTAAAAAGGCGACAAACACAGCATTAATTCTATATTAAACATTTATATGCTAAATTTGGCTAGTTTCATTTATTTTATTTCGAAAATTCAATAATTATTACTTATCGTTTGCAAAAATTAATTTATATTTCAAAGAATAAATATGTAATATTCCCCGCTTTTAAATAGAATGAAAATATATCATATCAATATATAAAGAATCTCGTAGTGAAATATATTTGACGTCATTTCAAACTGATCGATGTCGCAAAATAAATTTATTTTAATTTATTGTCTAAAAGAATTAGTTTCTCGAGCAATTGTTGCGAATGGCAAGGGTGATTAAATTCTAATAATAATGGCTTCCTATGCTTTTTAAATGAGCATTAAATTTTGCAGTTTTTTTTAAATAATTGAAGTACTTCGAATTCGAATTATTTTCTGAAATTTTCAATGTATTCTTATTCCGATGCGCTGAATTTTTTTGACGTATCACACTTCTCCGTAGCATTTGTAGTTCGGGCTGTGGAACTGGGTGACGGACAGACAGACAGACGGACTGAACGATTATAATACCTTCCACTTTTTTACGTTATATAATAACTTCCACTTTTTACGTTATAAACGTAGTGTGGAAGCTAAAACGATTCCGTAAATTGTCGGACAATAATTTTTCCTCTTCTGTACAGATGCAATTTGCGTAATGTAGTTTTCTCTATTTGTATTCAAGTTCAATATCACGACTGACAGAAAATAATTATGTAATTAAAATTGTAAGAAAGTATTTTAGCACTAGTTAATAAAAAATAATTAACTTTTGCTGTTAAGCATTAGCAATATCGTGCTTTTTTTTAGTTTTACAAGCCTAAAAAGATACAGACAATTAACATTTATTTGAACATGTCTATTGCACGACGCTTAGTCTAATGCTCAGTCGAATTAAATTTTTAGTTTTCTATCAAAATTTAAGATCAATTGCTATACTACTTACAGTCCCTGGGCAAATTATTAGACGCACTGCCAGATTTCATGTATCAATCAATGATGAACCAAATACCTTTAGAAGGACATTTGTGTTCCTAAACTTAAGCTATTGAATAGAAAATACTATTTGCTATACTTATTACATATATCGATATCTTTTTTAATGATATGGCATTCTTTGGTATGTTTTCATCATTACTAAAAAAAATACAATGCGTCTAATAATTTGTCCAGGGACTGTATACAGAAGCTCGCTTCATGGAATTCATTCAGTTCTATGCAGTCTCAACGTTTCTAGAAATTTCTAAATACAATGTCATAAATAATCTTTGAATCTCAGTTTTAGTATTCTTTATTGTTAAAATAAACACACACTATAGATTTATTATTTATGACATACAGATACACTCTTAAAACAAAAGAGTGAAATTCACTCCTATAGGAGAAGTGCATTTTCGGCACCGGAAAGGAGTGAAAATTAACTCAGACTGAGTTAAAACCGATCTTTTGTTTTAAGAGTGTACATAACTTTATCTCTCTGAAGTGCAAGTTACAAAATTTTAAAACTAAAATGTACTATTTTCCATTTAGTTTTATCCTTGCAAATCAGAATTTATTTTCAAAGGAACTAATAATATACTTTATATAAATTCAATATAAACTAAAACTCAAAACATATACTTTTGTGCAAACATATGAATTTAAAAAGAATATTTTTCTATCATACCTTTTTAAAACTCATGTATCTTGATCTTAAATTGTTAAAGCATTAATACAAAGTTCAAATGTTATTATGCTATTATCTTTTGAAATAAATATATCACCCAATTAACTATACTTTCAGTATTAATTCAACTATATAAATGCATTTGATTTTGATATTTATTCTAAGGAAAATGAACTTGTTTATGCTTCATACGGTGAATGCTTTTCAATATTTACTGTATTTATTTTAAGTTTCTTAGGCATGTATTTTCATTTTATGCTTTTTCAATTAATTTTAACATTTTCAATTAATTTTTTTGTACCATAAAAATTCAATTGCAACAAAAAGAATCCATCCCAAAACTCTGAAATATCAACTCCCCTGAGTGTTCCCAAGAAGATTAAATAAAATTTGGTATTTGATTCATTGAGTTTTTTAAAAAATATTTGCAGTATTTTAGTTTTTATAAAAAAACTATATTATTGCTAATTTAAAAATTAAAAATGCAATTAAAAACAATTTTGTTTGTTTAATTTAATTTTTTAATTGTTCCTAATAAAATTTGTCCGCTCCGTGAACATCAGTTTTATTTCTCTAAAATATAATTAAACTAGCAAATTTATACCCGTTCTTCGCACGGATTAAAAACGTATCAAATCGTTCCAAATATGTTTACCATATAACCTGTTATAGGATCATAAACTTATGTTATTGTTCCCGCTCGTTATAAAGTATAAAATCCCGTTTCATTGCCTTAAAATTCCAAAATGAAAAATAAGCTATAAAATGCACTCATAAATGTCATCACGATTCCCTCATAAATACATAAAACCTTTTAGCTCATTTGGCGCGTTTTGGGAAATAATTTGGCGAGAAAATAGATATAGCTACAAACACACCCATTATACAGCTCTAACACAATGACCTTCGAACAACCGACCAGCTTATAAATTATTTATAAAAGAAATCGCCTATTTGGCGAATTTTAGTTAATAATTTAGCGAGTTTTCAACGTCTTTGGCGAAAAAATAAAGACATAAAACATTAATAGCTCTAGTGCGATGGCCTTTATTAACCATCATAGTTCAGTAATAGCTTAACTATACATTTATTGCTTAAATATGCATGCATGCAGTCAACTGAAAAATCAATGAAAAAATCATCAAATAAACCCACAATAAAATCCAGGAATGAAGACTGGCGGAATTACGTCACTTGAAACATGTCAATTATTTTTCAAATAATGAATTTAGTTTCTGAAAGTAATGGCAAAAGAATAAAATAAACATTTTGAATTTTAAATGTTTTCGTTAAAAGTTTTATTTAATTTTTTCAGCCGATGGCATCAGGAAAGAGAAAAAATGATCGGATTTGAGCGAAAGTGGTGTATTTTTTTCAGAAAATTCGAATTTTCTCTAAAAATTGAACAAATATGAAAAAACTAAGCCTCAGGTGCACACGTTAATATTAAAGGGAATCTATCTTAAAAATTTCGAATTTCTGAGGGCAGTATATGTAGGTCTTTTACGATCCGATAACAGACACACACACAGACAGACAGACTCTTTCTTTTATTATTATAGATGGCGCTACCAGCTGGTTGACTAAGTTTAAAAGAAGATAAGGAAGTCATCAGGTTTATGATTCACAATGTTATTTAATAGTTTAAAGATTTTTATTGTTGCTAAGTCTGTTTGATTGCTTTACTGTTGCTTGGTATGACCATAGAGGTAGGAAGGATAATAGAGAGGTCCTTGTATATGCGCAGTAGCGCACAAATGAAGCTGGCTAGAGCGGTGCATCTTGGGATACCTCGGTGTCAGTATGTTATGCGCAGTAGCTCGAAAAACCTGACAGCCCTGCTTCAATTTCTCTCAACTGGTGGACCTCTCTTCACCTCCTTCCAACCTCTATGGGTATGACACGGTAAGGTAGTTCCACTACATAGATTAACAAATCGAGACCTTATCTTCATTCTTACGAAACTGTTGCCACTGAAGACGTGAAGTATGCTTGTTGGGTATTTAAGCTGATCCTACAATTTCATTTAAAAACTATACTATCTCAAAAATAAAAATATTCTGGGGCTGGGAAGCCCAGTCGGTAAGGCGCTTGCCTTGCTTGCGAAAGGTCAAGTTCGGGTCCGGGCATTACCAAACTAACTGTTAACCTATAAACGGACTGTGCAGCCCAAAAGTCAGACAAATAGTACCCCATATAGAAGTTACTATTTGTTGGACATTCTCCTTTAAATATACTCAAAAGTCCAAACGCCGGGTACGATGTCGAACTAAAGTTTTGTTGGATGCCTACTCATTTGTCGGCTTGTCATTTGATTGTGGTTCTAAATTATGACGCCCGGGCGCCAATAGCCCTCGTGTAGCTCTAGTGCGACGATAATTTAACCGAACCCTCATTAAGATACTATACTAAATACTATCTTCTAAAAATTGATATGGTCATTGAAATACTGCTATAGTTAAACTCATAGTTTCCTTGCACAGAAGCCACGACCATTGGCGGAGCTATAAAACGCGCGGAGCAATCAGATGAAGAGGAAATTTCAGCCAATTTATTTTGTCTTCATCTGATTGCTCCACCCGTTTTATAGCTCCGCCCGTGGTCGTGGCTTCTGCGCAAGGAAACTATGAGTTTAACTATAATCCGTAGTACACTCTATTTTTCCCAGTAAAATACAGACAGAAACACCCTGAGCAATTTAGCCCTAGTCAGATTGCTGACACCTCCAAAAAGTATTCCTACCTAATCAATCCTTCTATTCCCAGTTTCTGTCGCCCATTGAACAATATCGATTTCCAATTGGCTGGGTTTCGGCCAATCCGAGGCATTAGCTTCGTCATATCACCCAATATGTGGGTAAAGGGGTACGGATTGTGTGAAGTAGAGGTTATTTTTGTTGAGCTATTGGCTTGTTTCAGATGACGTATTTTCGTAAATATTTCATTCATGTACTTAATTCGATCGGTGCTCTGTTTAAAATTGACACTGATTCATTGATTCAAAAATCGGAGCTCAAAAGAGAATATATTTTCATTCAGCATTTATGTTGCCACTCATGACCTGAAACTGCCCATTGATTATTCTGTGTGACAGTTGCATAGAAGTGACTTCTATGGGCTGTTGTACTATTTAGTTTACTTATATTTCTAGTTATTTGGTAAATGTGGTTTTACATAAAACGTATTTATTGTTTTCAGTCAGCCACAGAAAATAACTTACTTAATGAACTATTGATAAAATCTTCGTGCATTTATTTGGTGTAGAAACCAGACTTATATTTTGTTTGTTCATAAATGTATAATCTAATAATTAATAATTTGTGTTTGCTGCGAAATAGTGTTTTTTAGTATTCATTACTTCAAGCATTAATTGATATTTATGAATACAATCGTAGGAGACTAAAATATCACAATGATTTGTTGCCAAAAATTAGCAATATTTACGAAATTTAAGGACACGAAACAAAAATATATAAAAGAACGCGTAAAACAAAACGAGTTTCTATTTTCTTCAATATCTTTACAAGAAAAATAAACGGCCAAAAACTAGCCATTAGTTGATTGGATGACTAAAGGGTAAGGGAGATAGCCAGTCAGTAAGTTCCGGGCTCCAATCCCAGCATATGGGAATAAATGTTTATGTTGATTGCGTCTGTATTTGATATGAGTATACTGCGAAATACGTCGTTGGAGTCGAAAGTGTTGACGACTCGCAGATAGGTAGGTAGGTTGGTAGACATATATTTTCAGGCTTGTGTGCTTGGTCACAAAGACCCGCTTATAAACATCGTCAAGAAGGACGGTCACGACTTACACACATATATGACAGATGCTGCCATCTATCGCCACCTTCCACAATTTAGACATGTCCCTGAAGGGGAGGGAAATAGTCTCCAGGGACCTGTACCCGTGGGAAACTGTGCAATGACCGCCACAGGACTTTCGAACCCAACAGATTTAACGAGCACGTACTCGCATATACTCGACAAACACAAAACATCCATGCCTTACCGGATTCGAACCGAACGACTCGCAGAGTTCAATGTCACTTAGAAGTTGCGTTAAGTACCCGCTCACAGGTAACTGCGTGAGGTGAACTACCAGAAAGTTCTAAATTGCGAGGCATGATAGGATGTGTTTAATCTCCACGCGGAGGAATACTTAAGAAATGTATAACCTACCAATATACAGCTAGCAGTTATACTAAAGCCATTGGTGACCTAGTGGTAAAGATCACTGACCATTACGCTAACAGTCTGCGCACTGTACCGGGTGCGGGCTCGATTCCCGCCTTCGCCCTGGGTGAAATTCCTCTCTGTGTGTCAGTAAAAGATTCTGAATTCTGTCTGTCTTACATGACGAAGGTTTATAAGCCGGTCTCTGATCAAGCACACAAACTGGAAATACATGTACCAACCAACCTACTAAAGGCATTAGCTGAATATATAATTTTTTGAATGTGGCTAAATAAAAAAAACCTTGGTTTCCTACATAAAAAAATTTGGTGATATTTTTTTAAAACGATGCAAAAGTAATTTTTGACGTTGATTGATGATTGAATGCTTAAAAATTAAAAAAAACTTGAAATATAAAAAGTAGTTAAACACCTTTTTTAATTCTTAGAGTGTAGCTTATTGTTTTATATTCATGTTAATCTAATCATTATCACTAAATTTTATTATAAAATGAAAATTATAATTATTGTACGAATCCATATTTTGACGATTGAGTGTTTTTTCTTAATTTCTTTTAAGAAGTGTTTGGTATTCAAGAGTACTTAATTGATTTTTTAAAGTGATTTTCTATATTTATTCCCTTGTCATTTTAAAATAATTTTTCAAACCATCACAGTGTCTATAGTTATACATATATGCTATGTTTGATTATATATTTGTTAGTTTGATTATTATTATTCTATGGTTTGATTTTATATTATAAATAGTTATTTAATTAACATGTTTTCAACTTTAATAAATAATCTAACAACTTTACACTAATTTCTGTTCGTTTAAAATAAGCGCATCGAAATAAAAATTAATTTATTTACGTATTTGATTATTTCGGGTATACATATATAGAAGCCAAGAACCAATGTCATTTTCAGAATGTTAATTAGTAAATTATTACGTCATTTAACCAACATAAGTCATTAATATGTATTGTCTTGCACTCAAATCTATAAAAACAAGTAAACCCTAAGATGTTGATTACCAAATTATTAGTTTAGAATTTGCATATTTATCAAAATAGATTTAAATATGTACAAGTAGTATCTAATAACAACAAATTATAATTTATAACTATTGTAAAACATCGTTACCTTTTACAAAAATCCATGGGGGGGGGGGGGGGAGCCCAGTCGGTTAGGCATTCGCCGAGCATGCGAAAGGTCCCAGGTTCGGGTCCGGGCATTGCCAAAAATAACTGCCGACCTATAAACGGCCCGTGTAGCCAAAACTGTCCGACAAATAATACCCCGTGTAGAGGGAGTGCACGTTAAATATCCTTCAAAGTCCTAACGCTGCGTACGATGTCGCCCTTAACGGTTGCGTTGGGTGTCTATTCAGGTGTCGGCTCGTCACTGGACTGTGGTTCTAAAATATGACGCCCGTCGCCAATGACCCTCTTGTAGCTCTAGTGCGACGATAATTCAAAACTAAACTAAGCAAAAATCCATAGCTAACTAAAAATACCAATACACCTAGATCCAACATATAATAGCAAAGTAGCTTTACACTAAGACTTATAACCCCTTATTTGTCCTTGAGGCCATATATATGAGCTAAAAGATAAGCATTGGCGATTCAGGCTTAGGGAATTTAGGGATCACACCAATGTGCCATACTCTTTAGCAACAGGTTAAATGGCTTGGATAAGATAAATAAAGAAATTATGTGGGACCGAAATTGGTGCTTCCAATAAGCTAGCCGATTGTTGTATAGGGGATATTCCGTAGTGTAGGTTTACTCGTAGAGTATTAAAGATCCTGGATAATATATCACAAATACCACGTTTTTGGGGGGCCCGGATAGCCGAGTGGTTTGGATCATTACGCTAGCAGTCTGTGCGCTGTAACGGGTGCGGGTTCGATTCCCGCCTTCGCTCTGGGTGTACTTTCCTTTCTCTGTGACAGTAAAGATTCTTTCTGTGTATGTCTTACTTGACGAAGGCTTATATAAGCGGGTCTCTGATCAAGCACACATGCCGGAATATATATGTACCTACCCCCCCCCCCCCCACCACCACCACGCGCGTTTTTGGCTTTTTGCAATACATATTATTACAGCCTTTTTGAGAAAAAACTTTTCTTTTCTAAAAGAGTTCTTTTATACATTTTGGTATAGATAAAGAAAGTCTACAGCATGGGTTATTTAATTACTTATATTTATGCTACGTCGGTCGACTAATTATATTTATGATTCCTTTGCATGTTCCAATGAATTACTTCTATACTGTTATAGCTTTGAGTGTTGAAATAAAATTGTTGAGAAAATGTCATTGAATTTACGAGATTTTAAAATTATTATTTTTACTTTCAATTTCCTAACTTAAAAAACCACTCTACACCACCACACCACAAATGCGCAAAGGAGGCTGCTTAGAATTTTTTTTTTTTTGTTCTAAAAGTAGTGCTGAAAACGAATACAGCTACAGTCTTCAAATTTGGTACACGAGTTTTATAATAATGTTTTTGATAAAACTGCACATAGAAAAAGCCGTCATAGAACTTTTTAGGTTTTCAAGTTATTAAAATTACCTTATAGGGTATATAATGACCGTGAAATGTATTAATTTAGTGAGTGTTAATTGTGTGTGAAAGTTAGATAGTGTTTCAAATCCTTAGTGTAATTAAGTAGTGTGCAATTAACAAAATAGAGTTATAACTTAAATAAAACAGCGTTAAAAATTATGAATAATTTTATTTACTTATGTGTTTAACTTGGATTTTTTTAGAAATAAAATGTTACAATCGTTACTTATCTTCGAATTCGTATTCGTATTCCTCGACTATATTTAAAATAATCCTTAAACTTGCTAAACGTTCCGGTCTTACGCAATAAAGCACAATCCTCCAAATTACAGCTCCAAACAGCTCCCATTCTTCCCAGACTACTTAACACATCCAACAATTACGCAGCCACTTACTCTAATCTCTCGCTCTAATCCTATTACGAAACTGAAAGAAAGCACAACAGGCCACTTTAACGCACCCGGGTTTGTACAACCAACGACTCTAATTACTTAAGGAAACAATCGTACTGGCAAAACGCCAATGTCTTTGTTGTCACTTTAGTATGGTGATATAATGTTTTTTTTTCTGATGAAACAAGTTGAAGTCTTTTTAAGAGATTTACTTGCAACTGTTTGGCGACTTTTCATGCATACTTAGATTTGATTGGTTGATCGCGAGGATTTGGGTGGCGTGATGGTGCCAATCGGCGTTGAATTTTGTGTTATTGCTTTAGCGGATTAGAGTAATGTGCTTTAACATTTAAATTGGAATTAGTACTGTGAAACTGTTAGTAGAACTAAATGGTTGCAGAGACCAGGGTTACGGATAAAAAAATATATAAATAGCTAAATATCTTAATTTATCATAATGCTTTTACGTTTATTCAACGCTATCCCATTACAACATATTCTATTGTTTCCTTTTTTACCTTTGAATTTAATAAAAAGTTAACAGATTAAAACAAAAACTGCTTGCAAAGCCACTTACTCTAACTACTTAAGTAATGGTTTCCTAAGATAACGGCACCGTCACCGTAACTCTACGCGTGACGTCACAGATTCACTCCGCTACAATTCCGATCGTAATGTTTACGGCGAATGCGGTTTCCTCGAAATGAAGAAACGTAATCCGCAACCGATCCAAACGTAAACAAACCGACACATCGTGATTTTTTAGCCGGTTCGTAACTTCAATCAATATAAAAATGAGTTTGGATTATGAAAATTTAGCTCTGCTAATACTGATGGAGGATGAGGAATCGGATTTAGAAAGTAGCCGGCAGAGGGAAAGTGAAATTTTCAAACATAGGACAACTGAAGGGGCTTTCCATATCCTCATACGTCGGCATCTACGAACAAAGATAATTTGTTTTAAATCATGTGCGCGAAGATTTATTTTCGAAGCCCTACAATCGCCACAAGAATCCTATAGCCCCAGAAGAGAAAGGCCGACTGAGAAGCGCTCTTTTCGAACATTTTTCCCTCGCAAAAGTAGCGGTTACGTGTCCGAAAAACGTGTGAAGAAGAGTCGGAAAAGCAAGAACGTCCGTGACGATGGTACAGATCCGTTACGGTTACGATTAACGTGTTGTTAGGAAACCATCGCCATACATTTGTACGTAAAAGGTTTCTGTGACGTCATACGTAACCGTTACGAATCTGGCGGATAACGGCACCGTAATCTTAGGAAACCATTACTTTAAGAAGCAAAAGCCTTGCAGAATAACGAAACACCAGAATAATGAACACCATGGTCAAAATTATATATCTTTGCTTTAATTTTAGGACAAAGGATAATGCTTTTTTATGTCTTATTACTTTTAAGTTATTTTTGGAGATTTGAATGCTGCTGTTTGGCGACACTATCATAAATGCTGGGAATTTATTGGTTAAAAGTGGGGTGAAAAGTCAATTGGCAGGAATTTTTCTGATTCTGTAAGACACTCTTGGTCAAAAACATCGGAAAACTAACAATACTACTACTACTACTACTATTACTACTACTAATTATATTAATAATAATTATAATAATAATTATTATTTTATAATAACAATCCTAATATTAATTATAATTATAAAAAATAATAATAAAAAAACATCTTGAAATAGTTAATAATAAGTAATATTAATTAACCCTATTAGCATTTTTGTATTCCTTTCTTTTTTCCAATGTTTTCAATCCGATACAAAGTCTCATGTATGCGAAGGCGGACTACATCTGTTTAAAGATTTAAATTGGAATTAGTTCCGTTAAACCATTAGTGAAATAAAATCGTTTACAACCGGGGCTCTAGACTTAAAAAATATACTAATGTCTAAATGCCTTGGGTGATACTTGTGTTATCTCAGAGTTGTGTTTTATGTTCTACATTGTGTTAAAAATTCAAAAGATTTAACAAACTTTGTTGGCACAATCATTGACTTTTATTTCTTAAAAACTACTGGGAATTCTACTCTTATTGCCACTTACTCACGATAACACTTTTTTTATTAGAAACACGTTAAGTCTTTTCAAGATTTAATTGCTGCCATTTCATGGCATGTAGCGATTTGATCATAAATACTTAGATTATATTGGCTAAACGAGGTGCTTTCGATAGTTTAATGGTGGAAATTGGTACAGTTTAGTTGCTTTTTAAAATTATTAGGATATTTAAAAGGATTACTCTTTTAAGGATTTGTATGGGGATAAGTGGAATGCGTGAATTGGCATCCAGGCCCCGAAGAGAAAAGATGCCAAGCTCTAAAATTTTATGTCTAAAATTTAAAAAGTTACATAAAAGTTACTTTAGTTTGCTTAGAGCAATATCCTTTTCTTTATCAATTTATTGTAATTTAGAATTCAAATTACTTAATTAGGCAGGACTTATAGAAATTTGACAATTTAGTTACAATGTAAAAGGGAATTAGATTATTTATAGAAATTAATATTAGTTGCGATATTTTGTACCTATGACTTTAAAAAAAAAAAATACCGAAGCCATTGGTTATGAAACTAGCTTCAACCTCTACCATTGGTTGTGAAAATTACGGGTTGAGGTTTTTCTGTTTTTATCGCTCACGTGATATTTTTGGGGTTTCAGTAGTTTTCAGTCGTGCCACTTCAGCCACACACACACACACACACACACACAAACACAATAAGATTTAAACCAAACTTTATGCTACCAATTAAAACGCCAATGGTTGGAGTGCTCAGTAGTATTGCGCCAATAAGACTCAATCAAACTTAAATATACCAATTAAAACGACGATTATCTTAACTAACTTTCCGTTAAATTTCAAGCTAAAAATAAATAAAAAATTAAAAATGAATACATAAATTATCTATAAATATTTTTTATATAATTTTTATAAAAAATAGGCGATTATTATGACTGTTTTATTTAAAAATATCCGATCTGTAAGGAGTTAAACGAAACTGCTTTTCAAAAAACTAATACTTTAATAAAAGAGATTTAGCCTAAGATTTCCTATAATTCTATCACAATGAAAAAGCAAACAAAAGCACAGCACGCCACTTTAATGTTAGCAAAAGCAATGTCTCTAATTACATAAGGGATCTCTAACGCTAAATAGCAGAGCTTCAATCTCATCATTGACACTCTAGCACGTTTGAGTTGGGTTTTGCTTTTTTTAGCAACTCTTGTACGTCGTCTTCGACAACTAATTGCTGCTGTTTAGGATTTCTCGCCAATTTCGTCCCAAATGTGGAGATTTAATTGGTTAAAAGGGGGTATTGGCGTCGCAATAGTGGCGTTTGGCTTTGGTTTATTTGTTTGTTGTTTTGGCAATTATTTATTTGTTTGTTATTCAGTTGTTGTGAAAATATAATAACTCTAGTAAGTCCTATTTAGCATCTAAGTTCTGATGCTAAACTGATGACGATTTGGCTATTTTATCTTAAGGGGGAATGGGCGCGCTGGACCGGGGGCTCCTAAGCAAAGTGCATCAGTGTTAAATCCTATGGAGAAAAAAATATTTTCTCTGCCACATTTCTCCGGCTGTATTGAATATTTTTACAAGCGGATTTTTTTTGTGAAAAATGTAGCTGACTTACAGGTCCCAGCCGTCCCACGTTTTGAAATGGCTTCGAATATTTTTTTAATTTTCAATAAATAATTTTACACAAAATATTCGAAGCAATTTCAAAAAGTGTGAAGATAGAGACCTGTAAGTTATCTACATTTATTATTTAAAAAAAACCGTTTGTAAAAATATTCAATACAGCCGGAGAAATGTGGCAGAGAAAATAGTTCTTTCGCTATTGGATTAACACTGAGGCACTTGAGTTTGGAGATCCGCGGTCCAGCGCGCCCATTCCCCCTTAAGCCTCTAAGTGCCGATGCTAAACTGCTGATGTTTGGATATTTTATCTTAAGGGCGAATGATCCCAATCGGGTTTCTAAACCAAAGTGCCTCTGTGTTAATCCAACGGGATCTGTCCCACATTTCTTTGGCTGTATTGAATATTTTCGAAAACGGATTTTTTTAAGACAAAGCTGACTTACACGTCTTTACATTTCCAGTTTTGAATTGGTTGGAATATTTTTTTTTAAATTTCCGATAAATAATTTTACGCACAATATTCGAACCCATTTCAAAAAGGGTTATAGAGACCTGTAAGTCAGCTACATTTATCATAAAAACACCGTTTGTAAAAATATTCAATATACTCTCAATACAGCTGGAGAATTGTGGCTCAGAAAATAGTTTTTTCCATTGGATTAACATAGTCACTTTGGTTTATAGACCCGTGGTCAACATTCCTTAAAAAAATTTTTTTGTTGTTTCAATGTAGGAGTAAATTGTTGCGAAAATGTATTACCAACTTTGAGTACTATAATAATCAAAACTTTAAACTTGTGTGCTTTGTAAAAAAAGCATTAAATAAGTATTTTCAATGATACAAAATTGATTTTTAAAATATTTTGTTCCAAAATTTATCTGTTTGAAAATCAATTAGCCAATCAGTTGATTAAAACATATCCTTATTAGACAAGTTGCATAATATAAATTTATAATGTGGGAAAAGACTTCAATAATAAAAGTTAAAATATATGATTATATACATTGTAAAAAAACCGAGAAACAAAACAACAAAAATTGCTGTGAATAAATTAAAGCACCTGATATTATTGTAATTTAAACACATATTCTTATATTGGCAAATTATTTTAAAAATGGTACTAAATACCACAACACAAATACCATAAAAAATCTATTAAAAAATCAAATACATACACTATCAAACATTAACACATAAACCACCAATAAAACACGTTTTCTTTAACTATCACTATAATCGCTTTTAACTTCCTAACCAATTTCATATCACTTACAGTGATTTACCACAGTTAAGTTTTAATAAGTCCACCCAGAGTTTGTAATCGGATTATTAGGATATTTTCCCAAAATCGGAAAAACGCTGTACTGATTTATGGATCCCAGAGTTTTGAGATTATACGCAGAGGAATACCTTGTACTCGATTTATGTAAGGTCGTTTAAGATTATATCAAGAGTGTGTTTTGTTTCGTATATGTTACTGGATTGATTAATGAAGTCTTCGTATGATACGGTGTTTAATTTATATACAAATTCACTTAAGTTCAATTTTATACCCCTGAAGAATATACAATTTGCTAAAATCTGAAATATTTTCACTATGTATTACTTAATTACTTTCAATTCGTTATTATTATTTCTACTATTGTTATTATTATTACTACTATTGTTATTATTATTACTATATTGTTATTATTATTACTACTATTGTTATTATTATTATTACTACTATTGTTATTATTATTATTACTACTACTATTATTATTATTATTATTATTTTTTTTTAATATTATTTTTATTTTATTTATTTATTTTATTATTTTTATTTTATTATTTTTATTATTTTATTATTTTATTAATTTTATTATTATTATTATTATTATTATTATTATTATTATTATTATTTATTAACATAGATTAACATTAGACAAATAAAATTGTCTTTGAATGTAGGCTTTTCCTTTCTAAGGGTATATGCATAGTGAAACAACTTCTACAGTAATTTACCTGAATGTTGTTTATACTTGCATAAATATACGTGCGTAGTGAAACAACTTCTACAGATTTTATTTAAATATATTCAATTAATAATTATTTTTATAATTCCGTGTTAATCCCAACCTTTCAAATTCAACTTAGTGTAACTTATTTTGCTACGCAAAATTTATAAACACAAGAACTGCTTATGGTTTTAATGATTGAGAAACTATACATATAGCAATAAAGAAATCACGTGTATCATACAATTTATTGAAAAATCATGATATAATTTAGAATTTCACAATATTAATAGTTAAGTTTCTTCAACAATAGGCATTTAGTTTTATTTGTTTTTAAGTATTATGTAAAGTAAAAATAAGTAAAAGTTTTTTTATCTGATTTTAAATTGCAATAAGATCATTTTACAAAGTATTTTTTTTACCAAAATTTACTTTAAGTAATTTGATAACCCATAACTTTTAAGGACTCGTAAAATATCGAAACATTTCTGCAGTTATCTTATATTTGGTTATTGATTTATATCTCAGTTTTTAACTTCAATATGAAATGGTAGTTTTTGTAATAAAAAAAATAATCTTTACCAATCTTCTAAAATTTAAAAATACACATCAAAACCAATGCTATTTATCGCAATATTTTAATGCATTGCATCGAATGACACTATTACGTGATCACGCCAGTATAAAAATCTTTCAGATGCATTTAATATCATCTTTTATTTACGATGTTCGGAAAAAATCTGTCGGATAAATGACAGAAACGTTAACAAAAATAGTCAGCAAATAGAAAAGACAAAATATCCATTGATTTTTCCATTAGTACCGTTGAAAAATGCTGAAATGTAGAATAAGGTTTTCGAAAAACGTTTATTTAATCTTGTTTGAAACGAAATATTTTACATTTAGAGTTCTTGGTTGTTGTGTGTAGATCATTAGTAAACACCTGTTTTAGAACATTAAGGGGTTCGAAAATGTGTGTGATGTAAATGAAGAATCTTCAATGTTTTTGTGTTGATGTATCGATACAGTTTTATAAAAGAAATGCGAAAATTTAGTGTTTCATTGTTAAATTATTGAAAGGTAATTATAAGTATGATGCATTGTACTAAGTGTATATTTCTCTATATTAATCGTAAAATACCGACACAACCTTTATTGCTTAGTTTCGACTTATGTTGCCGATAAAAATCAAGAGTTTATTTATTTGAAAATGTTTAATGGTGTGGCGGTTAACCACACACGCAACCTCAATCTGCCATCAACAACTAGGTGGCTCTGATTTACCACTCGTTCCTACCACTATTCTTGAATACATTGTTTATGTTAGTATATAAGCGAATAAATATATCACTTGAGGATCATTTTGTGTAGACTGTGGTTACTGAGGCCTTTACAGTTGTTTCTAGGAGGTAGTGGTGTGGCGGTTACCACACACGCAACCTCAATCTGCCATCAACAACTAGGTGGCTCTGATTTACCATCTCGTTCCTACCACTATTCTTGAATACCTCGTTTATAGTAGTATATAAGCCGAAGTAACTCATCTCCACCTTGAGGATCCTTTTGGTAGACTGTGGGTTACTGAGGCCTCTACAGTTGTTTCTAGGAGGGGAGTGGTGTGGCGGTTCACCACACACGCAACCTCAATATGCCATCAACCACTAGGTGGCGCTTATTTACCATCTCGTTCCTACCACTATTCTTGAATACCTCGTTTATAGTAGTATATAAGCCGAAGTAACTCATCTCCACCTTGAGGATCCTTTTGGTAGACTGTGGGTTACTGAGGCCTCTACAGTTGTTTCTAGGAGGGGAGTGGTGTGGCGGTTCACCACACACGCAACCTCAATATGCCATCAACCACTAGGTGGCGCTTATTTACCATCTCGTTCCTACCACTATTCTTGAATACCTCGTTTATAGTAGTATATAAGCCGAAGGAACTCATCTCCACCTTGAGGATCTTTTTGGTAGACTGTTGGTTACTGAGGCCGCTGCAATTGCTAGACTTAATTTTGTTCGGTCAATTAAAGAAGCATGGTGTGTTTTCCTATGTTTCCAAGCACTAAATTGACCCGATACATATGTCAAATATCTGTCAATATTTTTAGCGTTTGTTATAAACAACAGTGTAACGCAATCAAAACACACAAGATAGGTGTCGACCACAGGCTTGTTCAAATACTACACACTCTATTTGTTCAACAATTAATAACTTTGTACTTAATTTGTTGTTGTTTGTACTTTGTTTGTTGTTTGCTAAAGAATAACAGTTTTTTTTAAAATTATTTTTTATGTAAATAGCACTGATTAGATTAATATATTTGCTTTCTAGGTAAAAATAACGTTGAAAATACGTAAACTAGACTCAAATACTGGTATTATATAAACTGCGAAAAATCTCTCTAATTTACATTCATATGTTAAAAATGCTATTATCACCCGGTGAATTTATATGTTGTAATATTTCATGTTTATTACTCTATTGTGATCGTATAGTTTTGAATATATAATGTAGATGTTAGATTACATAATGCATCATGGTTAAAACTGATCAAGTTAAACATCCCAAATATAAGGTTCGAAGCTATTCTTAATACTCTCTCTGAAAAATTAATAAATAAAAGAAACACATGTTAAACTAAGAATCATAAGGAATTTAATATTTGGTTCCGGAGAGTTTCTCTCAAAATATTACATACCCATTGGGTGAAGCTTACAGCTTGAAACATCGTTATTTTACACAAACATACATCGGTTCAATATTTATTCTATTCTGTAGTGAAGTATATTTCGATTTTGACTCTCAAAGTCTCCCCACACGGAAAAACATCTCAACACCGGACGCCTTCCAAAACTTCATTGGTCCAAGCTGCAATATTTCGTAAAAAGATCGTCTTACTGACGCCAAAAGACCACCCAGCGAGAAACACACACACATAGCGACACACACATGTTATGTAAAAATTATTTAAGCCGAAGTAACTCATCTCCACCTTGAGGATCCTTTTGGTAGACTATGGGTTACTGAGACCTCTACAGTTGTTTTTAGGAGGGGAGTGGTGTGGCGTTTCACCACACACGCAACCTCAATATGCCATCAACCACTAGGTGGCGCTTATTTACCATCTCGTTCCTACCACTATTCTTGAATACCTCGTTTATAGTAGTATATAAGCCGAAGGAACTCATCTCCACCTTGAGGATCTTTTTGGTAGACTGTTGGTTACTGAGGCCGCTGCAATTGCTATACTTAATTTTGTTCGGTCAATTAAAAAGCATGGTGTTTTCCTATGTTTCCAAGCACTAATTGACCGATATATGTCAAATATCTGTCAATATTTTAGCGTTTGTATTAAACAACAGTGTACGCAATCAAAACACACAAGATAGGTGCGACCACAGGCTTGTTCAATACTACACACTCTATTTGTTCAACAATAAATAACTTGTACTTAATTGTGTGAAAACTTAAATGCAAAATAAAAAATCATAATGCTAAGAATGACAGTTTTTTAAAAATTATTTTTATGTAATAGCACTGATTAGACTAATATATTGCTTCTAGATAAATAAGTTGAAAATACGTAAACTAGACTCAAATACTGGTATATATAAACTGCGAAATCCTCTAATTTACATTCATATGTTAAAAATGCTATTATCACGGGATTTATTATGTAATATTCATGTTTATTACTCTATTGTGATCGTATAGTTTTGAACTATAATGTAGATGTAGATTACATATGCATCATGTTAAACCTGATCAAGTTAACATCCAATAAGTTCGAACTATTCTTAATACTCTCGCTCTCTCTGAAAAATAATAAATAAAGAAACAATGTAAACTAAGAATCATAAGGAATTTATATTTGGTTCGGAGAGTTTCTCTCAAATGTTACATACCCATTGGGTGAAGCTTACAGCTTGAAACATCGTTATTTACACAAACATACATCGGTTCAATATTTAGTTCTATTCTGCAGTGAAGTATATTTCGATTTTGACTCTCAAAGTCTCCCCCACACGGAAAAACATCTCAACACCCGGACCGCCTTCCGAAAACTTCATTGGTCCAAGCTGCAATATTTCGTAAAAAGATCGTCTTACTGACGCCAAAAGACCACCCAGCGAGAAACACACACATATAGCGACACATGTTATGTAAAAATTATTTTGTGGTACCGACGAAAACGTTTGCTGCACCGATAGTGATTAGATGCGTCCATCTTCTCTGAGCAAACGCTATGGGAGTAGGTTGTTCATATAACTCTGTACGTCAAGAAAACATCAACCTGCTGTAAAACAAACATTGCAGCACCGTGATATAAAACATTTCCGCAAAATGTACTGTTACTTTACAGAAATTTTAACAGTGTAATAATGGGTTTTTTTGTATTCGTATATATCAAAAAGTAATTTAGTTTAGTTTTTTATGTACATTTTTAGTGTAAGTAAAATAGCTGAACAAATTTTACTCGGTTTATGTAGGTATAAATTGTAAATGAGTTAAATACAGAGTTATTAGCCCAACAGAATATAAGTATAAATTGTAAACAAGTTAATACTGGAAAGTGATTAATTTTGAGCAATGTACTAAGTACATTATGCGGTACAGGGCAATTCACATTTAATCCAAAAATTCCAATAAACATACATTCTACACCCATAAACCCATGATATATCCACCCAATAAAACCAATCCGCGTGAAAAATCACAGGATAGACGTCCTGACACAATTTCTTCACTAAAGCTGTGATAGATGCCTCCATTTATAACTCGACATGGCGACAACACACTACCGCCAAAGCAGCAAAAGAAGTCGCCGTTGGCGCACTCTATTTCTTTTTCCTTGTGAAATGCCGGGCATTAATCAGTGGGGGGAAATAATCGAAAAAGGGATTTTTTTGGTAGGGAAAAAGTTACTTTTTGGGATTTTTTTTTAATAGTTTGTTCATGGTGGTGGGTGGTATTGGGTGTTGGGAGAGGGGTAGAAGTTTTGATTTTTTTTAGGGTTTATTAACTGTATATGTTCGGTAAAAGAGGTGTTGTAGGGTTTTAACACATGATAGGATGTTTGTGTTGTGTTTGGTGATAATGGAACAAGAACAAAAACATTCTGCAAAGTTTCTTTTAAGCGATTTCCATTTTTCTTCAAATATAAGCTGGATGGTGTTGTTTATTAAACGTGTATGTGTTTCGTATTATAAAAAGGTGTTTTATAATTTAATGATTATTGTGATATGATGTTTGTCGGTCTTTGGAGATAATAGAATAAGCACAAAAATAATATATAATGATGTTTGAAAGAGATGGTTAGATTTCAAATATGATTCAATATTTGACTGGCATGAAGAGTATACAGATGCTATTTTTTTTAATTAAGATTATTCTGAAAAATTACAATTACTCCTAAGTTCAATTTGAAAGAAGTTCAATTGTAGGTTAAAAGCTAATATTTGATTAAGTTTAAAATATGACATAAATTACCGGAACTTAAAACGAATATTATGTGCGTGGTACGGTTGTACGATATTTTATTCTGAATATCCAAGTAAATAACTAAATTAATCCTTAATGTTAAATAGTTCCTTAATGTTTTATACTATCAGATTACGTATGGTTAACCTAAATAAGAAGATAACTACTAAATGGGAAACAAATCCAATTGTCATTTTTTAAAAAAATAATTACTTTAATCGATAATATTCAATCTATCGGTATCGTTCTACAGATGAATTTCAACGTAAGGAAATTTAAATGACGTGATTGTAAACATCAAAGATAACATTTGATAATTGTAAAGTATCATATAAATTACAGAAATTACCGAAATTTTAAATGAGGGTTTATCGATAACTTTTTTCCAGCGATATTTTTCGATAGAAAATTTTGATCTGACCGATATTTCTTTTTTTTTCGCATTGAACTCACCTGGAACTACTTTAAGAAGTAAAGTTCATACTAAAATAATTAACATTTTTATATTGTCATTATTTTAATAAAGTAGGTACTTTAAATTAAATTTATAATTGAAAATGGGAATAGTGTTTAAAAGTAAATTATTTAAATGACTTCGCTGCAAAGCAAAAACGCAAGTAAAGTTATTTACAGTTCATTGGAAATAAATTTTGAATTTAAATTTAATTATCATTGTTACAAACTTCCCAGAGATATATTCATTTACTACTAATTATACAATGCAAGCATTCAAATAAACTCTTCAAGCAACTACATTTTATTCTTCGATGCATTCCAACGTAGATGTTTTTATAGAAAGTAATTGTTCTGCATTTTCATTGGTGTTCAGAAAATCAGCAAAGCGAAATTTCTGTCTCAGAGGATTTTCTAAATACTTATAATATTCCTAAAAATGTAGCAGCGACATAAATTGCTTGCTAAGTCTTTATGAAGAATGTATTTTTATGTTTAAGTATTTTGATTATATTAAGTAAAGCATTTATTCCTTGTAGTATTTTTGAATTCCTAATTACATTTCAGGAGGTTTAGATTATATTTCATGTAAGAATATTTAAAATAAATGATGACTCACTTGGGTTTCATGAAAATGTTGGTTAAGATAATATTGTGATTTTTTTTTCAGAATAACGTTGTGTAATAGTTAATGCTTTATCATATGAATTCACATTTGTGAATGAATTGTGTCTGTGTATTTTTTTAAACACAGTATTATTTTTTTAAATCTAAAAAAGTGTGTTCTTCAAGTAATAGATTTAACTGAACAAAAAAAAATCGACGAATCATACTTTAATTGAATTGCCATATATGCAAAAGCATAAAAAACCACATTTCTCATCTATTCCGCGACTGTTGCTAATAAATAAAATAAAACAAACGTAAATTCCCATTTATATTATCATTGTTGTTAATAAACATTATTAGATATTAAAATTTATTTTTTCCTTCATTTAATGCAAACAAAAAATATAAATGATTTCGAAACCTATAAAAAATATAATTCATTTTTTCTCACCCTTAGATATCATAATGCTGGTTCTTTTCAAATAGGAAAATGTAGAACCTTAAAATTAAGAATTAAAATGTTTGTTAAAGGAAAATTTAGTGCAGTACATATCACTCATTATCATAAACCTAAAAAGTAGGTTTGTAACAGAATCTGTCACTCGCTTCCACATATTTGTGTTTAACAGGAAAAAACGTGCCAAACACAACATTAATTCTATATTTAACATTTACAAGCAAAATTTGGCGAGTTTCATTTATTTTATTTCGAAAATTCAATAATTATTACTTATCGTTTGCAAAAATTAATTCATATTTTAAAGAATAAATATGTCATATTCCTCGCTTTTAAGTAGGATGAAAACATTTCATATCAACATACAAGGATTCCGTAGTGAAATATATTTGATGTCATTTCAAACTGATCGATGTCGCAAAAATAAATTTATTTTAATTTATTGTCTAAAAGAATTAAAGTTTCTCGAGCGATTGTTGCGAATGGCAAATGTGATTTAATTCTAATAAAAACAGGGCCTTTAGCTATTTGTAATTCAAAGTTTTAAACGCCAAAATTAACTATTTTCATTAATCTTCTTTCTCAGATTTAAAAATTAGACTTTATCGTTTGCTAAATGTTTTTGAAGTTCGAAGAATAATGATGTAATCTTTTTTAATAAATATTTTTGTCTCCACAATTTCCCATTTACATTTATTTCGAAAATTCACTTATTTATAGTTTGTTAAATTAATTTACAGTTCAAAAAATATATAATTTGTACAATTGATGCTTTAAAAATAAAAGCGAAACTTAGCATATTTTTTTATGCCAAGTTAGAATTCTCTATGTATATTTCTTCATACACATATATAGAACCATTAAAAGAACTCTATTGTGATAATACAACAATCCAAACCGAATTATATCACATAAATAAATAATTTTTCAAAAGTGTATTTTAGCTTCCACACTACGTTTATAACGTAAAAAGTGGAAGGTTTTATAATCGTTCAGTCCGTCTGTCTGTCTGTCCGTCCGTCTGTCTGTCACCCACTTTCACAGAAACAACCACAAGTCCCACAGACAAGTGGGATACGTCATTTTAAAGCAAAAAATCAGATTAGGCTACATTCCAAATTTCATTAAAAAATTTAAATTAGAAGTTTATTTAAAATTTAAATAACTAAATTTTTTTATCTACATTGAAATAACATGCAAATTCTATTTTTATTCATATTTTCACTGTTGTCATCCACAAGTTCCACAGACAAGTGGGATATGTCATTTTGAAGCAAAAAATCAGATTAGGCTACATGCCAAATTTCATTAAAAATTTTAAACTAGAAGCTTATTTAAAATTTAAATAACTAAAAATTTAATCTACATTGAAATAACATGCAAATTCCATTTTTATTCAATATTTTCACTGTTGCCATTTCGTTAAACGTACGAGAAACTTTTGTTAAAATAAAAATACACTTTGAAAAAATATTTATTTATGTGATATAATTCGGTTTGGATTGTTGTATTATCACAATAGAGTTCTTTTAATGGTTCTATATATATGTATGTAGAAAGATGCATAGAGAATTCTAACTTAACATTAAAAAAAATATGCTAAGTTTCGCTTTTATTTTTAAAGCATCAATTGTACAAATTATAAATTTTTTGAACTGTAAATTAATTTAACAAATTATAAATAAGTGAATTTTCGAAAGAAATGTAAATGGGAAATTGTGGCGACAAAAATATTTATTAAAAAAGATTACATCATTATTCTTCGAACTGCAAACAAATTTAGCAAACGATAAAGTCTAATTATTAAATCTGAGAAAGAAGATTAATGAAAATAGTTAATTTTGGCGTTTAAAAGTTTGTATTACAAATAGCTAAATGCCCTGTTTTTATTAGAATTAAATCACATTTGCCATTCGCAACAATCGCTCGAGAAACTTTAATTCTTTTAGACAATAAATTAAAATAATTTATTTTTGCAACATCGATCAGTTTGAAATGACGTCAAATATATTTCACTACGGAATCCTTGTATGGTGATATGAAATGTTTTCATTCTATTTAAAAGCGAGGAATATGACATATTTATTCTTTAAAATATAAATTAATTTTTGCATACGATAAGTAATAATATTGAATTTTCGAAATAAAATAAATGAAACTAGCCAAATTTAGCTTGTAAATGTTAAATATAGAATTAATGTGTTTGGCGCGTTTTTTCCTGTTAAACACAAATATGTGGAAGCGAGTTAAGTGACAGATTCTGTTACAAACCTACTTGTTTATTTTAACAAAAGTTTCTCGTACGTTTAACGAAATGGCAACAGTGAAAATATTGAATAAAAATGGAATTTGCATGTAATTTCAATGTAGATTAAATTTTTAGTTATGTAAATTTTAAATAAGCTTCTAGTTTAAATTTTTTAATGAAATTTGGCATGTAGCCTAATCTGATTTTTTGCTTCAAAATGACGTATCCCACTTGTCTGTGGGACTTGTGGATGACAACAGTGAAAATATGAATAAAAATAGAATTTGCATGTTATTTCAATGTAGATAAAAAAATTTAGTTATTTAAATTTTAAATAAACTTCTAATTTAAATTTTTTAATGAAATTTGGAATGTAGCCTAATCCGATTTTTTGCTTTAAAATGACGTATCCCACTTGTCTGTGGGACTTGTGGTTCTTTCTGTGAAAGTGGGTGACAGACAGACGGACGGACAGACAGACGGACTGAACGATTATAAAACCTTCCACTTTTTACGTTATAAACGTAGTGTGGAAGCTAAAAATATAGCAAAACATTTTCATGCAAGTGATCTTAATTACTTTCTATTATACCTTCAATTTCAAAATAAATTATATTTTAAATTTAAAACTCTATTTTCTGAATATTTCTATGAATGCTTACAACCTATAAAATATTATGATTTTTGCAACCTATTGAAGCTGATATTACGACTTTTCTCCAAACAAACAAAAAAACATTAAACATAAAAATATCCTTCAATGAGCATAAGTCACAAATTCCAGTGACATTACAATATTCAGTGACATATGACTTTACTTCATCGCCAATGAATCACCAAGACATAAAGTTCGCCAAAGCAGCATTGCCATATATCCAACAGCATAAAAAACAGTATTTCTCATCTATTCTGCGTCTCCGTTGCTAATAAAGAAAATAAAAACGAATATGAGAAATATCGGGAGGCTAGAATAGGTTTGATGATGCTTGGCGAGAAAATAGTAAAGCCCTATCTGAATATATATTGCTAAATGGATATGATAGGCCCAAAGTGAAACGAGTTCTCGATGAGATTTCGATTAATAAACATTTCAACGTTTTTTTCTTTTATTTAAACAATTATTTTATTTAATTTTTAAAAAAAAAGACACTTTAGAGGTTGGGAAATATGGTTATAAACTAGATAATAGTTTAAATGCGCTTATCTGTGAAACACAAAGATATCTATAGTATTTTTAGCCTACTTTTCTTTTTTTAATTCGAAAGAATTAAAAAAATGAAAAAGTAGGTATTGACATGCGGTCGATGTCCGTCTGTCTGTCTGTCTGTCCGTCTGTCCGTCTGTCCGTCCGTACCCCCCTTCCAAAATCGGTTCTAATCATCGGATCTTAAAAATTCTTTTTTTGTTAGAAAGCTATAACCTCAGATACCCAACTTTCATACTTTTTGTCCGTCTGTCTGTACGTCCGGACGGACATAAATCTACTATCTATCGGCGAATTTCCCATTGAATTAGCATTGAAATTCAATTTTGAGTCATTTAAATCACTGTAGGTATTGAAATGCGGTTGATGTCCAACTGTCTGTCTGTCCACCTGTCTGTCTGTTCGTATGTCTGTCTGTTCGTATGTCTGTCCGTCTGTCTGTCCGCCTGTCTGTCCGCCTGTCTGTCTGTCTGTACCCCCCTTCCAAAATCGGTTCTAATCATCGGATCTTAAAAATTCTTTTTTTGTTAGAAAGCTATGACCTCAGATACCCAACTTTCATACTTTTTGTCCGTCTGTCTGTACGTCCGGACGGACATAAATCTACTATCTGTCGGCGAATTTCCCATTGAATTAGCATTGAAATTCAATTTTGAGTCATTTAAATCACTGTTGCCAAATAGGCAATGGCATGAGAAACTTTATTTATTTAAAAATAGTAGGTATTGACATGCGGTCGATGTCCGTCTGTCTGTCTGTCTGTCCGTCTGTCCGTCTATCTGTCTGTACCCCCCTTCCAAAATCGGTTCTAATCATCGGATCTTAAAAATTCTTTTTTTGTTAGAAAGCTATGACCTCAGATACCCAACTTTCATACTTTTTGTCCGTCTGTCTGTACGTCCGGACGGACATAAATCTACTATCTGTCGGCGAATTTCCCATTGAATTAGCATTGAAATTCAATTTTGAGTCATTTAAATCACTGTAGGTATTGAAATGCGGTTGATGTCCAACTGTCTGTCTGTCCATCTGTCTGTCTATTGGTATGTCTGTCCGTCTGTCTGTCCGCCTGTCTGTCTGTCTGTACCCCCCTTCCAAAATCGGTTCTAATCATCGGATCTTAAAAATTCTTTTTTTGTTAGAAAGCTATGACCTCAGATACCCAACTTTCATACTTTTTGTCCGTCTGTCTGTACGTCTGGACGGACATAAATCTACTATCTGTCGGCGAATTTCCCATTGAATTAGCATTGAAATTCAATTTTGAGTCATTTAAATCACTGTAGGTATTGAAATGCGGTTGATGTCCATCTGTCTGTCTGTTCGTATGTCTGTCTGTTCGTATGTCTGTCCGCCTGTCTGTCCGTTTGTCTGTCTGTCTGTACCCCCCTTCCAAAATCGGTTCTAATCATCGGATCTTAAAAATTCTTTTTTTGTTAGAAAGCTATGACCTCAGATATACCCAACTTTCATACTTTTTGTCCGTCTGTCTGTACGTCCGGACGGACATAAATCTACTATCTGTCGGCGAATTTCCCATTGAATTAGCATTGAAATTCAATTTTGAGCCATTTAAATCACTGTAGGTATTGAAATGCGGTTGATGTCCAACTGTCTGTCTGTCCATCTGTCTGTCTGTTCGTATGTCTGTCCGTCTGTCTGTCCGCCTGTCTGTCTGTCTGTACCCCCCTTCCAAAATCGGTTCTAATCATCGGATCTTAAAAATTCTTTTTTTGTTAGAAAGCTATGACCTCAGATACCCAACTTTCATACTTTTTGTCCGTCTGTCTATACGTCTGGACGGACATAAATCTACTATCTGTCGGCGAATTTCCCATTGAATTAGCATTGAAATTCAATTTTGAGTCATTTAAATCACTGTTGCCAAATCAACAATGGCATGAGAAACTTTATTTAAACATATTTGAAGCAAAATAATATTTTCATGAATCAGTTTGGAATGACGTCATAAAATGTACAACAATTTGATTGTTTGATTATTCATTAATTATCTACCAAGAAAGCGGCAAGGCATACTTTTGCATGCAATTATGCTTAGTTTTAATTTACATTTCTTGTTTTTTAATGCAGTTCGGAGTAGTTTCATTACTTTTGTTATTAATAAATATTTATTCTTGAACTACAAATAAATCACGAGCAGATGATAAATAATATTTAATTAATTTGCGAAAGAATATTAAGGAAAATAGTTGATTTTGGCTTTTAGAAGTTTAAATTATAGCTGGGTGCTGTGTTTCGATTTTTTTTTCTAATGTGTATAAATCTAGTGTAGAAACGGCTGTTGATGATATTTACTTTAGGAACCTAGTTTTTTTCCCGATTAGAACTTCAGTAAGTATTTAAGTAACAGGAAAGTAGGCTATTTTAGTTCTTTATGAACTTCTTGTTAATTGAACATTGATGCATCGAAACGCCTATCATTGACAAGGCAAAGTATAAAACTAAAGTAGATAGATGTCTCATGTTCATAAAATTTCATACGTTTTAGATACTTAAAAAATAACGTATATTTTAATACTACACGCTTTCGATGTATCAATCATTAAAATTGAAAAATATAATATAGACAGTTGTTAGTTGTGTTACAAGATTTGATTTAATGCACTATAAACACCCAGTGCTTGTGAATTTACAAATGAAGTAAGACTTAATGTGTAGTACCGGGCAAAAATATGATATATTAAAACGCTTAATATGATCCATTGATGATATAGTGTGCATACAATAATATACATTTAAACGCTTAAAACGTTTGCTTCTTTGCAGTAATTGGATGTAACTATCTTCTCGGTTTAAACCCAATCGGAGTAGGATGTTCATTTGACCATGTGCGTTGTGAAAACAGTAAATTCTTTAAACACAAAAACTACAACGCTGTGATGTAAAAACTAACAGCAAAATGTGCTGTAGTTTTACTGATTTTTTACAGTGTATTCAAATATCAGACAATCAATGCAGCATTTTTGAACTTAAAAAGCCACATCAGTCGTATGTAAGCAATGCACCAATTTGTATACCTATACCGAAACATTTCACTATATCCTACCTTAACATATCTGTGTTAGAGGTTTTTTTAAGCCAAGCATCCTCATTCAAAATTCAATTTCATTCCAAAAACATGTATATGTAAACATGTATATTCCAAAAACATGTACATGTAAACAAGTATATGGTCTCATTTATGGACACGACTTTTGAATATGACCACGAGGGCGAAATTATAGAATATTTTGCAGTAACTTTAGCATATTTAATTGAACAATGATACTGTAGTTGCCTCAGTAACCCATAGTCTACCGAAAGGATCCTCAAGGTGGAGATGAGTTACTTCAGCTTATATACTACTATAAACGTTGTAATCAAGAATAGTGGTAGGAACGAGATGGTAAATCAACGCCACCTAGTTGTTGATGACATATTGAGGTTGCGTGTGTGGTGAACCGACACACCACTCCCCTCTTAGAAACAACGAGGTAAGGAACCATGCACGGGTTGCTTCGCTGTGCGTTGAGCTGTGGTTGAGTTGTGTGCCAGCGTTGGCCGTTGAGTTGCGGGTAGCGTTGAGTTGCGTGCAGCGTTGAGTGCATTAGCAGCGAGTAAGCAACCGTGGTTAAGCGCATCGTAGTAGGAGCGTCGTTGGAGTGGGTGACGATCACGTCCTCGGGTCACCACTGTAGTTGCCTCAGTAACCCATAATCTACCAAAAGGATCCTCAAGGTAAAGATGAGTTACTTCAGCTTATATACTACTATAAACGTTGTAATCAAGAATAGTGGTAGGAACGAGATGGTAAATCAGCGCCACTTAGTTATTGATGGCATATTGAGGTTGCGTGTGTGGTGAACCGCCACACTACCCTGAAACGCTGGTCATAGGCAAAAAAGTGCGTAACAACAGTAGATAAGAGTTATTTTCATGAAATTCTGTGCTTTAAAGATATGTAAAAAAAAATTGCATATATTATTACTCAGATACTCAACACGCTCTCTGTAGATCAATGATTAAATTATAAAATACACTTGGTCAACCAGATTAACATTAACCAGAAAATTACTAGTGACAGTCAGATAAGCATAGTGGCTAACCAGATAATCACTGGTCCATGGAAAGTGATTATCTGATTAAAACAGAAATAAGAGCAATTCCTCTTTCTTGAGACTTTAGGATATATTTCTTAAAACTTGCGGGCCGTAGGGAACCTAGTGGTCAGCGTCTCGGTCTCGAGATCGGAAGGTCCCGCGATCGAGTCCCGGTACCACTGAAGACCTACCGAGTATATGCGGAGTACGTGCTCGTTAAATCTGTTGGGTCCGAAAGTCCTGTGGTCGGTCATTGCGCAGTTTACCACCACGGGTATAGGTTTACCACGGGTATAGGTCCCAGGAGACTATTTCCCTCCCCTTCAGGGATATGTCTAAATTATGGAGGTGGCAATAGATGGCAGCATCTGTCTTGTATGTGTGTGTATGTCGTGCCCGTCCTTCTTGACGAAGGTTTATAAGCGGTTCTTTGTGACCAAGAACACAAGCCTGAAAATATATGTATACCAACCAAAAAAAAAAAAAACTTGCGTATTTCATGTAGACGCGTGTTCTAGTACAATATTAGAAACAACAATTAAAAATATAGCCAAATAATTAGCCAAACGTTTGTTTGGCGTAATGTGAAAGAGATAAACGACTTTATTTGGCAAACAAGTTTTAGTACTAGTTTTAACAGGTAGCATCTGTACCTTATTCTTATCTCCATTAAGAAATATGATGCCCGGGAATTTCCTAAATATTTTTTTCCCCTTTAAATCCGTTCGTAGATCTATCTAGATTTTCATTCCTTTTCGTGGGAGCTGGGAACAAGTTTTTGGCCTGAAATTCTTTCATTATACTATGTTTGCCCAAAGGCTTATGTTTGTGGGTTTTGGTATTAGGGCAGCTTGCAATAAATTGAGATTATTTATCAGATTCTGTGTGGAAATGTTGCGAAAAGGAAATAATCATACTTTGTCACAATGATCAAACATCGAATTGAATTTTTGAAACTGTTTCTTTTCTTCCATTTAATTCTAAATATTAAAGGCATTAGCTACTCTAATTTCTCATAATATGAAAACTCAACATTGGTAATGTCTGGAAAAGACCAGTTGGAAAAACATGGAAATCGACAAATCACAAATTCTTTAAAATTGGAGGATGCTGGCGTGGCATGGCGGTTTGATGCCTCACGTAACTAAGGTTACCGTTGAAAAATATGTAAAAAATGTGTTTTTTTTTCTAACGCATTTACTTATGCATTTCCAAACGATCAGTTTGATTTCCTTACCAATTTTTTGCATTCTTGTGAATCAATATTTTCTTGCGTTAAGTGTTGGTTTAAAGTGAGTACAAGAGTTTTCAAGGAACCTAAACTGGATTTCCTTTTGTAAATAATTAAACACTAAAACCTACAATTGAATACAAGTATTACTTCTAATGCATTTAAACAAATACTCTTTGTATGCATTTTCATACCAACCAGACATATCCTTACCCAGTTTTTTTATCCTTACGAGTTGAGGTTTAGACAGATATCAAGAAATTTATACTAGATTTTCTCTAGTATGTAGTTACACATTAGTAAATGACACTAGACATGGTATCTCTTATGCATTTTACTCATACCAACTACATAATACATTTCAAAATAACAAGACATAACCTGTTTTTTTATATTCTTGCGAATTGATAAGTATTTCTGGAATCTTGGTTTAAGATAACGACATAACTTCAATCACGTCCCTGTTATCTTTTGGCTTGCCAAAGACGGTTTTTCTTTTGGAATGTTCCCAACTTTGACTTAATACGATTTTTGTCTTGGGTGGAATAAAAAAAAGAGATATCTAAATAGACTTCGATTTACGTCGTAATGTATGCTTTTTTAACGTTTTATATGATGATTTAGCGTGCCACCGCATAAGCACATGCAACCTTAATTAACATCCACGAGGTTTTAACTTGTTATTGCGTTACAAGCAGCCCTCTAGATTATAACAAATATTGTATTTTAAAAGTCGAGGCAACTTGGTCTTTACCTTTGGTAAAGGTACCTTTTGTTAAACTTCTT
Source organism: Oedothorax gibbosus (assembly GCA_019343175.1). NCBI lineage: Eukaryota > Metazoa > Arthropoda > Arachnida > Araneae > Linyphiidae > Oedothorax > Oedothorax gibbosus. The sequence goes on along the minus strand of CM033275.1, from coordinate 18,745,364 downwards.
GAGGTACCTTATGTATTTTTTTAATATTTAGCAACACTAAAAGCTTTGCCACCACAAAATGTTTGAAATTTTTTTGTCGACATAGATTTTGCTTGGCGAGATTTGCCGTGCGACATGTTAAAGTACCGTTTTGTATTGCATATTTTTATAACTAAATCTATATTTTCATTTCAGGTTCTTTTCTGAAGGAACTCCATACTCATTCCCCATACAAAGCCAACAGAACTCTTCAATTGCACCATGTCCATCAGACGAACCATCAACAGTTTCTTCAACCGCCGCAAGTCCTTCATAGTCAAGGCCGTTCTCATCCTCCCGATAACCTGGCTCGTCGTCACCTCCCTCCTAAGCTTCAACGAGAAGATGAACGAGTCGCTTATGGACCCCGCCAACGCACCACCCAACACCCTGGGCGACGACATTGGCGACCTGGGTCGGAAGCCAAGGCAGTCGGCCGAGGAGGAACAACCTAAAGCAGGATTGAAGGCTTTAGATGCACCTAAGGCTGACAAACATAAGGTTGCAAAATATTCACCTAAGGTTGCAAAAGATAAGAAACACAAGATTCATCAGGATTCTGACCATGAGCTGGCTGTCTTGGCTATTCCTGGTGATAGGAGGTTTGATGGCCCTGGTGAACAGGGTAAGCCAGTGGTTTTGATGAACTTGACGGAGGAACAGGATCGGTTGGTGAAGGAAGGATGGGAGAATAATGCTTTTAATCAGTATGTCAGTGATATCATCTCGCTGCATAGGACTCTGCCGGATGTCAGAAGTAGAGGGTAAGTTATTATACGAACTATTTATATGTGTGTGAGATGAATGCTTGAAACCATAGATATCATAGTTAAAGTATTAGATTGGCATATCACGTGACCTCCAACGCTAACGACGGGACGCGCATGGAGGCCAAAATAAGAGGGCAAAATGGCCAGTGTTGCTGCCACTATAAGGAGAAAAATACTACGAAAAAATACCATTTAATTCTAAAATTACAAATAATTTACTAGAAAAGTATTTAAAGTCACTAAAAAGATTCCAAAATGCAGCTAGTATTTTTACGATATTTTTTTGTAATTTTAGAATTAAATGGTATTTTTTCGTAGTATTTTTCTCCTTAAAGTGACAGCAACACTGGCCATTTTGCCCTCTTATTTTGGCCTCCATGCGCGTCCCCTCGTTAGCATTGGAGGTCACGTGATCTGCCAATCTAATACTTTAACTATGATGTCGATGCTTGAAACCTAGGGCATATCACACGATGGAAATTTTTCCAACTCAACTATATCTTCAACTCAAAATTCAAAAGTTGAATCTTATCTGCCGTCTGCAATTTAAGGTTGAAGAAAGTATCTTTAAAGTCTTTAATCCTACCCGAAATAGTCAATCCAATTTAGTATTTGAACAAATCAGATGCACAGATGACGGCTTTTGCTACAGTTAAGAGATACGACGTCATTTTAGTAGATTCAGCCAGCTTTGATCAGCAAATATAAAGTTGTGATAAATAAATGCTGGCGATTCATATTTATTCTAAACAGGAACTGGATTATCGGCAATTCACATTAACTGAACATTGGATAAGATTGTTGAACAGATTTAGTTAAAAGCTTGTAAATTTGACTGAGCTGTAAGGTGTTCCAACTAATGAAACAACTTATAATTCATAATCTTTTTACGGACCGAATTTAAAGATTTTACAAGGTGTTGCTGCAAAATGTGTCTACTGTTTATATCTCATTATATAGGGCGTACCAACTTTAAGGCACGTAAACTTAATAAATAAAATATGAATAATAAACAACAAAAATATGTAAAAATTAATTAGTTTAATAATTTGTTTAAATATCGGCTCTGACATTAGCCCTACCGCTATACATTGTATGAATTTAATTGGTCCATGTCATCGCATACTCAACTTATAAACCACGGTAGCTCTCCATGAGACGTCTTGCTATCCGTCATATTCGGAAAAATATTTTCTCCGACGAAGTAGAAAACTGTTCTTGAGGCTTATTTAAAACCCGAAAAGTAAAGTACGCCATGACCGAATAGGTTTCTTCTTATTTAAAACAGCCGATACTTATAACAGGATTGATAGCGTGACGTCATAGAAAGATTCTCTAACCTTATAAATTTAGTAGTCCGTAGGCATTTTTTAAGATTCAACTGGAATTTATTTTGAGCCGTTTTCCGCCATTACATTTTTCTATAGTCCAATATATATTTACTAAGTAAATGCTCAATGTTTTAAAACTGCTATACTTGTATTTCCAAACAAAGTAATATATTTTTCTTTTAAGGATTGATATTGTTAATTTTAGTAATTCTCTCCTCAGGAACAAAAGCAACAATAAATAAAACTTATTACCCCATTTATGTAAGAAAATCCCCATTGCAATTAACGAAACTGCTTTTATTTGAACTGCACACGAAATTAGAAATACGATATTAAAACAAGTGCATAAAAGAGAGCGAAACGTTACATTAAATTAAACAATAAACTGTTTTAATAACCGTAAAAACACTTACATTTGCACAACCAGTAACGTAAATCCAAACGAAACGAAAGGATAATTTTTAATATAAAAGAAAACGTAATCACATTTGCGTAATTAAATTTGCAGCACAGTTTTCTATGTATAAATATTCTTCAAAATGCATTATTATAAATACTTAACAGGACTTAATGGGTTAAATAATTTTTTACGTTTGCTTGAGAAAACTGCTTCCACAATTTTTTATTTTTAAAGATTTAATTTTGCAGTTTCCTCCGTTTGAATTGAGCATTTATATCCAGCTGAAGCAAATGTGTTTGAATGATTTTTTAATAGTCTTACACTGATTTTATAACTTTAGTTAAGTTGCCACATTTCTAGTTATTGCATCTTATTTATTTAATAAGCTTAAATATTTATTCTACAAACAACAGCATAAAGAGTTTAACACCGTACTTACAATACAGTTTTAGATAACAAATCACAGAAAAAATTTACTGTGAATCAAACCCATTCACCAATCTCTAAAAGATTGGGGCGCGTATCTAGACTTTAAAACATTAATTAATTTTCAAACAAATTAAAATCCCCAGCGTAAACACAGTAAAAGAAAAGTCCGGACTGGGTAGCTGAATTAACTAATTTTTACCAATAATTTTTCTTAGTATACTACATCTTAATAACGACTTTTAAACCATTTTAATCATCCTATCATGCCGAATGCACTTTCCTTGGAATGAAATTCATTTTTAGCGGGTAAAAGAAATAAAAGAAAACAATCTGCGTCCTACACTCTTAAAACGAGTGGTTTTAACGCAGTCTGAGTTAATTTCCACTCCTTTCCGGCGCCGAAAATGCACTTCTCCTATAGGAGTGAATTTCACTCTTTTGTTTTAAGAGTGTATATTAATAACTACTTCCCTAAACATTTACAGCAATCCTACATAGCCAGTACACTTTCTTGGAAATGTTAAAAAAAAATCCATTTTTACGTCAAAACCTGTACAAATGATGTGCCCTATTCTTTTTACTTAATGCGTTGGGCTTACGTGCTTTTGGGAGTGGTGTAGTCGGGACTTCAGCATTACCCAAAATATAGGGCTGCCCAGAAAAATAATTAAACACGCTCGAATGCTGTGAGCCAAGGATATTGCAAAAAAAGAAGGTATCCTTTATAATGGAGGATGTTTATTGAAAATGATATAGTGGTTTGGTAAAATAGTTTTTGAAATTTTATGTTTTTTTAAATTTTTTTTAAAAGTTTTTCAGCTTGTGAATGGTGTTCTGCTTGTGAATCCTGTGTTAAAACATATGCGTTTAACAAAAGTTGGTATGGGATAACGTCTAGTGTGATTAGATTTTTAAAAAAATGATGAAGTTGAAAATTTACAAAAAAACTTATTTTTTGGCCATTTGTATACATAAAGCTACATAACTATTTTTGTTTAACTGACAGGTCAATATCCATACCAAATTTTATTAATAGATGTTGTGGGAACATTTTGAAAAAAAAAATCCATTAAAAAATTCTTTAAATTGTAGGAGGAGTAGCATTTTCAAAAACTATAAATTTTTTAATTTTTTGAAAAAACTTACGTTTCAATATTAATCATTTTTTCGTATATGTTTATTGAATTTTAGTTCTTTGTTAAAATAGTTTAATTTGAATGCTAGCGATAAAAATACTGGATTCAATTTTTTGGGTACCGCGTTCCCTTAATCCACCAATTTTTCATTTGTCAAACAAATTCAATTGCTAGATGGTAAACAATGCATTATATTGAAGTGTCCGAAAAGCTGTATGTTAAATGAATTTACTTATGCTTCCGAGGGAAAACCTGAAAATAAAAACAAGCGACGTAAACTTGAAAAGGACAGGGATTTTTTTGTGATATTTAAGAGTAATTTTACGACTTCTTAGAGTGTAATTATAAGATTTTAGTTTACAAATCACAACCAACTCTTACTGGGACTCAAACTTCAAACCCAGTCCCAATCTCCAAAACGTGGGGAAAGACACAAATTTGGAATTTGAAACAATAGATGAGGTAGGGTAGGTACATATATATTCCAGCTTGTGTGCTTGATCAGAGACCCGCTTATAAGCCTTCGTCAAGTAAGACAGATACAGAAAGAATTTTTTACTGTCACAGAGAAAGTAAGTACACCCAGGGAGAGGGCGGAAATCGAACCCGCACCCGTTACAGCGTGCAGACTGCTAGCGTAATGGTCCAAACCACTCGGCCACCCGGGCCCCACAATAGATGATTTTCCAACAAATCAAAAACCCCTATATAAACAACCTGTATTAACCCGCAGTTCACATAAATTAATTTCGAGCATGCATGTCTATAAACGTCGCCAAACTACGAGACGTATACTGTCAAGCCAGTCTTTACATTCTCCGCAACAACGTCAGAGAATTTCTGAAGAACAATACATTTTGGCGACGAATTCTGTCACACACTTTATTAAAACTCCCATCAGTTTGCTAGAACTTTATACAGTGTAGTTCGGGACATCAACTTTCCTGATAATACATGACCAACTTGAAAAGATTCTTCCAGTAAATTAGTTGAACTTGTCAGGAGGAAATTTAAATAGAAGGTTAAGTGTCTGTAACTAATTTTGGATTGTCATTTTGGGGTTGAACAACAGCGTGTATTTAAATGACGGTAGTATGCTTGCGTTTTATTATTTGACCAGTTTATATTTGTGTTACTGGTATTTATTTATTGTACAATACATATTTAATATACATTCTTCAAATTAAAATTCGTTTTATACATTTTATTTTGCTCATAAACATCTCCAATTGTAGTTACTCTGACACTGATATTTGAAAAAGTAAACAAAATATTTAGTTATATATTCGTATTTGGGAACACTTAAATAAATATTTTAATGTTTTTTTAAATTTGCATAAGCTATTAATATTACAATGTAAATAAAATTTGTTTGTAAAATTATGGTTTTTTAAATAAGATTTAAGATGAAAAGCGAATGTAAACATAATAAATCTATTTGCAATATTTTTCATGAATCACAAATTCTAAAAATACTTCCAACATGATTCATAGCTGTATCATTTGCTCAACTTAATAAAAAAGTTTCAATTTTTTTATTGACAAAGAGTGAATATTACAAACTAAATATCAATAGTTAACACAACTAAATACTTCTTGAGAATTATTTCCTACTTACGATAAAATCTATCAAGAGAAAATAGCTTTATATATTAACTACTTGAATATTTGATTCTGTTGACAAGGGCTGAATACTATAAACTAAATTGCAATAGTTTACGCATTTAAATAGCAATAGTTTACGCATTTAAATATCAATAGTTTACGCATTTAAATACAGTGAGCATTTGGAGAATTAATTTCCTACTTACGACAAAATCTATCAAGAGAAAATTGCTTTATATATTAACTACTTGAATATTTGATTCTGTTGACAAGGGCTGAATACTATAAACTAAATTGCAATAGTTTACGCATTTAAATAGCAATAGTTTACTAATTTAAATACAGTGACCATTTTGAGAATTAATTTCCTACTTATGACAAAATCTGTCAACAGAAAATAGTTCATACACATATTAACTACTTAAATATTTCAAATATTTCAAGTTTTGCTAGTCATAGTGTTCCAACCTTTTCCCCATTTACCTCACTCTCTTGCCCCCTTAAAATTCCCCAAAAAGCAAATGAAGTGACAAATTTGACTAATTTCTCCCCGCAGCGATTTATTGAAGCTCGAACTTTGAAGGATTTGACTCAAGGGGGTGATTATGTCTCAAGAATGCCATCTTTCTCTTCTGACATGGGGATGGTTGTATTGACTAGAGTTCGATATGCATTTTGTGTATGTAACTTCTTATCATCTCTATTCAAGATATTAGAAATTGGTTAAGAATGTTAACTTGTTTTCACTGAATGATATTTAAATTTAAATTAATTGAAAAAAATTTGGGTATGTGGGCAATTCTACCATAATTTTTAATTTTATGTCCCTTGGGCATAACTTTTGAAAACAATAATATTTCTTTTCAATTTTTTCTTATTATACTAATAGACTGCTCCTTATATAATTGCAAAACGGAATTTTAAAGCAAAAAAACTCCAAAAAAATTTAGGACACAAAACAATGCAGAAAATTCCTTACCGTCACATGTCCCGAATGTCAATTTTTTGAGCAAAAAATTACAGTCATTTGGATTTTAAATTGAACTAATACTATATCTTAACAAATTCCTTCCATAAAATCTTGGATTTTAATATTTATAATGTGTATTTCTCTTCTCCTAACCTTGTCCCTGGGTTTTGGTACATTCACTGACCTCATTGCTAAAGTGGTGAAGAGAGGCACTGGATGGATCTACAGTGATTCTTCAATCATGAAAACTGTATTGCAGAAAACTCACATTTCTGTTAGTAGCCTCAGATTTTTTCTATATATCACTAATAGGCCCAAAGTTTAAAAAAAAACCAGTAAAATGAGCTGCGTGTTTTTATTGCTTTCCTGATAGTCGCCCAGGGTTAAGGTTAATTTATGCTTGATAATTATAATTTTTTTCTATAAATATGTTTAAGTGGAGTATAAGAAGTAAAAAATCCATTTATATTAAACTGAAGTTAGTTTCAACACAAAAAAGACCGGGGAACATCGTGATTTTCCTAACCGTCCGTTCCTTACCATCGTAATGATCTAGGTATGGACAACCGAAACCGGTTTTAAGACTAACCGGTTTGCTCGTGACTTCGGTTTCATTGAAAATTAGTTATTTTCATAAGGCCATTTTAAACCGGTTTCTTTGATACCGTTTTTTTTTAACTGTCATCCCTATTTTTTTTAAAATTTCAAATGAGCCTTGCTGAACTTTTTTTGGAATTCTAGAACCCTTATAAACCTTTTTACAAACATTTAAAGTGATTTTGAAAAAGTAAATTTCACAAGTTTTTTATACCTGAAATTAAAAAGTTTGGTAGAACTGCCCATGTACCCACTTAACGACATTCCTTTACCACTAAATACATTTAGCATATGAGGTTTCGATAACTTTAAAACCTAAAAAGTTATATGACAGATGCCCCTTGCACATGTAATATACTTTCAAAAATCTTATTATGACGCCCGACTGGTACTACGACTGGCGCACAAAGTTTGAAGTCTTTGTTTTTTTAAAATATGATTTAAGATGAAGAGCGTATGTAAACAAAATAAAAGTATTTGTTTATCACTTTCATGAATAATAAGTTCTAAAATCTTTAACTTCCAACACAATTACTAGTTGTTTATTAATTTCCTACTAATTACAAAATCTATTCACATAAAATAGTTCATAAACATAAACTACTTAAGGGGATACGGTACCCAAAAATTGGTCAAAATATCGATTTTTCAGTTTTTACTTCTTATTATTCACAATATCCTTCTGAACATTTACTGAAAGTTTTATAATGATATCTTCTGCAGAAAAAAAAAAGTTATTAAATATTATCTGGAGTCATTCCTATAAGTTTGAATACGTATTTTGTCTGCTTTCAACCTTTTTTTCTCGGTTTCACACGTTTCCTGTGTTTAATAAATACCTAAGGCTTTTTTGCTAATTAAGTTAGAATTTTGAAGTTTTTAACCTGTGTTCTTATATAAATGGTGCACAAAATTGTGCATGGAATAAGGTCTACTATGTATAATTGTTTTTTAAAAAAATGTTGAATTCAATAATTTGTAATTTTTTTGTGAATTTCAGTATAAATGCATGTTACTTTTTAACTGTAGCTAACATTTTTAAATCCATGCACAGTTCTTGAAAAAAAAATTTAAAAACAAACTATAAAAGTTTGGTGGAGTTATTCTTAAAATTGGAAGAGGAGTAGCGTTTAAAAAAAAGTTCAAAATTTTAATTTAAAAAAAAATGAAAAACTACTTGTAAATATTTGGTTTTATTGCTAGAAAATGTGTGTGTGTGTGTTTATTTAGAGTGAACATTATATAAAACCCCTATAATTTAAAAGTTTGTTATTATTTCTAGAAATAATGTTTGGGGTACCGTATCCCCTTAAACATTCCGAATATCTCAAGTTCTGAACTCCCTGATTCAAAGTGATCCAACTATTTTATCCCCATTTACCTTACTCTCTTTTCCCTTTAAAACTCCCTGAGTAGCAAATGAAGTGGCTAATTTGACTAATTTCTCCCCGCAGCGATTTATTGAGGCGCAAACTTTGAAGGATTTGACTCAAGGGGGTGATTATGTCTTAAGAATGCCATCTATCTCGTCTGACATGAGGATAGTTGTATATTGATTAAATTTCGAAATACATTTTCTGTATATAACCTCTTATTCTCTCTATCCAAGAGATAAGAAATTTGTTAAAAGTATTCTCTCATTCCTAGAAATAAGAAGTTTGTTAAAAGTGCTAACTAGTTATTACTTAATACTCATTCCAAGAATTAAGAAGTTTGTTGAGTGCTAACTAGTTATTACTTAATACTCATTCCAAGAAATAAGAAGTTTGTTAAGAGTGCTAACTAGTTATTACTTAATACTCATTCCAAGAATTAAGAAGTTTGTTAAGAGTGCTAACTAGTTATTACTTAATACTCATTCCAAGAAATAAGAAGTTTGTTAAGAGTGCTAACTAGTTATTACTTAATACTCATTCCAAGAAATAAAAGTTTGTTAAGAGTGCTAACTAGTTATTACTTAATACTCATTCCAAGAAATAAGAAGTTTGTTAAGAGTGCTAACTAGTTATTACTTAATACTCATTCCAAGAATTAAGAAGTTTGTTAAGAGTGCTAACTAGTTATTACTTAATACTCATTCCAAGAATTAAGAAGTTTGTTAAGAGTGCTAACTAGTTATTACTTAATACTCATTCCAAGAATTAAGAAGTTTGTTAAGAGTGCTAACTAGTAATTACTTAATAATCTTTTAATTTAAATTAATGAAAAAACTCTGGGTGCGTAGACGATTTTCAACTTCCACTCAATACGTACAACATATAAGGCAATATATCAGCAAACTTTAATACCTAAAAAGTTATATGGCAGCCACTATGGCAGCTCCTTTGCGCATGTAATATCTTTTCGAAAACTTTTATCATGACATCAGGCAGCTACTGGGAACTCGTGTACCAAATTTGAAGTCATATTCTTTTTCGTTTTTCAGCAATATCTTTAAAACCATAAAGTTACATGGCAACTATCTTTTGCGCATGCGTGATTTACTCGAAAATATCTTGACGTCCGACTGGTGCTAGGATCTCTCTTACCAAATTTGAAGTTCGTAGCTCTTTTATCTCCAGCTGTAGAGTGACATACAAACAGTCTGACAGATGAAACATTGTTCAATAACCACTTTTCGGATTCATCATTCATACTAGGTAATCGAAAGAAAAAGTATATTTTTTACATACTGCATAAGTTTAAAATATGTTTCTTTTTTAATTTCGGTCGTATACTGATTTCTTCATCAACTGATTACCAAATTTGCAATGTTTAAAAGTCTAATATCTCGGCCAATTTCAATAACAAGGCCAGAGAAGCTCTCCAAAACATGAGCGTAGACGGAAATTTTGACGTCACTGTTCCCAGTGTCGAAGATCGAGAAACCAGTTCGGACGCATTCGGAACCTTAAAATTGTGGTCAGCCGTGAACGAGTGGTTCCAAACAGGTTGGTTGGTTGGTGGTAGACATGTATTCAGGTTTGTGTGCTTGGTCAGAGACCCGCTTATAAACCTTCGTCTAGTAAGACAGACACACAAAACACACACACACATAAGTGACAGATGCCCGAACAGGTTTCGAGACAGGTTGTCTTCATCTTCGGAACAACGTCACTCGGAACTATGACGTCAAAATTTCCGTCCCCGAGCTTGTTTGGGAAAGCTTCTTCGGCCTTAGTAGTTGAGTAGTCCGTGCTAATATTCAAAACTGCTCTCATAATGTGGATTATCGAAATTTACATCTAAATTGAAATAATAAACATTCTTACAAACAATCAAACAATAAAGCCCTCATGAACTAAATCTCATGTAACCCCTCAACGAATCAGCCCCACTACATCAACATTTTCTGGTGATTTCATTGGAACGCATCATTATCATTGAGAGTGACATTTTCCTTACCCATTTCCTGCTAGAAGAGGGTCCATTTGCGATAAATTTTATTTTCCGTCCACGTAGCGCCACCACTTCCTGTCCAGGCGAAGCTCGGGCATTAGTGGGACTAATGGATTTTTTCCGTGGGAGAAGTTGTATTTGCAAGATAAATGCTTCGTTCTGTTTTGTCTTTGGTTGAAAGGAAAACAATGTTTTTTTTTACGGTTTTGAATTGTTTAAATTACCATTGAATGGGGCCCTTGAGGGTAACATAAGTAAAACGTTTGCTTCACGATAACAGTTCCTAACTGAATGCAATTATGGAAGAACGTGCTATGTTACAAATACACGCTGTTACAAATGTGCACAGAAAGTAAATGAAGGTTTTGGACCTTGGTCAAAGTCAGTTTTGTTATCATTTGATTTTGTATGTATTTGAAATTGCAGCTATTTTTATCAGCTGAACTTTATTTTTCAACTTTAAATGCTAATAGAGCATGCAATTTTTGTGACACATATCTTAGGGTGGTTCATGACCTAACATATTTATTTGATTCTAGTTTCCAAATTATAGATTTTAAATATCTTAGTAAACTTTTCAGTTACCGTATTCTGGTCAAAGGCCGTTTTTAGGCAAAACTTTAATTAAAATCCTTAAAAGTTCATTAATAAACCCTTTTTTAATTTTTTGGTGTTTAACAATTTTTCAACTAAAAAGGATATATAAAGGCCTTATCACGCGAGAGTTCGTTCGTTCAGTTACGTCTGTACGGCATATCAAAAAATGGTTATTGGAGGAGTTTTTGCTGACTGAGCTTTTTCGGGTCGAGCTGAAAAAATCCGGGTCCTTTTTGCTGTTCGAACGGCTGCTCCAATCAGAACGAAGTTCAGTCGTGACGTCACGGCCGAGCCTCCTCCTTGTGTTTATTTTTTTAAAATGGCCTCCCAACGCAACATGAGTGTTGTTTTAGAGAACACTAGCTGTTATACCCGACGTTGCACGGGTAGAAGTGGAAAAATAATTTAACAGCCAATTTAACTATTTTTTTCTTTCATTTTAATTACATAAGATATGAAGATTACCCAGTAATTTTCCATTTAATTACCCAACTTGGATATAGTAATGATTAATATTAATTTCCAAAATACATTTGATAAGAAGCTCAAATTAAAAAGAATACATATTTAATAGATTAAAATGGCAGAAAAAATGCGTTCAGGACAAAGATTCGTATAATCTGTTCTTCCAAAGTAGTTAAAATTTAAATCTCACTTTAAACTGATCACTCTTGGTCTGCGTGCAGAAAATAAAATATTCTTAATGAAAGCGAATTACATGATCTAATTGTTTAGATGTTATAAAGCTACTCCAGCAAACAGCAAACGATTTGCATTTTTTATATTTATTTGTATTTTTTTTAACTGTGATAAAGATACTAAAGCAAACGTTTTTTTATTTTTAATATTAAATATTTTTCTAACTGCTAAAAAGCTAGCAAACGATTTTGTTTTAGATGTTTATTTCTAATTTTTTAGCTGTAATTAAACTAAATATACTTAAAAATCGTTTTAAAAGAAAGGGGAAAATAAAACTAAATAAACATTTCGGGAAAACGTGCTGTTGAAGGAGCAATAAACCTCCAAGGTCTTCAATGCATTGAATGGGAAACATAAAAACGTTTGAAAACGATAGAAGGAATGGTCTGATTCGAAAAATTCTTAGCCTATGTTTGTTCCGGAGATGAGATGAATTTTTGTGCCAAATTTCGTGACAATCTGTTGCGAGTTCTTAGATCTCGTGTTCTTTATCAAAAAACAAACAAGCAACAAACAAACAGAAGTTGCTTTTATGTATATAGATTAAAAAAGGAAAAGGAGTGTGGGATATCGAAATAGAATTCCAATTAATTGACCAAATTGAAACCTTCCCATCTCTGTGGAAGTCGACCGACTCCAATTTTAAAAAGAAGACACTGAAACTATCGATTTACGAAGAAATCGTCCACGTACGAAGTTCGCCAATACCGCGATAATACTGCTTTTAAGTTTTACACTATTTTAAAGTAACCCTGTTAAACTTGTGATGTCATGCATGACGTAGCCGTTCTCTTGTTGACGTTTTGACTGTCCCAAAAGTTGTTCGACGAGCGAACGTTCGTACCGTCTGATAAGGGCTTAAGAAGTTTATTTTATACATCTAAAAAAATTAGTCCTTCAAAGGTATACAGCTAACTTAAGGAACCCAGTAGGATAACTTTGCTGTTTAGGGTAAATATATTATCACATGTAACACTTAATCACCTTCTTTCATATTTGCTGTTGTAAGTCAAATGGGAATATTTGACATTCATCCATAAATTGGAACAAAATAAAGCAAAATATATATACGAAAAATGTTTGTTTGCAGATGAGTAGATAAAATTTGACTTTTCCAATAAAATCTCAATTTTCAAAAAGATAACTAAATTAAATCAGTTATAAAAGATTGATACATTCATCAATTACTAAATAAGCGATGTTCGTTTCTATTCCATATTAAATTGCCAATCCAAATTCAATTTAACGCTTCGTTTGATGCATAAAACAAACAAGAAAAATCAATAACTTTCCCCGAATAGTTTGTTAAAAGTACAGTACAAGTTTTTTTAAAAATATATTTACTTGGTTTTTCAATAACAAGTGGTTTTGAAACCGTAACGTTTTTAATTACAACCATCTCCAAATAAAATACATAAGCTTAAAGAAAAAAATCCTCATGAAATCCGATTTTCATTACTTTTCTTTCGCTAATTCAATTAATATTCTTTATTAATCGCTAAATTTAGTTGCAGGTTAAAAATAAAAATGTACTTTTTATCATTTAAAATTAGGTTAAATATTTGTAAAAAAAGGATTTCATCTTTCAGCAATGTCTTTAAAACCTTAAAAGTTCTGTAGCAGATACCCCTTACGCGCATGCACGATTTTCTCGAAACCTTTATTATGACTCTCGAAATGTACTGAATACTAGCACTGTGAAGTCTATGTGAAGAATCTATGGCTGTGAAGTCTATGGCTCTTTTAGTAGGGTAGGGTAGGTACATATATATTCCGGCTTCTGTGCTTGATCAGAGACCCGCTTATAAGCCTTCGTCAAGTAAGACAGACACATAAATAATTTTTACTGTCACAGAGAAAAGAAAGTACACCCAGGGCGAAGGCGGGAATCGAACCCGCACCCATTACAGCACTCATACTGCTAGCGTTATGGTCTGCGATCCAAACCACTTGGCCATCCGGGATCCAGGCTCTTTTAGTTCAAGCTGTAGAGTGTTTTCAGACAGGTAGGCAGAATTAAACACTGGGAAATGTTCAAAAACCACTGTTTAGTATCACCCACTTCTGAAAAGTTTAAAAACACAAAATCTTCACTTTGCTTTCATTACCTTACAGTTCATATTACGAAAATGAAGGTGAAAACTATTTACAGCAGGATTTACACACACCCTTTAAGAAAACATAAAAGCAAAATAATGTGCGACCAATTGAAGTAATTAGTTTTCGATGTTTCACTACCCAGTATATTCCGTGCAGTTTTAGAAGAACACTTATTAAACCACTGTAAGGTGTTGTTCAACTATTGACTTTGTTACAGAATCTGTCACTTAAACTACTTCTACACAGTATTTGTGCTCAACAACAAACGCACTATTTAAACACCTCTGAAAGAAATTTGCCAAACAGGGCCTTTAGCTTATAATTTATTTCTAATTCTAATTTTTAAACTCCAAAATTAACTATTGTCATTTATCTTCTTTCGCAAATTAATAATTACTCATTATCGTTTGCTGAATTTGTTTGAAATTCGAAGAATAATCATGCAACTTTTTGTAATAAATATCTTTTGGTCGCCACAATTTCCCATATTCATTAACTTTCTTTCGAAAAAAGAGAATTAATTTGTAAAATTGATGCTTTTAAAATAAAAGTGAACTTTTGCTTAGTTTTTATTCAAAGTTAGAATTCTCTATGCATCCTTCCTCATACATATATAATGAACCGTCAAAAGAACTCTATTGTGATATTACAACAATCCAAACTAAATTATATTATATAAATAAATATTCTATCAAGTTTTATTTTCACTTTAAATAAAGTTTCTCGTACATTTGATGAAATGGCAACAGTGAAAATACTGAATAAAAATGGAATTTTCATGTTATTTCAATGTGGATTAAATTTTCAGTTATTTAAATTTTAAATAAACTTCTAATTAAAATTTTTTAATGAAATTTGGGATGTAGTCTAACCTGATTTTTTGCTTCAAAATTACGCATCCCACTTGCTTGTGCGACTTGCGGTTCATTCTGTGAAAGTGGGTGACAGACGGACGGACGGGCGGACGGGCAGGCAGACGGACGGACGGACAGACGGACGGACTGAACGATTATAATACCTTCCACTTTTTACGTTATAAACGTAGTGTGAAAGCTAAAACAACCAAAATTAAATCTCATTTATGAAAATGTATTGATGATTTCATTGTTCAAAGAGTTATTAAACGTAAACAAATCTGGTCAGGCTACTAAACACCAAAAAAAATGTCAGATACAGCTTTGGTTCATAACAGACACAAAATCTCAGTAGTACAAATAACATTCAATCTTTCCAACGTAAGTCGTCAATTTTAAGGAACTTAAACAAATAAGGAAAGACATCCTAATAAATACAAAAACAATTCAGCTTATTTATTTGAAATGCTGTTCAGCTGTATATCTTTATTTGTTGTAATTCAATCTCCTATGAGAAATGCAAGGTTTAATTTAATATATTCACTGGCCCTTAGGGCATGTTTGTTGTTAAGTTTTAATCAGTGTTTATTGGGGCGAGGCTTGACTAGCTACGAGTTGCTTTAAATTCTTTATTTTGCTTTTTTTCTTTATTTGACTTTTGGATGCTATTTTCGTTGCTTGGCTATCATTTTTGTTTTTATTTCAATTGAAGGTGTCTTGTTTATTTAGAAATGTAGTTGAGAATGTGAATTGTTTTGAGTTGTTTATTGCAATAAAAGTTTTATTTCTAATAGAATCGTTAAATGTAAAAATATGTCATCTCCATCGACATCTGTATCACGCTTCGTGGTACGTGGAACAATAGTTGCCTGTTCAAACATAAGTTATTATTTATAGGGTGGGGTAAATAAAAGTTGCCCGGCATGGAAGTAGCAATAAGAAAGGAATGCTGCCAAGTCAAAAACCAAACAAAACCAGCTATACTAAGTGAAGCTATTAATTGCTTCAATACTAAGCCCAAACAGACGCTTGGCGTATTATTTGCTAGTAACTACGCTATGTTTTGGCAAACTAGTTCGAATGAAATACAAACTATTAAATAGTACGAGGTATGGTGAATACTGTGGTTAACATTTTACGGTGTTCGGACACGTTTTGGAATGTTTTTTTGACTTTTTCAAACAGATCCTACCATTTTGTAACTTATCGTTGTATATCACACTTTCTGGAACTTTGACACCTTTAAATTCCTTACCAAACAACTGGCCACACTCTTTCCACGTATTTGTTTCAATAATACATGGTGTCCGTAAAAGAATGTCCGAGTTTTAATGGTATATTATAGGAGTTTATTTTATACTAAATATAATAAATCATACATGATATTGAAAGAAAACTAACCTAGTTTTTCCTATAAGTGCGTGCTCAATGTGTGCGCCTTTAGTGATACGGCACACATCCAAACGAAAATGCAATTCTTCTCATACTGTCTGCAGCAAGTCCGGAGTAATGGAAGCAACAGCCTGTGCAATTCTACCCTTTCAAGGTTGGTAAATCGTGGGTTAGGGGTGGAACGTAGACCCGATCTTTTACGAAGCCCCAAAGGAAGCAATCACAAGGCATGACGTCAGGTGAACGATATTATTACAATTTGAAACTCGGGTCATTCTTTTACGGACACCCTGTATTTTTCCACAATGAACACTCCCTGCTGTATTGTTAGTGCCATCTTCACTGATTAACCCACACTAAGATCGCCAATAGTCTGTGTGTAAGTCTACTGTGACGTGATCTCCAATCCTAACAAACCAATCATGCAAAACAGGTGTGCTAAGAAGAGGCTTTCAGACGGCTTCGATGGCTTTTCTCGCCAAGCATCTTCATTGCATTCGTAGCTCCGTGCCGGGCCACTTTTATTCGCACCACCCCATATTTTCACCTATTCTTTCAAAAAATAGAAATAACCAGTATATTAGAGATGAATTATCAATTTTCACGACATTTTCTGTGCCGGCCTTTAATGAAACGTTATTTCAGGAAACCATGACTAGTAACATTTCGTTACATGAAAAGTTAATAAAATTCTTTAGCTCTTTCGGTGAAACTAATTTCGCCAAAAGTGTGCAAATTTTTTTTGAAAAGTAAAGGATTTTCTTTTTTATAATACATTTAAAACTCTTGATGAATGTCATTTAATTATTATAAACTAAATTTAACGTTAGAGCAAAATAGATAAATAAATCTAAATTAATAGAATTTGACTTTTACAACACAATAATATTTTTAACATTAAATATGGGAACTTATTAAACCAGTCCATTAATTAGAATGAAATGCAATAGATTAGTTGATAAACCTAAGATGTCATTATAATTATCGCTGATAACGTTCTCTAGACTATCTACTAGTTTAAGTTCAATGCATTTTAGAGAATAATTTCCTTAAGGGTTTGGGATGTTGTCCAATCCATTTTGAAACTCCCTCCATTGGTCATCAGTTTGTGCAAATATCCATTGCTCTAATAGTATATGCTGTGTATTGAGGGATGGAAGCGAACACAAATATTATGCATACTGTTGGGAAATTGTGATATCGGTTTTGGATTGTTTGGCATTTGCTTCCAACTTCGGAAATAGTTCATTAAATTTATTGAATAGCTCTGGGCTCTGGCCTGTATCGTGGTTAGGCTAGGTTACGTTGTTGTAAGTTTCCGGTTGTGTATTTCTAGCCTTCATGCAGCTTTAACACAGCCAATTATGCTTTGTAATTTCCAACCCTGGTCAAGTGACGAAGAGTTGACAGTCAAGGTCAAGCCTGGTCAAGTCGACATCTGAGCGGGCACCAAAAGGAAACCAGTGGAGAGATATAGTGTGCTTGTTCAGGAAAATCGACTTCGCAGATTTAACGAGCGCGTACGTCGCAGTGCACTCAGGACAAATACAAACAAACACACAACACAAATATCCATGCTCATGCAGGGATTCGTACCCGGGACTTTTGTGACTGCCTGGCCAGATCCATCACTATATAGTCGTTTAGGCAGTATGGTGGTTATGACCCTCGTTTACACTCTTAAAACAAACGAGCGGTTTTAACTCAGTCTGAGTTAATTTCCACTCCTTTCCGTGTCGAAAATGCCCTTCCCCTATATGAGTGGATTTCACTCTTTTGTTTTAAGAGTGTACCACGCGATTGGGCACTTGTTCGAATTCGGGATAAGGTATTGGGATTCTGGCCTGTCGGTTTTTCGACTGTCAGGTTTCTGGTTTGTCGGGTTTTAGGCTGTCCGGTTTGTGTCCGAAACCCCTGATTTAAACCTATTACGTTCGAAAAAAAAACTTATTGGTACATTTCCATTTCGACGCAAGCGATGTAGTAGCAAAATATATAGGACCTCCGCCAAAATGAATATTTAAAATAGTAACCTATAACGGCGCATACTGTAGTTCGATAACTGTGTACACTGTGCTCTGTCACCAGAAATTTCCTTTTAACAAGATTTTCGCAATAGAAATGGAAAAGTACAAAACTATTGGTACAGTTTAGTTTGAATTATCGTCACACTAGAACAGCACGAGGACTATTGGCGACGGGCGTCGTATTTTAGAACCACAGTCAAGTGACGAGCCGACACCTAAGTAGGCACCCAACGCAACCGTTAAAGGCGACATCGTACGCAGCGTTAGGACTTGGAAGTATATTTAACGTGTACTCCTTCCACACGGGGTATTATTCGTCGGACATTTTTGGCTGCACCGACCATTTATAGGTCGGCAGTTATTTTGGCGATGCCCGGACCCGAACGTGGGACCTTCCGCATGCCTAACTGACTGGGCTCCCCAGCCCTAAACTATTTGTACACTTTCTCATCTGTTTTAGTGTTTCGGAGCAAAAAAAAATGCATTTCTTAATTGAACTTGGACATCTCTTTCCTATCTCTATCCCCTTAATTATATTTTATAATCCATTTTATGAATTCATTAGCAATCCCCTTGGGCCACATGTATCCATTTCCAACAATTTAATATCACATTATTTGCCAATAAAGAACATTCGAATACGTCTAATCGGATGCTGTATCAATTCACAGATAATTAACTCCGTTTGAAAGTTTGGCACGGACATTTAATTATTGAAGACGACCAATTAAATGGTAAGTGCATCCAGGCGAAAACTATTCTTCAATTGATAAGGCCAATTTTTGGACGTAATTGTCGTTTTTTCGACACAACTAATAATGGTCTTTTTGTCATTACTAAGTGGATAGGTAGTAATAAGACTGTTCAATTAAGATGTGTTTTGAATTGAGCCCCGTGGGAATTTTATTGTTTATGCGTTTGATTTTTTTGTATTAATCTCTAATGAACTTTTATTGGAATTTTGGCATTGTATTCATTTACTTTGTATCAGGTAAATGTAACGCCGAATCAATTTTTTAAAAGATAATTGGAGTAAAATAAAAGTAGGTAACATTTTATCTTGCGCCCCCAACAAATATTTCTCATATTCACAACAAATTTACAGTATCAAGAAGTTACTACAGAGAAGACATCATTTACGTTAAAACATAAACTGACTCCTTTAATATTTTAAAATCAACTACCATAAAATTATTCATAGAATATGTAATGTACACAATTTTATACATATCCTCAGCTTTTATGAGTTTAGCACCTCAAAACCCCAAAAAATAAGATTCAGAAAATCAGTAGGTGGTCAATAAAACCATTTATAAAACAAGTAGGTTTGTAACAGAATCTGTCACTTAACCCGCTTCCACACCATACAACAATTGTGTTTAACAGGTAAAAAGGCGACAAACACAGCATTGATATTCTATATTAAACATTTGCATGCTAAATTTGGCCAGTTTCATTTATTTTATTTCGAAAATTCAATAATTATTACTTACGTTTGCAAAAATTAATTTATACTAGGTGGCACGCCCCCTGCTCGCTATCGCTCGCCAACCCCCGGGAACTGCTTGTGCAGTTCCCTTTGGATCGCTTTGCGGTCCAGGCTCGATTCGCTCGCTCACCGTTCATTGAAATATTTTAGTCTAGCCTTTGGTATCCTTTTAAAATAAAATAATAACAAATTAATGTTTATAAAGTTATACGCCTGTGTTTTTTATTAACAATAGTGTTTGGTAGTTCAGTCAATCGAAATTATAAGGTAAACCTAAAGAAGCATTGGTTAACCTAAAGAATCGTGCCTGGCAAATTTACGTCAAATCTGGTAGCCCCGAAAATTGGTGTTATAGCAACCTTTGGACGAAATTAGCAATTGCATTGCCAATTTCTAAATGTTAATCCATTTAAATCTTAAATGTATATAATTTATTTGAAGTTTTTTACACCAATCTTCTATCAATTATATGCTACGATTTTAAATAACTATTTACTTTTTTAAATAAATTCTTCGTCATTTTAACGTTCCACGTTTTCCATAAATCTGGTCTGCAATGTAATGAATTTTTCCTGTTACGTAAAAGTTTTTTTTTTTAATTTCTCAAAAATTAAAAAGAAAATATTCATTTCATTTTCATTTTTGAAATTTCGTTCGAGATGGCAACCATCTCGGCAATTGCCAGAGTTTGTTGTCATTTCGACTTGGCGAGAGTTTCTAATGGTCGCCAAATCAGGGCACGATTCTTTTGGTTAACCGAAGCATACCCGGCAATTTTTTTGCCAAATCTGGTAACCCCAAAAATCAATTTTATGGCAACCCTTGGCGACAAATTTTAGACGCAATCGCCAACTATCGCATTTTGGGCGAAGTTGTGAAAAATATGACGACGCTTCGCCCTACTTGTAAAATTTCAATCCTTTGCAATCTACTAATTTCGTAGTGTTTTTAGTAAAAAAAAAGTATTTTCTATTTTACTGCCACATCGAACAACGTTTTGCACATAATATTTATGGTTATTTTTCATTTTTGGACTTTTTACAGCTATTCCTGAAATTGCCAATTCTTCGTAATCCACTAATTTCGTAGTGCTTTAAAAAAATGTATTCAATGTTTTTCTGCTGTATCGAACTATGTTTTGGGCATAATTTTTAAGTTATTTTTTCCTTTTTCGCCTTTTTAAAACCATCCTGAAAGTACACTTTTTTGTTGTTTTCAGTCGGCCATTTTGAAAATGGGTAATATTTTTGGTCACTTCAGTCGACCGTTTTGAAGGAAAGTCGCCAAATCCATACAGGGTCCTTTAGATTAATCAATTATAATTTAAATTTTTATACATTAAAGCCCCTAATATTATGCATGTTTAATATTAAACTTACTGATTATATCCTAAAGTTGTTGTTCTTTTGGCCTTATTGCAGTCATTCCCGAAATTGTCAATCCTTGTGTTATTTCGTGGTGCTTTTCTCAAAAAAATATACATTCAATGTTTTCTTCCGTATCGAACTATGGTTTTGTGCAGAATATTTATAGTTATTTTTCCCTTTTTTAAGCCATTCCTGAAGAAACACTTTTTTGTTGTTTTCAGTCGACCATTTTGAAATTAGTAGTATTTTGGTTCATTTCGATTGTTGCCATTCCAGAGTTAGAAATATAAGGAAATTTGGGTGCCGTATGAGAGTATTATATATATAGATTTCAAAAAATTAATATGTAATATTCCTCGCTTTTAAATAGAATGAAAACATTTCATATCAACGTACAAAGAATCTCGTAGTGAAATATATTTGACGTCATTTCAAAATGATCGATGTCGCAAAAATAAATTTATTTTAATTTATTATCTAAAAGAATTAAAGATTCTCGAGTGATTGCTGCGAATGACAATGGTGATTAAATTTTAATAAAAATGGCTTCCATTGCTTGTTAAATGACATAAGTTTGCATTTTTTAAAGTAAGATGCAGTCGTGTTTGCAAAAATGTCATTCCGTCCACAAAAAGAAGTTAGTCAAAAATGAAATAAAAAATACCTTTTAAAAAATTTCATCTTTTTTTATTATCTTATAATCATTAACAGTAATATATAAACTGCAATTCTGCTATTCAAAATGTCATTCCGTCACATATGGAATTGCCCATTGAACGTTAACATGCATTATTCAAATTGCATGAATTATATAAAATTATTTTTATAGCCATACTAGAGAAGAGTTTGGTATTAAGTGGCAATATAAATGTTATATTAAAATGAATTCTTTTACGAGCCACGTTTCGAGAATTAATGTCACGTGAGAACAGAGCATCAATCGGAGCACCGATCGAAGGATATGAAGAAATCAAATACGTAACCTGAAACAAACGAATTGCTTAAAATACTTTGTATACAGTCCAGCTTCAAGTAAACAGAGACATATAATAGAATGGACTGAGCATTGGCAAACCTAAAGCGATCCCCTTATGGTCACGTGCTGGGGTAAGATTTTACCCCAGCACGTGATCGCGAAGAGTTGGCGGGTTTTTCCACAATGACTTGCACATATGAGGCCGAAAATCTAGTGGTATGAAAAAGAAGTTGAGAAAGGGGGGGAAACAAAGATGAATCGCTATTTCAATTCATTCACTGTACAATTTAACAAACGTTCGACTTTTTAAATATCAATAACTCAAAAACTACGATTGCAAAAACAAGTAACTTTTTTGCCAATGTACGAAAAATAATCTACTTCTAAGCTGTCAATGTTCAGACCATTAATTTATTTAACTTGGCTTAAAAGATAAATTAGAAATTTTACAAGAGTTCACTTATTCATGAAGATGATTCTTCAGCATAAAAGAGCTCTTTTATAATAAATTCCCTCTATAAAAAGTATAGTTTATAAAGAATCCATAATTACTTAAAGTATGTAGAACTAAATAAATGTTACCTGTGAAGAGTGACAAATCCTTTTTTAGGCCACTCTTTGCAATTAAGAACTACACAAGAATTTGGCATCTTGTACGAGTTACTTAAAAGATACCGCAATTAAAAATAGTTTTCTGTAAATGTAAGATTTAAAAAAATACATAATTAAGAATAATCCAACATTGGACGAATTTAATCAAATGTTTACTGGATATTGTAAAAATTGAGTAATGTAACTTATATTTCGATTTAAATTTCTTAAAAATATTATCTTACCTAACTGCAACATAGCTTTTTAAACAATACAATTTCTTGGGCCCTGGTTGAGTTTTGCTAACGATTGATCTATATTTATACCATGCATCATTAACACATGCGTATTGCATATTAATTGCTAAATGTTTTCCAATAAAAAAAATTTCCATTCTTTTTTATTTCTTAAAGAAAATAGTCAGTATCAGAGAGATTATTCTTTTAGAAGTGTAACGAAATACCCGACTTTATAGACAGTTTGAATAATGAATTACATGCCGTAATCGACCACAAAACTTCATCGGTAATGAGTGTAAAAAGTTAAATTAGGTTGAAGATATTTAAGTTAATTGAATCTTGATACTATGTGATTCTGTTCTTTTCCAGACACCTGTTATTTTTTTGTTAAAGTAACTAGCTTTCAATATTTTTGGGTATAAACTTTAAAATGTAATTAACATAAAAAGTTGATGAACATAACCAAAATAAAAATTTCAATAAACAAGCTGATAGCAAGTTTTGTATTGTTTTAAGGCTATATGAAATTAGCAATGTAAATTAACAGTATATTTCGGCATTTGATGTTTATTTTCAAAAATTAAAAAGGATGTGGTTAATAAATAATAAAAATTAACTAACACGCAACGCATAAAACAAGAAAAATGCACGAGAAACGTTTTTTAATGTTTGAAAGTTTTTATCTGCCAGTGTTAAGGATTTTAAAGGCCCAGTGGCTTTGAGGTAGTGCTTCGCATTGCCACGCCACAGGTCCGAGGATCGAATCCTGGATCGGGCAAAAAATTGAATTGAAAAAAAAAATCCGACACAATAATTCTTTGTATAAGTATATTTGCAAAAAAAAATATGATATTAAATTTAAAAGTATGTTTTTCAAGTATTTTTGGAAATAACAAGGTTTAACACTTGCTGAATGGCAGGTCATCCCGGATTGGGCGAGGTTGACCCATCCTTTAATCCCTTGAGTGGGTCGATAAAATGGGCACCAAGCATGCTTGGGCACTAAACGCTGGGGGTTCCGCGTGAGGCTGACCACCTTACCGGGACATATGCTTAGCACCTCAGAGCCCTAGATCACGAAAACTGAAATGGACACGGCAGGCCTTGGCCCAGTAATGGGCTGTTGCGCCGAGGAGTTTAGTTTTTTAGTTAAGTATTTTAAAAGCTATTAGTTCTAGACCCAATTCATAAGTTTTTAAATTCCAATATTTTTCAAAATATTGCTTTGAAACAAAATAAATTTTTCCAGCCATAACAGTGCAATAAAAGCGTAATAAAAATTAGGGGTGTAACACTCTACACGACTTTAAATTATTACTCAATAAATCATTACACATTTAACTGTAAATATATACCCCCTATTATGGTAATTAAATAAACTTAAAAAACCTAAAAACAGTGTCTACTGGCAGCTACCGCTTTTGCTCATTCAGCGATTTATTTTAGACACAACCTTACTATGGCATCCGGCAAGTACTAGAAGCTCGTATGTTCAAAAACCACTGTTTTAGAATCGACACCCAGAACGTGCAGAAAACACAAAATCTCCATTTCTGATTTTCGACCAAGTTCGCAATACTCTCATCACCTTATATTTCATACTAGCTTTCTAAAACCCGGCGTCGCACGGGTTAACCTTTCATAACGGTAATTTGTTTTTGACACAGCTATAATAAAATGGTCGGTCTGTTCATTGGCGACTTTTGGCAATATTTAAAATTTAACAGCCCAAATGTGGTAATCATTCTACAATCAATAAATGAAATAAAATAATGTTAGTCAAATAACAATCCTACAAATTAAATCCTCTTGATTTTTCGTGTTTATAGTTATTTTTTGCTCGCGCTAAAGTTTCTTTCAAATTAAAAATTAAAAGTAGAAATCGAATTCGTGTTAATTTTTTTAACGGCTCTTCTTACTGGATTTTCATGTTTATCTATAGATGACGTCAAGCCCCTGTTTCGGTCTCTCACTCTCAGGTAAATGACGTATTTTTGTAAATAATTATATTAATTAAAAATTCGAAATCAAATATGAAAAAACTTAGCCTCAGGTGCACAAGTAGGTATTACAGGGAATCTATATTAAAAATTTCGAATTTTTTCGAGCAGTATATGTAGGTCTTTCACGATCCACAGACAAACATACTCTTTCTTTTATTATTATAGATTGGGAAATTGAAAGTAATAATAATTGAATAACTGAATGCTATTTTACTTAAATTAATATTTATGTTGGATTTAGTATTTTTATTTCTTGGGATAAAATGATTAAGTTATAAAGAAATACTTTACTGATACTTGCGACTTACCAGAACTCTTAAATAACGTGTCAAAATTAAGATTTTTATCTTTCTTTAATATCTCTTAAACTAAACACTCTCTCCATTACGGTCTGTTGTTCTTAAAAACCATTTGATAAACGATGATTTAACTGCTATTTGTTAAACGCTTTTCTAAAAACAATATCTTAAAAACACGCTGATATCGGCAAGACATTAGTTATCTTTTTTTCTGAACTTGCAGTTCTATGCATCTTCACACACACGATATAAGAAAAGAAAAGTTTACCAGATTATCGTTGATGGCTTTTATCTGCAGTTGGCTTTCATATTCAGCTTATCTCATTTGGAAATGTTCTTTTTTATGTATTTATGGTTGATCTTTTCAAAGACTAATAATGAAATGGATTGCGGTTAGCAAGTTTAAAAGAGGAACAACAATGAACCCAAGTCACGTGAGATAAGCATCTTGGCCATAGATATCATAATTAATGTATTAGATTGGCAGATCACGTGACCTCCAATGCTAACGACGGGCCGCGCATGGAGACCAGAATAAATGGGCAATGAGGCCAGAGTTGCCACCATTTTTAGGAGAAAAACACTACAAAAAATATCATTTTATTCTAAAATTACAAAACAATACCATAACAATTTTAGCTGCATTTTGGAATATTTTTAATGACTTAAAAAAACGTGAAACGCTTTGCTAGTATTTTTATGGTATATTTTTGTAATTTTAGAATTAAATGGTATTTTTTCGCAGTGTTTTCTCCAAAAACTGGTGGCAACACTGGCCCCATTGCCGTCTTATTCTGGTCTCCATGCGCGTCCCGTCGTTAGCATTGGAGGTCACTTGATATGCCAATCGAATACTATAACTATGATATCTATATGATCCTGACTTGGTGTTTTTTTAGAAACATATACTAAAAAAGTTCGTTAAAGTGTGAAAGGGTTTTTGTTAATGGACGATTTGAAAGGGTATGTAGTAAAGATTAAAAAAATATAAAATTAGGTATTGACAAGTTACGTTACTTAGAAGCACGTTTAGAACTTTATCGGTAAATTATGATGATGAGGATGAACTGATCGCTTTATGGTGAAAATTATCAAGACACAGAAAATTAAATTTCTAAAAGGGTTCCGGACACAATCCCGACAGCCGAAATCCTGACAGCCGAAATCCTGACAATCCGAAATCCCGACAAGCCATAATCCCGAAAGCCGAAATCCCGAAAGGCCATAACCCGACAGGGACGAAATCCCGAATGGGTCCAAAACCCGACAAAGACAAAATCTCGAATGGGTCGAAATCCCGACAAATCTATAAATTAAAGCCGTTATGCTTAATTACGGGCAATTTAATTGCAAATTTTTGCGTTAATATTTTTGTATTTGGGAAGAGTGACTTTTCTTTTATTGCTATGTAAACATAAAATGCTTTTGGTTCGAAAAAGGTGTGTTTTAATCGAAATGCATTTTTATACGGAAATCACATACATAATTAATCAGAGTATATTTTATAGTCTATTGTTTATGTTTTTTTTTTAGTGTTTTCATTTTATAATTTGGACTTATTCATTATGTGGTGTGATGTAGATGAAAATGATTTTTCTTATAATAGGTAATGTAGTAAGTTATTGTGTTTTTTTACGCTGAGTTCACATATTTAATAAGACACGTGTGATTAATTTGTTTTTTTTGTATCGTCAAAATCACGTTTTATTTAGGATTAAATCAGTAAGAAATGGAAATAAAACACCAAACATTGAAATTGCATTATTCAAAAGTTGGAAAAAAAACAACTATACATGTCATTGAAGGGCACATGCAGTATCGCCTTCAGACACGTTTTGAATCTTTACAATGAATGTCGTTTACTTGTCAACAATAGGAGGTGTGTTATTTGTCAATAGTACAGTAGATATAGCTTTGGGGGGGGGGGGGTGAAACTAATTCACAGAATGCGATAAAAGCTGAGGCTTTTGTACGTTGAGATGAAGGCTTCTCGACGAAAACTCTGCTATTGTGAAGAGTAGGGTACCTTTATCTACGCACGTAAATATTTACACCAACCCTAGAAAAGTGTAACTTAAACTGGTTTTTCCGCCTGTTTTGCTATTTTGTTTACCACTTGTGTTTTTGTATCTATAAGTTGTTAAAATCTACTAATATGTCATTGAGAATTACTTTTTATCATTTATGGAACCGTGCATACCCTGTGTTTCTAGTACTGTAATTGATTTATATTTAAACTATTAAACTGTCATTGAACGGGAATTTACCTATTCCACTGTTTTAGAGACGGGAAACATAAAAATTTGGATATTATAAATTATTATTATAGTTGTTATTAAATGTTACTTTGTGTATTAATTGGTGAAAAGTAATAATTATTTTTTTTAATTGTTATAAGTTACGGAATGGGGTAGGGGGCTTACCATGTTTTTAGTTTTAGTTTAAAAAAAAACCTATGCGTTGGAAATTTCTTTTCCGCTTGTTTTGTTTTCGCAAATCACTGATTATTTTTTTAACAGAGAGAAATTTATTTCGGGAAGTTATATAAATTACAAATTAAAAAAAATATATAATAAGCAGATAGTTCTCAAAATGCTCCCTGGGGAATCAAAAGAGCATATTTTATTAAAATGGAATGAAAAATCGATAGATTTTAATTTTGGTCTTAAAACAGTACGAACCACTCTAGATGCTCCCTTTTTCTCCAAATCGTTTGATGTTTTACAATAAATTGTAGTTACATTTATCTCACAACAGATTGATAATTGAAGCAGAAATAAGAATAGACAACTTTCAATTTTTTTACAGACTAAATTGACCCACCAAGAAACAAAAAGAAACGAGTTATTCATTTACTATAAAATAAATTATAGACCATACATAACTATACGAAGCCATAATTAAAGACTCCATAAAACAATTAAATAATTAGAAACACATTTTTATAATGACACAATTTTAATAAATAGAAGACAGTCTCTATAGTATTTGTTTTTTTAAAACAACAAACAGTTTATATTTCATTTAAAATAAACAATCAAAATGTTTTTTAAAAAAAGCCGAGAAATGGACAAAAAAAAATTACTTTCGGAGTTCAGACCCGTTCGGGATTTCGACCCTGTCGGGATTTAACCCATTCGGGATTTCGACCCATTCGGGATTTTGGCTTTCGGGATTTCGGCTTGTCGGAATTGAGGCTTTCGGGATTATGTCCCAGACCCTTTCTAATAATATAGATTAATGTATAGTTATTTTTATCTCTTCTGTTTCTTTTGTGTTGTTTTTGCTATGTTATATGATTTTAACAGTAGGAAAGAAGAAAATAAGAAAAGAGAAATTAATTTCCTACTGAGCAATTTTCTGCTGCTGCTTCTGTCGCTCTGAAACAAAATTGCCTTCTTAGTATTATTGGATCTAACAATCAAGCTACGTATTCTTTTAAGACTGAATCCGTTGTTTCGATTTATTATATTTAACAAATATTGTAATGCAGTTTTTTAAATAGATTTAACTCACAAAATAATTTACCAGACGCAAATTACAGCCACGTGAACCTTCAGATAAAACTTTAGCATCAACAAAAATAAAACTCTGTCCAACCTTATTCACAAAAACTCTTCCGAATTCAATGAATCAAGAAGTGCAGAAAAAAGACTTAATTTCCTGAGAATTCCCGACAAAGACCTCACAAACTTCAACATAAAAAAATCCGGAGCAGATTGAGGAAGCCATAAAACGGGAAAATAAATAATAAAACTGGATATTCCCGGAGTGCGTCAATTGTATGTGTTTCCATCATTCATGAGTCCGGAAAATGTGGAATCTGTTTTGTTCCGGGAGTTGGCGAAGTTAAAAATTTTCCGGATCTTTTGTTGGGGGTTATGTAATAAATGGAAAGTTGGAGAGTTTATGTTTGAAGTGTGAAATAGGGAATATAAAATTCTGTTTAGGTTAGATATTTTAAATAGAGAGATAGAGTAGTTTTTAGTACATATTTCAGACTTTTAATAAAATAGCATTCATTGGTGACGGTTCTATTGACGTTAAACTATTAAAAAGTCGTCGCTGAAGGAAAAGAAACCTATACCTTATTTATACTTTGGATAGTATGAGATTTGCAACTTTGAAAAATCGATAGAGTTTACCGTAATTTGGGGATGCTTGTTCTTTTATTAATTGTCGTGAAAACAACGGATTTGTAACACGAATATTAATTGATACTCAATAAATCAATAAATCTAAAGGTAACTACATACTCTTTAGGGCCAATTTCAATAACTTTAAAACCTAAAAATTACTAAGGCAACTACCATTTGCGCATGTGCTATTTTCTCGGTTTTTTCACAATTTTAGGGCTTTAACTAATTTGAAATTAAAAAATACATTGATATTTTGGACTTAAGTTTGAATTATTAAAATGCATTTACTTGAACTATGAAGTCTACCTTGAGCAGGTATCCCTTCACTGGAGAACGCTTGATCACTTTTCGCTGAAATTAGTGGACACGCTAAAGTTTTTTATTGGCAGAATGTCAAAATCTTAAAGAGCTAACTGTGGACATTTTTAGCTTAAGGGGGACCGGAGCCCTCCTATGAAGCCCATGTTAAAATGGCTTTTTTATGTATCTTTTTCTCAAAATCTATTTGATACATTTTAATAAAATGTTGATTATTTATTAAATGGATGTTAAACTATATTTTACTGGAGGCATTTTAAAAACATTTGTTTAGTGTTTAAATTATAAATTTTTAAGTGAAAACTACAAATTTTTGACCTAAAACAACATCAATAATATTAAAAAGCAAAAAAGTAAGATAGTTATACTCAAATCCCTCCGGCGGTTTTTAGAAACCAACTTCTTAAATACGTATAAAAATAATCCGGTTGATACTTATAGTAGATCCTAAGAAGAAGGTACACGAACACTGAAAAGTAAGTTTTGAGATATGAGCGTTTAAAGTAACCAATGGTGATTTCTTACCAATGAAACATAAGGGGATTTTTCCTAAACAACATTCAAAAAAATATATTTAAAATACTTCTAGCAATTGAAACTTTTATTTTAAGATATCGCTTTAAAGCTAAGATTGCATAATATAAAATACATTGAAAATATTGAAATGTCATTTTTGAAAATTTTGTGGGATCTGGTCCCCCTTAATATAAGTGTTCCCCTATTATATTAGTGCTCTAAATATAAATCACATCATTCCTCATTAAAACAAAGTGCAATAGCTTTAACAACCTTTCTATTAAATGCAACATATTCTTAGTCAAATCTTATTTAATAATCATTTAAAAATAATACTTTTTATTTATATCAATAACTTCAAAAACTCCATCGACTATTTAAGGACTTAGTTAAAAGTTAAACTCAATTGCTACTAAGCCAAGTTATGGCTACCTAACTAAACAACCTATCGCCAAGCTTGAGCCTGAACTTATCCTAATTACAGTGCAGCACAATTAAATGTAACACAATTTACCTTCCTTCGAATGGCAGCATCGGAAGTCAACCTTTCACTGGAATTTAATGACCCTTCCAATTAACGAAAAGTCAAATACGGTTGAGATTCTCCATCAGCGATCGGAGTTCGGCAACGTTCATTGAGCTAAGTGGACAAGTTAAATTGGTTGTGGGTGAAACTTTGGGAGCGTGTATAATAAAATGTGTGTGTTTGATACATTTGTGTTTGATACAATTTTGCAAAATATAATTTAGTAGGTGTCATAGATATCATAGTTGAAGTATTAGATTGGCAGATCACGTGACCTCCAATGCTAACGAAGGGACGCGCGTGGAGACCAGAATAAGAGGACAAATGGGCCAGAGTTGCCACTGCATTAATGAGAAAAAACCCGTTTAATTCTAAAATTACAAAAAAATACCATAAAAATACTAGCTGCATTTTGAAATCTTTTTAGTGACTTTACTAAAAAAGCGTTTCACGTTATTTTATATTTTTATGATAATTTTTTTTGTAATTTTAGAATTAAACGGTATTTTTTCGTAGTATTTTTTCCTTAATGTGGTGGCATCACTGGCCCATTTGCCCTCTTATTCTGGTCTCCATGCGCGTCCCGTCGTTAGAATTGGAGGCCACGTGATCTGCCAAATCTAATACTTTAACTATGATATCTATGGTAGGTGTAAATCATTTGACTAATTATTTCATTGATACATTGGCCTTATCGAACAAAGTCCTATATATTCATTTGTCGCCCTATAAAATTCCAATGGACGATTCGAACGGGAGGGAGCTTGGTGGGATAGAAGACAATTTTTGACTTAGATCTGACGTCACTGTAGGCGTTGCGGTCGTAGTTTAGACAAATAAAATGTCGAGTAATTTGTTTGTGGGATTTAAGCCAAAGTTCGACGAACTATGACGTCCGAAATTTGTATAAAGCTGCCATAGTAAAACTGACCACTAATTGTTCACCGTCTTGGGCTCCGCTTTCATTACTAACATATTGTATGCTTAACTAATGACTTTAATAAACATGAAATTTCAAAATGATGTCTTAACTAGAACTTAACCACAATACGACGTTATGGCAAAAGTCAAGATAATTACATAGTAAATTTTTATCAATAAAATATTAGGATATAGCAAAACCTCAAAAACTGTAATTATAATGCCTTTTAATTTTACTCGAATACTATTTTTAATGTTGATTTTGAAGTAATTAATTTGCTTTAAATTCTACCTTTTTTATAAATACTAAGCTTATAGTCATCAGTAGTAAGCTTTGCACACAAAAAATAGTCTGCTAAAATCCTTAGTATATAATTTTATTTACCTACAGGTATTACCTTCAATATTCAATTAACAAAAAACATATAATTAAAATATTCCTGTATCAAATGTATTATTTCAAAACATATCAAAATATATTTAAATATAATATCACTGGGCTCAACAATTCTCAGAGTTTTGCAATCATTTTATAATGAACTCCATTATATTCTGATGATAAACCAAATTGGTTATTATCACAAATTGGGCTGCAATTATTGGACTTGAAGGAAAATCGAGAGCATTGAAATTGCCCCTAGGTTTATTTAAAGTTTTTTCTCCGTAAAAACCGTTTTAATGATTTTCCAATTTTATAAAAGATCCTTTATTCTCTGGAAAATACAATATTTCCTTGATTAGGAAAAATTATCCTTGATATTGCATTGTTATCACGGTACGATAAATTTTGAAGAGCATTGTTAAAATTTTGAAGTGTCCCAAGTAAGCTTTTTTTATGCATGGATAGGTGATTCTTTTAACAAGTGAAGTTTTTTAAAATGAAGAATATGTTGTTTTTTATGAGTTTGGTGTAAACTGAGTATAAACTTGTTAGTTGAATAAGATTTACACTCTTGAAACAAAAGAGTGAAATCCACTCCCATGGGGGAAGTGCATTTTCGGCACGGAAAGGAGTGGAAATTAACTCAGACCGAGTTAAACCCGCTCGTTTTAAGAGTGCAGGACGTAGATTGTTTTCTTTTCTTTCTTTTACCCACTCCGCAAAAAGAGTGAAATCCACTCCCATAGAGGAAGTGCATTTTCGGCGCGGAAATGAGTGGAAATTAACTCAGACCGAGTTAAACCCGCTCGTTTTAAGAGTGCAGGACGTAGATTGTTTTCTTTTATTTCTTTTACCCATTCCGCAAAAAAAGTGAAATCCACTCCCATGGGGAAGTGCATTTTCGGCGCGGAAATGAGTGAAAATTAACTCAGACTGAGTTAAACCTGCTCGTTTGTTTTAAGAGTGTATGAATGTTTTAGTTACTCTAAAACCAAAACCTGTTTTATTAAATTCCGTAATTAGATGATTAACTTTTCCCTTGTGACACAGTATGAGAATTGCAAACAACAATAAAATTTTTTTTAATAATATTTAATTTAGGGTTATTAACTATGTAATATTCTGTTAAAAAATATTATTTATGGTTTATGAGTGCATTATATTAAAATTTCAATTTCGTAATACAAAAAATGTGCTTTTGAAATAACAGCCTTCTTGACTACGTCTGTGTGTATATGTTATCACTTATTATATGTTCCCAAAAGTATAAAACAAAATCCCTCATTTACACGGTACTTTAGAAAATGTATTATATTGTTACTTGACGTAATTATATATAACGTCATTTGTAATTGTCTATGCACTTTTTTTAAAAATACAAAGAAGAATTTCCAATTATTTTTTGAATGCAGTGACAAAGTAATACTCATGTGTTGCATAAAATATTAAAATAAATATTCATTTATATAAAGTATGGTTCAAGTTAGAAATGAACTATAACCCTTAATACAAAAAATTTGCTTTTTAAATAAAAGCCTTCTTCACTACGTCTGTGTGTGTATATCTTTTAACTTATTATATATTCCGAAAAGTTGAAAAAAATCCCTCATTTACACGGTACTTTAGAAAATGTTTTATATTTTTACTTGACATAACTATATACAACGTCATTTCTAATTGTCTTTGCACTTTTTAAAAAAATACAAAGACGAATTTCCAATTATTTTTTGAATGCAGTGACAAAGAAGAAAAGTAATACTCATGTGTTGCATAAAATATTAAAATAAATATTCATTTAACTAAAGTATGGTTCAAGTTAGAAATGAACTATTACCCTTGTGTATATCTTTTATTATTATTATTACAAGAACCAAAAACAACAAAGAAACAATATAAAAATACTATGACACCCCAAGGTGAAAAACCCCGTTCGTTCGTACAAAAACATATGTAGTTAAAATCGAACAGAAAGAAACACAGAAACAAATAAGATAGAACATAATATGGCAATTGGCTGGCATACATATTTGATTAATATGCTTCAAATTTAAGTGAAAAATAGAGATCTAACTCGTCGATATTTATAAAAAAAAATTCAAAAGATTATTTTTTAAAGGCATAATAATTATTTATATTTTAAGGTGAATAGGCAGTTCATTATATAATTTAGGGGCAAGATAGTAGAAATGTTTAGTAAATATAGGTTTAAAGAATATTTGAATTCGAAAAATTTCATTTGATCTGGAATATACAGGGTGGTTATAAAATAACGCTCCCTATTCGGAGAGGTCTGTAGTTTGAATGAATAATCCGAATGCAACAAACTTCGAGGCAGTTTCTAATCAAGAAGGGGGGAAAAGAATGGAATCATAAAAAAAAAACCATCCTCGTCTCTTGACCAGGGCTCTAAATTACGAGGCGCAATTGGCTGTGTTAAAGCTCCTAAAGGAGGTTGAGAAATAGGCAGCCGGAACCGATTACATTCATTAAAAAAGAAATAGTTACAATAATCACCGACAAATGGCGCTGCCACTGCAAACACAATATTGTAAGCATTGGGAAAACCAAGAAGCGGGTTTCAATACCTCTGGGGGTGACAAGCCAATAGGGTACTTGACTGCATCGCCAAAATACCTTCCAATATTATTTAAATTATTGTTGAAAGTCAAAAATAACAAATGCATATAATTTTTTCGCGAAATAAATCTTTAAAATATTAAAAAAATCATTTTAAAAAGGCATTTTTTTCACGTGATCATCACGTGTTCATAAACACAACGGTTGGCTGACGTCACTTGTAACTATAAACAAACGGTGATGTTTTTGTTTTCTGATTAAACTTGATTTAATCTAATTTACTCTTGAAATAATAAATATTGAGATAATGTAAGGCTTTTTACAGAAGCGGATATTTCAAATTTGCCTAAAATCGATTCCAATGTGGTGTTTCAAAGTTTGTTTATAGTCACTAGTGACATCACAGATACCACGTGACAGCCAGGAAGCGTTTTCGGGAGTGATTTTTCGTCCTAATTTTAAAATTTATTTTTCTGCCTTTTTATGGGGTATTTGAAAAAAAGAAAAAATACGGGTCTAATATTTTTGGCATAAGAATATTTTAAGCCAATAAAAAAAATTTAGTCAAGTACCCTATTCTGGGGATCCTCTAGTTGGCCTCTGTCTCTAAAAATTAGATGGATCCACTTATGTGTGTGTGTGTTGTTTGTTGTGTCTGTCTTACTTGACGAAGGTTTATAAGCGGGTCGCTGACCAAGCACACAAACCTGAATATATATGTCTACCAACCAACCAACCAACCAACCAAGAAGCGGTCATTTCTTGCATTAATGTAATCGATTTGGGCTGCCTATTTCTAGCCTCCTTTAGGAGCTTTAACACAGCCAATTACGCTTCGTAATTTAGAACCCTGGTCAAGAAACGATAGTGTTTTTTTATGATTCCATTATTTTCCCCCCTTCTTGATTAGTAAGTGTCTCGATGTTTGTTGCATTCGGATTATTCATTCAAGCTACAGACCTCTCCGAATAGCGAGCGTTATTTTATAACCACCCGGTACTATGGCACGCCGAGGGGAAAATATATAATATTTTAACTAAATTCTGTTTCCATTGTACAGGTGTGTCGAGACCCAGTTCGACCCCGACCTGCCCCCCACCAGCGTGATCGTGTGCTTCCATAATGAGGCGTGGAGTGTGCTGTTGAGGACCATCCACAGCATCCTGGACAGATCGCCACCGAAACTGATAGAGGAGGTCATACTGGTGGATGACTTCTCCGATTTGCGTGAGTGACTCAATTTATATGCTTGTAATAGGGTATTTGACTAAATGAAATTTATTGGCTTAAAATAACCTTATGCCAAAAATATTAGACCTGTATTTTTTCTTTTTTTTTTCAAATACCCCATAAAAAGGCAGAAAAATGAATTTTAAAATTAGGACGAAAAATTACGCCCGAAAACGCTTTGTGGCTGTCACGTGCTATCTATGACGTCACTAGTAACTATAAACAAACTTTGAAACACCATTTTCGAATCTATTTTGAGCGAATTTGAACTATCCGCTTCTGTAAAACCTCCTTCCGTTATCTATACAATTCTTATTTTAATAGTAAATTAGATTAAATCCAGTTTAATTGCAAGCAAAAAAACATCACATCTGTTTGTTTATATCTACTAGTGACGTCAACCAAATCGACCCGTTTGTGATCACGTGACATACCGATAAAAAAAACATTTTAAAATGATTTTTATTAATTATTTAAAGATTTATTTTTCCAAAAAATATATACGTTTGTTATTTTTAAGTGCAAACTAAAAATAGTTTAATATTGAAAGGTGTTTTAGCGATACAGTCAAGTACCCTATTGTGTGGCAGCATTGCTCTACTCCTGGAAGCAGTGCTTGTTCAATAATCGCGTACAAACATGATTGTTAGCTTTTGTCTAATGAATGGCAGCCACTGAACTGAACTGAAACTCTGGAAAGAGCATCGTAACGCTCGCTAATAGGGTCGGTGAAGCCCGGCAACCCTGTAAGAGCAACCCAACTTTTGCCGCCAATCCTATACTTTACCTGTTAAAATAGGTATTTTAAACCAACTTTTTCAATAATTTTTCAAACAGAAAATTGATATGTTATTGCTTTAGGAGGTTCTTTATATAATGAAGTTTCGGAAACATGAACTTAAAAAAAATAGAATCGCAGGGACAATCTTTAAAACTGAAATTCCTTGCAGTACTATTCTTGGCGAGCGATTTTGACGATCCAATGCGAACTGTCAAGTCAAGTGTCAATTGTGATCGGCGAATTCATGCCAAATGTGGCACATATTCTCCCTAAAGCTGTCGCCAAGTGACCCAAAAATAGGCTTCACCAGCTTTTCATGAGATGCTCATTCCAGAGTTTCAGTTCAGTTCAGTGGTGGCAGCACCGGTATTGAACATATAAAACTGGATTGTTTTCGGTTGAACGCTCTCTTCTCCTTGGAACTGCTGCCGCGCCCAGGATCGCTCGTTGATCGAGCAAACGTCGCAGCTTGCAAACTACTGTTTATTTCTGTTAGTCTTAACTCTTGAATTATTTACACTAGTTATTTTTACTTATGTTAATTAAATAAATGTTGTTACAAATTTTCTCCCTAGAAAATTCTATTCGTTCTCTAACAGATTATTACAATAAAACTGTACTTATAAGTATAAACTATAGTGGATAGTAATATTTTATCTCGCATCCCCCAAAAAAAACATATATAACTCACATTCACAAAAATTTACAGTATAAAGAAGTTACTACAGAGAAGACATCATTTACGTTAAAACATAAACTGACTCCTTTAATATTTTAAAATTAACTATCATAAAATTATTCATAGAATATGTAATGTACACAATTTTATACATATCCTCAGCTTTATTATGAGTTTAGCACCTCAAAACCCCCAAAAAATAAGATTCAGAAAATCAGTAAGTGGACAACAATACCATTTATAAAAATAAAAGATCAAAGTTATGTTACATAAAATTCTAATATGTATAACATGTGTATTACCAAACACAACGTTTATACGATATTCAGTATACCCTATG
Organism: Oedothorax gibbosus; assembly: GCA_019343175.1. Lineage (NCBI taxonomy): Eukaryota > Metazoa > Arthropoda > Arachnida > Araneae > Linyphiidae > Oedothorax > Oedothorax gibbosus. Next base: position 18,707,688 of record CM033275.1, on the reverse strand, counting down.
CATTTTGTAACTCGTATCCACTCCTTTACCATAATATCCATGAAAACGTGTCGACTATACCGACTCTTAGAATATTAATCGTATTCAGTCTCCAGTTGAGACTAACCAAGTGTACGGAAAACTCGCGAAGAAAACTAGACGCTAGAATAACAAGTGAACCACTAAATGTAAAAGGAACCAAGTCCTCAGAGAAATTTCCTTACAGGATTCTTCTTTCACTATAAATATGAAAAAAGGAAGCGTAGTGGAAAATCGTCTAATGTACTTAACCCTTTCTATATTTGGTAATTCAAATGTGCTGCTCAGTATATTCCACTTACTATGCAAAGGAGCATGGCTGGATAAACAACTTACAGACAAAAAAACTTATCCCAATTTCAAATTATTGGGATATTCCTTGAGTTATTATTTTGACAAAAGTCGAGAAGTTTGTTTGGGTCATTTGCATAGAGATTTTGGAAGGAATTCTTCCATATATTCTCCTGAATCGTTTATTATCTTTTGCGTATTAAACATTTGGAGCGAAGCGAGAACAGTTTTTTTAAGGAAAATTTCGGGTTATACTAATATAATAATTGTATTAGTGAAAGATAGTTGTTATATTATCTACAATTAGTAATATACACTGCTCAAAACAATTAGGGGAGCACTTTGAGTACTTTTGTTTACCCTTTCAGTTCCAACTTCTTTTCTTTTATTATAAAAATCTAAAATTTGCGAAATAGATTCATTATTCATCCATAATGAAATGGTAAAAAAAACAGGGGAAAATCTTAATTTTTTTAACTAAAATTTAAGGGGGAAAATAATGGAATCATAACTTTTGAATAAATTATAACAATAATTTTTTTGATACTTAACTTGTAAAAAAAAAAGGTACAATCAATTTTTAAACATGTTAGAATGCAAGCGTAAAGAATTTAGGGTCAATTAATTGCATAAAACTTTTTGGGAGTGAATTTTATTTTACCATGTTTTTCATACTTTCATCTAATTAAAACAAACATTATTTAATTCTTCAAAAGACATGATTCTTCCATCTAACGATAAATAAGTGCTAGCTCAACTTGGTGAGAAAAAATCGGAAGCTGATGACACCAAATGGAATCATTGGGGGATAGAGTTTAAACCATGCGTTCCCCTAATTGTTGAGAGCAGTGTACTTTTGCATATGCATCTGGTACTCTTTGATTAAAACACTGCTTGTGTGGGTTAAATAACTTACTGTTTTATATTTTAATGTCTTAGATATTTTGACTAAAAGTTTGCAAAGGAAAACAAAGATCCACTGGATCAGCAAATGGATCCACTGGAAAATTTTAAATTTGTAGCATGTATTTTGTATTAAATACGTTTGAAAATCAACGTTTTCAAGCATAATACAATAATTAAAAAAATAAATACTTTTTCATAAAAAATAGTTATTTTCACTTAGAGCAATCGGAAAAGAACCTTTTATCACAGTTAAATGCAATTTACAGAAGAGTCAACTATCCACCTAAGATAAAGTTAAAGACTTATTTAACCCTCTGAGGGATACAGACGTATAAATTAGTCACCAGGCTGTCAGGTTTTCCAGCAACACATAATTAAAAAAAATATATAAATTTAATAATTTTATTAAATTTGTAGATTTAAAGCATAGAGAACATTTATAACCATCAACTACAGGAATAAAATTTTTTAAAAATTTAAGAAATTAAATTTTGAGTTACAAATTTTAATGTAAATATCATGCGTGAAAACAAGTTTACACTTTAATCAATTTGCTTATCCCTCAGAGGGTTAATGATATTTGGTGTATTTGTAAGTATTTACATCTAGAATTCTACCTCGAAAGTATCTTTTAAGAGAAAAACTTAAACATAAACCTATTACCCCCTGAAGTATACGATACCTCCGATACTGATATAAATCCGATACGTCACTGTCGGGTTTTCCAGAAACACGTATAATTGCTTAAAAATGTATAAAATTTTATAATTTTCAAATTAAAAAAAATAAAGTGTGGAGGTTGTCATTTATAATCATCTGCTTCCGAAATAAAATTTTAAACAGTTTGAAAGGAGGCTAGAAATAGGCAGCCGGAAAAAAAGACTACATTACATTACAAACAGTTTAAAGAAATTTAATGTTTGGTAAAATTTATAATTAAATTTCATAAAGTGAAAACAAGATTTCACTTCAACTAAATTGCGCATCCATCAGAGGGTTTAAAATATAAAATAACAAGTAGGTTTGTTACAGAATATGTCACTTAAACCGCTTCCACACAATATTTATGCTCAACAGAAAACACACTATTAAAACACCTCAGAAAGATTCTCGCCTATTCAGGGACTTATATTTCAAACTTCTAAACGCCAAAATTAACTATTTTTATTAATCTTCTTTCGCAAACTAATAATTACTCATTATCGCTTGCTAAATTTGTTTGAAATTCGTAGAATAATGATATAATTTTTTTAATAAATATCTTTTAGTCGCCACAATTTAATTTATATTTCAAAAATATATAATTAGTAAAATTGATGCTTTAAAAAAAAAGCGAAACTTTGCATATTTTTTATGCAAAGTTAAAATTCTCTATGCATCTTTCTTTATATATATATTAACCATAAAAAAATTCTATTGTGATATTACAACAATCCAAACTGAATTATATCACATAATTAAATATTCTTTCAAAATTTTAATTTTTATTTTAAAGAAAGTTTTCGTACGTTTAACAAAATGGCAACAGTGATAATATTGAATAAAATCAAATTTGCATTTTATTTCAATGTAGTTAAATTTTTTTGTTATTTAAATTTTAAATAAACTTCAAATTAAATTTTTTAATGAAATTTGGGATGTAGTCTAACCTGATTTTTTTTCTTCAAATTGACGTATCCCACTTGTTTGAGACCTACGGTTCGTTCTGTGAAAGTGGGTGACAGACAGACGGACGGACTGAACGATTATAATACCTTCCACTTTTTACGTTATAAACGTAGTGTGGAAGCTAAAACTTTTAATGAGTTTTTAAGAAGTTTTGAACCCATGTAAACTCAGTACAAAATTAAACATTCATTTTTCACCAATAACTTAACCATTAAAACACAGCCTAACACGACATTAAAATTACTGTGTATCACACTGTTCTTTACATAATTTCTCGTTAATGAGCTAGGATATTAGTGAGCGCTTAACAACTAAATTTAAGCTAACTTTTGATATTTTTATGAGGTACTCTTGACGAGGTGTTAATAGTTTGATACGATAAGCTTTTAAGAGGATTTTGCTAAGGACTCAACAGGCAGCTAATAAATTAAGGTACCGAGTAACATGTTAAGCCCAATTTGAATATTTTTCTCCATGGTTTGGCTTATATTAATTTGTTTATGTTGACGAAGAGTTGAGCAATCAACAAAGTTTTGAGTTAATTTTATTATGAGCCTTTTATTTTTAGTACTGAATATTTGAGAAGATCACTCGTTACTAATTGAAAGACACAATATAGAAGCATTTCGCTATTTATATTAAAAAATTTATAAAGATGGCTGCGTTATGAAGTAAGGGGTTCTTACTTAATTATATTCTAAAAATATATAAACTGGAAATACTCTTATTTTAAATTTTATCTGGGATTTCCGGGTTTTAAAATGCTGTTATTTATTCGATCAGCAGTTATTGTCTAAAGAATAGCACTCTAAAATTATATTGCAAGTTCAAAAACCCTTTTTTGAGTAATGAAAATATTTAAAAATAACAAACAATATGTATAAAGATGTGTATGTATACTTGTATATGTAAATGTATACTTGTGTTTTAATTTTAATATACTGCGTAAAAGACTTTTAAATATCCGAAACTTGAACCAGGACTAGAAGTTAATTTATGAAAAAAATAATTGATCGATGAATTTAACAAGATGCTGGTTTAAACCGTGGAAAATATCAGTTTGCTATAAATTAAAGTATCCGTTTTCCTTACAAATAAAAACTTATTTATAATTCTAAAATTTAAATAAGCATCAACTAAATGTTTTGTTCAAAAAATGAAAATTTGAAAGTAAAATAAGAAACAAATGGATGCACATCTTCTCTGAATATTATGCCTGAAAGAATTGAATATCTTTTCATTGCCATTACGCTTAACAATCACGTTTCTTTTCATCTAAAACATACAACATTCGTAAATTTTGAAAAATTAAATCTTCATTGCCTATTTGTTTACCTTATAAAATATTTAATTGGATTTTTACAGTGTGTGCAAAAGCAAATAACTTCTTTTCATGAATTTTAATTACTGATTAATCCCGTTATACTAACACCTACACCGAAACTATTTTTTATCCATAGAGCCAATATATAAGGTAAGCATAAAAGATAATCAATTCATTTTAAATTAAAAACCCATAATAGAATAGATACTGATCAGAATATTAACCCTAATTTGAATATTTGGTTTGGCTTGTGTTAGTCATTCATGTTATTGAATAGTTGTACAAACAACGATTTTTTGTGTTAATTTTATTACGAGGCTTTTTATTTGAAGTACTGAATATGAGAATAGTTCCCTAGTTACTAATTGATGAAGTATAAAAGAATTTAGTTATTTAATAAAGAAGCAACGTATAACGATGCATTATACAAAAAGGTGCCTAATTAATTATGTTGTAAAAATGTACAAACTAGAATTTACGGTTATTTGAAGCTTTATCTGGGATCCCCGGGTTTAAAAATACTGTTATTTTTTCGATTATCAGTTATTGTCTTAAAAATAGCACTCTAATAATAAACTAAGAGTTAATGTTTTTGAGTAATGAAAGCATTTAAAAATACCAATAAGTATGTATAATAATGCTTATGCTTTAGTTTTTACAGTTTGATATGCACTAAAGTCTGTACTTTTTGCAGAAAAAATCTGTTTAAACAGATAAAAATCTTTCTTTTAATTTAAAAAAATAAATACATAAAATGTACAAAAAATATTATTTTCATAGTAAAATAGCAAATAAATTAAAACATCCGTATCCTGCGCATTATGTCCGAAAGAATTGATTATATTTTTAATTGTGTTACGCTTAACAATTGCGATCGTTTTTGTCTAAAGCATGCCGGTTTCTTTAAATTTCAAAAAACAAAATCTTCGTTACCTATTTGTATACTTTAAATAATTTTATAATTGGATTTTTACTGTGTGTACAAAAGCAAAATACTTCCTTTCGTGAATTTTAATTAATTATTAATCCCTTTATTCAAACGCCTACACACTGAAAACTTTTTTTACAGTTACGGTAATAATAAGTTTTGCAGCCAAAATATAAGGTTTAACACAAAGAGATAATCAATTCGTTTTAAATAAAAAAAACCTCAATAGAATTGTCTTTTACACATACTCATTCAACAGAACAAAGTTATTTCCAATAATTTCTTTCCGGTTTTTTTCCCCATTTTCCGGGAAGTAATTACCCAAATCGGAACCGAAGAAAATCGGGAAAACACTTTAATTGCTTAATTACAATCAACATTTATATTTTCTTTTTTTCCGAAAAAGGACCCGTAACAACTTCAAGCGAAATAATGCCTCTAAAAATCCTATAAAAACACCATTAGTTCAAAAGAAATAAACAAAGACTTAAAATAATAGCAGAATTCGCTTTGGCAAACCTAAAAAAGACAGCCAACAGGCCAACATCGTTACCCAAATCACGTGAGTTTGGCGCCACAAATAGCGTTTTTTCAAGACGCAAAATAGTTTCAGTTGACAATTAATAAGATTTTCTAATTTAAAGAACTTCTAACGACATTAAAAATGCAGGCCTTTTTCCATTTTGAGGGCGCAAGTATAAAGTCGCCAAAAATTTACAATCACATCCAAATGGAAAATTTAAAATGGTAACCACTAACTGTGTATACATTGATTTTGTAACTGTGATTTGTCACCAAACATTCCGTTTGTCTCCAAAGACTCCGTTTGGTGAGATCGCGACCTCGAAGTGGAAAAAAACTGAAATTCAACGATCATCTATAATAATAAAAGAAAGAGTCTGTCTGTGTGTCTGTCTTCGGATCATAAAATACCTACTTATACTGCCCACAGGAATTCGAAATTTTAAAAATAGATTCCCTTTAATACCAACGTGTGCACCTGAGGCTTAGTTTTTCATATTGTTTCATTTTTAGAGAAAATTCGAATTTTCTGAAAAAAATCACCACTTTCGCTCAAATCGATCATTTTTTCTCTTTCTGATGCCATCGCTGAAAAATTAAATAAAACTTTTAACGAAAACATTTAAATTCAAAATGTTTATTTTATTTTTTGCCATTACTTCAGAAACTAAATTCATTATTTGAAAAAAATTGAACACGTTTCAAGTGACGTAATTCGCCAGTCTTCATTCCGGATTATTGTGGGTTATTTGATGATTTTTTCATTGATTTTTCTGTTGACTGCATGTATGCATATTTAAGCAATAATGTATAGTTAAGCTATTACTGAACTATGATGGTTAAAAAGGCCATCGACACTAGAGATTAGTGTGTTATTCTTTATTTTCGCAAATACGTTTGCCAATCTCGCCAATTATTAAACTAAAATTCACCAAATAGGCAATTTCTTTTATAAATATTTATAAGCTGTCGTTGTTCGAAGGTCATTGTGTTAGAGCTGTATAATGGTGTGTTTGTAGCTATATCTATTTTCTCGTAAATTATTCCAAAACGCGCCAAATGAGCTACAGGTTTTTGTATTTATGAGGGAATTGTGATGAATTTATGAGTGCATTTTAGCTTATTTTCATTTTGGAATTTTAAAGTAATGAAACGGATTTTATACTTTATAACGAGCGGAACAATAACATAACGTTTGATCCTGTAACAGGTATATGGTAACATATTTGGAACGATTTGATATTTTTTTAATCCGTGCGAAGAACGGGTATAAATTTGCTAGTTGTCTATAAAAATAAAAGAAAGAGCCTGTGTGGTCTGTCTGTGAATCGTGAGAGACCTACTTATACTGCTCTCAGAAATTCGAAATTTTTAGTATAAATTCTCTTTGATGCTTACATGTGCACCTGAGTTACATATTTTATTTTATGTTTTAATTAAATTTAATATGTTTAATACACATTTTGGCGGTTACCACACGCACGCAACCTCAATCAATCATCCACTCGCTAGAGGAATTTACCTCTGCGTTCCTACCAGTATTCTGAATAACATCAAAAATAGTAGTATACACTACGATGCAAAAGTTTAGACAATGATGTTTTTTAGCTGTAAAATTTAGAATTGTGATAGTAGAATAACAAAACAACCCTAAATATATTAATTAAATATTATGAAATGCTATAATTGAAACATAATTGTTTTATTTGCTATAACAAATTTTTTTTTCATAAAGTAAAAATTTGTACGAGGCAAAAGTTTAGACACAAATACGAGATTATGCTAATTTAAAGTAGATAATGGCCTAATTTCGCATATTTATTGATGAATTGAATTTGATAAATTGAAAAAACACGATATCCGGTGAACTAAACAGATTTAATAAGGATATTGGTTCAATTTTACACCAAAAATACAATATAGCCACTTTAAATATTCATTCAAATCATATTTGCTTCAAATGTACAATTTAACATCTCTAAACACGAACCGAATACCTACCAATCCATCACCTTAAAGTTTTGGCATGAATTCATGGATTTAGAGGCATGCATTGACCGATTTTCTTGATGAAAAGTGCAGTCTGTCCCATATAAAATCACAAAATTGTGGCATATTATTCTTTTTTGCACTTTAGTACAATGAAGAGACAGTCACCTCTTCAAAGACGACAAAAAAAGTCGTTCATTTTAACGTAAATTCACTCCACACCATTACGAAAGTTCCTTTATACGAAATTCATTACGAAAGAACCCTAGCATAAAGAAGGAACTTTTGTATTGGTGTGGAGTGAATTTACGTTAAAATGAACGACTTTTTTTTGTCGTTTTTGAAGAGGTGACTATCTCTTCATTGTACTAAAGTGCAAAAAAGAATAATATGCTGCTATTTTGGATTTTATATGGGAAAGACTGCACTTTTCATCAAGAAAATCGGCCAATGCATGTCTCTAAATCCTCGAATTCGTGCCAAAACTTTAAGGTGATGGACTGGTAGGTATTCGGTTCGTGTTTAGAGATGTTAAATTGTACATTTGAAGCAAATATGATTTGAATAAATATTTAAAGTGGCTATATTGTCTTTTTGGTGTAAAATTAAACCAATATCGTTATTAAATCTGTTTAGTTCACCAGATACCGTGTTTTTTCAATTTATCAAATTCAATTCATCAATAAAAATGCGAAATTAGGCCATTATCTACTTTAAATTAGCATAATATCGTATTTGTGTCTAAACTTTTGCATCGTACAAATTTTTATTTTATGAAAAAAAATTTTTTTATAGCAAATCAAACAATTATGTTTCAATTATAGCATTTCAAAATATTTATTTAATATGTTTGGGGGTGTTTTGTAATTCTACTATCACAATTCTAAATTTTACAGCTAAAAAACGTCATTGTCTAAACTTTTGCATCGCAGTGTATAAGCCGAGGTAACTCATCTCCACCTTCAGGATCCTTTTGGTAGACTGTGGGTTACTGACTGGTCGAAACAGGGGAGGTCATCCATCTAAGATTGAGGGATCGAAACAGGGGCTTGACGACATCCGTCGATAAAAGGAAAATCCAGTAAGAAGAGCCGTTAAAAAATAACCAAATAAATGTTATGTTTTTTTTCTTATCTCATTTTTTTTAATCATCATTTTTTTTTTAAATATTACTTTAAAAAAATTCAGTTGTTTTTGTTAGCTTTTGTTTTGGTAAGGGCCAATACGAATTCGATTTGGTTTTGAGAATCTTGTTTTGAAAATTTTAGTAAGTCGGCATAAAAATTTAAAATAAACACATTTTCTAACGCGTTCCCAGCAAGGTGGGGCCACACAGCTAACGAAATAGCGCTTATTTAATGATTGTTGCTGCCATAAACAGGAATAAATCGCCAAATGTGGCAGATTTTGTGCAATACATTGATTCATTCTTGCTACATACACAACACGTGTTTTTAATGTTAAAGATAATTAGTTTACTTTATTCTTAAGTAGTTGGAAATACATTGAGGTTTTTTTCAAGTTCTTTTTTTTACGATTTCAGCGGTTTGAGGGAAATTGAACCCACTCATTAAGTTTTTAGCATTGTGTTAGAGACAAGTATTAATAATTAATATTTTTATTTTCTTATTTTATTCACAAAAGCTAGAAGTACATCTTTAAAGGCAATTAAATTAACTGGAACACCATTTTTATAGTTCATTTAATCCTACAAATTGGTGATGAAAGAACTTTGGGTTGGAGTTACTTTATAAGCCCAAGTGTGCAAAGTAATCAAAGTTAAATTAGGGTTTAATTTATTTGAAGTTTTCAACTGTGGTAAGTGAAATGAAATGGGAGTGCTATTTGCTATTATAGTGTAATTAAAGGCCTAGCCTTAATTAATTTTAGTTTTTTTATGCTGTGTTGTAAGCAGAACATTTATTTTTTTATTTAAATGTTTTGGGTTAATTAAAAAGCAGTTAAGCGTATTTAAATTTTAAACAAACCGTAAAAATGCTCAGAGGAATCGTAAAATGCACATATTAAGGATTAAAAGAAATCTCACTTACATACGTTTTAGGCGTTGTGAAAAAATAGTTTCGCAGGCGTTTTTGTTTTAAATATTTTTCTTTTATCATTTTATAAAAAACAAAATCTTTCCAACTCCTGCAAAACTTAGTGACTGCGAAAAAGCTTTTAATTGTTTAAGTTTGTTAAATTAATCGAATTCAAAGTATAAAAAATGGTTTTTGTAGGCTAATTTTATTTTCAAAATAACTAAATTACAACATTTTACTTGAGATTCAGTGCTTAAGTACATTTAAAGTGCTTTCTTTTGTGTTTCTGAAAAAAACTAAATTCAAATCTGTTAACGGATAACCAGTCTGTGTAAGGTCTGTAAAAAGCTTATTTTGTAATCTATATTCATTTTTCAGAATCTTTTAAACTTTACTGTAATTATTATAGAAATAGTAAGAGTATGTAATGTGATCGAAAATCCAATTGAGATTTGTTCCTACACGTTGAGTGCTGATTCGTAAAGTGGTTAACTTTTTCCGTTGTAGTCTTGACCACAATTATTTAATAAAAAAGCTACATATTCAATATTGGTACCCAAGTACCTATTACCTATCAGAATTCACCATAATTTTTCCGAGAAAATAGCTCATACGCAAATGGTAGTCACCATAGAACTTTTTGTTGCGAAGGTATTTAAATTACTTTATAGGGTACACTGTTAAAAATTTTGTGCTTGGTTTCACCATGATATTGGTTCCTAGTAGCTCAACGGCTGAATGGAAACGTTTCACCAATTTTTGGTATCGGTGAACCTATTACTCAGGTTTTGTTTCCAATCTAGAAAATGGTTCACTAACCGAAAAAAGGTGAAACATTACCACACAGCCGTTGCAGCTACTAGAACCATTCTGGTGAAAGGAACATATCATGTAAACCAACCAAATTTTTACAGGTATATAATTACCTATAAAGTAATTTAACATTGAATTATCGATTGAAAATTGTTAAGTGTTACACCCCTTCTTTTTTTTATGCGACAACTCATAAAGTACCACTTTTATTCAACATAACTAGAACGAGGAAAGAGCCTAATAGCATCCGTGACATGACTCCTTAACCCACAATGTCACAGATAACAAAAAAAAAGAGAGACAGACTGACGAAAAAATATTTTATAACTCTTTCAAATTTTTACTTTATGAACTTAGTATACATGCTAAACTTAATTTCCCCATTCTTTCCTGACTGGCTCTGTTTTACTGTGTTTTTTAGTGTTTAACCATAAAAAAATGGAAATGTTAAGTAAATAAACCATGCTTACATTGTAAATATTTTGCATTACAAAAAAGAATAATGTATAATTTTAAGAAGAAAAAACTTTTCTCCAGTCAACAATAAAAAAAACTTTCTAATTTTTTTGTTTAATGCGTGAATATATGATTTTTCGATTACTATTCATTATTCAGAAGAAAAAAATGCATAATAAGTGGTCAGTTAATAAAAATAAAAGGCTTCTTTCAACACACATTGAAGTTTTTATGTACGTGATATTTTTTTAATCTTTATACTGAATAAAAAAATTTACACTGTTTAACATATTTTTTTCGTTTTTTTAGGTTGAATAATTAATTTTCTTGTAATTTTTTATTTACATCAAATACATTGTGCCAAATGTATAATAAAATCCATTTTTTACATATTTTGTATTATAAGTATGCAATTGGCTTTTACTAGCGCCTTAACTTATAATGTATTAATTGTTTAAAGAGCAGGAAATATAATTATACATTTTCTGTTGTTTGACCATAAACCATGTCGCAGTTTTTAAAGCCTTAGGTATTATTACAGTGCTTACAATAATTAGTTTTAAATAATCTGTAGTAATGATACAATTAGAAAGAAAATACAATTAAAAAACATCTTATTGAAATACAGTTAGTTTTTTCCTTTTTTTCCTTCATAAATGAAAATTATGGAATTTCGGGGGAATTTATTTAACTTTTATATGCGCTGTAAACTCAATGATTTACCTCTATGACATCAAAAAACGTTATAAATTCAAACTGTCCTTTTTTCACAAATACTTTCCTAGGTTCGAAATAAATTAATATTTTTTAATTAGAACTATTTTTTAAAATGTACAAATATAGTTTTAAAAAATAATTAAAAGCATGTAACTAATTAGTAAAAATATTGCTCAGAAATATTTGTGTCCTTCATTACTCATAGAATTCGCTTAAAATAATTATCTAAAAAATATGTGTATTATACCGTGCTTAAAAATACAATTTCATCCCTTTTCCATTTACATTTCAATCAATTCTTAATCAAGAAATGCCATCCGCGAAACGCCTGGGCAATTTACATATTAAACCCTAGTACATCCCCAAGACAGCTAATTGCTCAACCGACAAAGCATTTAAAAAGCCTAGAGTAATACGAAGTTCGCCTCAGAAATTTAAGATTTCTAATGAATGTTAAATAATATGGAAATGGTATTCAAATATGTATTGAGTTTGTTGATTGAGGATCTTGCAGTGAATAGTGATTTTGATTTTTCGAGCTTCGAGGGTATTGTTGCAAGTTACATTGTTCAATTTTAGATTATAGATGATTGCTATGCAGAAAATACGCAGTTTATTTTTTTGGTACCAAAAATGAGTTTTTTTTAAATATCTTCTTTATATTTGAGAAAGGAAATCAAATATATTTCCCCACTATTATATTGCAGTTTTATCAATAAAAATAGTGTTTTTTTAGTAAGTGTTTTTTTGTAAATAGTGGTTTTTTACACACTGGTAAAAGTTTTAGGCATAGTTTCACTATAGTAATGGTCTCAGTAGCTGCGACGGATTTGAAATGTTTTACCTTGCATTCGGTTGAACCACTTTTTCAGGTTTCAGAAACAGAAACCTGAAAAACGGTTCAACCGTGGAAAAACATGGTGAAATATTTCACCACACAGCCATTGCTAGTAACCTACTTTTGGTGAAACCAAGCGCCGAATGTTTGACAATGTAATATGGTGTGGTGGTTTAGCTTATATTAGCATAAAATTGACTTTCTTTAATGAAATTATTTCATTAAAGATAACTAGTTTCCCATATTTCATTAACTAAATTATACTTACCTTTTTACAAGTATCGTTTTTCATGGATCTAAGTGCAAACTGCAACCTTCAAAAGCTTATTTTCGTGTTTTCACCTTATTGGCAACATGCACGTTCTTCCACATAGCTCTTCAATTGTAAGATAAATATTTTTTAAACAACGTAAACATTCAATTAATCTCTAAGTATTAAATAGTCAAATAGAAAGTTTGTAGTATGATTAGTCATAATTCAAATTATTGTCGAATTTGGAAATAGTAATGTTTGATGACTTAGTCATTTTAATCTTCTATATCTTTTCTATACTTATGGATATTAATTTTAAAAATTTTTTTAGAAACATGTATGTATGTTCAATTATAAAGTAATAATTCGGTAAAATTTGGATACCGAACTTGGATTTATTATACAAAATAAATTTAGTGTACTCAGAAACCTCAAAAAAATATTCTGAAACACCATCAACTTTTCTCAGTAAAACATAAACCACTTCCAACATGACATTTACTTCAATATAACCCTAAAAAAAATTCCAATCCTTACCCCCGAAGCAGTAACTCCCAAACATCACCTTAATGGACAAGAAATATCAAAAATGTAGTAACGAAACAACCACACAAAAAAAGGGTTAAAATAAAAAAATTTGAGCTAGTGATTAATGTTGGTTGAAGTGCAGTTATTGACCTAAGGCAGTAAAGAGGGTTGAGGAGTGAAAGAAAGTAGAGGCTTGAAAGAAAATTTTCTATATTATCTAACTACACTATTAGAAATGAGGAATAGAGAAAGAATTCAATTCATTTTAGGAGTAAATATAAATAGTTTTGTGATAATTAAAGAATATTTTAAAGACATTTTTGACATATTTAGGTATTTGAGGTTTAAGCCTTGGGTGCAGTAGTTGCCTTTAACAGATAAAATAATTGAATAATGATGTTATTTTGCTTACGGTAGTTTAAGGAACATAAGAAATAAGTTATAAGTATTAAAGAAGATGAAACGTAAGGCTAAGTACGTTAAGAGCCATATTCAAGAAAATTTTATTTAGGTATGGTTATACTTTGGATAGTGTGAGTTTGGCGACTACTCCCTCTATATGAAGAGCTCAAGTGCAAAACAAGTTAAATCATTTTTTGAAAAAATTGAGTTGGTTAGCTTTTTATACAGGCATTGTAGGAAGGGATCCACCAACATTTTGATTTGCACTAAAAATGTTTTCACTTTTTGTCAAAAGTCACTTTTTTTGTGCAAATTAAAATGTTGGTGGATCCCTTCCTACAATACCTGTGTGCAGAGCTAACCACTCAATTTTTTCCAAAAGTGATTTAACTTGTTTTGCACTTGAGCTCTCATATGATCCTCAGTTAATTCTACTCGACCCAATTACCATACCTTATTACGTTGCCGAAGCGTTCATTGGCGCGATATAAGAACGTCCCATTGAACTTACTACACTGCTTAAAACAATTAGGGGAGCACCTTCCGTACTTTTGTTAACTCTTTCAGTTCCAACTTCTTATTCTTTATTTTAAAAATCTAAAATTTGTGAAATAGATTCATTATGCATCTAGAATGAAATAGTAAAAAAAAAATCTTAATTTTTAAGCTAAAATTAAAGGGGGAAAAAATTGGAAGGATAACTTTTTACTAAATTTTAACAATAATTTTTTCAAAACTTTATTTCTTAAAAAAAAAGTCTAATAATGCAAGCATGAAGAATTTAGGGTTAATTTATTTGCTAAAATTGTTTCAGACTGAATTTTATTTTACCATGTTTTTCATATTTTCATTTCATTAAAACGAACATTATTTATTTCTTCAAAAGACATGATTCTTCCATCTAACGATAAGTGCGACCTCAACTTAGTGAGAAAAAAATCGCAAGCTGATGATTCCAAACGGAATCATTGGGGGTGAAAGGGTTTAAACCATACATCATACATTCCCATAATTCTTTTGAGCAGTGTTTTATCAAAAGTCGCCAATGAACGCGCCGGACGCTATATCTTAATTAAACTTTGGATGTCGCAAAAAAAAAAAATCGCAAGCTGATGATTCAAAATGGAATCATTGGGGGTGAAAGGGTTTAAAACATACATTCCTCTAATTCTTTTGAGCGGTGTATTGTCAAAAGTCGCCAATGTACGCGCCGGACGCTATATCTTATGACTTACGACTTTCTTGGTGGGGGGCAAGTTCGCCGAGCACTGCGACCTCAGGTCTATTGTACTCAACCCCAGAAATGACACAGGCACAAGAGACACATAAAGAAAGAGACAACACATAGACAAATAACAACATTTATTGACAAACACAAACATCCATGCCTTACCGGGATTCGAGCCCGAACCCAGAAGCTCCAAAGGCTAGCTCCCTAACCGTTGCGCCGTCGGGTCGGCTACGCTATATCTTAATTACACTTTGGATGATGTGAGTTTTGCAGCTACACCCAAAGAGTTCTATAGTACACTGAGAAAAAAATACTGTAAACATACAAAAAATGTGTTTGTAATGTTACAGAAATAACCAATTTTACAAAAAAAGTTTTTGTAATTCTGAACAGAAATCTGCATTTCTCAGTTACAGGAAATGTTCTAGTATTCGCAATTCTGTCAACCAATCATCTTCGACTTGAAGTTGCGCGCGCATCGCTTCTAAAGTTCCGTTTGTGATCTGGATCAATTCATCGCCATTTAAAAATGATATAAGTTTTAAATTTGATACAAGTGTGAGTAACTTTTATTTCTTTCTATTATACTATTTATAATTCTTATTTTTGTATTCGGCATTGTTCCGATTGTTTAATGTTTTATGTTCATGAACATTTCGTTAACATGTAATGAAAATTGTTCTGTTTTGCTAGATAGTATTATAAAAGCGTATAGAATTTGCCGTTTGTTAGAAAAGTCTGACTTGAGGTCAATCTTTCATACTTGTGTCCGTTTAAACTTTATTCAAAGTATTTGAAGCCACGTTTATTTTTGTCATAAATCAATTTGGAATGACATTATAAAATGAAGCATAATATGTGATTCATTGATTGTTCAGTGTTTACTTAAGAAAGCGACAAGACATTTTTTGCATAAAAATCTGGTCGGGTTTAATTTCCATTTCTACTTTTTTTAGTGCAATTTGGAGTAGTTTAATGTATTTTTATTGAAAAAAAAATTATTCGAAAGGAAAATAAATAATATTAATTTAATATGAGAAAGAAAATTAACAATACTAGTTTGCTTTTAAAAATTTAAAATATAACCTGGATGGCTGGGATTTTTTTCGACTTGTTTTATGGTTAATGTTAAACATATTGATGAATATATTTGTTAGTTTTTATACTAAAGAGGTACTGATAAACTATATTTTGATCAAATATATTCTTTGGTACGAATTTTTTCGTTTTAAACTAAATTTTGGAACATAAGTTTTGTTTCTTTATAATTATAAAAATAGCTTTTTAAGTTATATGTATTTTAATTTTGTAAAACGAAATCTTAGTGACACAAATACATTTTCCGAAATTTTTTTAGGTAACTTATCTGTGTTTGTGAAGTTGGTGTGGTTCAAAAGTGATAAAGGTTTTAGAATATGTAAATTGTGATTTATTTCTAAAATTCTAACACCTTTTTTTGTGTAACTTTTTATTCATAGATTATCTGAATATTAACAGACCTCGCAGTGCTCCTATATTCTCCTATTTTTTTAGGCTTTCATTTTCGATTTCTAAATTCCCCCCCCCCCCCCCCCCCCCTCCCCTCTCGTTCGCTTTTTGCCGCCATTCCCGACATCATCGTATGTTTTTGTTTTTTTGCGATCCGATTTGTTTCGTAAAACACACTTGCTTACTCTGCTTTGCTTGTATTTAACAGTGTAACTTACAGGTTCATCGTGTAAAAATAAGGGTTTAAGTTTATCTGGCGAGAACAGTAAACCAGCTACAAAAATCTAAAATCCAAACTACAATGGTCTGAATAAAAATTTTAGCACTAATGATTTCCGTTTTTTCCACTAAAATTCTCTTGGTTATATAATAATAAAGGTAAGTGTTTTCTTTTATTATTTTGATATCATTAACGTATCGTATGTAATTTAGATAACAAAGTTAGTGTTTTTGTTAACTTGCGGGATTTTTAAATAAAAAAATTCTATTATAATTTTTTTTCCTGATCTTTTATAAAGCTTGCAAATTAAAAAAAAAAAGAATTGGTATATTTTTATTAAAAGACCGATTAGTCATGTTTAATTTTTTTTTAAAATTTGTTTTGATTTATCCGGCCCGGACTTTTTTTTTTATAAACTCGTACAGGTTTCCAGTTTTGGTTTTATAAAGGGATTTTAGAAAATTGAGAAGAAATCTGTTGGGATGAAATAACCTCTGGCATCATGAAAGGCACTTTTATATATTTTTTATAACTTTTTTATACGATCATGTGTTTGAAAACTAAATCAGGGACCATATGTTTTCCATTATTTTTCTTCGTTAAAAACATATGGATAAATATTGTTTACTTTTATAAAAAATATTTCCTATTTATTTGATAAATTTCTTTATTTACTTGAAAATAATCCTATAAATCCCTATATTTTCTTTAAAAATTCCTTCCTGAAATTTAACTAGTATCAGTAATCAGTATAGTTAAGAATTTAGTTGGGTTTTGCATATTTTCGTGTGTAGGAAAGCAGTGACTGCCACAAGACTGTTAATGTTTAAAGACAGGAAAATCGCTTGTATAGCGATCATTAGGTATGGTTATGAAAACATTAAATTATTATCATTTATATTTCTTTTTTAGTATTAGAAAGGTGGATTGTCTATGTATAATTATGTGTGTAGTAATAATAAATAGTACTAATTTTTGTAGATGTAGTACTTTTGTAGTTTTAATTTGTTTTCTTCATAACTTACAATCTGAACAAAAATAGATTTTAAAAAATGTTTTCTAAGTGCCTCTATTACCTATGTAAATGCAGAATATAAACAGACAGTTCCTCTTGTAAACATTTGTAAAAACAATGTCCATACCTACAAATAAAATTCTGTATTTGGCGGGTTGAAATTTACTGAAAACAAAACTATAGGATTAAACCATTTTTTTTTTGTTATTGAATCTAGTCATGGTCCAAAAAAAAGTCATTCTAAATTATAATTCTAAAATATTTTTATGATCACAATAATTTTGTGGTAGTAAACATGTTTGTGTATAACAATAAATTTTAACAATGCATGCTGAATTATTTAGCATATAGCAAAAGCAAACTATAACAAACTAAACTAGTACAGCGGGAGGTAGGGGGCCACCATGAATGCTACTTGTGTGCTATAATTTAGGGAGACATTCTATTGGTCTTTACAAGTAGGCACCTCTAATAATTAACTATCTATCAAAGTGGCAGAGGTTTTGGAGATGAAGCAGGTACAGTAGGGTGGAGTGAAAAAAAATATTTTTTATTTAACATTTCTAATAGTGATAAAAAGTTTTTCAACATCTTACTAATACATGATATATAAAATTTTTAATTTAAGTTAAATTATCAGGGGTCCACAATGAATTTATAAATACGAATGTGCTGGCTATACAGTAGGGTGGGACGAAAAAAAAAAAAATTTGAGTACAAACTTCTAACAGGACTCAAAGTTGCGTTTTGTCATGCTGATTACTGGAAAAAAATAAAAAAAAATTCCTAATTAATATTATGTGCTGCCTCAAAGCGGTTGAAGTTTGAAAAAAAAATGCCAAAATCAACTCTTTTTTAATTTTACCGCGCAGAATTTACTGATTACGTTTTCATACTTTGAAAAAAATAATATCGTTCAGTTATATATCGTTATAAAAAAATATTTTACAAATGCTATTCAAAATTTTTAAATTCTCGAGAAAAAAAAATGTTAAAAATACGCGATTTTGATGAAAAATCACAAAAAAAAATTTATAAACTTTTTAAAGTGAACCTTTTTTGGAATTTTAAAATTATAGAAAAGTGCTCTTATACATAGGAATGGATGCTTTACATTATGTTTAACCTATATAAGCAGCAGCATAACAGTTATTATGAAAAGTCAGGGCCGTAGTTTGGGTAGTGGGTAAGTTTGCTTCCATTATAGTTTAAATTGTAAAATGCATTCTTATTATTACTTTATTTGCCAACTGCATGGCAATGAATTGTTTTAAGGCATTTGTTTGAACATTTAAATGGAGTAACAAATGGACCCAGGGCTTTATTCTGGTCCGATCGGAAAGTCTGGTTGGTTGTGAAGAGCTTCCAATGTGCAGTTTTTAAAAAATTGAAGTAGTTTTGCCAAGTCGCTTGTAAAACATTACTAAAAGCCCTTAGTACAGAGCAAAAGTATTTGATGGATATTTGCAAGGGAATTTCTGCAGGAAAGTGTTCCACTGACCTGTTGTAAAGGACGCCTGGGAACATTTGTCATTCTAGGTGGATTGCAAACTGCTAACGAATATTAAGGTTGTATGTTGGAACACCTGCACCTTCAAAAGCGTGCAGATATTGGCAACGTTTGTTTGAAAAGTTATGCTCCGAAGGGTTCCAAATCAGGAACAAGCCATCTTAAAAATATGGAGTTTGTCATTTTTTGACACCATAAATAAATGTCAATACTTGAATCGAGAACTCAAAAATATTTCCATCCGGTAATCCGACGTAATGGATACTTTGGTCATCCCGAAACATTATCCTCTGCATGATAACTGAAAGAAGGCCACATGCCCACATGTGATGGAATGGCTTTAAGAAGGAAAAAGCAAGCAATGAGGCTAACTAGGAAAATTGTAAGAAGAGTTGAGCTTCCCAAGTTTAACTTCAATGTCAAGGAATACATCGACATCATCGACTGGTCCAACACAACTGAAGAGCTTAGTGGAAGAACGTGCTAAGTGACTTTTTTTGAAAAAAATTGAGATTTTTTTGTAATGAACATTATTACTAACAATCTTAACGATACCCCCCTTTCGTTCCCCCCCCCCCTTTCATAAACTTTAAGTTTTAGTATATTTTTTTACGCTTTACAAGTAACGTTTTTCAACAGATCTGAGTGAAACGATAACTTTAAAGCTCTTTTCTCGTTTTCACCTTTTTGTCACTTAGCATGGTTCTTCCACTAAGCTCTTCAACTGTGCAGAACCTCCGATTACGCATCTGTCATCAATTACAATATCATTCGTACTTTCCCCAGTCGGAGATGCATCCGCCCTTTTTTCAAATTTTATGTAAAATTAAAAATACTATAATTTTTTTTATAAAAAACACACAAAACTATTTTATTCTCAGGTTTATAAGTCCATTGCTTTTTGTTATTTGTAACCATATTTTTTTTCGTATAAATGAGCCATATTAGGTTCCCAATATAATTCTCACTTTTTCCCTATGGGAGATTTAACATGGGGATTTTTTTCGTGTGTTTCAAACAACAAACCCGATTGTGGACCCTCAAGACATTAACTAGAGTTCTAAAGTTTTTACACTTTTTATTCAGTATATCATAATACACTTTTTCCATGCTATTAGATATGGAAAAAAGAATATTTATTTTTCAGCATAGAAATCACTCCACCCTAAGGTACAGTAATTGCAAGAATGCAATGAAGTAATTGCAAAAAACTTCAGTAGTATTGTAATTACTGATAATAATTTCATCTAATTTCCAGAATCTATGTTACAGCAAACAACAGTTAACAATAATATTTAAGTACATCTATTTATATTGAATACTAATACTAAACATCAACTCCAAAGCGAGTAATTCTAGAAATGGCCTTCTGTCAACTTTTACACTGTTTAAATGTGCAATGGTCATAATCAATTCATAAAATATTCCATTTATCTTAAATGACATTTTAAAAATGAGCTTTACATATGAAATGAGCTATATCTGCAATATTGATGAATGTTGTAATTTCAATTTTTTCAAAGACATTACAAATATTGGCTAATATTGCTGCCAGTACCTTCGGTTGTGTAGGCTGCTAATTTCGTCTTGTAAAGTTACAAAAACACTACAAGTCCATTTTATGCATCCTACAAAAGAAAAGTTACAAAAACTTTGCTTGTATATGATACATAAAAAATCTTGTATAATTACAACAAGAAGTTCATAAAGAACTAAAATAGCCTACTTTCCTGTTACTTAAATACTTACTGTAGTTATAATCGGGAAAAAAACTAGGTTTTTTAACAGTAAATATCATCAACAGCCGTTTCTACACTAAATTTATACACATTAGAAAAAAAATCGAAACACATCATCCAGCTATAATTTAAACTTCTATAAGCCAAAATCAACTATTTTCCTTAATATTCTTTCGCAAATTAATTAAATATTATTTATCGTCTGCTCGCGATTTATTTGTAGTTCGAAGAATAATTAAATATTTATTAATAACAAAAGTAATGAAACTACTCCGAACTGCATTAAAAAATAAGAAATGTAAATTAAAACTAAGCATAATTGCATGCAAAAGTATGCCTTGCCGCTTTCTTGGTAGATAATTAATGAATAATCAAAGAATCAAATTGTGCTACATTTTATGACGTCATTCCAAACTGATTCATGAAAATATTATTTTGCTTCAAATATGTTTAAATAAATAAAGTTTCTCATGCCATTGTTGATTTGGCAACAGTGATTTAAATGACTCAAAATTGAATTTCAATGCTAATTCAATGGGAAATTCACCGAAAGATAGTAGATTTATGTCCGTACAGACAGACGGACAAAAAGTATGAAAGTTGGGTATCTGAGGTCATAGCTTTCTAACAAAAAAGAATTTTTAAGATCCGAGGGATAGAACCGATTTGGGAAGGGGGGTACGGACGGACAGACGGAAAGACAGACAGACATACGAACAGACAGACAGATGGACATCAACCGCATTTCAATACCTACAGTGATTTAAATGACTCAGAATTGAATTTCAATGCTAATTCAATGGGAAATTCGCCGACAGATAGTAGATTTATGTCCGTCCGGACGTACAGACAGACGGACAAAAAATATGAAAGTTGGGTATCTGAGGTCATAGCTTTCTAACAAAAAAAGAATTTTTAAGATCCGATGGATAGAACCGATTTGGGAAGGGGGGTACGGACGGACAGACGGAAAGACAGACAGACAGATGGACATCAACCGCATTTCAATACCTACAGTGATTTAAATGACTCAGAATTGAATTTCAATGCTAATTCAATGGGAAATTCGCCGACAGATAGTAGATTTATGTCCGTCCGGACGTACAGACAGACGGACAAAAAGTATGAAAGTTGGGTATCTGAGGTCATAGCTTTCTAACAAAAAAAGAATTTTTAAGATCCGATGGATAGAACCGATTTGGGAAGGGGGGTACGAACGGACATCGACCGCATGTCAATACCTACTTTTTCATTTTTTTTAATTCTTTCGAATTAAAAAAAGAAAAGTAGGCTAAAAACATTACTTGGTTAGGATTCATAAAAGAGTCTTGTAAAGTTAAAATACTGAGAAAAGAAATACACCCTGGGAAAAGGCGGGAATCGAACATGCACTCGTTACAGCGCGCGGACTGCTATCGTTATGGCCTGCTATACAAACCACTCGGCCATAGGGCCACACATGCTACCCTATATTGTCTGCGTGTTTTTCCATCTTGCTGTTGAAAGGTTCAGTCTCTACCCTACAATAGAACTCTTTGGCTACACCCTATATACGATCTTCAGTTAATTCTACTACAGACCCAATTACCATGCCCTATCGTGTTGCCAAATCTAAATCATTCACGGGCATTGAGCTAGAAGGGAAACTGGAGTGAGGTGTCAGCGAACCGAAAACCCACTCACACCCTTTTGAGCGAACCGGGCAGAAAAGGACTATTTTCCCTACACTTGTATGCAATGCTTGTATGAGAACCCTCTATCATATTGACTTGGGCTTCTAAATGTATTTTAACATTTTTAGTTCGAAAGAATTAACTTTCTTTAACTTTAAATGCCAACTTTTTTAAGAAATAACCATGTGGATCACTAACTAAGAACCAGTGAAGACGAACCCAATAGTGAAATAGGCAAGGTTCTAGGTTTTCTGCCCGGTTCGTTTCTGCAAAAGTGCTATGTATTCCTCCGCGTTTCGTTATTAGACCGGCTCGTTTGTTACCCTATTCAGTGAATCACACACCTCACTCCAGTTTTCCTTCTAGCTCAATGTTCACGGGAGATGAGAACGCAATCTAAAAAGGTTTTCCACCTTAGATGGTTTTTCCGTTAATGACTTTCTCCATACTATCTCCGTGCGGGCAACGTAACAAATAGTAGGAGATTCCACCGTTTGGGTGCAGATAATGTCAGCTGTTAAGGGTATTATCGCTAGGAATGGGTGAAGATGGCCGCTTGATGATATGGGGGAATAAGAGTTTAGATTAAGTGTTCGGGAAATTGTTTTTGGTGTATTGGTTATTTAGGTTTTACTATTGGCAACGTTTTTCGTATGTAGCGTGAGTGTTTCAGATAGATCAATTTATAAATACAACTGTATATGGGAAGTTCTATAATAATTTTTAATTTCAGGTATAAAAAAAAAATGAAATTTTTTTTTCAAAATCACGTAAATGAAGTCATAAAGCCACGCAGCTCATTTTACTGGGGTTTTTAACTTTTGGGCTTATTGTTGAAGTATAGCAAAAAATGCGGCTAGTAACTGAAATGTGATTTTTCTGCAATACAGTTTTCATGATTGAAGAATCACTGTAGCTCCATCCTGTGCCTCTCTTCACCACTTTAGTAATGAGGTCAGTGAATGTACCAAAACCCAGGGACAAAGTTAGGAGAAGAGCAATACACACATTATAAATATTAAAAGCCAAAATTTTATGGAAGGAATTTGTTAAGATATAGTATTAGTTCAATTTAAAATCCAAATGAATGTAATTTTTAGCTCAAAAATGTGTTAGTTTGAGCCCTTAATTAAAAATTTATCATTCGGGACATTTAAAGGTAAGGAATTTTTTGCATTGTTTTGTGTCCTAAATTTTTTTTAGAGTTCCCTTGCTTTAAAATTCCGTTTTGCAATTATATAAGGACCAGTCTATTAGTATAATAAGAAAAAATTGAAATATAATTTTTTTTAAAGTTATGCCCAAGGGACATAAAATTAAAAATTATGGTAGAATTCCCCATATGCTGATTGAATTACTGCAGATATGATGGTTCGTTAAATAGTTTGATTGATTCAGCTCTAGGAATTTAATTTGGCGTTGGGTTTTGTAATTTGACCCTTTTGAGGGATACTTACGCATAAACCGTAGCCTGACTCTCAGGTTTTTCAGTAACACACATATATTTTTTTAAAGTATAACCTCTATAATTTTACTCCATTTTAAAATTTAAAGTATGGACAAATTATTTATAATTATCTATTACTGAAGCATAACTTAAAGAAATTAAAGAAATGAAATTTTCAAGTAAAAATTTAAATTTTAATCACATACTGTGAAGTTTCCCCTTCAGCCAATTTACTAATCTTTCATAGGGTTAAGAGGTACTGTCAGTCCTATAGAGCTAATGCATCAGTTTTTGAATCACACTTTCCGCAAAAGTATCGCTTTGCCATGTTAGCCCTTTTTACCCAGATATGGGAATCAACGTAACAACGTAATGAAACCAATTTGAAACAAAAATGTTATCTAGTTATTTAATTCTTTTTTTTTTAAGTTAAAAAATGCCAAAAATATACAGCAGATGGCGACACTATTTTAAAATTTTATCAAATAATAATTAAATAACCGGATCATATATTCTTTTCAATTTTGTTTCAAATTGATATTATGACGTTTCTCATACCTGGTGAAAATGGGATAACATGGCAGAGCAATACTTCTGCGGAAAGTGTGATTTTTAATGCATTAGCAGAGAATGCAGAGCAAATTTAATGCATTAGCTCTATGGAACTGACAATCCCTCTTAAACCTCTATCAAGTATAGAAGCAGGTATTTGAGATGGCATAAAAATCAACCTCATCGAGCAATGCACATGTGGCTTTAGGATATTGATTACGAAAGTATTTAATGGTTGTAGAAAGTCGTTACATCTGCAGGGGACTCAATCAGACTTTTCTATAAAGATTTAAAACACATAAAAATATCTTATTAAAAAGTTATCTTCATTTTAATAACTACGCCTTAGAAATAATATAAATTTGTCTTTTAAGAGTAAATTGTTTTGGATTGGAAAGTAGCCAAAACAGATATTTTTCATAGACTTTACAATGTTATCAAAATATATTTCTATACATATGGACATGCATTAATTAGCCTTTCGTATTGAAATTTTTTTACTAAACCACCCAGGTTTCCAAATCAAAATATATCATCAAATCATTCATTTAAAATAAATATTACTAAGGAATTCGACATAACTTAGAAACCCTGCAGTTCGAATAGCTTCAATGTGCCACAACTAATGCCCAAACCTCATATTAATGACTTTTCCTCCTCTTTTCCAGCGAGAAAAATATAACAGGGCGTATATGAAAGTAAAATATATTCTCTTGAACTAAATTCGTAGGGATCTTTTACAGATTAATTGTAATCTGTGCGTCAAAATTGGTAGCGAGAGTCCGCCTAGATGGTGCCACAAAAAAATGGCTCTCAGTTCTGGGGAATATTCCGAGTCTGCAAAGGCTTGACCGCCAATGTTGCAGCCCCATTGGAGAAAAAAAAAACTAAATTCGTAGATGCTGTGAAGTATATACAGCATGAACAATAATCTAAACGCGTCGGAAGTTTCAATGCAGAAAGTCAGTATTTTTTAGATTTTTGATTTTTCTTGTAATTCAGAAGAAAATGTTCGTCTTAAATAAAATTCCCAAACGAAATTACGAAAAAAAAGTATTTACAAAGTTAGATAGTAAACAGAAACGTCAAAAAAATGGTACAATCTCAAAATCTCTGGTTTCATAACTTTCTAACAGAAAAGAGAATTTTTAAAATCTGACGGATAAAATTGAATTTTGAAAGAGGATACGTAAAGATAGACGGACATCTCCAACTTGTCCATACCTATTTCCAATTTATTTTTAATTCTGCCGAAATGAAAAAAAAGAAAAGTTGACAAGAATGTATTAATTAACCAATGCATTTAAAACAAGAAGTTCTTAAAGAACTAAAATAGCCTACTTTCCTGTTACTTAAATACTTACTGAAATTCTAATCGGGAAACAACTAGGTTCATAACAGTAAATATCATTAACAATAGTTTCTACACTAGATTTACACACATTAGAAATTAAAATTATTTTGCTTCAAATATTTTTAAATAAAGTTTCTCATGCCATTGTTGATTTGGCAACAGTGATATAAATGACTCAAAATTGAATTTAAATGCTTATTCAATGGGAAATTCGCCGACAGATAGTAGATTTATGTCCGTCCAGACGTACTGACAAGCGGACAAACAGTATGAAAGTTGGGTCTCTGAGGTCATAGCTTTCTAACAAAAAAATAATTTTTAAGATTCGAATGATAGAACCGATTTTGGAAGGGGGGTACGGACAGACGGAAATCGACTGCATGTCAATACCTACTTATTATTTTTTTTAATTCTTTAGAATTAAAAAAAAAAGTAGGCTACAAAATTAAAAGTCAAATCCCACAACTACCACACCCCACAAACGCAGTATGAATTCCTCTTATGTGAAATATCCAATGCCTAAACTGGATGAACTGAATATTGATGAGTGCCCCCCTCCCACAGCAAGTAAAATAACATCTGGTGAATAACAATGCATAGAGTCCCAATTGCGCACAAGATCTGTCTTGTCACTGACACAAAAGGCAGTGGGTTCTCAGAGTTGTGTACTTTTCAAGGAGTAGTTATTATTTGTACAGAAATGTACTTTATAATAAAATTTGAGTATTATTGGTAGGTATTATTGGAGTATTCAAGTGACATATACAACTTAAAAGAATGGCTATTTCTTAAAAATGGATTCTATTGAATTATGCTCTTTTCCGATCTTTAATAGCTCTTTTTATTTTTTCCAGCCTTGATTTTACAACATCAATTTAGTTACATAGTTATAAATCTTGATTATATATAGTAGCGCAAAACATGTAATTTTTTTTTAATTTAATGGTAAGTATTTTTGAGTTACATATAATCCTCACAAACCAAACAATATGAATATAGAAGTTCTACGCGTCGTTTTTTTTAAATGCACATAATATAGCTGCATTTTTAATAAAATTATACAACAATACAACACTTAAATGCAATTGTTTCCATATGTTTTACTTCTTTTTTTTCTTTCCACAGAATAATTTTATAAAAACAATGTTAATCTTTAATGCGCTACAGAAATCCTGAATGAAAATAAATTTCTTATTGATCCTCTATTGTTGAATCAATATCACGTAAGAGAAGAGAACCAATCAAAACACCTATCGAAGAAATGCAGGAATGAAATCTGGAAGGGATTACGTCACTAAAACAAACATATGCAACTATAGCCATCAAATGAAAAAATAGGGTCAATTCCCCACAACTCGTTATTTCAAAGTGTATAAATGACTACCATATGCCACAACTAATGCCCAAACTCCATATTGATGACTTTCCCCTTCCTCAGCAAGAAAACTGTGTGGTTCGAACAACAATGTGGACGCGTTGAGAGTCCCAATTGCGAGCAAGATCTGTCTTGTCAGTGGTACAAAAGACAGTGGTTTTGATGGGGAATTTGTAACGGTTGTTTTAACTGAGTAGATGTTTTCTGGTTTTGTGTTTTATTGGTGTATATGTAATCTTAATGGCTTGGATTTTGCAGAAAGTGGGATGGTTTTGCAACAAGGAAATAAATATTTTGATACAGCATGGTTTTACTACATGTCACTAGGCTCACTACTCTAGGTTTTCTTTTTTTTCACTAGGTTTGACTACATGTCACTAGGTTCACTACTTTAGGTTTTTCTTTTTTTCACTAGGTTTGACTACATTTCCTTAAGTTCACTATTCTAGGTTTTTCTTTTTATTTTACTAGGTTTGACTACACGTCACTAGGTTCACTACTCTAGGTTTTTCTTTTTTTCTCACTAGGTTTGACTATATGTCACTAGGTTTCTTAGTACGGCAAATTTTACAGGAGAGAGAGAGTATAAATGAAAAACAAAATTCCAATGTATTTGATACAGATTCACTTTGGCGGAGGACCGAATGACCAGCGGTCTTTTGGTCTCATTCGCTATTAATGGTGTAGCGGTTCACCACACACGCAACCTCAATATGCCATCAACAACTAGGTGGCGCTGATTTACGGCCACGTTCCTAACACTCTTCCAGATTACAACGTTAATAGTTGTATATAAGCCGATGTAACTCATCTTCACCTTCAGGATCCTTTTGGTAGACTATGGGTTACTCATGCCGCTACAATGGCTTGGATATTGCAGAAAGCGGGATGTGTTTACAGAACTGATGAAACCCATTTTAGTACAGCATGTCATCACCAAGTTGTCTGATGTGTTCAACTCACTATATAACAAGAAGTTTTAAAAAAACTTAAATAGCCTACTTTCCTGTTACTTAAATACTTACTGAAATTCTAATTGGAAAGCAACTAGGTTCCTAGCAGTAAATATCAACAACCGTTTCTACACTAGATTTATACACATTCGGAAAAAAATCGCTAAACACAGCATCCAGCTATAATTTAAACATCTAAAAGCCAAAATCAACTATTTTTCTTAATATTCTTTCTTAAATTAACTTAACATTATTTATCGTTTGCACAATTTATTTGTAGACCGAAGAATAATTAAATATTTATTAATTACAAAAGTAATGATACTACTCCAAACTGCATTAAAAAAATAAGACATGTAAATTAAAACTAAACATAATTGTATGCAAAAAATATGCCTTGCCGCTTTCTTGGTAAACAATTATTGAACAATCAAAGAATCACATTGTGCTACATTTTATGACTTCATTACAAACTGATTCATGAAAAATTATGTTGCTTCAAATATTTTTTAATAAATTTTCTCATGACATTGTTGATTTGGCAGTAATGATTTAAATGACTCAAAATTGAATTTCAATGCTAATTCAATGGGAAATTCGCCGACAGATAGTACATTTATGTCCGCCCGGGCGGACAGACAGGAGGACAAAAAGTATGAAAGTTGGGTCTCTGAGGTCATAGCTTTCTAACATAAAAAGAATTTTTAAGATCCGAATGATAGAACCGATTTTGGAAGGGGGGTGCGGACAGATAGACGGACATCGACCGCATGTCAATACCTACTTTTTCATTTTTTTTTAATTCTTTCGAATTAAAAAATGAAAATTAGGCTAAAAACCGAACAAATTTACCATCACAAAGACATGGTAAAAGTGCTGCGATCACCCTGTGTGCCGCGAATTCACATAGGGCGTAACATTTATGGTGTGACATTGGCAAAAAAGTTTGCTTCACTGAAGATTGAAGAACCTGTAGCGGGAGCTGCGGTTGACTTACGTGCAAACCGTTGAGTTGAGTTGTGTGTTGACTGCATTAGCAGCTAGTAGCAACCGTGGTTAAGCGCATCGTAGCAGAAATATCGTTGGTGTGGGTGACGGTCACGTCCTCGGGTCACCACTGTAGCGGCCTCAGTAACCCATAGTCTACCAAAAGGATCCTCAAAGTGGAGATGAGTTACCTCGGCTTATATACTACTATTAACGTTGTAATCTGGAATAGTGGTAGGAACGTGGCTGTAAATCAGCGCCACCTAGTTGTTGAGGGTATATTGAGGTTGCGTGTGTGGTGAACCGCCACAAACCTTAGTTCAAGAACCTTACGTTCCAGCTCCTTATAAACAACACTTAAGAAATACCAAATAATTCTCCTAATTCACACTCCTTATGATTTGGCTGGCATCCGAAAGTTTCCCCTCCCAATTGTTGGCGAAGTAATCACAGTGGTGTCTGATGACTGTTCTAAGTCATTGTATAGTGGCTGAACAATTGTCTGAGACTTGCGAAAGCATAGTTGAACGATGTCTGATATTTTCAAAAGCGGTGTTAATTTTTGTTTGATTTTTCCGTTCGTATGTTGATGATTATTGCAATGCATCTCGTGTGAGTTGGATGATTGTGAAACTTGGATTGTTGCATGTTTTTTTTGTTTGATTTGATGTTGGGGTTCGGGAAATGTTGTTTTGGATTGAAAAATATTTTGTGTTGATGAGAGTTTCTGTATGTGAAGTGTTGGTTTGTTTTTGGGGGCTTTATGGAAATATTTATCTTGTGTTATTTGGAGGGTTTAGAATACAAGTGAACCAAGTCCACTTTTTTGTCATGTTCGAGTTAGCAGCGCAATTGTACGCACTAACAATCTAGAATTTTAGTGTAATAATGAAAAAGTCCTAGTTGAGATAATATGCGACAGGAAGCTAATTTTTTGTAATGTTAAAAGAAAATTTTGTTATGAAGCTTTAAATTTAAATTTCTGTAGCACAAAGAATTTTTTATAGACTTAGTTTACTTGTATTCAATCTCTTTTTCGAATTGTTAACCCAACGCTATACTCTCTATCTTATATTTTATATTTGGTAGTTGAAAGTAGAAATAGGCATGATGTGTTATAATAAAGATCAAAGGTAATAAATAAACGGTACTGAAATAATAGAATAATCATATTACATTATACTTTGAATTTTAAAGGCTTATCCATGAATTTAAGTTTTTTTATTAAACCTGTATTCGTCTGAGACAAAAAAAATACCCATGGTAAACATGTTTGGCATGCAAGTCACTTATAGCTGCACCTTATAATTTTTATTTAGGGGTCATCTACACTATTAAGTTGAAAATTCTATGGTTCAGAAAAATTTGCTGAAGTCGTAAATGTATCTAACCATACCTAAATAAAATTTTCTTGAATATGGCGCTTTACGTGTTAAGCCATACTTTTCATCTTCATTAATACTTATAACTTACTTCTTATGTTCCTTCAACTATCGTAAGCATACTAACATCATTATTGAATTACTTTATCTGTAGGCAACTACTATATAAGGCCTAAATCTCAAACACTTAAATATGTCCATTGGAGCCGGTGTCAATTGGACGAAGTCACCGATGAAAGAACTAGCCTATTCCTTTAGAAAAGCATAAAAGTATATTGCAATTATATAAAATTGAATATAGATGTTTATTTATAATCTTTTATTATACCTGAATATTTAACTAAAACTAATATGTATCATTTTACAAATAATCCCAATTTTTTTAAATTAAAAAACTATTTTCATTGTTACTGCATTTACTATATACTGTATTTGCTAAAACTTCAGAGACTATCCACAACTCTGTACATATGATACATAAAAATACATGAAGCAAGCAACGTTGATGCTAGCCTCAAATAGTTTATAATGTAAAAATTGGCATGTTTTAAAGATTAGTGGTCTTGTGCTTCATCAGTACTTACTTACTTCATCAACACTTTATTTTCTTTTTACTACTACCATGCAAAATAACTCCATTTACAGGTAGATGACTAAAGAAAGACGTATCCCAAATACAAAAAACTCAAAGGGTATTACTATAAGGGGATTACTATACTAAACTAAACAAACACCAAAAGTTAAACAAGGAATAAAAATATTAAGGGGACGCATCACCCAAAATTTAGGGCTGCCCAGAAAATAATTAAACATGCTCGAATGCTGTTAGCTAAGGAGTTTGCAAAAAAGAAGGAATCCTTTATAATGGTGGAAGTTTATTGCAAATGATACAATGGTTTGGTAAAATTGTTTTGGAAATTTTACGTTGATTTTTTTAAATTTTTAATTTTTTCAGCTTGTGAATGGTTAAAACCTTAAGGCTTTTAGGTAATTAATGTAGAGCTCCAAAAACTTTTTCCTGTGTTGAAACATATACGTTTAACAAAAGTTGGTATGGGATAAGGTCTAGTGTGAATAATTTTTTAAAAAATGATGAAGTCGAAAATTTACAAAAAATCCTAATTTTTGGCTATTTTATACATAAAGCAACATAACTCTTTTTGTTAAACTGATAGCTCAATATCCATACCAACTTTTATTAATTGGTGTTGTGGAAACATTTTGGAAAAAAATCCATTAAAAAATTCTTTAAATTGTAGGATTATAGCATTTTGAAAAAACGTAAAATTTGTAATTTTTTAAAACATTTTACGTTTCAATATATAGAATTTTTTCGGACATGTTTATTGAATGTTAGTTCTTTGTAAAAATAGTTTAATTTGAATGCTAGCGATACAAATGCTGGATTTAATTTTTTGGGTACCGCGTCCCCTTAATTAAAAAAGCCGATAAGGTCAATCATAAAATATGTATAAAACAAAACCAGCAAAAAGTGTACCGAACAAGAAATACAATAATAGGATAAGACTTTACATAAGCATCTTTTCATAAACTCAGTATTATTGTTTACTGCATTTCTGTATTTTATAAAATTTTCTTTTCCTTTCAGCTCACCTCGGAAAACAGCTGGACGATTACCTCCTGAACCTGCCCAAAGTGAAAGTGGTGCGAGCCAAGAAGCGGGAGGGCCTCATTCGCGCGAGGCTGCTCGGGGCCTCCGTCTCCAAAGCACCCATCCTCACCTATCTGGACTCACACTGCGAGTGTGCACACGGTAATAAGCCCCTGTCAGACGTGATGGTGAACCTTAGGAACCTTCATAAGAGGGTTGGGACCTGTCAGATGTGACTATCCAGTCAGGGTCTTTTGAAGAGGTTGAATGGAAAATTTCTGTGAATTATGTGTTACTATTTGCTATTTACATTAGAATTTGTCTTTTATTATAAATATTTTCAAAATTTCATTATGTATGTCAAAGTGTTTTCAGTATTTTTCCCCCAAAAGGTCAATAGAAATCTATTTTAAAAGAAAATTAATTCAAAAATTCACAGAAATTGAAGCAATTATATTCAACACAACTTTAAATTTCTTCTCTTACAATTTGTTCTAAATATTTTGTTAAATGGTTAATTTCCAAACATTGAATAATAATTTTCCATCCATAGAAAATTCAAACTCAAAATTGCTTAACTATATTTGGGGCACCTGATTTATGAGGGTTAAAGCTTTAAATCGTTCATTGTAAACTTTTAGTGTAACTTTACTTTATGAATTTGGTAGCAGTATACCAGTATAGAGAGTTTTTCTGTCTCAAGTATTAGGTATCAACGATCACCACAAATAGGAGTAATATTACATCACATAGGTTTAACCCAACTTAGAACTCCACAATATTCTATCAATGTATTCTTGTATAAAAATATTTTCAAACAAATACTTAGTAAAAAGTATGTTCTGTAAGTATTTTTGAGGAAATTTTTTTCTTGTTATGAGGCACGCCAAAAACAAAAGAGTTCTGAGGTCCTAAAAGTAAACATTTTTTCGTTCTATAAATACAAAATCGAGATGTATCAGTTTTTTGTAATTAATTATTCATTATAAGTTGCTAAATGTCAGTCATTAACTTACACTGATGTAATTATTCAGGTCAACATACAGTAGTTGGTTGGTTGGTAGACATATATTTTCAGGCTTGTGTGCTTGGTCACAAAGACCCGCTTATAAACCCTCGTCAAGAACGACGGACACGACATACAAATACAAGACAGATGCTGCCATCTATCGCCACCTCCACAATTTAGACATTCCCTGAAGGGGAGGGAAATAGTCTCCAGGGACTGTACCTGAGAATCTGTACCCGTGGTAAACTGCGCAATGACCGACCACAGGACTTTCTGACCCAACAGATTTAACGAGCACGTACTCCGCATATACTCGGTAGGTGTTCAGTGGTACTGGGACTCGATCGCGGGACCTTCCGATCTCGGAGAGACGCTGACCACTAGGCTCCCTACGGCCTCTCAACATACAGAAGAACACCAAGCATCCGAAATTTATTATCCGTAATGTAATGCTGTCATTATATTCAATCAATTTATCCAACCGCATGCTTAACGTGATAAAATTTGTCCTAGCAATTCAACTAAAAGTTCTGTTTCTTTTTTAGAAAATTTTTCTCCTATTTCCAACGCGCACACAGAAATTAATTAAATTGTGCACTTTTATCCAAAAAAATCGATTATCCTCATTTGTGATTTTCTGAAGGATATCCGTTTCCAATGTTCCGTTTCCAAATGTATGAGCACGTTTCACGTTATAAATGGCAAAATTTCCACGTGAATGAAAACACGGTCTTACTTGGTTAATCAAAGTAATGTGAGGAGCTTACCGCGTCAAAACCCCAATCACCGAAACCACCAGTGAAATACAGGAATGAAAGCATGAACGATTTACGTCACTTGAAAGAAGCCTATTGTCTAGACACGATATAACCACTACCACCACCTGAACAACATCAAAACAACTCTATCTTCAATTCATTGTTAGTTACGTACATCACCTAATAGCATTATAAAGCATTCCACGCAATCTGTTAAGGGCAGATTTAGTACACATCTCGTTAAATTACCGATCATGTGTCCGGCATTATCATATGAATTGGATGAACCCGTGTCGATTCTCCTATTTTCAAATAACATGCAATAATTAATAAAATTATAAACTTAAAAAAAATTCTAGCCTCTATTAAGAGTAGTTTTCTTAAGAGTATAAAGAAATATTTCACGTCTTGATTAGCAACAGTTTCACAGGAATGAAAATAAGGTCTCGACTGGTCAATCCAAGTAGTGGGCGGGGAGCTTACCGTGCTAAATCACCAAAAAAACCCAATGAAATCCAGAAATGAAAGCAGGAACTATTTACGCAGCTTAAAACAAACCTATTGTCTAGACACGGCACCACTGCAGCCACCTTAACTACATCAGAGCAAGTCTATCTCAAAGCCATTGTTAGTTACGTACATCACCAAATCGTGTTATAAAGCATTCCCCGCAATCTGTTAAGAATAGATAGGTAATAGTAATGTAATCGATTGCGGCTGCAAGAATAGGTTTAGTACACATTTCATTAAATTACCGATCATGCCCCATCATGTGTCCGGCATTATCAGATTAATTGGATGGACTTGTGTAGCTTCTACTATTTTCAAATAACACACACAATAATTAATAAAATTATATACTTTTTTTGGAAAAAAAATACATGTTCATTCTCTTTTATAAAGAGTATGACATGTGGTTGGTTGGTAGACATATATTCAGATTTGTGTGCTTGGTCAGAGACCCGCTTATAAACCTTCGTCAAGTAAGACAGACACACACACATAAGTGACAGATGCTGCCATCTATCGCCACCTCCACAATTTAGACATGTCCCTGAAGGAGGTGAAAATAGTCTCCAGGACTTGTACCCGTGGGAAACTGCGCCATGACCGCCTCACAGGACTTTCGGACCCAAAGATTTAACGAGCACGTACTCCGCATATAATCGGTGGGTCTTCAGTGGTATCGGGACTCGATCGCGGGACCTTCCGATTCCGAGAACGAGGCCTTAACCACTAGGCTATCCACTGCCTCGAGTATGACTTGTTTCATGTCGTGATTAGTAACAGTTTCACAGGAATGGAAATAAGTTCTTGATTGGATGATCCAAATAGTATGCGGAGCTTATAAAGTGTCAAATCACAAATCACCGAAACCACCAGTGATATCCAGGAATGAAAACAGGAATGATTTACGTAGCTTGAAACAAGCCAATTGGCTAGACACACTATGTTGACATGCTTTATAACTCAGTGGCAACAGTTCCACAGGAATGAAATTGACGTATTGATGGGTCAATTCAAGTAGTGGGCACAAAGAGTTCTATAGTAGGGTAGAGGAAAGACTCGTACTGAACTGCCATCGGCAGCCATGGGTCACTACGGAGCGAGAATAGAGTTGCAAAAGAGCTAGTTTCGGTTTAGAGGCTAATTGGAATCGAAGCTATTTAATGGGGTTTTGACTATATTTTAACTGGCTTATAAATTTTACTAAATGCAGCAGTTGATTTGAAATTTTGATACTGAGAAAGGAAGTGCACCCAGGGCAAAGGAGGTAATCGAGCCCGCACCCGTTACAGCGCGCGAACTGCTAGCGTTATGACCAGCCATCCAAACCACTCGGCCATCGGGCCCCACATGCCACCCTATATTTTCTGCGTGTTGGTCCATGGTGCTGTTGCCAGGTTCAGTCTCTATAGAACTCTTTGAGTGGGCAGATCTTACCGTACCAAATCACCAAAACCACCAATGAAATCCAGCAATAATAACAGGAATGATTTATGTCACTTGAAACCAGACAATTAGCTAGACACACCACCACTACCACCACCTTAACTACATTAAACCAAGTCTATCTCAAATCCATTGTTAGTTACGTAGTACATCACCAAATCGTGTTATAAAGCATTCCACGCAATCTGTTAAGGGCAGATTTAGTACACATCCCATTAAATTACCGATCATGTGTCCGGCATTATCATATTAATTGGATGGACTCGTTCCCACTGACTCTGCTTCGGGGCAAATGTCCGGTAGTAAGGTCAATTGTCAATGTGAGTGGTGGTTTGCGGAGGCAGAGCGGAGGATATTAATTCATTGTTTGGTTGGATTTTACTTAGTGTAAGTGCATTTGAAGTAAATACACTATGTAAATATAGCTTGTTTATATCAAATATAAATAGCAAATTAATAGCCGTTCTTCGAACTGGCTACAAAATGAAGTTTATTCAAATAAATATTTATCATTTAGACTGGTCTTAGGTAACAATTAGGTTTATTCTTCCACTTAATTTAAGTGAATAATCATAATTGAATTAATAATTGAATCATAACTGTATAAAATGTTGTTAAAAGGAAAAATCTCAATTTGGATGCAAAAAATTCAATTTTGATCATTTGGCGTCTTTTTTGACAACTTTGTAGAGATTGGCGATGTATTTGGCGAGAACGGGAATATCGCTCCAAAAAAACAACAATACAGCTGAATTGGCTTATCTAAAATAAATCCAGCCATAACCAAAATCCAGCCATGCTATTCCTTTGACTGGTTGGTTGGTTGGTAGACATATATATTCAGGTTTGTGTGCTTGGTCAGCGACCCGCTTATAAACCTTCGTCAAGTAAGACAGACACAACAGACAACACACACACATAAGTGGATCCATCTAATTTTTAGAGACAGAGGCCAACTAGAGGATCCCCAGAATTGGCTTGTCACCCCCAGAGGTATTGATTTGGTATGGGAACTTAGAGGACTTTCGGACCCAACAGATTTAACGAGCACGTACTCCGCATATACTCGGTAGGTCTTCAGTGGTACCGGGACTCGATCGCAGGACCTTCCGATCCCGAGACCGAGACGCTGACCACTAGGCTCACTACGGCCCCTCCTTTGACTGGTATTCTCATTGGTGCTCTGTTGCCATGTGACATTAATTCACCAAACGAAAATCCAAAATGAATTTGTTTTTATTCAGCATTTATGTTGCCACTTTAGACCTGAAGCATGTCCGTAGACAGAGCGATGTCTCTCGAACAACGAATCAGATACTAAAACATAGAAAATCTTCATTGCTACCTACCGTTGCTCAAAAGTTTACATGGTAGTAAATCTTACATGTCATTATCTCGTTTTCTGAAGAGAAGAGGAAAACTTTGTTGCAAGACATGTCTAAATTGTGGAAGTGGCGATAGATGTAGCATCTGTCTTATATGTGTGTATGTCGTGTCCGTCCTTCTTGACGATGGTTTATAAGCAGGTCTTTGTGACCAAGCACACAAGCCTGAAAATATATGTCTACCAACCAACTTTGCTGCTGTTGTCATGTGCTTCCAAGGTATAATCTTGAATTAGGAGAGTGCGGAAGCTTCCGTTAGCACAATACCTAGAGTCCCGTAAGGCGGAACTGTGACTTCTATCCCAAGAGGGCACCCCTTCCTCAATTTAGAAACGATATTAGAAGAGAGGGGAAATTTTTTAACGATAACTTTAACTCATAGTAACTGCATTATTACCAACTACAGATCTTTCGGGACCTCAGATTTAACGTTTTCCGAAGTTCTTTGGTACAACACAAAATATCCATGCTTTATATACAAGAAACTATCTTCCATTACAATTCGCGATATATACGAGATAATTTAATACAATATATTCGAGAAAAATCTCTTCAATTGCAGTGCCCAAATCTGTGCCCTTGATATAATGTACCAAACTATCCCGAATGTATCCCGATATCATGTATCAAACTATCCCGAATGTATACCGATATCATGTATCAAACTATCCAGAATGAATTCTGATATCGTGTACCAAACTATCCCGAATGCACCCCTTTATCATGTTTTAAACTATCCTGAATGTATCGCCATATCATGTAGCAAATTATCCCGAATGTATCCCTATATCATGCATCAAACTATCTTGAATATATCCTGATATCATGTATCAAACCATCCCGAATGTGATAGCGTGTACCAAACTATCCTGAATGTATCAAGATATCATGTATCAAATTATCCAGGATGTAACCTTATATCGTGTCTCACCGTGTGGGGAAAAGCGACCTATCGCACAAACATGACTTTTTGAGTTACAAATGCTATAATATTCAAAATCTAAATATCTAGCGATTAAAACAAATATTAAATCAATTTAGGGGTCACT
Source organism: Oedothorax gibbosus (assembly GCA_019343175.1). Lineage (NCBI taxonomy): Eukaryota > Metazoa > Arthropoda > Arachnida > Araneae > Linyphiidae > Oedothorax > Oedothorax gibbosus. The sequence continues at coordinate 18,669,304 of CM033275.1, read as the reverse complement.
TATTAGTCAATTTAGGGGATAGGTAACTTTTCGAGCAGAGTGCGATGCATCCCGATATCATGTATCAAACTGACGTGTATCAAACTATCCCTAGGTTGGTTGGAGCCCCTGTTTCAGCGCATCGCCAACAACTGCACGACATTTGTATTGTAGAATTATGTATGACCCATCGCGCGGTTGGTAAAGTGTGGTCTAAAACCAAAAAAAAATTCCCGGGACTTCAAAATTAAGCGATAATGGTTTAATAGAAATGTAATGGTTTAAAGAATAATTAATAGAAATCAAGCACATTGGGTTTATAGAAGCTTTTCCATAATTGAATAAGAAAAAATAATCGATTGTCAAGCGAATGGGTCCTTGGAAACCGGCTCACCCCGGCGCAACGGTTAGGGAGCTAGCCTTTGGAGCCTCTGGGTTCGGGTTCAAATCCCGGTAAGGCATGGATGTTTATGTTTGTCGAGTATATGCGGAGTACGTGCTCGTTAAATCTGTTGGGTCGAAAGTCTCCAAGTTCCCATACCAAATCAATACCTCTGGGGGTGACAAGCCAATTCTGGGGATCCTCTAGTTGGCCTCTGTCTCTAAAAATTAGATGGATCCACTTATGTGGTGTGTGTTGTCTGTTGTATCTGTCTTACTTGACGAAGGTTTATAAGCGGGTCTCTGACCAAGCACACAAACCTGAATATATATGTCTACCAACCAACCGGCTCTACTCGCTTAGCATACGAGGGTCCCCAACCATACGGGATGGATGATTAGAATTTTTTTAAAGCCATTTCGAAAAATTCTCTTTAATTCCAATAGCCAAATATATACAACACTATATCCTATATCATATACCACATATACCAAAACTATCCTGACTCATGTATCAAACCATCGCAGGTTGGTTGGAGCCCCTGCTTCAGCGCATCGCCAACAACTGGACGACGGTGGTGTGTCCAGTTATTGACGTGATCGACGACGACACCTTCGAGTACCACTTCAAGGACTCGGGGGAGGTGAACGTCGGGGGCTTCGACTGGAACCTGCAGTTCACCTGGCACGTCATGCCCGACAGGGAAGCGCAGCGGAGGAGGCACAAGTGGGAGCCCGTGTGGTGAGTTGTCCAACCTTTGTAGTAAATGTAATATCGTATGTATTGTACACACAGTATGGTATGTATCGTTCGTATAATGTCGTATATATCGTATAACGGTTATTGCAATATCGTAACTCTATGTCTTATATATGACACACGCAATATCGTATATATCATAAAAACAATATCGTACACACTGTATGGTATATATTGTACCCTGTATCGGTATATGTCTTACACATAATATCATTTCTATAATACACACATTATCGTATATATTTCACACACAATATCGTATATATTTTCCACACAATATCGTATGCGAAGTTTACACGATATCGTACATATCGCACAAACTGTGTCTTGTATATCGTGCTCGTGATATAATGTAAACCATTGACACAATATTTATGTATCGTAAAAAATATCGTATATGTCGTTCGCACAATCACTACTATATCATGGACGTGATATCGTATGTATCGTACCCACAATATCGTATATATTGTACACGCAATATCGTACAGATTGTTTGCATAATACCGTATATATCGACACACTATCACATTCGTCGTACACACAATATCGGAGATATCACACACAATTTCTTATATATCATACACGCGATATCGTATATATCGTTGGCACAATGTCGTGTATATCATAAACAAAATATCATATATCTCGCCAACACAATAACTTTTATATCACAAAATCGTATATATCGTACACACTGCATCTTGTATATCTTACACATAACATGATATGTATAATACATACAATATCGTATATATTGTACAAACAATACCGCATAGGTCCTACAATCGATATCGATATGTAGTACCCACAACATATCGCTAAGTTGTGCAAACAGTACAGTACATGCCATACATATACGACCACACCTTCGAGTACAACTTCAAGGACTCGGGCGAGGGGAACGTCGGCGTCGGCGATTTCGACTGGAACCTGTAGTTCACCTGACACGTCACGCCCGACAGGGAAGCGCAGCGGATGAGGCACAAGTGAGAACCCGTCTGGTGAGTACTCGAAAACATGTAATGGTTAATATCGTACTCACAATAACGTATACGTTGTATATATGATATTGTGTATGTCGTACACGCAATATCGTATATATCGTACCCGTGATATCGTATATTCCATAGACATAAAATCGTATATATCGTACGTACTTTTCTATCGTGTATGCGATATCGTATGTATCGTTCACATAATATCGTATATATTGTACACACAATGATGTATAGATCGTCACACTGCATCGTATGCGTCGTACCCACGATATTGCCCACATCACAAATACACAACGGCCTGTATATCATACACGCGATATCGTACATACCGATGCACAATATCGTATGTATCACAAAAGCAATATCGTATATTTCTTACACATAATAACTTCTATATCATGCAAACAATATCGTATATATCGTACACCCTGCATCTTTACATCTAACTCATAACATTGCATGTACAGAACATACAATATTGTACAATATCGCATAGATCGTACAAATGATATCATTTAAGTATTTATGCAACACTACACTCACTAACAACTTTAAAAGCAAACATACCTTTTTAAACATTCACATATTTTAAAATAAAACATACAGAAACATATGACTAAGAACTTCTTTCAATCTCACCATACCAAGATATTCTAAAAAAACCTTTAGCATAGTCAATCAAAACTTTCAATCCCCAAAACCATCGCGAAATGATTGAAAAGGTGGCTTTTTATCAACATTCGTAAATACATGTATCAATTCAAAACCCACGTTCATATAAAACCATACACTAAAATATTACGACATACGTTTGCTTGGAGCTGGTAGAAAATCGCAATTTCTATGCATATCAACGACTTGAAAGAAAAATATTGAGCATATCAGAGCAAATAAAACAGTTGGGTAGGTTTAACATGATTTGTTGGGTTGGCTAGAATGGCTTCTGTTGTTTATGAATCATTTTGAAATTGACGTAAAGAGTTTATCATGTTAAGTGACATTAAACATTATTGTTATTTTTAACTACCAACAATATTATAATTTTTTAGTTACTCGCATACCAATAGCTAAAGCAAGCATTAATGCATATAAAAATTAACCTATGAAGTTCAATGCCTATTGATCAAAGAGTTCTATTGTAGGGTAGAGACTGAACCTTTCAACAGCAAGATGGAAAAACACGGAGACAATATAGGGTGGCATATGTGGCCCTATGGCCGAGTGGTTTGTATAGCAGGCCATAACGATAGCAGTCCGCGCGCTGTAACGAGTGCGGGTTCGATTCCCGCCTTTTCCCAGGGTGTACTTCTTTTCTCAGTATCAAAATTATAAATTAACTAGCACTTTTGCCACTCTATTCGGGCTCCGTAGTGAGCCATGGCTGCCGATGGCAGCTCAGTACGAGTCGTTCCTCTACCCTACTATAGAACTCTTTGCTGTTGATAAGTGTATAAAAATACATAATACAAATACAAAAATTGTCTGCCAACTATAGACCAGAGGTTGGTCTAAATTTTTAGTAATTTTTTTTATCAGTCTTCTGTGATTATCGAGATTATTATTGAATTCTTCCTATCTCTTCGCATTTATGACATAATCTGGTAAAGCATTGCACTTGCTGTTTGGACATTTTTTCATTATTTTAGCTAAAATAAAAAAAATCCATTTTAGATTTTTGCAAAAGATTTAACATTTTTTGGTATAATTCGGAATAAAGTTAGTAAAGTCTAACAAAAAATAGTAAAACTAAAAATGAACGTTTCTGGATAAAGTAGGACATTTTATCTAAGAAGAAAATTTATTGTTGTACTTTAGCGAAACTGGACGTCGAGATTTTCTTAAAATACGATTTCTTTTCACATTTTGCTAGCATAGCTAAAAAACTGTTATTATATAGTTTCTCTGGAATTTTCGCAAAGTCATTGATCTGAAATCACGTGATATGGGTAACTTTCTTTCAAAATTTGCTAACACTCATTCTCCTCAAAAGAAGTCTTTGATGAGCATACCTGGCTTTCCTGTAGAAAAACGGGATTGCACGAGAATCATTTTCTTTGGTCTTATTAATATTACTGGGTCTCTTCTAAGAAGCATGCAGGGGTGATGTGAAATAAAATGTCGATGTTCTTTGTTACTTGCTTTTTTGCTTAGAGGTACAACTTGAAAATATTTAACAATTGATTTTGCCCTGACGGAATTTTTATGAGTCAGCTTGATTACTTCTAAATCACAATTAACAAAATAAACACATATTGTAAATTAAAGTTATTTCTAAGAAGATTTAAGATATTATTTTTTTCATTTTTTTTTGTGTGTGTGCCTACTTTTCTTTTTTAATTAGGAATATTTTAAACAAGGAGCCCCAAAAATAACTAAAATAGCCTACTTTCCTGCTAACTTTATACTCACTAAAATGCTTAAATAAGAGCAAGTAGGCTTGTAAAAGTAATTGTGACCATTTACTTTTAATTTTTACTTTTAAAGGCCAATATTTGCTATTTTCATTAATATTCGTTTTCAAATTCAATTAATATTTTTAATCGTTTACAAAATTTATTTTCCGTCACGTAAAAGTGTTTGCTCTTAACATTTAAGCAAAATGTGTAATATCTTTTCAATTTATACCTTTTATTTCCAAATAAAGATTTAGAGTTTTCTAAAAAAGCAATACATTGACATACGAAACATCTATCATCTTCAAATGCCATTGTATGATTTTCAATGCAACGGAACGAAAAAACCACTTATGCGTACTATCTAAGTACGCTTTACTTCAATACTTAAATATCATATCTGAATTTGCTTCTACAAAAATAATTAGCTATTTTTAAACCGAATGACATGTCATTAGGTAACATTTTAAAATCTTTTATAATTTTTTTACTATGGAACACTACAAAACCAATTTACAAACAAGTTTGTATTTAGGATATTATGTACAAATATACAAACAAACAAATCACATTATAACACTAAATAAGTTACAGAACTTATTTTTGTTCGGCCAAGGGTTAAAAACCTATATGTATCTAAACTAACATATATAATTAATAAGACACATAATTAGACAAATTATAAATTTTACACAGTATGCTTTCCATTTTTGCCCTCATGTATATATAACAATAAATCATTATTGTAAACTGTTTGTAAAAGAGCATGCTTTATTTGCATTTCCAAACAGCAGGAAACAGTATTTTTCCCGAGGTAAAAAAACAGGAAAACTTTTCCATAGTATTCCTTCATCTGTATTTCATGCAAAGGATATTTTTATCCAGATTATATATTCTTGTAGGTAAACCAAACATTTCCAATGACATTCCGTAGACTATAAATTGAAACGCACTTTTTTCCCCCAAAGTGGTGTTTTTCAGTTTTTCATGTTTTGTCTTAGAGAAGTTAAGTTAGAGTTTTGGTTTTTTGAGTTAGGTTATTTGTCGATTTGAGATAGAGATTCTATTTAAATGGTTTAAACCCAGGTAATTGCGAGGTTTATAGCCAACGTGTTTTGACGGAGTAAAAAATTCGTGTCAATTTTTTTGATTTGTGAATTATAGAGAATTTTAAAATAACTGATATAAAGTATGATATGTTATGCCGACCCGGTGGCGCAACGGTTAGGGAGCTAGCCTTTGGAGCTTCTAGGTTCGGGCTCGAATCCCGGTAAGGCATGGATGTTTGTGTTTGTCAATAAATGTTGTTATTTGTCTATGTGTTTGTGTCGTCTCTTTCTTTGTGTGTCTCTTGTGCCTGTGTCATTTCCGGGGTTGAGTACAATAGACCTGAGGTCGCAGTGCTTGGCGATCTTGCCCCCCACCAAAAAAGTCATAAGTCATGATATGTTATACATTTGAGCACAAACATAAAAAAAATCATCCTTTTTTATAAACGAAAAATAAACATTGTTTATAATTTGTTTACATTGAGATGAAATAAAGTTTAGAATAACAGAGTTACGCGATTAGTAAAATATAATAATTGTATATTGCTTTTATTTTGTGAAATTAAGCTTTGAAATTTTAGACTAAAGCTAATGTTTTTCAAAACCTAGCATTTTTAGTGATGCATTATTTAACGAATAATTTCTCGATCTATTGCGATAAAAAAATATTTAAACAATTTAACATTAATATTTAATTAATTATGCTTACAGTTTTCTCTTTCGTTTTAAATATGCAGAAACATGGTCAACATTTCTCGATTTAAACTTAAACATCTTTAACGGTTATATGTTGGAAATATTCCAAGTTCCCTTATTGAATTCTATGTATCTTAAAATTAAAAATATAACCCATACATAGATATCATAGTTAAAGTATTAGATTGGCAGATCACGTGACCTCCAATGCTAACGACGGGAAGCGCAAAGACGCCTTTTAAGAGGGCAAAATGGCCAGTGTTGCTGCCACTTTAAGGAGAAAAATACTACGAAAAAATACCATTTAATTCTAAAATTACAAAAAAAATACTAGAAAAGGATTTAAAGTCACTAAAAAGATTCCAAAATGCAGCTAGTATTTTTACGATATTTTTTTTGTAATTTTAGAATTAAATGGTATTTTTTCGTAGTATTTTTCTCTTTAAAGTGGCAGTAACACTGTCCATTTTGCCCTCTTATTTTGGCCTCCATGCTCGTCCTGTCGTTAGCATTGGAGGTCACGTGATCTGCCAATCTAATACTTTAACTATGATATCTATGAACCCATACCTATTCTTGCCCTTTATACTTTTAACCATTCTAAATCCTTTCACATGAGAACGTACCCAAAGAGCAGTTGAAATATTCCAAACGAAGACCCTCTTTACCCAATCCTTCACCCATATTATTTAGAAAGGTCAAAATGTCCCAGAATTCTTAAAATTCTGCCTAAAATTTCGGAAATTGTTCTAAAAGAATTCCCTGAAGAATTTCCTTCTGTTCGAATAAGTTAGGCCTAAGAGAATTCTTCACTGAGAATTATCGTCGGCTGGAATTTGTTTCCGAACTGAAGTGAGATAATATATTAATTATTTCCTTAATGGGATGTGAATTATTGAGGTAGGTTATATTTATAAGATTAAAGTTTTCGGTGAACTTCGCTAATGTGGATTTGTTTGGTAGGATTTTGTTTTAAGATGTATAATCCTATTATGTCCAAAAATCTCAAAGTATCTGTGTGTCACGAACCTTTTATCCAATCAATATGTTCAATGGTAACACTTTCCATTTAAATTAAACTAATGTTAAAATCGTTGATATTAGGAACGCTTATCAAAACTAGACTAGCTGTAATAAAACTGAAATAATCTTACTCCACCATTCTCAAAAACTATGCAAATTGTATGTAGTGATTTTCTAAAAAATCTGCATTATGGTTTTTGGTAAAACAAGAATTTTTTTTTAATATCTTAGTAAATTTATGTGGTTAAAAATTGCAAACATTCGTCGCCAATAGCCCTCGTGTAATTCTTGTGCGATGTCGTTTTAGAGTTCATCAGAAGAACTCAATCAGATCTTAGAACTAAAGTGAAAATCAAATCAGTTAACTTTTGTAATGCACTTTATTATAAAGAATATACAAACGAATATATTCCTAAAATCTACAAATACATTTCTTCAAAGATAAAAAGTTCACAAAGTATATAAATTATTATCTATGCACAAAAGCAAACCAGCCAATAAATTTATGAAATATAAAAATGCAAAAAAAATAATTTCATAAATTTTTCATTCTTCTATAAAAATATTATTTCTAAGAATTTAAACATTCCCTATACTTGCTAAAAATATCGATACATAAGAAAACAATTAACCTAAACAAGATCTATCCGGTTTTATCAATCTTTGAACACTTCAAAACACAATTACATTTTTTTAATGCTACTAAGTGCAAAAAAAGAATAATAACAAAAAGAAGAAGAAGCATGGCAAAGAAAATAATACAAGTAAAATATGTCGTTGTTTATTTTTATTAAATGCAAACTAGCTGTCAACGATTGAATTTCAAACAAAATTGATGCCTCTTATCCCTTGGGGGATATAAGGTAACTTCTTTGCAATTCTAATTGTGTCATAAAAATCGTTTGAAAAGTATTTTTTACAAAATTGCATATAGTTTTTTTAATAAGATATTTTGTTTTAATTTACATGATAAATAGGAAGGGACCTAAAAATGAACCATTTTTTATTGGTTCTTTTTTTACCTAAAAGATAATAGTTTTTTTTATTCTAAAATATATTTTTTTTTAACGTTGTTTAAAAAGTATATATTAAATTGGCATTTATTTGTTAGCTTATTAATTATTTTATCATCACGTTCAAATGATTTGTAGGTGATTATTTATATTAATGATTATTTTAAAATCACGTGCGAAAAGTATTTCTTAGATTAGCATTGGAAATAAGACGGCAAATAAAGAATCACGTTCAAATAAAGAATTTTCACCAATCACAAAGCCGCCGAATAAAATATCACGCTCAAATAAAGAATTTTACACCAATCAGATGATCTTATTTACTTTGTCCCACTGGTGCGTAAAAGTGACTTTGAAACACGATTTCGTTAAAAGCATCACTTTTGCCACGATTATTGATTTGAAAAAGTTAGTTTTTTGCACGATATTATAAAAACATATTTTTTTTTTGCATTACATTTCTCTGACTTGGCTATCCATGACTGGGGTCAACTTTTCTTACAAGACGTAACACAGAAAACACCACACACTATAACTCGACAAAAAAAACCGAAAAATAAGCACTTATCCAAACACAACCCCCTAATAGATACACAAACAAAGACTCTGCAAACACTGCTATATACTTACACAAACATTGGAGATAAAAGTCCCAGCTTTTTATTTACTGTTTGTACGTTTGAGGGCATGATGGCATAAGTCCAAACCAAATGGGTCCACTTCTGATCTGAAGCTAACACTTAAGGGGACACAGTACCTCAGAAACGGCAAAAATTGCGAAATTTTTTATTTGCTAAAATTAAAGTTTGGAATCTTTTTAATATTTCTACCAAGTTTCAAAAGTGTAGCTATATTTTAAAAAAAATTATTCCACTTTTTATGCGGAAAGGTAGAATAAAAAATGCAAACGAATAAAAACTTTAAACGTGTTTTTCTTGGTGTTCATCTTTCCTTGATGACAAGGTTTTCAGAACGCTAAGGCTTTTTTAATTATTTATAAAAGTCTAAGGAATTTTGTATGCAGTCTGTCAAATATGTTGACATGAAGAATTGGTATCAAAATTGTTTTCAAAAGTAATACTTTTTTTATAAAAAATACTAAAGTCGAAATTTTCCAAATATGTTAAAAAAAATTGGGATTATCTAGATAAATATTTTTTATGAACCAACTACTGAAGATAAATAAATTTTGGATACCAATTCTTATGTAAAACAGTTTAAAGTACATGCGGAAAAAAATTGGGTTAAAATATTTGTATTTAAAAAAACCTTAGCATTTTAAAAAAGTTCAAAAAATGTAAAAATTTTTAAATAACTTAAAAATTAAAACAGTTTTCAAATTTTTTTGTGTCATATATTGTTTTTAAATATAGGTAGAACTAATAAAACACCAATTTTATAGTGAATATGTCAAAATTAAAAAAAAAATTGAAAGTGGTACCATGTCCCCTTAAACAAATATAATTGGAGTAAGTCTAATTAGCTGGACGTGTGTTTGTCTAATTAGTTCGAAATGTACACGGATATTGTATAACAAATACAGTGTTAAAATGTAATGCAAAGTCCCCCCCCCCCAAAAAAAAAAAAAAAATTGGATCATTTTAGCTGCAACGTCTTTATGATAAAATATTTCTCCACATTTTCTATATTCGGTTTAATCCTTTTTCTTTTGTTTTCTTTTCAAAAACTAGATAAAAGGTTCAACTAAACATAAACAAGTAGGTTTGTAACAGAATCTGTCACTTAACCCGCTTTCACACAACAGTTGTGTGTCGCCAAACACAGCATTAATTCTATATTAAACATTTACATGCTAAAAAATTCAATTATTATTACTTATCGTTTGCAAAAATTAATTTATACTTCAACGAATACATATGTAATATTCATCGCTTTTAAATAGATTAAAACATTTCGTATCAACATCCAAAGAATCTCGTAGTGAAATATATTTGACGTCATTTCAAACTGATTGATGCCGCAAAAATAAATTTATTTTAATTTATTGTCTAAAAGAATTAAAATAAAAATGGCTTTCTATACTTTTTAAATGAGCATTAAATTTTGCAGTTTTTTCAATAATTGAAGTACTTCGAATTCGAATTATTTTCTGAAATTTTCAATGTACAGTAAATTTCCGTTACAACGAATTCCAAGGGACCAGAAAAACGTCTTCGTTATACTGGATTGTTCGTTAAAACGGAATTGCATGAAAAAAATTCATTTTATTAAATTTAAAATGCTGCAAAAAGTCAATAAAATATGCACTAATTTCATAAATATACAATTTATGATATTTATATTTTCAATAAATAACTACTAAGTAATGTAACTAAGTATTAATAAATAGTTTGAAGACGACTGTGTCTACTTGAAACTGCAGTTCATATTCCTTTCCTACTCAAATTCATCACTGACAATTGCGATTGAACTTCGATTGTTTTCGGTCTTTCAAAAATTTTGATAAAGTTGGAGAGATTAAATTTTTTGCAGCATCTGAATTTTTTTAATCCTCTATCAATATCCGTTATTATGGTCATCTTTTCCTCTAAGAAAAACAAGAAAAACTTGTTGCGTTTGGTGACTGTCATTTCTAGAATGAGACATCACAGAGTAAGACAACTAACTCTAGAGAGAATCGAAGTGAAAAAAAAATACAGAGTGGACGCGCCCACTCTTTCCCCTATGGTTACGAAGGTTGAGTGTGGAACAAACCATTAGTCTCATTTAAGTAGAAACATCTTCAAAGAATAACTTTCTGTGATGACAAAGCCATTGGTCTTATTCATTCTTAAAAGACTTCTTTTGTGACACCAATAAAAGTAACACCCATGTTGTGCACAGGGTTTCAAATTCGATCACAGAAACACCATAATCTCGAATTGTCATAATGACAGGCTATCATTAGAGAATTCTATAGGGGATTGTATTGGTCACTACAGATGTTTGAGTTTGACCCATTGAATAGAAATTTCTGGCTTTCTTGGGGGGTTAGGGGGTGATCGGTCCCCTTCTCCTTCCATGTGACGACAATGATAAACAAACCTGTTTAAAACTTGTTTGGTGTCTTTTCAAAACAGCAGAAATCGAAAAGTGTGAAGTTGACGGAAGAAAAAATCCTTCGTTATAATGAAACTTTGAGTTTTAGTAATTTCGTTAAAATGGAAATTTTAAACCGTTATTCTTATGGGATTTCAAAAGGGACTGGGGATTTATTTCGTTATACTGGATATTTCGTTGTAATGATATTCGTTATAAAGAAATTTTACTGTATTCTAATTTAGATGCGCTGAATTTTTTGATGCGCTGAATTTGTATCACACTTGTCCATAACATTTGTAGTTTGTGATATAAAAGTGGGTGACAGACGGACTGAACTATTGTAATACCTTCCACTTTTTACGTTATAAACGTAGTGTGGAAGCTAAACAAGAAGTTCATAAAGAACTAAAATAGCCTACTTTCCTGTTACTTAAATACTTACTGAAGTTCTAATCGGGAAAAAAAACTATGTTCCAAAAGTAAATATCATCAACAGCCGTTTCTACACTAGATTTATACACATTAGAAAAAAAAAATCGAAACACAGCACCCAGCTATAATTTAAACTTCTAAAAGCAAAAATCAACTATTTTCCTTAATATTCTTTCGCAAATTAATTAAATATTATTTATCATCTGCTCGTGATTTATTTGTAGTTCGAAGAATAATTAAATATTTATTAATAACAAAAGTAATGAAACTACTCCGAACTGCATTAAAAAACAAGAAATGTAAATTAAAACTAAGCATAATTGCATGCAAAAGTATGCCTTGCCGCTTTCTTGGTAGATAATTAATGAATAATCAAAGAATCGAATAGGGTACTTGACTAAATTTTTTTTATTGGCTTAAAATATTCTTATGCTAAAAATATTAGACCCGTATTTTTTCTTTTTTTCAAATACCCCATAAAAAGGCAGAAAAATGAATTTTAAAATTAGGACGAAAAATCACTCCCGAAAACGCTTCCTGGCTGTCACGTGGTATATGTGATGTCACTAGTGACTATAAACAAACTTTGAAACACCACATTGGAATCGATTTTAGGCAAATTTGAAATATCCGCTTCTGTAAAAAGCCTTTACATTATCTCAATATTTATTATTTCAAGAGTAAATTAGATTAAATCAAGTTTAATCAGAAAACAAAAAACATCACGCCGGTTTGTTTATAGTTACTAGTGACGTCAGCCAAAGCGTTTTGTTTGTGATCACGTGATGATCACGTGAAAAAAATGCCTTTTTAAAATGATTTTTTTTATGATTTAAAGATTTATTTCGCAAAAAAATTATATGCATTTGTTATTTTTGACTTTCAACTATAATTTAAATAATATTGGAAGGTATTTTGGCGATGCAGTCAAGTACCCTATTGTGCTACACTTTATGACGTCTTTCCAAACTGATTCATGAAAATATTATTTTGCTTCAAATATGTTTAAATAAATAAAGTTTCTCATGCCATTGTTGATTTGGCAACAGTGATTTAAATGACACAAAATTGAATTTCAATGCTAATTCAATGGGAAATTCGCCGAAAGATAGTAGATTTTTATCCGTCCGGACGTACAGACAGACGGACAAAAAGTATGAAAGTTGGGTATCAGGTCATAGCTTTTTAACAAAAAAAGAATTTTTAAGATCCGATGATTAGAACCGATTTTGGAAGGGGGGTACAGACAGACAGACAAACGGACAGACAGACGGACAGACATACGAACAGACAGACATACGAACAGACAGACAGATGGACAGACAGACAGTTGGACATCAACCGCATTTCAATACCTACAGTGATTTAAATGACTCAAAATTGAATTTCAATGCTAATTCAATGGGAAATTCGCCGACAGATAGTAGATTTATGTCCGTCCGGACGTATAGACAGACGGACAAAAAGTATGAAAGTTGGGTATCTGAGGTCATAGCTTTCTAACAAAAAAAGAATTTTTAAGATCCGATGATTAGAACCGATTTTGGAAGGGGGGTACAGACAGACAGACAAACGGACAGACAGGCGGACAGACAGACGGACAGACATACGAACAGACAGACATACGAACAGACAGACAGATGGACAGTTGGACATCAACCGCATTTCAATACCTACAGTGATTTAAATGACTCAAAATTGAATTTCAATGCTAATTCAATGGGAAATTCGCCGACAGATAGTAGATTTATGTCCGTCCGGACGTACAGACAGACGGACAAAAAGTATGAAAGTTGGGTATCTGAGGTTATAGCTTTCTAACAAAAAAAGAATTTTTAAGATCCGATGATTAGAACCGATTTTGGAAGGGGGGTACGGACGGACAGACAGACAGACGGACAGACAGACAGACAGACAGACGGACATCGACCGCATGTCAATACCTACTTTTTCATTTTTTTAATTCTTTCGAATTAAAAAAAGAAAAGTAGGCTAAAAAAATATGAAGAAACATTTCACCATACAGCTGTATTAGTTACTAGGAACCAATGTTTGTTGTTGAAACCTGTACAAAATATTGAACAATGTATAAAGAGATTAGAATTTATCTTCAAAATCATCTAAAACGTTCAAATTAGTAATATAAATGCATAAAAATAAGGAATTTAAATATCGCAATGTTCTGATCAATATAAATATTAAGTTGTTCTATTGACTTTTTATGTCCAGAAAACATTAAATTGTTGTAGATAAACATTACAAAACTTTGATGAAAAAAATAGCTTTAACATGCGCTGTACTTTTACAGATTTTTTTACCGGGTTTATGCGCGGACATAAACCAATCTATTTGTATTTAAGTTTCTGTAGCTTTAAGAGGGACTGTCAGTCCCATAGAGATAATGTATAAGTTTTGAAATCACAATTTTTGCCAAAAAAATTGCGTTACCATGTTATTCCATTTTCACCAGGTATGAGAATCGCCATAACATCAATTTAAAACAAAATTGAATAGAAAATAACATTCGGTTATTTAATTATTAATTGATAAAGTTCTAAAATAGTGTCGCCATCTGCAGGGTATTTGGGGAATTTTAAAACTTTAAAAATATATAATTAAATGACTAGATAACATTTTCGTTTCAAAATTTGTTTCATTTCGATGTTATGTTGATTCTCATACCTGGGAAAGAAGGACTAACATGGCAAAGCAATACTCCTGCGAAAGTTTTGATTAGAAAACTAATGCATTAGCTCTATGGGACTGACAATCCCTCTTAAGGTCAGTCAAATCCTTCCAATTTAGCATCACAGTGTGACGATAAAAGTGTTACCATCACCCTGTGATGTGAGTTTACATGTTATATAAAAGGTATTGTGTGTTACTGAAGAAATCGTTTGCTTCACTGGCAGTGATTGAATGCAACCACCTTCTCTGTTTAAAAGCTATTGATGTAAAACAATCATGTTACCCTGTACGTCTTGAAAATATCAATTTGCGATAAAACAAACATTACAAAACTGTGATGTAAAAAATAACCTTAAAACATGATGTACTTCAACAGAATTTTTATTGCAGTGTTTAAGTGCAGAGTCAAGTCTATTTATACTAAAGTCTCTGTAGCTTTAAGCCTAATATTTCTTTTATATTGGTACCTCCTAAGAAAAGAGTGGCTATTTGAACGAAAAAGAAAGTACCACCAATAAATATATATTTTCTTTCTTCTTTTATTTATTCTTTTTTCTTTCTTTTAGGTCTCCAACGATGGCCGGTGGTCTGTTCTCCATCAACAAGGAGTTTTTCGAGCGGCTTGGCACCTACGATAGTGGATTTGATATATGGGGAGGCGAAAACCTAGAGCTTTCGTTCAAGGTAGGAAAAATAAAGTTCTCTAGTACTAAGTTCTTTAAAAACCCTCTGAGGTATAGAGAATCATAAACCAGTCACCTCACTATCAGGTTTTCCAGAAACACACATAATTTTCAATAATTTATAATTTTATGCAATTTTTAAATTTTATGCATTTCAAATTATATGCAATTTTTAAATTTTATGCAATTTTTAAATTATATGTAATTTTAAATTTTATGCAATTTTTAAATTTATGCAATTTTTAAGTTCTATACAATTTTTAAATTTATGCAATTTTTAAATTTTATGCAATTTTTAAACTTTATTTTATTATTTTTTTTAATTTATTACCATCTACTAATTTAAAACTCTATCTAACTTAAATCTAATTTAAAACAAATTTAAGAAACTAAATTATCAGTTAAAATTTTTAATTAAAATCTCATGCAATGGAAAATACAGAAACACTTCAGCCAATAGGGTTTTGAGTTTTCGTGAAGGGTTCGTAGAAGTCTATACTAAGAATACTCGTGTTGACTTTCAATACAAAAAAAAATTACAAGTTGTTGAAGCAATTCAATAATTGTGTTGCAACCAAATAATGCATTATTCCGAAATGTGGTTTAGCATATGTTCTTTTAGTTTAGTTTAGTTTAGGTTGAATTGTCGTCACTCTAGATCCATATTGGCGACGGGCGTCGTATTTTAGAACCACAATATATATTCTTTAATATTCCCGATAAATAACTATACAAAGGCTTAAACTATGTATATTACGGTAAATGGTAATTTAATATGAATGTTTTTCGAATGTTAATAATTTTACTATACATATTTTAGGAAACAATATAGTTTAGTTATTTTTCAATCGCGTAATTTGGGGAGGCGAAAACCTAGAGCTTTCTTTTAAGGTAGAAAAATGAAAGTAACAGTACTTAGTATTTTCAAAGTTTTCGTGAAGGGTTCGTAGAAGTCTACACCCAGAAAAACTTTTATTGCTGTAAATGATTTTACAGACCACGGGCAGAAAAATAAAAAAATACTTCTTAAGAGCGATCTAATTAGTATTCGTTAAGTAGAGACCCCTTAAGCTGAAATCTCCGGAGATCATGTACTAATATTGGCACTAACAATCTACCAATTACATACTCATTTAGAAAAACTGATTTACTTACATTCATAAAAAGTTTGTACTGACTTTCAATACAAACAAATATTTTTCCAAGTTATTACAAGTTGTGTTGAAACAATTATAAATTTGTGTTACGACCAAATAATAATGCATGGTTAGCACAAAAGCTGTGTTGAAGGCTCAGGAAGCATGTATTCTTTCGTAATGAGGTTTAGCATCTTTTCTTTAATGTTTTGGATAAATAGCTATACTTAAAATACATAGATTACGTTACTTTAAAATGAATGCTGTAATTTTGTTGTTCTTAATTTAGAAAACAACATAGTTTACAGTTTCTGGTCAATTACGCATGGGTATAATAATTGCCACGTCTCGCAATCATTAGTTGTGTTGGAACAGCACAAATTTGTGTTCGTATGTCATCAACACAATTCTTGTATTGCAACAATACAAATATTGTAATGATTTTTACACAATACTTCGTATTCCAATGCTGATTAAATCCGAGTTTTCTGAGTGTGAAGAATTTCTGCAGTAAAAATGGTTTATTCATGTTACATCAAAATAAGAAGAACTCCTAATATATTTCACCAGTTTAGAAGATATATCTTGCAATTAATGGGAATCCGATACAAATCGATATCACTTTTCACGATATCAATTACATGATGGTAGCTCTATCGATTACAGGTACACTGATAAACTATTCATATCGTTTATTGAAAAAGAAGCTTGTTAAGTCTTTACAGTTGATTGTTGAAATGTGATATTGATGAGTATTAGATAGCATCGATACTGTTCTTTGGATAAAATCTTAAAGGGGGAATGGGCGTGCTGGACCGCGGGTATCCAAACTCAAGTGCCTCAGTGTTAATCCAATGGCGCAAAAACTATTTTCTCTGCCATATTTCCCCGGCTGTATTGAATATTTTTACAAACGTTTTTTCTCTATAATAAATGTAGATAACTTACAGGTCTCCATCTTCCCACTTTTTGAAATTGCTTCGAATATTTTGTGTAAATTTATTTATTGAAAATTTAAAAAAATATATATATATTTTAACGAATTTCAAAATGTGGGAAGGTCGAGACGTGTAAGTCAGCTACATTTATCACATAAAAATCCGCTTGTAAAAATATTCAATACAGCCGGAGAAATGCGGCAGAGAAAATATTTTTTCTCCATAGGATTAACACTGATGCACTTTGATTTGGATGCCCCCGGGCCAACGCGCCCATTCCCCCTTAACATTTGTTCGTTTGTAGATTTTTTATTGACATTATTTTTAGTAGAATTTAGGTACATAAATGATTTTAAAACAAGCTATTTTACTTATTTGTGAGTAATGAGGAATTATACAAAATAATATTTTTAATTAGTAATGAGAGTTTCTTTATTCTTTTAATGAAACAAATATGTATATTTTCTATTCTATTTTTATTGTTGAGATATTTAATAACTAATTAAACTTAAAACTAATTATATAAACATTTTCCAATGCATTCATTAAATTATTGAAATACTAACGAATAATGAATTATTTCACTTCAAAATTATAATTTTTAGAACGATGAAAGTCAGTAATTAGAATGTTTTAAAGCTATACATTTAAATACATACATTTTCATTTTTTCACTTTACATTTAGGTTAGTTTCTTAAATGTTAAACTATTCTTCATATATTTCACAAAAGCGAAATGAGAAATAATGCATTTTTGACAATTATTATTAATATTAATGCAAAGCATAATTATCAAACCGTACATTAGCATAATTTTCAAACTCCATCCCTATATATCGCTTTTGTTTTATATTTTTCTTTCAAGAGTACTTGAAAGCACTAAAACATTTAACGAGCGCTTTCAAAGAATAACTATTACTTTGTAAATTAAAAATATTATGTTGAAAGTAAAGTGCCTAAATTGTTGTGTTGGAAACTACAAAACACAATAGACTTCTGTGTGCTCTCGAACAATAATGCGTCCCACACATAATCATTTAAGTCTTCTACATAGAAATTTTATCCCCATACAATTTAGATTAAATTAACGATATAATCTATTTAACACCCAAACATTTTAAAAACCTAAAATCAATTCAAAACTGTACAACACAATAGATACATTTAAGAAAACTAAAAGGCAATCAATTTTGCCTACGTTTAGTGGAAATTGTTTTACTTTCAAAATAAATAAATAAATGCAAATGGCGGTCAGGTCCACAGAATGGTTTTCGTAAACGTTTCTTCTTTCACAAAATGTTCATAAGAAAAAGTGTAAAAGGAAATTATCCAATGGTTTTCTCATCCCTTTCAAATCATTTACTGATTCAATTATTCGATGCATAAAACGTTGTAATGCGAAAATGATAACAAAAATTATTTAAGAAAATTGATTCTAAATCGTTATTTTATACTTTTTCGCTTGAATGTTTTCCGAAAGCTAGTTTATTTAATGGTGATAACATCTTATCGTTTATCAAATTTATTATCAAGGCGTTATAAACAAGTAATTTTATTCTTAAGGGTTTGAAAATTCTTTGATTTAGTTTATTATCTTTTTTTTGTTGCTTATTTTTCGCCACCCAGAAATTCTCAATTTTGTATTTCGAGTTAAAAGTCATCGCTAGAACAAACAATAGGCTTGTAATGGTCGTTAAAATGTTAGTCATTCTACCAAATTTAGAGAATTTCAATGTGAAACGAGAGTTTCAATTATGAAGTAGTTTGTTCTTTAAAAAAAGATCAATAAATAATATTTTTAATTAAGTAATTATTTATTTGACCATTATAATTAAACTTTAACTTATATATTAACCTTACCTTATATTTAAATATAACCTTATATATTAAATTTTATAAAATCCTAATATTTAGTAAAGTTATTTATTCGTAAAATTAAATATCAGATGCTGAACTTCTATTTGGGGGATAGATTCGTGCTGCTCCGTTCAGCAAAATTTGTGTGCTAACTTTTATTATTATTGGGTCACAACACAATTTTTGTATTGTTTCAAAGCAACTTGTAATAACTGGGAAAAACACAATCTTTTGTATTCAAAGCCAACGCAAGTTGTTTTTTTAGCGAACTTTCTGTTTCTACCAATACGTTTCATTTCCACCAAAGCGTCTCAGGGGTTGGTAAAGGCCATATCACACGAGATATTTTTCCCCAACCCAACCCTCAACCCAACTTCTGTTCGAACCATGATTGAAGGAAATTGCCACGTGCTATGACGTGGCGTTGGAGAAATTTTCTACAACTCTGTCGTTTCATCGCGACGGAGTTGATCAACTTGGTCCCAACAACTAATCAGGTGAATCGGTGACTGTCGCTACACTGACGTCACGGCTCTGTTTTGGTTGAAGCCAAATCTTCAGGTCATATTGCGCCAAATTGCCAAGCTGTTGTTTATTTATTTTACATGCACGATATTTTGATTTTCAATCTGAAGTATAATAAGCTATTTGACACAAAGAGGAAATAAAACTCTTTGATTTGACATATCTTCTTATTTTTTCGATAAAAAAATGTTGAAAAGTTGAGGGTTTTTTTTAAACGGAAATTGTTACTTAGGGCCAATTCCACACAAGATTTATTTATATATCTTAGAAAAAAATCCTTAGCACAGCTTTTAGTTCAACTTTAATTGTAAGAAAAAAGCTACTTTTTAAGGACTTTCTTACGTTAATTCAATAATTTTATATATCATTTGCTATAATATGTAAAGTAGATGGGTAAAATTGCCCCTTTTGTTCTAAATGTGAAAGCTATACTGTATATCAGCTTTAATTTAAAATTTGTAAAAAAAATATTTGAAATTTTAAGCAAAAATCCAACAATTTTATAGCCTTCAAAATATCTCTCAACGCAATTTAACAATCTATAGTTGGGAAAATAAAACTTTTTAACTTATATCTTTCAGTGTTTATTTGTTTTATTACAAAATAAGGTGAAATAAAAAATAATAATTATAAGAGAAATCCTAAGCATGCGATAAAATAAAACTCAAATCAATCAAAAGGTCCGATTTTTAATAAATTGTCGCCTACTGTAGAGATATCGTTTTAGTTATGACAGTCGGAAAAGAGAAATCTTCTCATACTCTGGCAACCCTTTAACAACTTTGTGGGGGCCGAAATTGGGGGGAGAAAGTTGCGTTGGGAGTTGGGTTGGAGGAAAACGCTCGTGTGATACCCCCTTTAGTCATTTGACTGTGGTTCTAAATTACGATGACCGTCACTAATAGCACTAATAGCCCTCGTGTAGTTCTAGTGCGATGATATTTGAAACCTAACCAAACGACCAAAAAATTACTTGTCTATGTACTTTATTTGTCCAACTCAACATATCCCTTTCAGACCTGGATGTGTGGAGGAACTCTCGAAATACGGTATTTGTCTAAAAAATAAATTATTTTCTTAAAATATTCTTATGTCAAAAATATTGGACCCGTATTTTCTTCTTTTTTTTCAAATACCCCATAAAAAGGGAGAAAAATGAATTTTGAAATTAAGGTCAAAAATTACGCTCGAAATCGCTTTGTGGCTGTCACGTGGTATCTATGACGTCACTAGTAACTACAAACTAACTTTGAAACACCATTTTGGAATCTACTTTAAGCAAATGTGAACTATCCGCTTCTGTAAAACCTCCTTCCATTATCTATATAATTCTTTTTTTAATAGTAAATTACATTAAATCCAGTTTAATTGCAAGCAAAAAAACATCACACCGGTTTGTTTATAAATACTAGTGACGCACCAAATTCCCGTGTTTGTAATCACGTGCCGTACCGATGAAAAAAATAAGCCATTTTAAAATAATTTTTATGAATTATTTAAAGATTTATTTTTCAAAAAAATATATACGTTTGTTATTTTTGGGTTAAAACTATAATTAATTTATTATTGGAAGGTATATTAGCGATACAGTCAAGTACCCTATTCTGCCATGTTCCTACGTTGGTCACGTCTTCAGAAAACCACACTTTTATTGCATTACGTCACTTTGTCCACCAATACGTCACTTTTAATCTAATGTGTCCCGTTCCACCAATAAATTACCTTTACAATAATATGTCCCTTTTCTACCAAAACGCCATTTTTCCATATACTTTTTCGGTGGCTAAGGAGCCCAGTCGGTTTAGGCTTTCGCCTTGCATGTGAAAGGTCCCAGGTTCAGGTCCGGGCATCGCCAAAATAACTGCCGATCTATAAACGGCCCGTGCAGCAAAAAAATGTCCACGAAATAATACCCCGCGTAGTGGAAGTACACGAAAAATATGCTCCAATGTCTCAATTCTGCGTACAGTGTCACCCTTAACGGTTGCGTTGGTCTGCCTACTCAGGTGTCGGCCCGTCACTTGACTGTGGCTCTAAAATACAACGCCCGTCACCAATAGCCCTCGTGTAGTTCTAGTGCGGCGATGATACAAAACTGACTAACCAGGTACTTTTTTTAATCCAACCCAAACATGTCTCTTCAGACCTGGATGTGTGGAGGCACCCTTGAAATTCTACCCTGTTCCCACGTTGGCCACGTCTTCAGAAAACGCAGCCCTTACGAGTGGGAAGAAGGCGTCAACGTGCTGAGGAAAAACTCAGTGAGGCTGGCGGAAGTGTGGCTGGACGAGTATAAGCAGTATTACTACGACAGGATTGGCAACGATCTGGTGAGTTCTAGTATTTTTCATAGAGGTAGGAAAGAGAATGGAGAGGTCCTTGTATATGCGCATTGGCGCACAAATGAAGCAGGCTAGAGCGGTGCATCTTGGGATACCTCGGTGTCAGTATGTTATGCGCAGTATCTCGAAAAACCTGACAGCCCTGCTTTAATTTCTCTCAACTGGTGGACCTCTCTACACCTCCTTCTTGACTCCATGGTATTTTTATTGTAACTTCGCAGGGGGCCGGGTGGCCTCGTGGTTAAGATTGCAGCCCGTTAAGCTAACGGCGTGAGCAGTGATTCGGGTGCGGGTTCGATTCCCGCCTTCGCCCTGGGTATACTTTTTCTCTCTGTGTCAGTAAAAAATTCAGTCTGTGTCTACCTTACTTGAAGATGGTTTATGAGCTGGTCTCTGATAAAGCACACGAACAGGAAAATATATGTACCAACCTACCTACCTGGAAACTTCAGAGTACGAGGGCGTAATTACGTGTGTTAATGCTCCATGGAGGATAGAAATAAATTTACATTATAACAAAAGCTGATAAGCCTAAGAAAATGCTTAAGGGGGAATGGGCGCGCTGGACCGTGGGTCTCCAAAGCAAAGTGCATCAGTGTTAATCCTATGGAGAAAAAAATATTTTCTCTGCCTTGAATATTTTTGCAAGCGGATTTTTTTGTGTGATAAATGTAGCTGACTTGCAGGTCCCGACCTTCCCACTTTTTGAAATTCGTTCGAATATTTTTTTTTTAATTTTCAATAAATAATTTTACACAAAATATTCGAAGCAATTTCAAAAAGTGGGATGATAGAGACTTGTAAGTTTTCTACATTTATTATTAAAAAAAAAACGTTTGTAAAAATATTCAATACAGCCGGAGAATTGTGGAAGAGAAAATAGTTTTTTTCCCATTGGATTAACACTGAGGCACTTGAGTTCGGAGACCCGCGATCCAGCTCGTCCACTTTATGAACTAGAATAGTAACAAATAATAAATATTTTAAATGTAACTAATATTGGCTCTTTCAGGGCGATTATGGAGACGTCACTTCACGCAAAGCATTAAGGAAAAATCTCGGCTGCAAGTCTTTCGACTGGTACATGAAGAACGTGTACCCGGAACTTTTCATCCCAGGAGACGCACTGGGGCAAGGCGAGGTAGGTGGAACAGTTTTAAAACTTTTTAGAGGTAAACTATTCAACCTCATTTTAGTGGTCACCAAAATATTTCACCATTTTAAAGACTGTATTGTGACATCTGATAACTTCCCTTAAGGGTGAGTGTGTTAACACGGGAAAACATTCCTAAGCCACATTTCTCCAGCTGTATTATAATAACGTAAAATCATGTAACATAAAAACATGTAACATGATATAACATAAAAAAAACAAATAATGTGTAAAACATATAAAAAAGAAAAGTAAATAACAAACACAATGAGGCAAACTGTTGAAAGAACAGTTAATCATTGTGGGGAGCTGAAGCTGCCTCCACTAATGATAAACAGAAATAAACAAGTAAAAACACACAAAAAAATTAAATGAAGATGAAAATGGTGTATTGAGCACGGTTTCAAGGAACAAGCATCATTTAGCACCATTACAAAGACAACGCTGTTTTTCTAGAAAATGCTTTAAATTTTAAAATTAAACAGAATTAATAAATTTATATATTTTTAAAAATTATATGTGTTGGTGAAAAACCTGACGGTCAGGTGACGGGTTAAAAATATATTCTACTTAAGAAAATTTAAAATATAATAAAATGTCAACTACCATCTACCATTCAATACCTCCTTCTTAGATTCTTGACTAATCTATTCAAAACAATATTTTTATTCTACTTCTAATGGATAATTCTAATGAACTTAAAATAGGAATAAAAATAAGGTGAATAAAATTAAATAGTTAGATTTTTTTGTTAACCTAAACTATCCTGTTCCTAATTATCTCTCCCCTTTGAAAATATTCACTTAATTTCAACTGATCTATAAACTGGTTTTAAGGTACAACCGCCCATGGTCAAAGGTACAGCTATAGTTTTATTTTTTTTAATTAAATAATATTATAAAATGAAACTAGAACCGTGAAAAATTATATATGATAAACCATACGATACAAATCACGGCTAACTTCAAAAACAAGGCCAGAGAAGCTCTCCTAAACACGAGCGTAGACGGTAATTTTGACGTCAGTGTTCCCAGTGCCGAAGATCGAGAAACTAGTTTGGACGCATTCGGAACCCTAAAAATTGGGTCAGCCGTGAACAAGTGGTTCCTAACAGGTTTCGAGACAGGTTGTCTTCACCTTCGGAACAACGTCACTCGGAACTATGACGTCAAAATTTCCGTCCCCGAGCTTGTTTGGGAAAGCTTCTTCGGCCTTAGTAGTTGAGTAGACCGTGAACAAATTGGAAGAAAATAAGAAGATTGAAGTTAGCCTTAATATTTAAGTTAAGAAAATTGAAAATTTGTCCTTTCTCTAAGCATTTTTCTTTTGTTTTTTTGTCGTTTATTTTTGGAATGGTTTCGGCATTTGAAAAAGCGTGAAGCGTTTTTTATGTGCTCTACATTTTTCTGCAAGAAGGTTATAAATTCCACTTGCATACTTTTATTTAAAATTGTAGTGTCGAAAAAAAGTTTTTAGATTTGATGACATGCTTTTAATGCAGAAACTTTGTTATATAAACGTTTTTATTTTCTTTTTTAACAGTATAAACTTGGTCAGGTCAGTCCAGACGTTTTCTATTTGTATCACGAAAATGAAATTTTTTTAGAAGATTACGAGTTTGTTATAGAATTTGAATAAAATATAAAATTTGCACTTTGGCAGGCTGAAAACATATTATCTTTATAATAGTAAATAAAATATAGTTAGCAAAGTAGAGCTTCAATTTTCCAAATCAATTGTACCAAACTCTATTAGAAAAATTGAAAATTTCAAATAATTGTATCCGGAAAACAACCAATAAAATAACTGCAATTTTAGGCAATCACTCATCATACCAATAACGGTTTCGCCTATCAAAGGATTGGAGTGATTCAGAAACTCAGCAATTCAAATAATTGGACCACTGATAAGTTTAGCTCTTATAATTACAGTTAAGATATTTGTAGTTGGGATAGTTAAAGTTCGGATAATTGGAGTTTTACTGAATTTTATTATAGACATTGCTTAACTTTATATTTTTTCCACTTTGTCGATGAAAGCATTTTCAGTTTACGAATAAGTCAAAAACAGTTGTTTAAAAGTTATTACTAAATTGAGAGCTATAATATATTTTATTTACTATATAAATGAATCGCAAAATTTAAAAATGTGTCCAGTCTATTGGAGAATTTCCCTCTGTATTTCTTTCTCGTAAAATTTCCGTGAAAAAAAATCGTGCCCGGAAATGTTACTATGAACTTTTATTATTTTTTTATTAGCGATACAAATAATATATTTTTTTCGTCTGTCAAAGTGTGCCTTTTATAATAATTATAAGCAAATTTTAAAGCAATATTAGGTAATACAAATTTTTATAAATCAAATAAATGTTTCTAAAATTTTAATACTTATGCTGTAAAATATATTTAAAGAATTTTTGAGTAAAATATGAGTTAAATAATTATTTTAATTATAAAAAATCAAATATTTACTTTTATTTAAAGATAAATTTAAATTTAAATTAAAGTTTACTATTCATTAATTTGTTGTATTTTTTAACCAAAAAAATTATAATTAAATAGTTTTATGTATTTTACTTTATTCATTTCTTACATAAATGTAGATAATATTTAAAAGTAATCAACGTATGTTATGTATTATTTGGAGTGATTTGTACTTGTATAAACTTCTTTCTCTTCAAATCTTTTGCTTTCTGTTTTTTTTCTTATTTCCCTTTTATGTGATTAATTTTTGATTGGTGAATCATTTTTGAAGAATATTTCAAAAGAAACATTGCAGTTTAATAAACACCATTATATTTTAACATTATGATAGGCTGCAATAACTGTCATAAATTATGCAGCTAAAACAATAACTGTTTTTGACTTGAATCGCGCGCGAATATGAGTAAATGTTTTATTGATGACTGGAAAAATAATCTTTCACAAATGCAATAACTTTAATTTTACTTTATTTTAAGTTATTATTTAAAGTTCGTCAAAGTGTTGATTGAAGTATGAAAAAATATGCTGATTAAAGTGTAAATCATTTTTTGATAATGCATAATCATTTCATTAAAATAGTAGTATAGTAAACACACACAGTATAGTAAAACAGTAGAATAGATATTGGGTTTAAAAAATTGATAAAGAGGATTAAAATTTAAAAGCCTGTCCTCACAAGCAAAATATATTTTTTAGAAACATAGTTTTTAAATTAAACGCAGTAAAAATAAAAATATATCTCATTAGTATAACTCAAGTCATGTGATGACTAATTCAAAAACAATGCAATTAATTTAGTTTTAAATAAATTTTATATCATTGTAAAAATGATTTACTTAATGTTACACATAACATAACGTTTTGCATAATGTTGCACATAACATAATGTTTTACATAATGTTACACATAACATAATGTTTTACATAATGTTACACATAACATAATGTTTTACATAATGTTACACATAACATAATGTTTTACATAATGTTACATAATTTAAATAAAAATGCTGTCAATATATTTGAGTTGAAAACATTAATGCGGTGTGCGTACCATAATATGGACATTTTATAATGATTACAATTTAAATGAAGAAAATGATATGCACACATTTCACAAAAGAAGGACATGAGCCCTAAACATTTCCACAGAATATTAGGCCTAAAATTCCCTAAAACGTCGCCATTTTTGACAAAATAATGTCGTGATAAATGCTCTGAGTAACACTTTCGTCAAATTTTGGTAAATTTGTGTCTGAGAATAAAGTCACCTGGTGAGAAAAAGGTGAGATTGTCAAAAGGGGCGACACTTGTTTGACTATTGAAGTATCCCTAAAAGTGGGGAATTTCATTTCTCAATGTACACCTCTTTTCGGAGTCTATGAAGGTGGATAATTTAAAATAATATCGCCGATAAAGAACATGAATTGATTCTGTTTAAAATGAAGTACCAAATCCTGTGAAAAATATTTTTTGACGTGGACGGCAAAGGTGAAGATGGTGAAGAATGGCTGTAGCAGTACGCCACACTCACAACCTCAAAAAGCATACACGATAGATGGCGCTGATTTACTACTTTGTTGCTACCAGAAATGTAAATTATTGCAAATACTGTCGTATATAACCCAAAGCAACTTGTTATCCACCATAAGGTGCTTTTTTATGGACACGGGCTGTTGTATCATCTTCGCAAACACTCAGATAGCCATATAAGACAGAAACAATGTAGAATGGTCAAGCTGGATACTTACCAGGAAGGATTTTGTGGATCGGAGATCATGCATGTCAAATGTAAAAAAAAGGGGTACTAACGAGCCTCTGCTTACTCCGGCGCCTACTTAGGTCTGTATTTGCCATTCCCCCTGTGCGCCATTGGTACAAGGATAATCGTCCCGGTGGATCTCTATCCCTTCGGTGCAGCAGACAGGAGAAAACTACGATAACACGCTTTCGTAGAGGCCACCTAAGAACATTGACTTATAACAACAAAGAAAAGGAATTCCCAAATTGTACCAAGTGTTCCAAAGGCCAAGCCACTCCAGAGCACATCCTTGAGTGCTTGGGACTCGATAAAGAAGATCTTCTTGAGCGACCATTGTTGGTTATTGATTTCTTGAGAGTGTGCAATATCATAGACCTGGTCTAGCTCTGCTGGGCAACAGCGATCAGCAACAACAGCAACACATGTTGTGGCATCTTCTTCCGGCTAAGCGTGACTAGTCGAAAGGTAATAGAGGAAAGGAGTTATTGTTGATGTATTCCATCTGATATCACCATATTCTCGAGCAGTTCCAAGAGTCTTCAAATCCTTCTGCAGAAGCTTGCAAAGAGTAGCATCTAATAAACATCATCAGTGATAAAGAGTAACAATGGCCCAAAACGCAACTCTGCAAAAGCAGACTAACTATATAAAGAAAAGACAATAGAAATGTCCATAAAATACTTTTCTTATTACAGAAATTATTCCTTTTCCCACCTATTTTGTGGTATTTGAATATATTTTTATGTTCGTGGAAACAGTGATTGTTCGTTTATGCAACATTTTACACTGTACAGAACCCTGTTAATTGGACTATGAGTTGAAGGACAATTACCAAATTTACTAGAATAACTTTCTTCTATACATAATTTCATATGAACCAAACAAACTAAGAACCATAAAGCGATGTCATATTACATTGTATAAATTGGAATATAGACAAAACTCAGTTATTAAAATATGATCAAGTTTCATTAATATATTTCTACAATCAGCATTTTGCCAGAACTGTAATGTTGCAGCCTTGGAAGTTCTAGTGCCCATGTCAAGCAACAAGTTGGTAAAAAAAAAAAACTTTTAACAACCCAACAAGGCTTATACTTATTTTCTGAACCTCTTTAAGATGAAATGATGAGTTTATCAACTTCCAGTTCAAAATTAAAAGGTGTTTTGAAAAGTTTATCTGTAAAAAAAATATCTTTTAATTTACCTATTAAAATTAAAATAACGATTTAACATTGAAACTCAAAAATATTGGCAGTTTGGCTTCCTATTGTTTAAAAAATGTGTATAAGTATTTTGAACTAAGTAATTTAAAATTTTCAAATACTTAGCCTAAAGCCAAGTATTATACCAAGCCTAAATTAATACCTCAAAATGAAAAACTATTTTTTACTTTTAATAAAAGGAGTAACTTTTATACTTAAGCGATTAAAATAAATATTATGTAAAAGTACTATATTTTAAATTTGTAGCATTAATATTTCGTGGTTATAGTTTTAAGTAAAATGTAACCTTTAAAGTAAATTAATTTGTACTAGAATTAATTGTTTTTAATAAATATATTTATTGTCAAAATTGAAAGTATATTTTTAAATATACAGTGTTAAATTTTTTACAAGTTTATTTTAAGTTGCGAGATTTTAAGTATAAAATACTACTTTTGTCAGTTCTGAAATAAACAATTTTTGGCCCTTTTTTAACTATTTAAAAAAATATTTTCTCTTTAAATCAAAGAACACGTCTTTACGATTTATTAAACTGCAATTTTTATTTTTCTTATTTTTACCGGCATTTCCGAAACGCAAACTGAAACATTTTAAATACATTCAATTTTACGATGAACTACTAAACGTTGTTGGCAAAGTCATACAAATACGAACGAGCATTATAAATTTATTTTAAGTACAATTTGTTAAAGTAAAAAAGTGTCGAGAACAAGTGAATAAATTAATTTTTGTCTTTACTAGAATTTTCTTCGAATACGCAAGCATTTTTATTCCATTTTTTTGTACGTCTTTCTATCTTTTTCTTTCTATTTCTACAAGTTTTTTCTTCTGTTTGCTTTTTTTACTCTTTCAAATTTTCCAAGAATATTTTATGTATTTGTCTTGATCTTGCTGTTAGTCTATTTTTTGAAATTCTAGTAATATTTTGGAATAATATTTTAGAATGATTTCATAAAACTTTTATTTTTGAAAGCCTTGAAGACCTGTAAGTCTTTTTTTAAGTTTTTAATTATTTTCTATTCAATTACTAATTTTAATTTAATTCTATTTTAAACTTAACTTAAGTTTCTATCAAGTCGATATATTGGACATCGTGTAGTTTTACTTACACAATATGCTTAATCTAACACCGCTTCTGATATAAATTAGAGTAACATGATACGTAATTTTTTTTTGTTTTCCGATAATTAAAATAAACCAATATTTAAATACTTACTTTAAAAAAAATGCATATACAATAAACATTAAAAGATACATCATTCATATGTATTCATTGAGCTAGAAGGGAAACTGGAGTAAGGTGTCAGCGAGCCGAAAACCCACTCATACCCTTTTAAACGAACAGGGCAGAAAAGGACTATTTTCCCTACACTTGTATGCAATTGTAGTGAAGTGACTTTCTCAAAAAGAACAATATTTTTCGTAATGACTGACTTTAATAATTGAACTGTAGTGAATTGAAGAATGTATAAAATTCGTAGTTGCCTTTTCGACCGATTGCCAGAACTTGCTAAGATTGTGACTGTTTAACATCGTTTGTGCTGGAACTTACAGAATTCTACCGTTTTGACTTGTACGTTTGTGTTTTGTCCTAAATAAAAAATGTCTCAGCAGTTCTTCAAACACAAAATAGTACAACAATGCTTGTCTGAGACCCCTCTTTCATATTGACTTGGGCTCCTAGATGTATTTCAACATTTTTAGTTCGAAAGAAATTAACTTTTTTAACTTTAAATTCCAACTTTTTAAGAAATAACCATGTGGATCACTAACTAAGAACCAGCGAAGACGAACCCAATAGCGAAATAGGCAAGTTTCTAGGTTTTCTGCCCGGTTCGTTTCTGCTGCAGTGCCTTGTATTCCTCCGCGTTTCGTTATTGAACCGTTTCGTTTGCTGCCCTGTTCAGTGAATCACACACCTCACTCCACTTTTCTTCTAGATCAATGTATGTATTGACCAAAAAAAAATAAAATAAACTTTATTTGTTTGGAAAAATTCCGAAAAAATATACGATCATGCAACTTTTCTTTTAATAGTTAACTTTTATTTTATTTGTAAACTATATAACATTAAAAGTACTAATAATTTAAAATTCTACAAACATCAAATAAATTTATTTACATTAAAACATTCATTAAATAAAATATTGACAATTTGCAGATTTCTGTTAAATTAATTGGTGCATTTTTGAAGCCCTGAGCTTAATACAGGTGAGAAAAATATTAAAATTTTTATATCCTACTTTTTAAACTACTGTTACCTTAAAAACGTTATAAACACTCAGTTTACCATATTAAAATTACAAATATATAGATAAAAAAATTCCTTACATTTTAGTTAAAATATTATGATTTTTACCCCTCCTTTTTACCATTTCATTCTGGATGCATAAACTTAATGAGTCTATTTCACAAATTTGAGATTTGTCGAAAAAAAAAGTTGGGATTGAAAGGGTAAAGAGGATAATTTACTTTTTTGTGCAACTAAAATACGTTTAGGTATACATTTATTAAAATAATAAACTCTATGTTCTTCAAATCAATTTATTCTCAAAATTCTATTTCTAAAAAAATTATCCGATATTTCTATTCAAAGAACTGTACTAGACCACCACCATTAAAATATCAAACCATCTCCACCAAACTTTACGTGCATAGACATCGTTCATTGCATAACATACTCTGCCACGTAACAAGAACCATACCAACCTTTTAGAAATTCCCGAAGCCTCTTCAATCTTTGAGTTTCTTTACTATCTTTATCGAGAAAATAAGCTCCTCTAAGCCTCACAGCACTTTGAAAAACTACCTGGCTTGGTTTGAATAAAATGTATATCATTTTGTACTGCACTGTAAAACTGTATGTTAACTTTACAGAAAAATACCATATATTTACAAAGAAACACATATATTTACAGAAAAATTCTGTTATTTTCTTTTAACAGCTTTCTTTTAGTAATAACAAGAAGTTCTTAAAGAACTAAAATAGCCTACTTTCCTGTTACTTAAATACTTATTGAAATTTTTATCGGGAAACAATTAGGTTCATAACTGTAAATATCATCAACAATCGTGTCTACACTAGATTTACACACATTAGAAAAAAAATCGCTAAACACAGCATCCAGCTATAATTTAAACTTCTAAAAGCCCAAATCAACTATTTTACTTAATATTGTTTAACAAATAACTTAATTTTATTTATCATCTGCTCGATTTATTTGTAGTTCGAAGAATAATTAAAATTTTTATTAATAACAAAAATAATGAAACTACTCCAAACTGCATTAGAAAAATAAATGTAAATTAAAACTAAGCAGAATTGTATGCAATATGCCTTGCCGCTTTCTTGGTAAACAATTAATGAACAATCAAAGAATCACATTGTGCTACATTTTATGACGTCATTCCAAAATGATTCATGAAAAAATTATTTTGCTTCAAATATTTTTAAATAAAGTTTCTCATGCCATTGTTGATTTGGCAACAGTGATTTAAATGACTCAAAATTGAATTTCAATGCTAATTCAAAGGGAAATTCGCCGACAGATAGTAGATTTATGTCCGTCCGGACGTACAGACAGGAGGACAAAAAATATAAAAGTTGGGTCTCTGAGGTCACAGCTTTCTAACAAAAAGAGAATATTTAAGATCCGAATGATAAAACCGATTTTGGGAGGAGGGGGGGGGGGGGGGACGGACGGACAGGCGGACATCGACCGTATGTCAATACCTACTTTTTCATTTTTTTAATTCTTTCGAATTAAAAAAAAGAAAAGTAGTCTAAAAATGTTTTAAGTAAAAAACAGTTTTTGTGGCTTTAATTGCGTAAAGTGGTTTAGACTGCTACCCAAGAGGCATTTCAACTGTTTGTGTGCCGAAACAGCTCAATTGGGAGAGCGTTGGAATGGAGATCTAAAGGTCATTGGTTCGGTCATTTTGTTAATTCTTGTTCGTACTGTGGTTAGTTTCCCCGTTTGTGACTGGGGGAATGTAAAGTTTCGCTTTGGTTTTGCAATTCGTCAGTAAAAAAATAAGTTAAAGTTACAAATTATTCGTATAAAATAAACAGATAATCTCTGCAAAAGTTTACGGTATTTTTCTGGGACACCGGTTGAAAGGTTTTTTTCCCCTAAAAACAGCAGACTTTTTTTACAGTGTGGTACTGAGCTTGAAGGGTTGAATGTTATAGTTTTGTTACTTGACAAAAATTGCTGCATCAGCGTATTTTTTTATATTTCTTCGTTAAATTGGACACAATATTTTTCGAATAGTCACCCTTACTACTTACTACTACTATATTTCTTTTGGCTTTTTGTGTACTTGATCAGAGACCCGCGTATGAAGCTTCAGTAAGTAAGACAGACACAGAAAGATATCTTTTTCTGTCACAAAGGAAGGAATATAACCCAGGGCGAAGCGGAATCGAACCCGACCGTTACACGCGCAGACTGCTAGCGTAATGGTCCAAAACACTCGGCCATCTGGGCCCAACATCATAATAATGTGCCTTATTTCACACGAATTAACTCTACCTACCTTAACATGCTGAATTGGGCTTAATGGTTGATACAAAATTATTTCGATTTGAATGAAAAGGTCGGTTAAACTTTTGTTAAACCTACCAAGCAGGGCTTTGAAGAATTTTCCCTACTGGCTGCTTCGTGAAAAATAAAGGCCATCTTTATATCGTGTAATATAAACCTCTTTTAAGGTTCTTCTCTGCAGATTCGTTATGGGACATTAGAATACGTAATGCCGGATTTGGCGAGGTTTTTTCAGTTTTGAAGTTGATTTGTAGCCACTGGTGGGGTTACCATAGTTGGGTTTGGCTCAGAATCTAATTGGGTTATGAGAAGTAATACTTTACTTTAATTATTGATTAATTAGACTATAAATATAGTTTTAATTTATTTACACTACGATAAATGATCCATAAGTGTTTAGCTTGCGATTGTAAGTATTTGTTTTTACGAAGGACTAATTTGTTTGGAAGAATTAAATAGTTTAATGGGCAAGCTGTTTTTTAGCAAGAAATAGTTTAAGAAGCTATATACATGAATGTAAAAAAAATTGAACTTGTTTTCTAAAAAATAGGTTTCAAGTAGCTTGCAACGACTGTTTGGGGAAATTTTCAAAATACTTTCGCTTTCTGTTGAACCATATATCAGATGTGTGTTTCCAAACCTGAAAAAAATGGTTCGTCCGACAAACGAAAATATGGTGAAACTTTTCATTAGGTAGCCGCTGCAGCTACTAGGAGCCTTTATTATGGTGAAAATAAGCACAAAGTTTTTAACAGTGTAGGTACTAGGTATGAAGTGGAATTTTCGTTACTATTATTTTATTCTTGGTCGCAGAACCAAATAATCAGTAATGGTGGTACCCTAAATATTTAAGTTATATATCCACGGATAAGATTCGCATCAATTGTATTTTTTTATGTAATTGCACAGTAGTACCAATTTAAACGAAAGTGTTCCTATTCAGTTTACAATTACATACACTGAAGCGTCCACGGAGGAGGAATTGTAGTAGAGGTAAAGTAACTCTATTTGCAGATGCCAAACATAAACACTTTTTTTTTGTTTGAAGGGAATTATAAAGAAATAAGAGAACGAATTTTTGTCAAATGCTTTAAATTAGAACATTTTCTTTTGTTTATCCTTATATGTAAAACATTTTACATTTGGACTTGCGATTTCATACTATTCTAATCAAAAAGAATGTTTAAGAACCGACAGATACAACTGATTTCGGAAAGGGATAACGGACAGATGAACATCTTCAACAGGTCAATTCCTACTTTTCCATTTATTATTTTTAAATTAAGCACACAAAAAAAGAAAGTAAACTAAACATTACCACACACCCCTTCCGATCATAACTGGCCTAAATACAGTCCCTGGACAAATTATTAATTGCACTGTATTTTTTGTAGATTTAGTTCTAGAGTTTATTATGCAATACATGGGTAATTGAACACAATATCATTGATTATTAAAAGCATTGTTGTAGACTACATTTTGGTATTTATTTAAGAAATTAGGATTAAGATTAATTTATTTAATTATTATATAAATTGATTTATGCGTGGAATCATCACTCCCAAAGCATGAGACAGTACAGTCTGCATATTTTAGCATGCGCGCAGAATTAGAGCTTTGATAGGCTAAAGGTGACTAACTAAATATGATTTTACTAAGTAATTTCACTTTTCTATAAAACTAACAACTTATGCTTTTCTAATTATGCGTTTATTTATGCAACACATCGTCATTGTTGGATATATAAAAATAAACAAATCAATTAAAATAATAAATGGTCAATCACTCGTATTATTTACATGCAATCTTTCAGTGCGTCTAATAATTTGTCCAGTATGTACAACCCCACTCTCTCTCTCTCTATTGACGCCTCGAGATCTGCTTTGCAATTCGAGACGTCTTCTCCTGAAAGGTGTACTTTGTATTTTACATGTCCCTCGCCTACTTATCATGGGCAGACGGGCACACATTTCGCCCGAACTCGTCTTTTTCCACCACCGAAGGCATCACTTGATACATACAGAAGGGCTTTTGAAAATGTCGAGTTTGAGGGTGTGATGGTTAGTCTGGAGTAGCAGTTTTATTTAAGCTGGTTGTTTTCTGTGACTAGGTTTTATAACATGAGAAACGTTTGTTGTCGCTATGGATTCCGGTTCGTGTTTGGTCTTTCGCGACAGTTGGACTGCACTTCTGTTAACAAACTCGTAGCTGGATGTCGTCGATTGACGTGCTTCCCAGATGTAATTCTCATTGAAAGAAAAACCGCTCCAGTGTTGTTTGAAGCTCAAAGCGAATTAGAGAGAGAGGTGTCCTGAGTACAGGGGTTGGACCAATGAGATTTTTCTTAGTTTAACCTTGTTTATTGACTATTAATTTTTCAAGAGAGAAGAGCATTAAGAAAACTTTGAACTTTAAATTTGGATGATTTAACTTAATCAGTTTTAATCATGACGCAAAGACTAACCTCTATTTCATTATTTATTTATACTATACGATCACCAATAGAGTAATGAATATGAATTATTACAAACGTGTTGCTGCGAAAATAGCTTCATGAATAAATACATTTGGATGGATAACAGAGAAAATCTGTTTAAAAAAATGTGCATTATGTAGGAAGATAACAAATTTAAAGTTAAAAATCGCAATATTATAAGTAGAAAATGACTAAAACATATTTGTTCCAACGAAATCGTTGTATAAAGTACATATTTTATAGTAATTTCTATTTATTACTAAAACTTTATTGTATTTATTACTAAAACTGAATGTATTACTAAAATACATACTCGTTTACACAAATTACTTAATTCAAACTATCACAAAATATGCCAACCCATTTTCATTGTAACTTAGTTTTAAATGAATGGATGTGTAAAGCATAAAACCTTTGATACTAAGTCAGTGTTTTGAAGATTCGACTTTGGAAAAAATTGCTATGAATTGCCTTGGATGGTAAAACGATACGTTAGCCATAACGACTTGTGGCGGTCAG
Source organism: Oedothorax gibbosus (assembly GCA_019343175.1). Lineage (NCBI taxonomy): Eukaryota > Metazoa > Arthropoda > Arachnida > Araneae > Linyphiidae > Oedothorax > Oedothorax gibbosus. Next base: position 18,633,201 of record CM033275.1, on the reverse strand, counting down.
TATAAATACCCAATACTAGCCCTCGCGACCGAGTAATTACTTTGTAGCAGACGGTTCAGTATTGGGCTCGCATGCAAGAGGTCCCTAGATCAAAACCGGACCGGTCTGTACTTCTTCAGTGGTGACTTCGGACGTGGCGCCATCTAAGGGACGTGGCGTCACCTGACAACCTTCACGCAACCGCAAAGCAAAGTCCTGAGCTTCAAAGCAGGCAGCAAAAGTCTGAGACTCCATCAGCAGCAAGTCCGAGACTCACATCAGGCAGCATCACCACCCCACATTAATCGTTCCTCCTCCGACTCATGGAAGGGGAGTACTGTGGCGGTCAGCATAAATACCCAATACTATCCATCGCTACCAAGTAATTACTTTGTAGCAGACGGTTCAGTATTGGGCTCGCATGCAGGAGGTCCCTAGATCAAAACCGGACTGGTCTATTCTTCTTCAGTGGTGACTTCGGACGTGGCGCCATCTAAGGGACGTGGCGTCATCTGACAACCTTCACGCAACCGGAAAACAAAGTCCTGATCAATCACATCAGGCAGCAAAGAGTCCTGAGACTCACATCAGGCAGCAAGTCTGAGATACATCACCACCCCACATTAATCGTTCCTCCTCCGACTCACTGGAAGGGGAGTACTGTGGCGGTCAGCATAAATACCCAATACTAGCCTCGGACCGAGTAATTACTTTGTAGCAGACGGTTCAGTATTGGGCTCGCATGCAAGAGGTCCCTAGATCAAAACCGACCGGTCTATACTTCTTCAGTGGTGACTTCGGACGTGGCGCCATCTAAGGGACGTGGCGTCATCTGACAACCTTCACGCAACCGGAAAACAAAGTTCTGATACTCACATCAGGCAGCAAAGTCCTGATACTCACATCAGGCAGCAAAGTCCTGAGACTCACATCAGGCAGCATCACCACCCCACATTAATCGTTCCTCCTCCGACTCAATGTAAGGGGAGTACTGTGGCGGTCAGCATGAATACCCAATACTAGCCCTCGCGACCGAGTAATTACTTTGCCGCAGACGGTTCAGTATTGGGCTCACATGCAAGAGGTCCCTAGATCGAAACCGGACCGGTCTATACTTCTTCACACTATCCATCACCCGACCCTTGTTATCATTTACAAGTTCATTTCGAGTGACTCTAACCTAGGCTCACCAAGCTTATCTTCGGACCACTAGCCTATCTTCTGATCATTGGGTTTTTAAGCAAATACCATGCCTTCCCATCCTCGTTATAGCAACAAGTATGAAACAACATCTTGTTCTCTTTAAAAATACCCATAAAAAAACACAAATTTTTCTATTCCCTATCTTCCATTTTTCCCCCCGCATACATTTATAAGACACGGAAAAGATTCCAAATGTAAATTTCCGCCGAAGGATCGAAGAACCATCGAAAGTCTAGAAAACATTTATTATTATTTTATTTCCACAGTATTTTAGGCCGAGTCATCTGGAGTGGCTTTAAAGCAGCTGAAAGGGGGTGTTAAAAAAATCTAGTCGGAGGATTGGAAGAAAGATCCTTTTTAGGGTTTTTTAGGTATTTGTTTATTCTTAGACCACCTTTGCCGTTTAATGGCGGAACGTGGGCTGAATTTTAATATTTTTTGGGCGGATTCTTGAATTTGGTGGCTGAACGGTTTTGGGTTTTTAGAGTGGTTTTTTGTAAAGTAAGTATATGGTGAAAGTGAATTGAAATCTTTGATCTAAAAGTTTGTATTAAAAAATTCGAGTATGCGAAATATGTAAACTTCTATATGGATGTAAACTACTTGCGTGGGGGTATTACTAAGAAGTTTTCTTTAGTAATTTTAAAACCTTATTTTCAATGCTCCATAGTTTATTTTTATATCAAGTGGGCGGAATATTTTTTTAGGATTTATATGAGGTATTTGCCGTGTTTTTTTTAGGATGTATTTTACACATGATGTTGCTAAAAAAATTAAATAGAAGAAAATTTCTTGACATTTCAAAGAAAATTCATAAAAGTTTGTTTTGCAAGACATTTCGCTTATTAGAAAATGTATCGAGCAACTGTTTATAATGTCAATTAAAATGTGCAAGTTATTAAATGTAAATAAATTCAGTTCCCAATTGGCAAGTAACATAGTTTATTTTTCTATCGTAAATGTCATACATTATTCATGAAGTGTGTAATTGCGAAATTTCCTTTCTCCGAAGTATAATTAAACTATAGCGTCCATCCCGTTTATTGGCAACTTCATCCAATTGAATTTTCAATACTCAAAGATTATCAATGAAATTACTGGCATCTATATATTAGTTATACTTTTGGAGAAGGTGAATTTTGGAACTACAACCTTAGCATGGAATTTAGCTTTTACTTAATTTATTATTCGGATAAATTTCACATTAAAACTATTTTTATCTGTTTATGAGTAACACTTATCAACATTTTGAAATTTGCAGTATGAAATATTATGAGAGAAAAATAAGTTCAAGGCTATAATTGCTCAAGCAGCAATTTGTTCCCAAGTTGCACTAAAGACTTTAAAAGTTTGGTTTATGGATGCTTTCCAAGGCTTTGGAAAGAGATTTGATGGTACTTTTTTCGTTTCGCAGGTGCAAATCGCACCAAATGGGATCTTTAGTGACAAAACATAGTATACATAGTACAAGATTACCATTGAAAATATTCCGCTTGGAAGTGACTGTACTTTATTCTAATGGAAAAGTATCAATTTGATTCTTGCATAAAGCAAATAACATGACGTCGCTTTATGATAGGCAAATGATGCCACTTAATACAATTATCTGCTGTTCTGAAGACTCGGTCTCATCACTGATGTACTCAACCGTTCTGAACGAAAACCATAGAAACTCAACTATCTTAAGCATATCACAGATTTCTGCCATGGGCACTGGGCAGGTAAATTGCAGTAACTTGCAGTTGATTGTAAGTTGCAGTTGACGCAGTAACTTGCATTTGCAGATAGGCTAGGCCAGACCACAACTTATGACTTGTACCTTTGTTGTGTACACTCAATAACTCAAAGCTTTAATAAAGTATACTGGAAGAGTATTTATTTCAGAGCACAAACAGTCCAATTCATTGTTGTGTTTACAGCAGTTTACTTGCTCACGGTACATTTGTTTTCTCCGCAAAGGGGTGGAGCCTTTAAGAAAGTGAACAATTCGGAAGTTCGTTGAAGTTCGGATAATTGGATTTATTATTTACTATCAAATTTATACCCGTTCTTCGCACGGAATGAAAAAATATCAAATAGATTCCAAATATGTGTAACATATACCCTGTTATAGGATCATAAACTTATTATTGTTTCCGCTCGTTATAAATTATAAAATCCCGTTTCATTGCCTTAAAATTAAAAAATTAAAAATACGCTATAAAATGACTCATAAATGTCATCACATTCCCTCATAAATACATAAAACCTTTTAGCTCATTTGGCGCGTTTAGGGAAATAATTTGGCGAGAAAATAGATATAGCAACCCACACCCATTATACAGCTCTAACACAGTGACCTTCGATCAACCGACCATCTTATAAATTATTTATAAAGAAATTGCCTATTTGGCGAATTTTAGTTAATAATTTGGCGAGTTTGGCAACGTATTTGGTGAAAAAATAAAGACATAAAACACTAATAGCTCTAGTGCGATGGCCTTTATTAACCATCATAGTTCAGTAATAGCTTAACTATACATTTATTGCTTAAATATGCATACATGCAGTCAACAGAAAAATCAATGAAAAAATCATCAAATAAACCCACAATAAATCCCGGAATGAAGACTGGCGGAATTACGTCACTTGAAACATGTCAATTATTTTTCAAATAATGAATTTAGTTTCTGAAAGTAATGGCAAAAGAATAAAATAAATATTTTGATCAATACTTGGGGGTACAAACCAATTTGGATCTCTAGTTGCCCTGTCTCTAAAATTAGATGGATCCCTTATGTGTGTGTGTGTCTTTGTGTTGTTTACTGACGAACGTTATAAGGGCGCTGACCAAGACACAACCGAAATATGTTACAACCAACATTTGATTAATGTTTCCGTTAAAGTTATTAATTTTCGCGATGGCTCAGAAAGAGAAAATGATCGGATTTGACGAAAGTGGGTATTTTTTCAGAAAATTCGAATTTTCTCTAAAAATGGAACAAATATGAAAAAACTAAGCCTCAAGTGCACACGTTGGTATTAAAGGGAATCTATCTTAAAAATTTCGAATTTCTGAGGGCAGTATAAGTAGGTCTTTTACGATCCGAAGACAAACACACAGACACACAGACTCTTTTATTATTATAGATATCTAAGTTTGAATGTCAGCTGCGTAAAAATTAGAAGTAGTTTTATCTAATAAACACAAACCAAATATCATAACATTGTTGACCCCCTTCACCTTGTGTTCCAGATACGCAATCTTGGCGATGGTGGAGACACGTGCCTTGACAGCGCGGCCAAACCGGTGGACTTCCACAAACCCATTGGGCTATGGCCATGCCATGGCCAAGGAGGGAATCAGGTCAGTACAAGATGTTTATGTATTATTATCCATTATATAATAGGCATATACTAGAGGGTTTCAAAACATGAATTCTGAAAATTTACAAGCCAACTTATATTGTGAAAAATGGAGTCACGTTAATTTTTGTTTAACCCTTTCAGTCCCAGTGATGCCATTTGGTATCATCATGTTTCTGGTCATAATTAAAAAAATAGGGCTGACATCTATTGGGATTAATAAAAAATATTTTCTAATAGAAAAAAAGTTTGAAGAATCAAATGATGTGCTTTTTGGTATCATTAATGGCTATAGACGATCAGAATTTTTTTTCTAAAAAGATGCTGCCAAATTGTCATTGGGACAGAAAGGGTTAAGTTTGCAATTTTATTCTTGTTAATAGATAGCATAAACACATTGAATATTCCTTAAAATTAGACTGTTAAAGCGATTAATCTATAGTTGAAATAAGATTTACTACACCTTAAGTTGGAAAATGTTTTACCTTCGTTCTTCAATAAACTAACATATGTTTAATATACATTTAATAATAAATCTAATTGCGACTGTCGGCTCAGTATTCCTGAGTAATACGTGCTCGGCTCATAAGACCAAGATCTCGGGCTCAAGCCCCAGCTGAGTAGACCGAATTTCAGGATGGAAATAGTCGACACGGATGTCATATGATTATGGGTGCTTAAAACGTCCCTTGAATACCCATTTGTATTGGGTTCTCTCATCTCAGCAAAATTAAATTCGACATGCTTTAACAGCCATAGGGATCTCAAATTCATTTTAATATGATAGTCAAAATTGTTAGCGAGAGCTGCGTTACTGGTGCCAAAAAATAGCTCACGATTCCGAAGAATACGGCAATTCGTTTACCAAAAAAAAAAACCCAGTACAAATAACGAAAGCTTTCTGCATTAGAAAATTTAAATTCCATTTTAAATATAGTTTTGTTCAGTAAAATATTCATTTTTTTTATTTCAAAAAGCTTAATCAGCCAAAAATGCAGCCCCATTAAAAACAGACAAAAAAATTAACCTAACCAGACTACAGGTAGATTGACACCCCTACCAGAATTGAAAAAACAATTGAGAAAATTAGGAAGAATTGAGAAAACTAACCTAACTGGTACATTAAACATTCCAATTTTTCTTCGTCTAGTATTTCATGTTCAGTAAAGAGGGTGAGATCAAACGAGACGACGCATGTCTGGACTACTCTGGAGGTGACGTCATCGTCTATCCCTGCCACGGATCGGGAGGAAACCAGATGTGGATCTATGATCCCAATGTGAGTATACGGGAATTCTTTTAGCGAAAATATTGCACTAAAAAGACGTCAAATTTACGGCTTTAAAATGCCAATTATTTTTATAGAAAATTAACCATAAAATAACGAAAACTTTCTATAAGCTCGTAAAATTTCAGGTTTTAAACTGGCAATTCATTTAGCAGTAAATAACCTTAAAACTTATGGAAATTTCTTGTTTTAAATACGGTAAATTCCAGTTGAAATACAGTTTTGCCGAGTAAAATATTGTTAATTTGTTCAAATTGAGAAAAGGTTCTGCGTCAGGCGTAACGAGAACATGCAACCGTTAAGTTATAAAAAAGTGTCATATAAACTCGGTCATTGAATTTCTTTACGGATTGAAGTCCCTAGAAATAATTTTGTTGGTGGTAGCAGGCATCCGAACTGACGCCATTGAGAATAAGTTTTGAAGAAACAATTTTAATCTGCAATTAAATTACATCATACGTTTCAAGTCTATAACTTAAGCAAAAAGCTTTTAAACTTTCGAAGTATAAGACATTTCCGTAAAATCGAAGAGGATTTTCGCATGGTGCAGCAGAACTCATTATGACTGAAACATATTTCAACTATTTTACGAATAGTAATACGCTTAGACTAATTGGATTACGTATAATCGAAGTTTCGATAATTTGAGTTTGTATAATTGGAGTTCAAATGATTGTAGTTTTACTGTACCTTCCTAAATGTAGCGTTAGTTAGGGCCCAGTATTTGTCGGTGTTGGATTAAAAGGTCCTTTAGTTAATAACTGGGAAAATGTTTCAAAGGGGAAATTGAGAATATCTATATGATCTTTTGAAATGTGGGAAACTCGTCAGTTAAATTACACTGTTAAAAATTTTGTGCTTGGTTTCACCATGATATTGGTTCCTAGTAGCTGCAACGGCTGAATGGTGAAACGTTCCACCATATTTTTGGTATTCGGTTGAACCATTTCTCAGGTTTTTGTTTCCAAATCCATAAAAATGGTTCAACCAAACACGGAAAAAAGGGTGAAACATTTCACCACATGCCGTTGCAGCTACTAGGAACCAATATGATGGTGAAACCAATCAATATCATGGTGAAACCTAGCACCAAATTTTTAACAGTGTAGTGTGTATTTTCGCAAACTAAAAAAACACCCGAAAAATATAGAATTAAATAGCTTAAATTTATACAAATTGGAACTTTTCAAATTTTTATTTAGCAATGGTGAAAAAGGTTTACTAAGAAATAAATTCGCACAGCAAGATTATTTTTTTATACTTCACCATTTTTGAATAAAAAAATAGTTCAAAGATCATTATGAATAATTTTTAATCCTATTCCATTTCCCGCCACTACTCCCCAACTCGCTTTCTCGCGGCCATTCATTACCATTCTGCCATGTTTCCATTCCTGCCATACTGGGTGGAGGTAACAACGCTACCATGTACTCCTAAATCGTCAAACGTTGTTATTTTTAATCCTATTTTAAAGAGCTATCTATAGTAAATTTGAACACTTAGTTACTCCTTCACTCTAGAAGATATTCATCCGCATGTACGTCATTTTTACGCATTTGGGTACAAATATTTTTTGAAAACTTGCGATCTTTATAGTTTATAATAAAATTAATTAGCATCCAAAAATTCAAAATAAATTTATGAAGTGACTTTTACAAAGACAAACGTTTGTGTACATCTAGAGCGAAGATATTATGCATACTTTGAGAAACAAAATAAGCCGTTGCGAATATAATACAAAAAGACAATTGATTAGGTTAACCCATTAACGTCGAATTTGTGACTCCCATCAACACCTTAATTTGCGAATGAAAAAGCCAATTTAAGTTTTTTAATTCATTTTTTGTTAGCTTATTTTGTCCTACAAAAATAGTTAGGGGCTATGGTCTTCATCCTACTTTTATTTTAATCAATAGATAAGCTTCAATAGAAGTCTTTTTTTCGTAATGCGAATTTTCTTGCCAATCTTGGTTAATGGTTTAAATGTTATATTTTGTAGCAAAAAACGACAATTATATGTCTTTGCTTAAAATTTCGTCTTTTAATATATATAGACCGTAATGAGCCTCTCATAAACTAACTTAATGCTCTTTTTTTTACAGGTTCACACCATCAAACACGGCAGCAGTCGCAAATGCATGGGAATTTCCATGGACAAATCTTCAGTTATAATGTCCGAATGCGACGGCAGTGAAAGACAAAAATGGCTTGTTCAGAACTACGATCCCAGCAAACTGGAAAACGCTTCGGAATCTTAGTACAACTAGTCATCAAAGAGGACTTTAAAAAAAATATTGTATCAAATTATTCACTGTTCATCATATTCATCATGTTCATGAATTCATCAAGACTAAAACAAAAGGAGCTAATATTCGATGACTGCCAAAAACTGTTCTGCAGTTCATGGGTTTATTTGGTTTGTGACTTGCCTGGTAACATATAATATCGTTAAATGCCCTTCCGATATTGTTTTGACATTTGCGATATCGGGTTAATATTGGAAGTGATTGTACGATATTTTGTGTGACCTGGGTGAAAATACTAGTCAGTGCTAGTGATTTTTTAATGATTTAAGTTTGATTTGTCTGTGGAAGTAGTACAAAAATCAATTAATAAATTTTCAGTAGATAATAATTGGCATTTCTGCGTCAGAGAAGGTGTGTGAGAGGAAAATAAAAAAAATACAATTTCGGTAACTTTCATGGAAGAAAGTATGAAGAATTAATATTTATTGTAAAATATGTTTATTTCTTTATATGAAACCAAAAGATAAGTATTCAGAATAAACAATTACGTACTTAATAAAAAAAATGAATACGTATCATTGCTATAGTTTTTGCTAAATATAATGTAAGTGATGACAATTTTTTCTATATCCTGTTCACGTTTCCTTGTATAGTAAACGTAAATACTATTAAAATTGGAATTTTATGTAAATGGTAATACGTTGAAACATTACAAATACTAAAAGTTATGTTAGTACTTCTATGGACGCATCAAGTAAAATCATACATATTATGTTAACTATTTTGTAACAGTTTTATGGTGAATCGGGAAATGGCATTAAATAATCATACCTCACCTTTTGAGCTAAACTATTGTAATCAAATAATATATATTTTGACACTCACCACCAATGATGTTTCATGAAAATATTATTTACTACTTTTTTATAATTTTTTAACATATTTTTCGGTTTTGATCTTTACATTGGAGACAGCGCTATCTTCTCTGATCATTTTTTTTTGTTTCAATATTAATCTCCACTCTTATGACTTTCAAAATATATTTAGGTTGTTTTTTATGGACTGAATGGTAAAGCATTGTATTTTTCATTTGATAAAAAACAGTGCAGAAGTTATTATCACTGTTGTAAAATTTGTTAGCGTTTAAAATTGCTGAGTAAAATGTAATTTTTTATGGAAACTTAACAAAATGATCAAATACTTATATGGGTCGTTTAGTTTTTGTTAATAGTTGAAAATAATTTTTTGAAAGATTTAATTGACAATTAGTTTAAAGAAAATAGCTGATAAAAATTGTCAAGTTTTTAAAACTAAAATGAATTTCAAGAAAAAGCTAAAATATACAACTTTAGATAAATAGTCAATTCATACAAATTAATGTATATCTAAACATCAACATGCATTTAAATAGCTTCAGAACAATTGTATAATAGATAAAATTTAAAAATACTAACTAGATCAAAGTTATAATAATACATAATAACAATCATTTACTTTGCACAAACAAATTTTGTTTAATAAAACCTTTAATATGAGCACATTCATGTAAAATTATCGTCTTTTCATGTATTCAAGTGCCTTATGATATCCAATAGCAGGGTGTGTTAAAATCAAGCAGGATACATTAAAGTTAGTGTTAAAAAATTCATACTTCAAAGCATTCCAATCGTGTGTAAGATAAATATTGCGTGAGTTATATGGTTTAAAAATAGAAGGGATCTTCAAGTGTGTGTACACTGTTAAAAATTGATTCTCAGTTTTAAGAATAATGTTCTCATATTCGAGAACAGAATCGGTTTATAATTGCTCTGAATACTTGTTCTCAAATTGAAGACCATTAATTTTCTTATATTTGAGAATGATTGAGAGATGATGCTCTCTTTTTTTTTAGAGCATTATTGGTTTCTAACCGCTTCGACACTGTTCTCAAATTACATTGTTCTCAAATTTAAGAACATGCATGTTCTCAGTTTTGAGAATGTGAGAAAAATACTATTTTCAACGCTAGCTTGTATCCATGATTTGAGGATTCACCTTAACTCTAAGGGACTTCGCAATCCATTTCAGCCATCTCATTGGTAGAATCGGGTGTTAAATCTAATAGTTATGATTTAGAATTTGAGATTTTAATGTAGTTCTTTCTAATAATCTTGTCTTCTCAATAAAATGAGACAATTCTTATATTAATTTTTTAGGGTGATTTTTAACAATACTTAAATTTGAGACTTCGACGTTTTTACTTTTGGGAATATTGTTATCTCAATAAAAAGAGAACTTATCAGTACCAATTTTTCGCGAAGTGTTTTTGATTTATTTTTAGTTAAATTTTGAGACCATCTTTAACTGTCTACGCTAAAAAAGGTCTTCTATTTGAACCCAATATCACTATTGGACTTAGAGTTTTCTGTGTTTATATGGATGTGAATATCACAGGTAAAACATTCGGCACGAATCATAGAATACACTGTAAAAATCGTGTGGAAATACACTATATTTACTGCATATTAACTGCGCATTGTGCTGTATTTGATTGCAGCTGGTGCTGTAAACATAATTTTACAGAACTTTGCTGTAATTTCTTAGCTTGCGCATGCTCAGACGCCATGACCATGGACTCAGTGGTCATTAAGCTGGAAATTCAAACTGGATCATGGCGGAGTCACACGAGCTTGAAAATTACAGCACTCGTGTAGGCGTTACTTTACAGCACTAATGCTGTATCCCAACAATTGCTGTTCACAATTTTTGACAGTATATGGGAAGAGACGACATATTTTATTATTTACTATGCTGTTTAAAAAATTGTTCTTAAATTAACTCAGGACGTAATTTTAACAAATTTGATATGAAGCTGATCAAATTTAAAAGAATTATTTTTTCTGTTATTAATTTAAATTTTTATAAACTTCAAGAAATATTTATTTAAATTTAATTCTTCAGTGTAATTTGTAACATTTGAAAATGTGTTCTTTTATACATTGTTAGTATTTAGTAAAAAGCGAAATGGATCAATAATGTAAAAGTTCCTTTTATATATTGTATTTTACTCTGTTTTTTATATATGTTGTAAAATCTAATTATATTTATACTAACTTGGCTTGTTTTACTTTTTGCATATGTAATGTAATTATTTTAAATAACAGTGTTCTTAGATAACTTTGGAATACGTTGAGTGCATAAATTTTAAATTTTTTAATTGTTTTATAACTCTAATAACGCATGTAACAGAAACTATTTCATGTATTTGTTTTTTTTGCTTTAATACCAACTGTAAAAGAAAAAGCTACCTATAAATTAGTAAATGAAATTAAAATAATGCAATGTACAAGTTGGTACATGTTTAGCTTAAAAATACTTTAAAAAAATGCTCAATATATGAAATTTTGATTTGTAATTATGAAAATGCTTTAAAAAAGGACAACAAACATTACTTTTATTTAAATGTCTCTTTTTTACCTTATATAAATGAAGAGTACACGGGAAAAACCGCTTTATTTCGTAGAAAACTTTCCTCATCAGGCATCTTTGGCGATGATAGCAAGTAATCGCCTAAACTGGTGTAAGGAAAGCAGTTTCTCACTTTCTTGGGCATCTTCTCTCACTGCAACCCTGAAATTCAGTTCCGCGTTTTATTCAAAAGACTGTGTTCATCATCATGTTAAGCTTTAAAAATGAAGTACGATTGATTGAAAATCTCGAATTTTTCTAAAACAATTAAGAGAAATTTTAAGATTCGCAAACTAATTGAAAAATCCTAAACCACGACTTTTCTACCTACCCAGATTCACGCTATTCACGATTCCGACGCTTGGACCAAGCGAAGAAGAAAGAGAGAAACCGGTTTCCTGCCACCAATGTCCGCCAAGCAGACACAATTACGGGACGACTCCTAATAAATGAAGCTGTTCTTCCCCTGTACTCTTCAAATCTTTCGACTACAGTTCCACATTGTAACTCAAGAATGTTATTGTTTGATTTATTTTTTTGAATCTTAAGGGTGAATAAGAACAAGTGACTCCACTTTGTGGCACTTTGTTGAGACCCGTGGTCAAACAGTCTCTTTGTTTAGACTTGATTTCCCGGCCCATGGTCCGTGGACGCAGAAAGCTTTTCCGAAAGCTGATTGGTTGTTAAGTGAGTTAATCGACAAACCAACCAATCAATTATCGTATAAGCTCCCAATGTCCACACTCGCATGATCTATGGAATCAAGAATTTATACTTGGCATTTATAAGCTACAGGGTGGCGCAAATAAAAGTGGCCCCGTAATGAAGATAGAAATAATATACCAAGTCAAAAACCAATGCAAAAACAGGTTTGCCAAGTGAAGCTATTGATTGCTTCAATATTAAGCCAAATAAACGCTTGGCTAATTATTTTGCCGGAAACTATGTTATGGTTTGAGAAACTAGTTGGATTGCAATATAAACTGAAGGTTTGTACTGATGTGCAAAAAAAAGAGTTCCTACTAGTGATTATTTCGGCCGTTATTTATCCTATGCTAATCCAATCCAACCAATGCAAAAACCGGTTTGCCAAGTGAAGCCATTGCACGCTTGAATAATCTTTTATTTCGACTTGAAAGCTTTCAGACGGCTTCAATAGTTTTTTTCGCCAAGCATCTCAATGCATTCCTTTCTCTACTCCGGGGCCACTTTTATTTGCGCCACCCCGTAGTAAAAAACTATTTGTTAGTATGATTCGGCTTGTTATAATAAAAGTATGATGGTCATTTATAAAAAGGACATTAAACCTATGAGAACTAAGTGTAGAGTATGTACAGAACTCAAAACGTGCCTTACCACCTTAGAAAAATAGATTCGGATGTATTTGCAAGAACAATAAAATGATCTATTACTTATTTTGTGCCCTTATCCTTTTCGCGAAGCGAGCGGCTCCGGGTTTGAATCCCGGATAAGGCATGGATATTTGTGTTGTCCTGAGTACATGCGGAGAACGGTAAATCTGTGGGTCCGAAAGTCCTGTGGGCGGTCATAGGGCAGTACAATGGGAGCAGGTTGTCTGGAGAAAAATACCCCTCCTCTCCATCGACGTGCATAAATTGAGGAGGTGAAGCCCTCTTGGAGTAGAAGTCAGACATCCACCCTTTCACGGGGACTCAAAGCCTTACGTACAACCTTAACGGCTCATTTCTACTATAAGGCCTGGTGGAAAACTTACCTCACGGGAAAACTAGTCCCGGTCTCCCCTATGGTGTATTTGACTTATGCGCGTGCTTTCCTGAAAGTTAATACTTCCAAGTTAAGACTCAAGTAGTTTAAAAGTATAAAGATTTTTTCATTATCTTTTTTTTTCGAAAAAATTACAAAAATGGAAAAGTAGATAATGATATGCTGAAGATGCAAAACTATTTCCCGAACTACAATTAAATATTAACACAAAAAAGAATATTAATTCAATTTGCGGATGAAAATAATGAAAAATGGCCAATTTTGGCTTATAAAAGTTTAAATTTCCACTAATTACTGTGCTTAGAGATTTTTTTTTCTTAAAATGTATATATTTTGTGTAGAAGCGATTATAGGTGACAGCTATTGTTAAAAACCCATTTGTTTTTGATAAGAATGTAAGTATTTAAGCAATAGTAAAGCAGGCTATTTTAGATCTTTTATAACTTCTTTTTTTGTTGTGTAATTATATCCATAAGGTTAATTTGTCATTATACAGTCCCTGGACAAATTATTAGACGCACTGTATTTTTTTAGTACATTTTAAGTTCTAAGAGAATATTTTAGCAATAATGGTACATTTAAACTACAATTTCATGTTTAATTAAAAGAATTGTTGATAGACTACATATTGTATTATTTTTAACATAGGCAACCCCCCCCCCCCCCCCCCCCCCCCCCCCCCCCCCCCCCCCCCCCCCCCCCCCCCCCCCCCCCCCCCCCCCCCCCCCCCCACTGTGTTGGCAAAGTGATACATGAACGTAAACAAGTACAAACCTGTACCAGCTCCTAGAAAAGACTATTTATGTGTGGAATCATCATACTCAAATGCAAGAGACAGTACAGTCTTGCATTGATAGCATGCCGCGCAGAATTAAAGCTTTGAAGCGGCTAAAGGTGGCTCAACTAAATATTGACTTTTACTAACATTAATTTCACTTTTTTTTTAAACTTAATAAACTCATGTTTCTCTAAATTAATGCTGTTTTATTTATGTCAAATAAATTGGTAATTGATTGGATAATATAAAAATAAAAAACAAATCAATTTAAAATAATAAAACGGTACAATATCACCCGGTAATTAATACTTACATGAAATCTTGCAGTGCGTCTAATAATTTGTCCAGGGATTGTACTACATACCAAGTCTGAAGACCTTAATATCATATAATCCATATGCTGGTTTCCTGCAAGATATATATTGCCTTAAACGTACTACATATTTAATCATCCATTACGAAACCGTATACGTATATTTTTTATGGTTTCTCCTTCACAACTAATGAATACAGCTTTCGATCATTACTAATCGCGTGTAAATGCAGAGTATCCATATTCACTATATAATTAATGCATTGTGAAAAGTAATTGATGAATAACACGATGTAATTTAGCTCGGTAATGTGAGGGTGTAGTGTGGGAACTTCGTAAATGATGTTTGTTTGGGCAATTATTGCGTGATATTGTATGTTGTAATTATTTATCAACGTGGTAGGGTTTGTTGTGAAGGATTTATAGTTTTGAAAAAAAAACCGGTAAACTAAGAATCATAAGATATTTTAATGATGGTTCCAGAGATATTTATCATATTGTTACATACCAAATGGGTGTTGATTACAGCTGCTAACATCGTTCTTTTACTACAAGATTTCTAGAATCATTAGTTCAATTTTTCCTATGTTCATTCCTGATAAGTTTTCAGTTCCATTATGTAAAGTCTACTTTTCCATTCTCTAGTGAAGTATATTTCTATTCTGTCCTAAAAATCTTACCCGGAGAAAACCCCAAAACACGGAGACCGCCTCCAAAACCTCCGCCTCCATTGGCTCAACAGCATGGCCCAACTATGGAAGTTATGGAGCCGACAAAAACACCGAGAACGAAGAGCCATTGTTGCACATCTCTACCATCTCGTAAAAATCTCGTCTCACCGACGCCAAAGAAGACCACCCAACGAGTACCACACACATAGCAACAGCACAAGTACCATGTAATTTTCAAATAATCGATTTTTTTTATTTTGGTATTTAAGTAAAATACGTTGTAAGAGCTTTCCAACGATGCCCTTTGTATGTTTTTCAGACAACTTGAAACTAGTTAAATTTTAATTTGGATGTGGATCAGCAGTATATTTTCATAATGTAAGTTTTTCAACTTTAAATCTCATTTTTCTCAGAATGGTGTTTTTGCATGTTTATGTACCTTTTTCTTGAAACTTGAAAACTATTTCATATATAGTCCTAAAATTTTTATAGGATAACTGTTTCAGGTTTTTTTTCTTACTGAAATCAGATTTTATCAATATATAAAGTAGTTATTTTTTTAAAAATATATTAATTAAGGAAATGTGTGTTAGGTTTTAAAAAATACATTTTTACATCACAAAATTTCCCATATTTTTCAAATTTTGAGAAATGCTCATTCCAGTAAGCAAAACAACCTGAAACAATTATCCTGTAAAAATTTTAGGTCTATACATGAAATTGTTTTTAAGAAAAAGGTACATAAAAATAAAAAAACACCATTCTGAGAAAAATGAGATTTGAAGTTGAAAACTTACATTATGAAATACTGCTGATCCATATCCAAATTAAAATTTAATTAGGTTCAAATTGTCTGAATGACATACAAAGGACATATTTGGAAAGCTCTTGAATTATATTTTACACAAATAATAAAATTAAAAAAAATCGATTTTTTTTAAAAATTGCATGTGTTGGCATCACATGCAATTTTTCACTTGGGATTGAAATTGTAAGAGAGCGCGATAACGTGCGAGATTGTAGTTTTCAAATAGAAAAGTCAGTTGAGAGTTTGTCGAGAAGATCGGAAGTTGGTTTAAAAAATAAACCGTTACGATTGTGTTTGAATGTTTTAATTACGAAAGCTTTTACATTACACATTATACGATTCTACACATGGTACTGAACTGCCTTAATAGAAAACAATTTTTTTCAACACATAAGGTGTTAGTTGGTTGGTAGACATATATATTCAGGTTTGTGTGCTTGGTCAGAGACCCGCTTATAAACCTTCGTCAAGTAAGACAGACACAGCACACACATAAGTGGATCCATCTAATTTTTAGAGACAGAGGCCAACTAGAGGATCCCCAGTTTGGCTTGTCACCCCCAGAGGTATTGATTTGGTATGGGAACTTGGAGGACTTTGTGACCACGACGGATTTAATGTGCACCAGTCACCATTAGCGTACACGGGGTCTTCGGAAGGCAGCGGGACTCGAACTCGCAACCTTAGGGATGCCAGTCCAAGACCTTACCGACCAGGCTATCCCGGCCCCAAGGTGTTAGTGTAAAGGGGATACAGTATAGTATAGTGAAAAGATTCTACATTTGAATTTCTGTGAATTATTTAAGATGTTCTGCTATCTTAAGATGCAGGTATTATAAAATGCTTGAACTTGGGTTTATTGTTTACATTTTCTATATTCAATAAGATTTTATTCTCAAAATTATAATTCTCACATTTATCAATTTCAGGTATTGAAAAATTATTTTATATTATTATATAAATAAAACGTTTAAAAAATAATCCAAATAAACATTTTACAATATATATTGTTTGGAAAACCTCATGTTTTGGATATTTATTTGGACTATGTCTAAGTGCCCATGATTCGTAATAAACTTCAACCACAAATATTTGTCACAAACGTTTAGAAATCGATTTGTCGAATATTCGAGTGTCACCAAGTCCACTTACGTAAACACTTTAACCGAGCAATTGAAGTATCTCATTTAGAGTCGTGATCTTAAAATATCCCATTTCAAAATCTTCAACAAACTTTACGTAAACAACTTTGCGATAAGTTTTGATATTCGGCAAGTAAAATTTACTTTGGAGAGTTCTTCATATTGATATTTAGGGCAAATCCTAAACAAACTAAAATTTTGAAATATCTCTGTAAACGCGTTTGTTGACCCTTCGATACCTTTACGTATTTGACAGAGTGATCATCAGCATAGAAAATAGTTCGATTTCTAACTCCTAATATATATTTTTGATATTTAATTTTGTTTCTCGGTAAATCGCGTTGTGACCCAGATACTTGCTATTGACAGAGTTGATCACAGCATAGTAGTTATAGTTTTGAATATTTTTTTGTATTGTATTTGTTCTCGGGAATCCGTGTCAGAAGCTATACAGCACGTTGACCGTAGTTTAGTTGAATTATCGTCGCGCTAGAGCTACACGAGGGATATTGGTGACAGGCGTCGTATTTTAGACCTGGGTTCCTGTACACGATTAAAATTTTTACTAAATCATCTACAATTAACTTTTGTAACAGTAGGACTCCAATTATACGAGCTTCAAACATCCAAATTTGAATTGTTTTAATTTTAGTTTGAATTATCACTAGAGCTACACGAGGGCTATTGGCGACGGGTGTCGTATTTTAGAACCACAGTCAAGTGACGAGCCGACACCTGAGTAGGCACCCAAAGCAACCGTTAAGGGCGACATCGTACTCAGCGCTAGGACTTTGAAGGATATTTAACGTGCACTCCATAACCTGGGACCCAAACCTGGGACCTTTCGCATGCTAGGCGAATGCCTAACCGACTGGGCCAAATTTGAATTTTTCCTTTCTGCTCCACCTATTCACTCATCCGTACGCTTTCATATAAGAGCAAATGAGCCTGATCTAACACGGATCTCCAAACACAAGTGTCTAAAGCCCTGGTTTGTAAGGACTGAAAACGCACGTCAAGGCGTGAAAAATAGGCCTGCTCGGCGATATCAGCGTCTTATCTTCGCTTTGGTGGTTTGTCAGAATTCACGTCTAGCGATGCATCCGCTTCTAACGCATGCGTAGTGAGCGAAGGCCACTGTTATATCTTTCGAATAGGTAGAAACATCACCATTTCGCACGTTTTGGACGCTCGAATCAAACCACGACTGATTCGAGATTTACGGACGCTGAGATCAACGTTATTTTTGGTGCCGCGGTCATGTGACAACTAGGGCCAATAAGAAACCGGGAAATTCGGGCGCACAGCTCAGCGACCGAATTTGTGTTCTTACAAACCAGGGCTTAAGTGTTAATCCAATGGGAGAGTTATTTTCTAAGCTCCTTTAATTAAAAGCTCTCTTTTCCTTAAAAATATTTCTCCCATTTTCTACAAACATACTGTATATAAATGTAATTCATCAAAGTATAATTTTTTTTTTCGAAAAAAACAGGCTTTCCGAATTTTGAAGGAAAATCGATTTTAATTGATTCGGATGATAATTAGAATTTTACTGTAGTATAGGAAATATCCATATTGTTTTTCTTTGCATTTATCTTGTTCAATCGCAATACATTCTGATTATCCGAATTGTGGATTTTACGAACGAAAACCAATTCTATTTCATTCAGATAAATTGGAGTTCTATAGGAAATATCCATATTGTTTTCCTTGCATTTATCTTGTTCAATCACAATACATTCTGATTATCCGAATTGTGGATTTTACGAACAAAAACCGATTCTATTTCATTCAGATAAATTGGAATTCTACTGTACTATAGGACAAAAATCAAGATTATTTTACTATCATTTAAAATATTCTCCTTCCTAATACCTTTCCAAAAGCAACATTACTAATGGGTAGGGTAGGTACATATATAATCCGGCTTGTGTGCTTGATCACAGACCCGCTTATAAACCTTCGTCAAGTAAGACAGACACAGAAAGCATTTTTACTGTCACAGAGAAAGGAAGTACACCCAGGGCGAAGGCGGGAATCGAACCAGCACCCGTTACAGCGCGCAGACTGCTAGCGATGGTCTGCGATCCAAACCACTCGGCCATTCGGGCCCATTACTAATGGAATTTGTGGTTAGTAATTCCATCCCAATGCGATACTAGAATCCTCATAATGTTTTCTGACAGAAAATTAATCCTATACTGAATTATTTCTAGGTGATAATCAACTGTTAATGTAATTAAAGCATAAATAATCACATGCTTATGAACGTGGTAAAAATTAACAATAGAAAGAGAAGATATATAGAAGTATGAACAAATACATGAAGAAAATTGTTCATAGTAAAATATGGTTAGGGCATAAGTGAATTACCATTAGAAAGGGGGTATTTTATCGATAAAAATTTAAGATTTTTATTGTTATATTTGTTGTCAATAAATTTTTCTCATGTATGCCTTATAAGTTTGCCAAATTGAATAGGACTAACACCTATATAACACAGTATTACTAAAATATAAGGAAAACATCGTAAAATATTTTTTTTTAATAATTAGAATGTCACTTAGCCAGATTCAAGACAAGTGATAATAGTTGTTTGTTTACAAACAAAAATAAGAAAAAGAAAGAAAAAAGAACTAGCAGAACTGAAATTTAACTTTTTAAAACTATTAATTTTTTTTAAATTATGATTTTAAAAGCCCTATTATAAACTAATAAAAACAGATCTGGTTAGTTAGTCGACTTCAAATAAGATTTAAGTTCGAAATCTTACTTAAAAAATAAAAAAAAAATGTTTTGAGATAATCAAAGTTGTTTGTTTACTAACAAATAAGGAAAAACAAAAAACACTATCTTGAATTTAATTTTTTTTCTAACTATCAATATTTCTTTTTGAGTGACTCGCAAAAATTTATTTTATACCTAGGACTTAAGAATGCTCATCCAGACATTCAAACACAGATTTTATATTTAACCTCAAAATTCAGACCGCACAAACCGAATTAGACTTTGTCAAATTTCCAGAATTTTATTGAATTTATATAAATTTTAAATTTAAATTACAGTGTGTCCATTTTTAAACTGATAAAACTCAGAGCTTTTGTAGAGCAAACTAAAGGGGAGATTAATTATTTCAGCAAATTTAATGCATAATCCAAAATGCTTAAGTAAATTGCGATGCCAGTTTTAACAATTTTAAGTAATAAAGGGCCAGCGCAAAGAGATTTTTTAAAAAATATTTTTCTTTTAATGCATGGACTACTAAAGATAAAAGTAATATTTTTTTGATGTAAAAATAAAAAAAAATCAAGCATTCGAAGGTAAAACAATGTACTGTAACAATTGCAGAGCTTTGTGAAAGAAGTTGCTAAGTGACATTTTTGAAAAAATTGTAATTTAAGGGGTGAAAACGAAAAAAATGGGCTTTAAACTTTTTCGTTTTCACTTAAATACGTTAAAAATTGCACTTACAGAAGATAAAAAATATTCTTAAAGTTATGAAAAGGGAATCTTGTTATATTTAAAGGAGGGAATAACATGTTCATTGAAACAAAAATCTCATTTTTTTTCAAAAATGTCACTTAGCACGCATTTCTACTCATCTCTTCAATTTATCATAAAAATTAAAATCATTAAAACAAAGTTGACACTTGACAATTCAATTATACTCAGAAGTTAAAGATCCCCTCTCTTCCCTATTTCCAAGAGTCTTAAAATCGCCAAAATCAAAACCAAAACAAAAACGACAACAACGGAATTTTATCTAATTTTTTTTCAAAAATGTCACTTAGCAGCGAAAATCTTTTCTACACTCATAACTTCTTCAATTTTTAATCCTAAAAAAATATATTTATAACTCATTTTTAAAACAATTTACTTAAGACAATGAACGATTGAAACTCAGACTTTGTGACCAATTCAATTATACCTCAGATAGTTAAAATCCCTCTCTTTCGTCTAATTTCCCAAGAGTTCTCTACAAAATCCCCACAAGATCAAACCCCAAAAAATAAAAAACGACTAACATAACCGGAATTTTATCTCAATTTTTTCAAAAATGTCACTTAGCACATTGTTCCATTAACTCTTCAATTTTAATCCAAAAAAATATCGTTACAACTCAAAAACTGAAATTTCAAACTCATTGAGAAACAAAGTTGACACTTTGACCAATTCAATTATACTTCAGATAGTTAAAATCCCCCTCTTTCGTCTAATTTCCCAAGAGTTCTCTACAAAATCCCCACAAGATCAAACCCCAAAAAATAAAAAACGACTAACATAACCGGAATTTTATCTCAATTTTTTCAAAAATGTCACTTAGCACATTGTTCCATTAAGCTCTTCAATTTTAATCCAAAAAAAATATAGTTACAACTCAAAAACTGAAATTTCAAACTCATGGAGAAACAAAGTTGACACTTTGACCAATTCAATTATACTTCAGATAGTTAAAATCCCCCTCTTTCGTCTAATTTCCCAAGAGTTCTCTACAAAATCCCCACAAGATCAAACCCCCAAAAAATAAAACAGAACCGGAGAACCAACAAACAGAACCGGAATTTTATCTTGGTTATAATTTATTTGTCGCCAGGAAGTCACTAGGAAATCCGCAGAGATTTACTCTCGAAGCAGTGAAAGATACTTTTGAGGGTTTGAAAGGAAAAACACATTTATTTGGGAATCCCTCAATCGAAAAGGGATTTATTGACCTTGCTGATGTTGAAGAGATATATTTTGATAGGTTTAAGGTGAAGTAATTTGTTTTTGAGGGAAATACTACATAACGTATACTTGGTTTGATTTTGGGGCAGAAAAGTTGCTTTGTTCCTAGCTTTGTTTTCTTAATACACTACCAAAACTACACATATTTAATAAAGTTTTATTTTTTAGACGATTTGTATAGGAGGTAACTCTATTAATTTATTGCAAATAAAAAAATGTCATTTGAAAAATGTCATTTGAAATGTCAATGATTTTTTAAATGTATTGTTTTACTCATATTGTTTATTAAATTAGGTTTTATTAATAGTTAAATTCAATTTGATATATATAAAATCGATCAAAAATAAAAATGGAAAATTCAGGAACTTTAGTATTTATTTGTTTATTGTTAATAATTATTTGTAATTAAATTTTATTATCGATTTTGTCGTGTGGTCCAAGTTTCTTTTAGTATTCAATAGTAATAAATTTCTTTTTAGTTTCTCTCTCTCTCTCTCAATAGTAATTTCAGTGTTGAAGATAAAAAAAAACTGATTAAAATGTTTAAAAAATCAAAATTATACTAAATAACCTAACTTTATAGACACTGTATCAATCTCGCATCATTGAAAACCGTAAGCAAACATCATTCAATAGTCATTATCTAGAAGGCGTTCACTAAGCATATCAATAGAAAGAGAAACATAACAATAGAAGAGAGAACAGCATTAAAAAGCTTTTATGTTGAAATTGTTTCACTACGCATGCATATTAACAAAGGAGGAGGAAAAAACATTCAGCAGCCATTCTGGTAGAAGTCGTTTAATTACGCATGCATATCAATAAAAGAAACTACATAATTTAAAAAGAAATTATGTAGAAGTCGTTTCACTACGCATGCATTCAATAAAAAAACTACATAATTTTAAAAGAAATTCTGTAGAAGTTGTTTCACTACGCATGCATTTTCATAAAGGAGAAAACAACATTCAGATGCCATTCTGTAGAAGTCGTTTCACTAACCATGTTTCTCAATACGGAAAAACAACATTAAGTAGCATTTCTGTAGTAGTCGTTTCCCTCTACTCATGTACATTTAACACTGGTGAAAACAACATAAAATTCTTTTCTGTAAAGTTGTTTCACTACGCATGTATTTTCATGAAGGAGAAAACAACATTCAGATGCAATTCTGTAGAAGTCGTTTCATAACGCATGATTTTCATACAGCAGAATACCAGGAAAACAACATTCAGATGCAATTCAGTAGAAGTCGTTTCACTAACCATGTTTCTCACACAATACCAGGAAAAACAACATTAAACAGCATTTCTGTTAGAAGTCGTTTCCCAACTCATGTATATTCAACACTGGTGAAAACAACATAAAATTCTTTTCTGTAGAAGTTGTTTCACTACGCATGTATTTTCATTAAAGGAGAAAACAACATTCAGATGCCATTCAGTAGAAGTCGTTTCACTAACCATGTTTCTCAATACTGGGAAAAACAGCATTTCTGTTAGAAGTCGTTTCCCAACTCATGTATATTCAACACTGGTGAAAACAACATAAAATTCTTTCCTGTAGAAGTTGTTTCACTACGCATGTACTTTAATGAAGGAAAAAACAACACTCCGATGCCATTCTGTGAAAGAAGTTTCACTATCAGAATCACATTTAACGTGCTTTCCAAACTTTTCTTTTACTTTAACTAAACTAAAAACTTCAAAGACTATCAATAATCTTATTTTTTGGTTTAAATGTTATACTTATTTTTATTTAACGATTGGAGATGCATGTTAACCGAATTATTACAAAAGGTATTACGCATTTCGTAAATTATGTGATGTAAATTTTTTTAAGAACGTATTTATTAATATTATGCATAATTGGTTAAAACTAAAAAAAATACGTATAATAAATATTTAAAATAATAAATTACAATATAATATTTTAACATCTGAGGGCAAGTAAATTAGTTCGTCATCGTTCAAAGATTCATAAAAATCGTTGAAACGAAAAATTTACAGATTTTTTAAGAAAACAAACTTTAAACACTTGTTGAACATACTTAAAATCCTGATAAGAGAATAAAACAAAATTTTCGTACTCCATATAGCACAGTACTTTAGAATAGAAGCAACAGATCCATCAATTCTGTTCCCAATATAAGCGGAACATTATTATCTAAATCCATCTTAGTAACCGTCTTTTTTCCAGAATACCTGCATCGCAGGGTATGCTTGACACAGTTTATAAAAGTGTATAACTTCAAAAAGGTATTCACTTAAATTTCAGAAAACTTAACCCCATCAATTTCAAAACAATTTCTTTTTCACTAAACCTTCTATCAACCGCGGATATCATCACTTTTAATCTCCGAAACTCCCCTCCAAAAAAGAATTCATCACACCGACACATCATTAATCGTTTGAGTGACAAAGTTCTCTCTAAAATCGTCCGCTACATTCCACAGCGGGGTTGTCAAGTGTCACTCCTCCCGACTATCGTTTGCATCTTTTCAAGCGTAAAGTGATGCTGTTTCTTTTTTTGAAAGATACACCTTTTGAAGTTGTCGAGGTGATATTTCTTTGAAAGGATATTTTTAAAAAAATGTTGGATGGTTGGAAAAGAAGAGTTTGAGGTAGGGTAGGGTAGGGTAGGTACATATATATTCCGGCTTGTGTGCTTGATCAGGACCCGCTTATAAACCTTCGTCAAGTAAGACAGACACAGAAAGATATTTTTTACTGTCACAGAGAGAAGAATGTTACACCCAGGGCAAAGGCGGGATCGAACCCGCACGTTACAGGCGCAGACTGTAGTTAGGGTACGGCGATGCAATCTACCACTCGGCCACCCGGCCCCGGAGTTTGAGGTTTTCATCTGTTTTAAGAGATCTTGCTTGGGTTACAGTGAAGTATCTTCAGTACAGATGTGGTGTTGCAGATAACTGTATATTGGCCGACCCGGCAGCGCAACGGTTAGGGAGCTAGCCTTTAGAGCCTCTGGGTTCGGGTTCGAATCCCGGTAATGCATGGATGTTTGTGTTTGTCGAGTATATGAGGAGTACGTGCTCGTTAAATCTGTTGGGTCCGAAAGTTCTAGGGCGGTCATTGCGCAGTTTCCCATGGGTACATGTCCCTGGAGACTATTTCCTTCCCCTTCAGGGACATGTCTAAATTGTGGAGGTGGCGATAGATGGCAGCATCTGTCTTATATGTGTGTGTATGTCGTGTCCGTCCTTCTTGACGATGGTTTATAAGCGGGTCTTTGTGACCAAGCACACAAGCCTGAAAATATATGTATGTATATTGTTGATTCTGGCGTTTATTGCATTTTGGAAAGACAAAAAAAGTAACTCCCGGCGTATTCTGTTGAAGCGCAGTATATATTAGTTTATCTGCTTCCTGGCTAGTGATGGATAACATAATTTACATGTGGGGTATTTACATGTTTTATACAGGGCATGGTATTTACATGCAGTTCCCTTCACTACCGCTAGGCGGCGTTTCACACGATTATCCTAGATGAAAGTTAAAATAGGGTGTAGTTTCAAAATTAACAGTGTTCAAAGCATTACTCAGTTATAGGGTCCGACTGGCTCATTGGCGACTTCACCCAATTTAATTTATCGTTGTCCAAAGTCGCCAATGAACGGATTGGATCCGGTATACTTGTTATACTTTGGAATATGTGGGTTTTGAAACTACACTCTTCAATTCCTTCGGCATTTATAGTAAATATACTTGATTCTACATTAAACGTATTATTATTATTATTTTACCTTGTAAATTGCCGACTTTTGTTATTCTCCTCAGAAAATTCAATCATTAGTCCAAGTCTTTACAAAATTTTTATTTCCAAACTAGCAGTATGGTCCCGCCTTGCTTGGGAACCCGTTAGCTTAAGGGGACACGGTAACACATTCACTTTTTTTTTAATTTTGACATATTCACTATAAAATTGGTGTTTTTATAAGTTCAACCTATATTTAAAAACAATATATGAAAAAAAAATTCAAAAACTATTTTAATTTAAGTTATTTAAGAAAAATTAAATTTTTTTTTGAACTTTTTTAAAATGCTAAAGCTTTTTTAAATACAAATATTTTCAACCAATTTTTTTCCTCATGTACTTTAAACAGTTTTACATAAGAATTGGTATCCAAATTTGATTTATCTTCAGTAGTTGTTTCATAAAAAATATTTATCTAGAAAATCCCAATTTTTTAAGCATATTTGGAAAATTTCGAATTTAGTATTTTTTTATAAAAAAAAGTATTACTTTTGAAAACAATTTTGATACCAATTCTTAATGTCAACATATTTGACAGACTGCATACCAAATTCCTTAGACTTTTATAAATAATTAAAAAAGTTTAGCGTTTTGAAAATCTTGTCATCAAGGAAAAATGAACACCGAGAAAAACACGTTTAAAGTTTTCATTCGTTTGCATCCAAGATCTGAAGGATTTACCTACTCAAGAATAGGCAACCATGCAGCAACCAATACAGCTGGAACATGGGTTTGTTAGACGGTACAACTATGATATAATGGCCGGTGTCTGTTCATTGGCGATATTTGGCGGGCTTGAAAATTTTAAATGGGGTTGATTTACCTATCGAAATGTATAAAATCCCCCCCCTCCCGTTGCGAACGCATTGTTTCCTTTTAGGAGACATGCCTACTTATTAAAATACTCAGTCAAAATCAAAACAAAATCGAACTTGAGTTGGCGCATGCGTACAACAAAATCAAACAATAACAAATGAAAACTTTCAAATAATATTTAAAGAAGTTAACCAATAAAAAATAGAGATAATAAAAAACAAAATAAAATTTAGAAAAAAGATGATAAAGTTTATTTTTAACGGCTCGTCTCACTGGACTTTAACGTTTATCGAGGGATGACGTCAGCCCCTGTTTTGGCCCGGCCTATGTGTTTTCAGCCCTGTTATGGTCCTTCACTCTTACCATGGATGACGTGCCTTTTAAAACTATTATATTAATTAAAAAATCATAATCAAATATGAAAAAACTAAGCCTCAGGTGCACACGTAGGTATTAAAGGGAATCCATATTAAAAAAATTTCGAATTTTTTCGGGCAGTATAAGTAGGTCATAAGTAGGTCTTTCACGATCCACAGACATACATACAGACTCTTTCTTTTATTATTATAGATGAAAGTTTTAATCAAATTATTTAGTGAATTTTTACTCAAATTATTTAGTGAATTTTTACTCAAATTATTTTGTGACTATTTATAGCCTCAAGAGTATTAACAGTTCGTTTGAACTTTACTTATTTTGTTACATGTTTTATTTAACCTTTGAATGTCAAACTTGGACCAGGCCAAAAGTATTATTTTGCTTGAGGAAAATGAATTGTTTTGTAATAAGATGTTATCCTAAAACTTTGTAAAAATATAAAATTATAAGTAATCGAAAGAATGTGTCCAAAATCTATGTTTGTCTCTTTTCTACCCTCTAAACTGCACACTGATACGTAATGATATTCTATGATAGCACTTTTTACAAGCTTCTACCGTATTTTCGGAGTAACGTTCCACCTAGGTTTTACAGTGTACAAATACAAACTTACAATTCAGAAAAATAATCCAGTTTTAATATTTCAGTTCTTTATAGATTCCCTGGCTATAAAAATACTGGACGGATGCAGCAGAAATAAAATATCGATAAATTCTACCTTAACACCCAAAACCTTCAAAAATTCAATAGGCGAAAAATATGTGGAAATACGGTTTTCTAGCATTTTCAAGATTTGTAGCGAAGTTTTGGAATTCAACTTGTAAAGAAAACCGATATCCGATTTTGTATTTATCTAAGGATTTATGGAGTTTTTTGGAAGAATTTAGTACTGTTGAAAAAAAAGGAAACAATACCTTGCTATACCTAGAAAAATATTTTTTTATGTTACAATTCAGAAAACAATCCATACCATTTATTGTATTAGCATGGCAAATGAAATGCCAGCATATAACCGTAAAAATACGTAAAGTTTTGTATTAAAAAGATAAATTCTAGTTAAAATATGAATTTGCTACTTTAGGTACACACATAGTTTTTGCATGAATTACGGTAAATTCTGGTTATAAAGCGGCGTTCCGTGATAAAAAGGTTCTGCACTGTCGAAACTAATGAAAATTTCTGTAAAAGTGAGGATTTTTGTAAAATTTATATAAAAATAGTCCAGTAATTGTAGATCATCCAGAAATGTTTCAATAGTTACAGTAACCTTTTATTGTAATTTTTACCCATTCAAGTAAAGAGCTTCTTAATCAAAAAGTTGTATATTCCTTTAGGTCTGTTTCACACATATCTAATTCGGTAATTTTTTACCCTACTTAAGGGGGAAAGGTATAACATGGTTTATGTTATTAACTCTCATTTGACGTGACGGAATGACTAAAAGTTTCATAAACATATATTAAATTAAAAGTGTGTAAAGTAATAAATTTCATATTTTTTATTGTCTAGAATACTCATAAGATATAAAATATTAATTGTATACATTTATTCACATGTGAAAGGGTTTTTAAACACTTATCGAGGTCGATTTCCAACTAGTTGAAATGCGGCTGAATTTGAAGAGCCAACAAATCTTTTTTGTCCACTAGTCATCGATCTTCTTTTTTGAGAAATGTGAATACATGTCCTATATCGTCCCCTGCTTTCTTAAATCATAATTTGAAAACTTGAAATACATTTTTAAACTTAATTTGTAAAAATTACATTTTTTTTTTATGGAAGTTGACATTTTTATAGAATATTGCCCTACTATTATCTCTTTTATACATAAACTACTGAAAAACGATTTTTCCCGTCTCGTAAAAAGGATTCGATTTATTTCCCACTAGAAGACACTTAGTGCACTGTGTTTAGAACCTGGGACCTATTGCATGCAACGGCAAGCGCCTTAACGACTGGACTCTTTAGCCTCCTCACCCTCGATGATGACAATATACAATGGTCACATTTTATTTAAATATATTCTCTGAAATAATAGTTATGTTCAACGCAATAGGAATTATAGCTTTTACACTACAAGTACTTTAAATTTAGACATGTACATTATATTGCTAGCCTCCCCTCTATAAGGTTTTCGAGAAAATCGCGCATGCGCAAAGGGTAGCTGCCATAGAACGTTTTTGGTTTAAAAGGTATTGCTGAAAAATGAAAAAAATATGTGGACTTTAAATGTGGTACACAAGTTCCAAGTACCTGGAGGATGCCATAATAAGGTTTTTCAGAAAATCGCCCATGCGCAAATAGAGGACATAGAACCTATCATAGAACTTTTTAGGTTTAAAAATTATTTAAATTACCATACAGGGTATATTGTGGGGTGTATTAGTGTTTGTCATATAGCGCAGTAAGTGCAATGACAGATACTGGAGCAATTACAAGCCGTTACCTTTACCGTAACTCATACTCAAATTCAAGTAAGCAGCTTCATAACAAACACGTTCTCTATCACTAAATCCTCCCTTTGATTATAAACTTTCCCTAAAATGAAGTGTTCACAAGAGTGTGAATTATTAATTACCCGAGCGCCACATAGTGGAACGATGAAGAGTTAATGAATCCAAGCGGTGGTAATTATTCTCTTATTAACTGGTTTCGAAAACTTCGGAAAGGTGAAATTTATGTGATGGAGATTTTGGTTAAATTTTAGAATGTTTGCATGTTTTAATGGTGTAGCTATGGAAACAATTAAAATATTCATTAATATATTCTGAATACATTTTTAGTGGTTTCAGATTAGCAGTTAACGTAAAACAAGGTTAATATTTAACTAATTTGGACTTAGTAAATTTTAATAAGCTGTTCGAATTTCCATGTATTATATTTTTTTCTTCATTTTTTGAATCTAAGACAATTTCTAAACAAATGCTAATAAGAGCCTTAAATAACTGTAAAAATTTTACTTAATATTGTACACTTATTATTGTTTCTGTTTTTATGAAATATTAGTGCTAAAATTGTCACTTATATATTTATTTCTTAAATATGCATTATTTTTATTACAAGGGGCATGTTTCTGGTCTTGAATGGCAACATAAATGATGAATGCAATTTTTTTTCTCGATCTTTTATTGGGGAATCAATGTCAAGTGGATACAAAGCCCCAATCGGAGCACTGACCGAAGGCAGATCAGGAATGAAATCTGAAAGGGGTTTGTCACCTGAATCAAGCCAATTGCTAGTTAAAAAAAAATAAGTATTGGTTGACGTCTTATCTTCAAGTATACAGTGACGTTTTCTTTACATTTCTAGGTAGCGCTGACAGATATGAGATGGAATCATTTGCGCATGCTTCAGATGCCTTCAGTTACTTATTTTCGAAACTAAGAAAACGTTTATCAACTGATACTTAAACGTGACATTAGTATTATGCCCCTTATATTTTCAGAAACCTTTCGATTCAGGCCGAAAAAGGTTTCTGATTACTATATTTTATGAAGTACACGTTAATAAATGTCTCGTCAATGCCGAAAATACGAAATTGAGATTTGGGTTTTCAACACGTTTTGGAGGGTGCTGATTCCAAACAAGTAGTTTTTAAGCATTGCTCCAGTCTGCCGTAAACCACTCTACAGCTGGAACTAAAAGAACGACGGACCTCGAATTTGGTACACCAGTTCTTAGTAACTGTCTGACGTCATTTAGCGTTACACATAATTACAAAGTCGTGCAGTGTTACTCAACTCTATTTTTGTGTAATGGACAAATTTAGTTTTGATATAACTGAATATATCTATTAGTCTTATTTCCCTAGTTTAATATATTGAATAAATAAAATTAAATTTCTCACGAAATCTCTTTGAAATTACGCATCTGAATGACCAAACTTTAAAAAATAATCGCCTCCAGTGTGTACAATAAAGCTTTAAAGAATATATTTCCAAAACATCCAGTTTTATGCTTTTACAAACTATTCTCAATATATCTAAAACTCCAATATAAATACTATAAAAGGATATCGGAATTCCTTACTAAGCGAATGACATTTTTTCCTGTCGCTACAAACTCGAAAGTACAACAAAATAGAATTTTATGTTTTGGACTATTTTCTATCTATTGACATATTATTTTTAAAGTGGACTTTTATAATGCTCTGAAATCCCTATCTGAAGAATGAAAATATTTTCAAGAATATGTTTTTTATAGGAATGATTTTATTTGTTTATACGACTTTTTGGGCAAAATAAACGTCGCTTTCGGTCCTGAATATGGCACATATAAAATTTTAGTTGAGAAAGTTTTGATATTTTTCATGTGAATGAATTATATTTTAGTTAATATTCTAAGTTATCTAATTGACAAAAAAAAAAGAAATAATAAATTCATGGGGGTTGCAGTACTACAATGTATCTCCAAATTCCACGTGTTTATTCTTATTCGCAATTTCGTAATGCAGTTTGATATACGCTACAACGCTATACGTTTCTACAGCTCGAATTAAGGTATCCGACTGGGTTTGAGGGCTTTTTTTAAAAAAAAGGTCACTAATATTGTTATTTTTTTGTTTTAGTAGAAGTTTGACTTAAAACCATGAAAAAATACTAAAATTATGGGCTAGATGTTTTTTCAATAAATTAAGGGACTTTTTAAGTAAAACGTCTTAATATTTTCATGCTATTTTTATGTCAGCGTAAAAATTCTAAATTTTTTTTTATGTATATTAAATCCTCTAAGGAAAATAAACGCAAGATACTTTTCTGTGTTATGACACAGGCACAAGAGACACACAAAGAAAGAGACGACACAAACACATAGACAAATAACAACATTTAGTGACAAACACAAACATCCATGCCATTACCGGGATTCGAACCCGAACCCAGAAGCTCCAAAGGCTAGCTCCCTAACCGTTGCGCCAGCGGGTCGGCTTCACTACATGTTAACGAAATGTTCATGAACATAAAACATTAAACAATCGGAACAATGCCGAATACAAAAATAAGAATTATAAATAGTATAATAGAAAGAAATAAAAGTTACTCACCTATATTTCATACCTGTTTCAAATTTAAACGTTATATCATTTTTAAATGGCGATGAATTGATCCAAATCACAAACGAAACTTTAGAAGCGATGCGCGCGCAACTTCAAGTCGAAGATGATTGGTTGAAAAAAATTGCGAATACTAGAACATTTCCTGTAACTGTAGAAATGAGGATTTCTGTTCAGAATTACAAAAACTTTTTTTGTAAAATTGGTTATTTCTGTAACGTTACAAAAACATTTTTTGTATGTTTACAGTATTTTTTTCTCAGTGTACTAAAACAGTTTGGTCTAGAACTGTTATCGTGAACAGCTAATTAGGAAATATTCATTCATCAGGAAACGACTTTGAAGTAAAAATTGCACTTTTGGGTGAGTGACCTTACTTCAAAAGCTTGTAACTTAGG
This sequence comes from Oedothorax gibbosus, assembly GCA_019343175.1. Classification (NCBI taxonomy): domain Eukaryota; kingdom Metazoa; phylum Arthropoda; class Arachnida; order Araneae; family Linyphiidae; genus Oedothorax; species Oedothorax gibbosus. The sequence goes on along the minus strand of CM033275.1, from coordinate 18,601,091 downwards.
TAAAACAAGTCGTAGAAGCAAAACTAAAGCTGTTTTGGAAAGCTAATAAAACGGTTCTAAAAGTATATCATAAAAACAACAAATTGAAAATCTCATCCAAAGTAACGATTTTACCCAGTCGGATACATTCTAAGTTATGTAATTCACAAGTTTCGCAATTCAAATACAAAGCAATAAATGACATATATGAATAACTATAAATTTATGGGGGTTGCAGTACTATATATAGCTCCTAATTCCACGTATTTATTCTTATTCGCAATTTCGTAATGCAGTTTGATATTGAACTTGAAAAAAATATTGTACTTACGACACATTGAATTTAGAACACAATTTATATTTCATAGCTACAACTAATTTGGTGTACCTTATTTTCGAAAATATTTTTCGAGTCCGTTAAAAATCCATAGTAACTGTTTATTTAATAGAAAACGTGAAACAAACACAATTTTGTTCATGAAAAATCCCAGAAACACTTAACGTTGAAATGAATGTTTAACAGTAGTCTTCGGTAAGTTACAACACAAAATTAGTACCATATATTTCAGAAACCCTTTGATCCTCATATCATCATTGTTAAATATAACAGGTTATATGTTACAAAATATCCTATTGTGTACAGACATCTATGTTACGGCTGCATTTTTGGTTAGTGTGTGCTTTCTATATACTACACTACTTTCAATTACCTCCAAATACGTCTTGGTGAATCTTATTTAATTTAATTTCTATTAACTTTCTTTGTTTCGGCACCCCATTTTGGGAAGTAAAACTTTTGCGCACGGTACTTATCTTTGCACCCGAATCCTGTAAAATTACGAACCAAAACCAAAGATCTGTCCATCAAATTTCTCACCCAATAATATAAATTCTTATATATTCTTTTATCCAATCTCTGCCCAATAAAGGCGGGACAAATTCATTCCCAGTGAGATTCGAACCGAACGAGACATCACTTTTGCTCCTACTATCAAGCCACATTGTACTGTGCTGTTGTGAACCATATTTACTTGTTATTGATTGTTTCATGTAGTTTGTGCTGTGGTTAGTCATATTAAATGTCTAAAAAACCTTCTGATAATTCCAACATTTATTCATATACAACACCGGTAACCACCACGTCCTCAAGTCAATATATTTAAAGTAATTATCTGCTCAATGAAATATTTTCAAAAGCTTTAGAATCTAAAAAGTTCTTAGGCAGCTACTATTCGCGCAAACACGATTTTTTAAAAACCTTTTATTATGACGTACGACAGGTACTGAGAACTCATGTACTAAATTTGAAGTCTGTATATCTTCATATTTTCCTTTTCACTCATATATCTAAATGCTCGATAGCTGCTACTCTTTGCACATGCGCAATTTTTTCGAAACCTTTTTATAACGTCCGATAGTTATACCAGGAGCGCCGTAACGGGTGCGGGTTCGATTCCCGCCTTCGCCCTGGGTGTATTTTCCTTTCTCTGTGACACTAAAAAATTCTTTCTGTGTTTGTCTCTTATTTGACGAAGGCTTCATAAGCGGGTCTCTGATCAAGCACACAAGCCGGAATATATATGTACCTATCCCTACCACCTAGTTACCAGGAACTCGTGCATAAAGTTTGAAGTACGTAGATCTTTTAAATCGAACTGAGCTGGTTTCAAACAGACAAATAGACAGACAGAATGGCAGATGGAAAATGATTCAAAAACCTATTTTTTAGAATCAGCACCCTTTGAAACGCGTAGAAAACTCTAGTTGAACAAAAAATCTTTCAACACAACTTGTAATAACTGAGAAAAACACAATTTTTGTATTGAAAGTCGACACAAGTGTTTTCTAAATGTACCCGACACGGTTCAAAACAGTCTTTTAAAAACAACTTAATGAAAAACATCCAATAAAGTTTCCAAAATACTACGAAATGACGTCTGTTTCTCCAATAAAACACGCAAATACAATAAACTATATTTTTCGAAGTTTTTAAATTCAATTTAAAGAAACTAATAACATTCCTTAATAGGTAGAAAAAGCAATATCAATTGCTTTTTCAATATAGTCTTTGAAGCTATCATTATAAAGAAAAATGTACTGAATCTGTTTAAATGTTAGAAGCGATATTGAAATAGCTATAAAATTTTGATTGTAAAAAAATATTTTTAATAAAAAGGAATTTGAGTTTTTAATGAAGAAATACTTTGCTGATAAAAACTTGAAAATTTACCTATCAAATGAGTTTTTTAATATATTTTGAAACTACATTTTGTGATTTGCTTAAATTGCGTAAAATTTCAATATCTAGGAATTTAATATATTTCAGACCTGTCTTAATTGAAAGTTTAAAAATATGCGCAGTTTTATTTCAATGAAAATACATTAAAAACACCATAATGAAATCTCAGTAAAGCATCTTTATTTCCAAATTTAAATAGTTTTATTAAAAAGAGTGTTATAAATACAAATTAAGAAAAGGTGGGCTGCCGGTACATTTATCACTCTTCGGTTTGTTAAGTAATTAGTGTGTCCAATCCAATCTATTTCCAATTATTATTACAAATAGTTATTGGGCACAATGTTTTTTGGTTTCAACTTATTCATCATATCATCTGTGAGGGGGCTGGGGAGCCCAGTCGGTTAGGCAGGCGTTCGTGATCATGCGAAAGGTCCCAGATTCGGGTCCGGGCATAGCCAAAATAACTGCCGACCTATAAACGGCCCGTGCAGCCAAAATGTCCGACGAATTATACCCCGTATAGAGGCAGTGCATGTTAAATATGCTTCAAAGTCCTAACGCAGCGTACGATGTCGCCCTTAAATGTTGTGTTGGGTGCCTACTCAGGTGTCGGCTCGTCACTTGACTGCGGTTCTAAATTACGAATCCAGTTTCCCATCTCTTTGTTTTTACACATTCGTGGCTTTGTCTTTTAACTAATGATCTAATTGAAGTAAGACCCAGTGGCTTAGTGGTAGTGCTTCGCATTGCCATGCCACAGGTCCGGGGATCAAGCCCCGGATTGGGTGAGGTATAGACTCATCCTTTCATCCCTTAAGTGGGTCGATAAAATGAGGACCAAGCATGCTTGGGAACTAAACACTGGGGGTTCCGCGTAAGGCTGACAACCTTTCCAGGATATATGCCTAGCACCCCAAAGCCCTTGGTCACGAAAGCTGGAATGGGCACGGCAGGCCTTGGCCCACTAATGTGCTGCTGCACGGATTAGTGTTTTAGTTTAGTTCTAATTGAAGTTCTACTGCACTTCGTGATCTCTACTTACATACGAATTATACTGTTACTTACGTATGCATCGCAATAGTTAGTATAAACCCCTAAGAGCTTTTACATTAGCGGAGATATACCACAGAAGAGGAAGTTAACGATGTTACTACATCCTGATATGAATACAAATAACTGCAAACAATCGGAATGTAGTTATCATCTAACGCTTATCCCTTTATCTAGAGTACCCAGTTACTCATGGGGAATACCAAACGGTCCCAGTGTTGACCGCTTGAAGAGATATCTGGAGAAGATAAGAAAATTAGTGTTGCCAATTGCCTTTGAGAAATATGTGCTACTGCGAATAGTGATAATATTGTGGAATCTCCTATTTAGTCTATTGGCATGTTTTAAGTGACGTAAATCAATCCGGCTTTCATTTTAGCTTCCACACTACGTTTATAACGTAAAAAAAGGAAGGTATCAAAATCGTTCAGTCCGTTTGTCTGTCCGTCACCCACTTTCATAGCAGAAACTACAAATGCTACGGACAAGTGTGATACGTCAAAACATTCAGCGCATCGAAATTAGAATACATTGAAAATTTCAGAAAAGAATTCGAATTCGAAGTACTTCAATTATTTAAAAAACTGCATCATTTTATGCTCATTTAAAAAGCATAAGAAGCAATTTTTATTAGAATTAAATCACCATTGCCATTCGTAACAATCGCTCGAGAAACTTTAATTCTTTCAGACAATAAATTAAAATAAATTTATTTTTGCGACATCGATCAGTTTGAAACGACGTCAAATATATTTCACTACGAGATTCTTTGTACGTTGATATGAAATATTTTCATTCTTTTTAAAAGCGAGGAATATTTCATATTTATTCTTTGAAATATAAATTAATTTTTGCAAACGATAAGTAATAATTATTGAATTTTCGAAATAAAATAAATGAAACAAGCCAAATTTAGCATGTAAATGTTTAATATAGAATTAATGCTGTGTTTGGCGCCTTCTTACATGTTAAACACAACTGTTGCGTGGAGGCGGGTTAAGTGACAGATTCTGTTACAAACCTACTTGTTTGAATTTAATTGGTGTTTCAGGTGATTGGTGGTTTGACACAGTAAGCTCCATACAGCACATTGATTAACCAATCCAGACCTTATTTCATTCCTGTGGAGCTGTTGTCACTCAAGTTGTGAAACATGCTTAGTGACTATATAAAGGAGAATATGTGAAAAATAGCGCCATTTAAATATTCAACTATGCATAATATCTCAGCATGAATATTAAGACTAAAAAAAACACTAATCTCGATGGGCGTATAAAGCCAAACCCTGTTGTGCTTATACAGCTAACGTGATGCATTGCAGCAGAAGTTCTGATCAATTATTGAGACTTACACGAAACCTCCATTGTTTAGTTCCCAAGCTAACATGGTTCCTATTTTATCGACCCACAAAATGGATAAAAAAAGTGAGTCAACCTCAGACCTCTGACATGGTAACCTAAAGTGATAAAGTAATATCTATCAGAAACTAAGGTCACTACTACGAACATTTTTTTAAAAACTATTATCATGTTGCTAAACCTAAAGTTTTCATAAAATCAGACAATTACATATTTGACATTATCCAAATCTGTTTACAAAAAAAAAACTTTAAAACGTCCGACTTAACTAATGAGAATAGAGAATCTCTCTATGTCTTATCGGCTGTACCTAAAGAAAGGAACAAAACATTTCAGTACATAAAAAGTATAGTCGGTCTTGTGCGAATGTTTTGTACTATCTCTTTAGGAAGGGGGGGGGGGGGGGATAAGGTACATATATATTCCGTCTTGTGTGCTTGATCAGAGACCCGCTTATATAATCCTTCGTCAAGTAAGACAGACACAGAAAGAGTTTTTACTGTCACAGAGAAAGGAAGTACACCCAGAGCGAAAGCGGGAATCGAACCCGCACCCGTTTCAGCACGCAGACTGCTAGCTTAATGGTCCAAACCACTCGGCCATCCGGGCCCCATCTCTTTAGAAGAACCAACAATCCGAACCGGACAGCCAGCGTAACGCAGCTTCTGTGGCCTAAAAATTGAGTAAGTCATTGTTTATACGTAATACACAAATAAAATTAAATTAGTCCAATTTTTTCTCTTTAGCTAGGTTTATTTAACATAACTGTTACACGAGATGCATTGGCTACTGTTATCAATTCATTTATAAGCCCTGCATGGTTTCTTTGAAGAACCAAAATTAATTTAACCTCCCACTTTTCATAATTGCATGAAACCTTCATTACCGTACGGTTTCGGAATATTATCTTAATCATGAAAGGTAATCTTAAACCATCCTTGTGAATATACTTAGGATATTTCTCATCTGAATCTTAATTACATAAATAATTCATTTTATCTGTCTTAATGGGCATTACGTGTGTTCTGGGTATTATCAGGAGACTTGGGAAAATTTGAGGATGCACCTAATGCTAATATTCATAAATTGCGTTTTCAAATATACTTAATTAGCGGTTCGCAGTTGAGTTTGTTAAGGAATTAAGTGTAATAATTATAGCTCAGGACATATTTAATGTATTGGTTGTGTCATATGCACACGGAATACTTATATTTTAAAAAGGAATTCAATCTTGTTAATTAAAAAAAAAATAATTTGTGTAAAAATTAACTTGTTTGAACATTTATCTTATATATTTATAACATTAATTATGATAAAAAACTTGATGAAGTGAATTTTAATTAGTATTTTCGAATTACACATTGGTATTTATATAAGATATTTATAAAATTATTTGAGTATTTTTATGGAGGTCGAGGTTTTTTTTTATGTTCCTAATGTCCTGGAAATGAGAGAAAATGTATGGTTGTTTTATTTACATGAACTTTAAAATAATTATTTAAAATAGCACATTTATTTAGAAAATTTGAAATTACAAACACAACACGAATTTTAAATACTACTAAATAGTACTGAGAATAATTTGGTTTATTAATAAAAAACATATAGATAAAAGGTTTATACTGTGCCCAAACATATATAAAATATACTCCAACATTTGTTCTAGCATGCTATTTTTAGTTCCTTTAGTTCATGACCAACATATCTTGCTGTCGTAAGTCATACATTTTGCTATACATGTGCATTCAACTATAATATGTGTGCGTACAATTCAAGTTCCTGTTAAAAACCAATTCAGCTTTTAAAAGTTACTTATTGATCCTATGAAACAGCTCATATATACTGGCACGCTGTTAATAACACTTTTAGGGACTTTTAAGTCAGTTCCTTTCCATCAGTTTAAACTAATCGTTAACTAATGTATGTTATAACTACTATCGTATAGTTTAAAGTAATATAAACTCCCGATCATCAATCTGAATATCTGTAATTGCGAACACTTTTAATCTGCAACAGAAGGAACCTTTGGTTTGCATATTTTGAATATGGCCTCTAAGTATCCAGCATTTTTGACTTAAAATCAAGATAGTTTCAATGAATAAACTCAATATTTTTTTATAATTGCGTGAAAAAATCTGATTTTTACACTATAATTTTAATATCAGACGCGTGCGAAAAGTTAGACTTTTTAGAAACAGCGATAAAAAAATTACTTTTTTTCACCCAAAAGCAGTGAAAAAAAGTACTTTTTTTCACTCTTTTCATAAGATGCCAACATTTCAAGTAAAATTTCTATTTCATAATATTCATAAAATCCAGAAATTTATTGATCTGCTTTATTTATAAATATTATGCGCGTGAATTTTATTATTTTTTTATTTTTGAATCAGTATCCATGTTCAAATGTTTGACTTTCAACTAAAAAATAAGTTTGCCTTTTGTAGTTCGAGAGATTTATCAATGCCAATCTTCTTTACGTAAAAAAATTAGCACGTGAATTATTTTTGAACCAATGAGATTTGATTTTTTTCACGTAATTATAAAAAATAGTGTATGAAACACGTGTGAAAAGTAAACTTTTTAAAACACGTGTCATTATTTCACTCGCTCGTACCTCGCTCGTGACATAAAATCCACTAGTTTTAAAAAGTGTTACTTTTCACACTTGTTGCATAAATAACTATTTAAACAGTCGAGTCTTTTTTATGATATTATTTATTTTCTCTTACACATAATACATTGAATTGTTAATTGAGGCTCGGTTTTAGATATGTATATATAAAAAATAAACAATATCATAAAAAAAGACGACTGTTTAAAAAATATTTAGTTTATTACATGAAACTATCTTGATTTTAAGTCAAATATGCTGGATACTTAGAGGCCATATTCAAAATATGCAAACCAAAGGTTCCTTCTGTTGCAGATTAAAAATGTTTGTAATTACAGATATTCAGATTGATGATCGGATGATCGGGAGGTTACATTACTTAAAATAGATATTGCTTATTTTTTTATATATACATCTCTGAAACCGAGCCTCAATTAGCAATTCAATGTATTACGTGTAAGAGAAACATTCAATCCATTCTAACACTCAATTCATAACACATTCGGGGACATGCCAGTCCCTTGTCAACATCGTTAAATAATCAAACACCTACTGGGTGTTATTACTACTATTTTATTGTTTGAAACATTGTGAAATCTCTATCATTTGCTACTTATGATTATGCGTTAAATGTACAAACACTTTTAATCTGTAACACTTTTAATATGCAATCTTTGGTTTGTGTAATTTACATATAATTTCTGAGTTGTCGATATTTATGGCCTCAAAACAAGATTGTTATAGTAGCTAATCAACTACAATCTTTAAAATCTTACATCAAGTTTTTTTTATCCTATTTTATTCTATATATATGAAATCTAGTTTAATAAGTAATTCATAAAGGCTGTAATAAATAAAGGCTGTGTATGTGAAACAACCAATCCATTCTAATACGCAATTCATAACACATTCGGGGACTTACATGCCAGTCCCTTGTCAACGTCGTTAAATAATCAAACATCTACTGGGTGTTATTACTACTATTTTATTGTTTGAAACATTGTGAAAAATCTATCATTTGCTTCATATGATTATGCGTTAAAGGTACAAACACTTTTAACATGCAATATTTGGTTTGTGTAATTTCTTATAATTTCTAAGTTGCCTATGTTCATGGCTTGAAAACAAGATTGTTATACTCGTAGTAGCTAATTAATTACAATCTTTAAAATCTTACATCAAGTATTTTTTATGCTATTTTATTCTATATCCATGAAATCTAGCTTTAATAAGTCATTCATAAAGGCCGTAATAAATAAAGGCTGTGTATGTGAAACAACCAATCCATTCTAATACGCAATTCATAACACATTCGGGGACTTACATGCCAGTCCCTTGTCAACGTCGTTAAGAGGGATTGTCAGTCCCATAGAGCTAATGCATTAGTTTTCTAATCATAACTTCCGCAGAAGTATTGCTTTGCCATGTTAGCCCTTTTTCCCCAGGTATGGGAATCAACATAACATCGAAATGAAACAAATTTTGAAACGAAACTGTTATCTAGTTATTTAATTAATTATTTTTTAGTTTTAAAATGCCACAAATTTCAGCAGATGGCGACACTATTTTAAAATTTTATCATTTAATAATTAAATAACCAAATGTTATTTTCTTTTCAATTTTGTTTTAAATTGATGTTATGACGATTCCCATACCTGGGTGAAAATGGGATAACATGGCAAAGCAATTCTTTTGAAGAAATTATGATTTCAAAACTAATGCATTAGCTCTATGGGACTGACAGTCCCTCTTAAATAATCAAACACCTACTGGGTGTTATACATCAAATCTTCGGCGTTGATAATCAATTCCACTGGGCGAGAACAGCAATTAATGTCACTGAGTATACGGCATTAATCCTACGATCTCGCCGAAATTATCGCATTCAAATGACGTTAGTTCCCAAATTAACGCAAATTGCTTTTAAGCGATAATTTGAACGGGTTTTGAGTTTGATATTCTAAAAGTATCGGAGAGTGTCGATATGATTTGTTGTGGATATTGGATCAAATTAATATTTAGATTTGTGAAATTATGATGGATATTCATCGAAGCAAAATATTTGTATTATTATCGAGGACAATGGCTGGTTGGTTGGTTGGTAGACATATATTCAGGTTTGTGTGCTTGGTCAGCGACCCGCTTATAAACCTTCGTCAAGTAAGACAGACACAACAGACAACACACACACATAAGTGGATCCATCTAATTTTTAGAGACAGAGGCCAACTAGAGGATCCCCAGAATTGGCTTGTCACCCCCGGAGGTATTGATTTGGTATGGGAACTTAGAGGACTTTCGGACCCAACTGATTTAACGAGCACGTACTCCGCATATACTCGGTAGGTCTTCAGTGGTACCGGGACTCGATCGCAGGACCTTCCGATCCCGAAACCGAGACGCTGACCACTAGGCTCACTACGGCCCAAAGACAATGGCAGTTGAATAAGATATAAACGCGAAAAATTAGTTGAAGAATTGATAAAAAGCAAGGCAAGAGGATTTTATAAAAATCGGTTTTGGTTTAGTTAACATTTCAATAGAGGCTTTACAAGTATGCATTAGCCATGGCTTACTCAACTCCAAAGCTACAGAATCTCTTCGTGACGTCAAAAGCTATCCGTCAGGTTCGTCTTATAGGATTTTTCAAATAAAAAGTATAAAACCTATTCGTGCAAAACCGTTTACTATTCAGATTTTGAGGAAGTTTCTTATGTATCTTTAAAAACAGCTTATAAACAACGGTTAGTGTGACGTCACATCTATCTCCTCTGGCCTTATTAGTTGGAATGGAGTTGGCCGTGCCGTAACCCATAGCTCCATGCAATTTCTTATAAAATAGAATTAGGATATAATTAGGTACAAAATTGCCGATCCATATATATTTTTAAGAGGAAAATCTTATAATGGACAACTGGAACGGGCACGCCTACTGTAACGTCACAATTACGTCGCTGATGTTAGTTACTTACGTTGTTTTGCTAAGCCTGGGTTTTCCTAAGCATCGCAAACGTAGCGACTGTCACGCTCGATACGCTGCATTGGAAAAATTGCTATAAATACGTTATCGCTATACGCTAATATTTCTGTGGCGTAATATGGTGTGTGTCTATAACGTTTGTTACCTTAGATTGGTTGGTTTGGTACATATATATTCCGGTTTGTGTGCTGTATTAGAGAGCCGCTTATAAACCTTCGTCAAGTAAGACATACACAGACAGAAAGTTTACTGACACATAGAGAAAAGGTACACCCAGGCCGAAAGTGGTAATCGAACCCGTACCCGTTACAGAGCGCTGACTGCTAGCGTAATGGTCTGCGATCCAAACCACTAGGCCACCCGGGCCCCTTGTTACCTTAGGAAATTATAACTTAACCCATAAACAAACTATCCGGAAACAAACCATCTGGCATCTTATATGTCCAAATTAGAAGGACCACGCCTATTATATGAAGTCACAGTTACGTCATCATCTTCTACAGTACAAACAATCCATGCTCAGCCCTGTACGAATTTTCCATTGCGTTTAGCTTATGGGAATGTTTTAGCTTATGTAACGCTCTTGTTTTCATTTTCCTGCGTACTCATTGGTTGTTTCGAATTTATTCTCAAAATAAACCGTCTTTTCGTCTGCTTCTGAGTTCTTTACAACATGCAATTTGTTCTTTATCAAGGATCAGAATGCGGTAATAGATGAAAAGAAACTTTTCTTTCTATGCAAGTTTTCTTTAATAAATGATTTGAACAACCAACAGCGCAGCAAATAGTTGGCATTTTGAAAAACTAATAACTAAAATATTCTTAGAAAACTCACTTTTGAATACCAAAACCAAAATAATTCCATAAAAATGAAATAAACCGTTGGAGCTGTTGCCACCGACGACGTCAAACAACCCCATTAAAGGTGGCGAAATTCTAAAAAAAGGAAGGTAGATTGGTACATAAATTTTTCGGTTTGTATGCTTGATCAGAGACCCGCTTATAAACCTTCGCCAAGTAAGACAGACACAGACAGATTTTTTTACTGACACAGAGATAGAAAGGACACCCAGGGCGAAGGCGGGAATCGAACCCGGTACAGTTCGCCAGTTCGCAGACTGTTAGCATAATGGGCTGCGATCAACACCACTAGCAAAACCCTTCCCCGCCGGGCCCCGTAAAGAAAGTAAATTAGTTTCATGCGACTTCTCACAAAAAACTGGCCATCTTCGTTCAGTGTGACCTAAACCAAATGAAATTAATTAAAAATTAAATTTATTATTTTTTCCAATAAATTGATTCTTTTACGCATTAAAACATCTACCAGAATGTGCGATCTGTGATATACTGGAAGCAAAAAAAAATCATTACCCTAAGTATACCAGTAAAACCGTTAATATGATAAGTATGCATAACAACTATGTTATATCGCTTCTATTTCTTCCCAACAAGACCAATAAAGGAACAAAAAGAACGCAGGAAATTACGCCGCCGATCACATTCTTCATAAAGGTTAGAATAGGATAAATATGTTGCTTTTTTAAGAGCAGTGCAAAAACCGGTTTGCCAAGTGAAGCCATTTATCACTCCAACAATGAGCCCAAACAAGACCTTTGGCGAATGATTTTACTTGCTTTCTTACATTTAAATAATGCCAAACAGAATAGAATTCTCGACAACAAGCGGTTACTTGATAACAGCGCTAAACGGACTTCACCTTTGAGAGCGCCACTTAAGTGAAGCGGTAAAATTATTATCTATTAAATTCGGAATGGAACAGAAAAAAACTAAAGATTATTTTTTTTAAAAAACTGGTATAATAGAAAATTTTAAATCTTCTAATTATAAAAGCATTATATATTTAAAAAAAATAATTTTCTTCACATTCCGGTTCATTTCTATTGTTAACTGCGTATAACTACGAAAGATGGTCAGGGGCGCTGTAAGCGTTGAACAATTTACTTAGCATACGTGCAGAAGTTTATTAGATATAGATATATAATCAAAAATTGGTCGCAGGTTGTTTTCTAGTAAATGGTGTGTGGATTTTGTACAGTAACTTATTAATATGTAGAGAATGTACACCCAATTTTTAACAGTGCACAGTGTACTTTTTGTCCTTCCCTTTTGATTTTGTTTTACCTGACATTATTTTTTTTTAAATTAAATTTATGTCATCAGAGAACTATATTCTTTATTTTTTTCGTCTATCTTTACGTCTTTCTTTCTGTCCATGCGTCCGTCTGTCCGTACCTCCCCCTTCTCCCTTCTACTTCTCTTCAGACCATCCCATTTTCAGAGCTTATTATTATTTTGAAATATATGACTTCAGATGCTATATTACACTGTTTGTCAGTCCGTACTGTAAGAATTTCTGTTAGCGTAAAAGTAAAAGAAAAAAAATGAATATTTGAGTTCTTTTACAAATTCTTGTTACTATTATATTAGCGTGTTCTACTAGGTCCATGGTGTTTTTGTCGCCAAGCATTTCATTCATCTTCTATCCTCAACAACATTCCCCATAGGAGGGGAGTATGTGACCAAGTCGAGTTGAGTTGCATCTCTGCTGCTGGAACGATTACGGGAAACGTGTTCGGTGAGATAATTGATCGCCTGAAGAGGGGAAGTAGAGGATTAATCTTAATCCCACTATCGGATATAGAGGGATTAGGAAGGTATCTGTAATATAATTTATTATGGTTTGGGGTCACGTATTATGGTATTATGAGAATGATATCGCGATATCACATTTCACAGAAAGCCATAGTTTAAATTTGAGTTTCTTTGATCTAATGGAATCTAATGGGTTTTATTTTTGATCTAAAGTCAATAAATATTTGTTTTAAAGGGTAAAATTTTAATATTTATTATTGTATTTTGATAATTGCATGTGATAATTTGAATTTTTAAGTTCCATAATAAACTAAACATGGGGTTCCCCCCGTTGTTTAGGTAAAATCCAGTCACGTTTTATAGGTAAAAAACCACTATTTTTTACTTTAAACGGTTATATCTCAAAACTTACTTTTTCAATGTTCATGTAACTTTTTCTCAAAATCTGCTGTAAGTATCAGCCTGAAATGTTTTATACGTATTTAAGAAGTTTGTTTCTAAAAACAGCTGGAGGAATTTGACTATAAATATCTTACTTTTTATCTTTTTAATATTGATGTTTTTAGGTAAAAAAAATATGTAGTTTCACTTAAAAAAATATAATTTAAAAACTAAACAAAAACTTTGAAAATGCCTCCATTAAAGTATAGTTAACATCCATTTAACAACTAGTAAAAATTTCATTGAAAAATATCAAATAGATTCTGAGAAAAAGGGACATAAAAAAGGTCGGTTTAACATGGGCTTCAATGGAGGGCTCCGGTCCACCTTAAGGGGGAATGGACGCACTGGACCGGGGGTCTCCAAAGCGAAGTGCGTCAGTGTTAATCCTATGGAGAAAAAATATTTTCTCTGCTACATTTCTCCGGCTGTATTGAATATTTTTGTAAGCGGATTTTTTTGGGTGATAAATGTAGCTGACGTACAGGTCTCGACTTTCCCACTTTATGAAATTGGTTCGAATATTTATTTAAATTTTCAATAATTAATTTTACACAAAATATTCTAGGCAATTTCAATAAGTAGGAAGATAGAGACCTGTAAGTTATCTAGATTTATCGTTTAAAAAAACCGTTTGTAAAAATATTCAATACAGCCGGAGAAATGTGGCAGAGAAAATATTTTTTTCGCCATTGGATTAACACTGATGCACTTGAGTTTGGAGACCCGCGGTCCATCGCGCCCAATCCCCCTTAATATCTAGGGCTCTAGCCCTAATTCGTAACCCAGTGGGATCGACGGTTTGTGAAAAGGAGAATATCCGATCTTGTGAAGCCAAGGGCGTGAAAGTCGGGGTCCGGTTAACGCAATTAGGGTATGTAAAGAGGCAGTTCACAGTTAAACTATTTAACCGTGAGTGGAAGAGCTGAATGGGATTTAATTAAAAAGGTGGAGAGAAGGGATATTGACATTTGGTTAAAATCGTTGAGAAAAGGATTTTACAAATCGTTATAAAAAAATGGTGTGTAAATGGTAATGTAAATCGGCAGTTCACAGTTAAACTATTTACCCGTGAGTGGAAGAGCTGAATGGGATTTAATTAAAAAGGTGGAAAGAAGGGATATTGACATTTGGTTAAAAACGTTGAGAAAAGGATTTTACTAATCGTTGTAAAAAAAATGATGTGTAAATGGTAATGTAAAGCAGCAGTTCACAGTTTTACTATTTACCCGTGAATGGAAGAGCTGAATGGGATTTAATTAAAAAGGTGGAGAGATGGGATATTGACATTTATTTAAAATTGTTGAGAAGAGGATTTTACAAATCGTTGTAAAAAATGGTGTGTAAATGGTAATGTAAAGCGGCAGTTCACAGTTAAACTATTTACCCGTGAGTGGAAGAGCTGAATGGGATTTAATTAAAAAGGTGGAAAGAAGGGATATTGACATTTGGTTAAAAACGTTGAGAAAAGGGTTTTACAAATCGTGGTAAAAATGGTGTGTAAATGGTAATGTAAAGCGGCAGTTCACAGTTAAACTATTTAGCTGTGAGTGGAAGAACTGAATTGGATTTAATTAAAAGGCTGGGGAAAAGGAATATTGACATTTGGTTAAAATCGTTGAGAAAAGGATTTTACGAATCGTTGTAAAAATATTATTTTATCCTTTTTACAGCGGTTTGGAAATATTTTTCAAATCGTTGTTGCTTTTTTTTTGTTTCAGCCTTTTTACAGCGATTTGAAGAATTTTATAAATCGTTGCAAAAAATGTGTTCACTCGTTTTCAAACGATTTGAAAGAATATTATAAATCGTTGCAAAAAGAAAGAAAAAAATGTTTTTATTAACGTTGAATTTCCGGATAGTTTTCGTTGATAAAAGTTAATGTTTATTTTTTACACATTGGTTTAAATCAATAACAGAACCACGAATGTGCAAGAACACAAAGATGGAAGACCAGGAACTTTTAAACCTACACTCTAGTAATTTTGACGCTTATGTTTTCACAAAAAAAAATTATTTCTAGTAGATGCAGCGGCTGCATGGTGAAATGTTTTACAATAATTTCGTTAATAGGGTACTTGACTATATCACTAAAATACCTTCCAATATTAAATTAATTATAGTTTGAACCCAAAAATAGCAAACGTATATATTTTTTTTGCAAAATAAATCTTTAAATAATTCATAAAAATCCTTTTAAAATGGCTTATTTTTAATCGGTACGTCACGTGATCGCAAACACGTCAATTTGGCTGACGTCACTAGTATATATAAACAAACCGGTGTGATGTTTATTTACTTGCAATTAAACTGGATTTAATCTAATTTACGATTAAAATAAGAATTATATAGATAATGGCAGAAGGTTTTAAAGAAGCGGATAGTTCAAATTTGCTTAAAGTAGATTCAAAAATGGTGTTTCAAAGTTTGTTTATAGTTACTAGTGACGTCATAGATACCACGTGACAGCCACAATGCGTTTTCGGGCGTAATGTTTCGACCTAGTTTTAAATTCAATTTTCTCCCTTTTTATGGGGTATTTGAAAGAAGAAAAAATTCGGGTATAATAGTTTTGTCATAAGAATATTTTAAGCCAATAAAAGATTTTTAGTCAAATACCCTATTGGTTTTACCAGTTATCAGGTCTTTGCTTTCAAAATCCGAAAATCCGAAAAATGTTTTTTTTCCGAATACCACACCGTTACAGCTACTAGTAACCATTATTAAGGTGATTATGGAACAAATTTTTGGCAGTGTATCGTTTTCACAAACCACCAATTAATAGAATTTTGTTTTTTTAGTTTGAATTATCGTCGCACTAGAGTTACATTAGGGCTATTGGATATAGGTGTCGTAATTTAGAACCACAGTCAAGTGACAAGCCGACAGCCAAGCAGGCACCCAACGCAACCGTTTCTTTGTTATTGGACTAACGATTAAGCATTATTAACTTAGTTCTGAAAAGATTTTAAGCTGTTTATTAATTTCTCCTTATATACCTACATAGGAAAATTTCAATTTTATTAACTCTAAACTTATACACTTTTGTTGAAACAAATATAGTGACCAAGCACTTGATCAATTTTGCTTGACTTTAATCTCAAATACACTCTTAAAACAAACGAGCGGTTTTAACTCAGTCTGAGTTAATTTCCACTCCTTTCCGTGCCGAAAATGCACTTCTCCTGTAGGAGTGAATTTCACTCTTTTTCGGAGTGGGTAAAATAAATAAAAGAAAACAATCTGCGTCCTACACTCTTAAAACGAGCGGTTTTAACTCAGTCTGAGTTAATTTCCACTCCTTTCCGGTGCCGAAAATGCACTTCTCCTATATGAGTGAATTTCACTCTTTTGTTTTAAGAGTGTAGATTTAAAAGATGTTGAAATTTACAAATTAAAATAATTCAATTTGATTTTTAGCAAGAAAACTACCTAACCGTATTCACATTTTAATTAAAAAGCAAAGAATGGATCTGAATTTCCATTGAAGTATATAATTAGAAACGCACATGATTTGAAATAACGGTGTCTTTTATTTATTCTAATTCCCTAATGCAAGTCATTGGGCAGATTAGATGAAGAATATTCGTTTATTTTTAATGTAAAACTGCGATTCAATGGGTATGGGTAGGGTACATATATATTCCGGCTTGTGTGCTTGATCAGAGACCCGCTTAAAAGCCTTCGTCAAGTAAGACAGACACAGAAAGAATTTTTACTGTCACAAAGAAAGGAAAGTACACCCAGGGCGAAGGCGGGAATCGAACCCGCACCCGTTACAGCGCGCAGACTGCTAGCTTAATGGTCCAAACCACTCGGCCATCCGGGCCCCACCCCGCGATTCAATGGTTCGTATGTATTTTTGAGCCTACCTTTTCAAGGGAATTCAAATGATTAAATGAGTTAAGGGGTCGCGGTACCCAAAAATATAAATCCAGTATTTTATCGCTAGCATTCAAATTAAACTATTTTTACATAGAACTAACATTCAATAAACATATACGAAAAAATAATAAATATTAAAATGTAATTTTTTTTTTAAAAAAATTAAAACATTTAAAAATTTTAACTTGTTTCAAAAAACTACTCCTCCTACAATTTAAAGAATTTTGTAATGGATTTTTTTTTTCAAAATGTTCCCACAACATCTATTAATAAAAGTTGGTATGTATATTGAGCTATCAGTTAAACAAAAAAGTTATGTAGCTTTATGTATAAAAATGGTAAAAATTTTATAAATTTTCACATTCTTCATTTTTTTTAAAAATCTATTCACACTAGACCTTATCCCATACCAACTTTTGTTAAACTTACATGTTTCAACACAGGAAAAAAATTTGGTCCTCTTCATTAATTTACCTAAAGGCCTTAGGGGTTTAACCATTCACAAGCTCAAAAAATTAAAAATTTAAAAAATCAACATAAAATTTCAAAAACCATTTTACCAAACCACTATATCATTTTCAGTTAACCTCCACCATTATAAAAGAATCCTTCTTTTTTTACAATATTAGCTCACAGCATTCGGGCATGTTTAATTATTTTCTGGGCAACCCTAAATTTTGGGTAATGCGTCCCCTTAAAATTTAAAAAAAAATGGCTGAATATTTAAATGTGAGTTATAATATATTGACTATATTGCAATTATTTTAGTTTTAAACGGTACCACTTTTTTATTCATAAATAATAGTTTTTTTAATATTGTTAAGTAATCAGGCTCCCATGTAGGCAAATCAGGGTTTTGCTGGTTTTTGGTAATTGAACTAAAACCATTTCGAATGTTGTTAACATGTTGCTATACGTACTGTGGTAAAAATATTTATATTAATAATTTCATATTGTGCGTACGAAAATTAAGCTTTCTCAATTAGAATCCGTCAAAATCGGTAACATGTTGTGATATGAAATTCAAATAATAACAAATGAGTCGTCACTTTAACATGATATGAACATGTGAGGTCCCCTTTAAAAATGTGTTCAAACAGCACTAGTGGAAGTAGTGTATAAAAACTGCAACAATATTGTGTTGTTACATTTTTATTGTTCCAACACAATTGACGAAAGCGATAACGGACGTTTATTATAACCATGAGCGATTGAAAAAATTGCTTTAAACTATGCTGTTTTCTAATATATGTATTACAAAATAATAACATTCAAAGTTCCATAATACATATTTTTTAAGCTTTAGTACAATAATTCATCCAAAAAATTAAAGAACAGATGCACAACTACATGTCGGAAGAAAACCTGGGTACTGCACCGTCAACACAATTTTTGTGTTAACCATGCATTATTGTTTGGTCGCAACACAATTTTTGTGTTAACCATGCATTATTGTTTGGTCGCAACACAATTTTTGTGTTAACCATGCATTATTGTTTGGTCGCAACACAATTTTTGTGTTAACCATGCATTATTGTTTGGTCGCAACAATTTTTGTGTTAACCATGCATTATTGTTTGGTCGCAACACAATTTTTGTGTTAACCATGCATTATTGTTTGGTCGCAACACAATTTTTGTATGATTTCTAAACAACTTGTAATAGCTGGGAGAAAATTTTTATTAAAATCCAACTTTTGTTTTTTTTTCGGCAGTGCTTTATTAAAAAATCTTGCTAAAAGTTCAATAAAACTCATATTGCAAACTATATTCAATGTCAAAAATCTATAGAATATGTCATGCTCAGTACAAACTCTCACAACAATACTGAAATCAGAGATCCCTCTAAAATGAAACCCAATAACATTAGAGCTAATATATCGCATATAAATCCCTCTTATTATGTCAACAATGACCTTAGAATCTCAAATTTAACCATACTTCTCAATATTTATCCTTATAAATAACAATGCGGCAATAAGCCTCTTAACAATGCAGCGCAACAGTGCATCTTAAACAAAGCCGCTGATTCTGAGCCTGAAGAATCAATGAACTTAGAGACATACCAAGGGTTGCTTGTTTTGAACTCGCTGAAACGACAAATATTGGATTGGGAAACTTTGGTATAAGCATGAAGTTTCACTACTGTCAAACCACTGCAACATTATCTCAGAGAGATAGGGCTTAAATTGCTTTAATAGTTTGCGTTATTCGAATTTCATATACATGTTGCTACAAATTTGGCATTAAATAGGTAATAGAAAATAGTTTTACGCGATAATACAAATAAAAAAATTACCAACCACATACAGTCCCTGGACAAATTATTAGACACACTGTATTTTTTTAGTAATGATGAAAACATACCAAAGAATGCCATATCATTAAAAAAGTTGTCGATATATGTATTAAGTATAGCAGATAGTATTTTCTATTCAATAGCTTAAGTTTAGGAACACAAATGACCTTCTAAAGGTATTTTGTTCATCATTGATTGATACACGAAATCTTGCAGTGCGTCTAACAATTTTTCAAGGGACTGTATATTCAATGTCAAAAATCTATAGAATATGCCATGCTCAGTACAAACTCTCACAACAATACTCAAATCAAAGATCCCTCTAAAATGAAACCCAATAACATTATATACCTAATATATCGCATATAAATCCTCTTATAATTTCAACAATGACCTTAGAATCTCATATTTAACCCTGCTTTGCAATATTTATCCTTATAAATAACAATGCGGCAATAAGCCTTTTAACAATGCAGCGCAACAGTGCATCTTAAACAAAGCCGCTGATTCTGAGCCTGAAGAATCAATAAACTTAGAGAGGTACTAAGGGTTGCTTGTTTTGAACTCGCTGAAACGACAAATATTTGATTGGAAAACTTTGGCACAAGTATGAAATTTCACTACTGTCAAACTACTGTAACATTAACTCAGAGAGATAGGGCTTAAATTGCTTTAATAGTTTGTGTTATTCGAATTTCATATTCATGTTCCGACAAATTTGGCATTAAATAGGTAAAAGAAAATAGTTTTTCGTGATAATACAAATAAAAAAATGCCAACCACATATATCTAGATTGTATTAATAATGTAATAAGGATTAAGTTTAGTTAAGGCAAAAATGTTGTGGTTAATTTAGGCAAAAATTGACAACCAATTTTGAGTTCATCAAAATATATGAAATGTAAGCTTGAAAATGGTTTAAACTGGTAGGCAAGGCAATAATTAGGTGAATTTTTAATTTTTATTTGAAAATAAGTTGTCTGCAAAAAACCTCCACCTTAAGTGTTTCGCTTTCCTTTTTTTAAAACATTTTTAAACAATTGATTATTTTCATATTTAAAAATTACTAATAAAATCTTAATCTCTTAATGGAAAAGAATTATTTTTAAAGTGCGTTTTAGAGATATTTTTAATTCTTTGAAATATTTTTTTTTGCGTTTAGATAATCTTTAACATTACTTCAGATTGATTCATTCAAATCGATTTGAATTTTTTTTACAAATTAAGTTTAACAAAATTATTGTTATAATTTATTCAAAAGTTATCATTTTGATTTTCCCTCCTTAAATTTTAGTTAATAAATTATTATTTTTGCTCCTGTGTTTCTTTACCATTTCATACTGGATGTATTATGAAGCGATTTCAGATTATTTAGATTTTTAGAATAAAAAATAAGAAGTTGGAACTGAAAAGGTTAGCAAAAGTAAGTAAAGTGCTCCCCTAATTGTTTTGAGCAGTACACAAAACAAATTGTGGAAATCATTAAGGACTGTACAACAGAGCATAGCAAAAAAAATGAATTAGAACCCGCCCCAAAACAGTGATGTCTCGCCAAATGTTATTTCCGCCCAGATCTAGCAAATGTAATGCATCCGGATATCCTTAACCCTAATTCGCATGCTAATGCCCACAATAAACTTGCAAATTCTTGTTTTCTGTGGGCAAGATGCGATGTTAAAATACATTGTAGAACTCATCCGTCGAGTAAATTCACGAAGTTTAGAATAAGGTGAGATGCTCGGCGTGAAAAATATAGGTGAAGCAGTCTAAAATTCGTCAAGGTAATGGGATAGGCTTGAACAACAGTTGCTTTAATGACGTGAAGAGAGTGCATAGTAATCTTTGGTACATTGAAATAAAACAAGTAGGTTTGCAACAGAATCTGTCACTTAACCCGCTTCCAAACAACAGTTGTGTTTAACAGGAAAAAAGGCGCCAAACACAGCATTGATATTCTATATTAAACATTTACATGCTAAATTTGGCCAGTTTCATTTATTTTATTTCGAAAATTCAATAATTATTACTTATCGTTTGCAAAAATTAATTTATATTTCAAAGAATAAATATGTAATATTCCTCGGTTTTAAATAAAATTAAAACATTTCATATCAACGTACAAAGAATCTCGTAGTGAAATATATTTGACGTCATTTCAAACTGATCGATGTTGCAAAAATAAATTAATTTTAATTTATTGTTTAAAAGAAATAAAGTTTCGCGAGCGATTATTGCGAATGGCAATGGTGATTAAATTCTAATAAAAATAGCTTCCTAAGCTTTTTAAATGAGAATTCGAATTATTTTCTGAAATTTTCAATGTTTTCTAATTTTTATGCGCTGAATATTTTGACGTATCACACTTGTCCGTAGCATTTGTAGTTTTGGGATATGAAAGTGGGTGACGGACAGAGAGACGGACTGCACGACTATAAAACCTTCCACTTTTTAAGTTATAAACGTAGTAAGGAAGCTAAAAACCGCTTACTCAATGCAATTTCAATTAAATAAAAGCGTAATTTTAACATTCCTCACCTACTTCAAGAGTCCTCGTATAACACTACTTCAATGTTTATTCAACCAAAAATAAAATCTAGTGGTCTGTAACACTACACGACTTTCAATTACCACTCAATAAATCAATACCTTTACAGGTGATTCTACTCATCATAATCTAATTTCAATACCTTTAAAACCCAAAACGTTCTATGGCAGTTGCCTTTGGGCATGCGAAATTTTTTCAAGAACCGTATTATCATATTCGACAGGTACTGGGAATTTGTGTACCAAATTTGCAGATTAAGATCTTTAAACATGTATTCCCTGGAAAATAGGAGAGCTAGGGGTGATTTAACTCAGTTATTCAAGTTCATAAAACAGGGAGACATGGAGGGCTTAGGTTTTACCTTAAATAGCCTGACGCGTGAAGAATTTAGCGTAGAAAAAGCGTGAAGAATTTAGGTTAAATTTATTTCATAAAGTTTTTTGGGAGTGAATTTTATTTTACCATGTTTTTCATATTTTTATTTAAGTGAAACAAACATTATTTAAGTCTTCAAAGGACATTATTCTTCCATCTAACGATAAATAAGTGCGAGCTCAACTTAGTGAGGAAAAAATCGCCAGCTGATGATTCCAAATGGAATCATTGGGGGTGAAAGGGTTTAAACCATGCGTTCCCCTAATTGTTTTGAGCAGTGTATTTCATATTGAGCAGTTCACTATAAAAAAAATAGCACCAACTCACTCGCCAATTATTCATTTTAATGTAACGTTGAGGCGATCATAGAACTAAAAAAAATAGCACCAACTCACTCGCCAATTATTCGTTTTAATGTAACGTTGAGGCGATCATAGAACTAAAAAAAATAGCACCAACTCACTCGCCAATTATTCGTTTTAATGTAACGTTGAGGCGATCATAGAACTAAAAAAAATAGCACCAACTCACTCGCCAATTATTCGTTTTAATGTAACGTTGAGGCGATCATAGCTTCACTCCGCAACCCATTTTTGCGAAGTTTTTGATCTTAGCAGTATAGTCTTCATACTCTGACCTCTTAAAGAAAATTGCATACGGTTGCCTTAATTCGCTTTGTGGGGTGGAAGTGTATTATTTTTTCAACGAGCTTGGTAGGATTGAAAAGTTTCGTTTATTGCGTTGTTCGGAATAGAATGTGAGTGAATTTAATGATGTAAGGAATCGCATGAAAAGCTTTCTTGGTGATTTGGCGGTAGCATAAAACACCGTAAGGAATTTGTTTAAGTTTTTATTGCGTGGGTTTTAGTAATTTAGACGTATTTTCCCAACAAAAATGTTCTTTACTCAATTTTTGGAATGTTGTTAATTCTATATTGTTGCATAGTAAACATATTGTTGCAACATAATAGGAAAGATTGTTGAAACATTCGCTTAGTAAACATATTGTTTAAACATACGTATAGAAGCCGTATTTTTATAGCAAAATAACATTGTCACAACATAGTTAATTTGTATTACAACGTTATAAGAAATACTGCCATAACTTAATTTTTACAACCCATTGAAATAGACATATTGTTTCAAAATAGTCAACATTCTGATACAACATATTAGGAAATATTGTTGAAATTTGCACGTAGTAAGCATATTGTTATAACACAAGGGTTTAAAAAAACATATTTATTATAACATAGTGAAATTGTTACAACGCAAAAAAATACATTTTTAAAACATAGCAAATGGGGGCATAGCATCCCAGGGCGAAGAAAGGAATCGAACCCGCAGCCGGTGATCAGACTGTTAGTGTAAGGGGCAACGATCTAATCCACTACCCTACTAAAAATGATCCATAGAGATCAATACAAAAATCTATTGACATTAGTACAGCTCTATTGACATGTACTGATTTCTATGGATGTCCCTATTGTTATCAGTAGAAGCTATTGATATCAGTAACCTACTGATAATATTTCCTATTGATATCAATAAAGCTCTACTGACATCAATACAAAAAATACCAGTAGGCTACTGATCTCAATTGACATCAATAGGCCTGTACTGATATCCATACAAATTTTACCAGTAGGCTACTGATCTCAATTGACATCAATAGGCCTGTACTGATATCCATACAAATTTTACCAATAGGCTACGGATCTCAATTGACATCAATAGGACTGTACTGATATCCATAAAAATCTTACCAGTATGCTACTGATCTCAATTGACATCAATAGGCCTGTACTGATATCCATACAAATTTTACCAGTAGGCTACTGATCTCAATTGACATTAATAGGCTTGTACTGATATCCATAAAAATTGTATCAGTAGGAATTTTATCTGTTCTCAATTGATATCAATAAAGCCTTACTGACACCAATAAAAATCCGATTGGCAGGATGATGCCTATTGATATCTGTAGAGTTTGGTGTCTATGAGGTTTTTTTTTTACTTTCCAATCAAAATACGGACAAAATGTTTAAAAACCTATGTCCGTTTCAATACAAACATGATAACAAGAGACAAATTCTTTTAAATATAATGATGCATTCCTTCAAAACACAAAATAAATTTATCTCCTCCCGGAACGCTCCCCCCCCTATGGAGAATGTAATGGCACCCAATTATCGTTATTACCACCATAAAATTATTGATTTACTACTAAAACTGTAAATTATGTTGATGAATGTTTATGCTTATTAATTGATGGTTATATTAAATCATTTAGTTTGCTGTAATTGTTAGCAGCTACCACCCCACTTTAGATTTTCATTATATGTTTTTTTTTTAATATATACTCCCATCATTAAGCAGGGTTTAACACAAAATAAAAGTGGAGGTTAGCACAAAATAAAAAGTGTATTTTTAAAATCTTTTATTATCAAGAAATTTGATTGGCTTGTATTTTTTTGAGATTTAATGAAACTTCACAAAGAATTCCATTTTGCAATTGAAAATTAACTTAACCAATATATAGAATTTTATTTTTGGCAGAAATATACCGAAGTCCAAAATCAAAAAAGATTTCAACCACAATCTTGTTTTTTTAATGATTTCAATACAACTCCGCAGTCAATTACAGTACAATAAATACTTATTACTGTAGGTATCGGGGTTGGAATTTAATTGTTTATTTCCATTATTGATACAGATGGCCCATTAAATCGGATGCCCCAGTACTACGGGTTCAACAGCAATCTCCATATGAAAGTTTGCTGGTGATCTGGAAAACATGTTGGGGAGCCCAGTCGGTTGAAGCATACAACTTGCATGCGAAAGGTCCCAGGTTCGGGTATCGTCAAAAGAATTGCCGACCAATAAAAGGCCTGTGCAGAGGGAGTGCACGTAAAATATGCTCCAAAGTCCCAACTGTCGCCCTTAACGGTTGTGTTGAGTGCCTACTCAGGTGTAGGCTCGTCACTTGATTGTGGTTCTAACTTACGAGGCCCGTCGCAAATAGCCCTCGTGTAGCTCTATTGCGACAAAAATTCAAACGAACCCAACCTAGATAACATGTTTGAATACTACAGCAACTCTCTCTCTTTGTTTCACCATGCATCTTTTAAAGAAAGCCATGCCACTGTCCAAAACACGCTTTTTAAATGGTAGTATAAGTTGAAAAAAGCTAACAATGCTAGCATGGTCTAACCAACGTAGCGTGAGCTAAGTGTACCGAAGCACGGAGGCTTGTGGCGTGGCAATATGATTATATATATTTTAGATATATAAACTGAATTCAACCAAATATATTTTGCAAAAGAAGTTTTGGAAATTTTCCATTAAAAGCTCTGTGACATTAAAAGTTCTTTCTGTGTCTGTCTTACTTGACGAAGGCTTATAAGCGGGTCTCTGATCAAGCACACAAGCCGGAATATATATGTACCTACCCTACCCTCCATTAAAAGCAAAAATTTCAACCTTTGTATATAAAAAAATCAGACACAATTTTTGATGAAAAATTATATTTATTTTATCAATTAAATTTATTTATAATTTATTTTATCAATTTATAATTGTAAAATAACAAATTTGCATTGCTTTATTGAATTGCAGGAATTCGGGATTGACGAAAAGATGCTCGAGAAAGTGCTTTGGCGCGTGAAACCAGGGCAAGTGGGAGACAGTCTTTTTGTTAAAAATTTAGCTGTAGCCGTCTTTGGAGAGGACATTTTGATGTCCTCTAGTGTAACTGGGACAAAATGCAACGCTAAAAAAGGATCCGTTGCAAAGCCAGGATTGTGTGAAAAAAAAATGGAATATATCAAGAGTAAGTACTTCCTTTTTTATTAAATAAAAAATATGTCTGTACTTAAAGTAGTACAGTTATTAGAATATAAATATTAATTACAGTTAAATTGACTTGCATGTATTTAAAGCTGATTCTTAACCGATCCACGATTCTGATACATGAAATCAATTTGTGTTAAAAAGTGGTGATTGCTTTCCGTAACAATTGATTGAACAATTGAAAGTATTGCACACTTTCTAACTGCAGCCAATTTCTTTCTCTTCAAATATATATATTTTTTTACTTAAAATTTACAGTTTACAAAATTGACAACAACGAAAAACCCAATTTAACTTGCCAAGCAGCTTGCTGCTCATTTACCCGTACCAGAAGGATGGAGTCGACTCATGACTAGCTACCGGCCCGTATTCAATCATGGGTTTGACTTGCTTACCTTCTAAGTGCAGTCGAACAGTATGTTTCTCGCTGTTTGGTTGTAGGTGATTTTACCCAATTGGCATTTGGATACTCAATTATTCTAATGTAAATTTTTTTTATTTTTTCTTAATTACTTTTTGTTTTTCATTATAGAGCTATTTCATGACAGAATTGCGGATGACAGGCCATCAGAAGAGGAAAAAACAAAACGTCTTTCGAAATTAAATACTTTTGTGGCTGAGAAAATATTTACTTTAATAAGAAAAGCTAAAGTGTAGTTATTATACATTTAAAATCAAATTAAATATTGTGGTTCATAATTGTGTTTGCTTTTTCTTGAGTGAAATAATTGTAAATTTTTACTTAACAATTGGTTGATTGAATTGATTTTTAAGTTAAATAATAATGCTTTTTGATGTGTTAGTGTAAAATTTTTAAATTTAATTTATAAATCCTTTATTCTTGTTTCCAATTTTACTGTTTATTATTTAACTGTTATAACAGTAATGAAGGAATTAGTATGATTATTTTTTTTATGAGTATCTTTTGACTAATGTTCCGAATTTAAAATCATCTAAAGCGATTCCAATTGCTATTATTGTTAGAGGATTTGGCAAATTGGTCAAGTACTGTGCCCTGGTGCATTAACAGAGTAACTATCAATATTCCTATTATCCACAAATATACCTGTATACTATATTCCCTACAAATAATTACCTGTAGCGATCAATAAAAATATACTTATACATGGATTTAGCACACATATATCGGTAAAGAAAATATCAGTAGAAATACATTTATCAATAGAAATAATATCAGTAGAGACGTATTCATATCAATACAGATTCATGTATCTATGGATATCAATAAAGATCAGTAGACATCAATACAGGATAGCTGTACCTGGAAATGGCCTACGGATATCAATAGGACTAATATCAATAGAGATTTGTATGATTATCAATAGAGACCAGTAGAAATTTGTATGGATATCAATAGAGATTTGTATGGATATCAATAGAGATTTGTATGGATATCAATAGAGATTTGTATGGATATCAATAGAGATTTGTATGGATATCAATAGAGATTTGTATGGATATCAATAGAGATTTGTATGGATATCAATAGAGATTTGTATGGATATCAATAGAGATTTGTATGGATATCAATAGAGATTTGTATGGATATCAATGGATATCAGTAGAGATTTGTATGGATATCAATAGAGATTTGTATGGATATCAATAGAGACCAGTAGATATGTGTATGGGTATCAATAGAGATCAGTAGATATTTGTATTGACATCAATAAAGAATAGCTGTACGTGGAAATGGCCTACTAATATCAATAGAGCAAATATCAATAGAGATTTCTATTGATACCAGTAGGCCATTTCCACGTACAGTTTTTTCTATTGATCTCTACTGGTCATTTTTAGTAGGGTAGGCCACCCGGGCTAACAAAAATTGTAGGATAGGGTTAGTACATATATATATTTCGGCTTGTGTGCTTGATCAGAGACTCGCTTATAGCCTTCGTCAAGTAAGATAGACACAGAAAGAATATTTACTGTCACCGAGAGAGGAAGTACACCCAGGGCGAAGGTGTAAATCGAACCCGCATCCGTTACGGCGCACAGACTGCAAGCGTAATGGTCTGCGATCCAAACCACTAGGCCATCCGGGGCCCCAAAATTGTTTTATTGTTGAATTTCTTTCGTAGTAGGTGCCTATATTTAGCCTTCTGCGGGGAGCTTATCCACAGCCAATTACGCCGTCTAAATTTGGAACCCTGGTCAAGTGACGAAGTCGACATCTGAGCGGGCACACAAAGGGAACTTCAAGCGGCATCGTATATTCGCTCTTACTACTTAAGCAAGTAAGTTGCGCGATTTTCCGAGTATCTATTTCTAGCCTCCATGTGAAGCTTAATAGGGTATTTGACTAAAACAAATTTATTGGCTTAAAATATTCTTATGCCAAAAATATTAGACCCGTATTTTTTCTTTTTTTCAAATACCCCATAAAAAGGGGAAAAAAGGAATTTTAAAATTAGGACGAAAATTCACTCCCGAAAACGCTTTGTCGCTGTCACGTGGTATCGATGACGTCACTGGTAACTATAAACAAACTTTGAATAACCATTTTGGAATCTACTTTAAGCAAATTTGAACTATCCGCTTCTTTAAAACCTTCTGCCATTATCTATATAATTCTTATTTTAATCGTAAATTAGATTAAATCCAGTTTAATTGCAAGTAAATAAACATCACACCGGTTTGTTTATATATAATAGTGACGTCAGCCAAATCGACGTGTTTGCGATCACGTCACGTACCGATGAAAAAAAAGTCATTCTAAAATGAATATCGTTGATATAATTTGCGGCACGCCTAGTAATTTCAAATTGAACGTACACTTCATTATACACTGAGGTTTTAACTTCCACACTATGTTTATAACACACAAAGTTGAAGCTTTTATAAAGGCTACCCACTTTCACAGCCCAAACTACAAATGCTACAGATAAGTGTGACGCTTCAAAAAAATTAGCGCCTCGAAACTATAAGTTATCAAAAAAAAAAAAATTAATGAAATTCAAAGTACTTAATTTTTAAAAAACTGCAAAACTGAATAGCTTTTTCTAAGCATATAGTGCTGTTCAGATTTTTTTAATGAGTCGCGATGTCACATACGTTTTCAACGAATAACTTTTAAAGTTTTCTTATTGAAATACAGAGATTTTTTTCACCACACAAGACCCTTTGTACAGGGTGAGGCAAGGAAATGTGGCCCCGGTCTAGAGATAGGAATACGTTGAAATGCTTGGCGAGAAAAACTAGTGAAGCCGCCTGAAAGCTTTCAAGTGGAAATAAAAGATTATTCAAGCGTGTAATGGTTTCACTTCACAAACCTGTTTTTGCATTGGTTGGATTGGATTTGCATCGCATTAGAGCTACTCATGGACTTTTGGCCAATTCAGATCGTAGTGCGTCAATGTGAGTTGCGACTGTGTGAGTGTAAGTTGATCAATTCACAGGTGAAGATGAAACTCACAGTATAGCAGAGAGTGTTCATTGTAGAAAATTTTATTAAAACGATTACGCGGGAGAATGTTTGTCGAAGAATTTAAATGTGTAAAAGTGCCAAAAAAGAGTACTAGGCAGTTACGAATCAGTTACGAAATGGCGTCAGCCAGGATCTGCTGTCAACAAGTTCAAAAACATTCCGAAACGAGTCTGAACACCAGATTCTGGGTCTTGCAATCAATTTAGAATGTTTTGTTTTTGTATTAACAAATACAGAAAGGTCCGATTCTCTACGATAAATAACAACCGAAATAATCACTAGTGGGAACTTTTTTTGATCAGAGAGAGCTCTTCAAACCTTGTTTATATTTCATTTCAACTAGCTTTTCAAACTATAGCGTAGTTGCCGGCAAATAAGTCGCCAAGCGTTTGTTTGGGCTTAATATTGTAGCGATCAATGGCTTCATGTTAGCAAACCTGTTTTTGTAATAGTTTTTGACTTGGCAACATTTCTATCGTGTTCTTATCTCCACGTTGGGGCCACTTTTATTTGCTTCACCCTGTATTTCAGAACCCAGTCCCATTCACCATAACACGATCACAGCTGAAGATTCCAAATATAAATGACCCCAATTTGAAAAGGTCGTTAGTCTTGGTCCCAATTGTTCGTGTCCCCATTGTGTCCAAGCCCCTTTTGACAAATAGGTCTGGAGGCGGCGAATCTCAAGGTAAAGTGTTTCCGGAATTTGTGCATGGTTTATGTTAAGTTGTTTTTGGAGAGCTTTGTATTACTTTTGAGATTAAATATAAAATTACATAACATATAATTACTTTTTATAATAGGCTAATTTCATGCAAAATTATCCTGTCCGTAGAGTGAGTTACGTGTGTAAAAAATGATTAGCCCTACAACTTTGAACACTAAAAGAAAAAAATTAGAGGAATAGCTTATGTAGATTTATTAAAACTAAACAATGTAAGCGGTTTTATTTAATTTGATTTATTTTTTTAAACTGAAAAAAGCTTATTATCTTCTCTTAAATAGTGACTTACACTGCAGTTACATGAAATTAGCCAATATGGTGCTTCCGCACTATTTTTTTCATAGAACTTGCATTATTTATCTTCTTCACTCCCCGAAAAAATCCTTCACATATATTCTTTATATAAAAATCCTTTTAAAACAATTATATACTTAAAAGTATGTTTTTCAAGGAATTTAAACCTAGGTTTAAAATTAAAAGGTCAGCAGCATCGTGTTAATTTAATAAGAAGTTAATTTAACCATATAGAAGGCCTGTTAAATTTATTAACACAAAAATTTGTTAATTATTATTTTCTGAAACTTTACCTCTTCGCTACTCTATATTAGACACACTGACCAAAAACTAATCATGGCAATGTCAATGTTTTAAAATAGGGAACGAAAATCGATTATTATTATTTAATTGATTATTTTTTTAAATATTAAAATAAAAGTGTATAAGTCACAGATTGTGACACTTTATTTTAAGCTTATAAATCAATAATTAAATACATTATATTTTTCCTTAACATTTCCCGCAATGCATTGTTCCTAATACCATACCTAGTAAAAACTTCTTAAATAGGTGCCAAAACAATTCTTTCATCGCATTCAGGATTACGAATCGAGTGGTTTCTTTTTTCCGATTAATATTATTTGAATTATTTCAAATAATTGTCTTTGTCGTACGTATATTTACGTGCTTCCTTCCATAAAAGTACTACTTTGCAATATAAGCATTTTTTTCACCATTAAAGAAAATCCAAATAACTGCAAAATAATTTTTAAAAAAACATCATCTCGTAATTTAATTATTAATATCTAAGCTATAAAATAAGAGGTAACAATTGACGGATATCGACACTTTGTTTACATCTCGCAAATTTGTAGTAAAATAACCGGATGATATTTCTCCTTAACATATATTGTAATTCAATATTGTTACTATTTCCATAACTATTAAAAAAGTGCTCACAAAACAATTCTTTCGTAGAACTTAGGACTACGAAACTAATGCATTAGCTCTACGGGACTGACCATCCCTCTTAAGAGATAGACGCGGGTGGAACTACGGTCATTTGTAACCATGGAAAAGGGTCAAGCTCCGGTTTAATCCGGGGTAAGCCTCTTAATGGAAAGATCCCCCTCTCCAAACGACTCTTCGAAAGAGAGATTTGCCTTTGGAATTGATCGCGGGTGATTATTCATCTGAAAAGATCGCTGAAGATCTGTGGCGAAGATATAGATGGTAGGAGGTAGGTTGATAAATGTATTTTCCGGCTTGTGGGCTTGATCAGAGACCTGCTAATAAACCTTCGTCTAGTTAGACAGACACAGACAGAATTTTTACTGACATAGCGAGAGAAAGTACACCCAGGGCGAAGGCTGGAATCGAACCCGCACCGGTACAGTGAGCAGACTATTAGCGTACGGACTGCTATCAGGCCCACTATGCCACCCGGGCCCCGGTTTCAGTTGCTAGTTTGCATATAAAGGTAAAGAAAATGGTGCAACTTTGTGGATTAAGGAGTCTTGCTACTGGGGGTACTTTCCAGGGTCCTGTCTTCGCCTAACTATCCTATCTGATACCGCCAATACATAGCCCCGTGATTATCGGGGAAAATGGCTCAGGTTTTAGCCTAGTGACTTGATCGTGGTTCTAAATTACAATGTAGTAAATTAGAATGTCAGTCACCGATAGACCTCGTAAAGCTCTAGGGCTACGTTACTTCAATTAAAACAAAAAAAATCTCCAAAATAATGGTTAGTGAAATGTAACAAGTTTAAGGATCTTTAAGTAAAATGTCCATGTCCTCCATTAGAAACATGCCTAATTGTATGTTTATCGGCTTTAGCTATTATAGTTGAATTATAACATTACCGAAAACTTTTTTAATATTTCTTCCAGGTGGTAGTTTATATTGTAAGATGATTGTGTATATAAAGCAATATTATAAAATAAAGTACTGATATTCATTATTCAATGACTCTAACTACCTTCAAACCATACATTGTAGATTTTCCATTTTATTGACAGAATAGTAAAATTATTTTATAAATAACATTGGAGAAGAACCATCTATGCGTCCTATCTGATACCGCCAATACATAGCCCCGTAGCGTCGTAGCTTTTAAGTAAATAAATGTTAAATTGTAAAACAAATGATTATTTCTTTATAAAAAAACTGTTTTTCAAAAGAGTACACAATTTATAAAACTTAAAATAAGAATCAATACAAAGAAACCAAAAATTCATTCTTGTAGGAACTATAAAAACAAAACAGCCTGTAAATTCACAAAGAAATGATATTTTTTCTTTAGATAAAAAGACAAAAATCGCCAACAATCAGATAAATGTTCCATTTCAATACATCAATACAACCTTTTAGGAAGGACAAGGACACCAATCGCCATGAAATTGCTAGGCATAAATGAATATTTATCACTGTACTGGCGACTGATAGAATAAAAAGGAAACAAGGCAAAGATTGGAATTCGGTAGAAATAATATTGGTAGCTTTGGCCAGTATATTTGATGCAAGCTGAATATAATCTTTGGTTTACTATATTCCATAGTTAATCAAATTTTGGATAAAGTCAAATTTTACGCGAGAAACTAAACAGCTACTTAGTTCATGAAAGCTAAAGTTGAGCTGAACAAAATGAGAAAAATTATAATATCTTTATTGTTAGTACTCATTGTTGCAAAATTATAAAACATATAAAAAAAATTTAAACAATGCTTCTTTCTATTACGAAACTTGCAGTCAAATTTTTAAAAAAGTTATATTATTTGTTTTTGTTAGTACTCATTGTTTCAAAATTATAATACATATAAAAAAATTTAAACAATGCTTCTTTCTATTACGAAACTTGAAGTCAAATGAAAAAAAAAATTATATTATTTTTTTTTGTTAGTACTCATTGTTTCAAAATTATAATACATGTCAAATAAGTCTACAGGGAAACTTCGTAGAAATTAAATATCTTTTATTAAGACTTATTCATCAGGATTCAGGAAGAGATTGATTTGACGTCTGCAGCCGACCAAAGAGTGTGATCGAATGTGTACAAAAAATGGCGAAAACTTCCAAGCTCTGTTTTACTGACCAATTACAGCCATGGGAGAGTTGAAAGATCAATTAAAAATATGTGCTGACTAAATAGTTTTTGTGGGAACGAATTGATCTAGGCGACTGTTTGTCGCCGACAGGGTGTGGTTGGGATGTTAAAGTACTAAGTGATATTAAGGATATATGAGAAAGATAATTTAAGTTATTAAGTTTAATTGGGGTACAAAATATAAGATTCAAGTTATATTGAGGGTGTTAAGTTATGATATGTCATAAATTTAAACAATGCTTCTTTCTATTACGAAACTTGCAGTCAAATTTCCATTATTAAAATATGAAAATGATTTTTTTTCACAGTTTGAATTTATAAATGTCCTTGGTTTTTTTTATATTTGAACTTTATCTACTTACATTCATACGACTCATGTTATGCTCTAAGCAAATGAGTTTTAAAATGAACTTATTAAAAAAAGTATGATTGTCCTTAAACATTAAAATGAATAGTTATTTGAATATTAATATTTGGTTTTAATAAGTTCACAAATTGGGAGTACCGGGACTTTTAGGACACCTTGTACATTTTATATAATAAAGAGTGTTAATGACATACAAGTATTATATTTAGAGCATGTAACATTTCACGTATAACATTTATAAAAATATAGCATTACACGAATAACATTTATAACACATAACATTACACCTTTTACATTTATGACGTATAACATTACAAGCAAAACATACAACATTAAATTTTTAACACATAACATTACATTCTTAGCATTTATAACTTATGACGTGAAACCGTTAAAAATTTATAACGTATAACTTTACAAGCATGACATACAACATTACATTTTTAACACATAACATTACATTCTTAGCATTTTTGACTTATAACGTTAAACCTTTAAAATTTTATAACGTATAACATTACAAGCATAACATACAACATTACATTTTTAACACATAACACTACATTCTTAGCATTTTTAACTTATAACATTAAACCTTTAAAATTTTATAACGTATAACATTACACGCATAACATTTATATCTAACGTTTGGGCATAGCATAGTTGATATCTAATAGCAACTGATAAACAACTTTTAGTTCATAAAATAAAAAAAGAATTTATACACAATACAATGAAATCAACCTAATTCCAATGACAAACATTTCGAATGTAATACAAATAAATTGATTTCATAAATTCACAAAAAGTTGACTTTTTATTACCTCTTCACATAGACAAAATCGTTCCAATCAAGGAAAGGATCTTTTGCAATAAATCACAACTGCCTATTACGTAGAACAGGCTTCTACGATTGCTTCGAAATGGTAGCCATTGATAAATATTTAGCATGGTATTTTTCACCGTTAGATTGGCAAAGCACTAGACAAAGGATTGTTAAGATACATGGAGAAGAAATTGATTCCTATTTGATTTTCATCCCTCGCTAGATAGGTTTTGTTTTCATTAATAAAATTCCGGTTTATTGTGGAATTTGCATTTTACTATACATTTTTTACTATCACAAAAGCCTATACTTTAACTTTAACATAGAGAGAGACTAATTTTTATTTTTAATTAAAAAACTATAATTGGAAATTTGACAAAAAAAGGCGTCGAGGCATAAGGGAGACACACCTTCCAGAAATATTTTGGACTTGTAACATCAATATTTCATCCTGTTATGGCTGCTGACAATTTAAAAGAGCTTACTTTTTTTAATATAGAGAGAAAAAGCAATAAATTTATTTTTTTCAATTATTATAAAATGTTTACTGTAACGAGATTGTTTCAGGCCATGAGTTGCTGGAGAAATGCCGAATGAAGATTTTTTGGGATCGCTATTGGTGAATCAACGCCACGTAGAAACAGAGCACCAATCGGGAAGCACCGATCAAAGGAAAAGCAGGAATAAAACTGTGAGGAACTACGTCACCTGAAACAAGCCAATCATAATAATTTTTAGAGACATAAATTTTAAAACAATTACATATCTAATGAATCTATCAAAGAATTTAAAAATTAAACCGTATAATATTTATTTTAATTACTCTTACATTGCACTTATTTTCAAACAATTATCATAATAAGTTTTTAAGTTAAAAAGAGTTTTAATATTTTAGTATTTTTTCAATGTTAAATCATTTTAACTGTATGATCAATTTAAATTTACAATCTATCCTTATTTTCTAAACACGTTATTATTTAATGTGATAAGTTAAAAAGAACTTCCGTCTCACTCTCACCCATTTTAACGATTTCCACTATTAGTTCAATTTGGCACCCTTTTCCAAATACTCGCTTTCAAGCTAAAAAAAATTAATACTCATTTGCTATTTCATATCTACGCACTTCATTACAATATTTCCTGCATTAGAAGTAAATTATTTATTCGAAAATCACGAATTCAAAATGAACCCAATGCCATTAATTGGACAAAAAAGATTCTAAATGGTTATTCATGAACGTTCTGCTCATTAGCCTTTTCTTTTAGATAGTTTCGAAAAATTGTAGCTGATATTTTTCAGTTATTAGTTGAAATAGACAAATACAAATGCAAAAATTGTCGATGAACAACAAGCCAGACAAGCCAGAGGCCTAGCCAGGTTGGTCCAAAAAATTCTAACTATTTACCAGTCTCCGATAACTATCGAGATTCTTCTTTAAATCTCTTACACTCCTCGAATAAACAACATAATCTGGTAAAGCATTCTACTCATTGACAACTTTATTGTAAAAATAATATTTTCTTACCCTCTTTCTGAAGCAGGATTTTTTTTTTAATTTCTGACTATGTCCTCTTGTTTGTCTATTTAAGTTAAAATCTAAACCCTTATTTCTGTTTTTCAATACATTTAACGATTGAGATGAAAATTTGTTTTATGTTTAAGTTTTTCTAAATAAATAAAATATAAAACAAATGATGACCATAGTCCTTAACTTTATATGCATGAAAAGTTAACTTGTACACTTGTACGAGAACCAATTTAAAAAAACTGGATTCTAATTGAAATGAATGATATCCACAAATTTGTCGTTAACAGATTAAATATATGCATGTTTACCAAAACATAAGGACTATTGAAAACGTGGACCAAAATTGTTAATGAATAATGAAGTTACAATACTTTCGCACTAATGCAGAGGTTCCGAAATTAAATCGTACGTAGCTCATTTGCGAATAATATTACATTTAAGCTTATAAATATGTATGTAATAAATATACTGATCGCATGGTTCATTTAATTTAATTGAAAGTTTTTTTTCTAAAAAAAGAAAATTCCAAATCGTATTGAAATGCAGTGTAATAATGCATACATTAAAGAGTAAATGTAACTTTACAAATGTATCAGATATCATATTTAAAATAAAAAAACACATTTAGATAAGAATGATTTATTGATAGCGACTTATGCGTTCAAGTTATGTACCTACCTTATTCTTTGCTTAGTATGAAAAACAAAGAGGATATGCAAGTTATGCATTACATACTTGATTATACTTTAGATCTTAAAAATAAATTATGAATAATTTTGGAGTTAAAATAGTTTTTACGCAAAATATACATTAGGAAATGAACTATACTTTCTAGTAACTTCTAGAGACAATTAGTTTGAACAAAACAAATTTACAATTTTGATTGTATAAATTCAAGTTTAAATCATTTATTATAAGTATGTATTTCTATAATATAGTTGAAACTATTTTAATTTAAAAATAAAATACATATTCAACAAAAATTAATAATCCTTTTATTCCAAAACTATAAGAAAATCCCTTACGAAACGTAATTCTTTTCGTAATAAAGTAATGTTACTAAATCCGTCACAAAATTAAAGGACAATTTAATACCAATATTCAGGTTTTTTTCTTTGCATTTTCTCAATAGTAATTAAAATTACTTATCTACAATTTGCAATTTGAACTTAAAGTCAAATCTCCATTAGTATCTGCAAATTCCACAAATCTACGATTCTAGAAATGTGTGAAATTGTAGTTAATTTGTTTTATTTAAATTTAAGTTAACAACAAATCAGTAAAAAAAGAATTTTACGATTTTATGGCTTGAGATGATAGGTAGGAAGTATTGCTTTTTTATGTATCGTTTAATAAATAATCCAGCTACAAATACCATTAAGCCTTAAACGACGATTTGCAAGAAAATTTGCCACGTGAAAACGAATTTTATGCTTCAGTTCATCTAAAATAACAAAATATTAAACAAATAAAGATCATAGTCCTGAACATTTCATGTAAGAGAAGTGAAGAGATACGAAAAACGAAATAAACAAGTAGGTTTGTAACAGAATCTGTCACTTAACCCGCTTCCACACAGCAGTTGTTTTTAACAGGTAAAAAGGCGACAAACACAGCATTGATATTCTATATTAAACATTTACATGCTAAATTTGGCTAGTTTCTATTTTTTTTTGGCTAGTTTCATTTATTTTATTGCGAAAATTCAATAATTATTACTTATCGTTTGCTAAAATAATTTATATTTCAAAGAATAAATACGTAATATTCCTCGCTTTTAAATAGAATGAAAATATTTCATATCAACATACAAAGAATCTCGTAGTAAAATATATTTGACGTCCTTTCAATTTGTTCGATGTCGCAAAAATAAATTTATTTTAATTTTAATAATTTTAACAAATTTAATTTTTATTAAATTTTAATATTTTAATAAATTTAATTAATTAAATTTAATTTTAATAAATTTAATTTTATTTTTA
Source organism: Oedothorax gibbosus (assembly GCA_019343175.1). Lineage (NCBI taxonomy): Eukaryota > Metazoa > Arthropoda > Arachnida > Araneae > Linyphiidae > Oedothorax > Oedothorax gibbosus. The sequence continues at coordinate 18,562,603 of CM033275.1, read as the reverse complement.
ATTTATTGTCTAAAAGAATTAAAGTTTCACGAGCGATTGTTGCGAATGCAATGGTGATTTAATGCTAATAAAAATGGCTTCCTATGCTTTTTAAATAAGCATTAAATTTTGCAGTTTTTTACATAATTGAAGTACTTTGAATTCGAATTCTTTTCTGAAATTTTCAATGTTTTCTAATTTCGATGCGCTGAATTTTTTTGACGTATCACACTTGTCCGTAGCATTTGTAGTTCGGAATATGAAAGTGGGTGACGGACAGACAGACAGGCGGACTGAACCATTATAATACCTTCCACTTTTTACGTTATAAACGTAGTGAGAAGCTGAAATGTGGACCACCAATGCACCGTAATGAGACGTTGATAATGTAACGCTGATAATGTAACGTATGATAATGTAACGCTCTCTAATTTTTGGTTAATAATGAAGTTAGAATACTATCACACTAATTCAAATATTCCGTAGTTAAATCGTATAGTATCATTTGCGATGATTATTCCATTTAAGCTTATAAATATGCATGTAATGAATGTATTGATTGCATGGCTCATTTAATTTATTTGGCTTTTTTTTTTCTTTTTCCTGAAAAAAAAAGGAATTTCCCAATGGTATTGAAATGCATTGTGATAATGCATATATTAATGAAAAAGGTAACTTGATAAAATTTATCAGATATCATATTTATGGAAAAAAATTATTTAAGTGAGAATAATTTTGGTTCCATCGAAATGGCGGAGCACGTGCACAGCAACAAAAATTACATCATTTGGCGAAATATCTATACATTTTTACACAAAATGATAGCAATCAAGTTCTTGATAAGCGTTGTTGAATCTTTAAAAGGAATCAAAAACATGTACAAAATTTGGAGAAGAAGCCAAATAGTGGTCTCTAGCAATCTGGCATTGGTCGCCTTTTCTTAATATTGAGCATTCTATCCAGTATACAATATAGATCGTTGATTTTCACAAACGCTACTTTTCCAATAAAACATAACTTGATTCGCAGCAAGCAATGAAGAGCTGTCTTTTTAAGGAGGATTTTTTTTGTATAGCTCTCTGTATAGCCTTAGTGCGATGTTAATTTAACCAAAAAAGCTGGGGTGTTTTTAAGAAAAGAATTAATGATGTTGATGAAATCCATACTTGTTTTGTTTAATGTGAATGGAGCAAACATAGTTTACTTTAATGTAAAACCAAAATAATTAGCTTGATTATTACAAATTTATAACCCAACAGTATTCAGTTATCTGTACACATTATGTGTTACTCAGTCAAATTCTAAAAACAACTCAATTTTTTTCTTAGCTAAAATTGTAACTAAAACGCTTTCAATAATATAATTGTCTGAGTAATAAAGTATTGTCAATAAATTCTTCACAAAAACAGGCAAACACAATATAATACCAATATCCAAGTAATTTTGCATTTTCTCAATAATAATTGAAATAACACTTCCCTAAATTTCAATTTGAAGTTAAAGTCAAATCTTCATTAGTCTCTACAATCTACAAGAATTTCCAAGTGAAATGAACTAGCATATAATCCTTTTGATCCTGAAACCGTTAAATTATTCCAAAGATAGGAATGTCTAATTGTGTCTTTCTAAGTCGAACATTTTAATTGGACACCTATCGTGATTTATAACGTTTTAACTGTTTATTTTTGGGGTAGAGTGTGTTTTAATGGAGGCCCAGTGGCTTAGTGGTAGTGCTTCGCATTGCCACGCCGCAGGTCCGGGGATAGAATCCCGGATTGGGCGAGGTTGACCCCTCCTGTCATCCCTTAAGTGGGTCGATAAAATGGGTACCAAGCATGCTTGGGAAGTAAGTACTGGGGGTTCCGCGTGAGGCTGACCACCTTACCGGGACATATGCCTAGCACCCCAGAGCCCTAGGTCACGAAAGCTGAAATGGGCACGCCAGGCCTTGGCCTACTAATGGGCTGTTGCGCCGAGGAGTTTAGTTTAGTGTGTTTTAATGAGTACTTGAAGGAAAGTTAAAGCTGTAAGTACTTGACATATCTGTAATTTAAGATTGCTTACATCGATGTTTTGGTTAGTAAAGTAGTCTAAAATATTCCCAGTGCTTGAAAAAAAAAATAGGAATTACTAACATAGGGGTAATACTCTAACTGTTTGAAGATAAAGTCTAGGAGAAATGTGTGAAAATGTAATTAACTTATTTTATTTCAATTTAACTTAACAACAATTATTAGTAACAAATAAATATATTTTCGGGATTTATTTCTTGAGCAGATAGGAAGTATAGTTGAAATTATAATAGAGTATAAAACTCATATTGTTTTTTAAAGATGTGTGCTGTAATAAAACTGAAACGTTAAAATTATCGTAACGATCCCTAACACGTTTAGAAACAATCCCACATAAAGCCAGTAGCATTCCTTGAAATGTTTAAAAAAGTCATTTTTATTGCAAAAACGGGATGGCGCTACTATTCAGTTTACTTCTTGCTAAACAATGTATTCTTTAGAGAGGTATCTGCCGGATACGATACACCAATGTTTGGGTCGATTTTTTCAACCGCCAAGTGTCAATGGTCATAGATTGCTTGTTGGCAATGATGCATTGGATTGATATGTCCAAAGTGATGCATATTACATGATTTTACTTATGCTAATTATGTAATATTGTTATATTATTATTTTTAATTAATTTAACAGTATTTATTATTTTTTTCTGCTCGTTTTAACTAAATCAATTACAAAACGTATTATCTCAGTAATAAAAAAAAGGAGTAACAATGTTATGTTACTAAATACGTCACAAAAACAGCAGAACGAAAATGTAATACCGATATTCAAGCATTTTAGCATTTTCTCAATAGTAATTAAAATAACGCATCTCCAAATTACAATTTGAACTTAAGGAGGAATCGGCGCATTGGACCGGGGGTCTCCAAAGCAAAGTGCATCAGTGTTAATCCAATGGCGAAAAAAAATATTTTCTCTGCCCCATTTCTCCGGCTGTATTGAATATTTTTACAAGCGGATTTTTTGTGTGATAAATGTAGCTGACTTACAGGTCCCGACCATCCCACTTTTTGAAATGGGTTCGAATATTTTTTTTTAATTTTCAATAAATAATTGTACACAAAATACTCGAAGCAATTTCAAAAGTGGGAAGATAGAGACCTGTTAGTTATTTACATTTATTATTTAAAAAAAACCGTTTGTAAAAATATTCAATACAGCCGGAGAAATGTGGCAGAGAAAATAGTTTTTTCGCCATTGGATTAACATTGAGGCACTTGAGTTTGGAGACCCGCGGTCCAGCGCGCCCATTCCCTCGTAATGTCACAATCATTAGTCTGCTGTCCTTCATTAGTCTGCACAATCTACAAGAATTTCTAAGTAAAATGAACTCGTATAGTCCCTTTGATCCTGAAACCGGTAAATTACTGCAGAGAAAGGAATGTCTAATTGTGTCTTTGTAAGTCGAACATTTCAATTGGACTTCTAGATACAGGATTCCGACCACATAGAATGTTATGTCTTATTTATCAATTTATTTTATTAAGATAGTGATTCAAGTTTCCTTGAATACCTTTATGTTCTGTAAAAAATCACTAATTTATCATTCCAGTGTGATGGTAAAAGTGCTGCCATCAGACTATGCCGTGAATTTACATGTGATGTAAAATTCATTGTGTGATACCGTTGATTCACTGGCAGTTATTTGATGTAGCAATCTTCTCCTTTTTATGCAAGTTATAAGTTGTTCACTTGACTCTTAACGTTAAGAAAAAACATTGCTGTAAACAAACATTACAACCTTTTGTGTAAAGTAAAAAAATAATCGCATATTGTGCTTTATTTTTACAGTGTGTATCTAAATTAAAAAAAAAAACATCTTTAAGGTAGGCGAATACCCAAAATTCCAAATTTTTACTATTACTCTAATCTTTTCCAAATTTGGCATAGTGATTTCAAATATAATTAACAATGCTATTTAGGCATTTTTTTTTAATTTAAATATAATTTATTTATTTTAAACAGTGTTTTTCGATTAAAAATGGGGTTTACGCTAACAAGTCTACCACATTGAATTTTCCTCCTATAAACATTAATTATGTGCTAAATTCTTCGTGATAAGTGCAAAGACCCTCTAGAGTTATAAATAAATCACAAGAATAGGTTTTAAGAAAAATGTTATGAATTAACTAAAAAAATAGATTTTTTTCGAACAACTTAGGACATTTTTTTAAAAACACTACTACATTTACACCAGATGTTAGAGGCTCATCGCGCTTATCAGTTCAAAACGAAGAATTTTATAGCACATAATTAATGTTTATAGGAGGAAAATTCAATGTGGTAGACTTGTTAGCGTGAACCCCTTTTTTTAGTTGAAAAACACTGTTTAAAATAAATAAATTATATTTAAATTTTAAAAAATGCCTAAATAGCATTGTTAATTATATTTGAAATCACTATGTCAAATTTGGAAAAGATTAGAGTAATAGTAAAATTTTTAGAATTGTGGGTATTCGCCTACCTTTACTATAGAATATAAGATAATCAGAATATTTCGTCTAAGGTATTATAAATTTAGACTAACATTTGCTAAAAGTCTCATTTAAATACAAAACTATAGCACGCACGGACAATTCAATATCAGTATTATTTTAGGGATGTGAATTTTACTCAAATTTACTTTTGGATCCAATAAAGCTGTAAGAAGTCTCTTTCCTTTTTAAGAATGTCCTTTTGATGAAAACATTTCAGATTAATCAAATGTTCTTCACTTTGTCGAATTTTTCTCTCGGAAAAGCATTTAATGAAACAGGGACGTCACGTATGAGCAATTCTCTTTTTCCATTAAAATAATTCTTTCCTAAATTTCATCATGGCGTCAAGTAAAAGAGTTTCTTAAACAAAAAGAAAATAATTTGATTCATTTACGACATTCCGAAATCAGGAAATGCTAGAAAAAATTTAATAAAACATTGACTTATACTTTGTTATTTATAATGAAAACTGCATCGAATAGCCGACTTCATGGTTTGAATTGTAGTTTTTCTTATAACACTTATATTACAACATTGTGAGGGGTCCGGATGGCCGTGTGGTTTGGACCATTAAGCTAGCAGTATGAGCGCTGTAACGGGTGCGGATTCGATTCCCGCCTTCGCCTTGGGTTTACTTCCTTTCTCTGTGACAGTAAAAAATTCTTTCTGTGTATGTCTTACTTGACGAAGGCTTAAAAGCGGGTCTCTGATCAAGCACACAAGCTGGAATATATAAGTACCCTACCCCTACCCTACAACATGGTAGAAATATATCTTTTAAATTTCAGACAGCTATAATATCGTTTTAGTTTTGTATTTTATATTTCTTGATTATAAATCTTGAATATTTATTAGAAGGGGCATGTTTCGGGTAGTGAGTGGCAACAGTTCCAGTGGTATTGGCTTCATTCTTGGTTCTTCTGGAATTACGGCTGTTTTAAACAATACGATAATTTCTTACCTTACTACAATAAATATGTTGGGTACAAACTTTTTATCCCGTAGAACCAAAAATTTTCTATATTTGTGAATCACGTTAAATTGCTGTCTCTTGCTTAAGGGGGAATGGGCGCGCTGGACCGGGGGTCTCCAAAGCAAAGTGCATCAGTGTTAATCCTATGGAGAAAAAATATTTTCTCTGCCACATTTCTCCGGCTGTATTGAATATTTTTACAAGCGGATTTTTTGTGTAATAAATGTAGCTGACTTACAGGTCCCAACCATCCCACTTTTTGAAATTGGTTCGAATATTTTTTTTTTAAATTTTCAATATAATATTACACAAAATATTCGAAGCAATTTAAAAAAAAAGTGGGAAGATAGAGACCTGTAAGTTATCTACATTTAAGTATTTAAAAAAAAACCATTTGTAAAAATATTCAATACAGCCGGAGAAATGTGGCAGAGAAAATAGTTTTTTCCCCATTGGATTAACACTGATGCACTTGAGTTTTGAGACCCGCGATCCAGCGCGCCCATTCCCCCTTAAATTCTCCGCATTAGACCGAGTTCTCCAACAACATCAAAGTTTTGGTAATGATTTGCATTCTTGAAGTTTAACAGAATTAAAACCTATAAAAAATTTCTTAATAATAGATGAAAGTAAGTTGCACGTAAAAAAAAACTGTAAAATAGAACACAACAGACGAAAATATCGGGCATTGAGAGTGAAACCGAAACAACCAACAAAATCTCGGAAGCAAGAATGAAGCAACAGCCTGTGCAATTCTACCTTTCAAGGTTGGTAAATCGTGTGGGTGGAACGTAGACCCGATCTTTTACGAAGCCCCAAAGGAAGAAATCACAAGGCGTGATGTCAGGGGAACGACAATTACAATTTGAAACTCGTACATTCTTTTACCGACACCCTGTACATTGTTTTTGAAACAGTAATAATTACGTAGAGAGAAAAAATATTTCTAACTTTTCCTATTTTAGTGAAAGAAGTATTTTTTTTTGAAAAAAAACATAATTTATTGTGTCAAAGGTTGCTTACTAGGGTTTAAGTTTTCCATTTACTAAGCAATTAATTAAAGAGTTTACATTTAAAAATGACAGTAAAACTTATAATTTTGACACTTTAGTTTTTTTTTTCAAACTTAGCATCAGAGAACTTTCTAATCCTATTTAAACCAATCTTCATGAAGTTTAACTTGTTTGTTGTAGTTTTTTTTTAATTTGTTACTTATCAAATACATGCAACTAATGACAAATTCCTTATTCGAAATAAAAATAATTTTAATTACCACCAATTGAAAGAACTACTTAACAATTAAAAATGACTCAATTTCGGAAACACAGGATTCAATTTGTATTTAATTGGAAAAACCTAAGCAGATTATTCCAATCAAACAAATATTCAGGAAAAAATCTTCTCGAAAAGCATCAAATTAGTGCCTAAGGAATACAATTTTGGAAGGTTTTTTTGTTAAAGTACTTACTAGGGCTTTAATTAATGTGTTCATTTAATTACCAGCTCAATCTGGTATCAAAATTGTCAAGAATAAAGAATAATTTAAATCGTGAATATGTTGAGTATATAGACTTGTGACTGAGAAACTTTTTTATATAGAGTTTGGGGAAAATTAAATGTTTTCTTATAAGATTGCAATGTTAGATTTATTCCCAACAAATAAAATATTTAATTGATTCAAAATTAACCAAGTGATAAATGTTAGACCAGATTTTTAAGGTACTATTACAACTAAATATAGTTAAGTTAATGTTAAAAAGTATTCTTATTTTACTAACAGTGCGTTGTATTTTATTCAGCCAGTAAGAAAGCGTTTGGTTACATCCAAGATTATATAAATCTGTACGGTTATTGTTAATTAAGTTTAACGCACTCAATGGGTTTTATCTTGGCATCTTTTAAAAAAACAGGTTTTATTTTAAGATATAAAGATAACTCTAAATGTATTGAAAAGATAATTTGTCGAAACACAATATTTCGGATTCTTTCATAGATATCATAGTTGAAGTATTAGATTGGCAGATCACGTCACCTCCAATGCTAACGACGGAACGGGCATGAAGGCCAAAACTAAGAGGGCAAAATGGCGAGTGTTGTCACCACTTTAAGTAGAAAAATACTACCAAAAAATACCATTTAATTCTAAAATTACAAAAAAAAATACTAGAAAAGGATTTAAAGTCCCTAAAAAGATTCCAAAATGCAGCTAGTTTTTTAACGATATTTTTTTGTAATTTTAGAGTTAAATGGCATTCTTTCGTAGTATTTTTCTCCTTTAAGTGGTGACAACACTGACCATTTAGCCCTCCATGTGCATCCCGTCGTTAGCATTGGAGGTCACGTGATCTGCCAATATAATACTTTGACTATGATATATATATATATATATATATATATATATATATATATATATATATATATATATATATATATATATATATATATATATATATATATTATATATATATATATATATATATTATATATATATATATATATATATATATATATATAATATATATATATATATATATATATATATATATATATATATATATATATATATATATATATATATATATATATATATATATATATATATATATATATATATATATTATATATATATATATAATATATATATATTATATTATAATATATATAAAAAAGACGCTGTAAAACGTATGGTGTTACTTCAGAAAACTAGTGGCAGAAAATGCTGCATTCAGTTTTATGGAGTAGAAAAAACTTAACACGTAACGTAGAAAAACATCAATAACTTACCCATTAAAACTTATTTCAATACCACACAAAGTAAGCTTACACTACCAAAACTATGTAAGGTTACACGACAAAATCAGAGTATGGTCCAAATAAGATAGTATCAGAATATACTCGAAATTTATGGTGGAATTTAACTGTTTCTTTTTCAATAATATAACTTTAAAAATAATGGTGTGAAATTCTGTAGTGATATATTGTGGGTATTTTTTTTTATATTTTTCTACCAAAGTTAAAGTTAGTCCCCACGCAAGATAAAAATATTAAAATAACAACATAATGAATAAAAAAACATTTCATAAGCATCTAGATTGTCAGTATTACATTTAATTATACTTAACACAATTTAAAAGTTTTCTTTCCAAATGCATGTTATACTATCCCCAATTTTTCACTTGGTTATAGGTTTTCTGGAAGCATAAAATAAGGTTTTTAAAAATATGTAACCCATTTACTCTATATTCAAGTAGTGTTTCTGAAACCATATGAAAGACTAAACAAAACAAATTGCAATTATTTTCTAAAAGAAAATATTTTTTAAGTATTTTATCCGACGTTTGATTGTTTCGTGAAATATTTCTATAGGTAAAAAAACATTCAAAACCACCTGCCCGTTTTATTGAGCACGTACAGCGATTTCCGTTTTTATCAAGAATAAAAGAACTTGGCATTCAAAGAGTGACACGTGTACGGCGAGTTTCATCGCGGTATTTTGGCGACATACTTGGCTGGAAATTTTATTTTTTGCTCAATGTGGATTATTTTATCTTTTTATGTGTATAGAAGAGATATTTCTGTAAAAAATGGTATATGTTGTAATATTTCATGTTTTTACTTCTCTATTGTGATCGTATAGTATTAAATATATAAGTGGCTAGTACTTAGATTACATAATGCATCATGATTAAAACTGATTATGTTAAACATCACTAATTTAAGGTTAGAAGTTATTCTTAATGCTCTCTCTCTCTCTGAAAAATTAATAAATAAAAATAAACAAAGGTTAAACTAAGAATCATAAGATATTTTAATGGTGGTTCCAGAGATATTTCTCAAAATGTTACATACCTAACGGGTGTTACTTACAGCTAGAAACATCGTTCTTTTACACACATGCCGAATCATCCACAGAGAATGGACAATTACAGCGTTTTCCACAAACATATTTATTCGATTAAGCATATTAAAAAACCTCTAAAACTCAAGTATTTCTGGTTTTAATTATGTATTTATTTTCAAATTCATTTTTAAAGTTAATGATACGTCACTCCTGCTAAACCTCTCTTAGCATAACAGATGACGTCACGGTTGGCTTTTTTTTGTTCTTGGCGTGTTATTTCGTATCACGTTTCACTGTATCACTTTTGAAACTGTGAAACGTGCTTTCATCCTTATCAAACTCTTAAAAAAGTTATGCTATTTGACAGAAACATGTCATGTTCATTGCAGTTAATTTCTTCAAACGTTGAACGATTTCACGGTACTCGACTATTCCGATCAGATCCAACAGTCAATAGTTCTGCAATAGCTCATACGCGCTCTAGTGTGTGTATTTTAACTAACAACCAAACTTGGAACAAGCTGTTTAACTTCCTTGATATGAACTGGTTACACATAATATTGTCTTCTTCTTTTAATGAGGTTTCGCAGAAATTGTAAGGTTTACTATTTTATAAAGTGTATTACAGCATAGATCGAAACATCGCCAAAAACATAACGGTTGACGTCAGAGCTGTTTTCAGTGACGTACATTTTCGGCAAATTTCAAATGCATTTTTTGTTGGAATTAAACATATTTGTGAATATTTAACCTTACATTCGGAATCTGCAGCTTCTAATGTACCAGAAAAACACATATATTATGAATTTCGCGTTTCATGCAACTTGTCCATTGTTCTACGAGGAGTTGTACGAGGGCTGTTTTTTTTTTCAACCTCCGCTGGGCTGTAACAAAAAGACGGGTCAAAATACAAAAAAGATGTTTTTACCAAAATTAATGTACAATACTGCTTAATTTCTCCACATAATCATCTTGGCGATTAAGGCATTTGTTATACCTGTAAACAAGCTTTGAAATACCCTCTTCATAAAATGTAGCCGCCAATGATTGGGAGGGAGTTGTGACGGTTTCGTTTAAAAAATGTCAATTTGGAAGCTTTACGTAAATTTTTTTCTGTCCTCCAAGCCTGCTTGTCCATAATTCACTTATGGTGAACCTTTGAGTTTCCCTAAACACTTGGTCAACTCGCTGAACAATACCGTCTGTAGCGACAGACTTGCTTCCTTGGTCCCCTTCTTCATGAACATCAGTATTGTTCAGCGAGTTGACCAAGTGTTTAGGGAAACTCGAAGGTGTACCGTAAGTGAATTATTGATAAGCACATAGTGGCTTGGATTGTAGCGCTTCCAAGTTGACGTGGAGCTCAAAGAAACGGTCACAACTCCCTTCAAATCATTGGCGGCTACATTTTATGAAGAGGATATTCAAAAGTTTGTTTACGGATATGACAAATGTTTTAATCGTCAAGGTGATTATATGGAGAAATAAGCAGTATTGTACTTTACTTTTGGTAAAAAAATATTTTTTGTATGTTGACCCGTCTTATTGTTACAGCCCTTCGGAGGTTGAAAAAAAAAACAGCCCTTGTATATACCACTCCAAACTGCCGATGCCTGTCACCAGTCGATCTCCTCGATATCTTGAAGGGCTCGGTGCTTTTTATTAGTGTCCAAAAATCTTGTGAAAACGAAGGAAGGAGTTTCCCAGTGTGGCGATCAGGTATATACCCGTTCGGAGAGGGAAACTCATGGACAAGATACCTGGAGAGTCTGGAGATGGGCTGAATGAGTGGAAATCAGGTTGACGACCTTGAACATCGACAGAACAAAAGTAAATACTTATATATTGTATATGTTTATGTAATTAATAAACTTATTTTTGTCTGTTTACAATAAAATCCATTTTGTATTACCTTATCCAAGAAAAAAAAATACTAAACCTTAACCAATAACATTTGAATTTTTTTTTTTTGATTATTATAAAAGTATAATTTTTACAGAAAAAATTAATACAAAATCGTATTTTTTAAACAAATACCGATAACAAATATGCAGGTAAAGTTGAGCCATGTATACAATTATACTCTATTGCAGGGGTTCCCAACCGGTGGTACGCGTACCACTGGTGGTACGGTGGAAAATTTCAAGTTTTACGCGAGTTTCAAGTATTTCCTTAACGAATGAAGCGTTTACTTAAATGAATGTTTAACATTTTAAAAGGTGGCTAAAGGCATTTTAAAAGAATGCTGCTCTGCCACGGCCACTACCGGATATGACCTAACATTTCAAGAGATTTTCTCCGAGGCGAAAATTAGAGACCGGCAAGTCTGGCTATCCCCTCCCGCACATCCTTGCTGCAGCAGGTTAAGACCAGGAGAATCATTGCATTTTGAGGCGGGCAGACAGGATCAAACGGCAGTTTCAAGACTTGTCAGTGGACACCTAAAGTGCATGACTTTTGATTCCGCAGTAGTTTTCCAATGTGGTAGTAATATTCAGTTTGTGTGCTGCGAGACCGCTTATAACCTCCATGTGTTCCAAATGCCATCTGATGCCGGCTTCCCCGGAACATATCCTCAATTGCTTGGGGCTCACCTTGGAGGATGTTTGTGATAGCCCTCTCCTGGTGCTGGACTTTGCAAGGCTGCATGGGCTCATGGATTTGATCTAGCTGTCGCTAGATCAGGAAGGATTGGAAACAACAACCACAATTTCGTTTAACCTAATTTGCCTTACATAAATTGTTCGTTGCTATTGTCTTCATTATATTTTGTTCATTTTGATAAACTTAAGCATATTCTTCTTGTCAATTTTTTGTAATGAGTTAATTAGCTATTTTTCAAATAAGAGGATAAATCATAAATAGGATGTGAAGTTATATACAGCAATATTTGAAGTCATTTTTTTATATCTATATTCCACTCTCAAACATCAGATACTTCAAAGTTTTATACAAATTTATTTCTTGGACGATATCACCAAAGTATAAGATACCTTAGAAAAAAACGGATCTATATTTTAGGATTTAAGCTAAGACAAGCCTTTGTTCGACTAAACTATATTTTTTTATATTAACAAACATTCCGCCTTATACTTACAGTTTTGTCTGAAAATATTTATACAATACACATTTATATACAGTTAACTGTAATAAAAATATTTACTTTAAGAAATCCCTCTTTTCTTTCCTTTACACTTTTCTGTTTTAAGAGATGTTTTTGATGTTTGAAGAAGAATCATAAAATATTAAACCTTCGAAACTCTTGCTCTTTTAGGAAACAATATTTTCCTTGCTTTTAGGAAAAAGTCGGGAAATCATAAATTTTTATATCGTAAACAAAAAAATGTTCTGGTCAATGATATATCAAATTTTGTTATTGGTAGACGGTTATATTGTCTTCTGAAAAAAAAAGTACAGAGAACGTCTTATACTATATTGTGTTACACATTTGCTAGTTTTTTCTTTTTAAAAAATAAGATTATGAAATAAGAATTGTATTATTTTGAGCTACTTTTCATGGTATATTTTATAAGGGAATTCTATAAAATGCAGTTAATTTAAATATTTTCTTATAATAACTTAATACAATAAGATATAGTTGAAAATCCAGTTACCGATTTTCTTCCATATAATAACTAATAAATTTCAGTTTGCGCATTAAAAAGATATATTTAAGACTCTAAAAATAATACAAGATTTCTAAATTACATTGAACCTTAAAAACTAGTAAAACATGCTGTTAAAATTTAGAAGTTGGAATAGATGAATCAGTGAAAGAAGAACATTTTGTTTGAGCAATTAATCAAGTTTAACCTCAATATCTTGCAAAACTCCTTTTCCTTTTTTAACAATTTTAGTTATTAAATACAATAGCGAAAAAGTCACGTGTTTTTTAACATTAATGAAAGCATTTTTTAAAAATATAATATTTATAAAGCACAGTTTTTCAAAAGTTCTTAATAGGCATTATTTTAAAAAGGAACCAATTTGTTTGTCGTTTTTTATTGAATTAATTATAGCAGGAAAACAATATATTTATATAAATTACCGTACCTGCGCTGTAAGAATTTTGTGAAGCGGCATAACAGTATAAAGCACGGGCTCGGGCTCGAACCAACAAACTTGGGCTTATGAGGCGGACACGTAATACCTCTCAGCCACTGGAGCCGCTATGAAAATTTACATACGAACTGTTTGAACGATTTCTAAAACACTGTACCAAATTAGGTACCATCTCTAGAACAAATACGTGATAAAATTAAGAAATATATACACTTCCTGCAGTCCATCTACATCCCTAGGCAGAAAGTACCAACATAAAAACCTTATTTCTGAAATGGAAACGAAATCAAAGACGGAAATAAGATCAAGCTTTTTCTGTTTAGTTGATTAATGATATCATTGTAAAAGTGGAAAGAATTGAATGAGAAAGCGAAGAAAAGTAATTTTTGTGTAGATACGTGAGGGCATTAGGAATTAGTTGAAAAGACACAGATCTACTTGGTTATGGTATATTTGGTAAAAGATAAATAACTTTGAGGGATCGTGCTGGTAATAAATATAAGGTTTTTGTGTATCTGACGTAAATTAAATGCAATAAATTATATCTTTTAGAAAGAGAGGATATTTTTTTTCTGAGAAAGGGTCAATTAGATTTTTCATCCATACTAGGAAGTAAATAAATTGGACTGAGCATATAAGTAAAACTAAACTCCTCGGCGCAACAGCCCATTACTAGGCCAAGGCCTGCCGTGCCCATTCCAGCTTTCGTGACCAAGGGCACTGGGGTGCAAGGCATATGTCCCGGTAAGGTGGTCAGCCTCACGCGGAACGCCCAGTGTTTAGTTCCAAGCATGCTTGGTACAAATTTTATCGACCCACTTAAGGGATGAAAGAATGGGTTAACCTCGCCTAAACCGGGATTCGATCCCCAGACCTGTGGCGCGGCAATGCGAAGCACTACCACTGAGCCACTGGGCCTCCTGAGCATATAACATTTAACAAAAATAGTTGAGTGTATCTTAGATAGATGGCTAAATCGATGTGAAAGGTTCCTATTTTTAGCAATTGCTTTCGTTTTTGTTCAAAAAGGTCAAACTTGCTGAATAAGAAATTTATAATACTAAAATTATTGTTTATTGGCAATCCGCATATTTTAATAATAATTTAATATACTAAAAACATTACTAATGTAACACGATAGTTGAGTGTGAAAGTTTTAATTTCTGGTTTAATCAAACTATTTTAGCATTTTCATATTTGGTTAAAAGTGCTGATTTTAATTTGACCGGTTTTTTTTAAAAGAATGTCTAAAAAGTCATACCTTTGAAAACAATTGTAGAAATGTTTTCTTCATAGTAACATAAAATAAAAATTTAAACAATTTTAGTTCCAATAAATGTAAAGTTGAAAAATTCTGAACTCAAAAAAGACAGCTAATTTTTATGAATCAGGCTGCTACTTAATGATATTTCAATCATTTTATATTCTCCTACATTTAAGATTAGCTGAGACTGGACCTTTTTATGTTAAAAACCAAAATTGTTATTTTATGGTAATGGACTTTTAGCTGCGTTTTTACAAATTGGAAATGGTTCTGTTGATTTAACCCTTTCAGTCCCAGTGATGCCATTTGGTATCATCACTTTAGACTCTTTTTTACGAATGTCTATAGCCATTTATGATACCCAAAAGCACATCATTCGATTCTTCAAACTTTTTTCTATAAAAAAACGTTTGAAAAATCGAATGATGGGTTTTTTTCTATTAGAAAAACGTTTGAAGAATCGAATGATGTGCTTTTGGGTATCATAAATGGCTATAGACAATCGGAAAAAAGAGTCTAAAGTGATGATGCCAAATGGTATCACTGGGACTGAAATGGTTAAAACTAGAAAGATTTACGCATAACAGTAAGTGCTATTTTCAACTTATTGTACAATACATTAGAACTCAAAGTATCTGAACTCAATAATTCCAAACTCCAAATATCGCTAATTAACTGAATAGGGCATTATTGGTAAGATAAGTCAATTTCACAAACTTAAGTTTTATTAGTGGTTGCTATCCGTTGATATCTCGATAAACCTACCATTGTTCATTTTGATTTGGCAAATAAGTTAGTTCAATCCAATCAAAATACAATTATCCAAATTTTTGATTATCAATGTGGTCTGGTTCCAATTGATTGACAATTGGCATTCCATTGCGCAAGAAATGTGTGCTGTTAAAAATTCTGTACTTGGTTTCACCATGATATTGGTTCCTTTCACCATGATATTGGTTCCTAGTAGCTGCAACGGCTGTGTGGTGAAATATTTCACCTTTTTTTCGGTGTTTGGTTGAACCATTTTTCTGGATTTGGAAACAAAAACCTGAGAAATGGTTCTACCGAATACCAAAAATATGGTTTAACGTTTCACCACACAGCGGTTGCAGCTACTAAGAACCAATATCATGGTGAAACCAAGCACACAATTTTTAACAGTGTAGTTTCCCGATAATAATGGTTCCTAGTAGCTGCAACGGCTGCGTAATGAACTGTTTCACTATTTTTTCAAAATCCTCTTGAAATATTTTTCAGGTCCGGAAAAAAAAACTAAAAAAAGGTTCATTTAAATACCAAAACTATGGTGAAACATTTCAGCACTGTAGAATATGTACCCAGGTAGCACCCCCATATGGGCCCATGTGGTTTCCTAGTGGGCTATCTCATATGGGGCCCAGAAAAAAACGACCCCTTTTTTTCGGTGAAACCACGTGGGCCCAGATGGGTTATCCCATATCGGCCGATATGGGCCGCCCAGATGGATCCAAAAAAGAAACGACCCCCCTTTTTTTCGGTGAAACCACGTCGGCCCAGATGGGTTATCCCACATCGGCCGATATGGGCCGCCCAGATGGATCCAAAAAAGAAACTACCCCCATTTTTTTCGGTGAAACCACGTCGGCCCTTTTGGGTTATCCCACATCGGCCGATATGGGCCGCCCAGATGGATCCAAAAAAGAAACGACCCCCCTTTTTTTCGGTGAAACAACGTCGGCCCCCCAGATGGGTTATCCCACATCGGCCGATATGGGCCGCCCAGATGGATCCAAAAAAGAAACGACCCCCCTTTTTTTCGGATGAACCACGTGGCCGGTCCCAGATATGGGCCGCCCAGATGGATCCAAAAGAAACGACCCCCCTTTTTTCGGTGAAACCACGTCGGCCAGATGGGTTATTCCACCTGGGCCGATGTGGGCTGCCCAGATGAGAGACCGGCATTATCGGTATATGATGGTGATACTTGAACGGCAGGAGGAGGACAGAACTCTCGATCTCTGGGTCCACGGGTAGGCGCTTTTGTCGTCGCGGCTATGGAAGCTTGTAGTAAATGATGTTAAAGGAGTTTTATGTTTTTGATTAAGAAATTTTAATTTTGATTTTTCTTTTGCAGGTTTCAAATTCCTTTTAAATATTACTTTATTTAAGTCAACAACACTAATAGAAATATGTCAAATTTCAAAACAACTTTTGGTAACTTACGTATCGAAAATTTTTATGATTTATAATATTTATTAAAAAATCTATTTTATTTATTCTATTTTTCAAAAATTAATCATGGGCAAAAAAAGTTAAAGAAATTAATTTCGAAGTAAATAAAAGAAATCAGTTATCACGCGGTTAAAATATTTAGCCTTGCCCGCAATTAAAAATGTTGTGGATAAGTAAATAAAAATAATTGCGTGCAAGGCTCTCCAATTCCTATTTTACTCCCTATTTTCTCCTATTTTGGAGTAGTGCCACTTGCGACAGTCCCATTTGCGACGAAGGGAAAATATCCTCAAATTATCCTTTTCGCACCGTAAAGGGGGAAACTCTGGATGGTCTCACAAAGGTAACGAAACTTGGCGTGATGAAGCATTGCAGTAGCGCCAATGCTACGGTGTTAGTGATAAAAATTTGCAGTTGCCCCCCATTTGGTATGCGAGTGCCTTTTTCGTTAGAAAGTGCGTGTGGCATCTGTAAGTGTATGTATAGCGGGGGAGGGGGGGGGGGGTAATTAAGTGGTCAGACATCCTGCTTTCGACGGGACAGTCACTATCGGTTGGTATCGCTGTAACACTTTTA
Source organism: Oedothorax gibbosus (assembly GCA_019343175.1). Taxonomy (NCBI): domain Eukaryota; kingdom Metazoa; phylum Arthropoda; class Arachnida; order Araneae; family Linyphiidae; genus Oedothorax; species Oedothorax gibbosus. The sequence goes on along the minus strand of CM033275.1, from coordinate 18,545,148 downwards.
CGTTACTGAGATAAAATGTTAAAAAAAAACATTACTACACTATATTTATGAATAAGTATCGTGAAAAACATTCTTTTGACACAAATTTTACCTGACGATGCACAGTGGGTCAAAGGTGTCAAGTCGTTTCCAAAAGTAATAAATGAAACTTTGAATTTGCATTTTATATTTAATCCGCATTCAAACGATAATTTAACACATTAAAAATCGTATTTTTTTTCCGATGGAATAATTTTTTTAATCTTAAAATGCCTTCAAAGTTGGGGACCTGACGACCATTTGGAATGCGAAAATCTCTATTTCGGTAACAAGGAAGTTTGAGCATTGTGAAATCTTAAAAAAAAAAATAGGTAATTAAATGGGATATTCATATTGAAGTATGTTTTTTAAATACATTATTAGTATTTATCATATTTTTTAAAGACATTATGGGCATTAATAAATCCCCCCCCATATCACCCTTACATGTTCTATTATAAAGTTTAGAACGTATTTAACTGGGTTTTTTTAAATATCACGTGCACGCATACTTTCGCTTTTTAGAATACATTCAATTTTTTTGCGAGGATACTTTCAACCAATCTTATGTGACGCATCTTACATGAGAGTTTCTTTATTTGAACTACTACTAATAATTTTTTTAAAAATAAATAACGTTATTTACACAAATACACATTTGTGGAAATAACGTTATTTATTTAAAAAAAAAATTATTAGTAGTAGTTAGTTTTTAACTAAAGACAGCGAAAAAAAACAACCATTTTATTCTAAATTATTTGAAAACTGTATTATTATTTTTACCTTTTACACATTAAAAAAAATTCTAAAGACTTTTGTGTGTCGCAATGTGCTTAGATACATAAGTTTGCAAAACAGAAAATGTTTGATGTGATACATAAATATAATAAAAATACTATCGAAAATAAAACAAAAAAAATTTTGCGTAGAAACTTTTACTCAATTTTCCCGAAGTTTTCAGAAGATTTCTATTTATAAACATCTATATTTTTAGCCAGCCAGATTTTTAAGTAGTTAGTTTTTAACTAAAGACAACGAAAAAAACAACCATTTTATACTAAATTAATTGAAAACTGTATTATTATTTTTACCTTTTACACATTAAAAAAAAATTCTAAAGACTTTTGAGTGTCGCAATGTGCTTAGATACATAAGTTTGCAAAACAGAAAATGTTTGATGTGATACATAAATATAATAAAAATACTATCGAAAATAAAACAAAAAAAATTTTGCGTAGAAACTTTTACTCAATTTCCCCGAAGTTTTCAGAAGATTTCTATTTATAAACATCTATATTTTTAGCCAGCCAGATTTTTAAGTAGTTAGTTTTTAACTAAAGACAACGAAAAAAACAACCATTTTATACTAAATTAATTGAAAACTGTATTATTATTTTTACCTTTTACACATTAAAAAAAATTCTAAAGACTTTTGTGTGTCGCAATGTGCTTAGATACATAAGTTTGCAAAACAGAAAATGTTTGATGTGATACATAAATATAATAAAAATACTATCGAAAGTAAAACAAAAAAAATTTTGCGTAGAAACTTTTACTCAATTTCCCCGAAGTTTTCAGAAGATTTCTATTTATAAACATCTATATTTTTAGCCAGCCAGATTTTTAAGTAGTTAGTTTTTAACTAAAGACAACGAAAAAAACAACCATTTTATACTAAATTAATTGAAAACTGTATTATTATTTTTACCTTTTACACATTAAAAAAAAATTCTAAAGACTTTTGAGTGTCGCAATGTGCTTAGATACATAAGTTTGCAAAACAGAAAATGTTTGATGTGATACATAAATATAATAAAAATACTATCGAAAGTAAAACAAAAAAAATTTTGCGTAGAAACTTTTACTCAATTTCCCCGAAGTTTTCAGAAGATTTCTATTTATAAACATCTATATTTTTAGCCAGCCAGATTTTTAAGTAGTTAGTTTTTAACTAAAGACAACGAAAAAAACAACCATTTTATACTAAATTAATTGAAAACTGTATTATTATTTTTACCTTTTACACATTAAAAAAAAATTCTAAAGACTTTTGGTGTCGCAATGTGCTTAGATACATAAGTTTGCAAAACAGAAAATGTTTGATGTGATACATAAATATAATAAAAATACTATCGAAAATAAAACAAAAAAAATTTTGCGTAGAAACTTTTACTCAATTTCCCGAAGTTTTCAGAAGATTTCTATTTATAAACATCTATATTTTAGCCAGCCAGATTTTTAAGTAGTTAGTTTTTAACTAAAGACAACGAAAAAAAACAACCATTTTATACTAAATTAATTGAAAACTGTATTATTATTTTTACCTTTTACACATTAAAAAAAAATTCTAAAGACTTTTGAGTGTCGCAATGTGCTTAGATACATAAGTTTGCAAAACAGAAAATGTTTGATGTGATACATAAATATAATAAAAATACTATCGAAAATAAAACAAAAAAAATTTTGCGTAGAAACTTTTACTCAATTTCCCCGAAGTTTTCAGAAGATTTCTATTTATAAACATCTATATTTTTAGCCAGTCAGATTTTTAAGTAAAAGAAAGTAGAATGAATCTGAACAAAAAGAAAAGTGACCTGGCTTTAGGAAACAAAATAATTAACATAGTACTCTGAGAAAACTGCTTCTATAATAGTCTTCAAACATTATATTGTTCAGAACATACTGACATACATAATACCCATGATTTAAGCAAAAGCACTTTTATATATGCTGTTTAAAGGAGCCTGCATACTATTGAAAACTTGGAAGCATCTTGGAAGGAGAGAAGTTGAAACAAATAAAGTAAAGAAAATTAATGTTTCTCCGGAAGAAGTATACGATAAATAATAATCTCTCAAACTAATTTGATACTGTTAGATCAAAAGACAAGGTGACAGCTTCGAAGGTGACAACTCGTTCCTTGGGTTGGGTAAAAAGTGTACATATTAACTACGAAACAAATTTTGTGTTATAACTTGAACTCAGTTATTGACAGAAATTTTACTAGGAATTGGTTTAAAAATATGGAATATTTGTTAATTTTTTCTATAATCTAGAAAATCTTTGTGGCTGGGGAGCCCAGTCGGTTAAGCACTCGCCTAGCATGCGAAAGGTCCCAGTTTCGGGTCCGGGCATCGCCAAAATAACTGCCGACCTATAAACGGCCCGTGCAGCCAAAAATGTCCGACGAATAATACCCCGTGTAGAGGGAGTGCACGTTAAATATGATCCAAAGTCCCAATGCTGCGTACGATGTCGCCCTTAACGGTTGCGTTGGGTGCCAATTCAGGTGTCGGCTCGTCACTTGACTGTGGTTCTAAAATACGACGCCCGTCGCCAATAGCCCTCGTGTAGCTCTAGTGCGACGATAATTCAAACTAACCTAGAAGATCTCTTTTGAAACTTTAAGGCTATATTAAAAACTCTAAATAATTTATTGTCATAGATTAGCTAAATAAAAAAAAATACTCTAGATAGTTTTTGGAAAATGTGAAGTTCCTAAACTTTTCAAAAGTTATATTTCCAATTGTGGCTCAACTCATGTGCCAAGTGCTGCTTATACGGCTTAATACGTGTTTTTTTGTATTTTATCCAAAAAAATGATTTTTTTATGAATATCTTTTAAACATGTTCTTGTTTGCTTATATCAGTGGAGGCTAAAGCTGAACTCAGTAGTCTGTTATATAATTCATTGCTAAGGAAATCATTTCCAAAAGTAAAATCGAAAAAGGAAAAGAAACTTGTAAACACATTTTACTACCGCCCATTTCCTTTTGTTTCTTGTTTTAGAAATAAATAAAAGAAATTTGATTTTTATAAGGATATGCTGGACTTATTCAAGTGTCTTTAGATGAATTGGTTACTTATTTTTATTATAAATTTTGCATTCAAGACATCCTATAACTGAATCGTGAATTTTAAAAGGGGCCAATGTATATCTGCAGCAGTGTTTTTTCTTTTTTTCCAAACACAATAGTTTACAGAAGTTTCCTATGCTCCTATAGAGACCGCAGAGACCATTAGATATTAAAATACTGCTGCAATGTAAAGCCCTTTCAGAAATTCGCGATTTAATTATTTTCTGTATGTAACAGTTTATTGATAGAAAGTTGTTCTTATAGAGAGCAATTAATAATGAAATTCGCTTTTCGAAGATAATAAAAATATTTTCAATAAATTATTAATTAAATAATTGTGCCTGAAGTGAAGATTAAGGATCTATTATTTTTTTTTTAATTTACTTTCAACGTAAAGTGCTTTTTTTTTCACTGAAAGCACTGTTTCATTGTTAGTTATACAATTTCGAAAAGTTATACATTTTAGAAACAGTGATAAAAAATTACTTTTTTTCACCCAAAAGCAGTGAAAAAAAAGTAATTTTTTTTCACTCTTTTCATAAGATGCCAACATTTCAAGTAAAATTTCTATTTCATAATTTTCATAAAATCCAGAAATTTATTGATCTGCTTTATTTATAAATATTATGCGCATGAATGTTATTTTTTATTTTCGAATCAGTATCCATGTTCAAATGTTTGACTTTGAACTAAAAAATAAGTTTGCTTTTTTTAGTTCCAGAGATTTATCGATACCGATCTTCTTTACGTAAAAAAAATTAGCACGTGAATTATTTTTTAACCAATGAGATTTGATTTTTTCACGTAATTATAAAAAATAGTGTATGAAACACGTGTGAAAAGTAAACTTTTTAAAACACGTGTCATTATTCCACTAGTTTTATCCACTAGTTTTAAAAAGTGTTACTTTTCAGACTTGTTGCATAAATAACTATTTAGCATTGCATGCAAGATTTTAAAGTACTTAATAGTTTTCCAATTTTAAAAATGTGGTTTATCTTAATTTTATTATAATAATTATTAAATTTTCAACCAGATAATACAAAAATTTATAATAAAATTTTTGTATTATCTGGTTGAAAATTTGGATGCAATGTAGAATGAAACAGTGCAAAAATTGCCACTTTGCCCCTTTACACACAATTATGAATTTGAATAAGGGGAATTTTTAGCTCAAGATTATTAAATAGTTATTTATTTAACTAGTGCGTAATGTTAGTCTTTTTTAAACAAGTTGAATACATCATTTCACGACGGCGAACCCTGAGTGAAATTAATTCGAGTTTAAAGAGTAATTTAAGTACGTGCCGGATATATAAGTATTTATAATCCAGAGTGCAAAAATATTGTTAAGTTGCTAACAAAGTTTTATTGTTCGCGTGCAAATATTTTTTTACTCAACATATATTGGCATTGAAAACTTTCCCGATAAATATAGTAATTTCTATTCTCAAAACAATACGCTAGTTGAAATATGAATTCTATTAATACATTTCATTTTTTGCAAAATCTCTCTTATTCTAATAAATAATTGCTGATATTTCTTTTTTTTCTCACTGGTATTTAAATTTTTTATTAGCACTTGAAGTGCGTAATAAACTTGTTTACGCACTTGTTCGCAAAGTAAGTTTTTACGAACCGGCAAATGAAAAGAGTTACTTTAAAGACGATGTGGGCTTGTTTCACGAGGGATCTGGCAATAGCTCCGCGGTCTTGTTTTCACTTTTCTCGAATTACTTTTGCCTTGGTGTTCCAAATTGAGTTTTATAAGAATATTTTAGCTGCTATTTTTTTAAATTCCACCCTCTTTTAATGCAAGTTTTCCTTGATAAAAGATTATAACAACCAACAGCACAGCAAGAAGTTGCAATAACAACTAAAATAACTTATTCTTAGAAAACTCATATTTCGAATATCAACAAAAGTAATTCGAGAAAAGTGAAAACAAGACGGCAGAGCTGTTGCTAGATCCCACGTGAAACAAGCCCATTGAATTAAAATAGCGAGTTTTTTTCACAAATTTTGTTTAATGTTTTAAAAAGAAGCCCTATTACTTACGTTTAAAATACTGTATAGATTTATATTTTACGATAGTTTAATCAAAAGTTATAGCTATTTCAGTGAAGCATAGTGTGTCAAATTTTGTCCTAACCGAACCGAAAAAGTGGAAGATAGAACTTTATACTTTAAACGCGTTTTCTGAAGAACGGTATTTTTCAACAACAATGTTTTTTTAAAACCTGATATCTCAAAATCTACTGGATATAACGTTTATTTTAAGGTGTAACACGTTTATTTTAAGTTCATGTGTGTCTTGAAATGAGAGTTATGTAAAATAACTAAAAGAATTTATTTTATGGACTTTTAATATTAAAATTTCCTTGGTTTTTGAAAAATTTCTATAAGCATGGCCTTGATACAATGTAATTCCTAAAATATTAAAAGTTTGTTTTTAATTACTTGACTCTGCCTAATATTTAAGGAACAAATGACCTATATTTTGACTTATGATGTTTTGCGTAAGGCTTATATTTAAGGCAAATTTCTTCAAAATTTCCATTTATTTAAAAAAATAAAATTTTAATTAAACTGTTTTTGGTCAAATATTCCTTTTAACATTGTTATCCAGCATTACCAATTAAAAAACTAGTTAATTTTAGAGCATTACAAAATTACACCCCTCAAGGTAGGGAGATGAATAAGTATTTTAAGTTTGATTTTTTAAGCAAAGCTTTATAACCTACTGCAGTGCAAAACGAGCCAGCTAATAAGCGATAAAGGAATTTCTATTCCTAAAAACAAAATGAAACATTTTCACTTTAACGCCATAATAAAAATTATATTTAAATTCACTCTTCTAGTATAATACTAACATTTCCAAAGAGCAAAATTAATTAATTCTTAAATTGTATATTAGCATAATATTAAATATCTGAATATCCTCAAACATTTATAAGTCATTTATTTTAATTGAAATCTCCAATGCAGAGAGAAATTACTAATCTCCAAAATTTTAAATTGAGTTAATATTATGTTTCTCTGGGTGCTAAAGTATTAAGCTCAAGTTCTACAAACCCTATAAAATTAAATCAATTGGTCGTGTAAACATTTGAGCGTATTTTTATAATAACAAAGGAATTAATTAAGGATTGAAACAATTTTAATTATGTAACATCTTAATTAAATAGCATCGTATTTTACTTCGCAGGACTAATAATATTTTTGTAATATAACCAGCTTTAGATAAGCGTTATTTGCTTAAGTTGTTTTATTTTGTTGAGTCGAATGGAACCAGCAAACCATTTGAAATATTTAGTTTTTAAATGATTATAATATATTCCTTAGCAATTCCTTGCTCGCCCTTTTGGAGATATTCATTCTTCTTCGTTCTGTCATAGGTTCTACCAGGATAGGGTAGGGGTAGATACATATATATTTCGGCTTGTGTGCTTGATCAGAGACCCGCTTATAAGCCTTCGTCAAGTAAGACTAACACATGGATAATTTTTACTGTCACAGAGAAAAAAAGTACACCCAGGGCGAAGGCGGGAATCGAACCCGCACCCGTTACAGAGCACAGACTGCGAGCGTAATGATCCAAACCACTCGGCCATCCGAGCCCCTTATCCAAAGTAACTAAGTATTTTCTAGATAAATATTTTTCATAAAACAACTACTGAAGATAAATCAAATTTGGATGCCATTTCTTAGGTAAAACAGTTTAAAGTACATGAGAAAAAAAATTGGATTAAAATATTTGTATTTAAAAAAGCCTTAGCATTTTAAAAAAGTGCAAAAGAAATTTTAATAACTTAAAAAACTAAATTAATTTTTTTTGTCATATATTGTTTTTAAATATAGATTGAACTAATAAAACTTCAAAATTATAGTGAATATGTCAAAAATAAAGATTTTTTTAAAAGTGGTACCGTGTCACCTTAAATAATCAACTATTTATGTTTATTTTATTAGTCTTTTCATTTTATAATTTAGACTTATTTATTATGTGGCGTGGTCCCGATAAACATATTTTTTTTCTTCTTATAATAGGTAATCCAATGGTGTTTTTGGCGCTGATTTCAAATATTTAATCGTACACAACAATTTTTATCATCAGACAGTTTCTATCTTATTTAAAATAAACATTATAAATTCGAAAAAATCGAGCTTCAAACAAAAAATATGTAATTCTAGTGTTGGGTTTTCATCCACGTCGGAACTGGCTTTTTTTACTCTTTTTACAGATGTTCTTCTAGAAAAATCTGCAAATTTATTTTTTTCCGTAGCATAACGGATATGTTCTGGCAATTCTTCTGCCAGGAACTTTTTATGAAACCTAACATGTTTTTTTACACAGTACAGTAAAAACACGATTCCTACATAACACCTAAATTCATAACCTCGCTCTAAATTCATAAGCAGCAATAAATAGTTAAAATACATGAAAAAGAAATTTCCTGTGTTCATGCCCCTGTCACTTCAAACACTCTTTAGAGTGTAAAGATCTTAAGAGATGTCAAATGCAGGTGATCCCTAAGAAAGATAAGTGTTCCGTGACAAAAATACGTTGGGTCATGAAGAAATTGTCTCGGGATGGAATAAATGCGATGCTGCTAAAGTCTGACAAAATACTTGTGAATGTGGTGCCTATATCAGTTTCTGTGGTTATTGAACACTGTTAAAAATTTGGTGCTAGGTTTCACCATGATATTGGTTGGTTTCACCATGATATTGGTTCCTAGTAGCTGCAACGGCTGAATGGTGAAATGTTTCACCTTTTTTTCGGTGTTTGGTTGAACCATTTTTCTGGATTTGGAAACAAAAACCTGAGAAATGGTTCAACCGAATACCAAAAATATGGTGGTACGTTTCACCATTCAGCCGTGGCAGCTACTAGGAACCAATATCATGGTGAAACCAAGCACACAATTTTTAACAGTGAAGAAAAGATGCTAAGACTAATAAAGGGTATAGCAGAGGGGCTTGTGCTGTCGCTATGTGTGTGATGCTCGCTGGGTGGTCGTTTTGGCGTCAGGAGACGACATTTTTTACGAGATATTGCAGCTGTATAACGATGCCGTAGTCTGGGAGTCGCCAGACTTGACGTGTTCCCAGATCGTAAATTTGAAATCAATGGCGGAACCCGCGCTCCAACGATGTTGGAGGCTCAAGAGCGAATTGGAGTGAGAGTGTTCCTTGACTGACAGCGGTTGGACCAATGAAGTTTTGGAAGGCGGTCCGGGTGTTGAGATGCTTTTCCGTGCGAGACTTTGAGAGACAGAATAGAAATATACTTCACTAGAGAATATGGAACTGTAACTAGACAGAATAGAACTGATATCTTTAACGGACTAGAACCTTACTTTTTTTCTTTTTGATTCCAAAAATCTAGTGTGTAAAAGAACGATGTTTCTAGCTGTAAGCAACTCCCATTTGGTATGTAACATTTTGAGAAATATCTCTGGAACCTCCATTAAAATATCTTATGATTCTTAGTTTAACCTTTGTTTATTTTATTTATTAATTTTTCAGAGAGAGAGCATTAAGAATAACTTCGAACCTTAAATTAGGAATGTTTAACTTAATCAGTTTTAATCATGATGCATTATGTAATCTAAGCACTAGCCACTTTACATTATATATCCAAAACTATACGATCACAATAGAGAAGAAAAAACATGAAATATTACAGGGCTATTTAATGGTGAACCCTCGATTACCTTCGACATAGTGTTAAGTTCTTATTTCTCAAGATTAGAAGGATTGATTGAATGAACCTAAGATCTAAAATTTAATTTTTCCTAATATTTGTATTGCTTTTATAATACTCATTTCTGTTCTATTTTTAATCCTCGTTTTTGTATTGTTTGTTACTGGAAATATCTGTCAATTTAGTTTTTCCCGCAGCAATAGTGATATTTTCTAAAAAAAATTCTTACAGGATTTTTGTGTGTGTACTATTTAAAGATTTTTAATAGAGTATACAGTAAGAACATATCTTCAAATTTAAATCATCGATTTCCGATTAGATAGGGTGTCATCGTTATGTTAGACTGATAAAAGTAAAATCAAGTGTCAATTTAGAAATTTCGTAATCCACTAGAAACATGCAATAGAATAAATTGAATATTCATCATTCCTAAAGAAAGTTATTTCTTAAAAACAGAATTGCTCGAAAAAATTTTGTGTGTGTTTACTTGGAAATTATTTTAAGGTGTATTTGTAATAAAGAGCTATACAGTACAAAGAAACATTATATTGTAACTAATAATATAAAAATTTGATGCAAAATATCTAAATAACATAAATTGATACTTGATCATAAACAATCTGGCTATCACAAATGAGGTGTAAAATTTTGTATAGGTAACTGGGATTATCGACGTTCAATAAATTATTTGATATAAGGATCTATCACCAAGATGAATCAGAAAATATCTGCTGCTGATAGGTAACGGCATCACATGATTTCAACAAAAATCGATATCAAACGGCTCACTCGATATGCGAGAAAAATTGATAGGGTAACTTACCAATATCAAATTTAATGGAAGGGTATCTGTTAGCGTAACGCTATAAAATCAAAGAATTTCTGTTAGCTATTCAAAATCAATAAAAGATCTTAAAGAGAAGGCTATAAGAAAAGATCTCCGTGACAAAAATTCGCGAGGTACTAGAGAAATTATCTGGTGATAGGTAAAACGGGCTATGGGGGGGCTGGGGAGCCCAGTCGGTTAGGCATTCGCCTAGCATGCGAAAGGTCCCAGGTTCGGGTCCGGGCATCGCCAAAATAACTGCCGACCTATAAACGGCCCGTGCAGCCAAAAATGTCCGACAAATAATACCCCGTGTAGAGGGAGTGCACGTTAAATATGCTTCAAAGTCCCAACGCTGCGTACGATGTCGCCCTTAACGGTTGCGTAGGGTGCCTACTCAGGTGTCGTCTCGTCACTTGACTGTGGTTCTAAAATACGACGCCCGTCGCCAATAGCCCTCGTGTAGCTCTAGTGCGACGATAATTCAAACAAAACTAAAAAAAACTAAAACGGGCTATAGCACGGCCTACTCAACTACTAAGGCCGAAGAAGCTTTCCCAAACAATCACGGGGACGGAAGTTTTGACGTCATAGTTCCGAGTGACGTTGTTCCGAAGACGAAGACAACCTGTCTCGAAACCTGTTCGGAACCACTCGTTCACGGCTGACCACAATTTTAGGGTTCCGAATGCGTCCGAACTAGTTTCTCGATCTTCGGCACTGGGAACAGTGACGTCAAAATTTCCGTCTACGCTCATGTTTGGGAGAGCTTCTCTGGCCTTGTTATTGAAGTTAGCCGTGGCTCTAGCTAAAGTCTGGCAAAAAAAAAACTTGTCCATGAGGCGAGGCCTAGATACATTTTTGCCGTCATTAAAAATGAAATGGTACTAAAAAGATTGTCCATGGCAAGGAGCTATTCAATGGTTAACCCTCAATACACTTCTGAAAAAAGCAAAGTACTTAATTCGCAACTCTGCAAGGATTAATTGAATAAACTCACTACTTAAATTATTTTGGTTCGTTACGATATGAGTACGAAGCTGTTTCGACACACACAGCATGGTAGTCAAATATAATAATATCATTCCAATTCATGAACAATAAATCGTCAAAATACCGGGTGGCCCAGCGGGTAATGTTTAAAACAAATGAAAAAATAAAAACAAATAAGAGACATGAGAAGAATTTAATGACGTTTATTGAATGGACATATTGGGCAATTAATGATAAAGAGGTTCGAAGTGCCCGCCATCTTTAACAAGGACAGCAGTTAGGCGGTTCTCCAATCCAACCATACTCCATACTCCTTACCCATACCTTCCTCCTTCCTCCATACTCCTGCCATACTCCTTTTGTTTGGCCAATTCTTTTTGTGGAAGTAGCTTTTGTGGGAAGTTCTACAAAAAGAATTGGCCAAATAAAAGGAGTATGGAGGAAAGAGGAAGGTATGGGTATTGGGTAAGGAGTATGGTTGGGTTTGAAAACCGCCTAACTGCTGTCCTTGTTAAAGATGGCGGGCACTTCGAACCTCTTTATCATTAATTGCCCAATATGTCCATTCAATAAACGTCATTAAATTCTTCTCATGTCTCTTATTTGTTTTTATTTTTTCATTAGTTTCAAACATTACCCGCTGGGCCACCCGGTACCTGGACAGAAAATTACCTCTATAAGAAACTGTTACTACTAACACTCCTTTGATTTGAGTGAAAACCTACGTTAAACTTTCAAGCTGGCCAAAAGTCGTCAATGAACAGACCGGCAATTATACACATAGCTCTCATAACTCCCACAAAGGGAGTAAAAATCCATGAATGTGCGAGTTAACTGATTTTTTAAGTCAGAATTAGATTTAAACGCTTATTTTGGTAAAGGTAGATATATTTGCACATAGAATAGATATCTAGATCTACAATAACGTTGTTATATTGGCATTATTAAGAGTTTAAATAAGTTTAATTGGTTTCGCATTCTACTTACCAAACTTCTAAGTCTACAAATCATTACAACAAACTTCCCCTCCCTTTTAAAGTGAATCCGTAACATGATTTTTATAATCAATTTTAAATCGTATTTAATTATACCACAATACCTCTGTGCAACAAGTTACTTATACAGGGATGCGGGATCTGGATGTGTACAAAAATAAAATATAATTTTAAAAGTTTCTCTCCACATCAGAAAAAAATAAGACCGTTTCTGGTTAGAGAACTCCAGGAAAAAACAGAAAGGAATGTAAATAAAGTCGTAATCAAGTATTATCGAGTTTCCATGGCTGGCTTTGGCTACTTATCGGTAGGAAACCGATGGTCATTAACGCTCACCAGTAAGATGTTTTAATTGGAAAGTCAAATTACCATTACCGTCTAGATAGTTTATATTTATCCTAGAGCAGGGCTATATTGACTCTATAGATTCCACGATACGTTTATGGTTTGCAAAAGTCGAAGTTTTTATGAATATTGTGTATATCCACGGCCTACTCAACTACTAAGGCCGAAGAAGCTTTCCCAAACAAGCTCGGGGACGGAAATTTTGACGTCATAGTTCCGATGAGTGACGTTGTTCCAAAGATGAAGACAACCTGTCTCGAAACCTGTTCGGAACCACTCGTTCACCGCTGACCACAATTTTAGGGTTCCGAATGCGTCCGAACTAGTTTCTCGATCTTCGGCACTGGAAACAGTGACGTAAAAATTTCCGTCTACGATCATGTTTGGGAGAGCTTCTCTGGCCTTGTTATTGAAGTTGACCGTGGTATATCTGTCATCCACTTTCACAGATCAAACTATAAATGCTACAGACAAGTGTGATACGTCAATTCGAAGACTTAAAATAATGGCATTCTACATTCCGAATTTCATTAAAAAATTCGAATTCGAGTAACATTTAAAATTTTAAAATCTAAAGAAACATAAAGTCCAGTTAAATAAACTTAATCACTCGATCACAGAGAATTGGATTTGATTCAAGATATAAAACATACAAAAAGAATGGTTAACGATTACATGCCAAATATTTTTTTAAATAATACTCTCACATAGGTTTAAGTTCAAATAAATTCCGAAATTCTAAGCAATTACGATACCTTAAAATAAAATAAATTAACTTAACCATTCCTAATAATATTTCATGAATGGTTAAATTGACAGCAAATACTTTTCCACCTATGCACAATTAGAAAAAAATTAAGTTCTTTATATTCAACACAACATAAAAGATTTTTAAAGAAAGTTGCAACGACAAAGTGAAACAAGGAGTTGTTATTTTAAATATTTTTTTTTTCAAACAAAAGAAAAAGGGAAAAATCAAGGTTAAAGGTTCAAGCAAACACTTTTGTGTTTGAATTTCCCACACTTTGTCGTTCTTAAATTACTATAGTTTTCTTTGTAAAGACTTTTTAAAAAATCACAATAGAGTGCAATATAAACTTTTTTATGCGTAAAGCAACATTGTTTCCAACAAGTGTTTTACTTTTAAATTTTTTATTTAAGAGGGATTGTCAGTCCCATAGAGCTAATGTTTTTTGGAATCACAACTTCCGCAGAAGTATTGCTTTGCCGTGTTAGCCTTTTTCCCCCAGGTATAGGAATCCACATAAAAATCGAAATGAAACAAATTTAAAACAAAAATGTTATCTAGTTACTTAACCCTTTCAGTCCCAGTGATGCCATTTGGCGTCATCATGTTTCTGACCGTAATTTTAAAAAAATAATAGGGCTGACATCTATTGGGATTAATAAAAATATTTTCTAATAGAAAAAAGTTTGATGAATCGAATGATGTGCTTTTTGATATCATAAATGGCTATATACGATCAGAAAAAAAATTCTAAAATAATGATGCCAAATTGTCCTTGGGACTGAAAGGGTTAATTATATATTTTTGAAATTTTAAATTGCCAAAAATATACAGCAGATGGCGACACTATTTAAAAACTTTATCAATTAATAATTAAATGACCGGGTGCTATTTTTCGTTTCAATTTTGTTTTAAAATGACGTTATATTGGTTCCCATACCTGGTGAAAATGGGATAACATGGCAAAGCAATTCTTTTTCAAAAGTTGTGATTTCAAAACTAATGCATTAGCTGTATAGGACTGACAGTCCCTCTTAATGTTAAAGGTGTTTTTTTTATTATTATTATGGTAAGTTTTGTAACAATGAATGTGTCTACTGTTGATTTAACTTTCAAGGTCTTTTAAATGATGTAGGACCATTTCGATGACCTTTACATCTTTTGACTAAAATTTGATTTTTGGTCGTAAATTATTGCAGTTTTATTTATAAAGTTGAAAAGAGTATTTTACAAATGTGTTAACACAGTGAGTAATGAACCTGTTTGCCACTAATAGTTAAACAATTCAAGAATTTCATATGCTAATTTAACCTTCTGAATGGTTGGACATTAGCAAAAAGGTATATTTCTTTTCTCCACATAAATACAGTCCCTGGACAAATTATTAGAAGCACTGTATTTTTTAGTAATGATGAAAACATACCAAAGAATGCCATATAATGAAAAAAGATGTCTATATATGTATTAAGTATAACAGATAGTATTTTCTATTCAATAGCTTAAGTTTTGGAACACAAATGTCCTTCTAAAGGTATTTTGTTCATCATTGATTGATACATGAAATCTTGCAGTGCGTCTAATAATTTGTCCACGGACTGTAAAAATTAATTTTTTACCCACATGTTTGTTTAAGAATTTAGGCTGATATTTTTAAAGAATTATTTAAAAAAATGCCTTAATTTTAAAAAAAGTACAATAATAAAATTCATTAATCATAAAACTCCCTAAAAAGACTAAGGCATTAAATAAGGAAACGGATGGGTTTTAAAACTCAGAAAGTAAATGTATTGTAAAAGTTTTTTTATTAAAATACTTTTGTCAAAAATCTAATTGTTTAGTTCTGTTCAATGGTGAAGCTCTTTAAATGCCTCTTAATATAAATTTTTATATGTCTATTTCTGGCAAATACTTAAATGAGAAATTCTATATAATGTCGGGTCATGTAGGCTAAGTCTTTAATACCTATTTCAAGTGCTATAAATCAACTAATAAATTATTCCATAACAACGTAATGTAAATATTTCAAATGTATATGATGATATATTTTATTCTATACTTAATCAGTATTTATAGTAATATTTTAACTGAGGACAAGTAAGTAAGTTTAAAATTGTGTGCTTGGTCACAAAGTTTAAAATTCAATTCTCTATTGTTATTTTTTAAATGTGGATATTTTGCGATAAATAATGAAAATATTTTTTCATTTTATAAGTCGTCATTTTTATACATTGACTTTTAAATAACCTTGTTGTTGATACTATAAAATTTACGAAAATTATGCAAGCTATAAAAATATGCTTAAACGAACATTTTGAAACATAATTAAAACAATTTTTTCAATATAATTTTTTAAAAAAAATCATTCACTTATAATTTTTTTTTAAATTGCATTTTTACATTTCTTACATTAAATATCTTACTTTCAATACGTTATGTCTCTAATAATAAAGTAACTACACCGTAAAAAACATTTCACTAACAACTTCTTATCCATACATATTAAAGAAGATTCCCCGAAAAGAATTATTACCAAAGACAGTAAAATAACCATGCGAGAAACCCATCCACCCATTTAATAAGTTTATCTTTGCACTTATATCAATAACTTGGTACATTAAAAGACCAAAAAGATATTTTGGGACTGTAGAAATTTGTTTACAAGGTTATTGGTTGACGCTGTTTTAATTTGTCGTGAAAAAAGCACTGTAGCAAGAAACAGAAACGAGGTGTAGTTTTGTTAAGGAATTTAATTATTCGTCTGAATACTTTTTATATTTGAGATGTGGTTGAATTTTTTTTTATGTTTGATACATGAAGATTATGTTTATTTAGCTTGGGCTTTCACAACTTCAAAAAGCAGTTTGCAAACAAACAAGTAGGTTCGTAACAGAATCTGTCAATCAGCCAGCTTCCACACAACTTCAATTTGTGTTCAGCAGGAAAAACAGGCGCCAAACACAGTATTAATTCAATATTAAACATTTACACGCTAAATTTAGCTAGTTTAATTCATTGTCTTTCGAAAATTCAATAATTTTTCGATAAAATTCACTGCAGCAAGAAAGCGAAAGGAGGTGTAGTTTTGTTAAGGGATTTATTTATTCGTATTTAGATTTCATTTGGTTTGTTGATATATAAATTTCAAAAGCCAATTTTTAATGTTTAATACATGAATAATAGATTTATTTAATTAGCTCGGGTCTTTGTAATTAGGAAAGACATAAAATAAGAAAATACTACAAACTAACCAGCAACCTACAAACAAAACTGATTTTAGCACTTATTTTTTTAATCAAAACTGTCCCGGATGTATCTTAAAAATCCTTTCACTTGAAAAAATATAAGAATGATAGTCTTTTAAACCTATAAAAAAGAAGAAAATGTAATTATCTGCAAACATACGTAAAAAACATAAGAATGAATATTCTTAAATTTAAAACAGGTAATTTGCTTTTTTTTTAAATACTCAATGTAAAAAATATAAAATTTTCAAAATTTAAGTATGCTTCAGGTATATGAATATATATTTACTAACTTCTGCTTAACTATGGTACCAATTTGTTGAAATAAAGACTATTTAAACTACTATCAAAGTAAATTGAGTTCATTAATATTAATATCTTATATAAAATTTTTATTTGTGTTACAAAATGTATTTCAACAGATAAACGCAATGCACTTTGCATATAACTTTTAAGGAGGAATACATTCTCTTTACATTCATTAAAATTAGTCCCTATAAAACTAGAACAAATTAAGCAAAAAACTTCATTTTACTATTTTTTTCTTATAAACTCTTGTACGTAGTCAAATTAACTTTTTGTAATTAAATTTAGAATCTTGGTTATTTTTAACAAAATACACTTAAACTTGTATATATATTTTTTGTAAACACGATTTAATTAGTTTTGTAAATCCAGTTTAGTGAAAGTAAACACTAATGTTTTATTTCTTCAATTGAAAAAATAAATTATGTATATTTTTTTCTTACTTTATTGGATTAAAAGATAAAAGAGAATTCTTGCATATTTCTAACAAAAAAATATATATTTATCATAATAAATGTCGATTTTTTCTTTAAATATTTTGTATAAAATATTTTTCTCTCTAATTAATATTTGCTTAGTTAAAAAAATATTAGTTTTAAACATAAAAAAAAAATGTAATTTTTATATAATTTTTTTATTTTAGTTTCATACAAGTAAAGTAGAGACCTAAAGTGAACCTACTTTAAAAAACGAACAATTTAGTTATATCTAGACAAGATTAAAAAATGCGACACTTAATTAGTTATTCAAATATTACTCATTCTATAGGTGTGGGTGCTTAATTTAAAGATTTTAGAAATGATTTATTTAAATTCAATTTTTTTTTTTGTATTTTTATAGCAATATTTTTTTTTAATTTGTTTAGAAATTAAAAAAGTAGGTTTGTAACAGAATCTGTCACTTAACCCGCTTCCACACAAAAGTTGTGTTAAACAGGTAAAAAGGCGCCAAACACAGCATTAATTCTATATTAAACATTTACATGCTAAATTTGGCTAGTTTTTTTTTATTTTATTTCGAAAATTCAATAATTATTACTTATCGTTTGCAAAAATTAATTTGCATTTCAAAGAATAAATATGTACTATTCCTCGCTTTTAAATAGAATGAAAATATTTCATATCAACATACAAAGAATATCGTAGTGAAATATATTGACGTCATTTCAAAACTGGATTTGATGTCGCAAATAATTTATTTAATTTATTGTCTAAAAGAATTAAGTTTCTCGGGCGATTGTACCGAATGGCAATGGAGATTTAATTCTAATAACAAATAGGGCCTTTAGCTATTTGTAATTCAAACTTTTAAACGCCAAAATTAACTATTTTCATTAATCTTCTTTCTCAGATTTAATAATTAGATTAAATTAAATTACAGTTCGAAAATATATAATTAGTACAAATGATGCTTGAAAAATAAAAGCGAAACTTTGCACATTTTTTATGCCAAGTTAGAATTCGCTTTGCATCTTTCTTCATACATATATAATGAACCATCAAAAGAACTCTATTGTGATATTACAACAATCCAAACTGAATTATCTATATACATAAAAGGCAACTTCCGTTTGTTTGTTTGCTTGTTTGTTTGTTTGTTTGTTTGTTTGTATAAGACACGAGATCTAAAGAACCACGCAACAGATTGTCACGAAATTTGGCACAAAAATTCATCTCATCTCCGGAACAAACTATAGGCTAAGAATTTTTCGAATCAGACCATTCCTTCTATCGTTTCGAACGTTTTTCTGAAAAAACTACACCACTTTGGCTCAAATCCGATCATTTTTTTACTTTCCTGATGCCATCGGCTGAAAAAATTAAATAAAACTTTTAACAAAAGTAAGGTAAGGTAATCGTTTCCGGCTGCCTATTTCTAGCCTCCTTTTAGGAGCTTTAACACAGCCAATAACGCCTCGTATTTTAGAACCCTGGTCAAGTGACGAGGTCGACACCTGAGCGGGCACCCAACGGAACTTCGAGCGACATCGTACGCTAACGCCGTCGGGACTTTGGACTCCACAGATTTAACGAGCACGTCTGTCCCTGTGTACTCGGACCCATCCGTGATGAGGATTTTCTACTATTTCCAGCACAGATCCGATTTATAGGATGACTGGCAGTATTAACAAAGTAATTAAAATTGAAAATGTTTATTTTATTCTGTTGCCATTAACTTCAGAAACTAAAATTCATTATTTGAAAAATAATTGATATGTTTCAAGTGACGTAATTCGGCAGTCTCCATTCCCGGATTTTATTGTGGGTTTATTTGATGATTTTTTCATTGATTTTTCTGTTGACTGCATGTATGCATATTTAAGCAATAAATTTATCGTTAAGCTATTACTGAACTATGATGGTTAATAAAGGCCGTCGCACTAGAGCTGCATATTAGGGTTTTATGTCTATATTTTTCGCCAAATACGTTGCCAAACTCGCCAAATTATTAACTAAAACTCGCCGAATGGGCATTTTTTATAAATAATTTATAGCTGGTTGGTTGTTCGAAGGTCATTGTGTTAGAGCTGTATAATGGGTGTGTTTGTAGCTATATCTATTTTCTCGCCAATTTTTTTCCCAAAACGTGCCAAATGAGCTAAAAGGTTTTATCTATATACATAAAAGGCAACTTTTGTTTGTTTGTTTGTTTGTTTGAGACACGAGATCTAAAGAACCACGCAACAGATCGTCACGAAATTTGGCACAAAAAATTCATCTCATCTCCGGAACAAACATAGGCTAAGAATTTTTCGAATCAGACCATTCCTTTTATCGTTTTCGAACGTTTTTATGTTTCCCATTCAATGCATTGAAGACCTTAGAGGTTTATTGCTCCTTAAACAGCACGTTTTTACGGATTGTTTATTTAGTTTTATTTTACACATTTGTTAAAACGATTTTTAAGTATATTTAGTTTAATTACAGCTAAAAAATTAGAAATAAACATCTAAAACAAAAATCGTTTGCTAGCTTTTTAGCAGTTAGAAAAATATTTAATATTAAAAATAAAAATCGTTTGCTTTAGTATCTTTATCACAGTTAAAAAAAACAAATAAATATAAAAAATGCAAATCGTTTGCTGTTTTCTGGAGTAGCTTTATAACATCTAAACATTTAGATCATGTAATTCACTTTCATTAAGAATATTTTATTTTCTGCACGCAGACCAAGAGTGATCAGTTTAAAGTGAGATTTAAATTTTAACTACTTTGGAAGAACAGATTATACCAATCTTTGTCCTAAACGCATTTTTTTCTGCCATTTTGTACTGCTTATATTGTATTTATATCTACAAAGTGTCCAAAAAAAGTTACTTAATTTATTGGAGAACTCCCTTGAATCGCGTTAAAATAAATGTTTGAGACCCTTTTAAGATTTAGCTTTTTTCCATTTTTAATTCTTACTGATTATTTTTTACTTAAATATGTATTCTTTTTAATTTGCGCTTCTTATCAAAGGTATTTTTGAAATTAATATTAATCATTACTATATCCAAGTTGGGTAATTAAATGGAAAATTACTGGGTAATCTTCATATCTTATGTAACTAAAATGAAAGAAAAAAAAATAGTTAAATTGACTGTTAAATTATTTTTTCACCTCTACCCGTGCAACGTCAGGTATAACAGCTAGTATAACATAAATAAATATTCTTTCAAAAGTTTGTATTTTTTTTTAAATAAAGTTTCTCGTACGTTTAACGAAATGGCAACAGTGAAAATATTGAATAAAAATGGAATTTGCATGTTGTTTCAATGTAGATTAAATTTTAAGTCATTTAAATTTTAAATAAACTTCTAATTTAAATTTTTTAATGAAATTTGGAATGTAGCCTAATCTGATTTTTTGCTTCAAAATGACGTATCCCACTTGTCTGTGCGACGGACTTGTGGTTATTTCTGTGAAAGTGGGTGACAGACGGACAGACAGATGGACAGACAGAAAGACGGACTGAACGATTATAAAAGCTTCCACTTTTTACGTTATAAAAGTAGTGTGGAAGCTAAAAAATTAGTCTTTTTTCCTTTTTGACGCATTTTGCTTAACGGATGAATAGAATCGTGTGTTTGGCCAGTTGTAAACCCGATTTGACTGTAGACTTTGCTTTAGGAAGAGAGCCGAGGTTGACGTATTTTCCTTTGGTTCAATACTAGAGAGAATGGATGGTTTCGGATTCTGGATGATTTTGAGCTGCTTTGTCGCATATCTCTTGTCTAACGTAGGCTATGGAATATGAAGGTCTTTATTCTAGTTGACTGCATCCTTAGGCGCGTTTACATGAGCCATCGAATCCATGGAATGCCAAATCCTCCATTAGGGGAAAAAGTGGTCGAGCAGGATTTCTAACCCAAACTCCGCAATCAACCCCCCTTCGTAAAATAAGGCGTTTACATGGGAACCGGGAGTTGATGACGTAGAAGCGCGGGACATCTGACATTTCTTGACAACTACACTTGAGTAATGTATTAATTGTGAGTCGTATATTTAGCTAGCAATACTTTTCTATATAACCTTCATTTCATAATGATTAGCAATATTTTGATGAGCTATATAAAAATTAAGCTTTAGTTATATAAAAACAAATTGAACAAAAGTTATATAAATTAAGAGCTTGAGTTATATAAAAATTAAAATTTAAAAATGTATTTAGGATAGTTACATGCTAAGGTGTTTATGTCAAATGTTTTTTTCCGAATCCACAGACAAGAAGTCGAAGTAGAAGTATAAGTGGCGGAAACCATAGAATGAAACGCAAACCCTCCTTGATTGGAGGGTTTGCGAAATCCCCAATGAACCCTGCAATTACCGGTTCTGCCGGGGCGAAAAATCTCCAAGAGGGAAAAATTGCGGAGTTTGCTCTTTATTCCATGGATTCGATGGCTCATGTAAACGCGCCTATTGTTGGTAAGCCCATTTCTACCAGGGTACAGAATTACAATTTACCATTAACATCAAACAACATTTATAAACACACGTACCAATAAACCTCACTTGTGATTGCGCATCAGCGTGAAGACTAACATTTCATTGATTTGTATAATCACAGAAGATGAAACGGAAAAGGCATGCTCTTGATGTTTTTCTCCGTCAAGACCTGACGCTGGTCACCGCCTTGGAGCACCCTGTACTCTTCGGCCCGGTTTTCAGTGAGGATGTCCATGGTCTTCTTGGTCTTGGGGTCGACAGACGACTCCTTGGTGCTTGTGATGTTGGTTATCCTCTTCACCACTATCCAGTTGACGTCGCGGACACTGTAGTCCGCGTCGGTGTCATACCGAGTCTTCATTTTGTTGGCCTCCTCTACAATTATGAGGATCGGGATGGTCATGTTCGATTCGGAGGTGGTGGTGTTCGACATCGTTTCGTTCATGGGCGGCTCAACGGTGGGGTTGTTGACAGCCAGGCAACAGCACGCCAGCAGCGAGGCCAGGAGAGCGTATGGTAGCATAATCTGAAATTTCATTTTTTTTCCTGGAAAAGACAATGTCGAAATTAAGCTCACAATGATTTTTCTCGTTACTTGACCCTTTAACTTCTAAAATGGCCCGGACAGCCGTACTAGTAAGGATTCGATAATGCTATTCTTATAACAAGTTACGCGGCAACAAAGTGCTTAAGTAGCGAAAATGTTAAGGAGCTAATAGTGAGTCGGACGATAAGGTTTGCAATGCGTAGTTTCGTAGTTGTGTTGCATTTTACATTACTTAATATTTCGAAAATTAATTATTTTTTTCGAAAATGTTTTCTGTTGATACTTATTTAAGAATGAAAAGTGTTGGTTATTTTGGCGACATTTTAGAAACGTGCAAACGCCAGGACGGATACGAAGATTCGACTATTAATTACTCTAAAGCGGAAGCAAAACTTATCATAACATCATTTTACTTCGTATTTTTAATTTTCAAGCAATGATTTATAATTTACGGAAAAGCAATACAGCAACTTTCAAACCATCTATAATTTTCAAATAATCCCTCAAAGTTATGATTTTCAAATACTTTCTTTAAAAAATGATTAAAAAAGCCTAACAAATAAATATCACAGTGAGTAATTTGTAATTGAAGCTTTTATATAGCATTGCAAATTATTACTTGACCCTCTAACACTATTAAGCGAAGCAATGTAAATTGACTTGAAATAGTAACTAGCTACTTATGCAAAAAAACAACAAAAACGAACGGTGTGGTAAGGTTTTAATAAACAAGCAATATACCATCCAAGATAATCATATTGTGCTAGAAATTATGATGATCTAAACTGATTTAAATGAAAAAAAATGTATTTTCCTTCAAATTATATTTTTTATTGTTCTTATGTGATTGTGATGTGTAACCAGCGATTTATGAATAAAATAAATTTATCTTTATTAATGGAAAAATCTGTATATACCCTTAAAACAAACAGGGTTTAATCTTCTGAGTATTCACTCCTTCGTGCCGAAAATGCCTCTCCATAGGAGGAATTCATCTTTCGAGCGGTAAAAGAAATAACAATTCTGCTAGAATATACATCTTAAAACTGATTAAATGAAAATGTATTTTAACTTCAAGATCTGAGTTAATGTTTCTATGCCGTTTCCGGTGCAACAGCATTCTATAGGATAATTTCATCTTTTTTAAAAGTTAAATGAGAATTTTAATGGGGAGACCATCGACAGACAAGGTAGGCAGATGTCCGTTTGCACGTACAGACAGATGGACAAAAAGTGCAAATATAGTTCTCCAACCATGTTAATACATACTTTTCAATTTTTAAAAATTACTTTGGAATGAAAAGAAATGAAATACTCTAAAAAAAACTCTACCCTTAAGGAAATTGCAATGACAACGTTTCTTTTGAGTTTTGATATTCTCTTTATATTTTGTAGATATGAAAAATAGAAACTAATGCATAAAACCAGAGATTGGAAAGTTACTTTTAAAAAGTAACTCTGTTACAGTTATTTAATTAAAAAGTAACTTTGTTACTACTTAATATTTAGTAATAAAAAGTAACTACACTCTTAAAACAAACGAGCGATTTTAACTCAGTCTGAGTTAATTTCCACTCCTTTCCGTGCCGAAAATGCACTTCTCCTATAGGAGTGAATTTCACTCTTTTCGGAGTGGGTAAAAGAAATAAAATAAAACAATCTGCGTCCTACACTCTTAAAACGAGCGGTTTTAACTCAGTCTGAGTTAATTTTCACTCCTTTCCGGTGCCGAAAATGCAAACTCTCGCTATAAAACGAGAGTTGAGTTATTTTCACTCTTTCGTGATTTTATAGAGTGTTTACTCTTTTGTTTTAAAGTTATTACATTTACTTAATTCGAAAAGTAACTAATCACAGTTACTTTTATAAATTTCAAGTTAAGAAAAATTGAAAATTAGCCATCTTGCCGTATTTTAAAGAGAACCAAGACTAAATAAATAGTTACAACCGGAAAAGTTAAGAGCGAAAATTCAGCGTTGATAAAAGATAAATTTTAAATAATTTATTTTTCGCGAACGCTGAAATATGCCTAGAGTGAATAGTTGCGTGAGAATTAACGGAAAAGTAACGAAATTTTTCATTACTTTGTTACCGCTAAAAGTAACTAAGTTACAAATACTTTCTGAAAAATCAAACGGCGTTAGTCAGCGTTATCTGAACAAAGTAACTGTTTCACGTAACGCGTTACTCCAATCCCTGCATAAAACTCATTATATTATTGAAAAAGTATTCGAAATAAAATATAAAACCAGTAAGTTATTCAAAGAAAAAAAAAGCTTATTAGAAATTAAAATTATAAAAGAATATACCTTTTTAATAAAGTAGGGAATAGCAATTGCTTTGCAGACAAGACTTCTTCAGCAACTTATAACGAAATAATATGAATCTATTGTTTTTTGAGAAAATGCGTACAAAAATATGTGCAATCATCGTCGTTGATATTCCATAGTAAATTAAGAATCATTCGTTTTAATGAGACAGTGCAATAATTGTGGAACTTCGAACAAGTCGGCATTAATTTGTTCCAAGGCTACGAAAATGGAAAAATATTTTTGCAGCAAATCATAGCACATGACTCGCACCGTACGCGAAAAAGTGATCTATCGTCAAAACGCTAGTGTTTTTTTTTAAAAATTGTCTGAAATTTATTTTTCCCATTGCATTTCATTATAGAAAAAAAAATAAGGATCCGATAACTGTATCCCGAATATTCGACCAATCGATTTAAGATTTTCTCTAATCACTAGATATTTTAATTTTGAACTTTTTAGCATTTATAATTCGAAAAGTCATATTTGTCCGATAGATCACTTTTCCGCGTACGGTGCGAGTATCTGTAGTTGTTTACAACATGATTTGCTGAACACTTGTAAGTAATAATTCGCGATGTATATTAAAAAATAATCAAATTTGACACTAACAAGGTCACGTTTGCTTCTTTGTGAATGTTCGAAAAAAATTATTGAGTTAGAAAATAAAACGCGTATAATGATTTAAAAACTAGGGTGTGTAACACTATCCGAATTTCAATTACCACTCAATTGATCATTACATTTAAAGGTAATTATACTGCTCAGAACAATTAGGGGCAGCACGTTCTTCAGTACTTTTGGTTTACCCTTTCAGGGTCCACAGGTGACGTCGCAGCGGTTTAGCTCAGTCGTGTGAAGCGTCGTGCTCGCATCGGAAGGGTTGTGGGTTCTGTCCTCGGCGGTGCTCGCAATTCTGATGGTCGCTGGGTCGGCGCTTGTATTCGACTTAAGACCGCCGTGTTGCTAATGGTGGCTGGGGCACGTTAAATATGTCGTGGTCACAAAGTCCTCCATGTTCCCCCATACCAAGTGAATACCTCTGGGGGTACCCAGATCAGGGGGTTATCGGCCTTTGAACTGGATCAAAATTCCGATATGTGAGTGAGAATGGATGTGTGAAAGGGACCTTCCTGTAAACGGATGTGTCATGCTGCGAGCAAAAGTCGGACTTCCTCCCTTGTGGCGCTCAATAAAAACGGAAGCCGCCCCACTTCGCATTAAAATCGGGTAGTTCTCTACTCCGGGCTCGGTTACCGAGTGGTATTAGAAACAACAACATTTCAGTCCCAACTTTTTATTTTTTATTCTAAAAATCTAAATGTTGTGAAATAGATTCATTATGCATCCAGAAAGAAATTTAAAAAAAACAGGGGGGAAAATCCTTTTTAAACTAAAATTTAAAGGGGAAAAAATTGGAATCATAACTACTGAATAAATAATAACAATCATTTTTCAAAACTTTATTTGTTAAAAATCAATTTTTAAACATCTAAAAATGCAAGCATGAAGAATTTTAGGATCAAATTATTTCATAAAATTGTTTAAGAGTGAATTTTATTTTACCATGTTTTTCATATTTTTATTTAATTTAAAAAAAACATTATTTAATTTTAAAAAAACATTATTTAATTTTTCAAAAATCATGATTCTTCCATACAACGATAAATAACTGTGAGCTCAACTTATTGAGGGGAAAAAATCGAAATCTGATGATTCCAATTGGGGGTGAAAGGCCATGCGCTCTACTAATTGTTTTGAGCAGTGTATAAACCCTATAAGTTTAGGTTATATAACCTACCCTATACACGTTTCAGGTTATATAACTTTAAAATTTGAAAAGTTCTATGGTAGCTACGCTTTGCACTAGCAATATTTTATCAAAAACCTTATTATGACGTCCGACAGGTACTGGGAACTGTGTACTATATATTTGAAGTCTATATCGTTTTTGGTTGGTTGGTTGGTAGACATATATATTCAGGTTTGTGTGCTTGGTCAGAGACCCGCTTATAAACCTTCTCAAAGTAAGACAGACACAACAGACAACACACACACATAAGTGGATCCATCTAATTTTTAGAAACAGGCCAACTAGAGGATTCCCAGAATTGGCTTGTCACCCCAGAGGTATTGATTTGGTATGGGAACTTGGAGGACTTTCGGACCCAACAGATTTACAACGTATGCTTACTCACAAACCAGCATATTACTCGAACGAACCAGACAAGGCTACTCCACCGGGTTTTGACCAACCTAAAACAAATTTTGTAGCTACCCCTAATCCGTTGACAGCAGCCGCGTCAATATCTCTTTTGTTGCACTCCTTTAAAACCAAAAATTCAGGATTTGAATGCTTATCAGACCCGCTTTAAATATTCGGTAAAACGTAGAAAAAAACTACAAACCATTTCGGATTTTCAACGCAATACTTTCATTACCTTATATTTTATATTTGGTAATTGAAGGTAAAAAGAGAATATACCTTAATTACTTAAAACCAACATAAAGTACACAGATTGCTTCGTTGCATTGGCTTTTCGGCAGCAGAACTGACCTAAAGGTAAAGCAACTTCTACAGGACCAGTAATTTATTTGCACGAAGCGACATCTTGTGGATATTTCTCAAACTATTCGTGTTCAAAGATACTATATCGGCCGTTACTTTTCATATGAATTTATAACTAGGCTGTAAAACTTAAAATATTTTTTATGTAGATTTAAAACAAAAAGTACTTAAAACGAAAATATAGTTTTGGATGTTGATTAAATTTTATCTACAAAATTCTTTACGAGCAGATTTAAAAAAAAAAATTAAAATAAACTCTAGTCATTCATGTTTACAACAATCCCACAATACGCGTATGAGGATGATACATGTGCGTATTTGGAAATATTTAAAATTATTATTCTTGAATGACATACAATTTCACAAGCCACAAGTGAAATATTAAATCACACAAGATAGATATTACACAGCTAACGAAATTTAAGCAATAAGTACGTGGTGTTAATTCGTAAGATTGTTATCCGAACATATTGTTTTATTATTTATTCCTTTATTTAAAATCTGTGTTCGATTCGTAATGTTTCTTCAGATTTACTAAATTCGATTATAATTATATTTCCAAATTGTTCGAAATTCGAATTTGCTTCGTAGCTTATACAATCGGAAAGAAATGGAAACTACGGGGGAATATTTACGCATAAACTGTGGTTTTGTACTTAATAAAAATTTTCCAACCATAGGAGATTGTGAATGTCTGTTTTGTTCTTTTGTCATGTGTGGTACAGACAATTCCGGGAATTGTAAGACATATTGTAGAGTATTGCGAGATGTTTGCAAATATTCTAGCACTGCATGCCACGCATTATCACAGGTTGGTTCCGGATATAACCCGACAGGTTCAAAATCCCGACATATCAATAAATTAATGCCGTTATGTTTAATTAAGGAGAATTTAATTACTTATTTTTGCATTAATATTTTTACATTCTTTGCTGTCGGGTTTATGGCTTGTCGGAATTCCGGATGTCGGGTTTCTGTCTTGTCGGGAACGGCTGTCGGGATTATGTCCCATACCTATCACTTGGCTCTACGAGGAAGCCCGCAAATTCCTAGAAGGAGCGATATCCAGTCGGAGATCCAAGCATCCAAATTTTTAACAAATTGTGATGGGGTGTTGAACTTTGGGGAGGGATCGATTGGCCTAAAATAAAAATTTACACACTGCAAAATTTACCGTTATTAAAAGTACACTCATGCAACCTCGGGTTTATAACATTAGTCAATTTATGTATTTAAAAAAAAAACATTGAATGTTATTTTAGGTTTTAAGATAAGACGAATAAACTCAAGGAAAAAAGTGTTGGGACACTTAATATAAAAACGGTGTAATAGAATTGGAACTTCAAGTTTTGGACAAGCACAGAACTGACATTCAATAGCCATTTATGTCACCAAATCAAAATTATTCACACAAAAGTCAATTTTGACCTTAATATTTAGAAACAAATATATATTTTCTGTTCTATATATATAAAAAAACAAGGATATATTATTGCTTAGGCACAAAAAAATATACGAGGACTGAAAAAATTCAACTTATTATATATTTTTATTTCAAATTTTCTGCAATTCTATCACATACAACTTAATTATAAATTTCATTAATGGAAAAATTTCATTTTCAAGTTAATTACATATTTAAAAGATTCATCAATATATCGGAGTCATTTTGTCGTTTAGCAATCTCCGGAATCCCTTCGGCCTGAACTTCATCTCCGTGGTGTCCATCGACTCATGGTACCCGGTCCAGCTGGCTGCTCGACGCCATTTTGATTTGTCAATCAGCCACTACATTGATTAATTAAACAATACAGTGGGGTGGAGCTTACCGTGTAATACCACTGATTATCGAAACCACCAATGAAACCCAAGAAAGAAAGCAAGAATGATGTACGTCACGTGAAACAAGCCAATTCTAAACAATTAAATATCAGCAACTTCAGACGATTCACAAAGGAATTCCCAACTTAATAATACAAACTCATCGACGATAAATTCACTTTTAAAACATAGTTAAAATTTATATTTTATTTTCGTTAATTATTTTCAAACTTGAACAACTTTAGATTCATCACTACATCGGAGTCATTTCGTCGTTCGGCAATCTCCGGAATCCCTTCGGCTTGACCTTCATCTCCGTGGTGTCCATCGACTCTTGGTACCCTGTCCAGCTATGCTACTCGACGCCATTTTAATTTGTCAATCAGCCACTACATTGATTAATTAAACAATGCAGTGGGGTGGAGCTTACCGTGTAATACCACTGATTATCGAAACCATCAATGAAAACCGAAAACCAAAGCAAGAATGATTTACGTCACGTGAAACAAGTCAATTCTAACTAATTAAATATCAACAACTTCACACGATTCACAAATGAATTCCTAACTTAGTAATACAAACTTATCAGACGATACCTTCATTTTTAAAACAAAGTTAAAAATTAATATTTTATTTCAATACTTAAACAACTCAGTTCTAAATTTCGATAACATTAAAATTTCATTTTCAGATTATCAAAAGATAAATGTTCTTTTTTAGATATTTAATTTTTAGATTCATCACTACATCGGAGTCATTTCGTCGTTCGGCAATCTCCGGAATCCCTTCGGCCTGATCTTTATCTCCGTGGTGTCCATCGATTCATGGTACCCGGTCCAGCTGTGCCACTCGATCCCATCCGCGAAGCTCTCGTGTTTGCCGCGCAGATACAAGTCGTTGAGGATGGAGTGGTGGCACCACTGAACTGAATTGAAACTCTGGAATGAGCATCGTAACGCTCGCTAATATGGTCGGTGAAGCCCGGCAACCCTGTAAGAGCAACCCAACTTTTGCCGCCAATCCTATACTTTACCTGTTAAAATAGGTATTTTAAACCAACTTTTTCAATAATTTTTCAAACAGAAAATTGATATGTTATTGCTTTAGAAGGTTATTTATATAATGAAGTTTCGGAAACATGTACTTTTAAAAAAATAGAATTGCAGGAACAATCTTTAAAACTTAAATTCCTTGGAGAACTATTCTTGGCGAGCGATTTTGACGATCCAATGCAAACTGTCAAGCCAAGCGTCAATTGTGATCGGCGAATTCATGCCAAATGTGGCACATATTCTCCCTAAAGCTGTCGCCAAGTGACCCAAAAATAGGCTTCACCAGCTTTTCATGGGATGCTCATTCCAGAGTTTCAGTTCAGTTCAGTGGGTGGCACGAGTTGTACCACCAGCCGCCCTTGTAGATGCTGGCGCAGTGAGTCTCGTGGTTGTCATTGTCCTGGTCCTTCGTAGAGAACTTGTTGTTGTCGTGCTGGGAGATCATCGAGTCACCTGAAAAAAAATGGAATTATTTGGTTACACGCAGGACTTATAATTTTTACGACACAGGGCACAATAGTTATTTATGCAACAAGTGTGAAAAGTAACACTTTTTAAAACTAGTGGATTTTAAATATATGACACGTGTTTTAAAAAGTTTACTTTTTACACGTGTTTCATACACTATTTTTTATAATTACGTGGAAAAAAATCAAATCTCGTTGGTTCAAAAATAATTCACGTGCTAACTTTTTTACGTAAAGAAGATTTTCAGCGATAAATCTCTGGAACTACAAAAGGCAAACTTATTTTTTAGTTTAAAGTCAAACATTTGAACACAGAGACATATAATAGAATGGACTGCGCATTGGCAAACCTAAAGCGATCCCCTCACTCATGGGCCACGTGCTGGGGTAAGTTTTACCCCAGCACGTGATCACGACCAGTTGGCGAGTTTTTTCACAACGACTTGAACATATGAGGCCGACAATCTAGTGGTATGAAAAATAAGTTGGGAAAGGAACAAAGATGAATTGCTATTTCGGTGAAAAAGATTGCTATTTTTGGCAACTTATAGCAGCTGTTTTAATAAAAAAAAGCTAAATATTATTTTTTGATAGTTATTTTATCGTGGATCTGATCAATGCATGTGGCGCAGAAGGCTAATTCGAATTTTTACAGAATATTTTTATCAAGAAAAAAATCCCTGACCTTAAAAAGAGCTTATAGAATAATTTACCCCAATCAAAGTATAGGCTTTTAGGAATAAATTACTATATAAATATACCTATCTAAACAATCTTACCTGTAAAGTATCACAGATCTTTTTTAAATTATGTTTACATTTTATAAACTGCACAAAAATTAGGCATCTAACAGAGATAAAACGAATGGAAGCAAATATTTCTAATTGAACACAACAGCAAACCCACGTGACTTGGACATTGATGTGAGTCACCATTGCGGTTTGCCAGGCTAGATTTACCTGATTTTCAGGTCTGGCGACAATTGGCATAGTTCTAACGAAACAGTAGCGATAAGTTGCCATATGTTGCAACCTTTCTCCTCTTGGCGATTTTCATGATTGGTACGCTTTTAGAAGCTGCTTGACAGAGCAATGAGCAGTCCATTCTATTTATGTCTATGTTTGAACATGGATACTGATTCAAAATTAAAAAAATAAAAAAATTCACGCGCATAATATTTATAAATAAAGCAGATCAATAAATTTCTGGATTTTATGAATGTTATGAAATAGAAAATTTACTTGAAATGTTGGCATCTTATGAAAAGAGTGAAAAAAAGTACTTTTTTCACTGCTTTTGGGTGAAAAAAAGTAATTTTTTATCACCGTTTCTAAAAAGTATAACTTTTCGCACGCTTCTGATATTAAAATTATAGTGTAAAATTCGGATTTTTTTCACGCAATTATAAAAAAAAGTTTATGGCACTACACTACATCTATATACATAAAAGGCAACTTCCGTTTGCTTGCTTGCTTGTTTGTTTGTTTGTTTGTTTCTATAAGACACGAGATCTAAAGAACCACGCAACAGATCATTACGAAATTTGGCACAAAAATTCTTCTCATCTCCGGAACAAACATAGGCTAAGAATTTTTCGAATCAGACCATTCCTTCTATCGTTTTCGAACGTTTTTATTCGAATTTTCTGAAAAACTACACCACTTTGGCTCAAATCCGATCTTTTTTTACTTTCCTGATGCCATCGGCTGAAAAATTTAAATAAAACTTTTAACGAAAACATTTAAAATTGAAAATGTTTATTTTATTCTGTTGCCATTACCTTCAGAAACTAATTTCATTATTTGAAAAATAATTGACATGTTTCAAGTGACGTAATTCCGCCAGTCTCCATTCCCGGATTTTATTGTGGAATTATTTGATGAATTTTTCATTGACTTTTCTGTTGACTGCATGTATGCATATTTAAGCAATAAATGTATAGTTGGGCTATTACTGAACTATGATGGTTAATAAAGGCCATCGCACTAGAGCTGCATATTAGTGTTTTATGTATTTATTTTTTCGCCAAATACGTTTCCAAACTCGCCAAATTATTAAATAAAACTCGCCAAATGGGCAATTCCTTTTATAAATAATTTATAAGCTGGTCGGTTGTACGAAGGTCATTGTGTTAGAGCTGTATAATGGGTGTGTTTATAGCTATATCTATTTTCTCGCCAAATTATTTTCCAAAACGCGCCAAATGAGCTAAAATGTTTTATGTATTTATGAGGGAATTGTGATGACATTTATGAGTGCATTTTCTAAAATAAATATTTGAGACCATTTAAAGATTTAGATGTTTTTCCATTTTTAATTCTTACTGATTATTTTTTACTTAAATGTGTATTATTTTTAATTTGAGCTTCTTATCAAAGTTATTTTTGAAATTAATATTAATCATTACTATTTCCAAGTTGGATAATTAAATGGAAAATTACTGGGTAATCTTCATATCTTATGCAACTAAAATGAAAGAATAAAAAATAGTTCAATTGACTGTTAAATTATTTTTCCACCTCTACCTGTACAACGTCGGGTATAACAGCTAGTACGTTAATAAATCTATGACCTGGATTTTTTTTTATTTATATGGGGTTGTTTACACGTCGTGGATGGCGTAACTAAAAATTTAATCTACATTGAAATAACATGCAAATTCCATTATTAGTATGAAAATAATGATGCTTCATAGTGCAGGGTGTCCGTAAAAGAATGTCCGAGTTTCAAATTGTGACCTGACATCACGCCTTGTGATTTCTTCCTTTAGGGCTTCGTAAAAGATCGGGGCTACGTTCCACCCCTACCCCACGATTTACCAAACTTGAAAGGAAGAATTGCACAGGCTGTTGCTTAAATTACTCCGGACTTGCTGCAGACAGTATGGGAAGAATTGCATTTTCGTTTGGATGTGTGCCGTATCACTAAAAGCACACACATGGAACTCTTATAAGAAAAACTAGGTTAGTTTTTCTTCAATGTCATGTATGATTTGTTATATTTAGTATAAAATTAATTCCTGTAATATACCATTAAAACTCGGACATTCTTTTACGGACACCCTGTATTTAATGTATCGTTTCAGAAAACCTTTTGCTCCTGTCACCGCGATAGCCTAAGCGGCTCCTTGAAGCTGCCGACCAGCAGACTATTTTGATAAAGGGGGTGCTTACGAAACAGATGTGGTGGAATGTCACAGGTGCTTTTGTGATGATAAAAGGACTCTTGTAAAGGTGATAGGCTATCGTCGCATCGGCTGAATAGAAATGTGTGCAAAAGATTAGGATTTTTGTAGCATTTCGATAATTTATGAATATCATTCGTATTATCAGGCCAAAAAAAATACTTTCTTCACTGCATTTAATTTTATATTAATAACAAAGTTTGTGAATATTTTGGATCTGTTTTAGCTGCTTGATAATTTGTGCAAATGATTTGGATCTATGTCGGGCATATTGGTTGATTATTATTTGAATAGATTGAGTTGCAATTTATAATTATTTTTGTGTTTAGAACATTTAAAAATACTATTTTTTGGCCACATTTGTTTTGTTTTTTTATTGCTTCTACTGTAAAAATATTTTAATTGCTCGATTTATATAATTTTATTTTTATCTACCTTAAAAACAAATTCATTGAAATATAATTTCTCAATATCATTTACCGATCAACTTTACTCGCAAAATTCTAAAATAAATTCTTTGAATATTTTCTTTTTTCATTCGATTCTTTTTTACAATCGATTCTTTTCCTCGACTCCTCCCACAGACTTTTGATAGATGTCCCCCCGATCGAAAAACATCTTCCTTTTATCAGAAATCCCATACCAGTATTCAAAAGAAGAAAAAATAATGAAATGTATAAAGAAAAAAAAAGATCTTATACCACAAAAGAAAACTCACATCGATTACCAATAAATGGTCGGAAACCTATCCCGATCCATTAACTCCGTCTCACGCGAAAGAATCGGAGGGCGGGAAAATGAAAAAGAATTGGCGGGAAAGTAAAAAAAAATCGATGTACACCTTCGATTCACATAAAAATCGCAATGAAGAATCGATTTTTTAGCTTGTCACCGATAGTGTGTCTATCTTTTTGATAGTTTTAGCTGATGATATCTAATTATTTATTGTAGTCTAGTAAGAGAACATATATGTCTGGATATTTGTAGAAGTGTAATGGAATTTTATATCCATTATAATATATTTGGTTGTGTGAAAATGAAAAAGAATTGTCATGAATAAAATATAATCGATTTACATAAAAATGATAATCGCCAATCAATTTTTTAGCTTGTTCCTGATAATGTGTCTATCTAGTTGATCATTTAGGCTCAAAGGATATCTAATGATGTATTGAAGCTTAGTAAGAGAATATATTAATGGATATTTTTAGGCGTGCAATGGAATTAGATTTTAAATTCAATATAATATATTTGGGTTATAATTGGAAGGCAAAAAATCGACTTACACCTCTTCGATTCACATAAAAATCGCAATAAAGAATCGATTTTTTTAGCTTGTCACCGACAGTTTTGGTGTCTATTTATTTAATAATTTTAGCTTAGTGGATATCTATTTATGTATTGGAGTTTAGTAAGAGAATATATTTGTGAATTTTTGTAGAAAGGTAATGGAATTATATTTTATATCCATTATAATATATTTGGGTGGGAAAATGAAAAAAGAATTGCCACGCAAAAAAAGAATCTATATAAACCTTCGATTTACATAAAAATCGCAATGAACAATCGGTTTTTTAGCTTGAAGCATACCAGCATGTATTATTTCACTGGACTATAATTCTTACACATAATTTCATTTCAACTGATTTCAATAGGTAAATGTACTATGCTTTGGATATAACCTTTAAGAAAAAATAAAATCTCATGATACTAAATTCTACATTAAAATTAATCCCTATAAAACTAGAAAAATTTAAAGCAAATAACTTTATGTTACTCTTTTTGTCATACAAACATTTTTATGTAATTGAATTTACTTTTTTAAAATTAAAGTTAGAATCTGAAGCATTTTTAACAAAACAAATATATTCTTTCATACATTTTTTTGATGTAAACATGAATTAATTAGTTCAGAAAATCCAGTTTATTTCAAAGTAAACATTAAAGAATTATTTCTTCATTTTAAATTGGATAGTATATTTAGTTTTCATTCCTATTTTATTGGATTAAAAGCTTAAAAAGAATATTTCTTACAAAAAACCCCACTTAACATAATAAATATAGAATGTTTTTTTCTTTTATCTTATATGATATATTTTCCTTTCTAATTGGTGTTTGCTTAGTAATGTCACCGATAGTCTATCTAGTTGGTAATTTAGGCTCAAATTATATCTAATTATGTATTGAAGCTGAGTAAGAGAATATATTTATGGATTTTAGACGTGTAACGGAATTAGATTTTATATCCATTCTGATGTATTGGGTCCAGTATCAATAAATAAGGAACCCTTTTTGACTTGACTTAATTTAGTATTATTAAATAAAAATGTATCATTTAATTTAACAAACATTAATTACACTCCCCTTTAACATAACTTATTTCGTCCAACATTGTATTCAATACAAAAAGTAACAAGTCTGGTTTTTTGATTTAAACATTGATAGCGAAAAAACAAAATATATTTTTTTATAACCTAAATATTTATTTAATAAACCATTTTTGACTTGACTTAATTTGGTACCATTAATTAAAAACGTATACATTAATTCAACAAATATTAATTACCCCCCCCCCCCCTTTTAACAAACTATATTTATATATTATTATAAAATATATATATAATATCATATATATATAATACTATATATATAATATAATATATATATATAATATATTAATATATATATATATATATATAATATATATATATAATATATATACTAATATATATATATATAATTATATATATATATATTTATATATATATTTTATAACCTAAATTATATATTTAATAAATTATATTTACTTATTATCTATAACAATAATTAAAATTGTATTCCATTCCATTCAACAAATAACAATTTCATTCCCATTAACACCAATCATTCATTCAACAAATAACAATTTCATTCCTCATTAACACCAATCATTTCATTCAACAATTAACAATTTCATTCCCCATTAACACCAATCAATTCATTTAACGTTGCATTCAACAACACTCAACTAACCATTCTCATTTCTATTGGACACAGCCAATTGCATTTACGATTGATTCCCGCGAACACGACACGTCCAATGGGGGCCCTTGACCGTACAACAGTCGTCCAGTTATCTTCGAACACGTAGGGTCAAGTGTGGTAAGTGTGATAGGGGGTAAGTGTGATAAACAGCTCTTGTAACTTTGGGAATCATTCTAAAAATCTTAAAGTTTGCAATATATAACATTAGACCACTTATACTTAAACTAAAAAGAAATATTGACTTTAAATAATAGTTTAAAGATAGTTTTGAGCTTTTGAATTTAAGTGCAACTTTCTGTTTTTTTCAAATTCGAAAGGTTTTCTTCCAAATTCCATAAGTGTCATATTTTTATAAAAATCATGTTGTTTTTTCTTTCTCTGTTAGTAAAAAGAATAAAGGTAAAGATATAAAACTGTTTTGGTTTATTATTTCACATGTTGTGAAGTATGGAAGTACAATCACAGTTACCCCTCAAAATATCAGTTGTGGGTAACTGTGATAAGTGACATGGGGTAAGTGTGATAATCCAAAACACCCCCATTTACCTTGTGCAAAACATACTTAAATATAAAAAAGTATTATATTATTATTAAATTATAAATTATTATAAAAAAATGAATAAAATAA
Source organism: Oedothorax gibbosus (assembly GCA_019343175.1). NCBI lineage: Eukaryota > Metazoa > Arthropoda > Arachnida > Araneae > Linyphiidae > Oedothorax > Oedothorax gibbosus. Next base: position 18,507,580 of record CM033275.1, on the reverse strand, counting down.
AATGGCATTTCATTTCATAATATTGCCAGAGGATTTTGAATTAGAAATACCAAAAACTGACCTTTCTGCTGGATGCTACATTCTTGTTGCCTTTAAAAAAAACGTACGGTAAAGCACTTTTTGGGACAAGTTCAGTCTGAAAATGAGGTGAATCGAGAAGGGATTACTGTAAAATTTCTTAAATATGATAGCATAACAAAGACATTTTCATGGCCAAATATAGATGACGTGTGTATAACTGATAAGGACGATATTGTTTTGAACCTCCCATGTCCAAATATGGACCGAAGAGAACGTCTGTATTTTTCGCAAGATTTTGAAAATTTAAATTACAATCTGTAAAAAAAAGAAGTCTAACTAATAATAAAAATTGAATAGCACCATAGGTATTTTGACTTTAAAATTGTTTGTTTCTTTTACATCCTGACTTAAGTTTATTATATCACAACATGAACTAAAAACGAAAATTCTCAATTCTTTTATTTTTCTTATCCGTATATTTCTAATCAGATGTAAAATGCTAATAAATTTATGTTTATATTAAATTGTTAAGAAAAATGTATGCTAGGTAATTTATATGGCTTGAAAACACTTATTGCAACTGAAATCACACTTACCCACATCAAAATCACACTTACCCCTATGTGGGGTAAGTGTGATAAAACAGCAATGGATTTTGAAATGCAAATTTTATGCACTTAAATTTGGAATTCAAACATATAAATTTTTTCCTACCTAGGTATGTTTCTTATAATAATTCACTACCAATTTTAAGATTTGGAATTTACTTGAAGCAGAGAACTAATTTTTTAAAGGAAAAATGCAGAAACCATATCACACTTACCCCACTTGACCCTACCACTTAATCATTCTGGTCGAAGTGAGACCTAATCGGCGCCATTGGGAATTCCTTTCTTTATTTTTTATATGTTGGTAATATGGTATATTGGATTGGAGATGGTTTTGTTGTCGAAACGCTGTGTGATGTGGGGCCCGGATGGCCTAGTGGGTTTGATCGCAGACCATTACCCTAACAGTCAGCGCACTGTACCCGGTGTGGAATCGATTCCCGCCTCCACCACTTTCTCCCTCTGTGTCAGTAAAGAACTCTATCTGTGTCTGTCTTACTTGACGAAGGTTTATAAGCGGGTCTCTGATCAAGCACACAAGCCGGAAAATAAATGTACCAACCTACCTACGCTATATGATGTCGTAATGTAATTGTTTCCGGCTGCCTATTTCTAGCCTCCTAATTTGAGAGTTTTAACACAGCAAATTTCGCTTCTTAATTTAGAACCCAGGTCAAGTTACGAGGTTGACACTTGAGCGGGCACCCAACGGAACTTCAAGCGACATTAGTAAATCAAGAAATTAAAAATTAAAAATTATTATAATTACATTTTCCGTACACATATTTTTACATAAATTTTCAAAGAAAAACCATAGGCAAAACATAGGAAAAGTATCCGATCGTTAAAAAGGGTTTAATTGATTTTTAATTCGGTGTCTATAAAACCTTAAAAAAGGCTTTTTATTTTTTTTTTTTATATAAATATACCAACTCTTAAATGTACAAAATAGAATAGTTTATTTAGATATATTTGACTTGAGATTTAAATTTGCTAAAAGTGTTCCTTACAATTTATTTTAGATTTTTTTAAACATTTTAATCAAAATCTTTTTCCAAAATACAAATTAAACTATACTTTTTAAATAGAATTTAAAAATCCAAAAAAAAAATTCATTTCAATAAATTCTTTTTACATGCCTAAACTAGGCAAACATACATAATGAATGAAAAATATTTGAATAGCTAATTGTTGAATAACTAAAGTGTTATTTTTTAATCTAGTTTATGTATAACTGTGAATTTCTCGTGTTTTTATTTTAAAGTTTTGTTTTATTAGAGAGTTATACAGAATTAAGTACTGACATGTCGTTTAGTATATTCGAAATTAATAAAAAAAATATTTTAACTAAGCAAACACCAATTAGAGAGGAAAATATTTCATATAAGATAAAAGAAAAAAACATTCTATATTTATTATGTTAAGTGGGGTTTTTTTTAGAAATATTCTTTTTAAGATTTTAATCCAATAAAATAAGAATAAAAACTAAATATACTATCCAATTTAAAATGAAGAAATAAATCTTTAGTGTTTACTTTTAAATAAACTGGATTTTCTGAACTAATTAATTCATGTTTACAACAACAAAAAATTTATGAAAGTATAAATTTGTTTTGTTAAAAATGCTTAAGATTTTAAATTTAATTTTAAAAAAGTAAATTCAATTACATAAAAATGTTTGTATGAAAAAAAGAGTAACATAAAGTTATTTGCTTTAAATTTTTCTAGTTTTATAGCGACTAATTTTAATGAAGAATTTAGTATCATGAGATTTTATTTTTTCTTAAAGGTTATATCCAAAGCATAGTACGTTTACCTATTGAAATCACTTGGAATGAAATTATATATAAGAATTATAGTCCAGTAAAATAATACATGTTGTTATGCAAAAGTCGGTTAGTTTTGATTTTTGGATATGTTTATGTTGTATGTATTGGAGTTCTTATTAATATATGTTGGTATGCAAAAGTCGGTTAGTTTTGATTTTTGTATTTGTTTATGTATTGGAGTTCTTATTAATACATGTTGGCATGTAAAAGACTTTTAGTTTTGATTGTTGGCTATGTTTATGTTTATGTATTGGAGTTCTTAATAAAACGTTTTTGAACTTTGGCGGCCTCCCAAGGTCAAACCATATGGTAATTCAATGTTACCATATGATAATTATCGGATGATTCTTATGCTGGAGTTCCTTTTTTTTTAGATCAGGAAAAATCTCGCTACTATGCGCCCCCTAATGGTAAAAAACGACAATACTTTGGAAATTTTCCTACATAGTCCTGTAAAACTTTTGTTAAAGAGGGGGTTACCTTACAATAGGCAGGTAGGTGGTAGGTAATAGGTGGTAGTTATGATTTTTGGATATGTTTTATGTATTGGAGTTTTAATTAAGAATCCAAGTATTTGACTTTGGGGCGCGGTCTGCGCTACTTCGGAAAAATGACGGAGTTATCGGCCTTTTTTTGGTTTGTGCAGTTTTCGTCCCGTAAGAGTTGGTTTTAAACAAAGTAATGAATACAACATACCCGACTACCTTTCGTGCACTTTTTTTAAAACCTCCAAAATATAAAATGTAGATGCAATGGAGAGGTAAAATGTAGTATTGAAACATGAATTTCACACAAATTATAACTTTAAATTTTTTATTTTTCACAAAAATATAGATTTTTAGTGACAATTGATCAATATTTTTTGTAAACGGCTTTTAATGTAGAAGAAAAGTTTATCGATGTAATTAATAAGTTTTAACCATACATTTCAAGCATACTTTTAAATGTAATGAACTAAAAGCTAATTGATATCATTAAAAAATATTAATTTATAAGGTATAATGTAAATTTTCATGAAAAAATCAAATATTTTCAAGATTATTTTTGAATCATACATCAATAAATATTTAAAATATGTAATTACATACACGCCTTTAGTTCATTACATTTCCTGAACTATAACGAGCCTCCATATAAAATATTAGACTGTTATATTGAATACATTTTGAGACAAAGCGAAAGCGGTATGGTAAAGTTAGTGAAAAAAACTAGTCTTCAGAAAACGCGATCAAAGTAAAAATTTCAAAAAAGGCATATAAAAAAGGTACTGTTTGTAAATATTTGTGTTGCCAAACTGAAACTAAAAATTATAAATTTTATTTTGGCTTTATTCTAGCAATAATTTTTTAATGTTTGATTATTTAAAAATGGTTTTAAAACATATTTAAAAGATGTTTTTTAGGCTTACTTTCGGTTTTGGTTTACCACTATACCTATTTTGAAATACACATATCTAATATCTAAACTACCACACAACGGAGCTTAAAACTAAAAGCAGATTTGAAAAGATAAATGTTCATATTATCTAGAAATAAAATTTAAAATAATTCAAATTTTCGTCGAAATTAACGTTTGAAACGTAGTCGGGTACCTTAAAGAGGATTACATATGCTAAAATCTGAGTGCAAGTTGGTTTTCCATACCGTAAAAGTTTTGGAGATACGTCTTTTCAAAATTTAGGTAAATTGAGAAAATTTCGCCATTTTCTCCATTTTGGCTGTTTATTCCGCTATAAAATGTAATTCCCCAAGGGAATTACATTCTTTGCTTATTGTTTGGTGGTTTCGGAAAAAACAATATTGCAGTCTTATAATTTAAAAAAAATGATTTAAACGATACACTAGGAACAGTTTAGTTCAAAAAATAATAATAATTAATGTTAATTATATGCAAGTTGCAGGTTTTTTTTTTTTTTCCTCTTCATATTGGGTTTTCTAGTTACTAGTTAAGATAAATTTTCAAACTCATCTTCAATCCAATTGAAAACTAAATAAGTTTAGATAAATATAATAATAAACTTCAACTCTCTCGTTCCAAACAACTCGTTCCTGTTCCTTTCTTCAGTGTGTTTTTCAACCAAATCAAAATAGCACCAACCAATAAACAAGTAAACAAATTACTATAGTCCCAGAATATCCTTTTGGTTTTTTTAATGTATCAAGTTATTGATCTAAGTGCAAAAATAAACTTATTAAATGGGTGGATGGGTTTCCTCACACCGTTATTTTCCTACCTTTGGTAATAATTCTTTTTGGAGTATATTCTTTAATATGTATGGATAAGAAAGTTTTAGCGAAAAGTTTTTAGGGTGTATTTATTTTATCTTAGGGTAGGGTAGGTACATATATATTCCGGCTTGTTTGCTTGATTAAAGACCCGCTTATAAGCCTTCGTCAAGTAAGACCGACACAAAAAGGATTTTTAATGTCACAGAGAAAGGAAAGTACACCCAAAGCGAAGGCGGGAATCGAACCCGTACCCGTTACAGCGCGCAGACTGCAAGCGTAATTGTCTGCGATCGAAACCATTAGACCATCCGGGCCCCTATTTTATCTGTAGGGACGTAAGTTATCAAATGTAAATTTGTTCAGTTGAAATGTTAAAATGGTTTCTTATTCATTGCATTTTTATTACAAATCTCATTTACACATAAAATGCACCAATTTTCTACTCTTATAAAAAAAAATCTTTTAATTATGCAAACGTTAGTTTGAGAGGAAAATAACTTATGCAAAAATATTAAAAGATTTTTCTTTTTTTACTATGATAAATATACATTTTTTGTTAAAGATATTTATATATTTCTTTTGAGTATCCTTTTAATTTCCTATTTGAAAAAATAAAACGTTTGTGTTTATTTTTCTACAAACTGGATTTTCAAAACCAATTAAATCGTCTTTACAACAACAGAAAGTTGAAGTATATTTTGTTAAAAATGCCTAAGGTTCTAAATTTAATTAAAAAAGTAAATTAGACTACATACGAATGTTTATGCAAAAAACAAAATTAGTAAATTGAATTTTTGCATTAATTTGAGTTAGTTTTATAGAGACCTTTTCAACTTTATAAATGCAATTGTATTTATTTACCAACAAAATACAATTTAAGTAAAAAAAAAATATATAAAACTCACTAAATTGGTATCACACCATCTGAAAAACCTTAAAGACCGAGTCAACAGTAGTTATTCATCATTACTAAACTTCCATAGTAAAAAAACAAATACTTAAAAATAAAACTGTTTGAATCAATATTGTTTTACACAAAATAGTTTACTTTGCACTCAATTGTGAATATTTAAAGAAAAAAGTTCTTTACAAAGCAAACTATAGTAATTTACGAACAGCAAAGTGTGGGAAATTCAAAGACAAAAAGTGTTTGCTTGACCTTTAACGACTGCTGTTAAGATTTTTTTCTCTTTCCTTTTGTTTGAGAAAAAGGATTTAAGATAACAACTCGTTGTTTCACTTAGTATTTGCACTTTTTAAAATTTTTTTATCGTGTAGAAAATATAAAGAAACTTTTCCGTTTTTTTATGTGTATAAGCGAGTATTTTCTACTTTTTTTAAATAGATTAATGGAAATGGTTTAGTGGAAGGTTTTTAGTTACCGTAATTGTTTCGAATTTTTTTTTAAACTAAAACCGCACAAAATTCTAACAATGATCAATATTGATACAAAAATAACAATATATGGGCTGTTTTATTGTCTAAATTATTAAACAGTTTGGCTATTGATTGAAATTTTTGGGTCTGGCCACGGCCAACTTCAATAACAAGGCCCCTCTCCCAAACATGAGCGTAGACGGAAATTTTGACGTCACTGTTCCCAGTGCCGAAGATCGAGAAACCAGTTCTGACGCATTCGGAACCCTAAAATTGTGGTCAGCCGTGAACGAGTGGTTCCGAACAGGTTTCGAGACAGGTTGTCTTCATCTTCGGAACAACGTCACTCGGAACTATGACGTCAAAATTTCCGTCCCCGAGCTTGTTTGGGAAAGTTTCTTCGGCCTTAGTAGTTGAGTAGGCCGTGATCTGGCACATAATCCCGATAGCCTAAATCGCGAAAAGCCATATGGCTGACAGCAAAAAATGCAAAAATTATTGAATAAATGCAGAATTATTACATTATTGAATAATAACAGCATTAATCAATTGATTTCTTAGGATTTCGTCCCTGTCGGGCTAATTTTCTTGTCGGATTTATGTCCTATCGGAATCATGTCCGGAACCGGAAATTTTTAATTGCCAAGCAGACCCAAAATTTGCCAAAATGGAAAATACTAGCCAATTCTGATAACCCAGTCCAGAATGGTTTAACATGATGTCGTTTTTTATTAACAATTTTTAGCCTACTTTTCTTTTTTTAATTCGAAAGAATTAAAAAAAAATGAAAAAGTAGGTATTGACATGCGGTCGATGTCCGTCTGTCTGTCTGTCAGTCCGTACTCCCTTCCAAAATCGGTTCTATCACTCGGATCTTAAAAATTCTTTTTTTGTTAGAAAACTATGACCTCAGAAACCCAACTTTCATACTTTTTGTCCGCCTGTCTGTACGTCCGGACGGACATAAATCTACTATCTGGCGGCGAATTTCCCTTTGAATTAGCATTGAAATTCAATTTTGAGTCATTTAAATCACTGTTGCCAAATCAACAAAAGCATCATAAACTTTATTTAAAAATATTTGAAGCAAAATAATTTTTCATGAATCGTTTTAGAATTACGTCATAAAATGTAGCACAATGTGATTCTTTGATTGTTCATTAATTGTTTACCAAGAAAGCGGCAAGGCATATTTTTTGCATACAATTCCGCTTAGTTTTAATTAAAATTTATTTTTTAATGCAGTTTGGAGTAGTTTCATTATTTTTGTTATCAATAAATATTTAATTATTCTTCGAACTACAAATAAATCAAGCAGATAATAAATAATATTAAGTTATTTATGAAAGAATATTAAGAATATAGTGATTCTGGCTTTTAGAAGTTTAAATAATAGCTGGATGCTGTTTTTGGCGATTTTTTTTCTAATGTGTGTAAATCTAGTGTAGAAACACGATTGTTGATATTTACTGTTATAAACCTAGTTGTTTCCCGATTACAATTTCAGTAAGTATTTAAGTAACAGAAAAGTAGGCTATTTTAGTTCTTTAAGAACTTCTTGTTAAGTTTAATGTTGTTAAGAAATCCTGGAAATTAAAATTAAAAATAACATTTTAAATCTAAGTAATGTAAAATGTTTAGCTGGTAATATTAGACTAAAAAAATAATAATAATTTTTAGCTGAAGCTGGTTATGTCACTAAAATATTATTAGATCTGCTTATCAAAATATGATTTCATTTCATTCAGATGTTCTATAATTAAAATGCTTCAAGCAATAATTCCTTTACATTCAAAAACATAAGCGCAAATATTTACGCAAACAATTAAATTAATTTTATCGAGTTTTCAGAACTTGAGCCTGATAATTTAACACCCGAAAAAACATTATTTTAACTCAATTTTAAACTTTGAAGATTAGCATTTCTCTTCATTGGAGCTTTCAATTAAAATAAATGGCCTATAAATGTTATAAAATATTACAATGCTTAATATTCTGTTAATACTTAATTTAAAAATACATTTATTTTGCTACGTTGGAAATGTTAGCATCAGCCTAGAAGAGTGTATTTGAATATTTTAATTATGCGTTAAGGTGAAACTGTGTATTATTATTTTTAAGGGGACACGGTACCCAAAACATTATTTCTAGAAATAATAACATAAACTTGTAAATTATAGTGGTTTTATGTAATGGTCACTATAAATAAATATTTTTAGCAATAAAAACAAATATTTACAAGTAGTTTTTCATTTTTTTAAAAAAAAGGCAAAATTTTGAACTTTTTAAAAACGTTGCTCCTATTTCAATTTTGAGAATAACTCCACCAAACTTTTATAGTTTGTTTTTAAAACTTATTGTTTAAAAACTGTGCATGGATTTTAAAATGTTAGCTACAGTTAAAAAGTAACATGCATTTATGCTGAAAATTTCAAAAAATCACACAAAAATTACAAATTATTGAATTCAACAATTAAAAAAAACTATACATAGTAGACCTTATTCCATGCACAATTTTGTGCACCATATTTATAAGAACACAGGTTAAAAATTTCTAAATTCTAATTAACGTAGCAAAAAAGCCTTAGGGATTTATTAAACACAGGAATTGAAAAAACGCGAAACAGAGAAAACAGTTTGAAAGCAGACGAAATACGTATTCAAACTTATAGGAATGACTCCAGAAAATATCTAATAAATGTTTTTTCTACAGAAGATATAATTATGAAACTTTCAGTAAATATGTTCAGAAAGATATTGTGAATAATAAGAAGTAAAAACTGAAAATCGATATTTTGACTAATTTTTGGGTACCGTATCACCTTAAGAAAATATAAAGACTAATAGTGTTTATTAGTTGATTCTTGTTGAACTATGTAGTGGATTATCGACTGTGTTTATTTTAATAACAAAAGGCTTCAATTTTTTAATCGTAGTTTTGTAATACATTAAGTTTGACTCTTTTTACTTAAAAAATTCATTACCCTCTAATACGATCATCAATTTTTATTAATTCTTATATGCTCATATTATTTTCTTCCAAAAAAAGATCTACATGACCCATTTCCAGTAAATAAATGTGTACTCTTTTTTAAAAACAGCATAATTTATCGCATTTAAGAGGGACTGTCAGTCCAGAGAGATAATGCCATTGGTTTTGAAATCACAATTTTTGCAAAAGAATTGCTTTGCCATGTTATCCTATTTTCACCCAGGTATGAGAATCATCATAACATCCATTTAAAACAAAATTGAATAGAAAATAACATCCGGTTATTTAATTGTTAATTGATAAAGTTTTAAAATAGTGTCGCCATCTGCTGTAATTTTGGGCATTTTAAAACTTTAAAAATATATAATTAAATAACTAGATAACATTTTCGTTTCAAAATTTGTTTCATTTCGATGTTATGTTGATTCTCATACCTGGGAAAGAAGGGCTAACATGGCAAAGCAATACTTATGCGGAAGTTGTGATTAGAAAACTAATGCATTAGCTCTATAGGACTGACAATCCCTCTTTAATTTACGTCAGATTCATAAAAACCACGTATTTATTACAAACGTGATCTCACAGAGTTATTTATCTTTTACCAAATATACCATAACTAACTAGATCGGGATCTTTTTCAACTAATTCCCAAATACCCTCACGTATCGAGACAAAAAAAATACTTTTCTTCCTATTTAATTCTTTCCACTTTTACAAAGATATCATCAATCAACTAAACATGATCAAGAAAAGACGAACTTATTTCTGCCCCAGATTTCGTTTTCGTTTTTTTTATATAAGATTTCCCTGTCGGTAATTTTTGCCTAAGGGTAGAGGCAAAAAGGCATTAATTAATATAGGTATATTTTATAATTTTTTTTCTCATTTAGTGGTTTTAGGGATTTCAACTTATTCGGTGCTGTGACGCTGTAACGGGTGCTGGTTTGATTCCCACCTTCGCCCTGGGTGTACATTCCTTTCTCTGTGACAGTAAAAAATTCTTTCTGTGTCTGTCTTACTTGACGAAGGCTTTATAAGAGGGTCTCTGATCAAGCACACAAGCCGGAATATATATATACCTACGCCTCGGTGCTGTGTTTCGTAAAAAAAAAAAGTTTTAAAATTTGAACTTTTCTTCGTCAATAATTAACTATCATTTTATAAACAAGTATCATGTTTTGTGTATTTGCAAACGGAGTGAAACTACGCCACAAAGTAGTATTGATTTTTTTTTTTGGGGGGGAGGGGTAATTTTACTCCATAAGTTTGGAGTAATGATACACCATATGGCTGGCTGCCTCCAATTTTAATGGTGCAACGTTATAATTCCAAAGTTTTTAAAGTGAAGGCAAAGAAATAAATGCGTAGTTTATAAAAATAAAAAAACAACTTGTTTCATTTTCATAAACACTGTAAAAAACACTAACTGTAAAATAGACTTTTCTTATATAAAAAATGCCTATTAAGAACTATTTAGCAAATGTGATTCAGTAATAATAGGCTTTAAAAAATCTGCTTTAAATAATAATAATAAAACACATAAAAAAACCAATATTTCTTCTACAAAGATTTCATTTTTGTTATATTTCAATTGCTAACTAGAATTAGTATAAATTAAACATGGGTTTTGCCAGAAATTCAGACAACACTTCAAATGATTTATTAGCTCAAGCTATTGAAACTCTTACATAGTATTTTTTTTTTAAATCTTGTTTTACTAGATATTAAGTTAAGCGTAAATTCAAAACATCTGATATAAGTTTTAGAGATTTTAATAACTTCGATTAAAGCTCAAATCGAAAGCTGTTAGTTCTTGTATGGAAGAAAATCCTAACTGGATTTTTAATGACGTCTAATTCCACTTGGTTATCATGCTTACTTATTGAATTGAACTAGAAATTTAACATTACACTGTAAAATATACGAAGAAAAGTATAAAACTAAGACAAAAAATAATGCAATTCTTACTTTATAATCTTATTTTTAAAAAGAGAGAACTAGCAAGTATATAAACACTATTGATATAAAACGTTGTCTGTACTTCCTTTCAGAAGATAATATAACCGTCTACTAATGACAAATTTTGATATATTAATAAGGGTATACATTTTTTGTAGAAGGTATAAAATTTTATGATTTCTGGACTTTCCTGAAAGCAAGGAAAATATTGTTCCCTAAAAGAGGAAGAATTTCGTGGGTTTAATATTTTATGATTCTTCTTCAAACGGAAAAAACATCCCTTAAAACATAAAAGTCTGAGACCGATTTCTTAAAGTAAATATTTTTATTAGAGTTTAACTGCATATAAATGTGTATTGTATAAAATATTTTTCGTATCAAGTATTTATTTTATTTCTTTAAAATTTCAAAACTGTAACTACTAGGACGAAATATTTGTCCATATAACAAAATATATTTAAGTACAGGGTGAGGCAAAGAAAAGTGGCCCCGGTCTAGAGATAGGAATACGTTGAAATGCTTGGCGAGAAAAACTCTTGAAGCCGCCTGAAAGCTTTCAAGTGGAAATAAAAGATTATTCAAGCGGGCAATGGTTTCACTTAACAAACCTGTTTTTGCATTGGTTGGATTGAATTAGCATCATATTAGAGCTACTCATGGACTATTGGCCAGTTCAGATCGTAGTGCGTCAGTGTGAGTTGCGACTGTGTGAGTGTAAGTTGATAAATTCACAGGTGAAGATGAAACTCACAGTACAGCAGAGAGTGTTCATTGTAGAAAATTTTATTAAAATTAATTCATGGAAAAAATGGGACCAGTTGTTTGTTGAAGAATTTAAATGTGTAAAAGGAGCCTAAAAAGAGTGATATGCAACAAATAGTTACGAAATGGCGTCAGACAGGTGTATCGTGCATCGTGTTCCTAAACGGGTTTCTGAACACCAGTTTGGTTGAACACTTTAATGTTCCCCTATTAACAAAAGCTTCGTTTCTCAGATAAATAACAACGAAATGTGGAACTTTTTTTGATCAGATCTATAAACCTTTTATATTTAATTTCAATACTTTTATAACATAGCGTATTTCGGAAATAATCGTGACGTTTGTTTGGACTTAATATTAAACGTTCAATGCTTCATGTAGCAAACTGTTTTTGTATGGTTTTTGACTGCAATTTTGTCTATTTTTTATTCCTATTGGGAACACTTTTATTTGCTTCACCCTGTAGAACAAAAGCTTGTCTTGGCTTATAAAATAAATATATATGTATATATGTCAATTTTTGTTCTAAGGTATCTTATACTTCTGACATAACTCCGAAGAAATAAATGTTATAAAATTTTCAAGTATCTGATGTTTCCGAGTAGAATATATTTTTTAAAAAATTACATCAAATATTTCGTTCACAACTTCACGTCTTATTTATGTTTTGTCATTCTATTTGGGGAATCCCAAATTGACTCATTAGCGACGATCAGCAGGAAAATTTCCCAAACAAAAATAAATTTCTGCTTAAATTCATCTAAATACAAAACAAGTTGGTTTGTAACAGAATTCTGTCACTTAAACCGCTTCCACACATTATTTGTGCTCACCAGGGAACACAATATTTATATACCTTAGAAATTCGCCAAACAGGGCCTTTAACAAGTTCTAATTTAAACTTTTTAACGCCAAAACTAGAAGAAGTTGAGTTAAGAATAATTGTGTTTTTTCTTGCTGCAAAAATGGAAAAGAAATATTGAATAAAAATGGAAATTGCATGTTATTTGAATGTAGATTAAATTTTTAGATATTTAAATTTTAAATAAACTTCTAATTTAAATTTTTTAATGAAATTTGGAATGTAGCATAGCCTGATTTTTTGCTTTAAAATTATGTATCCTACTTGTTTGTGTGACTTGCGGTTCATTTTGTGAAAGTGGGTGACGGACGGACAGACGGACTGAAAGATTATAAAACCTTCCACTTTTTACGTTATAAACGTAGTGTAGAAGCTAAAATATATAAAACAAATATAGAAGGCAACATACTAAACAATTTATGTAGGACAAATTAAGTGACTTCAAAAATAAATTTTTAAAACTTTAAGTTGACGTTTTTATTCATTCACAAATGTTACTCTCAAAACGATCGTTAGTAGGCTAAATACAAAAGAGAGTAGATTGAATAATTAAACAATTATAAAACTGTAATTTCTAAAAAAGGAAATTATTAGTGTTTTTAGGATGTAAAACGAGTTGAATATATATTTAAAAAAATGATATCAAATATTTAGTACACAACTTCAAGTGTTATTTATGTTTTATTATTTTATTTGGAGAATTTCAAATTAACCCATTAAAGTGTATTGTATAACATTTTTCTGATTAAAAAAGTATTTTATTTCTTTTAAAGTTTCAAACCTGTAACTATACAAGGGCAGAATGTTTGCCGATGTAACAAAATATATCTTAGTTGAACAAAGAATTGTCTTAGCTTAAAACTTAAAAAAATATGTATCCATTTTCCGTATTTTATATTTCTGTCATCTATCCAAAAAAGTTGTATAAAGCTTTCAAGTATCTGATCTTTGCGAGTAGAATATATATTATATAAAAAACGACATCAAATATTGCAGTTCCCAACTTCGCATTATATTTATGCTTTGGAATTTTATTTGTTAAATATATAATTAACTCATTAGAGACGATTGACAGAAAAGTATGCTTCGTGGAAAAGGACTTTCTGCTTAAGTTTTTAAAAATAAATACAAAAATTGTCGACCAACAACAAGCCAGAGGCCCAGCAAGGTTGGTCCAAAAAACTTCTAATTTTTTACCTGTCTTTAATAACTATCGAGATTCTTTTTGAATTCTTCTACTCTTTACGAATAAACAAGGTAATTTGGTAAACCATTCCATTCATTGACAACTCTATTGTAAAAAATAATGCTTTCTTGCCTCCTTTCTGAACTTTATATATTTAAAATTTATCATCACTATTTGTTAAAGAAGTACCGATAATTGTTATTAGTATTTGTTTTTTCTGTAAAATATGACTTTCATAATAATTTTAAAAAAATAAAATGTTGTTGATCAGTGTTTAGTTTTGTTTTTGTTGGACAAAGTATTACACAATGAAAAAGATAACATTTAATTTTAAACACATAAAAACAGATTAATTAATCACATATTCAGCTATAAATGAATTAAGTAATTATTTTCTGTTCTGTTTAACAATTCTGATATCGATACACTACTACTGACACATACCAGTCTCGTAAAAATAACTTCTATACACATAAAAAGATAAAAGAATCTATATTCAGAAAAAAAATGAAACTTCAAGCCAAATACGCCACCAAAATATCACGATAAAACACATTATACACGTGTCTCTTTTTGAATACCACGACCCTTTTATTCTTGAGAAAAAAAGGAAATAGTTGTACGTGCTCAATAAAACAAGTTTGTTGTTTTGAAGGGTTTTTTTTACCGATAAAGATATTCAGTGAAACAATCAAACGTCAGATATAGAATATTAGAAATACTTTTTTTCTTCTAGCGAATAATTGCAATTCGTTTTGTTTCGAGTTTTATATGGTTGCAGCAACTCTATATGAATATAGTGGAAATGGGTTGAACAACTTTTTAACATTCTTTTGTGATCACAGAAAACCTTTATCCAAGTACAAAATAGTTGCTGTGTTGGAAAGTATAATATGCATTTTGAAGAGAGATTTTTATAATTGAATCGGTAAATGCAGAAACCACTTCAGTCCAAAAAAATCCGAAAACTCGTTTTCGATGAAAATAAGCGTAGAAAGGCAAGATGCGTGTTGGGTGCAAAATCTACGTTAGTCTGTTGAGTAGTTCCGTAAATACAGGACGTTTGTTTCGAGTGTTGAGTGCAGAAATAACATGAGTCAGTGACTGACGTTGTTTCTGCACCCACGCTAGATCGCGTGACCAGTCTTGCCAGGTACCTTGCCGAGCATGCGCCGTGTGATTAACACCTTAAGGTGAGGGTAAGTCAGTTCAGTCAAGTGTTTCAACGTGTTCTAAGTTAGTTTTCAACGTCTACTGTCAGTCTTTAGCAATATGTCAGTGAGTCTCACAAGCAGTGAGAGTGATAATGAAACAGCTCCCAAGAAGAGGAGGAGGAATGAAGAGAAGTTTGAAAGAAACGTGATTATAGAACATCTAAAGTTCGTAGGGTTGAACACATCAACTGGAAAGGGCATCTCATCCCATCTCGATCAACAGGTGCTGCTTGTAAGTGTAAATTACAATGCTTTACTAACTTTAGCGATGATGAAAAATCTGAATTTGTTGCTAATTTGAATCAGTTCAAATCAAAAGATGAGCAAGATATTTTCTTACAACAACTGATCGAAAAACACGCCATTAAGCACCGCAGGCCTCGTTCTGAACAGCCTAGAGAAACAGCAGCTAGTTTCAAATATTTCTTACTATACAGAGGAGAAAGGAAAAACGTATGTAAAAAAGCGTTTTATTCATTGTACGGCATTACTGAGGGCAGAGTTCGAAGGCTTACTGATCTCCTGATTAAGGGGGAATCACCTCATGATAAACGCGGTAAAAATCCCAAGAAGAACACAATTTCTGCCGAAGTTTGTTCTAAAATACATGAACATATTTCATCATTCCCAACAAAAACTACACAATATGGCACCAAAGATATCAGTTATCTTGATGCCCGCCTTGATGTAAAAAAAATGCATTCCTTGTTTAAAGAAAAGTACCCTGATTTGGATGCAAAATATGAGTTTTATCTTAATTATTTTCATGACAACTTTTCGTTAAGGTTTGGACGTCCGCAGGTAGATACCTGCATAAAATGTGAAGAATGTGATGTAAAAATCAAGAGCTCCTCTCTTGGTGATGCAGCTAAAAGGGATGCTCGTGCAGAGCTTACTGTTCACAAAAGGAGAGCCAAGAAATTTTACAATAAACTTCAAAAGGACACAAAGTTGTGTGCGGAACATGAAGACACCGTTGCACTTTCATTTGATTTCATGCAAAATCTCCCCCTTCCAGCGATCCCAGTTAAGGATATTTTTTACTTGAGGCACCTTTGGGTGAACTGTTTTGGAATAAAAAATCTAAAAACTGGGAAATCTGAAATATTCCTGAACCACGAAGGCGTAGCCCATAAAGGAGCAAATGATGTATGCAGCATGCTACTGAAATACATTGACACTAATATTCCATCAAGTGTAAAAAAAAAACTGTATCTTTTTTCTGATGGTACCTGCACAGAAAAAATGTTTTGTTGGGAGAACCAAATTTTTTTTGTTGACGGGTTTTGTTGACTAATTTTGTTGACTTAACAATATTTTACCTGTCCCAACAAAGCGAGTATTTTCACAACAACAAAACTCGTTTGGTTGAAGTAAGCTCGGCCTGCTATTGGCTGTTTCTAACTGTGACTTCATGGCGCCTGTCATCAACGGCAAATCGAAGAAAATTAAGGTCGCCATCATTATCGTCGTGGAAGGATTTAAATGCTATTTCAAAGGTAACTTAACTAAAGGCCGTAGTGAGCCTAGTGGTCAGCGTCTCGGTCTCGAGATCGGAAGGTCCCGTGATCGAGTCCCGGTACCGCTGAAGACTTACCGAGTATATGCGGAGTATGTGCTCGTTAAATCTGTTGGTCCGAAAGTCCTGTGGTCGGTCATTGCGCATTTTCGGTTTGGTGCATTTTTGGTTGAATCAACAAAATAATTTCAACAAAATAATTTGGTACTGACAACAAAATTTTTGTTGGCGCTATATTGACCAAAAAATTTTGTTGAAACAACAAAATTTTTGTTCTTTCAACAAAATATTTTTTTCTGTGTGCGGACAGAATCGAAATCACACCATGATAAGATTCTGCCTTGCTCTTACAGATACAGGACGTTTTGAACAAATTTTCCATTACTTTCCGGTTCGAGGGCATTCATATCTTCCAAACGATCGAGATTTTGGTACTATGAAGAGGATGATACGTAAACATGATCGGATATACACACCTGATGAGTATGAAGAATTGTGTGCTCAGTCCAGTAACAACTTTCACATCACCAAGCTACTCACCAGTGACATAAAAGATTTTGATGGTTGGTGGAAGGAGTATTACACAAAAAAAACCATTAGCCAGAGAATGCCGAGGGAGGAGTGTGCCAAAAGAAGCAAAATTCAAGTTTGCTCCCACCCGATATAAAGAGTTCCGCTATAACTCTGAAGAAAAGGGGGTAATCACAGCATACATTTTCATTGAAGGATTACAAAAGCACAGGTATCAGCTGCTGGGACCTGCTTTCCGTAACGTCGATATTGATTTTCCCTCAAGTATTGCCGCCTACCCATCAGGGAAAGTTCCAATCAACATAAAGAAAATGGAAGACATCAAGAAAATGATTGTTCATTGTTCATATTTCTGAAAACTTCAAAGTTTTTTATGATGAACCAACCAATGCACATGCCAATGATACTATCGTCGATCTATTTTAAGAGCGTTTCAGTTTGTTATATTCCTGTCTTATGACTTTGTAATACTGTAACTTCATTTCTCATGTAATATGGAAAAAAATACATTTGTGAATTTTTTGTGAAATTAATTAAAATTAATATTATTAACTAAAATCGCAACAAAATTAATAACAAATACAAACTTTTAACGAATGGTTATATTTTTCCAAGTTTCCTACTGTCTGTAAAAACAGTTGAGTGCATAAACAGCATTAGTCAAAATCATAGTTTTAATTCTCCTGAGCCTAATTTATGTGGAAATCAGGTAATTTTTTTATAACAGCAACATAAAAGCATGTTATGACAAAGGGAAAAAAAGTTCTCAAATATTTTAAAATTTGGAGGAGTTATTACGTTATTTCTCCCTCCTGAAAAATTTGAAATTTGTGACTGACGTTGTTTCTGCACTCAACGATTCAATTGGGTAAGGTATTTTTAAATGTGATATCGAAATACTCATATGCTTATGAAGGATTTATATATTCTTTATGATGTTAGGGTTTTTTTTGCTTCTTTTATTTGATAGTTATGAGTACAATCATAGGTATAATTTGTTTTTTCTGCTGCTGCTTGTTGTGTTTTGCTGTTGTTGTCGTGTTTCGTGCACATGCATCGCCTTTCAGCATCATTTTTCCTGCGTGATGACTAACTTTGGAAAGACAATTTTGGACTACGGACGTAACTAATACGTTTACTTTTAGATTGGTAACAGGATTCATTGGTAACCTGTAAATCGGTTATGAAAATACAATATCAAATCTTATATGTGTCTATAATTTATCTTTTTTAATATAGTTAAGGTTTACAATAACCCCTTAAAAATCGGATAGTTGCCGTTTCAATCGGTGTGTTTAAGTTAGTATTAATCTTAGGGGTAGGGTAGGTGCATATATATTCCGGCTTGTGTGTTTGATCAGAGACCCGCTTTATAAGCCTTCGTCAAATAAGACAGACACAGAAAGAATTTTTTTACTGTCACATAGAAAGGAAGTACACCCAGGGCGAAGGCGGGAATCGAACCCGCACCCGTTACAGCGCGCAGACTGCTAGCGTGATGGTCCAAACCACTGAGTCATCCGGGCCCCAGTATTAATCTTATTGACTCGTTACTACTGAACATTCCATCCCGAAAATATCACGGCGGTGTGAAAGGATTACATCTTAAAATAATACTTATAATACTCTTACAACAGTATAATAGTGTATTTTGAGTGTAATTATTACTAACAGTGCACATTTCTAGAATCTTGGATAAAATCATACATTTGTATGATTGCAGAATAATATACAACTCATTGTTGATAAAAACAAGTAGGTTTGTAACAGAATCTGTCACTTAACCCGCTTCCTCAACCAGTTGTGTTTAACAGGTAAAAAGGCGCCAAACACAGCATTAATTTTATATTAAAAATTTACATGCTAAATTTGGCTAGTTTCATTTTTTTTATTTCGAAAATTCAATAATTATTACTTATCGTTTGCAAAAATCAATTTATATTTCAAAGAATAAATATGTAATATTCCTCGCTTAATAAAATAGAATGAAAACATTTCATATCAACATACAAAGAATCTCGCAGTGAAATATATTTGACGTCATTTCAAACTGATCGATGTCGCAAAAATAAATTTATTTTTATTTCTTGTCTAACAGAATTAAAGTTTCTCGAGTGATTGTTGCGAATGGCAATGTTGATTGAATTCTAATAAAAAGGACTTCCTATGCTTTTTAAATGAGCATTAAATTTTGCAGTTTTTTAAATAATTGAAGTACTTCGAATTCGAATTCTTTTCTGAAATTTCAATATATTCTAATTTCGATGCGCTGAATTTTTTGACGTATCACACTTGTCCGTAGCATTTGTAGTTCTGACTATGAAAGTGGGTAACGGACGGACAGACGGACTGAACAACGATTGTAATACCTTCCACTTTTTACGTTATAAACTTAGTGTGGAAGCTAAAAAGAAGACTTCTTAACATGTCACTTATAACTATGCTTATAGTTAAGATAGTATCTTAAAGACCAGGTGTAACATTTATATCACTTGGTTAATTTTCAATATCTTAAATACTCTATTTGTTACGAATAAATCCAACAGTGGCAACTTATAAATCATTCAATTAATTTTCTAAAAACTATATAAAGAAATTTTTGTGTCGCAAGTCTATAAACTCAAGATACTCATGAGTTAATGTATTCTTGACAAATTTGATACCAGATTGAGCTAGTAATTAAATGAACACATTAATTAAAGCCCTGGTAAGTATTGTAACAAATATAAAAATTATCCTGAATTTTATTCCCTAGGCATTAATTAAATGCTTTTCGAAAAGGCTTTTTTCTAAATATTTATTTGATTGGGATAATCTGCTTAGGTTTTTCTAATTAATTACAAATTGAATCCTGTGTTTGTGCAAATGAGTCAATTTTAATTGTTTAGGGTTTCTTTTAATTGCTAAGAATTAAAATTATTTCTATTTCGAATAAGGAATTTATCATTAGTTGCATGTATTTGGCAGGTTAGAATTAAAAAAAAAACTACAGGAAGCAAGTTAAACTTTAATAAGATTGTTTAAACAGGATTAGAAAGTTATTTAATCCCAAGTTTGAAAAATTTAGAGATGTGTCAAAAATGTAAGATTTACTGTCATTTCAAAGGTAAACTCTTTGCTTAACTGCTTAGTATTATAAATGAGATACTTAAGCTCTAGTAAATGACATTATACAAAATCAAGCATTTTTCAATACTTTATTTTTAAAAAAATGGTATATTTACTAAAATATGAAATGCTTGGAAATGTTTGTTATCTCTACATAATTATTACTGCTGTAAAAACAAAACAATATGGTTACCTGCTGAAAGTTATTAATCTTAAAAATTCTAATAAATCTAGATCAATAAAGGTTTTCATGTAATAACCCTCACAAGAAGACAAATTTTGAAACTATAAATTTTTTTTTAAAGTACTCAGAAGTCAATTGTAAAAAAACACTGGGCACTTAAGCAGCAACTTTAAATTATAGTTTTTTTAAATATCTGTTTTGAATTCAATACAAAATTTTTTAATATACCGATGGGCTTGTTTCACCGGGGATCTGGCAACAGCTCCGCGGTCTTGTTTTCATTTTTCTCGAATTACTTTTGTTGATATTCGAAACTGAGTTTTCTAAGTTATTTTAGTTGTTATTTTTTTTTTATTTACAACTTATTTCTGTGCTGTTGGTTGTTTTAACCATTTAGCAAGGAAAACTTGCATTGAGAGAAGTTGAAATTTTAAAAAAATAACAACTAAAATATTCTTAGAAAACTCAATTTGGAATAAAAAAGCAAAAGTAATTCGAGAAAAATGAAAACAAGACCACGGAGCTGTTGCCAGATCCCACGTGAAACAAGCCCATTATAAACGAGAGCAATAAATATATAAATTTGGTCGACTTCGAAGGAAAGTAAATCATTGATTTCGGTGGAATCAACGTTGTATTAGAGCTATACGTGAGGCGAAGAGTCTTGTTATTTCTAAATGCGGTCAAGTGACGAAGCTGATAAATAAACTAGCTCCCAGAGCAACCTAGCTTTTGGTTATTGCAGATTTGCTTTGGGTTATTACATATTTCACTAAATTGGTGTCCCACAATTTCGCTTAAGTTCTCAGCATAAGACAAATGAGTTAAGCAACACAGACGTTTTGGCAATACTTTGCATATTTGAAATTCTATCAAATTATAACCGATCAAGTTTTATAATAGAAGGAATAAAAACAAGTTGTACACAAAGAACTGTAAAATAGAGCACAGCAGACGAAAGAGTCACACGTTGATAGTGAAACCGAAATAATCAATTAAATCGTGGAAGAGATAGTCTATTCAAATTATTAATTCGGCTGTTCGATGCAGTTTTCTCTATCAATAACAAATTATAAGTCAACGTTATTTATTTTTATTATTCTAGCATCTCTTGAATTTAGAATGTCGTAAATAAAGCGAATTATTTTCTATTCGTTTTAGAAACTCTTTTACTTGACGCCATGATGAAATTATTGAGAAAGAATTCTTTTAATGGTAAAGGAAAATTGCTCAAACGTGATGTCAATCTTTCATTAAATACTTTTCCGAAAGAAATAGTTTACAAAATGAAAAACATTTAATTAATCCGAAATGTTTTCATCAAAATGATATTTAGGGACCGGAACCCTCCGTTGAAGCCCATGTTAAAATGGCCTTTTTTATGTACCTTTTTCTCAGAATCTATTTGATACTTTTTAATGAAATTTTTACTAGTTGTTAAATGGATGTTCAACTATACTTTGAGGGAGGCATTTTTAAAAATTTGTTTAGTCTTCAAATTATAAATTTTTAAGTGAAACTACATATTTTTGACCTAAAAAAAATAATATTAAAAAGAAAAAAAGTAAGATAGTTATTCTCAAATCCCTCCAGATTTAATGAAACGTGACATCTTATACTTTCAGAAAAAAAAATACGCAAAAAAGTAATACAAACTCTTTGTGATCAAAATTCTGTATCCAGAAGGCTAGAGATAACTTGGAAAAAAATTCTAAAAAGTCCTTCCAAATCTGGAGATAACAACTATCATAGAAGAAGCCAGAGTGAAAGACGTATTAGTTATTATTGTCTTATACAAAAAAATTACCTTTCTATTTCCGTAAATCTAGAGGCAGCTAGGCCTACACCAGTTTAATGGAGGAGGAACATTACGTCAAAATTTTACAGTGTTAATTTATATTTTCGAGTTTAGCGAATACAAATGAACCAAACCATCCCTTTTTTTTATATTAGATATCGTCAAATGTAACTTTTCCCCAAGAATTTCAAGCTAATAACGTCTCATTAAATGCACTCTTTAAAATTGTGCTTGCCTTTTTCTCAATTTGTCGCAAAATCTGCCTTGACATATTAATAAAAAAATCAAGAAGAATGTCAGCACTAAGGTTTTATGCTTGTGTTCCAAATCTACATGGCCAAAGTTACCCCTTTCGACGGTGTTTGAATGGTTTAACTGTGACCGTAAATCAACTTAACCTTTTTTACTAACAGGTCATAACCGTAACCGTTTTAGTAACTGGTTTCGAGTTTGAGATGAAGATTTGATTTTAAGAAGTTATGTACTTGTTTTTTTTTTAGCCTTGCTTTGTATTTGTAAGATGTTATATAGTATGAGTTTTTAGGCATTTCAACGCCTTATCTTGTGTTGTGGAGAATAGGGTACTTGACAGTACCGCTAAAATGCCTTCCAATATTAATTAAATTATAGTTTGAACCCAAATATAACAAACGTATATATTTTTTTGCAAAATAAATCTTTAAATAATTAATAAAAATCATTTTCAAATGGCTTTTTTTTTTCATCGGTACGTCACGTGATCACAAACACGTCGATTTGCCTGTCACTAGTATATATAAACAAACCGGTGTGATGTTTTTTTGTTTGTAATTAAACTGGTTTTAATCTAACTTACTATTAAAATAAGAATTAAAATTATATAGATAATGGGTGGAGGCTTTACAGAAGCGGATAGTTCAACTTTGCTTAAAGTAGATTCCAAAATGGTGTTTCAAAGTTTGTTTATAGTTACTAGTGATGTCATAGATACCACGTGGCTGCCACAAAGCGTTTTCGGGAGTGATTTTTCGTCCTAATTTTAAAATTCATTTTTTCCCCTTTTTATGGGGTATTTGAAAAAAAGAAAAAATACGGGTCTAATATTTTTGGCATAAGAATATTTTAAGCCAATAAAAAAATTTTAGTCAAGTACCCTATATTAAAAACATTTCTTGAGAAATAGACGGTTCTTGATCTATTTCATTCACCAGATGAATTCTCCACTAAACCTAAAATATACAACCACTCAACTCTAGTAAACTTCACCATTCATATTTATAACTCCTTCTGATGTATTTAGAAATACGTAAACAAACCATCCAAACTTAATAAGACTGAAATTTAGTGGAGATCTTTGGAGATCAAAGCTAATATTTGTACCCATTATGATTAGGGTATGGTTGGAGGATAATTGGTAAATATAAGGAATATGGACTGCATTGAGCTCATAAGCTTTGTAATTCAAATGAATTATCAGTGTTTATAGTTTACGATTCATGTTGGAAAGCTGTGTACAAAATACATGTAAAATAAGTCGACCGGGAAACTTGGATGTAGAAAAAACTCTTTTATTTAACAGCTATACATTGGGAGAAATTTGATTTGTCGTCTGCAGTCGACGAGAGAGTGTGACCGAATGTCCACAGAAATGGTGAAGAATCTCGAAAGCTCTTCCATCGACAAATCAGAAGCTCAGACTTTTATAAGAAGTTTGAAAAGGTCGACTTTAAAATGTGATGACTAAACAGTTTCTGTGGGAACGATTCATCTAGGCGACTGTTTGTCGCCGACAGGGTGTGGTTGGGATGTTAAAGTACTAAGTAACATTAAGGATATGCGAAAATGGTAATTTAAGTTATTAAGTTTAATTGGGGTTAAAAATATAAGATTTATTTTGAGAGGGTTAAGTTTTTATATGTCATACATTTTACGATTAAATTTATATGGGTTTATTGGGCATTAAGTCGATGCTTAAATTGGATTAATATATTCATATGATCAAAATGAGGTACATAATTTCAAATAGTAGAGCTGAAGTTTTAAATAAGTTTAATAAAAAAATTTGATAAAGTGTAATGAAGTTTTAATTAGCAGTGTACCAATGATTCTATAAGTTAATACGTAAAAATAAAGTACAGATGAGTCGTGAAATGTACTGAATAAAAACAATTTAAAAAAGGTTTTTTTTTTCTTAAATATTGTTATTAGGTTCGACAGTGGAATCTTTGAATCATTTATAAACTAACTTAACTTTAAAATGAACTTATTTCACATTACTTTCAGGAAATTAAAATTGAAACTATATATACATTCTAAATTTTTATTCATAAATATTTAATAATATATTTGATTTAATTTCACTCACATAAAATTTAAAAATAATTTCGATATTTTCAAAGATTATTGGTCCACATACAAATAACAAAAAATATAATATGAAACATCATTTGCATTGAAATCCATTAAGAAAGAAGCCCATACCGGTTTAAAAAAATATATTTATTTCAAGCATAATTTTTTTTTTGCTTTAGCTCTTTTTTGTTTATGGGTCACGGTGATTTAATGCATAGTTAATTGTGTAGGTTTTTAAGGCGTTGTTATGTTTTTCCTTGATAAATCGTTTTTGGATCTGTTACGGTAAATTTTGTAATGATAATACAAGTCGTTAAATAATGTTTGAGCGGATATTTTAATCGAATCTGTTGTTTAGCTTTGCTAACTATTTGTTTATTTCGCAAATTACATAGCATCCCAAACAATATTTTTCATACATTATTGAAATTAATGCAAATACGGAAAAGTAATTTTTACTTGATGATTTTTACTTGATAATTATGTAGCTCTGTATAACGGTTATAGCTCTGGACTGCAGAGCTGGGGGTCTGGGTTCGATTCCCGGGAAAAGGCGTGGTTGTAATTTGTACCTATCTCAGTCCTATAATTGGGTGAAAATCTGTTAGGCTGTGTGTCATAATAAATATTATTATTAATATGATTTGTTAGTCCGTACCTCATTAACCTATTAACCTAAAATTAAATTTTAAAAAAAAGTGAAATTAGGGGGGAGCTCAGTCGGTTAATGCACTCGCTTTGCATGCAAAAGGTCCCATGTTCATATCTGGATAGTCAAAATAACTGCCGTCCTATATATGGCCTGTGCAGCTAAAACGTCTGACAAATAATACCCCGCATACAGAGAGTGCACGATAAATATGCTCCAAAGTCCCAGTGTTGCGTGGGGCTGGGGAGCCCAGTTGGTTAGGCGCTCGCCTAGCATGCAAAAGGTCCCAGGTTCGGGTCCGGGCATCGCCCAAATAACTGCCGACCTGTAAACGGAACGTGCAGCCAAAAATGTCCGACGATTAATACCCCGTGCAGAGGGAGTGCACGTTATAAAATACGCTCCAAAATCCCTACGCTGCGTACGATGTCGCCCTTAACGGTTGCGTTGGGTGCCAACTCAGGTGTCGGCTCGTCACTTGACTGTGGTTCTAAAAAACGACGCCAGTCGCCAATAGCCCTCGTGTAGCTCTAGTGCGACTATAATTCAAACTAAACTAAACCCAATGTTGCGTATGATATGGCTCCTAAAATTCGCATCACTGGATGCCTGCTCAGGCGTCGGCTAGTCCCTTGACTTTGGTTCTAAATCACGACGCTCGACACCAATAACCCTCGTGTAGCTCTAGTACGGTGATAATTAAACTCCACTCAACATTTTTACAGTTTATAAAAGTGACACTTGGGGCCGTCGATAGCCTAGTGGATAAGGCCTCGTTCTCGGAATCGGAAGGTCCCGCGATCGAGTCCCGATACCACTGAAGACCCACCGAGTATATGCGGAGTACGTGCTCGTTAAATCTGTGGGTCCGAAAGTTCTGTGGGCGGTCATGGCGCAGTTTCCCACGGGTAAAGGTCCCTGGAGACTATTTCCCTCCCCTTCAGGGACATGTCTAAATTGTGGAGGTGCCGATAGATGGCAGCATCTGTCTTGTATGTGTGTATATGCCGTATCCGTCCTTCTTGACAAAGGTTTATAAGCGGGTCTTTGTGACCAAGCACACAAGCCTGAAAATATATGTATACCAACCAACCAACCAACCATCAACAAATAAATCGAAAATAATCACTACAAACGGGACATAATCACTAATTTCTCGAACAGGTTTTCTCTTAGTGAGAGGCAGGGGACAGATTAAACTAGAGCGAATAGTGCTTCTATTAGCTACTTGGGGATTGGATTAGTAATTGAGGTTTTGTTTTGTTAGGGGCTAGTTGGTGTTTGAAACAGAGATTTTGCTAATGTTCTATCATATATGTAAGATCCACTAACAATTAGCAACAAATTATAAACTGTTCATTTTGATTCAATGTATTAGCATTTTCTGTTTAAAAATCTGTTGGATCTGTAACAACTGAAAATCTAAACATGTGTTATAATTCGATCTAACCAACCCACGTGAACTCCTTAACTTCTATAATTATTGCAGAGTTACTAATTTAACGCAAGTAATGGTTATGGTTGTATTTTTGATAAGTTAAGGACTCAAATCCACTAAATTCTCGTTCACGTTATATTCTATGTACATAACTACACTGCTCAAAACAATTAGGGGAGCACTTTGCGTACTTTTGTTTACCCTTTCTGTTCCAACTTCTTATTTTTTATCCTAAGAATCTAATATTTGCGAAATAGACTCCTTATGCATCCAGAATGATATGGTAAAAAACAAGGGGGGGAAATCTTAATTTTTTAACTAAAATTTAAGAGGGAAAAAATTGGAATCATAACTTTTGAATAAATTATAAGAATAATTTTTTTAAAACTTTATGTGTTAAAAAAAGTTTAAATCGATTTTTAAACATCTAAGAATGCAAACGTGAAGAATTTAAGGTCAATTTATTGCATAAAATTTTTTGGGAGTGGAATTTATTTTACCATGTTTTTCATATTTTCATTTAATTAAAACAAACGTTATTTAATTCTTCAAAAGACATGATTCTTCCATCCAACGATAAATAAGAGTAAGCTCAACTTAGTGAGAAAAAAAAATCGCAAGCAGATGATTAAAAATGGAATCATTGGGGGTGAAAGGGTTTAAATCACGCGTTCCCCTAATTGTTGTGAGCTGTGTATTATTGATGCAGAAGCTTAACTATTCAAACTCAACATGGCTGAAATTTCATGCACACTTACAGTCTCTTAACTCATTACACCAAGTGAAATGTCTGCAATTTAATAAAAAGGGCTCAAGTCCTACATTAAACAATGAAACATATGCCCTCTCTTTACTTACAAGACAACTTACAATTATTATTAGCTGATAGTGGATGAATGTTAAACGGAAGACATTTGGCATACATTGTCATAATCTTAATGATTTAAATGAATTATAGGAATTCATGTGGAATTATGAATATGAAATTATTCTAAATTGAATAAACCTTTTCGGGCTTGGACTTGTTTATTATAATTGCGTCAATATTGAGTGTGGTTTGAAATTTATATGGAATACAATTACCACTGACTATTCTAAATGGATAAGTAAGCATCTGAAATGGCACAGAAATAGATGATTTAGCGTGAGTTGTGTTATTAATAATTATTTCAGAAGTAATATTTTTTTAAAATAATTACTTAATGAATGGAAGAATCCATTTTAAATGAGACTGAAGTTTAAGAATCTGCCAAAGGAAAAAAAAATTGATAAGCAGTGCATGTTCTGACTAATTTTAGAAACAACTCGATATATGTTCGAATTATATTCCAATTCCATGTCTTATATACGAATAATATTCAAATTCATTATCTAATATTCAAATTACAATACGATTCCATATCTTATAAACGAATTTTATTTCGATACCATATCTTATAAACAAATTATATTCTGATTCAATATCTTATATTCGTCAATTGCAGAATTATTTTCTCGAATAGAGTATTTCTTTTTCACTTCAGTAAAAATCTATTAAGCTAAACAGACACCGGCGTTTCGTTTGCTTACTATTAGTTACTCTTAGCATTTTAGGAAGAATTCCATGTCTTATATTCGAATTATATTCTAATTCCATATCTCATAACTGAATTATATTCTAATTCCATATGTCATAAACGAATTATTTTCCAATTCCATATCTTATAAACGAGTTATATTCTGATTCAATTTCTTATATTGGAACTAGATTTTAATTCCATATCTTACATTCATCAATTGCAGAAGTATTTTAAATTCTAGCATGTTTGTTTTTCACCTTAGTAAAAAAACTTAGTTTATTTATCGAACAAAATAATATCTTGAAACTTATCTTCTTAAAATACAAACTGATGATTTTTTACTCATTTTTAATAAAAAGATTTATTATTTATTGAAGTAATAATAACAACAAAAGCAATATAATTAATAGTCCTTCAATTGTCCAAGAATACAAACTCTTTAAACATCCTAAAAACATTAAGAAACACCATTTGCATTAAAAATCATTAAGAGTATTCCCAACAAAACTCATTTATTTTCTAAGTCGTATAAAGACTCTTCTACTCAGGGGTCACTGTAATTTAATGCATAGTTAATTTTGTGTGTTTTAAAGACATTTTTGATTTTTTTTTTGATAAATTGTCTTTGAAACTGTTACGGTAAATTACTTAATGATCTTACGACTCATTACAGATTGTTGATTAATGTTTCGAAACAAGATAACATTTTGTTGTTTGGGGTTGCTAAATACTTATAGATTTTTCACATAGCTAAAAGGTTAAATCTTTAACGATCGGATAATTTTCAAGAAAACGATCATGAAAGGGTTTACTTTGTATCACTGAAAATTATATAAAAATATGTGTATGAACTATATGTTTAATTTGTCGTTTGCATTTAGCTTGAAATTATAAAAAAGTTATTTAATGTTACGGGCGTTTAATTGGTGGATTTAAGTTTTGAATACTCCACATAATTCGAATATTTTTTTTATTTTCAATAAATAATTTTACACAAAATATTCGAAGCAATTTCAAAAAGTTGGAAGATAGAGACCTGTAAGTTATCTACTTTTATCATTTAAAAAAACGTTTATAAAAATATTCAATACAGCCGGAGAAATGTGGCTGAGAAAATAGTTTTTTCGCCATTGGATTAACACTGAGACACTTGAGTTTGGAGACCCCCGGTTCAGCGCGCACATTCCCCCTTAATAAGCTAATAATCATGGATTTGAATTTTTAACTAATTGGCATTTTAATGGGTGAATTTAAGTTAGTTTTAATTATATTGGCGCGTTACTACTGAACACTGAATCCCGGAAATATCATGGGAGAGAGAAATAGAGGACGAATATACTAAATTTAAGCTCGCGTTAAAATTTCTTTCAAATAAAAAATGTCCAAGCTTACAAAAATTTGTAATACTATTCCAATGGGAAAATTGGCTCACGTTTATCCTCTTTCCTTATGCCCTAAAAGTAATTTTTTTAAATTCTATCTCTTTTTATTAGGTATGATAAAACCATAATTACTTCTTTGCATTTTTAATCCAGATTTATATAAACTAAAGTGTTATGCAACAATCTTATTGAAGAAAATTTAATTAATTCGTGACAGTTTTCTGTGTTTAGTTGAAAATTGATTTTAAATGATAAAAAAAATATATAATTCCATGTGTTTAGTTACATGAATATAGTTACATATTTACATGACATGTTTACTTAAAATGGACAATGTGTGCCACAGAAGTAGTTAAAAAGACATGTGCTTAATTTGAGTTTAAGGGGATACGGTAACCAAAACATTATTTCTATAAATAATAACATAAACTTGTAAAATAATTAATTAGTGGTTTTATATAATGTTCACTCTAAATAAACATTTTCTAGCAATAAAAACAAATATTTACAAGTAGTTTTTCATTTATTTTTTAAAAAATGTCACAATTTTGAACTTTTCTAAAATGCTACTCCTCTTTCAATTTTGAGATAAACTCCACCAAACTTTTATAGTTTGTTTTTAGTACTATTTGATCAAGAACTGTGCTTGGATTTTAAAATGTGAGCTACAGTTAAAAAGTAACATGCATTTATACTGAAAATTACAAAATATTGAATTCAAATTTTAAAAAAAAAAACTATACAGAGTAGCAGACCTTATTCCATGCACAATTTTGTGCACCATTTATATAAGAACACAGAATAAAAATTTCAAAATTCTAACTTAATTAGCAAAAACGTCTTGGGGATTTATAATACACAAGAATTAAAAAACGCGAAACCGAGAAAAAAGGTAGGAAGCAGATGAAATCCGGGTTCCAACTTATAGGAATGACTCCAGAAAATATTTAACAACTTTTTTTTCAACAGAAGATATCGTTATGAAACTTTCAGAAAATGTTCAAAAAAAAATATTGTAAATAATAAGAAGTAAAAACTGAAAAATCGATATTTTGACCAATTTTTAAAATTTTGGCTAATAATCATGGATTTGAATTTTTATCTAATTTTACATTAATTAAAATTGTATGCAAAATATTTTTCAATTACATTTTACTTTTAGAAGGACATTTTTTTAAATACTGGTACTGAGTAGGACAGAGACAAAAGACGTGTTGGTCATAATATTGAAACCTCAGTTAATGCATACAAAAACATACATTTCCAAAACTTGAGTGTTAAATGTTTTTAGATTAACAATTAATTATATTCAAGTGCGAAATCTTTTTCAAAACTTGACAAGTGTTTTTAGTTTTGAACAAAATTCGCACTTCAGAAGTACTTTTTTGATTTAAATAAATGAGTTCCTTTTCTTAAGTAATTTTTCTTTTTGGGCGAGTTCTAATTAGTTCCTAGGACCTTTTGTACAAATATGTCAAAACTAAAAAAATCTTCGGAAAGAACTTGCTGGTTCTAAGTGGACGAGGATAAGTAGTAGAAAAAAGTTTTTATTTAAGATTTTAAAGTTCAGCATTACATTAACTAAAAATGAAATGTCTTAAAAATAAATTATTTGTATTAACAGAATTTTTTTTTACTTCTTTTACAGTACAAACTTGTAAAGAAAATAGATGTATAATAATAAACTACTTCAATTGAAAAATCAGCATATTTTTTTCATAATTATCAAGTGCAAATACATGAATTTCCGCAGATCACAAATTTCTACGTTTTTTTTTATATTTTTTTTCATCGATTTCATAAATATTACAATTTATTTTGATATTAATTGAATAACTATGCACTAAATCACGCATATTGGGGGTGGGGGTAGGTACATATATATTCCAGCTTGCGTGCTTGATCAGAGACCAGCTTATATAAGCCTTCGTCAAGTAAGACAGACACAGAAAGAATTTTTACTGTCACAGAGAAAGGAAAGTACACCCAGGGCGAAGGCGGGAATGGAACCCGTACCCGTTACAGCGCACAGACTGCTAGCGTAATGGTCCAAACCACTCGGCCATCCGGGCCCCAAGTCACGCATATTACATCCGTCTTGGTACAAACCATAATAACAAGTCATGGCTAAACTATTTCGCTACAAAGTTGGGTTTGGTATAACTCAGGTGTCGGTCTCTACAATGGACTACGGCTAAAATTTACGAGGCACGATATCAATAGCATTGGTGTAGCTCTACTACCAACATTTATTCACAAACTAAAATAATATATATATATATATAATATATATATATATATATATATATATATATATATATATATATATAATATATATATATATATATATATATATATATATATATATATATATATATATATTATATATATATATATATATATATTATATATATATGATATGTATATGTATATGTATATGTATATGTATATGTATATGTAGTTGTATGTTATGTATATGTTATTTATATATATATATATATATTATATATATATATATTATATATATATATATATATATATATATATATATATATATATATATATATATATATATATAATATATCATATATATATAATATATATATATTATATATATATATATATATATATATATATATATATAAATATATATATATATATATATATATATATTATATATATATATATATATATATATATATATATATATATATTATATATATATAAAATATATATATATATATATATATAATATATATATATATATATATAATTAACTGTTGAGTATCACTAAGATTTAAAAAGTAAATTTAACAGAACAACGAGGTGGCGATAGATGGCAGCATCTGTCTTATATGTGTGTGTATGTCGTGTCCGTCCTTCTTGACGATGGTTTATAAGCGGGTCTTTGTGACCAAGCACACAAGCCTGAAAATATATGTCTACCAACAAACCAACAGAACAGCATACGTTGTGTAATCCAATAATCCCGTTGTAAAAAAAATTTTCACTAAAATTCAAAATTAAATTTGACAGAACAACAAATATTTTGCCATTGCAATAAAAAATATAATTTTCTTTGCAATAAAATATTCTCAGCTTCGTTTAATTTACAACTTTCACTTGGCCTGTCTTTCTTTATTTTCAACAGGATAGTTCCTAAACAATTCAGGAAGAAATTAATTAGAAAGTCAATTAACTTTTCTGGACAACAGAACTTTCACATGTCTATTTTTTTTTCTTCATGCTATCAACTTTTAGGATAAGAAATTCTTTACTGTAGTGAAGTCTCAAGTAAAAATACTTTAGTCAAAATACTGTCATTTGTTAGACTGTGAAGTGAAGAACTTTTTAAAGAAAACTAATTAATTGTGGATTTAATGATTTCATTTGTTTTGAGGCCTACTTCATTTATTTATGGCATGTTGATGAGGTATATTTTTAATTAATTATATGCAATGGGAATATTCCAGATGATGTAACGATCTTGTTTTCATTTTTATCCTTACTGAATTTCATTGTTTGCTTTGGTTTCACTCTCCAACTGACCGATATAGATGAATAGAATTTTTCCTTCCGATGCTAGTTGTTTTTAACAAATGTTTTGAACAACCAACAACCCGGGAAATAGTTTGGCTTTAGAAAAATAATAAGTAAAATATTCTTAGAAAACTCATTTTCGAATACCAAAACAAAAGTAGTTCCACACAACAAATGAAAACAAATCGTTGGAGCTGTTGCCATCCACTACGTGAAACAACCGCATTGATTCATTTATAATTTTTTTTTTAAATTTTGACAACTAATTGCGTGCTAAATATATCGATTAATACTTTAGAATACCGATATATCAAAACCACAAACGGAGGTTGCTACAGATTATTGTCCTGTAGAAATTGTCCTGTTTCAGGTGACGTATTACTTCCAAATTTCATTCCTGTTTTTTCTGCAATCGCTGCTCCGATTGGGTGCTCTGTTCCCACATGTCATTGATTCACCAAGCGAAGCTTGGGAAATAGTTTATGTTCATTCACCTGAAATATGCTCATTAAACCTTTTATTGGTATATAGCTTGAAAATTAATTAAACCTCATAATTTAATTATATTTTTAAGTTAAGTGAATGTAAGAAATTATACCTTTATTCTGTGGCAATTTCACATTTAGTTATTTTTTTTAATACCACAGTTACGTCAAACATTGTCTTCTTTCCCACAAACAAACCAAGCTCCGCCCAATTCGAATCGTCCAATATTCTAGGGGCCTAGGTGGCCTAGTAGGTTTAATGGAAGTCCATTACGCTGACAGTCTGCGCACTGTACCGGGTGCGGGTTCGATTCCCGCCTTCAACCTGGGTGTACTTCCTCTCTCTGTGTCAGTAAAAAAGTGATTCTGTCCATGTCTGTCTTACTTGACGAAGGTTTATAAGCGGGTGTTTGATCAAGCACACAAGCCGCAAAATACATGTATTTACCTAAACAGGTCTATTAAGAGGGACTGTCAGTCCCATAGAGCTAATGCATTAGTTTTAAAATCACAACTTTTGCAAAAGAAGTGCTTTGCCATGTTATCCCATTTTCACCAGGTATGGGAATTATCATAACATCAATTTAAAACAAAATTGAAAAAAAATAACATCCGGTTACTTAGTTATTAATTGATAAAGTTTTGAAATAGTGTCCCCATCTGCTGTATCTTTTTGGCATTTAAAAACTTCAAAAATATATAATTAAATAATTAGATAACATTTTCGTTCCAAATTTGTTTCATTTCGATGTTATTCTGATTTCCATACCTGGAGAAAAAGAACTAACATGGCAAAGCAATACTTCTGCGGAAGGTGTGTTTGCAAAACTAATACATTAGCTCTATGAGACTGACAGACCCTCTTAAAAAGAATTCTTTTCTTAGTGGATTGGATCATGTATCTTTAATTTAATGTATTGAACACGAAGGTTGCACCCTTTGGAAAAAATAATCTAAAAAACATTTTTTAAAAAACGCACTATAATAAAACTAAACCATTCACCCAGCTATATACACTTTCACCACCTCCCGCACAGTAAAACAACGACCCATTTCCAATGCCATAATACGGCACATAATCCTTTTTTCTATCAAAAATATCCGTAAAAACAAAGAAATCCAGGCTCGAAAACACGTGGCCCCTCAGTAAAACAACGGCCCATTTCCAATGATACAATATGGCACATAATTCCTTTTTCTACTAAAAATACCCTCTAAAAACAAAGAAATCAATGCCCGAAAACATGCGGTCGTAA
Organism: Oedothorax gibbosus; assembly: GCA_019343175.1. Lineage (NCBI taxonomy): Eukaryota > Metazoa > Arthropoda > Arachnida > Araneae > Linyphiidae > Oedothorax > Oedothorax gibbosus. The sequence continues at coordinate 18,472,763 of CM033275.1, read as the reverse complement.
AAGTAAATTAAACGAGCAAGGAGGACGTAAAACAGCCCTTGGGCGGTCGTAAAAACCCAAAGTTTCGACTCTCGTGATAAATTATTGAAGAATGTTTCGAACGCCTCTGGTCTTTGGTGGCAACAAGGGTTAACTATTTAAGGTTGGAATAAAGTTTAGTTGCTTAGCGAATAAAAAGTGTAGCTATTTGAAAGTTGAGTTAAACGTTTCCGAATGTCTATTTTAAGCTTTCGTACAAAGCTTTTCAACACCTTAATAACGCCTCGTAATTGCAACAGCGGTCGAGTGACGATGTCCACACCTGAGCGAGGACCCAATAGAACTTTGAGGGACATCGTACGCTAGCGCTGGCCAGAGCTTTGGACACAACATATTTAAAGAGCACGCATATTCCAGTGTACTCGGTCACCCCAGTGATTTTTTGAGGGAATTTTTTTTTCAGCACGATTACGTCTATAATACAGAGCAGAACCAAGAACCTTTTCGTAGAGAGGCTTGTTAAGAGGCTTATTGACCTCAGCCGGGGGGCAGGAGAAGGCAGAGACCAGGTTGGTTGGTTGGTTGGTTGACATATATTTTCAGGCTTGTGTGCTTGGTCACAAAGACCCGCTTATTAACCATCGTCAAGAAGGACGAACACGACATACACACACATATAAAACAGATGCTGCCATCTATTTAGACATGTCCCTGAAGGGGAGGGAAATAGTCTCCAGGGACCTGTACCCGTGGGAAACTGTCCAATGACCGTCCAAAGGACTTTCGGGCCCAACAGATTTAACGAGCACGTACTCCGCATATACTCGACAAACACAAACATCCCTGCCTTACCGGGATTCGAACCCGAACCCAGAGGCTCCAAAGGCTAGCTCCCTAACCGTTGCGCTGCCGGGGCGGCAAAAGGCAGAGGCCATCTGAAAGGTTAGATGACCTCTTCCGCATGTCTGTTTATAGCCTCTGTACAAAACTTACACCTACATAAATAACGCCTTATAACTTTGGCCGCGTTCAAATAAATGCCTCAGATGCCATCCAACATAACTTGTAGCGCCATCGTACGCTACCGCCTCCGGAGGGAACTTTGAGCACCACAGATTGAATGATCAGGTATGTCCAGTGTACAAGGAGAATTCGTGGATTGAGATATACTTTTTAACAACACATAACCGTCTGTAGGGTGGAAGGTGTGTTTAGAACCGGGAACCTTTTCGATGACTGGATGACGACTTGCACATAACTTTTTTATTACAACCACGATTTTCCAAGTAAAATATGTTATTGCTCCTTAACAGTTTATGATAAAACCCACTTGGGCAATTAATCTCCGAAAATTACATTAATCTAACTTTTTGGAATTTCAAGTTTTTTATGTGATGATGCAACCAACTTTCCTTGAAAACTTTATACAACTTTCCAAGCATCTCTAATAACTCACAGTACCAGCTCTTAAGTTAAGCAGAAACTCTTCAAAGAAACTCTAATGAAGTATCGTGCTCAAAACTTTCACTTTTAAAATCTAATTTAAAATATAGTCAAAGAGAAAGGCTTTTCTTATACCAGACACTGAAAATAATTTTAAAAATTTGAATATGAAAGCAACGTACCATTAGCTACCAATGTTTGGTTGAAGCTGAAGCATTTGAAACAAATAAATAAAATAATAACGGAAATGCAAGAACTTGTAACATATGGAGAGCTCAGAATACAAGTGAAACAAGCCCATTGTAAGCTTCTTTGTGCTACTCAGGTTTGAAGTTACAGCTTCATAACAAGATTATCTGTTAATATTATTTTAATTGCTGTTGCCTAGAGAATATTATCTGAACTGGGACTTTTTTTTTTATTATTGAACTGAAATTCTACAAAGATTGTGCATGCAATTGCGCTGCTAACTCGAAAATGAAAAAAAAAGTGGACTTTCTTCACTTGTATTCTAAACTCTCCCTAGTCAATAATTAGTTTGGCATATCACTTGGACACACAAAGCCAATCACTGACGAATCAAAATGCTTTCGGTTACGTCTTGGAGGAAAGTTTCGATGTTTGAAAAGATTAACGTGTCCTGTCAATCTTGTGTATGCCTAGATTAACTGGACCACAGAGGAACTGTACATACACTGCTCACAACAATTAGGGGAAAGCATGGTTTAAACTCTTTCACCCCCAATGATTGCATTTGGTATCATCAGTTTCCGATTTTTTTTCTCACTAAGTTGAGCTCGCACTTATTTATCGTTAGATGGAAGAATCATGTCTTTTGAAGAATTAAAGAATGTTTGTTTTATTGAAATGAAAATATGAAAAACATGGTAAAATAAAATTCACTCCCAAAATATTTTATGCAATAAATTGACCCTAAATTCTTCTCGCTTGCATTCTTAGATGTTTAAAAATTGATTTTACCTTTTTTTACAAGTAAAGTATTGAAAAAATTATTGTTATAATTTATTCAAAAGTTATGTGATTCCATTATTTCCCCCCTTAAATTTTAGTTTAAAAAAATAAGATTTTTTCCCTGTTTTTTTACCATTTCATTCTGGATGCATAATGAATCTATTTCACAAATTTTTGATTTTAGAACTGAAAGGATAAACAAAAGTACTCAAAGTGCTCCCCCAATTGTTTTGAGCAGTGTAATTAATAAATTGTTAGTCAAACGGTTTGTTTATCTTTGGGCCTATTGATGGAACGATCAGTGACTTCACTTGGCGAATCCTATTTAGAATGGCTTTTAACTAGTCGGCATAAATATCTTATTCTCACTTACAACTGGGAGCAATAAAGCATTACCTCCTACTAGATTAAAGCCGTACAACAGGAACGGTTTCCCTTCGTGACGTCATGACGTGAAGGCGAAATTTTTCTAAACTTTTCTCCTTTAAAAATGACTCGATACATTTCAAAAAGTTAAAATTACTTGAAAAAAAGTAAATTATTTGTACCACACACATTCCACAATTCACTCGTTGATTCACTTTACAGTAGGAGAAAAGTTGGGTCAAACTTGGCCTCCGCATCATGACGTTACGAAGGAAAAACGTTCCTGTTGTACGGCTTTAATCTAGTAGGAGGTAATGATTAAAGCCGGTAAAATTGCTAAAAGAAATCTGCGAATAAATTGTGGTTTGGATATAGTTGAAACGTGCTTAATTGTTAGTTTTGGTTCGGTCAATAGAAGAAAATATGTTAAAAGTAATGGATAAGTGCCTAACAAATATTTAGCTTGAATTAAATTTGCATTTAAAAAATTTAACGTACAATTCATTGAAAACACTCACGTAAAACGACGATTATTTTTTCGTTGATTCAGATCCATCAGTATTTGGGAAAAAAGAATCTTGGTTAGATGTACTTAAAAAAGTATGTTAGAGAACATTTTAAAAAAATTAAGTTTTGGTTGCATTAGAAATATGGAAAATTGCCACAATGGTGGACTATCGAAGAGAAATAAAGTTTTATGATCGGACAAATATTTAAAATTTACCAACTTTAAGTAAATAAAACATCATTTTAAGCAGCGTTAAATAAAAATACACATTTTGAAAGCGCTATTGGGAAAAAGAATATAAAGAGTACTATTTTAGTACCTGATTTTTAATCAGCACAGTGAGACATGTATTAAACTTCTTTTTTTTCGCATTAAAAAACATTTGAATGAAAAAATATGTTTTTGTCCCAGTTCTTCATTTAGATTAACATTTTCTCTTACACACGAAAACAATTTTTTTGCCTAGATATTGCAATAAGATGACAACTGCGTCTCATGACTAGGTTTTTATTTTTTGCACAACAAGTGGAATAACAGTGATTCTAGGCACTGTCTCATGTTCATTCACGAAAACAGTTATTTCGATGATCTAATTTAAAAGAAAAGTTTCGTATGTCTGTAGTTTTAAAGTACCGGAATGTTTTGTAAATAAACATTTAGGTTGCAATAACTCAACGGATGATCTACTTTTAGCCAAATATTTTTGCAAACGTGTCCATTTTAGTAAAACGTTACTACTCCAGCCCGGAAATATAATGGGAGCTATGTTTGTCGACGATCTGACGTCACCTTGGGTGTTGGGGGTTCTGCCAAGAGTATGGTTAATTGCCAATGGTTAGATCGTTTGCAGTGGTTAGTACAAGTCCGTGTTTAGAATAAACAAGCTCCAGTGTGTAAATCTAGATCAATGATTTATTTATGAGTTAAGCATATGAATTACATATATGCTTACTACGAGGGGAGATCCATCTAGGTAAATGGACGCTACGCAGTGACAGGGATAAATTAGAGGATACCTGAGGTCGAGAGTCAGAGTTTGCGGGAAGCTGCGGACATCTTTGGCGTGGAACGCTCGGGGCTGGCTCGGACTCGCTTCGGAGTTAGGATCGTTGTGGTTCGGACATCTCCGGCATGGGGAACGCTGTATTGGCGCAGGGCTTGAACCAGGACGGTGTCTGTAGACAGGAAGCCCGCTGGTGATGATGTGGTGTCCCGCGCTCCGTGAAGAGGATGGGGAATGGAGCCCATGGCGGGACTCGGACGCTCGGGATGGGAGATGGAGAAAGCAGGTGTCGGAGATTTGCAGGCCGACGAAGCAGAGCAATCAATGACCACTTTCAAAGTCATTCAGGCCGAAAGAAAAAAAACAAGTACTACAGCGCCATGCTTTGTATAACCAGCTTCATTGAATTTTTAAAAGTTTCAGTGTTTAGTTTGTACTTGCGCTAATTTCAAGCAGTTTCAAAGTTGAGGGAAGGGCACATTTTTTAGTTTAATATTCTAGTTTTGTGCAAATTGATTTCTTTCTAGAATTACATAAAATTTCAGAGAATCATAACAGAAACATGTATCACTTATTTTTTTTTTAAATAAACTAAGATATTATTGTATACACACTTATTTATAATTTGAAATTTTATTTATGCTTGATGTTTTTACTGTAAAAATTAGTTAACTATAAACAGTATTTACTATAAAGACCAGATCAAGCCTTTAGAATTCTGGTCTGTCGGGTATGGATTTGACCGTGTATATAATGTCTGAAAGCCAGGGTACTATAGATATCAACATTTTGACAAAATACACACTTTTTGAATTTACGTCCATTAGCTGGTAAAAATAACAAACCATTCTTTCTCACCAGACAACCAGACAGAGATAGCAAAAAAAACCTCCACGGCCAATGCTCGAAAAAGCAAGAGAAAAAATTGCAAGAGACATCTACAAGAAAACACACACGAGAAAAACTATTTATTTACCGTTCCCTGTGCACACATGAAAAGCTGGAAGGGTAGATTCGGGCATTTTTTTTAGTTGGAGGACAGGTTAAAACAATTTTTTTTTTCTCTTTTTGCTGTTCAGTAAGGTTTTTTCGTCTTATTTTCGTGAGATTTGGCCTTTTCTCAGGAACGGATGCAGATTCGAGATTCCGTAAATGTCAAGTTGAATAAGGGAAAAGTTTCATTTGGGTTTGTTTCTTCGGTGCAATAGTTTGGGATTTTTTTTTTGTGTGGACTAAAGTATATGGAGGATTTTGAGGTGTTTTTTTTTCAGAAAAAGACCCAAAGTTGTTGAAATATTACTCGTAAACGTTTTCGTTTTTATTAATATTATTTTAAAGCATAAATTAAGTTTAAATAATTTATATGGTTAGTTTTTGAATAGGTTTTGGGTTAACTACTGTGTCTGTAGGGGGCTTCGGAACTCAGTTGGTAAGGCCTTGCATACGAAAAATACCAGGTTTGGGTCTGGGTATTGCCAAAATGACCGACCTCAAAACGGTCTGTGCATGATGCCGATGAATAATACCCCTAGTAGAAGGAGTGCACGTTATATCTATTTTAAAGTCACGACGCCCCGTACTATGACGCCCTTCAAAGTTGCGTTAGGTGCCTACTCTAGTGTCGGCTCCTCACGTGACTATGGTTCTAAATCATATCGCCCTACGCCAATAGCCATAATGTAGCTGTAGTGCGACGACCATTTGACCTAACCACTAACAGAGTTTCATTTGGGTTTGTTTCTTTGGCGCAATAGTTTGGGATTTTTGTTTTGTTTGTGGACTGGAAGAATATGATGGATTTTGGGTCTCCTTTTTTAGGGCTCAGTTATTGAAATAAATATTCATCGTAAAGGTTTTGGTTTTATGAACAATTTTTTAAAGGTATAAATAATATAAAAACTTGGCGGTGTAACACTACACAACGGTGGCGGATCACCACACACGCAACTTCAATATGCCATCAACAACTAGGTGGCGCTTATTTACAGCCACGTTCCTACCACTATTTCAGATTAGAACGTTAATAGTAGTATATAAGCCGAGGTAACTCATCTCCACCTTGAGGATCCTTTTGGTAGACTATGGGTTACCGAGGCCACTACAATTAACTTTACAATTAACCACTACATGACTTTCAATTAACGCTCAATAAATCAATGCATACATTTAAAGGTAATTATATCTTTATTTTAAAGGTAATTAATAAAAAAAATAACCTTTAAGGGGGAATGGGCCCGCTGGACCGGGGGTCTCCAAAGCAAAGTGCATCAGTGTTAATCCTAAGGAGAAAAAAATATTTTCTCTGCCACATTTCTCCGGCTGTATTGAATATTTTTACAAGAGGATTTTTTAGGTGATAAATGTAGCTGACTTACAGGTCCCGACCTTCCCACTTTTTGAAATGGGTTCGAATATTTTTTTTAATTTTCAATAAATAATTTTACACAAAATATTCGAAGCAATTTCAAAAAGTGGGAAGATAGAGACCTGTAAGTTATCTACATTTATTATTTTAAAAAAACCGTTTGTAAAAATATTCCATACAGCCGGAGAAATGCGGCAGAGAAAATAGTTCTTTCGCCATGGGATTAACACTGAGGCACTTGAGTTTGGAGACCCGCGGTCCAGCGCCCATTCCCCCTTAAAACCAAGAAAAGTTCAAGGCAACTACCCTTTGGGCGTGCGCAGTTTTCTTTAAAAAAAAAACTCATATGACGTCCGACAGATACTAAGAACTCGTGTACCGAATTTTATGTCCATAGCTTTTTTATTTCGAGCTGTAGAGCGGTTTCAGAGAGACAGAAGAGCTGACAGACTGACCAAAGTTCAAATAACACTTTTTCAGAATCAGCACACTCCAAAGCGTGTAGAAAAGACAAAATCTTCACTCTGGATTCTCAACCCGATCGCAAAACTGCAATTAACACCTTACATTTCATATTAGGTAATTGAAAGTAAATATTCTACTAAAATATTTAAGTTCATAAATAGTCTTTACGTTTTAGGGTTAACTACTATTTCAGTAAAAGTTTGTTTGCATTATCCCTGTCAACATCTTTTGCAAAAACTGATTGGTCCGTTAGTGAATCCTTTCACTAAACAATCAGTGATTGTATAGTCCTCCCACCACTTCTTAGGATCTATGACGTGTGTTTTAGACTCATCTAAACTATCACTCGAAAAACGAAAAAGGGGTAAGAAAGATTTTAATTTAAGCTACAGTTACTATATTTGGCGATTCATTGCTTTGCAGATGCATATTTCTTTAAGGTTTCGAAACAGTTTCTCAATTGATCGCAGTTCGAACTTGCATGCGTTCACTATTATTTACATAGCTGTATTTTAACTTATAGTTTTCCCTGAAGCGATACTGAATATGGTAAATAATACATACTACAGATACAAATATAGTGACGATCAACTATAGATTAAAAAAAATGCTTTGAAATTGATGACGACCATCAGCAATTAACAATAATCCTCTTTTCACCAAAAACCTATGAGTAGTTTTAGTATGACACATTATTTCCAACCAAACTAACCCAACAATCGCCTAGGCTTGCCAAGGGATTTTCAACCCTTCCTCCTTTAGGTTCCCTACCTGCTTACAAATTGAACTCTTCCACAATCAAAATATTTAGGATGCTAAAAGTGATAACCGAACTATAACAACTTTCCGTGTCAGTGAGGACCTAGACTATGAAATCAAGTTATGAGCTTTTTTACATAAACATTTTTTAAAACATTTTTTACTTGAAAATCTTTACTTCAAGGCATTATAATTTATATAGGAACATTCTATTGTTATTTATATTTCTCAATTTATTTATTCCAAAACCTAAAAAAATCCAATTAATCTTATTAAACAAAAAAAACTAAATTGATAACTTTTTATGTTTCCTTAGAAATCCTATTCGATTACAAAACTAACCACCACTTTTTTTTTTAATTACAAAACTAATTTTTCACACGGATTTCCTGCAGCGTAAAATTACCTTTCTCTAAACCTTTTACAGTTTAATCCTTTCCATTCTTCCAATGCTCCCATTAATCAAAAAGTCCAACGACCACAGAAAAAATAATTTTAAAAAAACTTGTTCCCACACTTTTACATCTAAGCTCAGGGTTGCCAGGCTTGGTTAGTATTAGCCATTTTGGCTAATTCTGGATCGACTTGGCTAATAAAAAATTAAATCATTAGCCGTATCTATCTTGGTTAATTTAGAACAGATTCTTATTTTTTAAAAATAATAACAATAAGAAGAATAAATAATAAATTACAAATAATAATAAATAATAATTATAATAAATAATAAATAATAAATAATAAATAATAAAATAAATAATAAATAATAAATAATAAATAATAAATAATAAATAATAAATAATAAATAATAAATAATAAATAATAAATAATAAATAATAAATAATAAATAATAAATAATAAATAATAAATAATAAATAATAAATAATAAATAATAAATAATAAATAATAAATAATAACTTTATTAACTTTAAAAGAAAATATACAGAGGAAAAAGAGAAATACCATAGTACAAGTGTATGTTTTTTGATTTTATGTTGCTTTAATACTTTTGAATGCGTGGTTACTTGCATTTTTAAAAACAAAATTAAGGTATATTTGGTAAACCGTGCGAAGTAAAGTATTGGAAGTAATGAAACATCGTAAATGACGTAACAGAAACCGCTATCGGCTAATTTTAGATAGTTTAAGCATCAACTTGGCATGTTTAAATCATCAAAACCTAGCAACCCCAAATGCTTTTGATTTTTCACCTTTAAAAAATGATTTTTTTTTCATCGCAGTACATTGTACACAAGACTTTTTTTTCTAAATTTATGGTTCAAAAAATCTTTTTTGTGGAGCCAGTTAATTTATAAAGATAAGCCATTTCCCCAAACGTGGTCGCTTTTAATGTTATGATAAAAAGTTTTAACTGGATTAGGAGATAAGAAAACTGGTTATAGTTTAGTTTTTTTTTAAAGTTGGCTAGGTTTAAAAGACTATCTTTTATGATGTTGTGATTTATATTTAATACTCTTTTTTATAAGTTCGTTACGATGTTTTACGATGAATGTTTTTCTCAAGTTTGAAATTTTATCTTTTTTCAGGAATGTGGATGAACTTTTAGTTTATAATTACATTAATCAACTCATTTAAGTAAATAACAAAATAATAGACATTATATGCATTTGTGTGTTAAAGTTTGTTTCGAAAAGAAAAATGTGAGCAAACTTAAGTAGAAATGAAACCAAAGTTCAAAGTCACAACATAAGACAGAGACCTTTTTCGACTTTGATCAACAATAATAATTGCTTTCAAATAACATTTAAAGTCTTGAATAACTAATCATGTCATCCATCATTAGATACAAACATTAAACGGTTTCTTTTTTGTGAAGTTCAAAACTTAACATTTGCACAACCGAATGACGAAATTTTGTTATTGTTTACAAGTAAATGACTACTATATCCCAGGTAGCACAACAATTTTGGCCAATGTCGCATGAGTATCGACCGAACTTGGAGCGTATCGGATGAAAGCGATCATTTTCTACCGATTTTAACCAGATTTCCCCGTTCTTTGAGGTTTCATTCAGGAAATTACAAAAAGTGCAATATTTAATTTTACTGCAATATTATAGTATTTTGCAAGTGTAAAAGGCAAATATTATGTTTCGCAATATTTTTCAATCAAGAATTTCGGATTGTATTTTTTTCAAATAATATTTACTTTCAAAATAGCAAAAGGTCGTGAATCGATTTTCCCCAAGACTCGGTTGAAATCGGTCAATATTGAAAGTATAATTTCCAGATCTGCCATCTGCGCAACTTAGTGCGCAATCTTGCTGCCTCCGCCATAACCATTTCGAATCAGCAGTGCATTTCGTTCTTCGTCTACAAATTGGTGAGTACTGTAATGTGTGTGAATTAACTAATATAATATTAATATTTTAGATTGTAGTAACAAAATATCGAAAAAAAAACGTTTAGTTGTTATATTTTTTACACCTGTACGATTAACTTGGATTGCAATCCTTTGCTTTGTTTACATTTGGCAGATGTGCGTAATTTTGGATCTTTGGATGGATTTAGCTGCTTTCATTTTGAAAACTTTCTTGTTAAGTTAAAAAATTTTTACTTTCCCCCAATCGACCCCTATCACAACTATATCGTAGAATCGTAGATTTAACGATATCGTAGAACTATATCGTTAAAGCTCATAACTATTACTTCCAAAAAAATTTTTTGTTTGTCATTTCCGAAAGCAGCGGGTCTGGGACATAATCCCGACAGCCGAAAACCCGACAAGCCAAAATCCCGAATGGGTCGAAATCCCGAAAATTGATTTTTCTCCATTTCTCGATTTTTAAAAAATATATATTAGAGATTATTTATTTAGTTAGTTATTTAGTTATTTATTCAGTTATATATATATAGTTAGTTAGTCAGTCAGTAAATTAGTCAGTCAGTCAGTCAGTCAGTTAGTCAGTCAGTCAGTCAGTTAATTAGTCAGTTAACTGCGTGACAACTAGTTAGTCAGTAACTAACTGACTGACTAACTAACTGACTAACTAACTAACTGACTAACTGACTGGCTGGGCGGCCGACTGACTAAATAACTAACTGACTAATTAACTAACGAACTAATTAACTAACTGACTAATTAACTAACTAAATAATCTCTAATACTTTTTTTTAAAAATCGAGAAATGGATAAAAATCTATTTTCGGGATTTCGTCCTTGTCGGGATTATGGCCTTTAAGGATTTCGGCGTTCGGGATTCCGGGTTGTCGGGATTTCGGCTTTCGGGATTGTGTCCGGAACCCGAAAGCAGCATACCTTTCAATAGATGAATCCAGCTTAATCTACTTTTTTCTGTGAATTCACACATTTCACTCTTATTTTTTTGGCAAGTGTTAAAATGAAGCACGAAGATGCCGACACAACATCTATTGCCAAGAGAATTTTGGAAAGGTCCTGGCTGGGTGAGCGGATTGGGATGACAAACGACTTCAAAGAAATTAATTTTTAAAATTTAGACATATATTCAGCATCGTTGGATTTGTTAATTAGTTTACTTTCTTGTGTTTCGTTTTATGTATTTAAGTATTTGTATATATTTGATTTATTGTTTCTATAATGTATAATTGTAAGAGTTATGTATACTTAGCTAACCATTGTAAACGGGTCAAGGCCCAGTACTATAAAATTTATTATCTAGCTATTTTTGTACAATAAAGCTTGTTATTCTATTGTATTATCTTTTTATGTTTTAACATTGAAACAGAATTTCACAATGTGGTGATTGGTAAGTGTGAAATATAACTACATTGTTTTATTTAATACATGTATTAGTAATTTTCCATTTTGTCGTGCAATTTTTGCCAGTATTGTCATGCTGTTTTGAGCAATTTAATTGCATATATAATAGTTTCTAATTTTATTAACTTTTCTGTATTTTTTCTTTCTCTAACAGAACCTTGCTACATGTAATTTGAGTTTTTAATATTTAAATATACACTAGAAATGCGATATATTGCTATAGGTTTAAAGTAAATATTTCGTTCTATTTTATTCTTAATCATTATAATTATACACGTCGAAATAGCAAGGTTTTTTTTTTTGGGGGGGGGGGAAATGCTGCAAAGAAAGTGGGTAAAAATTAAAACTTTATATTGCGATATAATTGATCAAAAAAAGCACGTTAAGGGGGAAATGAGAGCGCTGGATCGCGGGTCTCCAAATCCAAGTGCCTTAGTGTTAAACCAATGGGAAAAAAAACTAATTTTTCTGCCACATTTCTCCGGCTGTATTGAATATTTTTACGAACAGGTTTTTTTTAAATGATAAATGTAGATAACTTACAATCTATCTTCCCACTTTTTGAAATTGCTTCGAATATTTTGTGTAAAATTATTTATTGAAAATTAAAAATATATATATTCGAACAAATTTTAAAAAGTGGGATTGTCGAAACCTGTAAGTCAGCTACATTTATCGCATAAAAAATCCGTTTGTAAAAATATTCAATACAGCCGGAGAAATGTGGCAGATAATTTTTTCCATTGGATTAACACTGATGCACTTGATTTGGAGACCCGTGGTCTAGCGAGCCCATTCCCCTTTAATACCGGTCAAATCAGCAATAAAATCTTGCCCAATATCGATTAAGGTTTATCCGCTCGACATCGCCCAATATTGCCCAGCGTCGGTAAAATGTAGTCCATTATGCATTGGCCGATGGGTATGAACCGACGTCGGCCAATATTCCTGAGCTCTTGTTGCCGAGATCGCCCAATATTGCACCCCGATATTGCCCAGCGTCGGTAAAACGTAGTCCAGTATGCTTTGGGCGATGGGTATGAGCCAAGATTGGCCAATATTCCCGATCTCTTGTTGGTTGTCCTGTTTCCGATATCGCCCAATATTGCACATTGATCCAAACCAATATTGCACCCCTATATTGCCCAGCGTCGGTAAAACGTAGTCCATTATGCATTGGGCAATGGGTATGAGCCGAGATTGGCCAATATTCCTGAGCTCCTGTTTCCGACGTCGGCCAATACTGCTGTGCTACCTGGGATGGGCCAAACATTGCACAATGTTTTAAAAAATGAGTGTTTTTTTTAAATAAGTTTTTGGTTCAACTACATGTTAAACTTAACTATATTACTAACTTACTTCAACTATGTGTTTAAAACTTTAGAATTTAGGCCTATGGATTGTAAATCGAGAATGGAAACCCTTTTATTTTATGTTTACAAACCGCTTTCATTCGTTTGCATTCAACTGCAATTTTGAATAGTTTGGAAACTTACTTACTTTACTTACCTAGGCAGTTTATTTACCATTAAATGAGTTATAATCTTACATAAAAAAATAAATATCTATTTAAAACGTAATTCTTATTTCAAAATTCAAACTAAACAAACATTTTTTTATAATTTAATGTATAATAAAACCTCATCATTTTCCAAGCACAAAAATATGTTGATCTTATCATCAACTGTTTTAACATCAAAACCCACTAAAAGTTTGGCCATTTAAACATTTTCCAAGCTTTTATGAAACGCCTTTAACTAAAATCAGACCTATGCTCCCACACACTTAATTCTCCAGCAATTTTCGGGTAAGTAGAAAACATCATAAAAATATAATTACTTTAGAATTTATAATCCAATTTTCAGCATTTAAGATTTCGAGTATCTTCTAACATCTAAAAAACTAACGAGTGAACTAAGTCAATATAACAGCATTTCTCTTAAAACTAGAGACCATAATTGAAATAACATAGACAAAAAAAATCTTTATTCTCCTCTAAGGTTGAGAAATTTTAATAAACTAATGAGTTTGCAAGTTTTAATAAACGTGCAGGTTTGTAGTTATTATTAAATTATTTTCCTTTAATTTGCATAAAAGTAATTAATTGGTACACTTTTACCCGACAAACTCTTATAACCTTATAAACACCTTTTAATAGTTTATTTTTGTTTATCGCATTGTTATGAGGTTTCGTCTGAGAGCGTTTATTAACTTTGCTGTATTATTGCGGATAATTGAGTTTTAGTCTGAGAACGTTTAGTTTAGTTTAGTTTAGTTTAGTTTAGTTTAGTTTAGTTTAGTTTAGTTTAGTTTAGTTTAGTTTAGTTTAGTTTAGTTTAGTTTAGTTTAGTTTAGTTTGAATTATCGTCGCACTAGAGCTACACGAGGGCTAGAGAACGTTAAGTGTGCTGTATTATTGTGAATAATTTTTTTAACGTTAACAATTTATTCGTTAAGTTACTACTTACTAAGGATTTTAGCTTAAAGTTCATATTATCGAAAAAAGTTAACGAGGTCTCTCACTTTTTAGAAATCTTGAATAATAATTTTAAATTGTCGTCAGGTATATTCGTTTAAAAGGACACGGTTCCAAAATTTGTTTCCTTAAGTTAAGAAATTAAGAAATCATTTTTTAATTTGTCTATACTTCCAGTTTTTTTAAGTTCTATAGGAAATGAGCAAAGACAATTTCGGGATTACTATTCAAAGCTTTTTCGAAAAAGTTCTCTATTTGTTTTCGATACTTTATTAACTCATTTTATCGTAATACAGTAATTTTTATTTTCGTTATAATCGCTAGGTGTACTATTTTTTTATAAATAGAGAAAATAGTTTTTTTAAATAAAAACTTTTGTTTAAAAGAAAAATATTAATTTTTTTTTAAAAAATGTTGCATATTTTAATTCTTTTCTTCTTCTTCAAATAAGTTTTTAATGATATTTTAGTAAGCAGAATTGATTCAGTTTTAATAACTTTCGGTACTGAATTTTTAAAGCAAGGCAAAGTTTTTTGGGGAAAATATTTTAGTTGGTAAACACCTGAATTTCTTTTTTAAAAAATACAAATTTCAGACTTTTTGTTTTAGAAAAATCTATAATTTTTTTACTATTATATCCCGAATTATAAGTAATATACTCTTATAAATAGTCAAAAGAAATTTGTAAATTTTCCATAAACATTTATAGGAGCTTTATTATTTTAAATACGGGTATGTTTCAAAACATTACAAACTCAGTAAAATCAATTTGAAGAATTAAATGTTACAGGTAAATTCTATGTAAAGTTGAAATAAAGGGCATTGTATGTGCAAAAATATTCTTTCATTTTTTTTAAATTTGTACAAAACATACTAGAAAGTTTAAATAACGTTTCAAAACATATATTTTATAATTTTCTTAAAATACGTAAAGCATCTTTATTAAAATACTTAAAAATAACTAATTTAGAGTAATCAAGTTAGTTAAAAAGTACTGTAAAAAGTAGTTGTAATAGAAAGCCCAAGAAATGTATTACGTTGTTTTGAATAGATTTTTGAATATTAAGTGAGGGATGATATAAAGAAATAGTATGAACAAAATTTACAGTTAAAAAATCTAGTATTAGAACATTGAATTAAAATACAGTTTAGTTGGAAACTTTACATTTGTTTGCGATGAGTTTAACACACTTAGTCTTGTGGCGGTTACCACACGCGCAACTTCAATACATCATCCACACACTAGAGGGCGCAGATTTATCACTGCGTTCCTACCAGTAATCTGAATAACGACGGAAATAGTAGTATAAAAGCCGAGGTAACTCATCTTCACCTTGAGGATCCTTTTGGTAGACTAAGGGTTACTGAGACCGCTACACTGGTGACCCGGACGAGATCGTCAACTCCAACGATGCTCCTGCTACGATGCGCTCAACCACGGTTGCTACTTCTCAACGCTGCACGCAACTCTTTTTCTCAACTCAACGCACAGCGAAGCAAACTGCGTACGGTTCCATACCTCGTAGTTCTAGGATGAGGAGTGGTGTGGCGGTTACCACACGCGCAACTTCAATACATCATCCACACACTAGAGGGCGCAGATTTATCACTGCGTTCCTACCAGTAATCTGAATAACGACGGAAATAGTAGTATAAAAGCCGAGGTAACTCATCTCCACCTTGAGGATCCCTTTGGTAGACTGTGGGTTACTGTGAGGCCACTACAGTCTAAAATAATAAATCTTAAACATCTATTCGCAAGTCAATTTATTATCTTTGAAAGAAACCTACAAAAAAGACATTTTTGTGGGAATAAGAATTCTGACCAAACAAATGAAGCAATGTTTTTACCTCATTTTATATGTATTAGTCTATTTTATATGTGAATGGAATAGCAAGGCTCTTCAAATTGAAAACATTGTTCAGATAAGAAATATGTTGAATAAATAAATTGAACGTTTTGCAGTTCTTAGGAATTCCTGATTTATAAATCTCCTATTTGTTATTTTAATATTGATAACTAATGTATTATGAAATTGCAGATTTTGTTGTTGTCAAACACGTATTTTTTTCAATTTGTTTTATCTGGTTGGCAATTTCTGGCGAATAGAAAATGCAGTCTGGAGAAAATTTTATTATTAAATTTTAGAAATTAGTGTGGAAACTTTTGGGAACTTTTTACCGATTATAAAAAAAAACTGTTGTTTTTACAGTTAAAAACTGTCAGCTTTGACGCCAGTTAATAACTGTTTATTTTACAGTATAAAACTGTAATTTTTTTACAGGAAAACTGTAATTTTAACAGGGAGAAACAGTTAATTTAGCAGAGAAAAACTGTAAATTTTATAGTTTTCCCCCGTTAATTTAACAGTTTTTCCCTGCTAATTTAGCAGTTTCTCCTTGCTATAATTACAGTTTTCCTGTAAAAAAATACAGTTTTTAACTGTAAAAAACACCACAGGTTTAACAAGCACGTATATCGCTGTGTACTCGGGCACCCCGGTGATTTTTAGAGGATTTTTTTTCACCAGCTAAGTCTATAGTATGACTAGGTATATACGTCTATAGTATGACAAGTATAAGGACAGAACCAAGAACTTTCTCGGTGAGAGGCGCGTCGCTTATACCTCGCGGCCACCAAGGGGCCAATATGGTATTTAACTGTAAAAACAACAGGGTTTTTTTACAGTGTAGAAAGTTCAAAAAATGTATTACGTTGTTTCAAATAAATATTTGAATATTAAGGGAGCTATGATTTAAGGGGGCACAAGACTCAAAAATTTGAAAAAAAATGTTTTTTTCAAAAAAATATATGTTAAAGTCCAACTTTCCATGCTTCTTTTAAGACTAGTTTCGTAAAAATCCTCCAAATATTAAAAAAGTTATTTGAAATTAAAGTCATAAGCCGTATGCCAAAACTGCCTGAGCCGAAAACAAAACCAACCATTTCCGTCTGCATTCGTCTGCTAAAGACCAATGTTCATAAAATTGAAATCAAACCAAACTTTATTTTCTTAAAGCATGTAATGCAGAGAAGGAGGAAACTTCTCAACTCAATCCTGTTTATTTTACTACGCTTTTTGCTGTGGTATTTACCATGCTTTTAAAGTTTTAAATTTTGCTTCTTCTTATTCTCTTTTGCTTCAAATTGTCACTTTCTGGAGTTTTTCAATCATTTTAAATTACAAAATAACTTTCAATATTCTTTATGGATACAAAAAGAACGTCTGGTAAGCGTGTGAAGAAAAGACGCTTTCTAGGAAACCAATTTCAAAACGACCATCTCAATCACAAGAAGTTTTCAACTCTGTGTCCGGTAAAAAACTAAAATTATCTCTCGATAATCCAGTTCTTCCAACCGCTCCAAGTTCACAACACAATGGAAACATAATTAGATAAAAACTTATTATCTTCATTCCTTGAAGAGACTTTCTGCTGCAAATTGTGTTATGGAAATATAAAAGTGTGTGATAAGCAAATGATAGGACTTTCTTCAAAGCTAACTGCAGAATGCCGGAACTGTGGAATTGTTGCGACGACAAGAAATTCGCCCATGCTTGGTGAGCATAACCACATTCCTGAAATCAATGTGCGAATGATTTATGCCATGAGATGCATCGGACAAGGCTTGAGTTCTGTTCAAACATTTTGTTCACTAATGGATTTCTACGCGCCAGTATCCCAAAATTCGTATGATAAAATCAACACCAAAAAAAAGGATGCTGTTGTATCTATTTCTTCAGAAAGCATGAAGAATGCCGCAAAAGAAGAAGCTCTTGCCAGCAACTCAACTGACATCACCATCAGCGGAGACGGTTCCTGGAAGACGAGGGGTTACACTTCGCAGATAGGCGTCTGCACTGTTATCGGCAAGAAGACATCGAAAGTGATCGACGTCGAAGTATCCTCGCTTTTCTGCAAGGGATGTGAGAAGTTTTCTGCAAGGGATGCAACAGCATTGCATACCCCAACAATGGCTCGCAAACCACAAGCCAAGTTGCACAAAAAATCATCAGGGTTCTTCAGGGAAAATGGAGGACGATGGGATGATCAAGATCTTTAAAAGATCAGAAGAAGAACGGGGCATCAGGTACGTCAACTTCATCAGCGACGGAGATTCCAAAGCCTATTGTGGAGTTGTGGAAAGAACCCCTATCCTTCTATAACCATAAAGAAGCTGGAATGCATCTGCCATATCCAGAAAAGGATGGGCACAAGGCTCCGGAAGTTGAAGGAGAAGTATGGCAAAAACAACAAGCTTTCGGACGGGAAAGGTCTTGGTGGAAGAGGACGCCTGTCAAAGGATGTCATCAATCAGCTGACTGTGTATTATGGGAACGCCATGCGGGAAAATTCAGAGTCAGTTGAAGGAATGAGAAAGGCAGTTTGGGCGACATACTTCCACACTTCTTCTTCAGATGCCGAGCCATTGCACAGTTTTCTGTCCAACGGGAACGGAGTCGTGGTGCAAGTTCAACGTAGCCAAAGCATTGGGTGAACCTTTTGAGCACACGGAACACCTACCACCAGCTGTGATGCAAGTTATAAAACCTATATTTAACGCCTTGTCTCGCCCACAGTTGCTCGAAGGTTGTTTGGGTGCTAATACTCAAAGTTCCAATGAGTCTTTTTCCCTAAATCAACTCGTATGCCTTCCATACGAGTTGATTTGTCCAAAGGTTTCAGGATGTGGACCCTTAATTACCCAAATTGCTGCCACATGATGCAGCAATGATCTTTAATGATAGGCAGATGAGTCGACTGAAAGTTTTGAGACGGCTAGGGATAAAACCTGGAGCAAATGCTGTGTCTGCGCACTTTAAAGCCGATTTATCACGCATAAAACAATCCGAAAAGCGATTCAAGAATAACACCGTAGAGTCTTGTAGTTCCAAGAGACGAGAAAGATTGAGAAAAGTTATGGCCAATAAGAAAAAGGAAGGGGTTGTATATGGTCCAGGTCTATTGGGATGAATTTCACATCATTTTGGGTAATTTTTTTGCATTACGATTTATTTAAAGCCTCTTTTCTCTGAATGTAAATATTAGTTATTGCGCGCATGATATTTCAAAAACCGTTCGATATTTTTTAATGAATTTTTTTTTCTATATTCTTATAACATATACCTTCAGATTGTACCAATTACTTTTTACATTGAAAGCTTTTTAGGACAACAGGAGATTTGAAATCGGGTGAAAATACCTGAATTTTCAGTGTTTGTTCAAAATATATATGTAAAAAAAATAATTTTAGTTTTAAATATAATATTTTTTAGGTTTAAAAATAAAGTTCATAATGTTACCAACACTTATATGTTAAATTGATAAAAATAAATTGTATACTTTTTGTGTAAGGGTGCGCGCCAGTTAACCTATTCTGAGAAATATTTAAAAAACTTGGTCTTCAATTTTGAGTATTTGAACAATTAAATATTTTGTAATAAATTAAAAAGGGCAGTTTTGTAGTTAAGGAAATTCCCTACAATATAAAAAAAATATTAAAATCCATTGAAAATTTATGCAAATATTTAATACTAAAATTATCACGTAAAATTATGGAAAACAACATTTAGGACACTATGTGCCCCTTAAGGAAATAATATGCATAAAATTTACAGTTAAAAAAGCTAGTATTAGAGCATTAAATTAAAATATAGCTTGGTAAGAAACTTTAAATTTGTTTGCGATGAGTGTTTAACACTTAGTCTAAAATAATAAATCTTAAACATCCATTCGCACACACACACACAAGTGTCAATTTATTATCTTTGAAAGAAACCTGCAAAAAAGACATTTTTGTGGGAATAAGACTTCCGACCCAACAAATGAAGCAATGTTTTCTCCTCATTTTGTATGTATTAGTCTATTTTATATGTGAATGGAATAACAAGACATTTCAAAGGGGAAACATTGTTCAGATAAGAAATATGTTGAATAAATAAATTGAACGTTTTGCAGTTCTTAGGAATTCCTGATTTATAAATCTCCTATTTGTTATTTTAATATTGATAACTAATGTATTATGAAATTGCAGATTTTGTTGTTGTCAAACACGTATTTTTTCAATTTGTTTTATCTGGTTGGCAATTTCTGGCGAATAGAAAATGCAGTCTGGCGAAAATTTTATTATTAAATTTTAGAAATTAGTGTGGAAACTTGTGGGGCACTTTTTACCGCTTACACAAAGACTTTCGGTTTACGTGAATTTACTCTTCCAAAAAAAGAAAGATATTATACTCCTCAACTTTAAAGTTGAACGATAATGTGTTCTTTGTTTTTAAGTATTATGATATATAATAGCATTAAAAAATACTATTTATTTTATGATACCCCTTTAAACAAAGTAAGTAAATTTATACCTCTAACAAACTATACCTTAAGGGGGAATGGGCGCGCTGGACCGGGGGTCTCCAAAGCAAAGTGCATCAGTGCTAATCCTATGGAGAAAAAAATATTTTCTATGCCACATTTCTCCGTTTGTATTGAATATTTTTGCAAGCGTATATTTTTGTGATAAATGTAGCTGACTTACAGGTCCCGACCTTCCCACTTTTTGAAATGGGTTCTTATATTTTTCAATAAATAATTTTACACAAAATATTCGAAGCAGTTTCAAAAAGTGGGAAGTTGGAGACCTGTAAGCTATCTACATTTATCAGTTTTAAAAAAAAACGTTTGTAAAAATTTTCAATACAGCCGGAGAAATGTGGCAGAGAAAATAGTTTTTTCCCCATTGGATTAACACTGAGGCACTTGAGTTTGGAGACCCGCGAGCCAGCGTGCACATTCCCCCTTAAGACTATTCTGAGTAATGAAATATCTTATCTTTATTTTCTTCATTTAGGATGCATTGAGCATGCATTATTTGTGTAAGTAATGACAGATCGTATTCATATGTACAACCGAGTAAACATATCCGTGGAAAGAATATACTGCATAAATAAATTAAGCGTTTTAGGGTTGCTAATCTTTTCCTATTCCTTGGCTTCATTATCTAATGATCGACATTTTTGGCTGAAATTTCAATGGATTTTTTTCCCTTTCGCGAAAGCAAGCAATAAAATCGCCAAAAAAATGTACAAACGCCGCCACGTATATTTTTACTGGTAACCTTTAACGGTGTATAATGTGGTTCTTTAACTGTATATACTGTGTTTTGTCGCCGAAAAATTCCGTTCGTCGCCAAAGATTTCGTTCAAAATACTAAATATCCGAGGGTTTTTTTTTAAAGCATTGTGAGTGAACCGAAACAACCTATGAAATCAAGGAAGTGCGAGAATGAAACTGGAAACTTACGTCATCGGAAACAACCCCATTGGTTTTAAGGGGAAACGGTTCCCAAAAATTGGTCAAAATATTGATTTTTCAGTTTTTACTCCTTATTATTCACAATATCTTTCTGAACATTTACTGAAAGTTTCAAAATGATATCTTTTGTAGAAAAAAAGTTATTAAACATTTTGTGGAGTCATCCCTTGAAGTTTGAACGTATTTGGTCTGCTTTCAACCTGTTTTCTGGGGCCCGGATGGCCGAATGGTTTGCATCGCAGACCATTACGCTAGCAGTCTGCGCGCTGTAACGGGTGCGGGTTCGATTCCCGCCTTTGCCCTGGGTGTACTTCCTTTCTCTGTGACAGTAAAAATTCTTTCTGTGTCTGTCTTACTTGACGAAGGCTTATAAGCGGGTCTCTGATCAAGCACACAAGCCGGAATATATATGTACTACCCTACCCCTACCTGTTTTCTGCGTATCGCGTTTTTTCAATTCTCGTGTTTAATAAATCCCTAAGGCATTTTTGCTAATTAAGTTAGAATTTTGAAATTTTTATCCAGTGCTCTTATATAAATGGTTCATAAAATTGTGCACGAAATAAGGTCTACTATGTATAGTTGTTTTTACAAAAATGTTGAACTCAATAATTTGTAATTTTTTGTGATTTTTTGAGATTTTCAGTATAAGTGCATGTTACTTTTTAACTGTAGCTCACATTTTAAAATCCATGCACGGTTCTCAAACAAATGGTTCTAAAAACAAACTATAAAAGTTTGGTGGAGTTATTCTCCAAATTGAAAGAGGAGTAGCGTTTTAAAAAAGTTCAAAATTTTGACCTTTTTTAAATGAAAAACTACTTGTAAATGTTTGTTTTCATTGCTAGAAAATGTTTATTTAGAGTGAACTTTATATAAAACCACTGTAATTTACAAGTTTAAGTTATTATTTCTAAACATAATGTTTAGGAATATATAAAAATAAATACTGATATATATACTAAAGCAATAAAAATATTTCATCAAATAGGACCGAAGTCATTGAAAACAAATGTAACTATTGTCATACAAACGTATAAATGAGTTTATTTCCCTTCGTATCACAAGATTAAATAGTACCCCAAGCAATAAAACTCTTTTAAAATACATGAAAAATAACAACAAACTTAATGAATGATACAATATTTAAAATAAACGTTTTTTTATGTGCCTTTTTATAATTCTGAAAGAATGTTTATAAATATTTTATTTCTTAAAATATATATTTTAATAAAAATCTTTCAGGTTCATTTCCGTTATAAATATATATTTAAACATAATATAAGGTTTGTTTTCTTTATTCAAATCTCAAAAGACGAGAAACCCTAAGGCAGTTAACATTCACAATGAGTTCCACTTTAAATATATACGTAATTTAGTTTATGTTTGCATTCCGTATCTATTATGCGTAATTCTTTTTTAGGAAAAGAATCAAATGCATTTTCCATGAAAATATTTTTAGTAAATATGTTTTGTACATATTTCGAATCTTGCTTGGTTTATTTTCAACGACATATAAGAAGTAAACTAACTATCTAATGGTAAAAGGCGGTTGTAAGGGGGACAAACATGAATCCAATAATTGGCGAGAAAGGTTGTTAGTTTTGGAGTCTTATCACTACTTTTTCGCGTAAAAATAACTTTTTAAACGATAATTAAGGAATAATTTTGAAAAAATCAGTAATATGCATTATCTTTCTTATACAGGGTGGCGCAAATAAAATTGGCCCAACTTAAAAGTAAGGATAAGAAAGGAAATGCTGCCAAGTTAAAAATCAATGTAAAACAGGTTTGCCAAGTGAAGCCATTGATATCTTCAATATTAAGCCCAAACAGACGCTTGGCAAATTTGTTGCTTTTAACTATGCCATTTTCAACTGTGCACGGATCTGATCAACGCACACTTACACAGCTCGTACTGAGATCTGAACTCGCAAATAATCCATGTGCAGCTCTAGTTAAGTAACAACCAAATCAACAAATGGAAAAAAAAAGCAGGTTTGCCAAGTGAAGCCATTAAGACACATAAATTTTCAGGTTTGTAAGCTTGGTCACAGAGACCCGCTTATAAACCGTTCGTCAAGAAGGACGGACACGACATACAAGACAGATGCTGCCATCTATCGCCACCTCCACAATTTAGACATGTCCCTGAAGGGGAGGGAAATAGTCTCCAGGGACCTGTAACCCGTGGTAAACTGCGCAATGACCGACCACAGGACTTTCGGACCCAACAGATTTAACGCGCACGTACTCCATATACAGTCTCGTGACGGACCGATTGCGGACCGTCGACCGCGCACTGGTCTAGGCATTTTCAAGGCATATGATCACCACACTACACAGCGTAATGACTCGCAAATCTGTGCAACTCTATTAGTACACATCACAATGGGGGGGGTGCCGGTTCTAAATACGGGGTATTGGCTGTGTTAAAGCTCCTGAAGGAGCTAGAATAGGCACCGAACGATTACCCTACCCTACGGCCTAAAGCCATTAAACACTTGAATAATTTATGAATTCAATTAGAGGCTTTCAGGCGGCTTTAATAGTTTTTATCGTAGAGCATATCCCTGCATTCGTAGCTCCATGCTGGGGTCACTTTTATTTAAGTCACCCTGTATAAATAAATTATACAAAAATAATTTATATTATAATAAACAAATTGAATCACAATATATTAACTGGATATAAAGTATGTCAATTTTTGCGCCAAAACCAACATGTCTTGGGATGATATTGTTCCAATTTTGGGTTTGCCAATGTTTAGTGTTTCTTTATAAGAAGCCTTTGCGGTATTGTTTTGTATTTTGATAGAAAGAAGCTTTATTTCAGTATACCTGAGCTTATTTTATTCCGAATATTAAATTTGGAATTTTGGCTTTGCATTTTAAAATGCAACCTGACATTTGGAAAATATCCTTTTTACCAGGATGATTTTTTAGAAATGTTTATTAGAGATTAGATTATAACTACAGGAGTGTTTTGGTTCATATTGCAATTGGGGGTAAATATATATTATATTGCTCAATTTATTGTAGAAATGAAGAAAAATTAGTAAGAGAAGTAAGAAATTGATGATTTTGGTCTTAATAATAAGTTAGAATTAAGTTTAGTGTAAGAACGTGCTAAGTGACAAAAAAGTGAAAACGAGAAAATGAACTTTAAAGTTTTTCATTTGCACATAAATACGTAAAAACGGCACTAACAAACGGTAAAAAGTATACTTAACTTAAAATTTTTGAATTTGGGGAAATCTTGTTATCTTTCAAAGAGAGAATATTCATTGCATCTTCATTGACATCAAAATCTCAATTTTTAAAAATAGGTCACTTAGTACGTTCTTCCACTAAGCTCTTCCATTTTATATGGAATGGGTATCTTTCATGTCTTTGAATGGCAACAATAATTCTGAATGAAAATCTATTCTTTCTAGAGCATTCATTGGTTATCAATGTCACATGGGTACAGAGCACCGATCGCAGGAAATACAGGAAAGAAAACTAGAAGGAACTACGTCATTTAAAACAAGCCAATTAAAATATTGAACTGCATAAATGTTTAAATTGTTGTCAATACAAGACACTTGTCACAAAAAGAGCAAAAACAAACACCGCTTTTAAAAACGTATAGAAAAGGGAACTTTTGTAATATATGTTTTTTTAAATCGTAATATTAAAGTACTTCAATTTTCCCACTAAATCTGTTGTTTAATGTTGTCTTATAAATCAGTCCTTAAATGTAATTAAAAAATCAAATAAAAATAGTAGATATGAAATATAAGGTTTTCTTTGTAAATGTTGGTTGGTAGACATATATATTCAGGTTTGTGTGCTTGGTCAGAGACCCGCTTATAAACCTTCGTCAAGTAAGACAGACACAACACACATACATAAGTGGATCCATCTATTTTTTTGGAGGCAGAGGCCAACTAGAGGATCCCCAGAATTGGCTTGTCACCCCCAGAGGTATTGATTTGGTATGGGAACTTGGAGGACTTTGTGACCACGACGGATTTAACGTGCACCAGTCACCATTAGCGTACACGGGGGTCTTCGGAAGGCAGCGGGACTCGAACTCGCAACCTTAGGGATGCCAGTCCAAGACCTTACCGACCAGGCTATCCCAGCCCTTTTGTAAATGTAATTTATAGTACAAACCTATAATGTTATAAGTCTAAGTTCTTTTTTAATAACCCTCAGTCAATGTCTTGCCGATCCGTCAATCAGTTTCCACGGTCTAATGACGCCTTGCCAGATGTCAATAAATTCTTTCCCAGAGAAATTTCAGACGCAGCAGAATTTGTTTTGACTACCAAATTCACTCTTCAACACAACCATTAAAAAATAGAGTCACTTCTTAATAAGACCACTGAACTGAACTGAAACTCTAGAAGGAGCATCGAAACGCTCGCCAATAGGGTCGGTGAAGCGCGACAACCCTGTAAGAGCAACCCAACTGTTAAAATATGCATTTTAAACCAACTTTTTCAATTTTTTTAAACAGAAAATTGATATGTTATTGCTTTGGGAAGTTCAATATATAATGAAGTTTCGGAAAGATGTACTTTTAAAAAATTAGAATTGCAGGAACAATCTTTAAAACTTAAATTCCTTGGAGTACTATTTTTGGCGAGAAACATCAACATATAATGCAAACTGTCAAGTCAAGTGTCAATTGTGATCAGCGAAATCCTGCCAAATGTGGCACATATTCCCCCTAAAGCTGTCGCCAAGTGATCCAAAAATATGCTTCACCAGCTTCTCATGGGATGCTCCCTCCTTCCAGAGTTTCAGTTCAGTTCAGTGAATAAGACCCCGACATGTGAAGTTGTGCTTTGGCGGCATTCTTAACACTCTTTAGGAGCTGTGAAGGCTTACTTTTAGACTGACTTTAAATATTTCATACGAACTAAATAAATTATCTTGGACGTCCAATCTCTCTCCTTCTTAGAATAAACCTCAGAATAAGTATGCTCTTCTGCGTAACAGATGTTTTTCTATTACATAAATATTACAAGCAGAATATATCAACCAAAACTAATGTTCCATTTGACACTAGCCTATTCATAACCCAGGCCTTATTCTTTATACCTTTTGGACTCTTTACCTCAGTCCATCTTGGTTGGATGGTTGGTAGACATATATATTTAGGTTTGTGTGCTTGGTCAGCGACCCGCTAATAATCCTTCGTCAAGTAAGACAGACACAACAGACAACACACACATAAGTGGATCAATCTAATTTTTAGAGACAGAGGCCAACTAGAGGATCCCCAGAATTGGCTTGTCACCCCCAGAGGTATTGATTTGGTATGGGAACTTAGAGGACTTTCGGACCCAACAGATTTAACGAGCACGTACTCCGCATATACTCGGTAGGTCTTCAGTGGTACCGGGACTCGATCGCAGGACCTTCCGATCCCGAGACCAAGACGCTGACCACTAGGCTCACTACGGCCCCAGTCCATCTTACTCAATGCAGCTGTAGTAATTTGGCTTAGAAAATTATTTCCGCATTAGATTAACACAGAGAGACTTCAACTTGGAGACTCAGCTACTACTCCCATTCTTCCATAAATTTTAAATTTTATAAATGATATTTTTATTGATGTTCTACTTCTTCTCATGTGAATATATTATTATCATTTTATTTTTAAAAAAAATCCTCTCTTCAAAAAGGAACCTAATCTTTATTATCTAAACAAATATGGGATTTTTAAAGAAATAATTCAAAAATTTATGCACAGAAAACAACCATATATTTTACCTACTTCCAGACATTTCGGAAGGTTTTTAAAACCTTTGGACACCTCTAACCACAGTTCATCTTAGTCAAGGTACAAAAATGCATGTCAGTGTAAAATTGTAATTTATTGTTGTTCGTCCAAAGAATATAACAATTCATCTTTTATAGGTTCCTGTAAAGGTAACCTCGCAGGAAAGAAATCGGAATTCTTTCTCAGGTTATGGGAGAATAACGGCTTTTCGAAATAACTTATGGTGCTTCAGGTTTTGGACATTTTGGGGAAAATTTATGGCTGTATTTGTTACTGAAGGGTAAAGATGCTTTTAGGATGGGTAAAAAGGTTGTAACTTATTCAGTTTTCCGTTGATATTGATACTGTATATTGATACTGTTAATGTTTCTTCATTAAGAAGTTTACAAGCTTAATTTAAAACCCCGTTACTTTTTAGCTTCCACACTACGTTTATAACGTAAAAAGTGGAAGGTATTATAATCGTTCAGTCCGTCCGTCTGTCCGTCTGTCTGTCACCCACTTTCACAGAAAGAACCACAAGTCTCACAGACAAGTGAGATACGTCATTTTGAAGCAAAAAATCATTTAGGTACAATTCCAAATTTCATTAAAAAGTTTAAATTAGAAGTTTATTAAAATTTAAATAACTAAAAAAAATTATCTACATGAAATAACATGCAAATGCCATTTTTTATTCATATTTTCACTTTCCACCACAAGTCCCACAGACAAATGGGATATGTCATTTTGAAACAAAAATCAGATTAGGCTACATTCCAAATTTCATTAAAAAATAATATAAATTATAAGTTTATTTAAAATTTAAATAACTAAAAATTTAATCTACATTGAAATAACATGCAAATTCCATTTTTATTCAATATTTTCACTGTTGCCATTTCGTTAAACGTACAAGAAACTGTTTTGAAAATGAAAATAAAAACTTTTGAAAGAATATTTATTTATGCGATATAATTAATAATAATAATAATAATTTTTTTTATTGCACAAAAATAACAGATATTAATTTGAAGGGGGGGGGGGGGGAATACAAAAGCAATTATACAGTAGATAGAACACCAAGGGTCACAAGGACCATATTGGCGAACGTAAAAAAGTACATGGATATAAATTTACAAACACAAAAAAAAATAACAAATACTAAATTACAAGTATAAAATATTATTATGGCAACAGAAGTGTCGGGTGTATATTTAAGAGGGTTAGTCAATACAAAATGAATTACTGTATAGTTATTTTATTTCAATAATTGAAGTATGCATAATCAAAATAAAAAATAATTCAGTTTGGCTTTTATTTTTAAAGCATCAATTGCACTAATTATATATTTTTTGAACTGTAAATTAATTTAACAAACGATAAATGACATAATTTTCGACAGAAATGTAAATGGTAAATTGTGGCGACACAAAGAGATATTTGAAGAGCTTAAGTGCAAAACAAGTTAAATCACTTTTTGGAAAACATTGAGTTGGTTAGCTTTTCATACAGGTATTGTAGGAAGGGATCCACCAACATTTTGATTTGCACAAAAAAAGTGACTTTTGACAAAAAGTGAACTTTTTTTGTGCAAATCAAAATGTTGGTGGATCCCTTCCTACAATGTCTGTATGAAAAGCTAACCAACTCAATTTTTTCCAAAAAGTGATTTAACTTGTTTTGAACTTGAGCTCTTCATTTATTAAAAAAAAAGATTACATTATTATTCTTCGAACTTCAAACAAATTAAGCAAACGATAAAGTCTAATTATTAAATCTGAGAAAGAAGATTAATGAAAATAATTAATTTTATCGTTTAAATGTTTAATTACAACTAGATAATGGCTCTGTTTTACGAATTTCTTTCTGAGGTGTATAAATAGTTTGTTTCCTGTTGAGCACAAATGTTGTGTGGAAGCGGTTTAGTGACAGATTCTGTAACAAACCTACTTGTTCTTTTCTGAGACAGGTTTAAAAAATTAGCTGTCACTACTTCGAAAGCTACACTCTTAAAACAAACGAGCGGTTTTAACTCAGTCTGAGTTAATTTCCACTCCTTTCCGGTGCCGAAAATGCACTTCCCCTATAGGAGGGGATTTCACTATTTTCTTTTAAGAGTGTAAGTACTTTTTAGTGCAACAAGTTAAAAACTTTTCTAACGTCCTCTTCACTATCAACAATTCCGGTAAATTTTGCCGTGAAAACTGATGTTAATCAACGAGCTTTCATACCCGACAGGAAAAATTATCTTACTTACGGTTTTAACAGCGATATTACCTGTGGTAGTGACAATTTTAATGTTATCTGCAGTGCAATGTAGTGAAAAAAATTTACCTGCTATGTCAAAATTTAACTCAGTTGTAATGTAGAATCTGAAATTGATCAAGCTTTGTCGCTATGGGTCAAGTGGCATGAATATGCCAAAATTAACCTGAATGGTTTTGTGTGAAAGATCCTAAGAGGATAATGTATTACTGTTAATTAGTGCCTAATTTATGGAATTAAGGGGGAATGGGCGCGCTGGACCGCGGGTCTCCAAACTCAAGTGCCTCAGTGTTACTCCAATGGCGAAAAAACTATTTTCTCTGCCACATTTCTCCAGCTGTATTGAATATTTTTACAAACGGTATTTTTTAAATAATAAATGTAAATAACTTACAGGTCTCTATCTTCCCACTTTTTGAAATTGCTTTGAATATTTTATGTAAAATTATTTATTGAAAATTAAAAAAAAAAAATATTCGAACCCATTTCAAAAAGTGGGAAGGTCGGGACCTGTAAGTCAGCAACATTTATCACATAAAAAAATCCGCTTGTAAAATATTCAATACAGCCGGAGAAATGTGGCAGAGAACATTTTTTTTTCTCCATAGGATTAACACTGATGCACTTTGCCATGGAGACCCCCCGGTCCAGTGCACCCATTCTCCCTTAAAACAGATATTCCTTATTTAAAAAGAAAGGGTATGTAACACCAACCAACTTTTAATAACAAGTCAATAAATCAATACAGATACTTTTTCTTCATTTTAAAGGTAAATATTAAATACCTCATTTGGTAATTGCAATAACTTTAAAACCAAAAAAAAGGTCTATGGAAGCTACGAGTTTTATAAAGCATGCGAGATTTTCTCAATTTAAAAAAATTGTATTTAGCAAAAAAGAAAAGAAGAATTCTTTTTGATTCGATGAAAAAAATGGGTTTGTTGAAGAATTTTCACTGAGAAAATAATTTTGAATATCTTGTTTTTCTTTTTGGCATCAGAACATTAATGTCACACAGACACAAAAATACTCGTACAGAACATTTTACCATTTCGATGCTGACTAATCACAAGCAACAAACGGGAATCTAGATCCATTTCCTTACATATATACATTCATCTAAAATGCAACATATTCAATGTTTAACTAATCCCTAACAACAAAACAAATCTCCCACTAGCAACGGCAAAAATTTTCCCCGAAACATAATATAAATTTATGGAACATCAGAGACACTTAAAAATTCCGGGGGATAAATTCGATGCACCTTAAGGCCAATCCTACACGCAATAAATTATCTCCTTTAAAATAACAAGGCCCTTTCAGTACAAAAATAGAATGGATTGTTAGAGTTTAGAGTTACATAAAGATGCTGAGTGATTAAAAGCAATGCTAAACTGGTTGGCCAACTGAATCCATTGATCGCTTTAGAAATACACCCGAATAAATATGAATGATTTGGTCACAGGACGAGGTCCACTCATAAAATGGTTGGTTGGTAGACATATATATTCAGGTTTGTGTGCTTGGTCAGAGACGCGCTTATAAACCTTCGTCAAGTAAGACAGACACACATACACACATGAGTGGATCCATCTAATTTTTAGAGACAGAGGCCAACTAGAGGATCCCCAGAATTGGCTTGTCACTCCCAGAGGTATTGATTTGGTATGGGAATTTGGAGGACTTTGTGACCACGACGGATTTATCGTGCACCAGTCACCATTAGCGTACACGGGGGTCTTCAGAAGGCCGCGGGACTCGAACTTGCAACCTCAGGGATGCCAGTCCAAGACCTTACCGACCAGGCTATCCCGGCCTCCATAAAATGGTATTCAATGGCATTTTGATCGACACCGTATTCTAACAGGTTCCGGGCTTAAGTCAACAGATTTTAGAGAACACTTGTATAGGTGTACAATGTAAAAAAAGCGTGTTGTTTTTACCGAAAAATTGCTGTCTTTTATGCCAGAAAATTACCGTATAATTTACAGAGAAAATATGTTTATTTTATGCAAACAATTTCTAAGTTTAGTCCTTTTTTTAACAGATGGAATGTAGCGAAAAACAAAAGTTCCCGGCGGGGAATCGAACTCCACCCCCAGACTTAGAATGTTAAGTTCCGTTTTTTCTTTATTTTGCCTGTTGAAAAAACTGATTTTAAATTAAAATTACAAATTATTTGCATAAAATAAACAGATTATCCCTGTAAATTTTACAATATTTTTCTGGCACACCAGCTCACAATTTTTTTCTGTAAAAACAACAGAATTCTATTACAGTGTGCACGACTTTCAATTACCAATCAATAAATCAATCCATATCACTTTTCTTCATTTTAAAGGTACTCATTATAAAGAGGCCCAGATGGTCGAATGGTTTGGACCATTACGCTAGCAGTCTGCGCTCTGTAACGGGTGCAGGTTCGATTCTCGCCTTCGCCCTGGGTGTACTTCCTTTCTCTGTGACAGTAAAAATTCTTTCTGTGTCTGTCTTACTTGACGCAGGCTTATAAGCGGGTCTCTGATCAAGCACACAAGACGGAATATATATATGAACTTACCTTACCCTACCCTACCCTACTCCTTATATATCTTATAAGGCAATTGCAATTACTTTAAAACCTAAATAAGTTCTATGGCAGCTACTAAGCTTTATAATATCGTTTTGCTTTTCAGCAATACTTTTAAAACAAAAACAGTTCTAAGGCAGCTAACTACCCTTTGCGCGTGAGCGATTTTCTCGAAAATCCTGTTATGACGCTAGACATTTTCTAATTGGCATAGATCCTAGTAGACCAAATTTGAAGTCCCTAGAACTTTTAGTTCAAGCTGTAGAATGGTTTCAAACAAACGGACCAATATTCAAAATTCACTTTTTTGGAATCAGCACATTCCAAACCGGAGAAAACACAAAATCGCCATTACAAAAATCGAACCCCAAAGTAATAGATAATCCATATTAAAAACATATTGGTAGTGTGGTGTATTTGGACCTATTCTACTGATTTGGCAACGTAGTTTTACTATTTTATCGCCAAGGCATCTACAAAATCTCTCAAACCTCCAACAATGTGATTAGTTACCCCCGAAAAAGATACAGAATTTATTTACTCTGGTTGCTCCGTGTAAAAGATGGATTTTCTTGTTGTGAACAATATGATCTCCTGAAAATAAATAAGATTCTTTTCGAAAGATGGGAAGTGAAACGAGGAACTGAGCTATTCAAAATGGCAGATTATTGTGGACAGAAGTAGTGATGGGAAATAGTTCACATAATTTTATTTGCCTCCAGTTTTTTAACTAGGATATTTTTTTGGCTTTCATGGAGTCCTGTATTTAAAGTACAAATAGTTTTCTTGTATATTTTCTTGTTAAATGTTTAATTTGTGAAAATGCCCAATGAATACTTAGGTGTTAATCCTTACTATAATTTCCATTGAGTTTTATATGAATTTAGTTTCCAAACTTCGTCTTTTAAACGCTGTCTTTGTTATTTACTTTATAGAAACTTAAAGCAGCCCCGAAACACTTTGTAGAAACTTAACAAGTGCATAGGTCTATGATGTTTGAGCTTCGAGTAAAAACTAATTACGAATTGTCGCCAGCATTCGTTGTCGCGCCATGTCCCTCGCCAAAGGCGCTAATTTATTTTCATTTTCTTGTAGTGCCTCTTTTGATTCGTAGACGAACGGTTTGAGTTCGGTAGTTGTGTAGTGTTTGAGTTCTCTTTTTCCTCTATTGAATTTGAATTAGTTTGTGATATGTAAATGAAATAATTTTTACAGTCTCCTAGATTTATTTTCTATATTTATTCGTCTGAAAAGAACATTAGTGGTCTCTCGAGCCGGATAGTACCGGAAGAAGTAAAAAGAAAAGTGATCCGTCAAGCCGGATCACTAAAGTTCTGTTTAGACAAATTAATATGTTCTTTTAAGTCGAATCTATATAATTGAACAAGAATCAGAATTTTTAACGTATTATACGTTCTTTTTAGACAAAAGGTCACTTTCTATGCGTCGCACGACGATAACCCTTAATGTTCTAAATTTATTCATCTTTAACCCTTATTCTCATAAAGTAGCATATATGCTACCTGGG
Source organism: Oedothorax gibbosus (assembly GCA_019343175.1). NCBI lineage: Eukaryota > Metazoa > Arthropoda > Arachnida > Araneae > Linyphiidae > Oedothorax > Oedothorax gibbosus. The sequence goes on along the minus strand of CM033275.1, from coordinate 18,439,235 downwards.
GTTTTCCCCTACTTTCTGTTTGTTAAGTGACGTCAGCGAGTATGTTGCATTGTTATTTGTTAGAAGAACAGTATAGAAGCTTCGTTCTGAGTGAAAAAATGTACAAAGTTAAAATTGTTTTTGTTTTAGAGGAAGGTAACTTGTTGGGTTGTTGTGTTTGTGCATCATGTCTTGTCGTCTGTACAAGGAAAGTTCTTGAATTATTTTTTATATTATTTTTTTTTACTTTGAAAAATATTTTTCACATTTCTTATGTTCTGTAGTTTTAAAAAATTGCTTAAGTTGTTGGATTACCACTGTTTTTGGAAAAAATACAAGCTAAAAACTGAAGGTTGCATATATGCTACCTTTTATAAAACTCTAATTAATTACTGCACTAATTATTTTAGAAAGGTTATGACACTAAATAATCTTTATTTTAGCTGTAAAAAACAGAAAAAAATTGAAAATTGAAAAATTAAAAAAAAATCGACGAACATGAGAATAAGGGTTAAAGAACATTAGTAGCCATCGTCGAGCGACGGATTGTCAGTGACCTTTTATCTAAGAAGAACATATACTATGTTACGAATTCCGATTCTTGTTCTATTACCAAAGGGTCAATAGGACAATTACCGCATGAGACCACCGCTCACAACATACGTTATTATAAACTGCAACATTCATTTGATGTTACATCAGAACGAACATAGATCATAAACATAAACACTAGTTTCTTACAGCAAATTTTAAAGATGTATATCATGTTTGAAACTTTCAGCAATTTCCTTTCACATGGGAAAACTAAAAACTTTGCCCATTCTATTTACTAGAACATGGTACTAAACTGATAAAAAGAAAACTTTACAAAAGAGAAAAAATTACTGAAAAATGTCGTACTTCGACTAGCAAAGTGTCATTCAACCTCTTACTTTGAACGATTACTACTTTAAAGTACGACTTACAACAAACATTATTAAAAAATTACAACATTCATCTGATGTTTCATCTAAAAGAACATAGATCTTACATATAAAGGATAATATCTTATAAAAAAATGTTAAAGATGTACATCAAGTCTGCAAATTACAGCAATATCTCTGTGCATAGGAAAGTAAAAATGTGGCTCATTCTGAAGACATATGAAGAGTACAGGGGAAGAACCGCTTTATTTTTTAGGAGTAGTTCCGAAATTGTATCTGCTTGGCGGACATTGGCGACAGAAAACCGGTTTTCCTTTCGGTTCTTCTTTCGCGGTACAAACGTGTGACTCGTGTCCGCTGATCTCTGGCGTAAATCAGGGTTGCCGCGAGAGAAAAGTGAGTAACCGATTTCCTCACACCAGTTTAGGCGATGACTCGCTTTCATCGCCAAAGAGGCCTGATGATGAAAGTTTTCGACGAAATTAAGCGGTTTTTCCCCTGTACTCTTCATATTTACTAGAACGTTGTACTAAAATGATAAAGAGATAATTTTACACTGTCGCAGAGGAAAAATTTCTCAAAAATGCAGTACTTCGACTACCAAAGGGTCAACCAACCTATAATTTAAAACGATTAGTGCATAAAAGAACCGTTTACAACATACGTTTTTATAAATTAAAACATTAATCTGATGTTACATCTGAAAGAACATGTATCTTACACATGAATTACACATGATTATTTCACACCACATTTTAAAGTCATACAATATGTTTCAAAATTACAGCAATTTCTGGATTGTCTGTAATAGCAAAATCTGGTTTGTCACAGAGAAAAAATTAATGAAAAGAGCCCAGCTGTGACAAATTAAAATGAAATATTTACCAAATTACACCAACGTAAATATTGCAGAGATAAACTTTCAACACAAAATACAGATTCAATGAGAAACTGTTGATAAATATAGCCAGACATTTTCAACAACAAAAAAATTTGCTCAGTGCTGTATTCTTTTCTCTGAGGGCAGCGAATATTTAATGTTGAAAAACGATTTTACAGCACATTTTAAAGTCATACATTATGTTTAAAATTACAGCAATTTCTGGATTGTCTGGAATAGCAAAACTGGTTTGTCACAGAGAAAAAAATTAAGAAAAGAGCCAACTGTGACACATTACAATGAAATTTTACCAAATTACACCAACGTAAATATTCAGAGAAAAACTTTCAACACAAAATAAGATTCAATGAGAAACTGTTGCTAAATATAGCAGACATTTTCAACAACAAAAAAATTTGCTCAGTGCTGTATTCTTTTCTCTAAGGGCAGCGAATATTTAATGTTGAAAACGATTTTGCATAACGTTACTTACACAGGATGAAATGTCAATTGTTTGTTTTTAATATGACAACAAGGATCTCTTTTGAATAATATTTGTTGGGAGAAATCGGTATGTTTTATTGTTTAAGGGAAATTGAAATCGAATGTTGTATGGAAATTCTATATTTAATATTGGTTTTCGAGTATACTGTTATGATTTGGGTTTGAACACATAAGACAATTTAGGTCAGTTTCAATTCGAATTGCTTTAAACTATTGCATTTAGTTAAAACTTTCTGTATGGCTTTGTTAAATAATTAGGCAAATGCTTTTGAAGTTTATTGCATTTGAACTATATTTTTTGGTTCAAATTTTCAAGAAAATTTAGATTAGATTCATATAAAAAAATTAATTAAGGCATTTGATTGCATCTTTGCCAAAAAAATAAATTGCTGGTTTTCTTCTACATAATCACATCTACTATCCAGACGGCCTTCTTTAGCCGGGTTAGTTTGGCACTCTCCATTTGTTAAGAAAACTTTGGTTCAAATCTTAGCAGGGTTTTACAGTTTTATGCTAGAAATAATAATATCAAATAAACTCAATCACGCAGGTTCCAAAGTACACTGGGACCATAGATATCATAATTAAAGTATTAGATTGGCTGATCACGTGACCTCCAATGCTAACAACGGGACGCGCATGGAGGCTTTTTATGTGGGCATAATGGCCAGTGTTTCTGCCACTTTAAGAAGAAAAATACTACGAAAAAATACCATTTAATTCTAAATTTACAAAAAAAAATGCTAGAAAGGATTTAAAGTCACTAAAAAGATACCAAAATGCAGCTCGTATGTTTACGATATTTTTTTGTAATTTTAGAATTATTCTAAAATACTAATATGCTCTTTAAACTTTATAACTAAACTTTTAACTTAAATTTAGAATTTATTTTAGAATTATTCTAAAATTACAAAAAAATATCGTAAAAATATTACCTGCATTTTGAATATTTTTAGTGACTTTAAATCCTTTCTAGTATTTTTTTTTTTGTAAATTTAGAATTAAATGGTATTTTTTCATAGTATTTTTCTCCTTAAAATGGCAGCAACACTGGCCATTATGCCCACATAAAAAGCCTCCATGCGCGTCTCGTCGTTAGCATTAGAGGTCACGTGATCACCAATCTAATACTTTAATTATGATATCTATGGCTGGGACAGACTTTCTCATGAATTCTGTTGCCATTATGGTATTAGCGTACAATGTAAAATTTGGAGAAAAAAAAGAAAACAAAGTCGTATTTTCATTTTGTACGTATGCTAAATTTATATTGATAAAAAAAATTAGTCAAATACCCTATTCATTCCTTAGTCTTTTATTAAGGTAACATTGTTCATAAAAAACACCCACATTACTTCTAATGTAAAATTCATTTAAAAAAATAAATAAACCTTAAACTATTTTAAATGTCGATTTTTTTTCTTTCAATCAAATACAGTGAAATAAAAGAACTTTTAACCCTTATCATTGACTTCTATATCTTACTGAGTAAATATATTTAATTGGAGAACAAATACCACATTGTTCACGGTTTATTTGCATTTGACGTTTTGGCAAATCGAAAAAAATAAATTGCTTTGTCCGGATACGCTTTTGAATATCTTTTATAAATGTACAAATATACATACAATGATTAAAGTGTTTGAATCCCTAATTTTTTTAAAAAAGGGTTTTGAAAAAAGGTACATCGGCATATTTGATTTGAAATAAAAAATAAATTTAGTTCTGTTGAACTTTTATAATTTGAAGGCGTATACAAAAGAAAAAGTTATAATACGTTTCGGAATGATTACAATTGTATTTATTTTATCTGAGATAAATTTTTGTTCTGATTAATTTTTTCATTAATTTCGTCATTTTACATGGATGAGTTGTATCAGGTGACGAAATCTGTTCCAGATTTTTAATTACAGTCAGTGCTCCGATTGGTCCTCTAATAGGTAGCGAATTTTGAGCGATATTTTTTAATTTTATAGTATGTCTGTGATACGAACCGCACAAAATCCGGAAATGCTATAACCATTCTATCATTTTGTGAAATAAAATAAATGTATCATACAATAGTTATTTATGCAACTAGTGTAAAAAGTAATGCTTTTTTAAACGAGTTGAATAAATTATTTTACGAGAAGGTACGAGCGAGTGAAATAAATTCACGAGTTTAACAAAGGCTATTTTCAACGTGTTGTCATACACTATTTTTTATAATAACGTGCAAAAAAAGTATTTATTAAATTGGCATTTATTGATTGGCTTATTAATTATTTTATTTTCACGTTCAAATGATTTGAAGGGGATTATTTATATTAATGAATATTTTAAAAAAAGTATTTCTTAGATTGGCATTGGAAAAAAGACGCCAAATAAAGAATCACGTTCAAATAAATAATTTTACACCAATCACAAAGCCGACGGATAAAATATTACGCTCAGATAAAGATTTTTACACCAATCAGATGCTCTTATTTACTTTGTCGCACTAGTGCGTAAAAGTAACTTTGAAACACGATTTCGTTAAAAGCATCACTTTTGGCATGACTATTTATTTGAAAAGTTTGTTTTTTTGCACGATATTATAAAAACAATATTTTAATATACTTAACGAATAAAAATGAAAGATTTTCATGAAGAAACACGTGATAAAAATACCTAATGACGTAGAATTCCTAGTATGTTTATTATATTGGTTCTTACAATGAAACTGCAAAAAATAACTTGAAAACACAATTAAAACATAACACAAGCGACCATGGCCAACGAAAACTTCAATATAAATCCTCTATATTCTCTTTCCATACACAACACCACATTAAATTATACATAAAAAACTATCCGAAATATCCAATCTTCCCCTTCCCAAAATATGACTTTCGTACATTACCTATTTTCCTGTCACTTAAATACTTACTGAATTTTTTTATCAAAAACAAGTAATGGTAACAGTAACTGCTACGTAGAATCGCTTCAACAAAATATTTTAACACCTTAGAAAAAATTCGCTGAACACAGCATTCACTTGCAATTTAACATTTTACAAGCCAACCCTTGCTAATTTCAATCATTTTCTTTCGAATTAAAAATTACATTCGAAATAATTATTACGAATTAAAAAATACATTTGAAATAATTCTTTCGAATTTAAGAAAAAGTAAGCTAGAAAAGGAAAGTAGGGTAAACATGAAAGAAGATTTAAACGGTGAATCACTAGAAAAAAGCATCTAGTGACTTGAAATCCCAAGGTTTATTAAGTTGGTTCTCCAAAAAACAACTATAAAATATAAAAACCCAATTAAAACAAAACGTAGCCAACCCAAGCAAAGGCAACAGTACGAATTCCCCTACTCTCTATCTATACGAAACCCCACATTAAATTATAAATCAAAAACTATCCAATCTCTTTCCCAAAATATGACTTTCTTACATTATCAAACGTGCCCTAGGGGTGAGCCGAAATGCCCTCTTTGGTAAAATCTCTTCTTATCAGCGCAGTTTATGTCCCAAAATTTATTGTCTCCAGTAACTCAAGAAACTTTTAGGGTGGGTTGGGGAGCGGAAACAAGACATTGGGACAGAGGGGAGCTTTGGAGTGGTTGGAAAAGGGTTATTTTTAAAGAACAGTTAATTTTTCAACCCATTAACTATGGGAATGTTTCAGATGATATAACGCTCTTGTTTTCCTTTTTATGCTTACTGGATTTCATTGGTTGCTTCGGTGTCATGTACTGCGATTTCATTGGTTGCTTCGATATCACTCTCAAAATAACCGATCTAGATGAAAAGAAACGTTTCTTTTTATGCAAGCTTTCTTTAACAAACATTTCGAACAACCAACAGCAAGAATTTGGCATTTAAAAAAAATTATAAGTAAAGTATTCTTAGAAAACTCATTTTCGAACACCAAAACATAAGTAATTCCAGACAACAAATGAAAACAAACCGTTGGAGCAGTTGCCACCCCCGCAGTGAAACAACCCTATTGGATAATTTTCAAAAATCGGTCATAAAAGTGTCAATATTTTTTATCCCTGACATATCCCTGTGTGAAGAATATATGTAATCATTTTTTTCATTTGTTTTTGGCTTGATTTTTTTTAAAAGTTGGGTAACTTTAATGTCGTTTTCATTGGTGGATTTCAGTTAGTTTGAATGTTATTGGCGCGTTACCTTTGAACACTCCGGCCCTGAAATATCACAGGAGCGAAAAATGGAAGCCAAGGGGTATCAAGTATGGGTAAAATAAGTACCAAGCATGCTTGGGAACTAAACACTGGGGGTTCCGCGTGAGGCTGACCACCTTACCGGGACATATGCTTAGCACCCCAGAGCCCTAGGTCACGAAAGCTGAAATGGCACGGCAGGTCTTGGCCCAGTAATGGGCTGTTACGCCCAGGAGGAGGAGAGACAGAGATGGAGGGTGAAACCTCATCCCGTCATTTTCATGGGAGCGAGAAGGAAAGGGTAAATAATTTGGGTGATTTAAGGGTCTTGTATGGTAACAGCTATTTCCATACAGTTCCAATGGGGAAACTTTGCCCCTGTTTTTAAATAAAGTACAGGGTGTCCGTAAAAGAATGTCCGAGTTTTAATGGTATATTACAGGAGTTTATTTTATACTAAACTAGCAAATTTATACCCGTTCTTCGCACGGAATAAAAAAATATCAAATAAATTCCAAATATGTGTACCATATACCCTGTTATAGGATCATAAACTTATTATTGTTTCCGCTCGTTATAAGTTATAAAATCCCGTTTCATTGGCTTAAAATTCCAAAATGAAAAATACGCTATAAAATGCACACATAAATGTAATCACAATTCCCTCATAAATACATAAAACCTTTTAGCTCATTTGGCGCGTTTTGGGAAATAATTTGGCGAGAAAATAGATATAGCAACCCACACCCATTATACAGCTCTAACACAATGACCTTCGAACAACAGACCAGCTTATAAATTATTTATAAAAGAAATTGCCTATTTGGCGAATTTTAGTTAATAATTTGGCGAGTTTGGCAACGGATTTGGCGAAAAAATAAATACATAAAACACTAATAGCTCTAGTGCGATGGCCTTTATTAACCATTATAGTTCAATAATAGCTTAACTATACATTTATTGCTTAAATATGCATACATGCAGTCAACAGAAAAATCAATGAAAAAATCATCAAATAAACCCACAATAAAATCCGGGAATGAAGACTGGCGGAATTACGTCACTTGAAACATGTCAATTATTTTTCAAATAATGAATTTAGTTTCTGAAAGTAATGGCAAAAGAATAAAAAATAAACATTTTGAATTTTAAATGTTTTCGTTAAAAGTTTTATTTAATTTTTTCAGCCGATGGCATCAGGAAAGAGAAAAAATTATCGGATTTGAGCGAAAGTGGTGTATTTTTTCCAGAAAATTCGATTTTTCTCTAAAAATGGAACAAATATGAAAAATCTAAGCCTCAGGTGCACACGTTCATATTAAAGGGAATCTATCTTAAAAATTTCGAATTTCTGAGGGCAGTATAAGTAGGTCTTTTACGATCCGAAGACAGACACACAGACAGACAGACTCTTTCTTTTATTATTATAGATATAACAAATCATACATGACATTGAAGGAAAACTAACCTAGTTTTTCCTGTAAGTGCTCAATGTGTGCGCCTTTAGAGATACGGCACACATCCAAACGAAAATGCAATTCTTCCCATACTGTCTGCAGTAAGTCCGGAGTAATGGAAGCAACAACCTGTGCAATTCTACCTTTCAAGGTTGGTAAATCGTGGGGTAGGGGTGTAACGTAGACCCGATCTTTTACGAATCCCCAAAGGAAGAAATCACAAGGCGTGATGTCAGGGTCACGATTTGAAACTCAGACATTCTTTTACGGACACCCTGTATATGACATGTACTCACGAAAACTTACCGAAAGGTACAGAAGAAAAGTTTTTTTTTGCCATTAAAATAATTACTAAGTATAATTTTAAAGATATTAATTAGTTATAATTAAAACAAAAAAATTTAGTAATTATCCACAAACTGCAGATGGCAGCACTAATGGCAAGTATATATCTAAACAATAAAAATTATTTTAATTTTAAATAAATAATATCTTCGAAATTATATATTTTATATTTTTTAATGTTTGAAAAATGTTTGTTTATCACATTACGTTAAATATATTTCACGAAACTAGTTGATCGATCAAAATAGTGTAAATTAATGTAATATGTCTTTCATATTCAGATTCGAAATAATTATTTTTTGTTTAATTTTTTCTTTTTGAACAAGATTTACTTTATAATAAATTTCTTGTAGCACTTAATACTTTAGAATAATAATATGGCATTATATCTGTGGTATTGTTGAAGTAAAGCTCATAATTATATTCTTTAAAAAAATCGGTAATATTGTTTTAATTGAAATCAGGGAGTAAAAATTGTGTGCTAGTAGTACAAAAAAAATCCAAGATTTCCTTTTCTGTGTTTCATAAAGAAGATTGTACAAGATCTAATTGACCGAGAGCCCAGGGCCCCCAGACCTAAGTCATTTTTTAAAGGATGAAATGTATCGGATTAGGTTCGGTTTTCATTTACTTTTAGTATATATGCATACCCTTTAGAGTGAACCGACGTCCAATTTACAGGTATCGGGTGCAAAAAGTAGGTAAATTATAAGTTAACTTAAGTCATTTTCTAAAGCTGATTTTTACGTATGTTTTAGAAAATAATGTTAAAAGTTAATAATAAATTTCCCAGACGCTTTAAACGTCTTTATCAAGTTCAGACTGTGTCCCACGCATCTGGCGGCGTGAGATGGCGCTACAATCGTCCTCGGACGACAAGAAGGGGAAGTTAAGCAAAAAAGAACTACGTTGGTATTGGAGATGTGGTTGGTCAATTGACATATATATTCCGGTTTGTGTGCTTGATCATTGGAGATGTGAAAATGTTGTAAGCTAAAGACGGCTATGGTAACTTGTTTGTTAATTTATTTTCTAATAAAAAAAAATTAATTAAATCGAAACGATATTCTTTCTTAACCAACCAAACACATCTCCAATACACACAATTTTTTTTTTTGCTTAATTTCCCCTTCTTGTCGTCCGAGGACGATTGTAGCGCCATCTCACGCCGCTACTTTTTGCTCCCGATACCTGTAAATTGGCCGTCGGTTCACTCTAGCGGGTATACATATAATAAAAGTAAATGAAAACCTAACCTAATCCGATACATTTCATCCTTTAAAAAATGACTTAGGTCTGGGGGCCCTGGGCTCTCGCTCTATAACATAAATATTATTAAAACACTTTATTATATATCGAACTGATATAACATGCATAGACCTCTTATGCAAAAGAAATATTTTGAATCAAGAACTTTTTTTTTAATAGAAAGCAAAAAAACACATTTTAACGATTTTAAATACTGTAATCAAAGACTACACAAATCTACATTGCCATTTAGTAACTTTAAAGTCAAACTAAAAGTGCTTTTTTAAACAGCAAATCTTTTATTGTATAGAGACGTTAAATAACTGGTCAAAATACCTCTACAATTCTTTCTTCCATATCTGCAAGAAGCCTTATCTTGAGACGTTTTCATGTTGCATGGGTATATCGTAAATGTCAGAAATCAAAGAGTTATGGAATTGATGTATGTGTCTCTCCTGTCCAGTTTTGTAGGATATTTGACGCTGCTTTGTAGATTTAAAGAAGTTATGATTCTATGGAAAGTTGAGAATTTTAGCTTTGTTTTAGAAGTTAATAAATAATATTAAACATTTAATTTTTTTAATTTCATTCAATTGCACGACAGCCCTGGGTGGGCCCCCCTGGCCTTCTCCAGAAGTCTTCTCCAGGCAAGTCTGTTCTTGGCATAAATATCATAGTTAAAGTATTAGATTGGCAGATCACGTGACCTCCAATGCTAACGACGGGACGCGCATGGAGGCCAAATAAGAGGGCAAAATGGCCAGTGTTGCTGCCACTTTAAGGAGAAAAATACTAAGAAAAAATACCATCTAATTCTAAAATTACAAAAAAAAATACTAGAAAAGGATTTAAAGTCACTAAAAAGATTCCAAAATGCAGCTAGTATTTTGACGATATTTTTTTGTAATTTTAGAATTAGATGGTATTTTTTCGTAGTATTTTTCTCCTTAAAGTGGTGGCAACACTGGTCATTTTGCCCTCTTATTTTGGCCTCTATGCGCGTCCCGTCGTTAGCGTTGGAGGTCACGTGATCTGCCAATCTAATACTTTAACTATGATATCTATGGTTCTTGGCGACTGTTCTCCAGTTGGCATTGGCTTTTAGGGTCTTCAGGTCTTTTTTGAGACAGTCGATTCACCTCAACGGGTATCTTCCGCGAGGTCTAGTTCTCATGGACTTTGCCAGAAAGATTTTTTTGCAGCAACTACCATCTTGCATTCTGGCCTGATGACCAGCCCATTTTAGCCTCTGTAATTTAATATGCTTGACTACATCAATCTGTCTGTAAATTTTGTAAAGCTCTAAGTTGGATCTTCTTCGATATATTCTGTTAACCTGGACCCCTTTAAGAATGCAGCGCAAAGCTTTCCTCTCAAAAATACCCAGAGTCTCTTCATCGTGTACAGTCATTGCCCAAGTCTCTGATGCATAAGTTAGGACGGATCTAATGAGACTCCTATAAATTAGCAGCTTAGTGGGCAGTTGGAGAAAGCTTGATTTAAAATAGCTTTTCAATCCGTAAAAACATCTGTTTGCTGCCAAGATCCTTTTATGTATCTCGGGGGTTAACGCATTTTTATTGTTCACCTCTACTCCCAGATAGGTAAAGCTGTTTACCTTTTCAAATTTAAGGTTTCCAACTTCTAAGTGACCAAGTTTCGGTAGATTTCAGACAGGACATATACTTAGTCTTGTTTTCATTTATATACAAATAAATCTTTTAGCATTCTGTTCCAGTGCCATGAATGCTTGTTTAAGAGCTGGTGCAGTTCGAAAAACTATACAGATATCCTCTGCATAGGCTAATATTTGTATTGACTTATTGAAGATAGTCCCTCTAACATTAATATTTGAGTCTCTGATAACTTTTTCGAGAGCCATATTGAACAAGAGGCATGCCAGTGCATCCTCTTGGCGCACCCCGTTTTGACCTCAAGCTGTTCAGTAAAGTCACCTTGTAAACGAACTTGTATTTTGGTTTACGATAAAGTTAAAGCCACAAGTGTTACTAATTTTGTAGGAATATTAAACTCGTGCAATGCCGCTATGCGTGATTCTCTATTGATGCAGTCATAAGCTGTTCTGAAATCTACATAAATATTGTATGTATCGATTCCAAACTCTCTGCATTTCTTAAGAATTTGTCTTAGATTAAAAATCTGCTCAGTAGTTGATCTTCCTCTCCTGAGTCCACACTGATAATCGCCTATTACCTTATCAACATACGCTACTAGTCTGTAAAGAGAATGGCTGAAAAAATTTTATAAGATGTGCTAAGGAGACATTTTTTTAATTTAATTGCGTTAATTTAGAGAAAGTTAGTTAAAAGCTAAGCCCATTGTATTTGTAATTTATACAAAAACTAAGTAAGTTATTAGTACAAATATCAATGGATCATGATTGAATTCTGGATCGATTGAATTTCTGGAATATAAAATTCCCAATGCAATGTTGAATTGTTGGCATTGATGTATCTACAGGGTCCGGCAAAAGTAACGCAGCAAAATTTTTTGTTCATAAAATTTAAACCACTTTGTTTAACAAAATAAATTATATATCAAAATAAAGGGCATTCTCTGCCAAAAAGTTATATGAATTGTTCAATATGTCTACCTTCCATTTGAACCACCTTTTCTAGCCTTCTTTTAAAGCCGCTTGCTGTTGAGTTCCTCTTTGGAAATCCGGCGAAATTTTTCTCTGATATCCCGATTTCCTGAGCGATTCTTGATTGTGAAGTGTGAGCCCAGGCAGCAAGCGTAATCGGCGAATGGTTGGCCAATCATCGATTTCATCGGCAAATGATTGGAAGTTTTTTTACGAAGATCGGGAAGACGTCGCGCCAACTTGTCACTCCGACGTCTACAAAAACCGGTCGCTTTGTGAGATCGAATAGAGATGGGGCTGAAGTCGTCTGCCAATCAGTCGATTTGTTGGTACTTTAAGCGTCGGTTTACGAGGTCGGCCCGACCTCGTCAGGCGATCAATTAAAAGTGGTCGTTTGTAGTGATTGGGCCGATGTCGGTACGATCTTTCAATTCGATCATGAAGATAATAAATTTTATAGATTATAAAATAAGCCAAAAAATCTAGTGACAAGCCCTGTGATGAGTGAAGCGAAGTTTCTATTTATTTAAACTATTAAGTTTAAATAAATAGAAAACTTTGTTAGAGATTTCTGAAATGTAGCGTGGAATACATTTATCAAGAATATATAATCTGGATATTTTCAAAATCGATAAAGATTTTGTCGAATCCATTAATTTTAACCGCGAACTTTATAATCGAAAACATTGCAATAACAGAGTTTCTTCAAAGTTCCGTTTTGTGCCCACTCAGGTGTCGACCTCCTCACTTGACCAGGGTTCTAAATTACTAGGCGTAATTGGCTGTGTTAAAGCTCCTAAAGGAGGCCAGAAATATGCAGCCGGAAACGATTACATTACGCAGGTCGCAGAGTTTATATCACGTGAGTGAGTGTGAGGAACCGTCGGGCCCAAGCAACTACGGTAAGTAAATTTAATAATTTATCTTTTTTAAGTGTTTTGGTCTTTCGCTTAAAATACTACTAATACGATTTCTTTAGCTTAATTTTCGTGGACTATCAAAACCAGAAAGGGTGGAAGATTTAGTATCAGATTTTGTTATTTAGGATTCTGACCTTATCAGACGATTTTGAGTAAGATTCAAAGACATTCATTTGTGTCTATCCTGCATGGGCTTTTATAAAGCGCGTTAAGTGCTTATGGGTAATTTCATGTAACTGTAGTGTAAGTCACAATTTAAGAGGAGATTAAAAGCTTTTTAAATTTGAAAAATAAATCAAATTACATAAAGCTTGTTACATAATTTAGTTTTAATAAGTGTAGATCAGCTATTCCACTAATTTTTTTCATTTAATGTTAAAAGTTGAAGTAATAATCACTTTTTACACCTGTGACTTACACTACAGAAAGGATAATTTTGCATGGAATTAGCCTTATGTAAACCACCGAACGAGTTTAGCCTCTGACTTCCAAAAAGTTGATGATTTACATGTTATACACAACAAAAATTAAATATTCGAGGTTGAAAACTTTTTATTTTTATACTTAGTAATGAGTTTAACACGAATTAAAATTATGTTTCGCATCCAAATGAAAACTGAAAACTAACAAAAGTACACTTAACCATTTATTGCAATTTTACTATTAATTAAAGTAAGTATTCAATATAGGGTGAATATGACATGCAAGATCTCACTAAAAATTTCGATTTTTTTTTATTCTTTCGATTATTTTTTGAAGTAAAGTAATTTATATTACCAAGACCTATATTAAGCTGGAGGGCCCAATTGGTTCGCGTTGCTTGCAGAAGGTCCAAGGTTCGGGTTCGGTTATCGCAGGTGTCGGCTCGTCACTTGACTGTGGTTCTTAAATACGACGCATGGCGCAATAGCCCTCGTGTAGCTCTAGTGCAACGATATTTCAAGCCAACCTAACCAAGACCCATATTAGAATTGGTGTCTTTAAATTATTTTGATTTTAACTATCGAAACCCAGCCTAAATCCGAGTAGTGGGGGAGGGGGCAAATACAGGCACGTTGACGCCGTTTTTTAGTAAATCATATGAGTGGGTACTAGAAAAGGGTCCTCGAAGCTTACGTTGTAGTCAAAAAGACTATAGTTTTCCATGTTATTCTATAACTCCTCAATTGTATTTCATTTTTCACTTTGGGAATATCGGAGGATCAAGTATGGAGGATACTTGGGTATGTATAAGTAACAGTAAATACCCAAAAAAACTTGGGTATTAATTTCTTGATATTTTTTCCTTGTTCTTATTTAAAATGCTGTATAATAGGGTAAAATGTGGAAATTATTTGACAGAAATTTAAAGAAACATAAACCACAATTTTTTTTTCTATGAAACAATGGTGAAGTTATGTATTTCTCTCCCCCCCCCCCCCTATCCTTCCGCCCCCTCAAAAAAATCGCATTTTTCAATATACAGAATTGTGTCTAGCAATTACTCTCTTTCTAATTAACAACTGTCCGTCCCTAAGCAATATAGCATATTGAAACTTAGTGAAAGAGAAGCCTCTTAAGTGATCTAATCTAATGCATTGCATATTTGCTTATCAGGAACAAATACTATTTTTTTTTTTAAATCTCTGATAATAAATAATTCTTGATTGCATGAAAATTTATGTTTAGATCAGTGTTTATGATATTCAAATAGTTAAGCGGTATTTTAAATATTTTATAGTATAAAAGTTTGTTTTTTTACATTTTAATGATTTAAAATACTTGGATGTTAGCTAGTTATAAATATAAATCTATTAAAGTGTAGTTATCACTGTTTATACTTATTTTGTTAATTTTTGCTTTCAGCTGCTGTGAGACTGCACAGTTTCAGGAAACAACACACATGTGATAGAAAGGGAACATCTTCAGGGCTTAGACTACTAAGTATTACATTTATATGTATTGTATTTGTATTGTTACCTGTCATTTTATTAATAAAATATTAGTAATTCAAGTAGCATTTCTTTTTTCTTGTGTTTAAAATAAA
Source organism: Oedothorax gibbosus (assembly GCA_019343175.1). NCBI lineage: Eukaryota > Metazoa > Arthropoda > Arachnida > Araneae > Linyphiidae > Oedothorax > Oedothorax gibbosus. The sequence goes on along the minus strand of CM033275.1, from coordinate 18,424,191 downwards.
TTTTTGAGTGTCCACATGCTTGCAGTTTTTAGGAAGTTTTAAATTAAGTGGAGTTCAATAGGTAGCTGTTAAACAAGGTAGGTAATGAATTTGAGAAAGTCGTTAAGAAAATTTGAAATTAAAAGAAAATTCTACTAGACTGGGGCTTATATGAAATAATGGAGAAATTATTTTGCTTCAATGGTTTTCTAATAAAAGGGTTAAGTTCCAAAATACCTTCAAGGCTTTAGTTGCATTGGTATGTTCTCGGTTCAGCATTGGGAGCATGTTGGTTAAATGTTGGGTAGAAACCGTTATTACGTACGAAATGCGTTGGAATCTACCCGAATAATAGCATTGGGTAGACGACGGCGGAAGGTAGAAAATGCATTACTAAGTCCTCTGTTTAGCATCGGGAGCATGTTGGGTAGATATCGTTAATACGTAGGAAAGACGTTGGAATCGACTCGGCTAAGCATTGGGTTACCGCCTGCACGCCGGTAAATGGTCGCAAGATAATCGGTTTACGGTCGTATAATAACGCGAGTTAGGTTGGCGTGACGTGGGTAAATGGTCGCGCGTGGAATTGGCAAGAAGTCACTGCGATGGTCAAATCCGATCAATAACCGACGATTTGTAGTTGCAAAAAGGGTGGTAACTAGTCGCCGACGATTGGCGAAAGGTGTATATTGTACATCGGCCCGATGCACCGCCGACTGGCATTTCCGATCTCTTGCCGACATACCAAAATGCGTCGGTAAGTGGTCGCACCTGATTGGCAAATGGTCGCTCGCCAAGGACGAAACGCGGCCGCTGCGATGGACATCGCCCACCCTTTTCCGACGTGATCGGCTTAAAGTCGCAGAATGTTTTGCGACTTTTGGCCGTTGCTCGGCCAACGATTATTTGCTGCTTGGGAAGTCGCTGCGATGGGTAAATCGATCAATAACCGACGATTTGGGATCGCAAAAAGGGCGGTAACTAATCGCCGACGATTGGCACAAGGTCGTGTTTTGTACATCGGCCCCATGTGCTGCCGATTGCCATTTTCGATCTCTTGCCGACTACCAAAAAGCGTCGGTAAGTGGTCGCACATGATTGGCAAATGGTCGCTTGCCAAGGACGAAACGCAGCCGCTGCGATGGACATCGCCAATTCCTTTCCAACGTGTTGGCTCGATGTCGCAGTATTTTTTTGCGACGTTTGGCCGATGATCGGCCAACCGATTATTTGCTGCTAGGGAGGTTCCTCATTTATCCTGTCATGTACTTTCAGAATATTCTCTGGAATTATATCAGAACGTGGTCTACCTGTTTTATAGTCATTGTTATCGACAACACTTCCAGTATCCTTAAATTTTGATATAAGTGCATTTATCGTGTTTCCATGGGGAGCTGTTTGCCTCCCAAAGGTATTTTCATAAAGTTTAGAAAGCCTCGATGGTGATCTATCACAAAGTTCATAATTCATCACAATAAATATCCGCTGATTCAAGTTTAAACGCGGAGCAGCCATTTTTTCAAATTTCGGTCCGATTCTGTGATTGTTCCAAACACAAATAAACTACCTAAAATACTTCCTTTTTCGTCGAAAATAATATTAATCAACAGCTCAGAATCTGAGCTTTTATTAATAATAATTGAATATCACAGGCTACTTACTGCTATTCTTTTGGAACAGTCGAAACAGAAAAGTACCTAGAAAGCACTACTCATTGTTTAATATGATAAGAATTGAAAGCCTTTCATTTGATTCTTCCTTTTTCTACCGATAACTAATTTGCATATTCCAAGCTTTCTAGGGCAACAATCACCAATATTATAATTACACGTGTTGCGCAGTAATCGCAAAAAACTTTTGCTGCGTTATTTTTGCCGGACCCTGTATCTTGTGATCCAGTTTTGTATGATATTTGACGCTGCTTTGTAGATTTAAAGAGGTTTTGATTGTATGGAAAGTTGAGAATTTTCATTTTGTTTTCAAAGTTATTAAACATTCCAATATATTACTTTCATTAAGAGAAGTTTGTTGAAAGCAAAAGAATTATTATTCTATTTTATACAAAAACGAAGTAAGTAATTGGTAGAAACATCAATGGATGCATGAATGTGCAATTGAATTTCTGGACTATAAAATTCCCAACGCAATATTGAATAGATGTATCTGTCTCTTCTATCTAGTTTTGTAAAATCTTTGACACTGCTTTGTAGTTTTAAAACGGGTTTTGATTCTATAGAAAGTTGACAATTTCCGTTGGTTGGTAGACATATATATTCAGGTTTGTGTGCTTGGTCAAAGACCCGCTTATAAACCTTCGTCAAGTAAGACAGACACAACAGACAACACACACACATAAGTGGATCCATCTAATTTTTAGAGACAGAGGCCAACTAGAGGATCCCAGAATTGGCTTGTCACCCCCAGAGGTATTGATTTGGTATGGGAACTTGGAGGACTTTCGGACCCAACAGATTTAACGAGCACGTACTCCGCATATACTCGACAAACACAAACATCCATGCCTTACCGGGATTCGAACCCGAACCCAGAGGCTCCAAAGGCTAGCGCCCTAACCGTTGCGCCGCCGGGTCGGCAATTTCCGTTATGTTTGTTGAGTTATTAAACAAGATTAATTATTTCAATTTATTAACTGGTTTTAATTTAAAGTACATAGAAAGCAAGGCTAACTATAATTGAGTTGTCTCAGGTGATGTAACCCTAAACTTTTCGCTCTAGTGCACTGTTAAAAATTTTGTGTGCTTGGTTTCACCATGATATTGGTTCCTAGTAGCTGCAACGGCTGTGTGGTGAAATGATTCACCTCTTTTTCGGTGTTTGGTTGAACCATTTTTCTGGATTTGGAAACAAAAACCTGAGAAATAGTTCAACCGAATACCAAAAATATGGTTTAACGTTTCACCACACAGCCGGTTGCAGCTACTAGGAACCATATTTTTGGTGAAACAAAGTGCCTAATTTTTAACAGTGTGAATTCATTGGATAGATACGCAATTTCATTGGTTGTTTCGATTTCACTCTCAATACGTGATTATTTCTACTGAGTTTTAACAGTTTCTTACGCTTAACTTGTTTTTATTCCAGCCATTTCTATTATTTTATTAGTTTGTACTTTGATTAAATTTCATATATGCAAAGAATTACCAAAAACCGTCTATGCTGTTGAAAACTTCGGTCTAGATGATTTTCCATCAAAAGCTGCGAATTAAATTAAAATTGTGGGGCAGCAATTTAACGTGATTCACGAACAGAGCAAAGTTTTAGTTGCTCCTCAAGACGTGAAATATGGCCATTGTAATTTATACAAAACTGCTGATATTATAAATAGAAATATCAATGAATACATAAGTATACAATTCAATTGGATTTTCTGAAATTTAAATATCCCAACGCAATGTTGTTAAATCGTAAAATAAAGAAAAAGAGAGTCGCTGGTAATTGTATATATCTCTAATATCATTCAATTTCAAAAAAGCTCTTTGTAGTAATGTTTTTCAAAAAAAAATTCAGCGAAAAAGCAACTATTTTGCTTTTATTATAGGTGTCACACATTGCACATTAACTAATTCTGACTAAGTTAAAGTCTAATTAAGTTTCTAATGTAGATAAGAACGTTCAATATTCTTTAAGGCGTCAACTTAGACGGGCTAAGAGAAGACACAACGTATTTCACCAAGGCATTTTTTTATGAGTAACTAAAACATGTTGGTTGGTGGTTGGTTGGTTGGTAGACATATATATTCAGGTTTGTGTGCTTGGTCAGCGACCCGCTTATAACCTTCGTCAAGTAAGACAGACACAACAGACAACGCACACATAAGTGGATCCATCTAATTTTAGAGACAGAGGCCAACTAGAGGATCCCCAGAATTGGCTTGTCACCCCAGAGGTATTGATTTGGTATGGGAACTTAGAGGACTTTCGACCCAACAGATTTAACGAGCACGTACTCCGCATATACTCGGTAGGTCTTCAGTGGTACCGGGACTCGATCGCAGACCTTCCGATCCCGAGACCGAGACGCTGACCACTAGGCTCACTACGCCCTTAAAACATGTTAAAACTCATAACAGTAAAAACCAGGAAAGTGTTGCCATTTGGCGGTTAACAAAATTGGCAAGTTAAATAATTACAGGTATAGGTGAGAATAATAATCGTCATCAATTCTCGACAATATTAACTAAATATAGAACTTTTCCAAAAATTTCCAAATGAACTCATTTTAGTGTTAGAAAAAGCACTAAAGCAGGGCAAAATTAATAAGTCGTTCATTTGATTCTAGCTAATGAAAAATAAATAATTTGCTGGTCAATTAAGAAAATCAAAATCACAAATAATGACTGACATAGAATATGTAAAAATTCATTGTTCGTTATTTAAGTAATTGAAACAAATATACAGATTGTGAATTGAAATAAATTCACCGACGAATAACATAATTTTTTCCACATCGTTTGTTGATACAAAAATATGTTTCATTTCCAAATTAATTTCCACTAGGATTTTCTTAAATCAGGAAATGTTTATTAAAATCAGAAAACCGAAACATTGTGAAACCAAACATCATTTTAATTAAAATATGTCTTCTAAAGTAAACGAAAAAAAACCTTAACAGATGACATTCTCACATCCAAATTAAAAGCAAAATAAGGAATTTCTCTTCTTAATTCCCCATTTGTTGAATAAGCTCGACATTTTTTAAATAATCTTTAATATGCCCGAAATGAAAGATTAAAAACGTTAAAAAGATATTAATTTAAGAGCTACATATGTTTAGGATAGGAATTAATAAATGTTTTCGCTTAATTTAATTAATGAACATGTATTTTGGACTTGATTAATTAATTTCTTAAAGAGATTTGCAGATACTTTAATTAGAGTCGTTTGTAATTTAAGGTCGCTTAATTAATGAAAGATTAAATTCAGGGTCTTTAATTCGTTTATTTAAGTTTCTGTCAATAAAAATACATTTCGTTTATAAAATATTATGCATATTCAGTAAAATGTTGAAAAGTGTATATTTTGCGGGTTTGTTTTATTCTAACCCTACAATTTTCTTTTAAACAATAAAAGATTAAAATTAGCAGTAAATTTGGACCATAAAATAGTTATTAAAAATAACTATGTACTTTCAATATGTTTCTAATAAAGTAAATTCACAATATATACAATTAAGACCACTTCAAATCTACTATATTAAATTTGAATTTGTAATATTCGTATAGTAAATTTATTGTAGACTTAATAAAATTTTAAGATTAATGCATTTAAAATTAAAAGTTATTATTTAAACATTTAATCTGTCTCTTTTAAGGGGGAACGGCTGCACTGAACCAGGGGTCTCCAAATCAAAGTGCCTCAGTGTTAATCCTGTGGAGAAAAAAATAATTTCTCTGCCACATTTCTCCGGCTGCATTGAATATTTTTACAAGTAGATTTTTTTTATGTAATAAATGTAGTTGACTTACAGGTCCCGACCTTCCTAGTTTTTGAAATTGGTTCGAATATTCTTTTTTAATTTTCAATAAACAATTTTACACAAAATATTCGAAGCAATTTCAAAAAGTGGGAAGATAGAGACTTGTAAGTTATCTACATTTATTATTTAAAAAAAAACCGTTTGTAAAAATATTCAATACAGCCAGAGAAATGTGGCAGAGAAAATAGTTTTTTCACCATTGGATTAACACTGAGGCACTTGAGTTTAGAGACCCGCGGTCCAGCGCGCCCATTCCCCCTTAACTTGTAATAGCAAAATCTCTTTGACTTCTATGCTTTACTTAACTACTTCCCATAATACCCTCCAACGCAAACCTGGCCTTACAGTTTAGATTCCGAATGCGGTTTTGCTATCTATTTCTCGCTACCGTCATATTTCCGGACTAGAGTGATCAATAGTAAAACACCATTAAACTAAACACGAAAACTAAATTAAGTTTCTTGTATGGTAACAGATCTCTATACAATTCCAATGGGGAAACTTTTGACCCTGTTTTTAAATAAAGTATACGACATGTACTCACGAAACCTAACCAGAAAATACAGAAGAGAGTTATTTTGCCGTTAAAATAATTAATAAGTATAATTTTAAAGATATTAATTAGTTATAATTAACATTTCATAATATCAATCACAAAGAGGCACCCCAAAGTGCCTTTCCATTGATAAAGTAATGATACCATTATACTACAAAAAAAGCATACTGTTTGGAATTTGCTTCTATGTTATACCATTCAAAATATCAAAACTGACACATCGCATTACATCAAATTCTAACACATAGTCCTGCATTTCATAGTATCAATCACAAAAAGGGACCTTAAAGTATTATCGATAATCCCATTTTACTACAAAAAAGCATATATGCTTTTATGCTATTTTCTTACCAAAAAAAAAAGCAATCCTAATCCTTCTCTGGAAAAAGATGCTTTATGATATAAAAACCTCTTTAGACGTCCTGATAACGGATCGATGGAAGTAACCATTACGGAAAAACATCGACTGTCATACGTCATTCCGTGAAATGCTTTTACGGAAACATGAGAGATGAAGTTACATTCATAGAACAGCTTCTGTGACATAATACATTTAATCGACTAATATCGTTATTTTCCATTTCGCTGATGCAAATATCGCCAAACAGAATCTTTGGCGATAAACGGAATTTTCGAGCAACAAAATACACTATACACAGTTAAATGGCCACATTGCAAGTGTACCACAGTGTACATAGTTGAAGGTTAATATTTTAAATAATATGTTTGGTGGCGTTTGTACATTTTCGGCGACTTGATCCCTTGCGTTGGCGAAATGGAAAAGTAACTGCTCTTATTTATATATTATTTTTTTTTAATTCATTTCAATACCCCAAAAATCTGGGTACAATGAGGAAGTTTATTATTTTAAAGATTTTTGATTTTGTAACGTATTTTAGAATAAAAAGTTTGTAGAAATCAAATTCGCAAACGAAATTACGAGAATAAAATATTTACCAAGTTTAGAAAGCAAACAAAATCGACAAAATATAACACAATCACAAACGGTTCCCTAGCCTCACATCCCTGCTTTAGTCACGCTTGCCTATCGCTCTGTTTGAATACGATGAAGAATGTTGGATTTCTGTTTATTCTTGTGTACATATTAATAGTTGATGGGTGAACTTACAACCTCTGGATCCGCTGTAAATTCATAACGGGCGGATAAAATGACCGGACCGTGTAACAACTTTGGACACAAATTGGTTGGTTGGTAGACATATATATTCAGGCATCTGTGCTTGGTCCCAAAGACCCGCTTATAAACCTTCTTCAAGAAGGACGTACACGACACACACTTACAAGACAGATGCTGCCATCTATCGCCACCTCAACAAATTAGACATGTCCCTGAAGGGGAGGGAAATAGTATCCAGGGACCTGTACCCGTGGTAAACTGCGCAATGACCGACCACAGGACTTTCGGACCCAACAGATTTAACGAGCACGTACTCCGAATATACTCGGTGGGTCTTCAGTGGTACCGGGACTCGATCTCGAGACCGAGACGCTGACCACTAGGGTCCCCACAGCCCCAACTTTGGACACAACCTCTACATCAGCTTTTCGTTGTTTTTATTCGCGGGCTCGATGCAATTACTAACTTTAAGTCGCTGCAATTAATACATATTGAGTGAAATATTTTACATTTAGGTGTTTCTCAACATTCTGATTCGATTTAAAAGAACATTTTTAAAAATGCTGAACTTCCTCATCTGAAAATGCACAGTGTCACTGCCTTAAAGCAGCATTATAATACTATGAGCCCCTGAACTTCCTAAGATTTTGTAACTTTATTTCTGTAGTTTCGACCACAGCTTCTTACAGCTTACACACAGATTGTCACACACAAATATTTCCATGTAAAACTAAAATTGTGGTTGAACATAGATATCGCTATAAGTATCATACACTGCTCATCTCTCTCTCTCTCTCTCTCTCATTGCTAGCGATGTTGCAGAATTTCTTGAGTCGGCTGGCTTTCTAGAAGGTTTTAGCGAGACTATTGTAATTTAATATTGACTTGTATTAACCAATTAACGACCTATTTGTAAACACCATTAACACCTTCGTTACCAAATAAAAACGTTAACTGTGGTGTAACGGTCCGCCACATATGCCACATGCAAACCTCACATAACTTTCACGTTAGATGGCGCTGATTAACTACTGAATTCATTGGCGGATCTTAACTTTTCAAACCACCAATCAACAAAACCACCAATGACCTCCAGAAAAGTAAGCAGGAATGAGTTACGTCACGTAAAACACACCAATTAGTGGGCTTGCTATCTTAAGAGGTATTGGCGATATTTACTCAAGCGGTTAAAATATAAATACCAAGTTGAGAATTATTATTAGATTTTATCTTTAACATCCCTAAATGAAACAAATATTTCACGAAAATTATTCCTAAAGGCAGCATATCTCTGTATCGCTGTCACATTCCATCACCGAAAATGTATCTCGTGTTCCGAGAAATATCCGACGGATACGGACGATATAACTTATAATGTTTTTATTCGCTTTGCACGTTTTTATTGTCTTTGTTCTGTGTTTGGATAAAAGCTAGGAGGTAAGATTTAAATGGCGATGCTTGGCGCGAAATAAATGGAAGCCGTCGGAAAGTCGCCAAGTGGGGTGTTTCACGTCGAGGATGGCGACAGCTCCAACGGTTTGTTGTCATTTGTTGTCTGGAATTATTTTTGTTTTGGTATTCGAAAATGAGTTTTCTAAGAATATTTTGCTTATTAAATTTTTTAAATGCCAACTTCTCGCTGTGCTGTTGGTTGTGCAAAACATTTGTCAAAGAAAACTCGCATAGAAAGATAAAATATTTTCATCTATATTGTTTATTTTGAGAGTAAAACCGAAGCCACCAATGAAATCGCAGTACGTGAAACTGAAGCAGCCAATGAAATCCAATACGAGTACAAATGAAAACAAGACAGTAACAGCATCTGAAACATTCCCATTCAGTCCGAAGAAGTATTAAAGTGTTTTATGGTGTATGTGAAACTCTTCATTTTATTCTTTGATATTCCCTAAATAAATTTTTAAAAAAACTGTTTGTGCAGTGGCTTGTTTCAACACATTTCCCACAAAAAACAAAACAACCAATGAAATCGCAGTTCGGAGCGGATGGAGTTATAAAAATCAACGAGCTTGTTTAAAATACTTTGTCAAAGAAAACAATACAACCAATGGCATCGCAGTATGAAGAGCGTGACATCATAAGAAATATTCCCGTTGTAGATTAATTAGGTAAAAGAAAGAATAAGTGTTTGGCGAGAAAATAACATGAATATACATGAAAATCGTCAAATAAAAGAGTTAGGCCAAAAAACAACAACCACAAAGCGCTTTTGGGTGAGATTGCTTTGAATATAATTTATTTTGGATTTTAATATTATGCTAAAAATAAATTGTTCATAAATAATTTCATGCATGATACATTGTCGAATCACAGTTTGCTTGTTTGTGAAATATAACGCCAAATATTTAGCCAAATAGTTGTAATCGTCGTATTGGTAAGGGTTTTTTTTTACTATTTGTACTTTAAATGAGATTTTAATACAAAACGTCTCATTTCATCTATTAAGAATCGGTAAACAAATTTTATAAATAACTATTTATTCGTTTACAAAGCTTTTATTCAAGATCTAAAATTAATACAAAACTTCTAAATTAATCCAAAAGAGATAAAAGATCTAAATTATAACAAAGATTTAAAATTTCCCTTCAGATGAATGATTTAAACTGTCATTTTTGAGTATTTTAAAGTATAAAACTTAGCGCCAAATAATTCTCCAAAGATCTGCTTTGCATCTGTTTGAGCATATTGTGAGAGTGATAAATGACTTCACTTGGTAAACCAGTTTTACATTATATTTTGACATAACAACATTTGGATCTTTTTTTTTACTTCTGAGGATAAAAGGAAGAATGTTTATCATTTAGGTTTGGTTGTTTGACGTGATGCGAAATATGGCAGTTCGGAATGTATTTAAGTGAGATTTATTTTATTTTGAAACGGATTGACATGAAAGTTTTACTGAAAATGTGTTTGTATTGTGGGCTATTTTGATAATTTGATCAGTTAGAATCTGTGCAAAATTAATTTTTTATGATAAAAAATCTATTTAAGGAGTAAACCGTGATGTGTATAAGTGTCTTTTGTGAAAATTTGGGATATCCATTATTAAAAAATATGCTATTATTGTACCAAAGTATAATATATAATTATAGTATAATATAATTTTGTGCTACGAATATACAGGGTGTCCGTAAAAGAATGTCCAAGTTTTAATAGTATATTACATGAGTTTATTTTATACTAAATATAACAAATCATACATACCTAGTTTTTCCTATAGGAGCTCAATGTGTGTGCCTTTAGTGATACGGCACACATCCAAACGAAAATGCAATTCTTCCCATACTGTCTGCAGCAAGTCCGGAGTAATGGAAGCAACAGCCTGTGCAATTCTACCCTTCAAGGTTGGTAAATCGTGGAGTAAGGGTGGAACGTAGACCCGATCTTTTACGAAACCCCAAAGAAAGAAATCACAAGGCGTGATGTCAGGTGAACAAAGCGGCCAGGGTAACAGAACTCGGACATTCTTTTACGGACACCCTGTATAATAATATTTTTATTTAGTTCATTGTAATGGTTCGTAATATGGTTATTCTTTTAAATCCATGTATTGTGGAGTTTTTTGATTAAATCAGTGATACAAATTTGAGAAAATAAATAGTTACTTTAATTCTTTCTTTATTTATATTTTCATAACTTTTCCTATCAATAAACGTTATGAATTGTATCTTATATTAGCATTATGAAAAAATAAACATTATTTTCTAAATATTGGAATATTTTGACGGGACCTTTGATTTAATGCTAAAGGGGCTCGATCCTATATTTATAAGCATTAAAATAAGGTTTCTGAAAAAAAATTATAATCCGCGGAACAACTTTTTTTTTTACAATTTAAGATTATCAAAACCAAAATTAATGGAACAAAAAGGAGATTTACAGTATAATTTTAAGCATTTTACACTCAAAATCTAGTATTTTGATAAAATTATTTTTAAGAAATAAACAAATTTTATAGAAAGTATTAAAATTCATTTTAAAGAAAATAATAACGCAACAACAAGTTTGTAAAAAAATCCCTTTAAATATGTACTAAGAAAAGAATACGTTAGCATATTTAAGTCAAAAAAAAATGTTTGACAAATAAAAACATACAATCTCGTTGTTCGTAGAAAGACTAAAAGTAAAAATCACTCTTTTGTTTTTATCTCAGCAAACAGTAATGATTGACGAAAAAGAAAAGTGTCCTAAAAAAACTTTTAGAACGTTAACGGCAGCCGTTAAGAAATTGCTTCTTACAGCCCTTTGTTTCACTTTGAGAGAGAACTTAAATGCTTTTTGTTTAAGAGCTGAATAAAAAAACTAAGTTCGGCTATTTTTTCGAAGTTTTTTCCATAGTAAGTACAAAAGTTAAAGAGTTTCCTTCAGTGAATAAACTAAAGAGTTACAAAATATTTTGATTGTTAATGTGTTAAAATGGTTGGATTCTTCTTGCTTTAGTCTTAATATATTCAATCAAGTATACAACATATATTTTTTAAGTAGGTAAATATTGTACTACAGTTAAAAAGTTTTCTTCAACGAATAAACGGAAGAGTTACAATGTTTTGATTGTTAATGTGTTTAAATAGTTTTGATTTTTGTTTCTTTAGTTTTAATAATGTCAACAAATGTATAACATGTCTAATAGTAGGGAAGCAATAAATAATATTTAAATTATTCATATATTATTTTTTCTATCAGTCTCAAATCGGTACTATATACTTTGAAACAGATCAATACGAAAAAGTAAAAAAAAAATATGGGTGATTCCATGCAAAATTATCCTATCTGTAGTGTAAGTCACGTTTGTAAAAAGTGATTATCACTACAACTTTTAACATTAAATGAAAAAAAATTGTGGAATAGTTGATCTACACTTATTATAAGGGCCGTAGTGAGCCTAGTGGTCAGCGTCTCGGTCTCGGGATCGGAAGGTCCTGCGATCGAGTCCCGGTACCACTGAAGACCTACCGAGTATATGCGGAGTACGTGCTCGTTAAATCTGTTGGGTCCGAAAGTCCTCTAAGTTCCCATACCAAATCAATACCTCTGGGGGTGACAAGCCAATTCTGGGGATCCTCTAGTTGGCCTCTGTCTGTAAAAATTAGATGGATCCACTTATGTGTGTGTGTGTTGTCTGTTGTGTCTGTCTTACTTGACGAAGGTTTATAAGCGGGTCGCTGACCAAGCACACAAACCTGAATGTATATGTCTACCAACCAACCAACTTATTATAACTAAATAATGTAATGTATTTTTTTAAATTTGGTTTATTTTTTAAATTTAAAAGGTTTTAATCTCCTCTTAAATCGTGACTTACACTACAGTTACATGAAATTAGCCATATACATTATTTAGTTTAGTTTGAATTATCGTCGCACTAGAGCTACACGAGGGCTATTAACGACGGGCATCGTATTTTAGAACCACAGTCAGGTGACGCACCGACACCTGAGTAGGCACCCAACGCAACCGTTAAGGGCGACATCGTACGCAGCGTTGGTACTTTGGAGCATAATTAACATGCACTCCCTCTACACGGGGTATTATTTGTCGGACATTTTTGGCTGCACAAAATATACATTATAGTCATTAAACTTTTTGCCACTTAATTATAACAATTTTACGTTACTAAATCTGTACACTACCAAAAATGTATCATTCATAGCATTATAATCTATCCTTTTTCCCCTACCAAGTCTTTAATTAACAATCTTTGCTTTGAAAAGGATCAATGGGGACAAAAAAATAAGGAACATCAATAGTTCTTTAATGGCTCCTATAAGGTTAGCGAAGAAGAAATCGTAATTACTTTCAGAACTTTTCTTTATTTTCTGTTTCGTGGAATTACTTTTTGGTTGCATTTCCATTACAAAGTAACTTACTTCGTATCAAAGACCAAAGTTATAGAACTTTATCCTTTTTTTTTACTTACCTACTTATTTGATTAGTTTAAAACTTCTGCATGTTCATAAACAACTTGTGTTGAGTTCCAAAATAAATAAATTTTAGTTTTCTCAGTTATTACACGTGTTGAAACAATTAAAAAAATGGTATAATGATGCGTTTTCTTCTTCAGTGGCGCGACAGCCCAGGATGGGCCCTGACCTTCCTTAAAAGTCCTTCCCAGACCGACCTGTTCTTGGCCAACGACCTCCAGTTCTTCACTTTCAAAACTTTAAGGTCCCCCTCCAGTCAGTCGACCCACCTGAATTTGGGTCTGCCTCTAACACGAGTAGCTATGGGCTTAGCAAGGAAGATCTTTTTTGTAGTCCTGCTGTCTTCCATTCGAACTACGTGTCCTGCCCATTTTATTCGTCGGATTGCTATGTACTTGACTACGTCTGGTTCGTTAAAGCATTTATTTCTGAGTTTGTTCTTTTTCTCCGAAAATTTCCTTCCTTGATTCCACCAAATATACTTCTCAAAATTTTTCTCTCGAAAATTGCTAATGTTTGTTTAGTCATTGCCCATGTTTCGGCAGAATATGTTAGTATGGGTCTTATCAGGCTTTTGTAGATAAGTAATTTGGTTCCTCTCTTAAGGAAATTCGATTTGAGGTATTTTTTGAGTCCGAAGAAACATCTGTTAGCACCAGTAATTCGGTATAATGATGCATGGTTAGCACAAAAATTGCGTTGAAGGCACAGCATGCATGTTGTTGTACAGTAATTAATTACTTATATAATTTGTAAAGGGGGAGATAGAATTTAGGTTAAAGCTATAGTGGATAGAATAAATGAAATAATTAATTGTTACTGTTTCAAATTGCGTTGTGAACTCAAAATTCATTAAATTCAATAGTTACAATAATTACAATAACCCCTGGAATAATGCAGCATGAGACATGGTTATTCACTAAAATTTAACCCTTTATTTGGCACTGCGTTACAACATTCAAATGCATTTAGATTCATAAATTGATCCTGGACAAACAATTGAGACATGGCAGACTTACCCCAGAGGATTAAGATGGGGGTCGACATCTTGAAGGAAAACACCACGGAGTTAGGGCAACAACACAGGGGACAGACCGCTAATTCGGAGATTCGGTGATACCTGATGAGTCAAGGATATGCCCAGCATATAGGGTAGAAATCGTCAGAGATCAAGGGCTAAGTCGAAGGCTCCAAGGATTGGGTGACTTGGGAAGTATTCTTCATACATTTAATTCAGCATCATCTCTTTAATGGTTCGGAAAAGTAATTATGCTATATCTGACCAATATATATTGAGGTACTTTAATATGAATTATATAAATTTGTTTAACGTATTTTAGGAAACATTTAGTTTACCGTGTTTTTCAATCGCGCATGGATATATTTATTGTCTTTTCTCGCGAGATCGTCAGTTGTGTTGGAACAACATACATTTGTGTTCGTATGTTATTAACATAATTCTTGTATTAAAACAACACACACACAATATTGCAGTGTTGCCTTTTATACAAAATACTTATGCTGTTTGAACAAAAGTTTTTCTAAGTATACGACGGGAAACTTGTATAAAAGAAGTAAACATTCATTAAAATATTGTTTTTCAATAAATCTCACTTTTAAAATTATTTAATTTTTTTTCACTTTAATTATGGTTATTTCAGTAAATGTAATCCGACCATGCAGATAATAAACAAGTAGGTTTGTAACAGAATCTGTCACTTAACCCGCTTCCACACAACAGTTGTGTTTAACAGGTAAAAAGGCGCCAAACACAGCATTGATATTCTATATTAAACATTTACATGCTAAATTTGGCTAATGTCATTTATTTTATTTAGAAAATTCAATAATTATTACTTATCGTTTGAAGAAATTAATTTATATTTCAAAGAATAAATATGTAATATTCCTCGCTTTTAAATAGAATGAAAACATTTCATATCAACATACAAAGAATTTCGTAGTGAAATATATTTGACGTCACTTTAAACTGATCGATGTCGCAAAAATAAATTTCTTTTAATTTATTGTCTAAAAGAATTAAAGTTTCTCGGGCGATTGTTGCGAGTGGCAATGGTGATTTAATTCTAATAAAAATGGCTTCTTATGCTTTTTAAATGACCATTAAATTTGCAGTTTTTTTAAAATAATTGAAGTACTTCGAATTCGAATTTTTTACTGAAATTTTCAATGTATTCTAATTTCGATGCGCTGTATATTTCGATGTATCATACTTGTCCGTAGCATTTGTAGTTTGGGCTATGAAAATGAGTGACGGACAGACGGACTCAACGATTATAATACTTCTCATTTTTTTTACGTTATAAACGTAGTGAGGAAGCTAATTGTTAAAATATGGAAATATTTTATATTGCAATGTCAAGTCATTTCATTTTAGCGCGCGATGTCGTCGCATGCTGAGCGCGAGCGGCATCGTATGATTTGTAAAGATTGATCAAATTGGTCATTCTAAGGTTTTTCCATCGACTTATAGTTTGGATATCTTTTGTCTCCACTGTAAATGTTCTTCTTTTGTATGTCTTCTGCAAAGTCCACTATTCACTCTGCACACTTAACACTAATAATATAGAGCAAGTTGTAATAATACCAGTTTCTGTATAAGTCTAAATATAGCAAATTTTACTTAGAGATTAACGTAACCTTAGATGCAATAAATGCGATATCTCTTATAAAGAAGTCATTTTCCCTTTAAGTACCTAATTAACAATCTTTACTTTGAACGGGATCTATGAAGATAAAAAAGAAGAAGAATCAATAGTTCTTGAATATCAATTCGATAAGGTTAGCAGGGAAGATGTAATTACTTTTGGAAGTATTTTTTTCTTCTTTTTACATGGAATTACTTATCGGTTGTATTTCCATACGCAACAAACTTTCTTTTATCAAGACAAACACAGTTTTAACTTTACTAGATTTCGCTTTCATGGTTTATGAAACAAAAACGTCTTGTTGTTTGACTAAAAATAAAAGGGGTTGTTTCTTTCTAGGCTCCACATTACCCAAATGGATCACATATGGGTCCAACATTAATGTGTTACCTGGGATTGATAAAATTCAAGATTGTTTCTTTCTAGGCCCCACATTACCCAAATGGATCACATATGGGTCCAACATTAATGTGTTACCTGGGATTGATAAAATTCAAGATTGTTTATTTCTAGGCCCCACATTACCCAAATGGATCACATATGGGTCCAACATTAATGTGTTACCTGGGATTGATAAAATTCAAGATTGTTTCTTACTAGGCCCCACATTACCCAAATGGATCACATATGGGTCCAACATTAATGTGTTACCTTGGATTGATAAAATTCGAGATTGTTTCTTACTAGGCCCCACATTACCCAAATGGATCACATATGGGTCCAACATTAATGTGTTACCTTGGATTGATAAAATTCGAGATTGTTTCTTTCTAGGCCCCACATTACCCAAATGGATCACATATGGGTCCAACATTAATGTGTTACCTGGGATTGATAAAATTCAAGATTGTTTATTTCTAGGCCCCACATTACCCAAATGGATCACATATGGGTCCAACATTAATGTGTTACCTGGGATTGATAAAATTCAAGATTGTTTCTTTCTAGGCCCCACATTACCCAAATGGATCACATATGGGTCCAACATTAATGTGTTACCTGGGATTGATAAAATTCAAGATTGTTTCTTTCTAGGCCCCACATTACCCAAATGGATCACATATGGGTCCAACATTAATGTGTTACCTGGGATTGATAAAATTCAAGATATACTTAGCCTACTATTTACCTACCTGACTTACATATTGTTTTGTTACAAACATAAACCAACTTTAAAGTAGAGAACATTTCGTATGCCGAATTGCCAAAAAGCCATAAAAAAACTATGATATACTTTTTTCCCCTTACCTGCAATTCTAAACACATTCCCGTGGTTTAAAGTTATTTAACCAAAATAAATCTTGAATGTTATGGTCAATAAAAAAAATGCACGCATTAAAATACTTCTTAATGGGGTTGTTTCACGGAGGATCTGGCAATAGCTCCGTGGTCTTGTTTTCTTGTCTCTCGAATTACTTTTGTTTTGGTTAAGTTGGTTGGTTGGTAGACCTATATTCAGGTTAGTGTGCTTGGTCAGCACACAAACCTGATTATCTCTACCAACCAAAACAAAAGTAATTCGAGAGACAGGAAAACAAGACCGCGGAGCTATTGCCAGATCCTCCGTGAAACAACCCTATTATATTCTAAGCAACATTTCGACAAGCACACAAAAATCAAATCAAATTTTAATTTATTCAAATAAACAAAAACAAGCTACTGCCATCTGTTATTAAATACCAACAAAATTCACATTCCCTTTTAAGAGAACACCAAACCAAAATTATTCGAAACTTTCTTCAAATTTGTCCGCAGCCAAAAACCCATCAAACAGCGGGGGAAATACTTCGCCCTTCTACAATTCAATGCACATTCCGAGGCAAAAAAAAGTCGTAAAGAATCACTACTTTACGATGAATTTTGGGTTTACTGGTTATCGGGAGTTTTGTGCCAAAATTCTGATTCGTCGCCAAATGTGTTTCACTTTTTGAAATTTTTACTTTACAGCCCTCCAATTTTATGTGAATGAAAACAAAATTTGATTTAAAAGAAAGTGTTCAACTCCGCTTCTCTGTAACCTTAGGCCTGAGTTACTACACTGTTCTGTTTCTACAAAAATCTGTTTTTAATCTTTGACAACAAATATCAGTTGTTTATTTCTTTAAAAATAATTTAGCACGGTGCCGAAGGTTTTGCAAAAAGTATTTTTTATAATATCGTGCAAAAAAACTAACTTTTTCAAATCAATAATCGTGGCAAAAGTGATGCTTTTAACGAAATCGTGTTTCAAAGTTACTTTTACGCACTAGTGGGACAAAGCACGCGTTTTTTGCACGTTATTATTAAAAATAGTGTATGACAACACGTTGAAAATAGCCTTTTTTAAACTCGTAAATTTATTCAACTCGTTTAAAAAAAGCCTTACTTTTCACACACTAGTTGCATAAATAACTATTTATTACTAAATTATGCATTCTGCATTAAAAAAATATACTACAATGTACTATTTGACAATATACGACTATTTGTAAGAAAATTTTACTCTCGAAAGTTAAGTTAAGTTTATCTAAATTAACAAAGTATGAGAACAAAATAAGGCAATAGTCCTAAACCATTTATAAGGTAAATTAAGTTACACGAAAAACGAATTTTAAAAACCTCAATTTAACCCTTGTGTTCGAAAAATAAGGTGTTTATGGTATTCGCAAAGTCATCGTGGTTTGTTTGATTACAAAAAAAATTAAAAAAGCGCTTACATACTTATAAAAACATTTGTAAGAAAAGAATTTGACAGAATAGTCATATCTACCATTACCAGGCTAATAACTGACCATTTTATTGACATGAAGATTCATACGAACAAAACAAGATCGTATTTTCCATGTAAAACTGCCTTCAAATCCTACTTCCGCTCAATCACATATTTAAAATAACAGGTAAAAAGGCGAGAAACACAGCATTAATATTCTATATTAAACATTCACATGCGAAATTTGGCTAGCCTCATTTATTTTATTTAGAAAATTCAATAATTATTCGTTTGCTAAAATTAATTTATATTTCAAAGAATAAATATGTAATATTCCTCGCTTTTAAATAGAATTAAAACATTTCATATCAAAGTACAAAGAATCTCATAGTGAAATATATTTGACGTCATTTCAAACTGATCGATGTCGCAAAAATAAATTTATTTCAATTTCTTGTCGAAAAGAATTAAAGTTTCTCGAGCGATTGTTGCGAATGGCAATGGTGATTGAATTCTAATAAAAATGGCTTCCTATGCTTTTTAAATGAGCATTCAATTTTGCAGTTTTTTAAATAATTGAAGTACTTCGAATTCGAATATTTTACTGAAATTTTCGATGTATTCTAATTTCGATGCACTGAATTTTTTGACGTATCACACTTGTCCGTAGCATTTGTAGTTCGGTATATGAAAGTGGGTGACGGACAGACAGACGGACTGAACGATTATAATACCTTCCACTTTTTACGTTATAAACGTAGTGTGGAAGCTAAAAACAGCTGAAGGAATGAACTAGTCCTTACAATTACAACGGAAGCTTTGCTTTTTCAACCACCTCGCGTGGTTTTCCAGGAAACGACTTGATCATCACTGTTCTAAATCTACCTGGTTTGAGGTTCTGCTGTGAGGGAAATCGCAACTGCTCTCTAGGGGCCGTAGTGAGCCTAGTGGTCAGCGTCTCGGTCTTGGGATCGGAAGGTCCTGCGATCGAGTCCCGGTACCACTGAAGACCTACCGAGTATATGCGGAGTACGTGCTCGTTAAATCTGTTGGGTCCGAAAGTCCTCTAAGTTCCCATACCAAAACAATACCTCTGGGGGTGACAAGCCAATTCTGGGGATCCTCTAGTTGGTCTCTGTCTCTAAAATTAGATGGATCCACTTATGTGTGTGTGTTGTCTGTTGTGTCTGTCTTACTTGACGAAGGTTTATAAGCGGGTCGCTGACCAAGCACACAAACCTGAATATATATGTCTACCAACCAACCAACTGCTCTCTAAACCCAAGTAAAGTGATGAGGGTTTAATGAAACGATTGCCCCCCTCACGCCGTTTCATACAAACACAACACAAGGGGGTAGGGGAAGCAGGTTTGCGTTGAAATCGTAAGGACTATTGCAGAGGCAGTAGTAAAGACCTTCTAATAGCCCTCGTGTAGCTCTAGTGCGATGATAATTCAAACCAAACCAAAGACCTTCTACGTAATTTAGTGACTCTAATTCATTTCTTCATAATTAATTGTGTAGCCATGAACACGATAATAGCATTATACTCAAAGGAAAAAAAGCGTGTTCAAACATCACATGTGGAAAACAAGTATTAGGTAAAAATGGCACACACACACTAACGCTGTTTAAAATTTTGTGCTTGGTTTCACCATGATATTGGTTCCTTTCACCGTGATATTGGTTCCTAGTTGCTGCAACGGCTGTGTGGTAAAATGTTTCACCTTTTTTTCGGTGTTTGATTGAACCATTTTTCTGGATTTGGAAACAAAAACCTGAGAGATGGTTCAACCGAATACCAAAAATATGGTTTAACGTGTCACCACACAGCCGTTGCAGCTACTAGGAACCATATTTTTGGTGAAACTTGTGCCTAATTTTTAACAGTGTACACCATTGTTTTGTTTCAATACAAGTATTGTGTTGATGACATACGAACGCAAATTTGGGTGGTTTCAACAAAGCTGAACACAGCAGAGGAGACAATTATTTTATCCATGCGCGATTGACAAAAACAAATGTTATCTTTATTGTTTCCTGAACTATATGCATAACAAAATTATAAGATTCGTTGTAAAGTACCGTAATGTGTAAATTTTAATCTTTAGTATAGCTATTTATCTGGAGCAATAAAGTGCAGATGTTGAACTACATTTCGGAATATTGTGCTGCCTGTAACACAATTTTTGTGCAAAACAAGCATTATTATTTGGTTACAACACAATTTTTTTTATTGTTGCAATACAACTTGTAATAACTGAGAAAAACACATTATTTGGTATTAAAAGTCAACACAAGTTTTTTTTTAATGCTACTGTAAGTATACAACTTTAGACACATTATAACATCCATTTGTTGTTTAGGAATCGGTAACTAAGAGGGGAAAACCTAAGCAGATAACAAAAATGATAATTTGGCGACAAATCAGAAACCCCGTTACCTGAAAGGTCCCCGAATTTAACAAACAACATTGGTTCAATAAATCCGAAAACCCGTTTTTATGCGTTCCTTCTTGTAAAATACACGAAGAGGAATATTGTTGAGTATTTTTTTTTTTTGCGTGTGTTCGACTTTTATTAAAATCTGGACATCGATCCAAGTTGTTGAATAGGAATGTCGTTCGAAAATAGAATTTTTCATAAGTAGATCACGATATTTTGAATTATTTTGCTTGGTTTTTCGAAAGCTTTTACTTTTAACCGTTAGTGATTTCGGCCGAAAAAGTAAAACAGCTGGTATAGAAACTACCCTCTTTTGTTTAATCGGATTAGTTCAGATGATGTAGCGTTCTTTTATTCATTTGTATCCGTACTGGATTTCATTGGTTGCTTCGGTTCCACTCTCAAAATAACCGATATACAGGGTGTCCGTAAAAGAATGTCCGAGTTTTAATGGTATATTACAGGAGTTTATTTTATACTAAATATAACAAATCATACATGACATTGAAGGAAAACTAACCTAGTTTTTCCTATAAGTGCTTAATGTGTGTGCCTTCAGTGATACGGGAATTGCAACATTCTGTTGCTTCCAGTACTCCGGACTTGCTGCAGACAGTATGGGAAGAATTGCATTTTCATTTGGATATCACTTTCGTGTGCCGTATCTCTAAAGGCGCACACATTGAGCACTTATAGGAAAAACTAGGTTAGTTTTCCTTCAATGTCATGTATGATTTGTTATATTTAGTATAAAATAAACTCCTGTAATATACCATTAAAACTCGGACATTCTTTTACGGACACCCTGTATATTAAAATAATTTTTTCTTTCAATGCAAGCTTTCTTTAACAAATGTTTTCAACAACCAAACAGCACAGTAAGAAGTATATATATATATAGGCATTTAAAAAATTCTAATAAGTAAAATATTCTTAGTAAACTCATTTTCAAATACCACAACAAAAGTAATTCCAGTAAACCAATGGCAACAAACCGTTGGACCTGTTTCCATCCACGACGTGAAACAACCCTATTGTAATATTACTTGTTAATCGATATTTTAACATTTGTTTCAAAACTTAAGCCTAATTTTGCGATATTGTTATTCATCTCCTATTTCTAAATAAAAAGCCTTATAATATCTTCTGCAATATGATAAAAAAAATTAAATAATTGTGTTAATTTGACCAAGTTTTGTTTAAGTATCCACACTGCGTTTACAAAATAAAAAGTGGAATGTGTTATATTCGTTCAGTCCGTCTGTCTGCTTGTCTGTCCGTCATTCACTTATACAGAACGAACCACAAGTCCCACAAACAAGGCAGACACATATTCAGAAATTAGTAATCCATATTCAGATAATATTTACATTAAATTACATTATATGATAAGTTTCGCTTGCTTTTTTAGAGCAAACAATTTAGCTAAATTATCATTTTCGGACTGCAAATTAATATAGCAAACGATAAAGAATATTAATTGAATTTGCGGAAAAATTTTAAATGAAAATAGGCAATTATGGCGACCAAAAGTTTAAGTAGAACCAAATACTGTGTTTGAGGATTTTTTTCTAATATTTATATATCGGGTTTGGAAGCGGTTCTAGGTGACAGGAACTGTTTCAAATCTACTTGTTTTAAAACCGCAAATACTTTCTTAAAAAATAACTCTAAAACATATTTTTATTTAAAACCATTCCTATACTTAAATATTGCTGATGCTTTAACATATAAGAAAATCTGTTTCTGTAAAAGTTGTTTTGCGACGCTAAAACTGTGTGTTAGGAAACATTTAGTGAGGCGGGAAGGATCATTGACACAGAGTGTACTATTCATCCATCCATCCATCCATCCATCAATCAATCTATCTATCTATCTATCTATCTATCTATCTATCTATCTATCTATCTATTCTATCTATCTATCTATCTATCTATCTATCTATCTATCTATCTATCTATCTATCTATCTATCTATCTATCTATCTATCTATCTATCTATCTATCTATCTATCTATCTATCTATCTATCTATCTATTTATCTATTTATTTATTTATTTATTTATTTATTTATTTATTTATTTATTTATTTATTTATTTATTTATTTATTTATTTCCATCTATCTATTGATAAATCCAAATCACAACCATCACATAACCTTGGTTATTATTCATTATTATGCATATTCTCCAATTCCAATCAATATTTCACTACTTCCCATGTTTCTGACGATCACTCCAGGTTATTTATTATTACCTGGTCTAAATTCATAACATCGAGAAGATATCAAAAGCTGGCTTTATCGATATTGGCCAAACAGTTACGTGGCTCGAAAGCTTTCAGACATAATTTGACAAAGATTCAACAAATATTCGGTTTAAAATTTATTATCATTGTTATTATTATTGTTGCTGTTGTTCTTGTTCTGTTTATTATTATTGTCGTCTTAACGTTATTTTCTTAGTGATTTTAGTGTTACATTCTATGTGTAATTGTTTTTAGTTGTCTGGATGGGTTTGACTCTTTAGCAATCATTATAATTGGTTTAATAAAGTTTTCTCCCTATCCCTTATCCCTTTAAGCATAATAGATTAAAAGACTGAAATGCTTGTAAATCTACATGTGCAATTTTTTAACCAAAAAACGAACTTTTTTTCATTAACTTTATTACAAAATGCTTAATGATATTTTTTTTTAATTTTAAAAAAAGGTTTTTATGCATTATAAAACAATTATTTTCCCATATTCAAAGAAAAGTTTAAGTCTATAGAATTTAGTCGAATTCTTAAAAGGCCATATTTTTATTAAAATGAGGAAGTTCAGCATTATGTAATTTTTAGCCTACTTTTCTTTTTTTAATTCGAAAGAATTAAAAAAATGAAAAAGTAGGTATTGACATGCGGTCGATGTCCGTCTGTCCGTCTGTCCGTCTGTCCGTCTGTCCGTCTGTCCGTACCCCCCTTCCAAAATCGGTTCTAATCATCGGATCTTAAAAATTCTTTTTTTGTTAGAAAGCTATAACCTCAGATACCCAACTTTCATACTTTTTGTCCGTCTGTCTGTACGTCCGGACGGACATAAATCTACTATCTGTCGGCGAATTTCCCATTGAATTAGCATTGAAATTCAATTTTGAGTCATTTAAATCACTGTAGGTATTGAAATGCGGTTGATGTCCAACTGTCTGTCTGTCCATCTGTCTGTCTGTTCGTATGTCTGTCTGTTCGTATGTCTGTCCGTCTGTCTGTCCGCCTGTCTGTCCGTTTGTCTGTCTGTCTGTACCCCCCTTCCAAAATCGGTTCTAATCATCGGATCTTAAAAATTCTTTTTTTGTTAGAAAGCTATGACCTCAGATACCCAACTTTCATACTTTTTGTCCGTCTGTCTGTACGTACGGACGGACATAAATCTACTATCTGTCGGCGAATTTCCCATTGAATTAGCATTGAAATTCAATTTTGAGTCATTTAAATCACTGTAGGTATTGAAATGCGGTTGATGTCCAACTGTCTGTCTGTCCATCTGTCTGTCTGTTCGTATGTCTGTCTGTTCGTATGTCTGTCCGTCTGTCTGTCCGTCTGTCTGTCCGTTTGTCTGTCTGTCTGTACCCCCCTTCCAAAATCGGTTCTAATCATCGGATCTTAAAAATTCTTTTTTTGTTAGAAAGCTATGACCTCAGATACCCAACTTTCATACTTTTTGTCCGTCTGTCTGTACGTACGGACGGACATAAATCTACTATCTGTCGGCGAATTTCCCATTGAATTAGCATTGAAATTCAATTTTGAGTCATTTAAATCACTGTAGGTATTGAAATGCGGTTGATGTCCAACTGTCTGTCTGTCCATCTGTCTGTCTGTTCGTATGTCTGTCTGTTCGTATGTCTGTCCGTCTGTCTGTCCGCCTGTCTGTCCGTTTGTCTGTCTGTCTGTACCCCCCTTCCAAAATCGGTTCTAATCATCGGATCTTAAAAATTCTTTTTTTGTTAGAAAGCTATGACCTCAGATACCCAACTTTCATACTTTTTGTCCGTCTGTCTGTACGTACGGACGGACATAAATCTACTATCTGTCGGCGAATTTCCCATTGAATTAGCATTGAAATTCAATTTTGAGTCATTTAAATCACTGTAGGTATTGAAATGCGGTTGATGTCCAACTGTCTGTCTGTCCATCTGTCTGTCTGTTCGTATGTCTGTCTGTTCGTATGTCTGTCCGTCTGTCTGTCCGTCTGTCTGTCCGTTTGTCTGTCTGTCTGTACCCCCCTTCCAAAATCGGTTCTAATCATCGGATCTTAAAAATTCTTTTTTTGTTAGAAAGCTATGACCTCAGATACCCAACTTTCATACTTTTTGTCCGTCTGTCTGTACGTACGGACGGACATAAATCTACTATCTGTCGGCGAATTTCCCATTGAATTAGCATTGAAATTCAATTTTGAGTCATTTAAGTCACTGTAGGTATTGAAACGCGGTTGATGTCCATCTGTCTGTCTGTTCTTATGTCTGTCTGTCTTTCCGTCTGTCTGTCTGTCCGTCTGTCTGTCTGTCCGTACCCCCTTCCAAAATCGGTTCTATCCGTCGGATCTTAAAAATTCTTTTTTTGTTAGAAAGCTATGACCTCAGATACCCAACTTTCATACTTTTTGTCCGTCTGTCTGTCTGTACGTCCGGACGGACATAAATCTACTATCTGTCGGTGAATTTCCCATTGAATTAGCATTGAAATTCAATTTTGAGTCATTTAAATCACTGTTGCCAAATCAACAATGGCATGAGAAACTTTATTTATTTAAACATATTTGAAGCAAAAAAATATTTTCATGAATCAGTTTGGAATGACGTCATAAAATGTAGCACAATTTGATTCCTTGATTATTCATTAATTATCTAACAAGAAAGCGGCAAGGCATACTTTTGCATACAATTATGCTAAGTTTTAATTTACATTTCTTATTTTTTTAATGCAGTTTGGAGTTTCATTACTTTTGTTATTAATAAATATTTAATTATTCCTCGAACTACAAATAAATCGCGAGCAGACGATAAATAATGTTTAATTGATTTGCGAAATAATATTAAGGAAAATAGTTGATTTTGGCTTTTAGAAGTTTAAATTATTAGCTGGATGCTGTGTTTCGATTTTTTTTTCTAATATGTATAAATCTAGTGTAGAAACGGCTGTTGATGATATTTACTGTTAGAAACCTAGTTTTTTCCCGATTAGAACTTCAGTAAGTATTTAAGTAACAGGAAAGTAGGCTATTTTAGTTCTTTATGAACTTCTTGTTTTATTTTGTGTTGTATTTTAGAAGAAAAAAAGCGTCCAAAATCAAATTCACAAACTAAATTACAAAAAAAAATTGTTTACCAAGAAGAAGAAGCGTAAAAAAAAAAAGACACAAACCGTCACTGCTCACTGCTTTCGTCACGTGTGCCTATTTCTTTACGTGGCTACGCTGAAGAATGTTAAATGTGCTTGTTTCACGTGGGATCTGGCAACAGCTCTGTGGTCTTGTTTTCAATTTTCTCGAATTACTTTTGTTGATATTCGAAATATAGTTTTCCAAGAATAAGTTATTTTAGTTGGTTTTTTTTAATTACAACTTCTTGCTATGCTATTGGTTGTTTTAACCCTTTCAGTCCCAGTGATGCCATTTGGCATCATCATGTTTCTGATCAAAATTAAAAAAATAATAGGGCTGACATCTATTAGGATTAATGAAAAATATTTTCTAATAAGAAAAAGTTTAAAGAATCGAATGATGTGCTTTTTGATATCATAAATGGCTATAGACGATCAAAAAAAATTCTAAAATGATGATGCCAAATTGTCATTGGGACTGAAAGGGTTAACCATTTATCAAGGAAAACTTGCATTGGAAGAAGTTGGAATTGGAAAAAAAAATAACAACTAAAATATTCTTAGAAAACTCAATTTGGAATACCGAGGCAAAAGTAATTCGAGAAAAATGAAAACAAGACCGCGGAGCTGTTGCCAGATCTCTCGTGAAACAAGCCCATGCTTAAATGTTTTAGATTTAATATTTTGTAATTTTTTTTATTCGATTTAAAAAAAATCCTGGACATATTCTCATTCTTTGAAAATCATCGAGACTCGCAAAGTAAAATACATATACACATTAAATCTATCAAAAACCACCAGATTTTTTTTATGAACTAACTCTAAGAAATAATGCAAAAACACGTATGCTTTAAAATCTATTTCATTCTTCAAAGATATGAAATTCTTACATTGAAATTCGTTTTACACAATCAATTTAAAATGTTACTTACACCATTTAGAAACCAGTTTAGGGAACAATCTTGAACCTTAATCATCAGGAACTCATCAGGTGCCATGAATTTAATTAATTAGAACGGGGCGTTGGAATGAAGGCAGATGTTCGGTTATTCAGATTGTTATTTGGGTAATTGAACGGTAGGAAGAGGTTGAAGTATTGCTTTTGAAGAAGCTGGAATTATCCAGAAAATATTCAAGTTATACCGGTCATTTTAAAATAGCTTTTTTACTTTCAATGGAGTACTTGACTGAATCACTAAATAACTTCCAATATCATTTAATTTATAGTTTCAACCAGAGCCTGATCTTGGAAAACTCAGACTATAGGCACATCCTATTTTGGGGGCCCCTTTACGGAAAATGTTATTTATGATTTCCAGTAATGATGGTGCTACATGACCTATGTATCAAATTTTTGCTACAATTTTTTATTTGCTTGCTTATAAACATCGATCAAAACAATCACGTTAGTTCAATTTCTCAGTCAAAATCGAGCAAAAAACATAGTGGAGTATCATATTTTTTTTAGTTTACTGATATTTTGAAGATTTACAGCATTTTGCATACAGCATAACTAAAATTTAGGGGCCCTTAAAATTCAGGGGCCCTAGGCCCGGGCCTAATGGGCCTTATGGAAGAGCAGGCCCTGGTTTCAACTCAAAAATAACAAACGTATGTATTTTTTGAGAAATAAATCTTTAAATAATAATAACAATCATTTTAAAAGGTTTTTTGTTGGAATAACACACATTTGTGTTCGTATGTCATCAACACAATTCTTGTATTGTAACAACATAATATTGCGAAATTGGTATTTTAACACAATACTTGTGTTCCACTTGTGCTGTTGGAACAAATGTTTTTTTTTTTATTTCTTGAAACTATCAACGAGTTGCTAAAATAAAAACTATTTAACACACTTAGTTAGTTATTTTAGTTTTATGAAACAGTTTCCAAAGCAAACATATCTAGAGCATAAGCAAAAAATAGAAAATAAACATTTCATAACAGGAGCTCTACTTTCTTGTGACTTAATCAATTTGTTTTCCAAAAAAAATCACATAAAACAGTAATTAGTATAAACATCATTAAATGGTAAGTGCACCGTTGCTGTAGACAGAAACTTTCTTTTGACATTTTCTTTTAAAAAGTCACTTAACTGCCACCCCAAAGTCACTTAGAATTTGTTATTACTTCTAAAAAGTCATTACAATGCCACGGGTCGTTAGTTTCCAAATTATTAAGAATATTTTTAAAAAAATAATTTATTTACTTGATTTCCCCCGGTTCTTGTAAATAAATATACAAGTATTCTATCTGTATAAATAAATGTTTAAGCCCATATAAGATTTAAACCAAGTTTAAATATTTAAAGTTAACTAAAGTAATATAACTTTTTTAAATGACTAAAATTGGAGATTGTTGCTAAAGTAAAATTATTTCATATAATATACACTCTAAAACAAACGAGCGATTTTAACTCAGTATGAGTTAATTTCCACTCCTTTCCATGCCGAAAATGCACTTCCCCTATAGGAGTGGATTTCACTCTTTTGTTTTAAGAGTGTAATTATACGCTCTTCCAATTTTCGGCATAAAACGACAAACTACATAAAATTCAAACACACTATCCGAAAATGGCTATCACATCTGGATTCTACAGTTAATTTTATTATAGGTATCTTCGGTTGAATTATTAAAACTCCAAATTTCCCAATTTTCTGTCTTTACTCCACTGTGCCCTTTACGAACTAGGCTAAAAATAAAACTTATCAGTCTAAAATTACAAATATATATATTCTTCTAAAATAAAGTCAATGTATAAAACCTATTATACGACATACGATAATTATTTAAACGACAAACTATATCAAATTGATTCTAAATCACAGAAAAAGGCTATATTATCTAGATATTCATTTAATTTACCATTAGTATCGTTTATTAAGGTAACAGGGAACAAAACAACCACTCAAAATATCGAATTTTCATTTAAACTTTAGTTACTGAATCTTGCATTTACGAAAAAACTTCTATGTTGCACATTTGAATATGGGACAGGAGTTTGCAAATTTGGTAGTTAATTTCAATATAACGTTGTTGCCAGCTTTAAATGTCATTATTCCAAAACACCAATTTTCAGCCTTGAGGTACACTTTCCTATTTTACTAGAAGGGTTGAAATTTTCTGTGATGTCGTATGCATGTCTATTTAACACAGTGAACCAAAAATATTCCAAAAAAATATTAAGTGAGTAAAAATAAGACGATTTTTCTAATT
The DNA here is from genome assembly GCA_019343175.1 of Oedothorax gibbosus. Lineage (NCBI taxonomy): Eukaryota > Metazoa > Arthropoda > Arachnida > Araneae > Linyphiidae > Oedothorax > Oedothorax gibbosus. The sequence goes on along the minus strand of CM033275.1, from coordinate 18,394,698 downwards.
TAAGAAATGTGCAAAATTTCTATTTAGATTAATAACTTAAATTTATGAATGTTTTATCGTCAAACTTGAGGTTCATTTTGTTGAATTGACTTTCTTCTATTTCTAGAAAAAATTATTTTCAGATACATGCAATAGTTGTGCTGGAAAGTGTACCTAAAAGCTAAAAATCGGTGTTTTAAACTAATGACATATGAAGCTGGAAACAAAGTTATATTGAAATTAACTACCAAATTTGCGAACTCCCAACCTATATTCACATGCGTATTATATAAAAAAATTTCGTAAATATTCATTTTAGTAATTAAAAGTTAAAATGAAAATTTGATATTTTGAAGTGTCGTTGTGTTTCCTGTCCCCTTAAGTTATTAAATACTCCACTTTTCTAAAATTGATTTTTTCTGTCTTTCATACAGTGTGTGTGTGCGTCGGCCTTTTTCGAAACTAAACTGAAAATAAAATTAATCAACAAAATTCAGCCAAATGCCTAGAAATAAACAACGTATATTCTTCTAAAATAAAGTCAATTTATCCGACTATTCAGCGCCAATTTCATTCAGCAAAAAGATCGCAAACCAGATTAAATGGATGATAGAAACACCGAGAAAGAGGCCTATAAATTTCTCCGTGACTATCAGTATGTTCTCTGAAGCTTTTCATTACGGAATAAACAGCCTGGAAAATTGAAATTCGTTTTCTCTATATACACTGGTTTGCTTTTTATGGGTGATTGTATGTTATCCATAGAGTTTTGTTTTATTTCTATTGCATCTGAGAAAAAAATTCTTGATTCGTGTGAACTGAAAAGCAACAAATGAATAGAAATGAAAGGGATTAAAGTAACATGGAAAAGCTCTAAAAGGAATGTTGCCAATTTTTAAAGTAAAGTACTTTGTTGACTTATCGTTTGGTTTTTTTTTATTTACGTTGTTTAGAAAGTGTATAAATAGTTTTTAGTGTAATAAGACTGTATGAGAGAGAAAAATGAAAATTAACTTTCCGTGCTTTATCAAGGGTTGAATACAAGAGATCTAAATTTGTGTCATAAAAAATTAACTAAGAAACTTTTTTCAAATGATAAAATGTATATATAACAAAACGTAATTTTATTGATTTTTTGATCAAAAAAATTTCATTTAAATGATTGAGGAAAATGCAAACCAAAATCTATATATATAATACTCTTATACGGAACCCAAATGTCCTTATATTTCTATCTCTGGAATGGAAACAATCGAAATGAACAAAAATACAACTAATTTCAAAATGGCCGACTGAAAACAACAAAAAGTGTTTCTTCAGGAATGGCTTAAAAAATTGAACAAAACATAGTTAGATACGGCAGAAAAACATCTATATGTATATAATTCTCTTAGACGGCTTCCAACTTTCCTTATATTTCTAACTCTGCAATAGCAACACAATCGAATTTGTTTACATTTTCGACTGCGGTAAAGAAAAGTTGATATTTATTTACTCTAAGCGTTATACAAGATTCGTTATTAGTTTTTAAAAAACACTTTTTGGATAGAATCAGTAAGTTTAAATTTAAAGATGCATAATATTAGGGACGTTTAATGTTTGAAAATTTAAATTATAATTTCGATTAACTAAACAACCAAACAAATTGTTTATAAAATAGGAAACATTCAAATTGGTTTTATATATAGTTTCTAAGCGTTGACGGCTACCACGGTTTCCAATTTTTTTACAAATGGATCTTAGTCAAGCAGCGAAGTATTTTCTCAATAATAACCATTAATTTATAAGCATTAATTTGTAATTATTTTATTTTAAAAGGATACTAAAGGCGGTTAACCTAAAAGACCATGTCCGGATTTAGCTCCAGTCGAAAAATGTCGCCAAGTCAAAATGACAATCAGAACTCAACAGTTTGCTGCAAGTTCAAAAACAATGTGCACAAAAATTAATATAAGAAATGAGTTATTTTAGTAATTAATGATTAATAATATTTTTTAATTTAATAATTAATGATTAATAATATTTTTTAATTTAATAATTAATGATTAATAATATTTTTTTAATTTAATAATTAATGATTAATAATATTTTAAAATATATTTAATATGATTTATGAATTCTTAAAGATGAAAGAAATGGACAGGATCAACTTATAAACAGTAGCAAAATAAATTCTCTAATGCAAACAGGATACATAGAAACAAAAACTGAACTATTTGATAGTTATTCGCTTAAAATACAATCTTTGGCGATTTTTGCTGCCATAATACGAATTTGGCGAAATATATTTGACGTCATTTCAAACTGATCGATGTCGCAAAAATAAATTTATTTTAATTTATTGTCTAAAAGAATTAAGTTTCTCGGGCGATTGTTGCGAATGACAATGGTGATTTAATTCTAATAACAAACAGGGCCGTTAGCTATTTGTAATTCAAACTTTTAAAAGCCAAAATTAACTATTTTCAATAATCTTCTTTCTCAGATTTAATAATTAGACTTTATCGTTTGCTAAATTTGTTTGAAGTTCGAAGAATAATAATGTAATCTTTTTTAATAAATATCTTTGTGTCGCCACAATTTACCATTTACATTTCTTTCGAAAATTCAGTCATTTATTGTTTGTTAAATTAATTTACAGTTCGAAAAATATATAATTAGTGCAATTGATGCTTTAGAAATAAAAGCGAAACTTTGCATATTTTTTATGCCAAGTTAGAATTCTCTATGCATCTTTCTTCATACATATATAATAAACCATCAAAAGAACTCTATTGTGATATTACAACAATCCAAACTGAATTATATCGCATAAATAAATATTCTTTCAAAAGTGTTTATTTTTATTTTAAATAAAGTTTCTCGTACGTTTAACAAAATGGCAACAGTGAAAATATTGAATAAAATGGAATTTGCATGTTATTTCAATGTAGATTAAAATTTTAGTTATTTAAACTTTAAATAAACTTCTAATTAAAATTTTTAATGAAATTTGGAATGTAGCCTAATCTGATTTCTTGCTTCAAAATGACGTATCCCACTTGTATGTGGGACTTATGGATGGCAACAGTGAAAATATGAATAAACAAGTAGGTTTGTTACAGAATCTGTCACTTAAACCGCTTCCACACAACATTTGTGCTCCAACAGGAAACAAACTATTTATAAACCTCAGAAAGAAATTCGCCAAACAGAGCCTTTAACTAGTTGTAATTAAACATTTAAACAATAAAATTAATTATTTTCATTAATCTTCTTCCTCAGATTTAATAATTAGACTTTATCGTTTGCTTAATTTGTTCGAAGTTCGAAGAATAATAATGTATTCTTTTTTAATAAATATCTTTGTGTCGCGTCGCCACAATTTACCATTTACATTTCTTCATCAGAAACAAAAAAAATCACACAAAATTCAGTCATTTATCGTTTGTTAAATTAATTTACAGTTCGAAAAATATATAATTAGTGCAATTGATGCTTAAAAAATAAAAGCGAAACTTTGCATATTTTTTATGCCAAGTTAGAATTCTCTATGCATCTTTCTTCATACATATATAATAAACCATCAAAATAACTCTATTGTGATATTGCTACAATCCAAACTGAATTATATCACATAAATATTTTTATTTTTACTTCAAATAAAGTTTCTCGTACGTTTAACGAAATGGCAACAGTGAAAATATTGAACAAAAATGGAATTTGCATGTTATTTTAATGTAGATTAAATGTTTAGTTATTTTAATTTTAAATAAACTTCGAATTTAAATTTTTTAATGAAATTTGAAATGTAGCCTAATCTCATTTTTTGCTTCAAAATGACGTATCGCACTTGTCTGTGGGACTTGTGGATGGCAACAGTGAAAATATGAATGAAAACGAAATTTGTATGTTATTTCAATGTAGATAAAATCAATTTAGTTATTTAAATTTTAAATAAACTTCTAATTTAAATTTTTTAATGAAATTTGGAATGTAGCCTAATCTGATTTTTTGCTTTAAAATGACGTATCCCACTTGTCTGTGGGACTTGTGGTTCTTTCTGTGAAAGTGGGTGACAGACAGACGGACAGACAGACGGACGGACAGACAGACGGACTGAACGATTATAAAACCTTCCACTTTTTACGTTATAAACGTAGTGTGGAAGCTAAAATCAGATTTGGCTACATACCAAATTTCATTAAAAAATTTAAACTAGAAGCTTATTTAAAATTTAAATAACTAAAAATTTAATCTACATTGAAATAACATGCAAATTCCATTTTTATTCAATATTTTCACTGTTGCCATTTCGTTAAACGTACGAGAAACTTTTGTTAAAATAAAAATAAACACACTTGAAAAAATATTTATTTATGTGATATAATTCGGTTTGGATTGTTGTATTATCACAATAGAGTTCTTTTAATGGTTCTATATATATGTATGAAGAAAGATGCATAGAGAATTCTAACTTGGCATAAAAAAATATGCTAAGTTTCGCTTTTATTTTTAAAGCATCAATTGTACAAATTATAGATTTTTTGAACTGTAAATTAATTTAACAAACTATAAATAAGTGAATTTTCGAAAGAAATGTAAATGGGAAATTGTGGCGACAAAAATATTTATTAAAAAGATTACATAATTATTCTTCGAACTTTATACAAATTTAGCAAACGATAAAGTCTAATTATTAAATCTGAGAAAGAAGATTAATGAAAATAGTTAATTTTGGCGTTTAAAACTTTGAATTACAAATAGCTAAAGGCCCTGTTTTTATTAGAATTAAATCACATTTGCCATTCGCAACAATCGCTCGAGAAACTTTAATTCTTTTAGACAATAAATTAAAATAAATTTATTTTTGCGACCTCGATCAGTTTGAAATGACGTCAAATATATTTCACTACGGAATCCTTGTATGTTGATATGAAATGTTTTCATTCTATTTAAAAGCGAGGAATATGACATATTTATTCTTTAAAATATAAATTGATTTTTGCAAACGATAAGTAATAATTATTGAATTTTCGAAATAAAATAAATGAAACTAGCCAAATTTAGCTTGTAAATGTTAAATATAGAATTAATGTTGTGTTTGGCGCGTTTTTTCCTGTTAAACACAAATATGTGGAAGCGAGTTAAGTGACAGATTCTGTTACAAACCTACTTGTTTAGCTTCCACACTACGTTTATAACGTAAAAAGTGGAATCGTTCAGTCCGTCTGTCTGTCTGTCCGTCTGTCACCCACTTTCACAGAAAGAACCACAAGTCCCACAGACAAGTGGGATACGTCATTTTGAAGCAAAAAATCAGATTTGGCTACATTCCATATTTCATTAAAAAATTTAAATTAGAAGTTTATTTAAAATTTAAATAACTATTTTTTTATCTACATTGAAATAACATGCAAATTCCATTTAGCTTCCACACTACGTTTATAACGTAAAAAAGTGGAAGGTATTATAATCGTTCAGTCCGTCCGTCTGTCTGCCCGTCTGTCACCCACTTTCACAGAAAGAACTACAAGTTCCACAGACAAGTGGGATACGTCATTTGAAGCAAAAAATCAGATTAGGCTACATTCCAAATTTCATTAAAAAATTTAAATTAGAAGTTTATTTAAAATTTAAATAACTAAATTGATTTTATCTACATTGAAATAACATACAAATTTCGTTTTTATTCATATTTTCACTGTTGCCATCCACAAGTCCCACAGACAAGTGCGATACGTCATTTTGAAGCAAAAAAATGAGATTAGGCTACATTCCACATTTCATTAAAAAATTTATTAAAAATTATTTAAGTTTATTTAAAATTAAAATAACTAAACATTTCATCTACATTAAAATAACATGCAAATTCCATTTTTATTCAATATTTTGACTGTTGCCATTTCGTTAAACGTACGAGAAACTTTATTGAAGTAAAAATAAAAATATTTATTTATGTGATATAATTCAGTTTGGATTGTAGCAATATCACAATATAGTTATTTTGATGGTTTATTATATATGTATGAAGAAAGATGCATAGAGAATTCTAACTTGGCATAAAAAATATGCAAAGTTTCGCTTTTATTTTTTAAGCATCAATTGCACTAATTATATATTTTTCGAACTGTAAATTAATTTAACAAACGATAAATGACTGAATTTTGTATGATTTTTTTTTTTGATGAAGAAATGTAAATGGTAAATTGTGGCGACGCGACACAAAGATATTTATTAAAAAAGATTACATTATTATTCTTCGAACTTCAAACAAATTAAGCAAACGATAAAGTCTAATTATTAAATCTGAGGAAGAAGATTAATGAAAATAATTAATTTTATTGTTTAAATGTTTAATTACAACTAGTTAAAGGCTCTGTTTGGCTAATTTCTTTCTGAGGTTTATAAATAGTTTGTTTCCTGTTGGAGCACAAATGTTGTGTGGAAGCGGTTTAAGTGACAGATTCTGTAACAAACCTACTTGTTTATTCATATTTTCACTGTTGCCATCCACAAGTCCCACATACAAGTGGGATACGTCATTTTGAAGCAAAAAATCAGATTAGGCTACATTCCAAATTTCATTACAAAATTTTAATTAGAAGTTTATTTAAAGTTTAAATAACTAAAAATTTAATCTACATTGAAATAACATGCAAATTCCATTTTTATTCAATATTTTCACTGTTGCCATTTTGTTAAACGTACGAGAAAACTTTATTTAAAATAAAATATAAACACTTTTAAAAAGAATATTTATTATGCGATATAATTCAGTTTGGATTGTTGTAATATCACAATAGAGTTTTTGAATGGTTTTATTATATTATGAAGAAAGATGCATAGAGAATTCTAACTTGGCATAAAAAATATGCCAAAGTTTCGCTTTTATTTTTAAAGCATCAATGCAAATTATAATTTTGGAACTGTAAATTAATTTAAAAACAATTAAATGGTAAATTGTGCGAACACATCGCATTTATTAAAAAGATTACATTATTATTCTCGAATCAACAAATTTAGCAAACGATAAAGTCTAATTATTAAATCTGAGAAAAGATTAATGAAAATAGTTAATTTGTGGCTTTTAAAAGTTTGAATACAAATAGCTAAGGCCATGTTGTATTTAGAAGGTAGATCACATGCCTGCAACAATCGCTCGAGAAACTATCTTTAGACATAAATTAAAATAATATTTGCCACATCGATCGTTGACAATGACGTCAAATATATTCGCACTAACGTAAACGTATACTAAAACAGTATAATCCGCGAAACTAATCATTTTACCAAGAAGAAAAAACAATTAAAAATTTAGACAATTTAAATATGTTACAAAACTATGCTTCTTTCAAAAATTCTACTTCTTTGATTAATTTCCATAAAATAAAAACGTATTTTTGCACCAAAAAAAGGACGAAAAAATTGCATTTGTTTTTAGTTTCCGTAGTAAATACAGTCCCTGGACAAATTATCAGACGCACTGCAAGATTTCGTGTAACATATTAATTACCGGGTGACATTGCACCGTTTTATTATTTTAAATTGATTTGTTTCTTATTTTTATATTATCCCATCAATTACCGATTTATTTGACATAAATTAAACAGAATTAATTTAGAAAAGCATAAGTTTATTAAGTTTTAAAGAAAAGTGAAATTAATGTTAGTAAAAGTCAATATTTAGTGGAGCCACCTTTAGCCGCTATCAAAGCTTTAATTCTGCGTGGCATGCTATCAATGCAAGACTGTACTGTCTCCTGCATTTGAGGATGATGATTCCACACATAAATAATCTTATAATAAATAATTAATATAAATTAATCTTAATTAATCATAATTACCTGAAAATAAATACAAATAGTCTACAACAATTCTTTTAAATAAAAATCAATAATATTGCAGTTTAAATATACCATTATTGCATAAAAATATTGCAGTTTAAATATACCATTATTGCATAAAAATATTGCAGTTTAAATATACCATTAGTGCATAAAAACTCTTAGAAAGATAAATTTACTAAAAAAAATACAGTGCGTCTAATAATTTGTCCAGGGACTGTAGTGTTGAAATTCTTATTAATACTTCAAATTTAGTTTCACAAAAAAAAAAAACATTTAAATTGGTCCCTCCCTATTTAGCGGCGTTTAGTTGGTGGATTTAAGTTAGTCTTATTGTTGTTGACGCGTTACTACTGAACACTCCAGCCCGGAAATATAACGGGAGCGAGGAATCGAGGGCGAAACCCATAGATATAAGAGGAGCAGATATGCCCCTAGGGGAAAAGGTGAAGCCACTTTTCCACCAGTATCCCATATGGCAGTTCGCAAGCCGAAACATCCCGCTCGCCGATGGCGTGCCATAAGCCACCAGATGGCACCATGAGATAAATTCGACTAATAAAAAATATATATTAAATATTAACTAGTTAAAACTTTTTGCCAGTTTTGCTCTAGCATAAGGTTATCACTGGATATGTTTTGATAATTTCTGGTAGATATGAGGTATTTATTCATAAAAGAAGCATTTTAAAAATGCAATTTTTATTGCATTCAACTCTTCGGCAAAAGCAGTTTTTTGCCAACCAGTATCCCGTGATGCATTGCGAAAACGGCGAAAAGTGGCTACATCACACAATCACAGGGTTTGTATTGCGTTGTACTGGGATTGCGCAATCGATGAGCATATCTGTTACTCTTCCTATATCTATGGCGAAACCTCAACCCGCCATTTTCACGTGAGCGAGAAGGAAGGGATTAAGGGAGGACTGATCGACCGCAGGTCTCCAAACGAAAGTGCCTCAGTATTAATTCGATGGGGAAAGAATTATTTTCTAAGCCACACTTCTCCGGCTGTATTGAATATTTTTACAAACATACTTTTTTTTTAATGATGAACGTAGATAACTTACAGATCTCTATGTATCCCACTTTTTGAAATTTCTCTCATTTTTAGAATGAACCTCAGAATAAGTATGCTCTTCTGCGTAACAGATGTTTTTCCATTACATAAATATTACAAGCAGAATATATCAACCAAAACTAATGTTCCATTTGACACTAGCCTAACTAATATTCATAACCCAGCATCATTCTTTATTTCTTTTGGACTCCTTACAACAGTCCATCCACAGTCCACTCAAAATGGACATTCGCGGTACAAAGATTCATGTCAATCTAAAATCATAATTTATAGGTCTTTGTCAAAGAATATAACAATTCATCTTTAAAGGGGAATGGGCGCGCTGGACCGCGGGTCTCCAAATTCAAGTGCCTCAGTGTTAATCCAATGGCGTAGAAACTATTTTCTCTGCCACATTTCTCCGGCTGTATTGAATATTTTTACAAACGGGTTTTTTTTAAAAGATAAACGTAGATAACTTACATGTCTCTAAAATCCCCCGTTTTTGAAATGGCTTCGAATATTTTGTGTAAAAATGATTTATTGAAAATTTTAAAAATATTCGGACCCGTTTCAAAAAGTGGGATTGTCGGGACCTGTAAGACAGCTACATTTATCACATAAAAAAAACATTTGTAAAAATATTCAATACATCCGGATGTGGCTTAAATTATTTATTTTTCCCCATTGGATTAACACTGAGGTACTTTGGTTTGGATACCCGCGGTCCAGCGGACTCATTCCCTTTTAAGGGCGAATGAACTTGACTGACCTAGGATGTCCAAACCAAAGTACCTCTGTGTTAATCCAATGGGGGAAAATATATTCTAAGCCACATTTCTCCGACTGTATTGAATATAAATTACGGACGATTTTTTTAATATGATAAATGTAGCTGACTTACAAGTCTCTATAATCCCGCTTTTTAAAATTGGTTCTAATCTCTTTTTTTTTAATGTTATATAAATAATTTTACAAAAAATATCTGAACCAATTGCGAAAAAGTGGGATAATAGGGACCTGTAAGTCAGCTACGTTTATCACATAAAATAATCCGTTTTTATATCAGTTAAAATATTCAATACAGTCGGGAAAATGTGGCTTAGAATTTTTTTTCTCCATTGGATTAACGCGGAGGCACGACCACGATTTGCCGACTCGGCGGCGCGGCGCAACGGTTAGGGAGCTAGCCTTTGGAGCCTCTGGGTTCGGGTTCGAATCCTGGTAAGGCATGGATGTTTGAGCTTGTCGAGTATATGCGGCGTACGTGCTCGTTAAATCTGTTGGGTCCAAAAGTCCTGTGGGCGGTCATTGCGCAGTTTCCCACGGGTACAGGTCCCTGGAGACTATTTCCCTCCCCTTCAGGGACATGTCTAAATTGTGGAGGTGGCGATAGATGGCAGCATCTGTCTTATATGTGTGTATGCCGTGTCCGTCCTTCTTGACGATGGTTTATAACCGGGTCTTTGTGACTAAGCACACAAGCCTGAAAATATATGTCTACCAACCACATAGATTTGGAGTTCCGCGGTCAGTCGGGCTCATTCGCACTTATATAGTTTTAGAACTTGCAGAGGATGGTTATTTTGATTTCTTTTTTTTTAATTCTTTGATTTCTTTTTAATTATATTACCTTTGCAGTATGAGGTTCCTTTTTCAGTTAATGTAAGCTATACTTACTAAAATTTCACTTAGATACATTATTCAACAGAAACTATTGCAATTTTTAAGACTTTTCATACAATGAAAAATAAAGTTTTATTAATGACTAGAAAATTTATACCCGTACTTCGCACGGATAAAAAAAAATATCAAACCGTTCCAAATATGTGTACCATATAACCTGTTATCTATAATAATGAAAGAAAGAGTCTGTGTGTTTGTCTTCGGATCGTAAAAGACCTACTTATACTGTCCTCAGAAATTCGAAATTTTGAAGATAGATTCCCTTTAATACCAACGTGTGCACTTCAGGCTTAGATTTTCATATTTGTTCAATTTTTAGAGAAAATTCGAATTTTCTGAAAAAAATACACCACTTTCGCTCAAATCCGATCATTTTTTGTCTTTCCTGATGCCATCGGCTGAAAAAATTAAATAAAACTTTTTAGAAAACGAAAAGCATTATAATAATTCAAAAAGTTTTAATGTTTATTTATTTTTGCCATTACTTTCAGAAACTAAATTCGTTATTTGAAAAATAATTGACATGTTTCAAGTGACTTAATTCCGCCAGTCTTCATTCCCGGATTTTATTGTGGGTTTATTTGATGATTTTTTCATTGATTTTTCTGTTGACTGCTGTATGCATATTTAAGCAATAAATGTATAGTTAAGCTATTACTGAACTATGATGGTTAAAAGGCCTTCGCACTAGAGCTATTAGTGTTTTATGTGTTTATTTTTTCGCCAAATACGTTTTCAAACTCGACAAATTATTAACTAAAATTCGCCAAATAGGCAATTTCTTTTATAAATAATTTATAAGCTGGTCGGTTGTTCGAAGGTCATTGTGTTAGAGCTGTATAATGGGTGTGGGTAGCTATATCTATTTTCTCGCCAAATTATTTCCCAAAACGCGCCAAATGAGCTAAAAGGTTTCATGTATTTATGAGGGAATTGTGATGACATTTATGAGTGCATTTTATAGCGTATTTTTCATTTTGGAATTTTAAGGCAATGAAACGGGATTTTATAATTTATAACGAGCGGAAACAATAATAAGTTCATGATCCTATAACATGGTATATGGTACACATATTTGGAATCTATTTGATATTTTTTTATTCCGTGCGAAGAACGGGTATAAATTTGCTAGTCTATAATAATAAAAGAAAGAGTCTGTCTGTGTGTGTGTCTGTTTGTCTTCGGATCGTAAAAGACCTACTTATACTGCCCTCAGAAATTCGAAATTTTTAAGATAGATTCCCTTTAATACCAACGTGTGCACCTGAGGCTTAGTTTTTTCATATTTGTTCCATTTTTAGAGAAAATTCGAATTTTCTGAAAAAAATACACCACTTTCGCTCAAATCCGATCACTTTTTCTCTTTCCTGATGCCATCGGCTGAAAAAATTAAATAAAACTTTTAACGAAAACATTTAAAATTCAAAATGTTTATTTTATTCCAAAGAGTTCTATAGTAGGGTAGAGGAACGACTCGTACTGAGCTGAAAGACATAGAACACTAATAGCTCTAGTGCGATGGCCTTTATTAACCATCATAGTTCAGTAATAGCTTAACTATACATTTATTGCTTAAATGTGCATACATGCCAAACAGAAAAATCAATGAAAAAAATCATCAAATAAACCCACAATAAAATCCGGGAATGGAGACTGGCGGAATTACGTCACTTGAAACATGTCAATTATTTTACAAATAATGAATTTAGTTTCTGAAGGTAATGGCAAAACTACAGAAGAATAAAATAAACATTTTCAATTGTAAATGTTTTCGTTAATAGTTTTATTTAATTTTTTCAGCCGATGGCATCAGGAAAGGAAAAAAAGATCGTATTTGAGCCAAAGTGGTGTATTTTTTTCAGAAAATTCGAATTTTCTCTAAAAGTAGAACATTTTAAAACCTGAAAGTTCAAAAATCATAATCTAAGTATGAACTACGCATTTGTGCCAAGTTACGAGTCAAACAAATGTATAGTTTATGAATCTATAAGACACACACACATATATACATACATCCAAAACTTCATTTTTATTATCATAGATACATATATTGTTATTTTTTGTATTGGTTTTTAAAATTTAATTTTATCTATTTTTAATAACTGTTATCAAAGTATATGGATATTTTAAATTTTATTGATTTAAAAGTCTTCAAATTTATATAAAACTTTCTTTATAAATTGGGTGTAGGTGTTTAATATAAATGATTTTTCCAATAAAAGGTAAAAAAAATATTACTTTTCAAACCGACATTGTCTGGTACGAAGATTAATTAATCATGAAATTATAATCGGAATACATGATTTTATGAAAAAGTTGGTTAAAAGTAAAAACAAATATGTGTTGTAAATCTTATGTAAATTAAACTAACAAAATCAAGTAAGATAAAAAAAAATTACAAAACTGCTAAATATCATAAATGTAGTCTTTTTACTTCTGTAACCAAAGCTAGAACCTATAATGATGTACTTTAAAATAAAGAATTCTTTTTTATTTAAACCCACAATGACATACTAATATGCCTTGTAAATCTTATGTACCAAAGCTAGAATCAATGTAATCAATTATAGACTGTATGAAGTTCAAATTAGACCGCATAGTTACAAAAAAAACTTAAATCGTTACGCACGATTATATTTGCAGTAACCATGTCATGTCATTGCGCAGTTTCCCACGGGTACAGGTCCCTGGAGACTATTTCCCTCCCCTTCAGGGACATGTCTAAATTGTGCAGGAGGTGACAATAGATGGCAGCATCTGTCTTGTATGTGTGTGTAGTGTCGTGTCCGTCCTTCTTGACGAAGGTTTATAAGCGGGCCACTGTGACCAAGCACACAAGCCTGAAAATATATGTCTACCAACCAACCACCTTGTCATTCGAAGTCCCGTGATTCCTTTTTTGAGCAAAAATAATCATTCCAATTTCGAATATTTTCTATATGAATGAATTCCTGTTCACCGAAACAAATTTACAAACAATAAAAAAAAACTTAAAAAACTGTTTTAATTCATCGTTCTGTTTATTTAAGGACTATTCTTCCAAATAATAAATATTTAAATTAGGCAATTACTGTTGGCAACATTGTTCGTATTTTTTTTTCCTTCTCTTTTGCGGTTATACTTTGAGCTTGTTTATTGTAATAAGGATCCCGCGTAAATTTTAAGCAGAAATAAATGTCATGGAAATGAAATAAAATGAAGATGTAAAAGATAAAAACGGAGTTATTTTTAACCAGTTTGAAGAAATCATGCAAATGTTAAGGCTTGAAAAAAAGTCTCCAAAGTCTCGGTTTACCCTGACACTTGCGTTTTTTGTGACAACCAATGAACTTGTTTCACGTCTTCAATGGCTAAAGTTCCACCAGATTTATTTTCATAGTTTGTCCTCCTGTAATTATATTTGTTTTGGTGATAATCTGAAAAAATTGTTTCAAATTAATATTTAAAAAATATTTGGAATAGCTAAAAATTCTTGAACAGTGTACGTTTTTTCAAAAAAATCTTTTTTTTATTTTATTTTCTCTAATTTTTCTTTTTACTTTGTGTAATTTATTGTTCTGTAATCTGTAGAATACTTTTATCTAATTCCTAAAAATACGAAGAGTAAAAAAAAATCATTAAATACAAAATAGCTGCTAATTATAAAACATCCGCTAATTATAAAATACCCAAAATACGAATTATCCGTGATTTTTGCCGCGCATTGAGGGCGAAACCGAAAAGCAACGAAATAGCGGAAATTCAGGAATGGAAATTAGAAACTTACGTCAACTGAACAACCCCATTGGGTAGTTCAAAGATCAACTCACCAACAAACCAATCAGTCTTAATTTGGTTGGTTGGTACATGTATTTCCCGCTTGTGTGCTTGATTAGAAACCCGCTTATAAACCTTCCTCAAGTAAGACAGGCACAGATAGAATTTTTACTAACACAGAGAGAGAAATTACACCCAGGGCGAAGGCGCGAATCGAGCCCGCATCCGGTACAGTGCGCAGACTGTTAGCGTAATGGGCTGCGATCTAACCCACTAGGCCAACCGGGCCCCATCAGTCTTAGGTAACAGCTGCCTGTGGCTATGAGGAGGGGTACCTTGGAATCTAGTCTTTACGGTTAAAAAAAATAGAGATTGCCTAAAGCTAATTCCAAGTAACTGAAGACTTTTTGTAGCATAATTCACAAGTTAAAAAAGTTTTTTTAAATATGAAAAAATTAAATTAAATAAAACAAATTACATTATTTAGTTGCAATTAGTGTAGATCAATTATTCCACTAATTTTTTTATTTAATGTGAAAAGTTGTAATGGTAATAATCACTTTTTACACACGTGACTTACCCTACAGAATGAATAATTCTGTAAAGAATTAGCCCTAAGTAAAACTGCATTGGGCTGTCTCTATTGTTGTTGTAATTGTAGTTGTCATTTGCTTCCAGGTTATATCCTAGAAAGCAGGAAGGGCTTCAGTATCTTCCTTTAGCATAAGGCTGTGAGAGCACCCGTGGGATTTAATTGAATAAGTCGGCCTTCAGAAGTGAGGTCAGAAAACATTATTTTTACAATAGAGTTGTCAATGAGTGGAATGCTTTACCAGATTATGTTGTGCATTCGAAGAGAGTAGAAGATTTTAAGAAGAAACTTGACGGTCATTGGAAACTGGTAATGTATTAGATTTATTTTGGACCAACCGTGCTGGGACTCTGGCCTGTTGTTGGTCGACAATTTTTGTATTTGTATTTGCGAAAGTCTGACTTCTGCTCCGAGAAGGCACCACCTCCTTTTCGGCACTTTGCTGGAGGTGAGGGCATTTATCTCCAGACAACCTACACCCATGGTAACTGCACTATAACTGCCCACAATACTTCGGTCCCACAGACTTAACGAGCACGTTCTTCGCATGTACTCAGGATAAGACATACCGAGTGGTTATAAAATAACGCTCGCTATTCGGAGAGGTCTGTAGCTTGAATGAATAATCCGAATGCAACAAACTTCGAGACAGTTACTAATCCAAGAAGGGGGGAAAAAGAATGGGAAAAAAAACACCCTCGTCTCTTGACCAGGGTTCTAAATTACGAGGCTTAATTGGCTGTGTTAAAGCTCCTAAAGGAGGCTTGAAATAGGCAGCCGGAATCGATTACATTACATTAAAAAAAGGAAATAGTTACAATAATCACCAACAGATGGCGCTGTCAATGCAAACACAATATTGTAAGCATTGGCAAAACCAAGAAGCGGGGGGCCGGGATCGCCTAGTCGGTAAGGTCTTGAACTGGCATACCTAAGGTTGCGAGTTCGAGTCCCGCTGCCTTCCGAAGACCCCCGTGTACGCTATGGTGACTGGTGCACGTTAAATCCGTCGAAGCTTGGGCACACTTACTGAGAGTTGGGCAACTTATTTCTGGACAACCCTGTACACTGTTAAAAAAATTGACGCTTAGTTTCACCAAAACTAGGGTTCATAGTAGTTGCAACGGCTGCGTGGATAAATGTTTCACCATACTTTCGGTATTCAGTTAAAAAATTTATCAGGTTTTAGTAACCAAAACCTGAAAATTGGTTCAACGGAATACCGCCAATATGGTGAAACATTTTACGACACAGCCATTTCATCTACTAAGGCTATGTCCTCACTAAGACATCAAACGCCACAAAGACAACAAATGCAACACAATTTGGCGACCGCTAAAGGGCAATAGCATGGGGGCTGACTCTGAGAAGTCGCCAAGTTTTGTTGCATTTGTTGCCTTTGTGGCATTTGTGGCGTAGTCAGGACATAGCCCAAGAACCATTATTATGGTGAAACCAAGCACAAACTTGTATCTGTGTATTCTAGATCTAAATACATCCTTTCGAAAAGAATTTAATTTTTTGCAAAAGAGTCGAATCTCTCCGGTAATTTTGCACTATTTTTTCTTCAAAAATAATATTTATTTTAACGCTTTCATTCCCAACTTTTAATTTTTTTATTCTAAAAATCTAAAATTTGTGAAATAGACTCATTGTGCATCCAGAATGAAAGAACAAATCCAGAAGAAAAGCAGGGAAGAAATCTTATTTTTTTAACTGACATTTTTAGGGGAAAATATTTAGAATCATAACTTGAATAAATTCGATAATTTTTTCGAAAATTTTTGTGTAAAAAATTCTTAAAATTCAATTTTAATACATTTAAAAATGCAAGAATGAAGAATTTAGGGCCAATTTATTCAATAAAATTATTTCCGAATGAATTTTATTTTACCATGTTTTTTTATATTTTCATTTAACTAAAACAAATATTATTATTTAAGGGGACGCGGTACCCAAAAATTGGTCAAAATATCGATTTTTCAGTTTTTACTTCTTATAATTCACAATATCTTTCTGGACATTTACTGGAAGTTTCATAATGATATCTTTTGTAGAAAAAGTTATTAAATATTTTCTAGAGTCATTCCTATAAGTTTGAATACGTATTTCATCTGCTTTCAACCTTTTTTCTCCGTTTCGCATTTTTCAATTGTTGAGTTTAATAAATCCCTAAGGCTTTTTTGCTAATTAAGTTAGAATTTTGAAAAAATTTTTAACCTGTGTTCTTATATATATGGTGCGCAAAATTGTGCATGGAAAAAGGTCTACTGTGTATAGTTGTTTTTAAAAAAAATTAGAATTCAATAATTTGTAATTTTTTGGTGATTTTCAGTATAAATGCATGTTACTTTTTAACTGTAACTCACATTTTAAAATCCATGCACAGTTCTTGTACAAATAGTACTAAAAACAAACTATACAAATTTGGTGGAGTTATTCTCAAAATTGAAAGAGGAGTAGCGTTTTTAAAAAGTTCAAATTTTTGACTTTTTTTTAAATAAATGAAAAAGTACTTGTAAATATTTGTTTTTATTGCTAGAAAATGTTTATTTAGAGAGTGAACATTAAATAAAGCCAACATAATTTACAAATTAATGTTATTATTTCTAGAAATAATGTTTTGGGTACCGTGTCCCCTTAAGTCTTCAAAAGACATGATTCTTCACTCTAATAATACGTAAAGAAATAATAACTTTATAGAAAAATGTGTGGAGAAATTAATAAAAATTGTTTGGAATAAGTGCTAGTGGACTTTGTGAGAAAAATAATCGCAAGCTGATGATGCCAAATGGAATCATTGGCAGTGAAAGGGTTAATAAAACTGAAATAACAAATCTTGACGTAAAGGAACAAGAACATACACTAAGCACTCTCTAAGAAGAAACCAATATCTGCATCCTCTGGGTTGTTGTTTTGTGGGACAGTAATTAGCTGTAAAAGTACTTAAGCATTATATATTGTTTTCGCAGTATAAAAATGCATGCTAATACCTCGCTGTAACTAATTAAGAAAACTGTGGAATGATCAAAGATTTATACAAAAGGGTTTCGTTACAGATTGGAGCAGTTTTGTTGATCAAAAGAATCAAGTATCCCATGATATGTTGGTTTTTTCAGTTTATTAATGTAATGGTTCTGGTACTAACTATTTATTTAAAATGTACGTAATGTTTTTGAAATGTCACGCACAGATAATAATTTTTAGGGGAAAATATTTAGAATCATAACTTGAATAAATTCGATAATTTTTTCGAAAATTTTTGTGTAAAAAATTCTTAAAATTCAATTTTAATACATTTAAAAATGCAAGAATGAAGATTTTAGGGCCAATTTATTCAATAAAATTATTTCCGAGTGAATTTTATTTTACCATGTTTTTTTATATTTTCATTTAACTAAAACAAATATTATTATTTAAGGGGACGCGGTACCCAAAAATTGGTCAAAATATCGATTTTTCAGTTTTTACTTCTTATAATTCACAATATCTTTCTGGACATTTATTGGAAGTTTCATAATGAAATCTTTCGTAGAAAAAAGTTATTAAATATTTTC
The DNA here is from genome assembly GCA_019343175.1 of Oedothorax gibbosus. Taxonomy (NCBI): domain Eukaryota; kingdom Metazoa; phylum Arthropoda; class Arachnida; order Araneae; family Linyphiidae; genus Oedothorax; species Oedothorax gibbosus. The sequence goes on along the minus strand of CM033275.1, from coordinate 18,376,243 downwards.
TAGAGTCATTCCTATAAGTTTGAATACGTATTTCATCTGCTTTCAACCTTTTTTCTCTGTTTCGCATTTTTCAATTGTTGAGTTTAATAAATCCCTAAGGCTTTTTTGCTAATTAAGTTAGAATTTTGAAAAAATTTTTAACCTGTGTTCTTATATATATGGTGCGCAAAATTGTGCATGGAAAAAGGTCTACTGTGTATAGTTGTTTTTAAAAAAAATTAGAATTCAATAATTTGTAATTTTTTGGTGATTTTCAGTATAAATGCATGTTACTTTTTAACTGTAACTCACATTTTAAAATCCATGCACAGTTCTTGTACAAATAGTACTAAAAACAAACTATACAAATTTGGTGGAGTTATTCTCAAAATTGAAAGAGGAGTAGCGTTTTTAAAAAGTTCAAATTTTTGACTTTTTTTTAAATAAATGAAAAAGTACTTGTAAATATTTGTTTTTATTGCTAGAAAATGTTTATTTAGAGAGTGAACATTAAATAAAGCCAACATAATTTACAAATTAATGTTATTATTTCTAGAAATAATGTTTTGGGTACCGTGTCCCCTTAAGTCTTCAAAAGACATGATTCTTCACTCTAATAATACGTAAAGAAATAATAACTTTATAGAAAAATGTGTGGAGAAATTAATAAAAATTGTTTGGAATAAGTGCCAGTGGGACTTTGTGAGAAAAATAATCGCAAGCTGATGATGCCAAATGGAATCATTGGCAGTGAAAGGGTTAATAAAACTGAAATAACAAATCTTGACGTAAAGGAACAAGAACATACATTAAGCACTCTCTAAGAAGAAACCAATATCTGCATCCCCTGGGTTGTTTGTTTTGTGGGACAGTAATTAGCTGTAAAAGTACTTAAGCATTATATATTGTTTTCGCAGTATAAAAATGCATGCTAATACCTCGCTGTAACTAATTAAGAAAACTGTGGAATGATCAAAGATTTATACAAAAGGGTTTCGTTACAGATTGGAGCAGTTTTGTTGATCAAAAGAATCAAGTATCCCATGATATGTTGGTTTTTCCAGTTTATTAATGTAATGGTTCTGGTACTAACTATTTATTTAAAATGTACGTAATGTTTTTGAAATGTCACGCACAGATAATAATGATTTATTGAAATGACATTTGTTTAATTTTAAATGTCACGCATAGTTAATTATTATTTATTGAAATGACGTTCGTTTAAGAGAGTTTCACTCTCTTGTCTAATTGAAAATGCAGTCGATAGAATGCAAAGTCTTCAAGAACGTTATCCCATTTAAAATTGGATAATACTTTGAAGATTATTAATTAGTAAGGTTCGAAACATGTTTACAGTCCCTGGACAAATTATTAGACGCACTGTATTTTTTTAAAAGTAATTTTATGTTTCTTAAGAGTTTTAATGCAATAATGGTATATTTAAACTACAATATTATTGATTTTTATTTAAGAGAATTGTTGTAGACTACATATTTGTATTTATTTAAGAGAATTGTTGTAGACTACATATTTGTATTTATTTAAAGATAATTATGATTAAGATTAATTTATATTAATTATTTATTTTAAGATTATTTATGTGTAGAATCATCATCCTCTAATGCAGGAGACAGTACAGTCTTGCAGTGATAGCATGCCCCGCAGAATTAAAGCTTTGATAGCAGCTAAAGGTGGCTCAACTAAATATTGACTTTTACTAACATTAATTTCACTTTTCTTTAAAACTTAATAAACTTATGCTTTTCTAAATTAATGCTGTTTTATTTATGTCAAATAAATCGGTAATTGATTGGATAATATAAAAATAAAAAACAAATCAATTTAAAATTATAAAACGGTACAATATTACCCGGTAGTTAATATTTTACATGAAATCTTGCAGTGCTTCTAATAATTTGTCCAGGGACTGTAGGTACAGTTCGGAGTAAAAATACATTTCGAAGCAAGGCATAGATTTAAAACTTACAAAAATTCAATATTTCTTCAAACAGCAAAGCAATATCTATGGTCGAAATTTTAAATTATGCTTTAAATACTTAAAAACGCTTGGGCAACACTCTTTGCTAATCTTCAAATTATGTCAATGTATATAATAGTTTATATTTTAAATAGTATTCAGTGTATGAAAGCGATTAGTTCGATTGGGAATTACGTAATTGGTGGGGAAACTGAATAGAATGATATCTTCGTCATTTATTTTCATTTATACCACAAACTTTCAATAAATTTTATTATGACTAACTAAACATAACTAATAATTACTATTATTATTATTATTATTAACTAACAAAAAGCAACAAACCCATGGGATTTTAAGCTCATTTTTGTAGCAAAACTAAAAACAAATACAGTGTAAAAAAATCAGAAACGTTACTGGAAAATTTTGAGCAACCAAGCTGCCTAATTTATACCAGTAATATTCCCAGAATAGTATTAGTAACTTTCCCTGAAAATTTAGAAACAATCACAACTAAAGCCAGTGACTTTACTGGAAATCACAAAAAATGTCCATTTGCATGTAAAAACTTTTCACGGGATGTGGCGCCACTATTAGTTTTTCCCCGTTCACGACAACGTGCTGCTTGGAGTGTGGTTTCTGCAAGATTCTATCCGAACAAGTAGGTCTGTAACAGAATCTAGAATCTGTCACTTAACCCGCTTCCACACAACAGTTGTGTTTAACAGGTAAAAAGGCACCAAACACAAGCATTAATTCTATATTAAACATTTACATGCGAAATTTGGCTAGCTTCATTTATTTTATTTCGAAAATTCAATAATTACTACTTATCGTTTGCAAGGATTAATTTATATTTCAAAGAATAAATATGTAATATTCCTCGCTTTTAAATAGAATGAAAACATTTCATATCAACGTACAAAGAATCTCGTAGTGAAATATATTTGACGTCATTTCAAACTGATCGATGTCGCAAAAGTAAATTTATTTTGATTTATTGTCTAAAAGAATTAAAGTTTCTCGAGCGATTGTTGCAAATGGCAATGGTGATTTAATTCTAATAAAAATGGCTTCCTATGCTTTTTAAATGAGCATTAAATTTTGCCGTTTTTTTTAAATAATTGAAGTACTTCGAATTCGAATTCTTTTCTGAAATTTTTAATGTATTCTAATTTCGATGCGCTGAATTTTTTGACGTATCACACTTATCCGTAGTATTTGTAGTTTAGCTATGAAAGTGGGTGACGGACAGACAGACAGACAGACGGACTGAACGATTATAATACCTTCCCCTTTTTACGTTATAAACGTAGTGTGAAAGCTAAAAACTTGGTCCATCTGTAAAACCACATCATACTGATCTCACCCACGTCACGTCGCGTGGCTATGGTTGCTAGTTGACAGTGATTTGCCTAAAAGGATGTGTAGATAAAATATATTTACTTATGTTTCTGGGGAAAACATGAATATCTAAAATAGCGATGAAATCTTGAAAAACCATGAATGTTTGAGATATATGAGTAACTTTACGATTTTTTTACAATGTAGTAACTACACTTTAAATGTCCAACTTCGTAGATGACACTTTAAATGTCCAACTTCGTAGATGACACTTTACAAATATATTTTGAAACACATATCTCCACAATAAATGCCGAAAGGGACACCCCATACCCGAAACACAGCATAATAAACGCTCCGGACAAATCTTCAAGAGACAGAGCCTTAACATGAGTAACTGAAGTTGAGCCTTTTGCCGCCAGAGTCTTTAAACGAGCACGAAACTGAAAATCCCTCTTGCACTTCTCGTACAATCCAGCCGCAGTTATCTTCAACAACTTAAGGTCCAAAGATTCCTTACAGCAGAAATGTTCCCCAATCACCAACCCCAAATTGAGGGGAAAGAACGAGTCCTTCGCCAGCGCAATCGAATCTTCGAACGTCTCGAAGAAGGACGTCATAGCAATCACCGCTGCTTTACTTTGTTGTACATTGTTTACCACAGATTCCTCTTCGGCTAAGACATACCAAGCGTTGTTCTCGATGGCCCAACCTAGTAAACTGACATCTTTGATAGGAGATGTAGTCAATGCGTTCAGAAGAATGGTTCCTTTGAAGCCCATGACCTTCCATGAACCACCCTTGACTGCTCTGGCCAGTTCCGGAATGGTATTCACGATGTTCTCCTGCAACGGAAGCGTCAGGAAAGACAACAGGACCGTCGTGTAAGACAGGGACACAAACGTAGTACCAAAGAGCCAAGTGGTCACCAGGACAAAGTCCCTGAAGCTGAGTGCCCTGATGCTGATGGATCCGGAAAGAAAGCTGGCGAAGGCATCAAAAAACAGTCTTCTCATAGAATGAACTGACGAAAGAAGCATCTTCCACACCAGAGGCATTAAGACCATCAACGCTAAAATCGTAAACCAAACTTCTGGAGCAAAAGGATACACGAACGACAGAACTTTGGGCAAATATCCCGGCTTCCTGGTGGCAAAAACGAGACTCTGGATCTCATATGGAAAGCTGAACTGAACAGCAGTTCTTCTCGGTTCAGTCATGGTGATCGCACACATTGACATGTCCGTCTCGTTGCGATGGACTTTGCCGATTAGGCCTGTCCAATTGCCATCCTCGAGCTTGACTCCCCACTGTTTGTCTTCTGGTTGGAACAACTCGTAAGTGAAATTGAGGGCTTTTGAGAGTATCTTTAGGAATTCTAAGTCGGAGCCATCGGCAATTTCAAGTCCTCCATGTTCGTCACGGCCCAGTTCACAGACTCCCCTTATTTCGTTGACTGCGATTCGAAGAAAAGATGGAAATTTCATTGTTGGTGGACAAGGTTTATGTTTAGTCTTCAATCTTAAGATTTACAAAACGCATTTTTAAGTATTAAAATTAAAAATCGCAGCAGGCGTAATGTTCTTTCATCACTGCATCATAGAAAAATTACGAATAAAATAAGCTTACTATCCGTTGATCTTAACTATTCGGTTAGCGTTCAACGTTTTCAAAAACAGCCTAAAAATCATTCCACGGACAAATTTGCTCATCATTCTAAAAGCCGAAAAACAGTGAAAAACATTTTGGACTAAAATATGGATTTTTCCAAAGAGCTTTCAAAAAACAACCTTATAATGGAAAAACAAACAAATATCTTTCTCGAAAATTGTGGCGAAATTTCCATAAAAAAATATCTGCACACAAAACTATTCCAGACTATCTCTAACATTTTAAAGCTGTTTAACTGAATAATATTGAAAATCAAGTTATGTTTGCTATGCTGATGAGCGAAACATAATTACAACAAAAATATATAATCCATATAAAAAGAGATACAAGTCCATCAAAACATTGTAACTGGTAACTTTCCGTCAAAACATCAATTTAAAAATGGAAAAGTTTTGTTATATCTGCCAAGAAATTGCATCTTTGTTTATCTATCGTTAATAGAAGCAGTTAAGATGATACTTTAAACAATTAGGCTCAATTTACTGATGCTAAATAACAACCGATTGAATAGTTTGCAGTGAACTTCGAACTAACCCCAGTAAACTAATTTAAAGCACAACCTGAATATCAATTGAAATAAAATACGTCACACTGTGTGTGGAAAAATGGTGTATCAGACAAATATAAATTTTCCAGATAAAAATATAAACTATTCGTAATTTAAGGATTGAAGGATTGAAGAAATAATATCTTATATTGATCCTTGTAACAGTTGGAATACAGCTAGCAGGTCCGTTATTTTCAGCCTAGATTCCTATTTTTAAAATTCGAAATAACTATTGAAAAATGATATTTGGGTATTTATATCATGGAGATTTCCAGCTTCTGCCTGTCGGTAGCTCTTCCCCAAATTCTGGATTCCGTTATAAACACCCTATTATAAAAAAAATTGTTAGAAAGGTAGGATACCTATCATTTATGTACGCTGTACGTACGCTGTCTGTACGCTTCTGTATCCTATTGCTTACCTTTCCTTTGACATATGTTTGACCTTGCATGATAATAACCCATTTTAAAAACTCAGCACTCATGTATTCTTCCGAAATGTAGCTCATCTTCCACTACTAAAGCTCAAAAAAACATATGAACTTTTAAAAAAAATATCAGAGCTTTAAAATTAATCTTAGAATTTTCTTATAATATTTTCGAAAACAATAAGTTTACACTTTTTTTCCAATGGCGCATGGATATACTAATCATCTTCTCAGCGATTGTCAGCTGCGTTGGATCAACAGAAATTTGTGTTCGAGCAACACAAATTTAGAAGACCTAAGGAGGATGAAAGTTAAGAATTGGAGAGTCAAAACCAAGGATAGGAAAAAGTGGCGCTGTGTGTTAAAGGAGGAAATGGTCCTTCGTAGATTGTAGCGCCGAGTAGTAAGTAAGCAACACAAATTTGTGTTCGAACAACACAAATTTGTGTTCGAGCAACACAAATTTGTGTTCGTATGTCATCCACACAATTCTTGTATTGAAACAGCACCCTATTGTAACGTTGCCATTGCTACGCAACTTTAAATATCACTTATGCTGTTTGAACAGATATTTTGTCTGATTGTATGGCCTTAGATGTTAATATTTTATTCTTTTGTCCATTGTCTGTCGATTCGTACTAACAGGAAAGTAAACTGTAATCAAAGTATATTGTTTTTACACAAAATATGTCAGTTGACATGCCAGAATGATTCCGTATGTATTATTTACAGAGAAAATCCTTTTATTTTATACAAACAATTTGTAATTTTTTACGCAAAAACTATCTTTTAACAGACAATTTGTTGGAAAAAAATCCGTACAAAAACAGATTTTTTACAGTGGGGACTCTCAAGTTCATTCAGAACTTCTTGTTTTATAATAAAATGCAATCCAAAAGCTAAACTCATCTAAACTGATTTGCCTATAAGCCACTTTTCCGGCCTACGAGACGACTTGATCTCGATAACAACTTAAGTTGCGTTCCGTGACTTAAGCATTTAGCATATGATCATCATCTTGTTTGCCTAGTATAGATTACGCTTGTTTATGTGGTAAAAAATCTTTATAAATAGAATAATTATGTGCACATGGATCACATTATAAATGACCAACAATGAAAACAATACCACTTAAACTGTTGCCACTCACGACGTTGAACATTCTATTGAAAAGCTTAATTTCAGACGATTCTCATATAAAATTATATTTTTGCTTATCAGGCCACTTTCATCATACAGTACAACTCGATCTCAAAAACAACAGGAATGTCAAATTTATGTTGCATTTCGGGACTTAAGTATTTAGTACAATATTATCATCATGTTTGCCTAGTATAGATTACGCTTGTTTATGTGGTAAAAATCTTTATAAATAGAATAATTATGTGTACATAATTTATAAATCATTGTTTTTTACAGGTATTTTGTTTATAAATTTACGAAATTGTGGCGATGAAACATTTTACAACAAATTTTACGGTGATATTTTAAATTTGATGAATTGAAAACTAATAATAATTTTGTCGACCTTTTTTCACAACATTTTAACATACAGTAGGTAGAATATAATTTGAATACGACAAATTTTAAGTTTGGTTGTAGAAATTAATATACATTTTTTTTTAAAAGTAATACTATGAAGTATAAGTTCATGAATCAGTGTGAAAAATTATACTATCGTATTTAAACTTAATTGTTAGGAAATAACTGATTAATTCCTAAAAGGATATAAATTCAAAATAGGAGGAGCAGATACAAATTAAAAAAAAAGTTATTATACAAACAAAAAACCACCATAAAAAAGGGTTAAAAAAGAAATTTCTTTTATATTGGCTTGTTTTAGGTGACGTGTTTCATCTTTCCTGAACTTCTTTCGATCGTTGCTCGAATTGGTTCTCTTTTCTCATGGAACATTGATTCACCAATCGAGGGTCGAGAAATAATATGTTTTCATTCAGAATCTCTGTTGCCACTCAAAACCTGCAACTAGCCTGTCTTAATGCCTTAATTGAATTTATCAATTAAACATTACTCCGATTTTTCATAACCTTTCTTACGACCAATAATAGTTTTTTAGGGTATGTTTAAGTGCTCACAGTTGTATCGGTTCGGATAAGGGGGTCATAAATTCTTTTATTTTGGACCAAGGAGACAGTTTAAGAACTTTTAGCGGCAAAAACAGTGTGTGGTCCCCATTAAAGTTGACGGAAGAAAATTTAGGACTTCTTGGAAAACAAATCTGAAAAGGACATTTTCCCACATTCCTGATTGGACACGGTTAACCCCCATGGATGGAACTTTGGGCCTATCACAGGATTAGGGAATGTCCCATGAGATAAGTACCATGGTTGTCGCAACCAATAGGCCCGCAAGTAACGCCCACCATGAAGCACAGGATGAGAGATATTTTTAGAAGTGATAATTACATGAAAAGATGACAACCTGACTACAAGTGTCAAAAAGACAATCCTCTACAACTATCCGAGATTCTTTTGACCAGATCGATTGCCGGGAAGGCTGCACTAATGCCTAGCAGTCACGCATACCCGTCTGCGCTGACGTAATCTCCGCCACATCTCCCAGCCTCATCCATCTCTGATGTCTGGCAACTCCAGCACATCTCCCAGCCTCATCCATCTCTGATGTCAGGCAACCCCAGCGCTCATCCCCCAGCCTCATCCATCTTCTGGTGTCTGGCAACCCAGCGCACATGTCCCAGCCTCACCCATCCCTGATGTCAGGCAACTCCAGGTACATCTGTCAGCCGCACCCCTGATGTCTGATGCCAGAAAGCGCCAGGTCACGGCCAACTTCAATAACAAGGCCAGAGAAGCTCTCCCAAACATGCGCGTAGACGGAAAATTTGACGTCACTGTTCCCAGTGCCGCAGATCGAGAAACTAGTTCGGACGCATTCGGAACCCTAAAAATGTGGTCAGTAGTGAACGAGTGGTTCCGAACAGGTTTCGAGTCAGGTTGTCTTCATCTTCGGAGTAACGTCACTCGGAACTATGAAGTCATAATTTCCGTCCCCTAGCTTGTTTGGGAAAGTAGTTGAGTAGGCCGTGGCCAGCTTCAACCTCCCAGCTATGAGGTTCCCCTTATCTGCACAACACAACTGTGAGTTACTTTTTTTTAAATAGTTTCTCAAATACATAGTCAAAAGATATCATTGCCACATATATTTTTTCGATTGGTTATTTCGCGTATTTTTTTTTTTTAAATTCCTTAATGTCTTACAATCCATTGCATTCACGAAAGATACAGTTGTCCTATTTTAACATGCTCATAATTAGACAAATCAATAAATTATTTCTTTAAATATAAGATTTTTTTATTTTAGTTGTTATTTATTGGTAGTCTTGTGCATAAATAGTGGTAAAAATTATAGAATCTGGAAAGGTTAAAGTCGGTGAAACCTATTTTCATATTTACACAACGCAATGCTACTAACTAAAGGATCGCACAATCACGACAAAGCCCATTGTAGTACCAAAAAAAAAATAAAAGCCGTTTATTTATTGGAAATAATTCATTTATTCATTAAGTAAATAAACTAATTCAATATTCTAGTAAAAAAAACGTGTTGAGTTCACCCTTTTTAATTCATATTATTAACTAATAATTATTTTCAGAGCATTTAATGGGCTTGTTTCAACACTTTGTCAAAGAAAACGAAACAACCAATGACGACGCAGTATTGAAAGCGTGACGTCACAAGAAATATTCCCATTATTTTTTATTAACATAGTATATCTTTAAAAATTAATTGCAGTTTTAGGAATACTCACTTTCATTTAAAGTTTTCTAGTATGTTATTATCTACCAAAATCCTTGTACATTTTAAAATGACATGAGACGTGTATTTAAAAATAAATAAATCTCATACTCAGAACGTTTCAAAGTTAAAAATTACTAACTAAGCCAGCCAGTAAAACATTCCAAAATTACTCCCAGACCCTTCACAAAATAAGAAATAAGAAAAGAATAAGCAGAATGTTACTTCGGGATTAGGGAATTCCATAATTTATTAAGAAATTTCTTACCAGCTTGGCAGGCAGTGTTTAAAACAAAACACATACTTTATGTTAATTCTTTACTTAAAACAGCCAACTTCTTCGGGGTTTTTTTGCGTTTTTGAACAAAGACTTGGGAAAAGAGTAAGCTGCGTAATGGCAAACTTAAAAGCTTCACTATCCAAGTCAAATGGGTTTGGTGCAATAACTTGGCATAGTTACAACAACGATCTATAATATATGCTGGATAGACTACTAAATGTTAAGAAACCCCGACTGATGCCAGATACTTGGAGACAACTATTTGGCTTCTTCTCCAACTATGGAGCTAGTTTTATATTCCTTTTAACAATTAATCAACGCTCACTACTATTATCATCTATCGATGAAGTTCTAAATGTGTCACCAAATGAAGTAATTTTTTGGGTACTCCGTATATGCACGTTGGCAATTTTGCTGAAGCTAGGTGGTCATACAAGTTAAAATCCGTTACCAACATAGATATCATAATTAAAGTATTAGATTGGCTGATCACGTGACCTCCAATGCTAACGACGGGACGCGCATGGAGGCTTTTTTGGTGGGCATAATGGCCAGTGTTGCTGCCACTTTAAGGAGAAAAATACTACGAAAAAAATACTATTTAATTCTAAAATTACAAAAAAAATACTAGAAAAGGATTTAAAGTCACTATAAATATTCCAAAATGCAGCTAGTATTTTTACGATATTTTTTTGTAATTTTAGAATTAAATAGTATTTTTTTCGTAGTATTTTTCTTCTTAAAGTGGCAGCAACACTGGCCATTATCCCCACCAAAAAAGCCTCCATGCGCGTCCCGTCGTTAGCATTGGAGGTCACGTGATCAGCCAATCTAATACTTTAATTATGATATCTATGGTTACCACAGTGAGATACTTTCAGTAATATAGGTACTTCCATGGTTTACAAGACAAAACACTGAAAATAATTGGGTTTTAGGGGGTGTTAGGTTTATATATTTATGAAGGATTCTATAAGTTATTATAGAAAAAATAAAACTCAATGTGTATTATTGGCCATAACTTTCAATAGTAATAAATGCATAAAGTGCGCAAAGAAATTCTTTTAAAAAAACAATAATAATTTCACAGGCGCAGATGGGTGAAATAATTTCAAAAGGTTTTTAAAATTTTCAATTGGCTTGTTTCACGTGACGTAGTCATTCCAGTATTGCATTGGTGGTGTCAATGACTGTTGGTTTAATACAGTAAGCTCCACCCACTTCATTGAATAAACAATTAAGACCATATTTTCCTTCTTGTGGAACCTTTGCCACTCATGACACGAAACAGACCTATTATGACGGGTTTTATACATTATTTTTCAACATAACGAGCGAAAAGTTTTAATTTGGTTAAGCACTAGCATGTAAAATTGACTTTTACGCATGGTTTTGTAAAAAAAAATAGTTCAGGGACGATTATTGACTCGAAAGGTAAGGATTCTTTGTATAGTATTATATAAAAAAATATATTATTTTATTTTTCCAGTATATTAAATATTATAGCCTGCTTTTAGACAAGGTTTATAAAAATATGAAATACATTCGGTTAAGGACTAGGAAGTAAAACTAACTTTTGTGAATGGTTTTTTAAACAAGTTTTAGTTTAGGCACCAACTTTTCAGCCTAAAGAAGAGATAAATTGTCAACCTTAGCAACCTCTTCTTGCGATTCAGTTATTCCTTTTGGTCCCCTACCAAACATGCTTTCTACTAAGAGACAGTAAATCTACTTTATTCATGTCTTTGTTCCAAAGCGTCAAAATATTACTCTAGAAAAATATGCCTGCCAAATTAATTTACGATAAGCGAGAAACTAAGTTTTAAAGACTCTTTTTAAAAGTCTTTCTTTGAGCTTAATTAAATGAGTTTCACTAGGTTTTTAATGGTTTTGGCCCTTATAATGATTGTCATTAAAAGTATTTATAAACTGAAAATGATACTTTCTTAGCGCCGTTGCCAAACCGAGAAGACAAATTTCTAACTTTTTTTAATTAAGACGTTTATGAAAAATATTTTCCATGACTCCGGTTTGGGTAAAACCAAACTTGTCTTCATAATTATGTAAGTATTGTATAATTAGGAATTTTAAAACGTATTTTAAAAGAAAGACATTTTTAGTTTCAACAATAAGCATTTTTGTCCAATTAACTATTAGCATAGTTAAAGTTCTTTAAAGAATAATATATATCCCCTTCTAATATTGAAAATAGGCAAGGCATTATATTAGGACCTATAAATTATATTTAACCAATGCATTTTATTGCAAAATAATGATAATAAACCTATTTTGTTTCTTAAATATTTCTTAAAACAACACAATTTACAACATAAGTAAAACCGATGGTTGACTTTCCCTTCCAATTACCTAATATAAAATATAAGGTAATGAAATATTGCAATGGGTTCGAAAATCCAAAATGGAGATTTTTTGTATTTAGTGTTTTTTTGCAAGTTTTTGAGGGTACTGATTACGAAAAAGTGTTTTTTGAACATTTGTCCGTCTGTCTGAATCCACTTTACATCTCGAAATAATGAAAAAAGCTATCGACTTCCAATTTGGTAAGCTAGTTTCTGTTGCGTTATTTGGTGCAAATTTTATTGCGAACTTAAAATAACCATAAACAAAGAGTATCTATATATATAATGCTCTTACATGGCTCCCAAATTTCTTTGTATTTCTAACTCTATAATGGGAACAATCGAGTTTATTTACACTTTCGCCTACGATAAAGAAGATGCTCTTGATTTACTCACTTATATATAATATACTTATACAAACACAAAAATTGTCGACCAACAACAGGCCAGAGGCACAGCAAGGCTGGTCCAAAATAAATCTAATACTTTACCAGTTTCCAATGACTATCAAGATTCTTCTTAAAATCTTCTACTCTCTTCGAATACACAACATAATCTGGTAAAGCATTCCACTCAATTGACAACTCTATTGTAAATATAATGTTTTTTTTTACCTTAAGTTTCTCGGAAGACTAGAAGAGAGACTAGAAGACTATTATTTATTACTCCCTCATGACCAAACTAATGGGAAACAAAAACGTCAATAGCAATATATATATTCATCAAAAATTAATGAAATTATCAAACTATTCATTGCGGTCCAAACCGTTCTTAAACGAATTATACTAAAGCAGAAATCTGGCATTGGAAATGGGTAGATTATGGTTTTCAACCTATTCTCTAAAACACTATTCCAAATTACGCGACGAACCTATATGGGTCATTCTCAAAAAATGTTACAATTCCAACTTCCAATGTTAAAAAAATAAAGTTGGTTTTTATATAAAATATTTGTTACTACTAAATTAAGAATTCTTCTCTGTAATGAAACTCCACAAAATCTGTAAATTTTTTTTAATAATTTATGCCTTTATTCAAATTTTTCACTTACCGCAAAGCTGTTATACCGAGAGTAAGAAAGCGGACGTGATAAAATGTACGTATAGACACCCACTCGAATTGCTTTCAACTAGAAATTTTCTACAGTATAAATATTTTGATAGCAGCGCTCCTGATTTCTTAGTTTGAACCAGTGTTTAAGCTGCGATCGCTTTTTGCGCAAAATGCAAAAAGATATTGCATTTTGCGAAAATCTTAACATCCACTTTCGCTAAAATGCGAAAATATACAGAGGAGAGTAACGGATCCGATTGTTTCTTTTATGAACACGTTCATTTGGATCCGTTCATTCCAGGCAGACACATCATTATTGCCGCTGTTTTGAACTTGTGTTCGGTGGATCCAATCGTTCCTTTTATAGACACGTTCATTTGGATCCGTTCATTCCGGATCTACCCATCATTATTTACACCGTTTTGAACTTGTCTATTCATTTGGATCCGTTTTTTTTATTCCGGGGACCAAAATGGGGGCCTAAAATGCTAAAATCATTTGAAAAAAGCTCAAATTAAATTTTCGATTTTAGCTAAAATGCTAAAAAATTTCAAAACCCAGCTTAAACACTGGTTTGAACTATGTTTAACGCGACAACGCTTCTTATTGGATGGTTCTTTGCAACGGGATCCTTTGCCGGGTGGAACTAATTGGTTTAGTTTTTATTAACGTAAATTTCTTATTTGTGTTTTTCATTCTATAAAAAAGAAAAAGCGGCAGCCACAACGGGAAAAGGCAAACGATTTTTTCCTCTTTTTTTATAGAAAAATGAATTGCTCCATTGAATCTTGTGTTAATAATTATTTTTTATATAATTAATAATATAAATTTAATTATATTATTTTTTATTTTTAACGTTTTCAAAAAATAATTTTATAGCTTAATACTTTTTAAAAATTAATTATTTATTTTTTTGATAGAAATAAATAGATAGTTTGATAGTAATATCTAGATAATTCGCCCACTTTTTAAAAAGTTCTAAATGGGCATGCGATTTTTTCCTCATTTTACAATAAATGGATTTGTTTGAATGACTAATTTGTTCTATTTGTGAGATCTTCTACTGTTTCGTCTCTGTTACACTAATTCGTCTGAAAGTAAAGTGTTCCCATCTATCAAAGAAAATACCAAGGATCAATGCCTTGCATATTAATACTTTCGCTGTGGATAGTCTCTAAAAGCATCAATATCTTAAGATCCAATAATATGTAATATGTCTATGACGTGTAATGCGGCAACAAAAGCCGTAGCAGCGAAAGAGTTAAACGAAGATCAATAAAAACGAACAGCAAATACGATCAGCTTAAAACAAGTTTTAATTAGTTTCATACTACAAAAAAATTAAGCTACACAAATCCACTGTATACGGAAAATACAATCCATGCTTCCTAATCCAAAGTTTTAGCTACAAAATATATTTTGGATTTTCGAAGGATGTGGGGTTGCCTTTAAATTACGTCTCACTAGTGCATACCGGAGAATACCTTTTCATCAACGTAATTATATGTCTTCTTAAAGATTATGATTAAGAACAGTGATCGTAATTGTAGACTTCTATAAGCTTAAAAAAATGCCATATGATTAAAAGTTCTTCTGTTTAATCAAATATTTAATAATATGTGACTCGCAATGGGCTTGTTTCACGGAGGATCTGGCAATAGCTATGCGGTTTTGTTTGCAAGTCTATTTTGATGTCTTCCAACAGTATTGCCACCAGTTTTAGGAGAAAAACTACGAAAAAATACCATTTAATTCTAAAATTACAAAATCATTCCATAAAAATACTAGCAAAGCGATGTACGTTTTTTTAAAGTCACTAAAAAGATTCCAAAATGCTGCTAGTATTTTTACGATATTTTTTTGTAATTTTAGAATTTATTTTAGAATTATTCTAAAATTACAAAAAATACCGTAAAAATACTAGCTGCATTTTCGAATCTTTTTAGTGACTTTAAAAAAACGTGAAACCCTTCGCTAGTATTTTTATGGAATGTTTTTGTAATTTTAGAATTAAATGGTATTTTTTCGTAGTTTTTCTCCTAAATCTGGTGGCAATACTGTTGGAAGACATCAAAATAGACATGCAAACAAAACCGCATAGCTATTGCCAGATCCTCCGTGAAACAACCCCATTATTTATAGTTACAAATAAGTTGCCATGTAATCTGGAATTCCGCATATGCCAAGCAACAATCAAAACTTTTATGTCTAATTAGTTCGTAGTTAAAAATTGGGGGCGCTGTGCTCATCAAAGAGTTAGCTTTTTTTTCTATGGTAACAGAGTGGACAGTAAGAGAGTGGACAAAATATACTTTATCATCGCTTTTTGCTATGAAGTTTAGTAAACTTAAAATTTGTTTTTAGCTTATCGTAATCAGATACTTAAGGGCTTTAAACAGCACTATGACTTTATTCTTAAATAAGCTCCAGTTTAACAGAAACACGGTAACATAGTAGTCATTGAATAATTACACTCACCTTAATTTTTCAAATTTTTGTCTCTTTCCTCCATAAACTAAAATTTTATGAGAAAATTGTCAGGCATTTCAGAAATAAGTGTCTATGGTGGTACTTATTTCAGAAAAAAAATTCATTTTTTTGCATTTTTTGTCAACAAAACAAGTCAACAAAACAAAATTCTTCGATTCTGTGGGACACAATATATTAAGCTACAAAATAAAACTTTTTTTAAATTAAGTGGTGGTTAAAAGCTTATTTGATAGCCAAGATACATGTTAATCAATATAAGCATCAATATTTACGAAATATTTATTTTAAGTTACAATTATCTTCTCTTGTTCTTTAATTTTTCGTCATGAAATACGTGAATTTTACCGACTATGCTCCTTTAAATGAAGTCTCCAACTTTTGTTTTAGTATTTTTGTATTTTTAAAATATTGGTACAATAACTTAAAAGTTCGTTCTTTTATGCAGTCCAAGTTAAAATTCCGTAACAATAAAATTAAAAATACTATAAACAATGAAAGCTGTGGGACACCATTTTGTAACATTTTTTGAGAATGACCCATATGTGCTATAACTCTTATAAAGGCAAACACATACCAAACTATTATTCATTGCTCCCTCATCACTAAACTAATAAAAAAAAACAAATAAGCAATAGATCTTCATCTAAAATTAATGAAATTATCAAACTATATTCATTGTGGGAAATACCTTTTTTAAGCAAATTTACGAAAGCATACACCCAGCATTGTAAAAAGGTCAATCCAAACATTGTAAAAAGGTCAATCCAAACATTGTAAAAAGGTCAATTTTAATTTTCAGCCTATTCTCTACAACAGCATTCCAAATTACGAAACTAACCTAGGGGGGTTAGGGCACATATATATTCCGGCTTGTGTGCTTGATCAGAGACCCGCTTATATAAGGCTTCGTCAAGTAAGACAGACACAGAAAGAATTTTTACTGTCACAGAGAAAGGAAAGTACACCCAGGGCGAAGGCGGGAATCGAACCCGCACCCGTTACAGCACGCAGACGACTGCTAGCGTAATAGTCCAAACCACTTGGCCATCAGGGCCCCAACTAACCGATAAATGTCATAGCTCTGTATGGAGGCTAAACGTTGCGTTAGGTGCCTACGCAGGTGTCGGCTCGTCACATGATTGCGGTTCTAAATATTGACATAAATCGCCAATAGCCAATTTGTAAGCGACGATAATTTAACCCAACTCTATATGGAGGCTAGAAATCGGAAAGTTACCAAACACATACCAAACTATTGGGGTCGTGGGGAGCCTAGTGGTTAAGATCTCGGTCTCGGGATTGGAAGGACCTGCGATCGAGTCTTGACACCTCTGAAGACCCACCGAGTATATGCGGAGTACGTGCTCGTTAAATCTGTTGGGTCCGAAAGTCCTGTGGTCGGTCATTGCGCAGTTTACCACGGGTACAGGCCCCTGGAGACTATTTCCCTCCCCTTCAGGGACGTGTCTAAATTGTGGAGGTGGCGATAGATGGCAGCATCTTGTATGTGTGTGTATGTCGTGTCCGTCCTTCTTGACGAAGGCTTATAATCGAGTCTTTGTGACCAAGCACACAAGCCTGAAAATACATGTCTACCAACCAACCAAACTATTATTCATTCCTCCCTCCCCTAAAACTAATAAAAAGCAAAATTAACAATAAGCATTATCTTTTCATCAAAAATTAATGAAATTATCAAACTATTCGTTGCAGGCCAGACCGTTCCTGGACAATTATACAAAAGCAGAAACTCTACATTAGAAATAGGTAAATTTTAGTTTTTATCCTTTTCTCTAGAACCGCATTCCGAATTACGAAACGAACTTTTATGTGTGATGGCTCGGTACGAAGGCTAGAAACAGGTAGCCGGATCTTTCCCAAACTATTATTAATTGCTCCCTCATCGCCAAAATAATAAAAACACCAATAAGCAATATCTCTTCATCAAAAATTAATGAAATTGCCAAACTATTCATTGCTGTGTGTCCAAACCGTTTTTTAAGCAATTATACAAAAAAAGAGACCCGGTAATGAAGTTAGGCAAAGCACCTATGGGACGCATTAATTCGATTTAGCTTCCCATTATGGAAGATTCAAGAAACACTTTTCCGCCGCCATTGGAAAACCGACGCCGAAATTTCGTTTTTTTTATCCTTCCAAGTGGTTTTGGGTAAACCGTTATAAGATGGAGATGGGTAAGATATAATGATGAGTTATTTTTATTCGTTGTTGAAAATGTTCGGGAACATATCGCAAGGTAAACTTGGGGTGCACAACTTTTGATTACCTCTCATTAAATCAATACAAACTAAAAGGCATGTAATTATATTCCATATAAGTTTATTTTAATAACTTTAACAACAAAAAAGTTATATGGCATTTTATGACCTTTGCACATGTGAAATTTTACGAAAACCTTATTATGACGTCCGACAAATGTTGGGAATTCATATACCAAATTTGAGTGTGAATAGATCTTTTCGTTTTCAGAAATGCCCTTAAATCAAAAACATTCTATGCCAGCATCCTTTGCGCATGAGCGATTTTCTCGAAAACCTTTTTATAACGTTCGTCAATGGGGATCCTCTAGTTGGCCTCTGTCTCTAAAAATTAGATGGATCCACTTATGTGTGTGTGTTGTCTGTTGTGTCTGTCTTACTTGACGAAGGTTTAGAAGCGGGTCGCTGACCAAGCACACAAACCTGAATATATATGTCTACCAACCAACCAACGTTCGTCAAGAACTAGAAACTCGTGTAACAAATTTGGATCTCGTGGCTCATTCCTTTGGCAATACCTTTAAAATCTAAATAGTTTCATTTCTTCTACTCGGGACTTTCACTCGTTGCGCCACTTACTTAGAATCAACATTCTCCGAAACGCGTAGAAAACACAAAATCTCCATTTCGAATTTGAAACCCCATCGCAATACTTGCATTACTAGCATTTCATATTATCTAATTGAAAGAAATAGCTTTAATTTAAAGGGACGGGCCCCAACTAACCGATAAATGTCATAGCTCTGTATGGAGGCTAAACGTTGCGTTAGGTGCCTACGCAGGTGTCGGCTAGTCACATGATTGCGGTTCTAAATAATGACATAAATCGCCAATAGCCAATTTGTAAGCGACGATAATTTAACCCAACTCTATATGGAGGCTAGAAATCGGAAAGTTACCAAACACATACCAAACTATTGGGGCCGTGGGGAGCCTAGTGGTTAAGATCTCGGTCTCGGGATTGGAAGGACCCGCGATCGAGTCTTGACACCTCTGAAGACCCACCGAGTATATGCGGAGTACGTGCTCGTTAAATCTGTTGGGTCCGAAAGTCCTGTGGTCGGTCATTGCGCAGTTTACCACGGGTACAGGTCCCAGGGTTTAAATCCTGTATTTTAATCGCTAGCACTCAAATTAAACTATTTTTACAAAGAACTAACATTCAATAAACATATACAAAAAAAATAATAAAATTTAAACATAAGTTTTTTTAAAAAAATTGAAAAATGTAACGTTTTTTCAAAATGCAACTCCTCCTACAATTTTAAGAATTTTTTGATTATGTTATTTGCATAATGTTCCCACAACATATATTAATGAATGTTGGTATGAATATTGAGCTATCAGTTAAATAAGAACAGGTATGTAGCTTTATGTATAAAAATGGCCAAAAAATAAGATTTTTTTTAAATTTTCAACTTCATCATTTTTTTTTAAAAAACTATTCACACTAGACCTTATCCCATAGCAACTTTTGTTAATCGTACATGTCTCAACGCAGGAAAAAAATGTGGAGCTCTACATTAATTTACCTAAAAGCCTTAGGGTTTTAACTATTCACAAGCTGAAAAAATTAAAAATTGAAAAAATCAACATAAAATTTCAAAAACCATTTTACCAAACCACTATATAACCTATATATATATATCTCTTATAATAATCTTACTACTTATAACTACTACTTATCTACTTATAATACTTATACTTATACTTACTACTTATCTACTTATAATAATCTCTTATACGGTGCCCAAATTTCCTTATATTTCTAACTCTGCAATGGCGACACAATCGAGTTTGTTTACACTTTCGACTACGGTAAAGAGAAGTTGATTTTTGATTTTGATTTACTCTAAGCGTTATATAAGATTCATTATTGGTTTTTAAAAAAAACTTTAGGATAGAATCAGTAAGTTTAATTTTAAACATGCATAATATTAGGGACGTTTAATGTTTGAAAAATTAAATTATTATTTCGATGAATGAACTACCAAACACAATTGTTAATAAAATAGGAAAAATTCAAATTGTTTTTAAATATAGTTTCTAAGCGTTGACGGCTACCACGGTTTCCAATTTATTTACAAATGGATCTTAGTCAAGCAGCGAAATATTTTCTCAATAATAACTATTAATTTATAAGGCTTAATTTTTAATGACTTTATTTTAAAAGGATACTAAAGGAGGTTAACCTAAATGACCATGTCCAGATTTGGCGCCAGTCGAAATGACAACAAACCGTGCGTTTGCCAAGTCTGTGAAATGACAACAAATAATTACATAAAATGCTGCTCAAAACTGAAAATGTCTGCTGAGAGAACATGAAAGATTTCCTTATTAAAAATTATCGTGGCATTTGCGATCGTAGATCGCAGCGATATTTTAAAATAAGAAAATCAGAACTCAACAGTTTGCTGCAAGTTCAAAAACAATGTGCACAAAAAAATAATTTAAGAAATGAGTTATTTTAATAATTAATGATTAATAATATTTTAAATATATTAATACGATATAAGAATTCTTAACAATGAAAGAAATGGACAGGATCAACTTATAAACAAAGTATTTTTTTTTTTTTATATGCAAAATAAATTTGTAATGTAAATAGACAGCATATTATTAGAAAAAAAATTGCAGACATTTCCTTAAGGTTATTGGCTGTAAATATTTATGAGTGAGCGAGCGAAGCGAGAATGGGGCGTGCCTCCTAGTTTTCAATAAACCTCCACCATTATTAAGTATTCCTTCTTTTTTGCAATATCCTTACATCACAGCATTCGAGCATGTTTAATTATTTTCTGAGTAGCCCTAAATTTTGGGTAATGCGTCCCCTTAAAGAAAAAACACCAACAGAGTATAACAATGCCCTAAAATAACCCAACAATACTTTATTTTCTCCCCATAGCCCCACCGTTGCATTGTTAGGGTTCGAAAGCATTGTTATAAAAGAGCTCCGTTATGGTGATTGTTTCTTTAATTACTCCTCAGGGGATCACAGTTCGGGGCCTTGCGGTACTAATTAAGGTACTGCTCGTCATCAAGGACCTATAACGAGGATATGCTGTGTGTTGGCAAACCTAAAAATTGACCAACATGTATACCCAAGTCACGTGGATTTATGCGCGACAACCATAGATATCATAGTTAAAGTATTAGATTGGTAGATCACGTGACCTCCAGTGCTAACGACGGGACGCGCATGGATGCCAACTAAGAGGGCAAAATGGCCAGTGTTGCCGCCACTTTAAGGAGAAAAATACTACGAAAAAATACCATTTAATTCTAAAATTAAAAAAAAAATATCGTAAAAATACTAGCTGCATTTTGTAATCTTTTTATTGACTTTAAATCCTTTTCTAGTATTTTTCTCCTTAAAGTGGCAGCAACACTGGCCATTTTGCCCTCTTATTTTGGCCTCCATGCGCGTCCCGTCGTTAGCATTGGAGGTCACATGATCTGCAAATCTAATACTTTAACTATGATATCTATGGCAACAACTTAAAAAAATCAGCCATAAAAAAATAGTTATTTGGGCTTATTTATGTAAGTATTAATAATATTATACCATCTGATTTTATGAAACAGCTATGATATAATGATCGGCCTTGATTTGGCGATTTGCGTAACGTTGCCAAGCAACAAAAATGCCCAAATGTGGTAAACACCTATTTCACTTCATATTTCATACAACTCGGTAGGTATAACAACCTTACGTTAAATTTTCGAGTTCGCCTAGCCAAAGAACAGATCAGTCATTATATCAGAGTAGTACTTATTTTTAAAGTGTGCTGTATTGTCTGAGTGGTATCGTTTCACACCACCATTTAACACTTCCGGGTTTCGGATTGGATTTTCCAATAGGGTACTTGACTATATCGCTAAAATACCTTCCAATATTAAATTAATTATAGGTTGAACCCAAAAATAACAAACGTATATATATTTTTTTTGCGAAAATAAATCTTTAAATAATTCATAAAAAATCATTTTAAAATGGCTTATTTTTCATCGGTACGTCACGTGATCACAAACACGTCGATTTGGCCGACGTCACTAGTATATATAAACAAACCGATGTGTGATGTTTTTTTGCTTGCAATTTAACTGGATTTAATCTAATTTACGATTAAAATAAGAATTATATAGATAATGGAAGAAGATTTTACAGAAGCGAATAGTTCAACTTTGCTTAAAGTAGATTCCAAAATGATGTTTAAAAGTTTGTTTATAGTTACTAGTGACGTCATAGATACCACGTGACAGCCACAAAGCGTTTTCGGGCGTAATTTTTCGTCCTAATTTTAAAATTCATTTTTCCCCTTTTCATGGGGTATTTCAAAAAAAGAAAAAATACGAGTCTAATATTTTTGTTATAAGAATATTTTAAGCCAATTAAAAAAATTTTAGTCAAATGTGGTTGTTTCATGGAGGATCTGGCAATAGCTCTGCGGTTTTGTTTTCATGTCTCTCGAATTACTGTTAAGTTTTCCTTGATAAATGATTAAAACAACCAACAGCACAGCAAGAAGTTGTAATTTAAAAAAATAACAACTAAAATAACTTATTCTTAGAAAACTCAATTTCGAATATCAACAAAAGTAATTTGAGAGACATAAAAACAAAACCGCAGAGCTATTGCCAGATCCTCCGTGAAAGAACCCCATACGCTATTGGATAAAATGAGGACCCAGCAAATTTGGGGACTAAACAATAAGGGGATTTAGATCAGTCTGATCATATAAACGGAACTTCTGCTGCAATGCATTTCATAGTCTCCCATGTCTCATGAGTTTAAATGGGCACATCAAGCCTTGGCCCCAGAGTTTAGCTTAGTTACAGATATGATATAATGGCCGGTCTGTTCGTTGACGACTTTTGACGGCTTGAAAATTTAACGTAGGGTTGCTGTAACCATCGGGACCGGTCATTACATTAAAACTATTCCTAAGTGTATTAACATTAGAAAGTCAACATGAATTACTGACAATTACTTTCAAAAACAGTTTTTAACATATAATATTCGAACATTTACGCCAAAATATGGGAAAAGCCGCCGTACGTAGCAACCTTTCTCGCTGATTCTCGCCAATTCATTTTGATCCCCTACCCAAGCTCTATTTTTACTATAAGTTTTCGGTAAACTTCATTCATGAAGTAAGTCTTTGTATGGGTTCGATAAATAAATAAGTATTTTGGGAAAATAATGTATTGCGTTTTAATTATGCTTTTTTTATGTGGACAGGCTATGTTAGTTGGTTGGGTAATTTTGTTAGAGCACATCCAGGTTAATGTTTATTAAAAGGTGCTCTTTTATGTGTATTTGGCTATTCAAATGCAATGGGAATACAGTTAAAGTAATGGCAATAATAAAATCCCCCCATAAAACTGTCGTAAAAGGTAAACTTCGGTTTATTTACTGTTTTCTGCAAAAAACATAAGAAAAAAACATAAGAATTAAGGACTCGGGTGGCCTAGTGGTTAAGATAGCTGCCTACGCTAAAAATCTGCACTGTGTACCGGGTGCGGGTTTGATTCCCACCTTCGCCCTGGGTGTAATTTCTCTCTCTGTGTCAGTAATGACGGAAACTCAAATAATGACGAAATTATCTGTTTTGGGAGAATTAACGTCGTACTAGACGAAGGCTATTGACCTCGTAATTTAGAACCACAATTTGCATGATTTAGAATGTAATATCAGACCTTTATTACACAGTGAAAGAACTGAAGAAGAGAAACTGATGATTCTAAAAATGTGGTTTTTGAAAATTGGTCCGTCGGGCAGTTTTGTCTGAAACCATTTTACAGCTCGGGTTTAAGGGGAAATTAAACTGTTAAACTGTTAAATTAAACTCAGTTAAGGGCATACGGTACCCAAAACATCCTTTCTATAAATAATAACATAAACTTGTAAATTGTAGTGGTTTTATATAACGTGCACTCTAAATAAATATTTCCTAGCAATAAAAACAAATATTTACAAGTAGTTTTTCATTTTTTTAAGTCAAAATTGTGAACTTATTTAAAACGCTACTCCTCTTTCAATTTTAGGAATAACTCTACCAAACTTTTATAGTTTGTTTTTAGAACTATTTGTTCAAGACCTGTGCATGGATTTTAAAATATGAGCTACAGTTAAAAAGTAACATGCATTTATACTGACAATCACAAAAAAATACAAATTATTGAATACAACATTTAAAAAAAAAACTATACATAGTAGACCTTATTCCATGCGCACAATTTTGTGCACCATTTATATAAAAACACAGGTTAAAAACTTCAAAATTCTAACTTAATTAGCAAAAAAGGCCTTAGGGACTTATTAAACACAAGAATTGAAAAAACGCGAAACAGTGAAAACAGGTTGAAAGCAGGCGAAATACGTATTCAAACTTATAGGAATGCGACTCCAGAAAATATTTTATAACTTTTTTTCTACAGAAGATATCATTATGAAACTTTCAGTAAATATTCAGAAAGATATTGTGAATAATAAGAAGTAAAAACTGAAAAATTGATATTTTGACCAATTTTTGGGTACCGTATCCCCTTAAGGAAAAACGCGCATACGCAAAAGGAGAAGCTGTCCATATAACTTTTCTTTTTTTGGTTTTTAAGGGTCTTGTATGGTAACAGATCTCTATACAATTCCAGAGGGGAAACTTTTGACCCTGTTTTTAAATAAAATATACGACGTGTACTCACGAAATTTTATAAAAAAATACAGAAGAAAGTTATTTTGCCATTAAAATAATTAATAAGTATAATGTTAAAGATATTAATTAGTTATAATTAAAACAAAATTTTAGTAAGTATTCACAAACTACAGATGGCAGCACTAACCGGCACGTAAATATCTAAACAAAAAAATGTTTTAATTACAACTAATTAATATCTTTAAAATTATACTTATTAATTATTTTAATGGCCAAATAACTTTCTTCTGTATTTTTTGGTGAGTTTTTGTGAGTACATGCGTATACTTTATTTAAAAAAACAGGGTCAAAAGTTTCCCCATTGGAATTACATAGGAACTGTTGCCATACCAGAACCTTGAGATATTGCTGAAAAACAAACGAGAAAAGGACTTCTAATTTGTTACGGGAGTTTCCAGTATTTGTCAGACGACATAATAAGGTTTTTGTGTGTGAGAAAATCGAGGATGAACATTAGGCAGATGCCGCATGACTTTTAAAGTTTTAATGTTTGTTTACATTACCTTAGTACAACATGATCGGTAATAAAACACTCTGAGCCCTCTATACAACGAACTACGCAGAGTAACGATTCAGAATTTGGTAAGCATACTATTCAAGACAAGGGGAAACTGATTATGAAAAAAATAGTTCCAAAAACTCCGATAGAGGGCGCGGTACATCAGAAAATATGCTAAAAAGAGACAAAATGCCCATTTAAAACACTTTTTTTTGGCTAATCCGTTTTTCCATGTCTTGAAAAGTATGCTTACTAAATTTTGAATCGTTACTGTGAATAGTTCGTTGTATATTGAAAGTCGTTTAGAATTTCACACCTGTGTTTTAAGAGGGACTGTCAGTCCCATACAGCTAATGCATTAGTTTTTAAATCACAACTTTTGCAAAAGAATCGCTTTGCCATGTTATCCCATTTTCACCAGGTATGGGAATCATCATAACATTAATTTAAAACAAAATTGAAAAGAAAATAACACTCCGCTATTTAATTATGAATTGATAAAGTTTTAAAATAGGGTCGCCATCTGCTGTATATTTTGAGCATTTTAAAACTTCAAAAATATATAATTAAATAACTAAATAACATTTTGGTTTCAAATTTGTTTCATTTCGATGTTGTGTGTTATTCCCATACCTGGGGGAAAAGGACTAACAACATGACAAAGTAATACATCTGTGGAAATTATGATTCCAAATCTAATGCATTAGCTCTATGGGACTGACAATCCCTCTTAAATGCAATTTATTCCAAATCCCTTAAAATGTCAGTTAATGTTATTTCTACCCAACTATCACATACTTCAACAGAAAACGTTTCAATTTAATACCGACCGAGATTCCATCCGCTATTGACATCAAAGGCTTTGTAGCATATTCGAATGTCGGAAACATTTCAATTAGAATGTTCAAATTAGAATGTTCGAATAGTCGAATGTTTTCCCGCTT
Source organism: Oedothorax gibbosus (assembly GCA_019343175.1). Taxonomy (NCBI): domain Eukaryota; kingdom Metazoa; phylum Arthropoda; class Arachnida; order Araneae; family Linyphiidae; genus Oedothorax; species Oedothorax gibbosus. The sequence continues at coordinate 18,349,899 of CM033275.1, read as the reverse complement.
TATTTAATCATGCTTTGAGAAAGTTAAGAGTCAAATTCAATTTGAAATGAAAGCTCGACCTTTGAGAGTATTTTAAAAGATTTTAATTTGAGGTGGGGTGCCTTGAAGTTTGTTCTAGAATGGAATGTTTTAATTGAAAACATTGCTTAAGAATTCAATTTGTTAGATTGTGTGTTTATAGACATTAAGGTTGTTTCCTTTAACTTATATTTTATTGAATTTATTTTTATAGAATTTACCTCTCATTGATTTTTTTTAATTTGATTTATTTTTAGAGAATTTATCTATTATAGAATTTGTTTTTTATTTATTTTATATTTTATTGAATTAAGTAAAAATGTTGTATTGATTCGTTTAGGACTTAAGACTAGATCAATTTTTTTATTATTTTACGTTTCTTCAATTTATATTATTCGAAATTTATCTATAGATTTTTTTATTAATTTATTTATGTTGAATAAAGTTTTGATTCGTAGACTAACAATTATTTGTTTCACGTTCATTATAGTTAATGTTGACATTTATTGAATATTGTTAAGATTCAATTTGTAGTTTATTGTTATATATTTTAAACTTGTTTCCTTTAACTTATATTTTATTCGATTTATTTTCAAAGAATTTATCTCTAATAGAATTTGTGTTTTTTTTTTATTTAATTAATATTTTTATAGAATTCGGTGTTTTTAAATAAAAAGTTTTGATTCGTAGGACTTAAACAGAAAATTATTTTCGTTTTTCAAACGTTCTATTTCTTAGTATAATGTAGACATGTTTTGATGGAAACGATTGCTTGAGAATTTATTTTGTTGGATTGTGTGTTTTTATATTTTAAGGTTGCTTCCTTCAACTTACATTTTACTGAATTTATTTTTTATAAAATTTATCTCTTATTGAATTTATTTTTTTAATTTGATTTTTTATAGAGTTTATCTCTTACTGTATTTATTTTTTCAACAAATTTTTTAATGTTTTTTAAATTAAAAAAAAATATTTTAAAAAATTTTTAATAGAAAGGTCGATTCGTATAGGCTTTCACAGAAAATTATTTCTATTCCTTATCCTAACGTTCTATTTCTTATCCTAATGTTGACATGAAATAATCTTAATATGATGTTCTACATAATTAAAATTGTATATAAACATTAATAAATTTAATACATATTTTTAAAGGTTCATTATACTACGGATTTAATATTTGAAAAATAAAATTAATTTTGTCCAGCAAATTTGCGTATTCAAGTATTTTCAGACAATTTATTATTTTTAAAGTAATATTTGAATACTACTATAAAAAAAATATGTATTTAAGATCATTAAAATTCAAATAATTATTGAACACCATATACTTACGAAAAATTCTTCAATATAACATCTAACTATTATAAAACTTTTTTTCAAATTTCATATTACAGCTTTCTACTACTCTACTACAAAGATCTTCCAAAGTCATTAACTTCCAATTTCTCAAAGATTACATGCATGAAAAAAAGCGACTTTCCCCCTGAAGGAAAAATATCAAAGAAATATTAAAACCAATCTTGGGATATTTGCTGGCCAAACGTCTAATTATCTTGTGCCTTAGCGTGTTAAATTTTTTAAAAGAATATTTTAAAATGAAAATATTCGAAAATGTATTTTGTTATGCCTTTAGGATATAAATCATTCTTGTCAAAACTGATAACACGTTTTTAGTTTAATAAAGCCTAACGGTTAGAACTGTTATTTTTCTTTTAACAATTTTGTTCCTTTTTAGTTAATAAATTTATACTTCTTATTAGGTTTTTGGGTAAGACTAAAGCTATACTAGAACTTAATGAGAGCTATTTAAACTTGTTTTTTGAGTTATCGCTACTTAATCTGATAAATTTGTTTTATCATTAACATTAGTATTCCATAAAATCTTATTTGTATTATTTTCTATAAAATTATGCCATGGCAGATAATTGAATATTAATCTAGAGACACATTAATTTATTAATTTTTAAGTTCATTTTTAATTGTTTTCAATAACTAATTTTTAAAGTCTATATTATATATTTTTAGTGGTATGAATTTGTGTAGTAATACTTTTTAATAACGTTTTTAAGATTTCATTGTATGTTTTTATGCATTATATAATCGTTCACCAATATTAAATAATAACTTTGAAAAGTTAATTTTTTTTCCAACTTCTTGAAATAAGTAGTATAGTTAAACTCATAGTTTCCTTGCACAGAAGCCACGACCATAGGCGGAGCTATAAAACGCGCGGAGCAATCAGATGAAGAGAAAATTTTGTCCATTTTATTTTGTCTTTATCTGATTGCTCCGCGCGTTTAATAGCTCCGCCTATGGTCGTGGCTTCTGTGCAAGGAAACTATCAGTTTAACTATAATCTGTACATTTTTAACAATGAAGATAATAAAACTAATAATAAATTATTCAACTACAATTTATACTGTAAAATGTCGTAACTACTTTCGGTTTGTTTGTTTTTTTCAAAGTCTATTAAAAATTATTTGTATATATTCTAAACTAATTGACACTCTTTAAAAGAATTTCTTAAAACAGTTCAAATTAAAATTCTAAGGAATTCTGATACTTAGTACCAATAAATATTAATATTACTTGGCTTGATAAAATTATCGTTAAATATTACGTCTTAAATATGGTTTTCTTAAGTAGAGCATATACAATTATTTATTACTTTTTATTTATTCTAATATTACTATTTAAATTGTGCATGGAAAAAGGTCTACTGTGTATAGTTGTTTTTAAAAAAAATTAGAATTCAATAATTTGTAATTTTTTGGTGATTTTCAGTATAAATGCATGTTACTTTTTAACTGTAACTCACATTTTAAAATCCATGCACAGTTCTTGTACAAATAGTACTGAAAACAAACTATACAAATTTGGTGGAGTTATTCTCAAAATTGAAAGAGGAGTAGCGTTTTAAAAAGTTCAAATTTTTGACTTTTTTTTAAATAAATGAAAAACTACTTGTACATATTTGTTTTTATTGCTAGAAAATATTTATTTAGAGTGAACATTAAATAAAACCAACATAATTTACAAATTAATGTTATTATTTCTAGAAATAATGTTTTGGGTACCGAGTCTCCTTAAATTATCAAATGTTTTATTTTACAAAACATTCAGAGCATTTTTTTTTACACAATGTCGATTCAAGTTTCTTTTTAGATTCAAAGTTTTCCAGACACATATAAAAAACTTCTATTACATTTCCAACTTTCTACTTATCTCTCAAAACGCTTAACACTTCGGAAACCAATTCCGTTCCTTCTACAAAAGATAATTTATAACTTCGAACCCGTAATTTAATATAAATACCACTTCACTACTCTTTCTCTTATCAGAAGCTCTGCAATTCCCAAAGGTTCGGACGATAAATCGCATTATTTCCCTTGGAACGGCTTTTGGAACGTTTTGTGTGATAAGTTGTAAAAGTACAAACTGCAGAAATATTGTGAAAAGAACATACAAGTGTTTTGATAGATTAACAAGATTAAAGAGTGGATTATGACTGTTTAGAAGGATTGAGTGTTTTATTTATAGTTAAGGGAGCTACAAAACTAATGTTAAGTGACTGAAAAATATTTTTTTCCTGTATGCTTTAGTGGAAACATCGATGTGTAAGAAACTGAATGGATGCTTGGTTGGTTGGTAGACATATATTTTCAGGCTTGTGTGCTTGGTCACTATGACCCGCTTATAAACCTTCGTCAAGAAGGACGGACACGACATATACACATACAAGACAGATGCTGCCATCTATCGCCACCTCCACAATGTAGACATGTCCCTGAAGGGGAGGGAAATAGTCTCCAGGGACCTGTACCCGTGGTAAACTGCGCCATGACCGACCACAGGACTTTCGGACCCAACAGATTTAACAAGCACGTACCCCGCATATACTCGGTCGGTCCCGAGATCTTAACCACTAGGCTCCCCACGGCCCTAAACTGAATGGACTGCTCAATGTAAAAAAAAAATTGACCACTGCCAGATACTCAAAAGTAATTTTGACTATATAGTTATTGAACTTACCTTACAGGGAATATACTTACCTTTAAAGGTGTAATCATTTATTTAGTGGTAATTAAAAGTCATGTATTGTTACACACCCAAATTTCTTTTTTTTCTTTTGAGTTTGCTATTAGGATATATTTTATAAAGATTTCAAAGGTTGCCTCAATAAAAGAGTGCAAAAATTAAAATAATTGAAGAGCTTAGTGGGGAAGAAAATGCTAAGTGACATTTTTGAAAGAATTAAGATTTTTGTGTTAATCAACATATTAAGTTCTTCAACAATAACAAGTTTCCCCTTTACCATAAAAATTAAGTATATTAGCTTCTACATTACGTTTATAACGTAAAAATTGGAAGGTTTTATAATCGTCCAGTCCGTTCGTCCGTCCGTCCGTCCGTCCGTCCGTCTGTCTGTCACCCACTTTCACAGAACGAACCGTAAGTACATCATTTTAAAGCAAAAAATCAGATTAGCTACATTCCAAATTTCATTAAAAATTTAAATTAGAAGCTTATTTAAAATTTGAATAACTAAAATTTTAATCTACATTGAAATAACATGCAAATTCCATTTTCATTCAATATTTTTACTGTTGCTATTTCGTTAAACGTACTAGAAACTTTATTTAAAATAAAAATAAAAACTTTTGAAAGAATATTTAATTATGTGATATATATATAATTCAGTTTGGATTGTTGTAATATCACAATAGAGTTCTTGTGATGGTTCATTATATATGTATGAAGAAAGATCCATAGAGAATTCTAACTTGGCATAAAAATATGCAAAGTTTCGATTTTATTTTTAAAGCATCAATTGTACTAATTATATATTTTTCGAACTGTAAATTAATTTAACAAACGATAAATAACTGAATTTTCGAAAAAAATGTAAATAGGAAATTGTGGCGACACAAAGATATTTATTAAAAAAGATTACATCATTATTCTTCGAACTTCAAACAAATTAAGCAAACTATAAAGTGTAATTATTAAATCTAACAAAGAAGATTAATGATAATAGTTAATTTTGGCGTTTAAAAGTTTGAAATACAGCTAGCTTAAGGCCCTGTTTGGTGAATTTCTTTCTGAGGTGTATAAATCGTTTGTTTCCTGTTGAGCACAAATGTTGTGTGGAAGCGGTTTAAGTGACAGATTCTGTAACGAACCTACTTGTTTTTTTTACGGTTTGCAAGTACCATTATCAACAGATCTGAGTACAAACTAAAAACTTTAAAGCTGATTTTCTCGTTTTCACCTTTATGTCACTTAGCACGTTCTTCCACTAAGCTCTTCAATTATGAATGGTACAAAAAGTGTCTTGATGTTTCATTTGCTCCCCTTTTAATCAACTTTTCGAACTAATTTTAAAACTTTCTTTTAAAAATATACATTTTGTTTGATGAATTTATTTAGGGGGTACTTATTTGTTTGAGGGGAGTCGGATGGTTCTATCTCGCCCATGTTAATTTTACTAACTTTAGGAACATTTTTCTCATGTACTGTAAGATATATCATTATGAATTTTTTTATAGTTTGTTCCTTACATATTGATCTTTTTATTAAACTGAGGATATTTCACAGTATAAAAAATAATTTTACAGTGATTTTTTAAATATATATATATATTACAAAAACCCCAAAAAAATCCGAATTAAAATTATATAATTTTATTTTAATGGAGATATTTAAAATTCCTCAGTTTAATTCAGAGAGCTATTAATGAGGAATAAATAATAAAACAAAATATGTTGGATATCTTTTATAGTTCCTGCGAAAAATGTTCCTAACTGTTGAAAAACCTTATATTTTAGGAAACGCAAAAGAAAAGTAATGTATAGCTAAGAACTGACATACAGAGTTTCTGAAAAATGCTTATAAAAAGAAAACTACAAAACAGAAATCGATAACATTGGTCTAAATTAAAGCTATAGATGTGCAGAATAAAAATAAAAGAAAAACTGAAAATCGACATTTTTGACCCAAACACACATCCGACTCCCCATAAAAAACACCCCGTACCATCTTCCCACTTTAATCAACTAAGTTCCACAAAGTAAACCCTTGGCAATATTTGTCGACTAAGCACCAAATGAAAAACGCAACATCGAACTCATGCATAACTGAATTTCTATTAGCAAAACGAACCAGTTTACCTAACAAAACAGACCACGAGTGAAATCAAATCCTCTGCTAACAATGTTTACTTTTACCCGTTTTATTTAGTAATCCTATTACACGCGCTACACGAAAACATAAACACTCTCTTGTTGTTTGTGATGTTAAATAAAGAGTAATTATAATTTTTTTACTTGTTATTTTGACCATTAGCTACCTAAAGTAACACGAGGGCTGGGGAGCCCAGTCGGTTTAGGCGTTCGCCTTGCATGCGGAAGGTCCCATTTTCGGGTCCTCTTTCAATGCCAAAATAACTGCCGACCTATAAACGGCCCTTGCAACCAAAAAATGTCCGACGAATAATACCCCGCGTAGAGGTGATGCACGTTAAATATGCTCTAAAGTCTTATAAAATAGAGGTGCTAGTAATGGAAAAAGTAACTTGTTTCTTTAACAGAAGTTTTATCTTTTAGTGTAAATATGTGCTCTAGAGATTTAAAAAATATACTTAGAATATTCATTTATATTAATTTAGAACAATTAAAACATTTCAAATTTACCTATTAATACGTATACATAATATAAACCGCAATTATACATTTAAATTGAAAATTAAGCATTAAATCGGACGCGAGTTAAATTAAGATAAGAGAATATATTCAAAGACAGGCATATTCGAAATTTTGCGCTTTTAGAGATAAGTAAGAATCATCTGTGGTGTAATTCTCGGATACTGATACGTGCATATTAATTGATTTATATGTATGTATAAAACAGTATAATGACCTCAAAATATTTAAGTTTAGTTTAAATTATCGTCGCACTAGAGCTACACGAGGGCTATTGGCGACGAGCGTCATATATTAGAACCACAGTCAAGTGACGAGCCGACACCTGAGTACGCACCCAACGCAACCGTTAAGGGCGACATCGTACGCAGCGTTGGGACTTTTGAACATATTTAACGTGCACTCTCTCTACACGGGGTATTATTCATCGGACATTTTCGGCTGCACGGGCCGTTTATAGGTCGGCAGTTATTTTGGCGATGCCCGGACCCGAACCTGGGACCTTTCGCATGCTAGGCGAAAGCCTAACCGACTGGGCTCCCCGGCCCCACCTCAAAATATGGTTCACGAATTCAATACTATTGGCGACGGGCGTCATAATTTAGAACTACAGTCAAGGGACGAGCCGTCATGTGAGAAGGCACCCAACTTACCCAATATCTTTTTTCCAAAAAGGATTTGAGGTCTGGGGAGCCCAGTCGTTAAAGGCGTTCGCCTTCATGCGAAAGGTCAAAGGTTCGGGTCCAGGCATCGCCAAACTAACTGCCGACCTATAAACGGCCCGTGCAGCCAAAAATGTCCGACGAATAATACCCCGCGTGGAGGGAGTGCACGTTGATTATTCTCCAAAGTCCCGAGACCACACTCTTAAAACAAAAGAGTGAAATTCACTCCTATAGGAGAAGTGCATTTTCGGCACCGGAAAGGAGTGGAAATTAACTCAGACTGAGTTAAAACCGCTCGTTTTAAGAGTGAAGGACGCAGATTGTTTTCTTTTATTTCTTTTACCCACTCCGAAAAAGAGTGAAATTCACTCCTATAGGAGAAGTGCATTTTCGGCACGGAAAGGAGTGGAAATTAACTCAGACTGAGTTAAAATCGCTCGTTTGTTTTAAGAGTGCACGTCGCTCTTAAAAGTTGCGTTGGGTGCCCACTCAGGAGCCGGCTCGTCACTTGACTGTGGTTAGAAATTATGATGTCCGTCGCCAACAGCCTGCGTGTAGCTCTAGTGCAGTGGTTCCCAACCTTTTCTGTACCATCGCCTCGTATTTTAGGTTGATTAACATCCACCGCCCCCTTTTAATTTTCATGTTATGTCTAATCATAATTTCAGTTAAAGTGTAACTATAAAACAGTTTTATAACACTTACTACCGTTTATAAAAACAACAAAAGAAGCTTTATCTGGTCACTTTTAAATAAAATAGAAAAAACATAAAACACATATTTTTAACATATTTTTAAAGAACAAAAGTGAAATAATTAACTAAGATATTTTTACTGGTTTCCAGAAAATTAAAGAGAGTTTAAAGTAAAAATTGGCTGGTTTGGTTATGGTTGAAGAATGGTTTTACTGTATACAAAGGTACAACATTATTTTAATTTTCCCCCTTTGAATACTCATCGCCCCCTGATCGCCCCTCAAGTATTTTTTGTCCCCTTGATAACAAATCACCCACTTGGGGGCGATCGCCCCCAGGTCGGGAACCGTTGCTCTAGTGAGACGATAACTCAAACGAACCCTAACCCATAGAGGATTTGTTCCATTAAAAATAACAACAACAAAATTTTGCGTTTAAACAAATAAACATAAAAAACTTTTTCCAAGAACCCGGAATTGTATAAATTATCCTATTTTGAACAAAACGTAAAAGGATTAATCCGGTTTGTCTGAATCGTAAATCTTCTACGTTAATAGGACGTTCTACATACAAAAAACGCGTGTCGTTGAAACCAGATTTTGTTAGCTTTGATGTACGATGTAAGAAATGGTAGAAAGTAATTTGATTTCTTCGCTTTTTCGAAGCATTTGTTTTCGTGAAAGATGTTTAAACAAATAAGTATCGGCTTCAGATGTAAAAATTGCTTTTTATTTCATTAAGTAGAAACAGAAGGTTTAAAATGGAATAGACGTTTAGAAAAAAAGATTTGAAACAATTTTTAGTTTAATTTCGTACATTTCTTAACCGAGTTTGTAGTGTCTGTGGAATTTATATTTTGAGACTTTAAGGGGGGATTAAACGATTTTCTTGCAAAGAGAAAGCCAGGAGCTAATTAAATTTTATATTGATCTGATTCAATTTTACAATTAACAATTTTACGACTTATATTTCTCGATAAAAAAATCTCATTAAAAAAATTCGTTTAATGAAACAAAGCTTCATCTAGGCGTGATATATCTTTAAACAACGGGAATGTTTCAGGTAATGTAACGCTCTTGTTTTCATTTTTCCGCATCATGCTATTTTATGGATTGTTTCTGTTTCACTCTCAAAATGACCATCATATATAAAAAAAAGAAACTTTTCTTTCTATACAATCTTTCTTTATCAAATGATTACAACAACTGCAAGAAGTTGGCATTTAAAAAAATTTATTAGTAGAATGTTCTTAGGAAACCCATTTTCGAATGCCAAATATAAGTCATTAAAGACAAAAAAAAAATGAAAATAAGACCGCTGGAGCTGTTGCCATTCACGACGTGAAAAAAAAAACCAACTCTATTACAGCTCGTGCTGCCATCTGTGAGTACTCTGAAGAAATATGCACGTGGTCTGATTCCTGAAGATGACCCTTTTTCTCAAAATTCTCTTCTCTAGAGGAGAAACATGATTTTTTTATAAAATAATCCACTAGCATCTCCAGTATACAAATCCATAAAAATATGAAAATTGAAAAAAATATCGCTTGACTCCTTTTTACATTTGACCTCTTCTCTCCAGAGGTACACGTACGTCGACCTTTGTAGAAATCACTTCACAACTTCAGTTCACAACTTCAGTTGGGACCCGGATGGCCTAGTGGTTTGGATCGCAGACCAATACGCTAGCAGTCTGCGCTTTGTAACGGGTGCGGGTTTAATTTCCGCCTTCGTCCCGAGTGTACTTTCCTTTCTCTGTGTCAGTGAAAATACTTTCAGTGTCTGTCTTATTTAAAGAAGGCTTATAAGCGGGTCTCTGATTAAGCACACTAGCCGGAATATATATGTTATACCTACCTACCAACAACTTCAGTTTACAATCTATCTTAATATAAACGTTTTTATTATAAACTAGAATGTTCAAGCTTCCTAAAAATTCCGATACCAAAGCAGCTGATTCTTTACTTGTATTGAAAAACGACATACAGTCCCTGGACAAATTATTAGACGCACTGTATTTTTTTAGTAATGATGAAAACATACCAAAGAATGCCATATCATTAAAAAAGATGTCGATATATGTCTTAAGTATAGCAGATAGTATTTTCTATTCAATAGCTTAAGTTTAGGAACACAAATGTCCTTCTAAAGGTATTTTGTTCATCATTGATTGATACATGAAATATTGCAGTGCGTCTAATAATTGGTCCAGGGACTGTTCCAAGAGAATAAAGCAGATTTCGGAGCTTTTTGAAGAAACCGTTTTTTCAGCGGTACATTTATCGGACATGTTTCATTAAAAAAAAGTAAAAAAGTGGCAAATTAAACGCAAAAAACTGTCGAAGAGTGTTTATTTATTTATATTACACAAAAAAGTGTATTTTGAACACTCAAAACCTAAATTTCCACTAAAATGACGTTATCCTCAGCAAATGCTAAACGCATTTTTAATTACTTACAAAATATACTTCTAAGAACCTAATTGTTTTAAAAATGTGTTTATATAAAGAATATATGCATAGGATTTTTTTTCTATAGTGAGGTGGTTAACTATTTATATATGCTCTAATTTTTAACCAAAACTTGACCTAGCAAAAATGACAGTTCCTTTGGGAATATTAAGTAGGTGAAATTTTTTGAGACACACCTTACCTTAGCAGATAAAAGGTTTGATGCGCATCGTTTACCTGATGCATAGTCCATTCATTGACCAAGGTTCAGAACATAGAGCTAGGAAGGAGAATAGAGAGGTCCTTGTATATTCGCAGTAGCGCACAAATGAAGCAGGCTAGAGCGGTGCATCTTGGGATACCTCGGTGTCAGTATATTAAGCGCAGTAGCTCGAAAAACATGACAGCCCTGCTTTAAATCATCTCAATTGGAGGGGCCATCTACAGAGCGGTGCATCTTGGGATACTTTGGTGCCAGTATGTTATGCGCAGTAGCTCGAAAAACCTGACAACCCTGCTTCAATTTCTCTCAACTGGTGGACCTCTCTACACCTCCTTCCTACCTCTATGGTTCAGAACTAGTACATCGCCCATCTCCAAGAGTCCATGTGTACCTCTAGTGCGGCATCAATTCAAACAAACCAAATCTGCGTGCATTTAAAAGCATTTCTCAAAAATACAAACCGAACTTTTTTTGCCCTGAATGCTGACTTCACCTACATAAACCTTTTGCAAAGGCAAAACAACTTCTACAGAGTTAACTGTGCTTAGAGAGGTAAACTACACTGCTCAAAACAATTAGGAGAGCAATTTGCGTACTTTTGTTAACCCTTTCAGTTCCAACTTTTTATTTTTTATTCTAAAAATCTAAAAATTGTGAAATAGATTCATTAGGCATCCAAAATGAAATGGTAAAAAAATGGGGGGGGATCTTCATTTTTAAAACTAAATTTAAGGTTAAAAATTGGAATCATAACTTTTCAATAAATTATAACAATAATTTTTTAAAAACTTTAATTGTTTTAAAATAGTTACAATCAAGTTTTAAACATCTAAAAATGTAAGCATGAAGAATTTAGGGTCAATTTATTTAATAAAATTGTTTCAGAATCAATTTTATTTAACCACGTGCGTGTCATATTTTAATATAATTAAAACAAACATTATTTAATTATTCAAAATATATTATTCTTCCATCTAAAAATAGAAAATAACTATATAACTTTACATAAAAATGTATGGAGAATTTGATAAAACTTATTTGAAAAACCTGAAAGCTTAACGAGTGATGATTCCAAGTTTAATCATTGGAAATTGAAGGGCGCTAAGCACTCTCCTAATTGAAGAGTACAGGGAAGAACCGCTTGATTTATTAGATCGCCCCGTAATTTTGTCTGCCTGCGGACATTGGCGACAGGAAAACGGTTTCTCTCTTTCTTCTTCGCTTGGTCTAAGCGTCGGAATCGTGTATCGCGTGGATCTCGGTAGGTAGAAAAGTCGTGGTTTAGGACTTTTCAATTAATTTGCGAATCTTAAAATTTATCTTAAATTTTTAGAAAAATTCGTGATTTTCAATCAATCGTACCGTTATTTTTAAAGCTTAACATGGTGATGAACACAATCTTTTGAATAAAACGCGGAACTGAATTTCAGGTTGCAGTGAGAGAAGATGCACAAGAAAGTGAAAAACTGGTTTCCTCACACCAGTTTAGGCGATTACTCGCTATCATCGCCAAAGATGCCTGATGAGGAAAGTTTTCTACAAATTAAGCGGGTTTTCCCCTGTACTCTTCAATTGTTTTGAGCACTGTAGTTGTCAAGCCAAAACGTAGTACATAAGTTGTAGAAATTCGACCTTACCTTGAGGTATCTTTCAGGGGGTCCGAGTTGCTGTAATATCTTCGGTAACACCACAGCTTTTTTTTATTAGTTTCATTTTTTATAAACAATAATTCTTGTAATTTTTGATTTAAACAAAAACTAAAATCATGGAATATAATATACACAAAATTACTCAAAGATTACTTTTGAATGAAAGTTTATAGCATTTAATACAAAAATATATATCGGACAAAATATATGTTTTGTTACAGAAATGGATATTTTTGTAACTTTTGACTAAAAGTTTATGAGACATAGTAACAAAAATCGTTCTAAAAAGCTTATAAAAGGACAAAGTCTATTTATTGTAGGCCAGCTAAGCATTCCCTAGCAAAAGATCAAAAGTGACATTTGGGTCGCCATTGAAAAGGATGTGATCACCACGAAACCTTTTTCAGCACTTTTTTCGCACAATATACTCCATATATGTTCGAAAAAATGTGGGATATAAATCGAATTATGTCTGTCCTTTTCCAAAAGTTCGCCCTTTGTCCTCAGCAAAGACGTATAATAAGAATAGATGTCGTGTTGGCAAACCTAAATGGGGTCCAACATCACTACCCAAGTCAACCGAGTTTACGAACCAGTTGTCGGATTTCAATAACATAGATAAAACATAGGTTGGGTTAGTTTGAAATATCGTTGCACTAGAGCTACACGAGGGCTATTTTTTTTATTAAAAACACATTTAAAAACACCTTTTGTCGCGGCCTTCAATAACAAGGCCAGAGAAGCTCTCCCAAACGTGAGCGTAGACAGAAATTTTGACGTCACTGTTCCCAGTGCCGAAGATCGAGAAACTAGTTCGGACGCATTCGGAACCCTAAAAATGTGGTCAGCCGTGAACGAGTGGTTCCAAACAGGTTTCGAGACAGGTTGTCTTCATCTTCGGAACAACGTCACTCGGAACTATGACGTCGAAATTTCCGTCCCCGAGCTTGTTTGGGAAAGCTTCTTCGGCCTTAGTAGTTGAGTAGGCCGTGCTCGTGTTCCACAAAGTATTCCACGAGGCTTACCAAAATAAGTAATAGGACACAACATTAAAAATTTAAATTGTAAATAAAGTCAGAGATAACGAGGGCTAATGGCGACATAATTTAGAACCACAGTCAAGTGACGAGCCAACACCGGAGTAAGCACCCAATGCAACCATTAAGGCAGACATCAAAAGAAGCGTTGGAACTTTGGGGCATATTTAACGTGCACTGCCTCTACACGGGGTATTATTCGTCTGACATTTTTTGGCTACACGGGCCGTTTATAGGTCGGCAGTTATTTTTGGTGATGCCCGAACCCGAATCTGGGACCTTCGGCATGCAAGGCGAACGCCTTAACAGACTGGGATCCGCGGCCCCCGGATTTTCAATAAGATAAAAAAATATATTTAAAAAAAACTAATTTGTAATGTAATCGTTTCCTGCTGTCTATTTCTAGCCTCCAAGGAGCTTCAGCACAGCCAAATTACCCCTCGTAATTTAGTTCTGCGATCAAGTGATGAGGTCGACATCTGAGCTGGCACCCGACTAGACTTTAAGCGACATCGTACGCTAACACTGACTTTACTTTGGACTCCACAGATTTAACGAGCACGTATGTCCCAGTGTACTCTGGTGCCATCGTGATTGATTGAGGATTTTCTACTATTTTCAGCACAGATATCCGTTTATAGATGCTGGCAGGTGGGGCCGTAGTTGAACCTAGGGTCCACGCTCTCGGTCTCGGAGATCGGAAGTCTCTGCGATCGATGTCTACGGTACCACTGAAGGACCTACCGTAGTAAACTATGCGTGAGGTACGTGCTCGCTTCTATATCTGCTCTGGAGTCTCAGAAAGCCAATACGCTCCGTAAGTTCCCATACCAAATCATACCTCTGGGGTGACAAGCCATTCGGGGGATCCTCTAGTTGGCCTCTGTCTCTAAAAATTAGATGGATCCACTTATGTGTGTGTGTTGTCTGTTGTGTGTCTTACTTGACGAAGGTTTATAAGCGGGTCGCTGACCAAGCACACAAACCTGAATATATATGTCTACCAACCAACCAACCAACCATGTGGCCGGTTTGGGGAGAGACCGATGTTCTAACAACTGGGCTACGGAGCCCCCCAAATCATTGGTATTTTCGTTTATTTTCTAAAAATATAGAATACTTTTTATGTTACAATAAGTATAGTAAAAACTGAATGGATGTTACCACCAATAACTTTCACAAATATTTTTTTAATTTGGTTTGGTACAAAAAATCTTTGAGCCAAAATCAGTGACAGGTAGCCGAAAGTTGCCCACTTTTCCGCCAATGCTACCATTCATCTTGGTTCCCCTACTTAACCTGCTTTGTAACTATCAGATAGTCAGTCTACTTCGTTCATGTCTTTGGTCATCAACGTTGAAAAAAGAAGCCAAAATAAAACGATTGAAAGAGTCAGACTGGTTTTGTCCATTCGGCGGAAGATATTGTCAAAAGAGTTTATTCAAGGAGATCAGGTTTGATGTGTGAGGACAGTAAAGGAGAAAATGACCAGAAATATATATATATTTAAAAGTAATATTTATAAATTGTTGTATTTTTTGTTTTTATCTATCACTATTTAACCATTTGTTAACATAATACAATCTGCAATTTAAGAACAACAAAAAAGGTAGCTAAACTTGACAATAAAAGGGAAAATGTACAGAAATATATAGATTTAAGACTAATATTTAGAAATATAGGATATTCTTGTTCTTATTTGTCACGCAAGTTCTGGTGTTTAGAGGTAATTTTGTTATGATTTGTTTTAACTTTAAACATCTGTAGCACATATAATCTTTTTAACTTCCACACTACGTTTATAACGTAAAAAGTGGAATACATTATAATCTTTCAGTCCGCCTGCCCGTCATAACCACTTTCATAGCCGAAACTACAAATGCTACAGGCAAGTGCGATACGTCAAAAAATTCAGCTCATCAAAATTCAGCTCAAAATGACATTGACAAAAATCTCAGAAACAAGAAATTCTAATTTCGAATAGTATTTCAACTGTTATTCCTATCCCAAACACAACTCTACAGCGTGCTGATTCTTCAAAAATTTTCTCATAAACTTGGTTTGAAATTCGAAAGCGATTCGAATATTTAATTGTTTTTTTTTAACCACTCTTGCTGTCTGTTTCAGTTTTTCTCAATTACTTTTTTATTAAAATAAGATAAGTTTATTTTTTATATATTTCCATTCTGTCTGTTAGTTAAACGTTAAAAAAAAGAAAGTAGTACTATATACGATCGATCAATAAATCGCGTAACGGAAGAAGTCGTGAGTACAGTAAGAAACATCCAACATACCAAACTCAAATGCACACGGAGAGGTGAAAGTCATAAAAAATTCCACTTATTTTAACCAACTAAAGAAGGCAATGTGAAAAAAATCATCAGAAAAAAGATTGATAATTCGAATTATTCGAAATTCATTAAAATAACTGCAAAATTTAATGCTGATTTAAAAAGCATATGAAACCATTTTTATTAGAATTAAATCCCCATTGCCATTCACAACAATCGCTTGAGAAACTTTTTTCCTTTAAATAATAAATTAAAAGTAATTTATTTTTGCGACATAAATCAGTTTGAAATGACGTCAAATATATTTCTCAAATAGATTCTTTCATTGTATGTTGATATGAAAATTTATGCTTCTATTTATGAGCTAGGAATATTAGGGAAGGTGTTGTACCTCTGACCATATTGTTCATTTGACCACCTAGGCTGTGGTGGCCTCTGGCAAAATTTTATGAAAATTAGTCTAATTAGCACATAGTTTCTAAACTGGAGAGCTTCTGTAGCCTAATGTGGATTATTCAATCCAAAGAGGATTCTTGTAAAATATTACAATCCATTTCCATCCTAAAAATGTAAGTATTTTTTTCATAAGGTTTTGCCTTATAAATTTTTTTGTGTTATGTTTTTGTTGATAGAAATTATTTGACAGAGGCCCAGTGGCTAAGTGGTAGTGCTTCACATTGCCAGGCCAGGCCTCTGCCCGGGGATCAAATCCCGGATTGGGCGAGGTTGACCCATCCTTTCATCCCTTAAGTGGATTGATAAAATGGGTACCAAGCATGCTTGGGAACTAAACACTGGGGGTTCCGCGTGAGGCTGACCACCTTACCGGGACATATGCCTAGCACCCCAGAGCCCTAGATCGCGAAAGCTGAAATGGCACATCAGGCCTTGGCCCACTAATGGGCTGTTGCGCCGAGATGTTTAGTTTTTAGTTTTTAAATCATTTGACATAGTAGCCATATACTTTAAAATATTGTGGAGCTTTGAAATGTTAATTCTAACCCTTTACTGTAGCATGCTTTTAATTTGCATTGTCATCGTGTTGTACCTCTGACCATGATCAGTTGTGTTCCTTGACCAGTCAAAGGTACAAGCTCCTGAGTGAATTTCTCAACTTTCAACTTTGATGTGTTACTGCTCCACTTTCGTAAAATTAGTGATATTTTTACTTAAGTTGCACATAAAGAATAAAAAAAAATGCATATAAATTTTAACAATCTAAGGAATAAGCGAATTAGCTAAAGTGTAAACTTGTTTAGTGTAAAATTTAATTTCTTAAACTTAAAAAATATATATTTTTTTCGTAGATGGTTATAAATAGCCCCTCCATGCTTTAAATTTTAAAATTTAACAAAATTATTTAATTTAAAAATTTTAAAAAAAGGGTTGGTGAAAAACCTGTCAGTCAGGTGAAGAGTTAAAAATATATTCTACTTAAGAAAATTCAAAATATAATAAAATGTCAACTACTATCTACCATTCTATACCTCCTTCTTAGATTCTTAACCATTCTATTCCAAACAACATTTTTATTTTACTTCTAGTGGATAATTCTAATGAACTTAAAATACGAATAAATACGGGGAATAAAATTAAATAGTTAGAATATTGTTAACCTAAATTATCCTGTTCCTAATTATCTTCCCCTTTTGTAAATATTCCCTGAATTTCAAATGATCTATAAACTGGTCAAAGGTACAACAACCCATGGTCAAAGGTACAACATATAGTTGTACCTTTGAACCACAGTTTCATTATTTTTTTTAATTAATTAAAAATTTAATAAAATAAAACTAGAACCATGAAAACATTAAAAATATTCAAGTTAAGAAAACTCGATACGTTGAATTTAATACGGATAATTGTTAGACTGTGTAGACAGTTTCGCTAGATTTCAAGTTAAGAAAATTGAAATTTGTGAAATGGTCGAAGGAACAACACCTTCCCCTACATATTTATTCTTTGGATATAAATTAATTCACCAAACGATAATAAATAATTATTGAATTTTTGATAGAAAATAAATGAAGTAGCCAAATATAGCGTGTAAATATTTTATATAGAATTAATACTGTGTTTGGCGCCTTTTTTCCTGCTAAACACAAATATTGTGTGGAAGCGGGCTAGTGACAGATTCTGTTACAAACCTACTTGTTATAGTCTTGGTTCACTTGTATTCAGTGAACTCCATATACACAACCGAACAAGTATCTAAACTTAAGCAATAAACTGTATATTTCAAACATCTTTCATTACATGTGCCTACGTTGCACAACACAAATGATCTTTGTGGCTTTTGTATTCCGTTCCAGAAAACCCTCCAAACCACTCGCCTAATTACTGCGCCAAACCACAGAGCCAGCAATTTATTATTCGCCAACTGGCAACAGCTTATTGAAGACGGAAAACTTTACGAGTGGGCACATGAAAGAAAATATGAACTTGGTATTTTTCAGTTGGTATTGGTTTATACCGTGACTGACCGACTGGGTGGCTGAATGGTCAGAGAGCTGGCCTGGCAGTCAGAAAGTCCCGGGTTCGAGTCCCGGCATAGGCATTGATATTTGTGCTGGGTGTTTGCTTGTATTTGTTCTGAGTACATTGCGACATACGTACTCGGTAAATCTGTAATCAAAAGTCCCGAACAAGTGAACGATGGCGCTATTGGCAGCAACGGCCGAATAGGTTACACTTCTTCAAAAAAAAAGCTTTTATAAATTATTATTTGCTACAAAAACGACTTTTATTTACCACGATTTTTATTTACCTATCAATAATAAATATTTCATACGCTAGAGTTTGATTAATTAAAGATACGTACAAGAAGGTTTTCGTTTGTAAAAAATACCTTTAAAACCTAAAAAAGTTCTATGAAAACTACCCTTAGACAGTCTGACCAATGTACCAAAACCCCTTTTTAAGAATCAGCACCCTCCAAAACATGTAAAAAACACAAGATCTCTCTTTCGGATCCTTTACCTTATATTTCCCATTAGTTAATTAAATATAAAAAACGACAACAAATACCAACTACCTTTCTAAAATAACCAAATTCCCTGTGTTCTAGTAATAAGAGTTCGCGAGAAACATTGTGTAGGCAACATAATGATGCTGCTTTAGAAGCTTGTATCATTGCATGAAAGGAGTCCAGAGTTTTATAGCTATGTTTGTAACTTCGTTTGCAGAGACGTTGCTATAGAATGGGGTTTTTAGATGTGATTGTGTAACTCTGTGAATGCTCATACGGTTATGGAAGCGGTTGGTTGGTAGATGTATTTCCCGCTTGTGTGCTTGATCAGAGATCCGCTTATAAACCTTCGTCAAGTAAAACAGACAAATACAGAATTTTTACAGATAAAGAGAGAGAAATTACATCCTGGGCGAAGGCGGGAATCGAACCCGTGCCTGGTACAGTGCGCAGACTATTAGCGTATTGGTCTGCGATCTTAACCACTAGGCCACCCGGGCCCCCTTTGTTGGTTGGTAGACATATATATTCAGGTTTGTGTGCTTGGTCAGCGACCCGCTTATAAACCTTCGTCAAGTAAGACAGAACACAACAGACAACACACACACATAAGTGGATCCATCTAATTTTTAGAGACAGAGGCCAACTAGAGACCCCCTTTGTTTGATTTGGTAATTCAATCGTTTCTGGCTGCCTATTTCTTTTCTCCTTTAGGAGCTTTAACACAGCCAATCACGCCTTGTAATTTAGAAACGTGGTCAAGTGACGAGGTCGACACCTACATTTGGGTCTAGTTGAATTAAAAGGTACAGTCAAACTCGGTTTCTACGGCTCGTTTACAACAACGACTCCTTTATAACGCCATATACGCCCAGTTCCTTGAATTGCCCAGAGACCTTAATGTCATAATATCTCGCTGATAACGATAATCTATAATAATAAAAGAAAGAGTCTGTCTGTCTGTTATCGGATCGTAAAAGACCTACTTATACTGCCCTCAGAAATTCGAAATTTTTAAGATAGATTCCCTTTAATACAAAACGTGTGCACCTGAGGCTTAGTTTTTCATATTTGTTCCATTTTTAGAGAAAATTCGAATTTTCTGAAAAAAATACACCACTTTCGCTCAAATCCGATCATTTTTCTCTTTCCTGATGCCATGGGCTGAAAATTAATAACTTTTAACGAAACATTTAAATTCAAATGTTATTTATCTTTGCCATTACTTTAAAATAATCATTATTGAAAAATAATTGACATGTTTCAAGTGACGTAATTCCGCCAGTCTTCATTCCCGGATTTTATTGTGGGTTTATTTGATGATTTTTTCATTGATTTTTCTGTTGACTGCATGTATGCATATTTAAGCAATAAATGTATAGTTAAGCTATTACTGACTATGATGGTTAATAAAGGCCATCGCACTAGAGCTATTAGTGTTTTATGTCTTTATTTTTTCGCCAAATACGTTGCCAAACTCGCCAAATTATTAACTAAAATTCGCCAAATAGGCAATACCTTTTATAAATAATTTATAAGCCGGTCGGTTGTTCGCAGGTCATTGTGTTAGAGCTGTATAATGGGTGTGGGTAGCTATATCTATTTTCTCTCCAAATTATTTCCCAAAACGCGCCAAATGAGCTAAAAGGTTTTATGTATTTATGAGGGAATTGTGATGACATTTATGAGTGCATTTTATAAAGTATTTTTCATTTTGGAATTTTAAGGCAATGAAACGGGATTTTATAATTTATAACGAGCGGAAACAATAATAAGTTTATGATCCTATAACAGGTATATTCACATATTTAGAATCTATTTGATATTTTTTTTATTCCGTGCGAAGAACGGGTATAAATTTGCTAGTTTTATTAAATATATAATATCCAAAATACTATCTTAAAGAAAAGAAAAAAAATTAAACAATTGTCATTTACAACTAATTTGTACATTATTTTGATTAAATTACTACTAATAGGACATAGGGTTAAAATTTATTCATCATGTCATTTGTACCTTTGATTAATAATATGACTGTATAATACGTATTATACATTTTCCTATACTTACTATTCCACCTTGTTTAAAACGTCATAAACATTACTGTCCCTTTAAAAACTCTTTTACCGGGTTTAACTGTAGTAGCAGTAGATATCGATGATTATCATCGACGGGCCTTTTAATTTTGAGCACGGTCAAGTGAAGAGGCTGGCGCTGAGTTGCCTCCCAACGCATCTTCAGCAAAATCGTAATGGACATCAGGACTTTGGCCAAGACAGATTTAAATTTGCACCAGTCATATCTACACAATAGTATTCATTCAATAGGTTAAACTGTAGTAGCAGTAAATAGCGATGAATATTATCGACGGGTCTTTTAATTTTGAGCACGGTCAAGTGAAGAGGCTGACGCTGGAGTTGCCTCCCACCAACGCGAATCTTCATCAAATTGGCCGAAATTTCTCCAGCCAAATTATTCATTCATGTTATTGGTACGTGATAACGGGTCTATTTATATAGAAAGTCCGCGGGAGAAAGGAAGTCTGAGATAAGGACAGAACCAGAGAAGGTATACTCTGCGGAATATATCAAAACACTTTAACATACCGTTACAAGCAGTTTAGAGGAAAAGTGCGGCTAGCTTTCAGATTAATTAAAATATACTAAAGAAAAAGTAATCAAAATACAGATTTTTTTCTTCATTCTGATATTTTAGTTTAATTTGATTAGTACGTATAATTCATCATTAGCATTTTGCATTCTTACGACCGAAAAAACATGTAGATAAAAATAAAAATAAGTAATAAAATTCTTAGAAAGAATAAAAAGAAGAGAGTAAGCATTCTTAGAAAGAATGAAAAGTAATAAAATTATTCTGAAGAAAAATTTAGACAAATTCAATTAGCCAACGTTAATATTTTCGGAATACGAACGCTCTATGCTCATACAAAAATATTTATACGTTTTAAAAGCAAACTTTTCTTTTATAGCAAAAAAAAGTTATAAATTAGATACTACTCCGAAATACCCTAAGGCTAAAGCAACCCTCGATAAAAAGGTTTTTCATTATAAGCCCTATTTGACTACTTAACTTTCCATTGGTCTGATAGAAGAGTAACTAATATTTGTTTGAGAATTCGTGTTATTATTTCCCGATCTATTTGTTTAGGAAGTACACTGTAAAAAAAAATATTTAAAAAAAAATATTTCTGTTATTTTCCCACAGAAAATTTTTGTGTTTTAAACTACAGAAATTTACTGTACAATTATTTCTCAATTTATCAAAAGACACCTTTTCTCTGTAAACAGATAAAAAAATTAACCACTGATCATAGATATCATAGTTAAAGTATTAGATTGGCAGATCACGTGACCTCCAATGCTAACGACGAGACGCGTATAAGGAGACCAGAATAAGAGGGCAAATGGGCCAGTGTTGCCACCACATTAGGAAGAAAAATACTACGAAAAAATACCGTTTAATTCTAAAATTACAAAAAATACCCTAAAAATACTAGCAGCATTTTGGAATCTTTTTAGTGACTTTAAAAAAAACGTGAAACGCTTTTTTAGTATTTTTATGGTATTTTTTTGTAATTTTAGAATTAAACGGTATTTTTTTCGTAGTATTTTTCTCCTAAATGTGGTGGCAACCCTGGCCTCATTGCCCTCTTATTCTGGTCTCCATGCGAGTCCCGTCGTTAGCATATTGGAGGTCACGTGATCTGCCAATATAGTACTTTAACTATGATATCTATGCCACTGATACAGATTGTACCAGTTAAGAAAAAAAATTATGTTTGATTTTGACAAATAAATTTGATTGTAGACAAAATACTTCCATGGCCGCGACGGTGTAGTGGTCAGTGAATCTGTTTCTAATGCCTTCTTCGAGGGTTCGTACACGGGTTATGGCCTGAAGTTTTCATTTTTAACGTACAAAGCAATACAGAAAATATCTGTTAGGCAGAAATATTTTCTGTATTGCTTCGCTAAGGCAAAATTCTGTCAGCAGATTTTGTCCGTAACATACAGAAATTTTCTGGCAACTTTGATGCCAAAATTTTTCTGTGACATAACAGGAATTTTTTTTGCAGTGTAGTAAGTACTGTTAAAGAAGGCTGATGCGACCTTTAAAAAATATATGGCATGGCCGTTGCTATAACAATATGATAGAAAATTGCTGTAAAATAAAAATTGTGGTAAAAATGACTTAAAATGTGGGGCCGTAGTGAGCCTAGTGGTCAGCGTCTCGGGATCGGAAGGTCCTGCGATCGAGTCCCGGTACCACTGAAGACCTACCGAGTATATGCGGAGTACGTGCTCGTTAAATCTGTTGGGTCCGAAAGTCCTCTAAGTTCCCATACCAAATCAATACCTCTGGGGGTGACAAGCCAATTCTGGGGATCCTCTAGTTGGCCTCTGTCTCTAAAAATTAGATGGATCCATTTATGTGTGTGTGTTGTCTGTTGTGTCTGTCTTACTTGACGAAGGTTTATAAGCGGGTCGCTGACCAAGCACACAAACCTGAATATATATGTCTACCAACCAACCAACGACTTAAAATGTAAGAGATCTCTTTAATGAAAAATTAGTTTGGCGAAAATGAATGCAAAATGATTGGTTAGGTTGAATTACCTTCGCACTAGAGCTGCAAGAGGGCTATTGCCAACAGGCGCCATAATTTGAACCACAGTCAAATGACGAACCGACACGTGAAAAAGCACTCAAACCAACTTTCAAGGGCGGCATCGTACGCGCGCGGCAGGACTTTGAAGCATATTTAACATGCACTTCCTCTACACGGGGACACATTCGTCGGACATTTTTTTTGGGGGGGTGAACGGGCCGTTTATAGGTAGGCAGTCATTTTGGCGGTGTCCGGACCCGAATCTGGCAACATTAGCAAAAAAATAATGGAGAAACGAGCGATTAAGCAATGAAATAAATCAGAAATGGATTGATTTCTCACCACTTCTAAATATCTGGGTTGCATAAGGTGAAAGGCGGTGTTAGGGTTTTATAATAAGGAAAAGAAACTACACTGTTAAAGAAGTTTTCTGTTTCTCCGGGTAAAAAAAACTGTCAGAGAGTGTGCCAGAAAAATGTGTAATTTGTTGAAATGTGTAACCAATACAAATTGTTTATAGTATAGTTAGTGTTTGCATTAATATTATATAGATGGCAGCACCACTTTAATTATCAACTGGGCGTGACTTAATCACGTCATGATAAGTCTTGTAACATCGTTGGCAACACTTCGAATAAAACTACCTGTGTGTGAAGATGTGTTCTGGAGTCCTTCCTTATAATTTATTTAAGATGATTTAACTTAACCAAATAGACTTTTATAACTTTATTTTCCAACATAATTTACAGAAAAAATCTGTTTATTTTGCGCGCACAATTTGCAATTTAAACGCAAAAGGTGTTTGTAACACACAAATTGCAATGAAAAAAAATTCTACCTCTAACCAATGGAAATCGAACCCTCTTTAATAATCAGTACTAACCCGTTAATATTGAACCACGGACCTTTAGATCCTCAGTCCAACACATCTCTCAACTGAGATATTTCAACAGACAGAGTTTCAACAAACACTTATAAAAAAGGTATGCTAGGATGCATTCTAGTACTCTTTGCATAGTTGGAAACAAACAAAACTGTTTTTACTTTGAACAGCATATTTTTACAAAAAAAACTGTTTTTACTTTAAACAACATATTTTTACAGAAAAACTTTTTTTACTTGAAACCGAATATTTTTACAGAAAGAACTGCTTTTACTTTAAACAGCATATTTTTTTACAGAAAAAAACTAATTAAAGGTAATAGTATTTTTCTGTAAATATATGTATTTTTTTCTGTAAAATTGGTAGTTTTTTTTACAGTGAAGAAATAGGCAGTTCAAAATGCTAGTTAAATGTTTTGCAACCCAAAGCAGCAAAATCAAAATAATTTAAACTCGAAATTGTTAATAATGTATTTTATTTTTTAACGAAACGAACGAAATCTCTTAATAAACTCTTTTTAAAATTATTAACTTTAATTAAATTGCTTATTAAAATATTTTCGCGAAATTAACAATCTACATCCTTTTAAAATAAGTATTTTTTTTTAAAAATTCAACAATCTTTCACATGGAAATTAATAACTAGAACAAACTCTAATGAACTAGATTTTATTTTTTTAAATCTTGGCTTTAATGTTTAAAAATGTTTTACAAGCTGTTAATGAAGTAATAAAATTCGTATCCGCCTTTCTTAATTAATACAGGATCGCTGACTTAATTAAGCAAGCTAACGTGATTTTTATTATGTTGATATTTCGAGTACTTTTACAGAATAATTTATGCACATCACTTATTAATATACTTTTTTATCAAACAAAGAATTGTTGACTTAAAATTTTATTTTTATGTTTCGACAAAATAATAATGCAACACCAATTGAAATCTAGTTTCTTTTTTCCAACGGGGCCGCTTTATTGGCGGCTAAGCCTTTGCAAACTCGGCATAATCCCCAGAACTGTTAGCCATTTTTTTGGCACCATCTAGGCGACTCTCGCTACCAATTTTGACGCTCAGATGACAATGAATCTGAACTCTCTGTGGATGTTAAAGTATGCAGAGATTTAACTTTGCCCAGAGAACAAAAAGCCAAATGCGTTCTCAAAGGATCTTTTACATACCACATAATCATATGAGATGCGTGCCCACAATTTTCCCATCCAGCAAATCTGCCGACTCAGCCAGGGGTCGAACCCGCAAACTTGGGCTTATGAGGCGAACGCAACGCGTAACACCTCTCATCCACTGAGCCGCTTAAATTTGCATTCTTGAATGACTTAAGAAAAATTATGTTAAGAAATTACTTACAAACTTTGGATTGACTTGTTTCGTGTGACGTAAATCATTACTGCTTTCATTTCTAGATTTCATTGGTGGATTGACACGGTAAGCTCCGCCCACTACATTGATTAACAAATCGAGACCTTATTTTCTAAGTTGAACTGCGCCACTCAATGCGTGAAACATGCCAATTCAAATTTATATTAAAATCTTTTTTTGATTAAATAGGGTACTTGACTGTATCGCTAAAATACCTTCCAATATTAAATTAATTATAGTTTGAGCACAAAAATAACAAACGTATATATTTTTTTTGCAAAATAAATCTTTAAATAATTCATAAAAATCATTTCAAAACGGCTTATTTTTCATCGGTAAGTCACGTGATCACAAACACGTCGATTTTGCTGACGTCACTAGTATCTATAAACAAACCGGTGTTATGTTTTTTTCTTGCAATTAAACTGGATTTAATCTAATTTACTATTAAAATAAGAATTATATAGATAATGGAAGGAGGTTTTACAGAAGCGGATAGTTCAGATTCGCTTAAAGTAGATTCCAAAATGGTGTTTAAAAGTTTGTTTATAGTTACTAGTGACGTCATAGATACCACGTGACAATTACAAAGCGTTTCCGGGCGTAATTTTTCGTCCTAATTTCAAAATTCATTTTTCTCCCTTTTTATGGGGTATTTGAAAAAAAGAAAAAAAATACTCGTCAAATATTTTTGGCATAAGAATATTTTAAGCCAATAAAATTTTTTTAGTCAAATACCCTATTAATGAATTGGATTATTTGATTAAAAAATACTTTTTAAAAAAAAAAGACATGCTCTGACTTAAAATTTAAGTTATTACTATACTAGGACTTACAAATTTTTACTTTGACTGATAAAAATAAAAATCGAATCGAAATAAATTTAAAGTAGGTCGCAAGTAGTACTCCTTAAGGAGGAATGGTCTGTCCTATTATAGGTCTAATGAATTAATGTTGAAAATTGAAATCCTAATTACTGTGATGGTATTATTTCAAAATTTAAAGCTGATTTCACCCACCAGGTATAAAAATCAAAATGACACTAAAGAAGATAAATTCGAAGGGAAAATATTATTCGTTATTTAATAATAATTATTGCAAAATCTTAAAATAGCCATCTCTATCGATAGTTAGCGACATTATTTTTAAATAATTAAAAAACCGAATGATGTTATTCCTTCCGATTTATTTCACTTTTTTTGTCTTAAATACTAAGATTTCTTATTTATAAACCTTAGCATTTTTAATTAAACTTTATGCTCTTGACTACACTGAGTTCAGGGTTCGTACTCTATGATAGGGAAATTCAGGAGTTTCTAAGGAGTTTTTCAGGAGTGCAGCGATGAAAATTCCGGTGGTATGGCGAAATAAATTTAAATCTGTGCGTTTATTATTGTATTGGTCTAGTGACTCAGACCAAGAATGAAGGAAACAAGGGGTGTAAATGTTGTGGGAAATTTGAGGCTTCGGTGTAAAAGCCAACCCTCTTTTTTGAGGAAAAAATCGCCTTTTTTGGCGATTTTTTAAATTTTCATGCCCTTTGTTTTAATTTCATGACTTTTCCGACCGGTAGACATCCTGATAAAGTACGAGAGAAAACCGACTGAGAAAGGAGAAAAATGATTCATGTTGTCAATTTTTTCAGGATAGGGGGGAAAATATCAGGAGATGATACACAAGTTTCAGAAGTTATAGGGGCCCTTAAAAAATAAAATTCAGGAGTTTTTCAGGAGGCGTATGAACCCTGTGAGTTGTCCTTGCCGCAGATTTTACCACTGTCCTGGGTTCATACTCTATTTTTAATAGTGAAATTCAGGAGTTTTAAGGAGTTATTTTAGGTACACAGTACCATAAATTCAAGATATAACAAACATAAAAGTACTTATAGCAACAATGTGTATCATGAAATTAAAAGTTAAAAAAAAACATCCAAAATCAACAAATTTCGGTGCCTTGAAAATCAAAAAACAATAATATCAAATAAGTTGCTCAAGAGCAACAATTAAAAAATTTGAAACTTTAAACCATGCAAAATCTCAAAAAATTAACTGACAATTTCTAAACAAAAAATTTTTTTAAAGTTTTTTAAAAACTGGATCACTCAAATCTTAGAACTTATAAGGGCACTTAGAAAAATATTTTTAATTCAGGAGTTTTTCAGGATTTTTAGGAGGAGTATGAACCCTGACTGTCATATGCTTCTTCTTTAATATGAATGTGGGTTTTATTAAACAAATAACAAAAAAACACTTTATTAAAAACTACCATATGACTTTATTATACATTTTTAAAAGTATTAAAATATTACATTAATGATTTTTCAACAATATATACAATAATTACAAGATTGGTTTCATTTGTATAAAATAATTATAAAACAATATATGTCAATAAATTTTTCGAATGCATATCTTTTATAGCAATGACAGTATTAAAAAAGAAGCAGTCGCATTAATTTATGAATGTAAAACTAGAACAAAAATCATGTTTTATCACCTTAGAAAAAAAAAAGAGTATTTAAAAGAGACTTTTTGCAAAATAAATGTACAGATTCTTTAAACCACTGTTAATATAATCATCCTGTGCTAATAGTATACTAATAGTTTTTAAGTATAGTCAAAATAATACAATAATAATTAGATATCTTAATCTGGCAAGTTAAATCAATTTCAAATTCAGCTTAATTAACTTGATATTAGTAAAATAAATTATTACTATAAAGCATGCATCCACATAATGAAAATTGGTTAAAGATTAAGAAGTGACTAGGCAAATTACATGACATACAGATATAAAAACAAAAGTAAAACGAACCTTTTTTACTAGAATAATATGGTAACAAAGCTACTCAAACGTTCAAGTGCTGAAGGTAAGTGTGAAAAAAAAAAAGAACTCTGTGATTTAAAAGTTTTTTTTCATACAGTTAAAAGTTTGGTTTATATTATGGTACACTGGGCTACAAGAAATAATTGAAATCAAAATCAGCATAAATTATTTGAATAAATAAAGGAAACAAAAATATTTTTAAAATTAATTTGACATCTTATGGATGAAAACTTTGGCCCAAGCTTTTGAAGCTAATATCTTCTCATTAATTACACTCTTTAAAAATGTGCTAGCCTTTTTTCACTTTAGTCGAAACTTGACCAATGAGCAAAAAAATATTCAAGAAGATAGTCAGTACTTTGGTTTAATGTTCGGACCAAAATTACCCTATTCTATGGTACTTACGACTAAATAGATTATAAAACTGCATTGAGTACTAAAGAATTGATTTACTGAAAGTATGTTTATAATTAGTAGCAGTACAATATTTCACAATTCATATTCAAGACTTACAAGTTGATTAAGTAAATTACTTTGAACAAATACTGTCAAAATTGTATAAAATCACTCAATACATCACAATATGCAAAAATATAATTTTTTAATTTGATATAAAGACAAATTAGAATGTAAGTGAATCAACATGATTTTGATTTAAAGTAAAATACGTGAAGATTTTATAAAACTAAACTCCTCGGCGCAACAGCCCAGCCAAGACTGAGCCAAGGCCTGCCGTGCCCATTTCAGCTTTCGTGACCTAGGGCTCTGGGGTGTTAGGCATATGTTCCGGTAAGGTGGTCAGCCTCACGCGGAACCCCCAGTGTTTAGTTCCCAAGCATGCTTGGTACCCATTTTATCGACCCAATTAAGGGATGAACGGATGGTTCAACCTCGCCCAATCCGGGATTCGAACCCTGGACCTGTGGCACAGCAATGCAAAGCACTACCACTGCGCCACAGGGCCTCGAAGATATTTATAAGTAACGCTAATATACTTTCATTTAAAACAATAAAAGAAAAATAATAATTTTCTTAAAATTTGGCATTTTCAAAGTAGGGAGATACCTTAATTGTTTTCTCCTGTTTAACAACATACATTTTTCAGAGAAAATGTAAACAATAAAAGGAACTTATTTCAAATTGTACTCTTGATTAAATAATTTCTGTACAAAAAGATCTGGTTGTATTTACACACTTAAAATATATAATGAGTATTTACATATATTTATTACTTACAGTTTAAAACATAAGCTATCATTCACTTAGAATTTTCTATCAATTCATGTCAAAAATTTTTAATTTTTCTCATTTATTTTGAACAAATATACTATGTATAATACACATGCTATACCAATAAGATTAAGTAGATAACACAATTCACTGCATAAATGTATAAAAAAAGTTACAATTCTCTTGTTTAATTACATATATTTAACAGATTAAGATCAGTTTTGAAGATACTCATAAAGATAAACAAAAATATGTATTTCTATTTCCAGTCAAACTTGAATTAAAAACTTGGAACTGTACAAAATGCTTCTTGTTATATTTACAATCTTTAAAAGAATAAATGATACATTTATTACTTACAGTTTAAAAAAATACTTATTTACAGCAGCTATCTTTGTAGTATTTGATCCCCATCTCTAGACGTATAAAATAAATATATTTTGTACGATAGCTCAGGTCCTATACGTCTCTGAGTGCCTAAGGGCCCATAATTTCGCCGTACCTAAATAAAATAATTTTTAAGATTTTTTTTTACTAACTGAAACTTGTTTGGAAATCTCAGTATAATTAAATATTTGTCATCATAATGTGGTAGAAGTTAAATGTAACTTGAAATTCATGTAAGTTAAAAAAAACTTGTAGCTGCCTCAGTAACCCTACCAAAAGGATCCTCAAGGTGCAGATGAGTTAACCCGGCTTATATACTACTATTTTTGTTGTTAATCAGATTACTGGTAGGAACGTAGGGATAAATCTGTGTTCTCTAGTGTGTGGATGATGTATTGAAGTTGAGCTTGTGGTAACCACCACAAACTTTAATAATAACTAGCTTTAAATATTTTGAATTAAATTTCTTTAATTTAAAACATCTGTAATATTATATGAGAAACTAAGTCATAATAGTCTAAGTCATAAAGTCTTGAAATTTATATTATAGTTGAATAGATGTAACAATAGATCAAATGCAGTGATTATATGCTTAAAAATAATTTCAACATATTTAGATTTCATGACTTATGAAAAGGCAACGAAAAAACCATTCTTTTCAATTATTCCCTGAAAAAATCCTACAAATTTAAAAAATAAACAAAAAAAACTTTATAAGAATGGTTAATGCATCAATGTAGGTATAAAAAATACAGTTATCTATAATAATAAGAGAAAGAGTCTGTCTGTTTGTGTTCGGATCGTAAAAGACCTACTTATACTGCCCTCAGAAATTCGAAATTTTTAAAATAGATTCCCTTTAATACCAACGTGTGCACCTGAGGCTTAGTTTTTTCATATTTGTTCCATTTTTAGAGAAAATTCGAATTTTCTGAAAAAAATACACCACTTTCGCTCAAATCCGATCATTTTTTCTCTTTCCTGATGCCATCGGCTGAAAAAATTAAATAAAACTTTTAACGAAAACATTTAAAATTCAAAATTTTTATTTTATTCTTTTGCCATTACTTTCAGAAACTAAATTCATTATTTGATAAATAATTGACATGTTTCAAGTGACGTAATTCCGCCAGTCTTCATTCCCGGATTTTATTGTGGGTTTATTTGATGATTTTTTCATTGATTTTTCTGTTGACTGCATGTATGCATATTTAAGCAATAAATGTATAGTTAAGCTATTACTGAACTATGATGGTTAATAAAGGCCATCGCACTAGAGCTATTAGTGTTTTATGTCTTTATTTTTCCGCCAAAAAAGTTGCCAAACTCGCCAAATTATTAACTAAAATTCGCCAAATAGGCAATTTCTTTTATAAATAATTTATAAGCTGGTCGGTTGTTCGAAGGTCATTGTGTTAGAGCTGTATAATGGGTGTGGGTAGCTATATCTATTTTCTCGCCAAATTATTTTCCAAAACGCGCCAAATGAGCTAAAAGGTTTTATGTATTTATGAGGGAATTGTGATGACATTTATGAGTGCATTTTATAGCGTATATTTCATTTTGGAATTTTAAGGCAATGAAACGGGATTTTATAATTTATAACAAGTGGAAACAATAATAAGTTTATGATCCTATAACAGGGTATATGGTACACATATTTGGAATCTATTTGATATTTGTTTTATTCCGTGCGAAGAACGGGTATAAATTTGCTAGTTATTAAGATAAAATGGTAGTAAAAGAGGGAAATTTATGTAAATTAAAAAAAAAAATAGTAAGAACTTTCTATTGGTTTGATTGTAATTTGAAATACAACTTCTTTTAAATACCTAGATTTATATTGCTTCTATGTAAAGCAACTGAAGTATATTTCACACAAGCTATTAAGTATCACAATTTATTGTTTAGTGGAATATAACACAATTTTTTTAAAACTGCAATAAATCACAGAATGGCAGTTTTTTTTAAAAATCGATAAAACATAAAATATAAACGATGTTAACCAACGTACAGCTTGAAATCATATAAAATATTTACAATTATCTTTATATATTTCTAAAAAAGAACATATTAAACTTATAAAATTTAATAATTAATTTCAACTCTGAAAGGATAAACTATTTACCACAATATCTTGTAACAGTTTTTCGGCTTGCTGAGATGAACTGCAGCGATTATATGCCTAAAAGCAATTTTAATATATACAAATTTCATTATTTTCTCGAAAGACATTAAAAAAAATTAATTTTACTTGGAAATACACAAAAGAAAAGTCCAACATATTTTTCTTAAATCAATTTACCTGAATCAAAAAGTGGAGTGCAGGTTACTGGGACTATTATGTTTAAATATTCTTCTATAAATATGTATATTATTTCAATAAACTCCGGATTTCCTGCTGGGGTATTATCCACGGTTCATCCAACATTGCCCACCAACTTTTTTCAAAGATATTTTATGAAACGCTGGAAAATGGAAGCTCAACTGTTTCGAAATTTGTTGGAAGCTTGCATTCCAAGAAAAATCACAAACTATGTTAAAGGAAATTGAAGGTAGTTTGGGCACCCAATCAGCCATTGCCCATTCCCTCTCCTTATACACCTATTCAACACTGGGTGATCCCATTTAATTGACACATTGTGAACACATTTTTGTCAAAAGGCGCCACTTGTAAAATAAACTAGTCACGATTGCAGTTGAACATACATAGATAAGCAGGTTAATGCCTACTTTTTGACAAAATTCTTCTAAACCAAATTCAATCTCAAATAAAAAAGGAAAATTTTCAACACAAAAAAACAAAAACAACTGACATTTTTTTAAAAAATAGTAAATCCTCAAATGTCTTAACTGTTATGCTTGTTGAGCTCACCAGACTTTCTTTTCTTATAAAATATTACTTTACTTACAGTCCCTGGACAAATTATTAGACGTACTGCAAGATTTCATGTAAAATATTAATTACCGGGTGATATTGTACCGTTTTATTATTATAAATTGATTTGTTTTTTATTTTTATATTATCCAATCAATTACAGATTTATTTGACACAAATAAAACAGCATTCATTTAGAAAAGCATAAGTTTTATTAAGTTTTAAAGAAAAGTGAAATTAATGTTAGTAAAAGTCAATATTTAGTTGAGCCACCTTCAGCCGCTATCAAAGCTTTAATTCTGCGCGGCATGCTATCAGTGCAAGGCTGTACTGTCTCCTGCATTTGAGGATGATGATTCCACACATAAATATAATCTTATAATAAATAATTAATATAAAATAATCTTAATCATAATTATCTTAAAATAAATACAAATATGTAGTCTACAACAATTCTTTTAAATAAAAATCTATAATTTTGTAGTTTAAATATACCATTATTGCATAAAAAATCTTAAGAAACATAAAATTACTAAAAAGAAATACAGTGCGTCTAATAATTTGTCCAGGGACTGTAGGTAAAAGCTCCAATAGAAGGCAAATATTTGGACATTTTCTTTACTTTTGCGGATCCGTGAATGCCTCGCCACCCAATTCCATGGATAACAGAAGCTTACTGAAAAGACTTTAATTATTAAAATTAATTATTTTAAAATAAAGTTTCACCTGAATCAAAAACTGGAATGTATGTTATTGGGGCATGGGACTAGAACAATCATATATAAAAACCTAATTATAAACTTCATTGATTTATATCCAGTATTTTATATTAAATTATCACCTGAACCAGAGACTGGAGCGTGGGATACTTTGACACAATAGCTTCAGCCACTTCCGACCCAACGCTGTTGAACTGTTTGATTTGCTGTTGCCACAATTTCACCGACCCTTCCCCATCTTTGCCGAGTTTCACTGGACAACTGCTATCTGCATCGGCGTACCACGAAAAAGCCAGGCTCTTCTGCTGGTGCTTTTCTCTTCTACAATGGGAAGAAATAGTCACTAGTGCAATAAGTGGTTAGGTGGTTCGCCACTTGACTGTGGTCTAATGCAATAAGTGGTTAGGTTAGTTTGAATGCACTAGAGCTACACAAGGGCAATTGGCAACAGGGTCCAGTGGCGGCCCGTGGTCAAAAATGTTGGTGCAGCCGAGGAAACGCGACACCCCCCACACATAAACTTTTGTTAGACGAGCATAAATTGAGAAGCATATAATTAAAAAAGTATATAAAATTATAGAAAATAGAAAAACTTACTTTAAAAAAAACACAGTGTATTACTTTAAGTATATTTTATCATAGCGGGGCTCCATTTTTTAATAAAGAACAAATAAAGCATTAAAACAAGAAACAAAAGCATTCCCTACACACCGAAAAAAATAATCGTTTGAACGATGAAGAGTTCAAATTCTGTATGTGAATTAAGCAATGCATATTCTTCGTCGTCATGGCAACCAGGCTTGCGTCCTGCAGCCCTTCTCCCATTACTCTTCACGGGATGCAGTCAGTAGGATTGGTTTATCAGCAGGCAACTCATTTGATACAAAGTACCTTTTATCAGTCCCACTATTTGAGCGAAATTTTCAATTTTGGCGCGAAAGCGTTGCATTAAAAAAATGTGCTCCTTTGGAAAATTATAATAATGGATAAAAATTACATGATCGGATTAGGGATTTTGTTTTAAACTGAATATTTAGGTACAGCCTGGCTGTACTTGCTGTATGCCACGAACCACCACTATAGTAGGTCTATCTAGAATACGAGCCTCGAAAGCATTTTCCTCCCCCATCCCCGCATGTGGTTTTCTTCGAAACGGCGTGAGCATGTTTTTTCCCCACCCTACTTGGGTTTGAACTGTTCGGATTGTTAACCTCACAACAGAACCTCAAACGCGTTAGGTTTAGAAAAGCGAAGCCCCCCCCGTTTCCTAGAAAACCAAGCGAAGGTATGGGGGAAAAAGTCTTTTCGAGGCTCGCATAGTAAATAGACCGACTATAACAGGGTCATAATTTAGAACCACAGTCAAGTGGCGAGCCAACACCTAAATACATACCCAACGCTTTTACTTTTACCCACCTAATTATTACTTTAAAGCAATGGACAATTACAGCGTTTTCCACAAACATATTTATTCGATTAAGCATATTAAAAAACCTCTAAAACTCAAGTATTTCTGGTTTTAAAGATGTATTTATTTTTAAATTCATTTTTTTAAAGTTAATGATACGTCACTCCTGTTAAACCTCTCTTAGCATAACAGATGACGTCACTGTTGGCTTTTTTTTTGTTCTTGGCGTGTTATTTCGTATCACGTTTCACTGTATCGCTTTTGAAACTGTGAAACGTGCTTTCATCCTTATCAAACTCTTTAAAAAGTTATGCTATTTTACAGAAACATGTCATGTTCATTCCAGTTAATTTCTTCAAACGTTGAACGATTTCACTCGACTATTTCATTTAGATCCAACAGTCAATAGTTCTGCAATAGCTCAAGTGTGTGTATTTTTACTAACAACCAAACTTGGAACAAGCTGTTTAACTTCCTTGATATGAACTGGTTACAAATAATACTGTCTTCTTTTAATGAGGTTTCGCAGAAATTGTAAGGTTTACTATTTTATAAAGTGTATTATCGAAACATCGCCACAAACATAACAGTTGACGTCAGAGCTGTTTTCAGTGACGTACATTTTCGGCAAATTTCAAATGCATTTTTTGTTGAAATTAAACATATTTGTGAATATTTAACCTTACATTCGGAATCTGCAGCTCCTAATGTACCAGAAAAACACATATATTATGAATTTCGCGTTTCATGCAACTTGTCCATTGTTCAGGTTGCAAAATAGTTTTATTTTGGTAAAATAAAATTATAGTTATATAAAATTGGTGTTGAAGCAATACTTTCAAATCTTTTACATTATTTATCTAGATAAAGTGAAAATCAAAAAAGAAGAAATAACTTTTTTTAAATACATTTGAATAAATTTTAATGAAATGTAATTAATACTAATAACTCCTACTAACCTCTGAGGGGCTTCAGCTATTGCTTTTGAGAAACGTGCGAGCATTTCGCCAAACTCTTTCATGTTTGAAAAATAGTGGAAATTAATAAATGCTTGGATTTGAACTTCAGTTGTTGCCTAAAAATGTAAGAAATTCTTCAGCTAATAATCTTAACAGTACATGTTTTATTTTAATTTACATAATTATTAATTGAACTGTTACATTAATTTTTATTTAAATTCTTAATAACTTTTTAAAATAAATTAATAGTTTTGACAAATTCTTTAGATAATATTCTTAAGAGTAAAGATTTTTTAATTTACATAATTATTAGCTTAACTGTTACAGTAAATTTTAACATTTAAATTCGAAATAACTTACTAGAACAAATTATTAGCTTTGACTTTTTTAACACAGTTTGACAGTTAATAAAAGTTTTATTATTTATATATCTGCCACTTTACAGCAAGATTATCACCCTGTGCAACAGTAATATTTAACTATAACTTAGTATACACAAAAGTAAAAATAACAACTTTGTTAATAAAAAAAATATATTAACTCATATTGATTAATAACAATTTTAGAAATTATTTTAATTTTATTTTTGAAGATCAGACTCATTAGCAATAAAATTTACTTTAAGTACTTTTATAAGTTACAACTATCACTGAACGCATATAACTTCTAAGATGATAAATAGCTTCAATACCTCTTCTATGGCAGCTTTCGAAACTTGTTTGGAAATTTTCTTTAACTCTAAGCTGCACCGATCATTTTCCTTTATTGATCTACAATTAAAAATATGTATATATGAATTAAGAATTTGCAAAGTTATTTTTAATGATATTTTAAAGTTATAATACAGATAGTAAAAAAAGATATAAAGGTATTACACAATCGACACTAAGGCAGGAACCGTATAAATAAATTTATTTTTAAGAAAATTCATGACAAATTTTCAAAATATGGACAGATTTATACAAAATTAAAAATGCATATACTTTATGCTTATGATACAATTATCTATAATAATAAACCAGTAGGTTTGTAACAGAATCTCTCACTTAACCCGCTTCCACACAAAAGTTGTGTTGAACAGGTAAAAAGGCGCCAAACACTGCATTAATTCTATATTAAACATTTACATGCTAAATTTGGCTAGTTTTATTTATTTTATTTCGAAAATTCAATAATTATTACTTATCGTTTGCAAAAATTAATTTGTATTTCAAAGAATAAATATGTACTATTCCTCGCTTTTAAATAGAATGAAAATATATTATATCAACGTACAAAGATTCTCGTGGTGAAATATATTTGACGTCATTTCAAACTGATCGATGTTGCAAAATAAATTTATTTTAATTTATTGTCTAAAAGAATTAAGTTTCTCGGGCGATTGTTGCGAATGGCTATGGTGATTTAATTCTAATGACAAACAGGGCCTTTAGCTATTTGTAATTCAAACTTTTAAACGCCAAAATTAACTATTTTCATTTATCTTCTTTCTCAGATTTAATAATAAGATTTAATTAAATTACAGTTCGAAAAATATATAATTAGTACAAATGATGCTTTAAAAATAAAAGCGAAACTTTGCACATTTTTTATGCCAAGTTAGAATTCTCTTTGCATCTTTCTTCATACATATATAATGAACCATCAAAAGAACTCTATTGTGATATTACAACAATCCAAACTGAATCATATCACATAAATAAATATTCTTTCAAAAGTTATTTTTATTTTAAATAAAATTTCTCGTAGGTTTAACGAAATGGCAACAGTGAAAATATTGAATAAAAATGGAATTTGCATGTTGTTTCAATGTAGATTAAATTTTAAGTTATTTAAATTTTTAAATAAACTTCTAATTTAAATTTTTTAATGAAATTTGGAATGTAGCCTAATCTGATTTCTTGCTTCAAAATGACGTATTCCACTTGTCTGTGGGACTTGTGGTTCTTTCTGTAAAAGTGGGTGACGGACGGACGGACAGACAGACAGAAGGACTGAACGATTATAAAACCTTCCACTTTTTACGTTATAAACGTAGTGTGGAAGCTAAAATGAAATTGTGTGTGTGTTTGTGGGTGTGTTCCTTATAGACTCATAAAAAAAAACAGACATCTGTTGGCTCGTAACTTGGCATGAATGTGTAGTTCATACTTAAGTTACGATTTTTGAACTTTAGAGCTCAAATGCTCAACCTATTTATTTTTAGAGAAAATTCGAATTTTCTGAAAAAACTACACCACTTTCACTCAAATTTGATAATTTTTCCCTTTCCTGTTGCCATCGGCTGAAAAAAATAAAATAAACTTTTACGAAAACAATTAAATTGAAAATGCTTATTTTATTCTGTTGCCATTACCTTCAGAAACTAAATTCATAATTTGAAAAATAATTGAAATGTTTCAAGTGATGTAATTCTGGCCAGTCTCCATTCTAGGATTTTATTGTGTTTATTTGATGATTTCTTCATTGATGGTTCTGTTGACTGCATGTATGCGTATTTAAGCAATAAATGCATAGTTAAGTTATTACTGAATTATGATGGTTGTTCAAGGCCATCGCACTAGAGCTGCATATTAGTGTTTTATGTCTTCATTTTTTCGCCAAATACTTTGCCAAACTTGCCAAGTTATTACAAAAAACGTGCCAAATGAGCAAAATGTTTGTTTTTTAAATAATTTATAAGCTGGTTGGTTGTGCGAAGGTTATAGGCTAGAGCTGAATGGGTGTGTTTGTGGCTAGATATATTTTCCTCGTAAAAATTAGCAAAAACGCGCCAAATGAGCTAAAAGGTTTTTATGCGGGCATTAAGATGACATTTATCCGTGCATTTTATAGCCAATTTTTTATTTTGAATTTTTAAGGTAATATAACACGATTCTATACTTTATAACGAGCGGGAACTCTAACATAAGCTTATTATCCTATAACGGATGATATGGTACAACATATACTTGGATCATTTTGAACTTTTTTTTAGTTAGTGAGAAGAACAGGTATTTATTTGCTAGTTATGAATAAAAGCATGTGCAAGCTCAAGTCTAAACACATTTTAGACTTTTAATAAAATTTTATTTAAAAAAAAAACTTGTACCTTAAAAATGTTTAAAACAATTTGCAGGCGTCTTCCTTATTTTCAATTTAAAAATATCCAATACCGATTTTTACATTTTTAATACAAATTAAGGATTTTTTAGTAACTTAACAAAACTTATTAGATCGTATAAAATCTATTTTTAAAATATAGAATTTCTAATGGCTGACTTTACATTGACTTTTAATAAATACAAGTCATTTAGTAACTTTGGAAACCAGCCCATGTGTAATAAGTATTAGTAATAAACTATGTAATTTGAAGGTAAAAGAATAAGTAAGAAATAGAAAAGAATAACATTAGTTCCTGCAATAAAATAACTTAAAATCTACTTAAACAACAATTTTTGCCACAAGACATAATTTTAAGGATCTAGTAGCGTAACAGATCTCTATAGAATTCCAATGGGGAAACTTTGGCTCCTGTTTTTAAATAAAGTATATGACATGTACTAACGAAAACTTACCAAAAAATACGGAAGAAAATTATTTTGCAAATAACAAAAGAATTTGTTTAGATATTTACATGCCGTTAGTGCTGCCATCTGTAGTTTGTGAATAATTACTAAAATTTTATTTTAATTATAACTAATTAATATCTTTGAAATTATACTTATTAATTATTTTAATGGAAAAATAACTTTTTTCTGTACTTTTTGGTAAGTTTTCGTGAGTACACGTTGCATACTTTATTTAAAAACAGGGGCCAAAGTTTCCTCATTGGAATTCTATAGAGAACTGTTATGCTACTTGACCCTTAAATAAATCTGCAATAGTTAAAGATTTTTGCAAATAATTCTACTAATTTAAATTTTAAAAGGTCTTCTAACTAAAACTTATACTTCTAACAGAACTTCTAAGTTTGTTGGCTCACTGGGGATGACATGCAGTACTGACCTTTGATACTTGTCTAATCCAATAACTACACATGTGATATCCATGGCTGGAAACATTGACTTTATATTACTGATGTGATCCACCAGTGACACTTGATCATCAGACTTACCCTTCAATTTCTGTTGAATTAAGTATAAGGTTATTCAATCAGCACATTTACATAGAACATTAAATTAAAAATTATACTAATCTAAAATGTAGTGTTGGTTAACACATTGCATGCCACAATTTTTTTTAAAGGTTAAAAAAAAAATTACCTGTGTTGATGCATTAACCATTCTTATAAAGTTTTCATTATTTATTACTAGTACTAAAGTATTTTCGAGTTCTTCTCGTTCCAATTTCAATACCTAAAATATTTAAATAAACTTATTTACAGTGAAGTATAAAATATAAAATATATACAGTCTAACCCCGTTAACGCGAACTTGAAGGGAACGGCGAAACATTTTGTATTAACCGAATTTCATGTTAACCATCGGAAATTTCTTTTACATTGAATCAGTGTATAGTTTTTAAAAAAATAACATCTAAAAATTACTCTAATTTTACAAGGCAACACATGTTATATAGAATTAGAAATTCAATTTATAAAGTTCATTTGGACTAGTACAAACTATAGAAAATTTCGGAAAATTTTTCAGGAACAACAATTGGATTATAACTGACGAATCATGGGAGATCTTGTGATTTTCACAGAAGAAGACAATTTATTTTTATGATGTTCATTTTCTGCTTTTTTTTAATGTTTTGCTTCATTTGTTCATCCAAACTTTAAATCACTAAGAAAAAAAATGTCAAATCCTCAGTTGTTTTTTTTTCGGGTTAAGCGGGATTTCGCGCTAAGAGATTTTTTAGCATTTGCTCAAAGCTTTATAGGCCGGGGAAATGCTTTCAGTTCATCTTAAGCAAAATTTCCTGTTAAGCGAGTTCGCATTAACTAGGCTCGACTGTATTAATAATAATATCACCGAAGCACATGTAGGAAATTCCCATATTACAGGGTAAACCTGGGATGAATTAAAGCTAAGCAACCTACCTCAACATATTTTTTTATAAAAAGGATAGAGGTTTATTTCTTGTCACTCTAATGAAAGGGGCTTTGAAACTCAAAGATTAAATAAATTTAAAACAAAGAAGAGTTTAAAACAATAATTTAAATGGATATCATTCAAAAAGCATAATTATATTAGCCAAGGTTTGTCCTTGTAATTAGGAAAAACAAAATTTCTGGTTTAAAAAAAATTTCTCTTTGAAAATTATCAATGGTTTATAAATTTAAAAATTAAGCCCATATTTACTAATGTACGTAAAATTGTTTCTCTCTATTCTAAAAAAAAATCTATTCTTAAATGTTAAAATAAATTAGAAATTTTAGTAGCAATGTTGTTGAGTACTCTAATTAAAAAAAATATACATTATTTTCAATTTTAATTAAAGTTTGTTTATTGCTACATTTTTCTTCTAATAAATTTTAAAAATAAAGTTTAGTGATATTAAAACACAAGTAGTTCAGAAAGAAGTGGAATAACTACTTTTCTGTAGACTTTAATACTCACAGGAATTTTTATAATATACACAGATAGGCAGACAAAATCATGTTAGTTTTTTTTTTAATAGGTTTTTAAGGACATATGTTTCAAACAAAAAAAAGATTTTTTTAGAATTTTGTGGTTCTGTTTAGAATGGTAGCTGTTTGGGGTATACTCAGGACAGACAGTGTGATAGGTAAAGTAAAAATATGACTAATAGGACTGTATCGCACTTTGGGAATGGGCGCGCTGGACTGCGGGTCTCCAAACCAAAGTGCCTCTCTGGTAATCCAATGAAGAAAAAAATATTTTCTAAGCCACATTTCTCCAGCTGTATTGAATATTTTTAAAAACGGATTTTTTGTTTTATGTGATAAATGTAGCTAACTTACAGGTCACGACAATCCCACTTTTTGAAATAGGTTTGAATATCTTTTTTTAAAAATTTAATAATTTTACACAAACTATTCGAAGCAATTTCAAACAGTGGGATTATAGGTACCTGTAAGTTATCTACATTTATCATTTTAAAAAAACTGTTGGTAAAAATATTCAATACAGCTAGAGAAATGTGGCTTAGAAAATAATTTTTCCCCATTGGATTAAGACTGAGAAGACACTTCCAGCGTGCCCATTCTCCCTTAAAACAAAAATCAAACATTCTAATTTAAATAAGATTTTCAGTAATTTTTTATGGTACAACATCAGAGTCCTATCAATTATACTTTCTTTCTTTACCTATCTGTCCGTTCGTCTGGCTATACCCCATATAACTTCTGTTCTAACCCTAAAAAAATTGAATTTTCTGAAAGATAAGAGGAATCGGCAAACAGAAATATCCACTATGTCAATACCCTACTTTTCACATTTTTATTCTTTCAAATTTATAAAACAAAAGTAGGCTTAAAATCTACTCAAGCCCTTAAAGCATGATTCCCTTTTGACATAAAAGGCTTTGTTTGGTAGGATTTTGGCACACAATAAAGGAAAGGGGTCTGACCACTATAATTTAAACAATTTTTAAGAATTTAAATTTTGTCTTACCTGACTATTTTCAACTGTAACATCAACTAAGGTTCTGCACCAAATCACAGACATACTTAGGGGATTTTCTTCTATGTTATATTTTAAGTCGGCTCCGTCCAATGAAATATATATATCCTCACTCTCGTTTTCAAATATAATGTTCTGATCAATGATAATTTTCATGTTCTAAAACAAATTTTTTTTTTATTAAACACAAAAAATCAACGAAATTTTAAAATCTTACATTGAATCAAAGTTATTGTCGCACTTGAACTACATAAAAAATTAGGTATTTTGATTGAGGTTTTGAGGCAATATTTATCCAATAAAATTGTTACTGGTCTCTTTCCTTTCATGCCAAAATATAAGTGTAACCAAAACAAAATATACTAGATTTTGGTATTGATTATGATAACAGATTAAGATCTTTAAACATATATTCCCTGGAAAATAGGAGAGCTAGGGATGATTTAACACAGTTATTCAAGTTCATAAAACAGGGAGACATGGAGGGTACCTTAAATAGCGAGACCAGAGGACATGATCAGAAATTGAATAAATCGTGCTTTAGAAGGGAGGTAAGAAAACATTTTTACAATAGAGTTGTCAATGAGTGGAATGCTTTACCAGATCATGTGGAGTATTCGAAGAGAGTAGAAGATTTTAAGAAGTGTTGTGAATCGGCATCCCACTTTCTAAATTTTATCGCGAGCAGATAGATAACTATTTTTTATCGTCTGCGAGAAACTTTTGTTTAGTTAATTGGCAACTGTAATAATGTTCATGTTCTTTTTTGTAGAAATAAAATTCGTTGCTTTTTTCTTCCTGTCAAAAATGGTCGTTAATTTTTAGTTTAAATATTTTAGCTACTTCGTTTAAATAAGTTCTATCTAATTTGTGAACGGATTTGCAAGATGGACAAATTTAAATTTTTCTTATAATATGAAATTTAA
The DNA here is from genome assembly GCA_019343175.1 of Oedothorax gibbosus. Classification (NCBI taxonomy): domain Eukaryota; kingdom Metazoa; phylum Arthropoda; class Arachnida; order Araneae; family Linyphiidae; genus Oedothorax; species Oedothorax gibbosus. The sequence goes on along the minus strand of CM033275.1, from coordinate 18,306,410 downwards.
AAAGTAACTGTGAATCGTTACTTTTTGTATTAAGTAACTGTAACAGAGTTACTTTTAGCTTCCACACTACGTTTATAACGTAAAAAGTAGAAGGTATTGTAATCGTTTTGTTCTATTTATACATACAATATATACATTTTTATTACAATAGAGTTGTCAATGAGTGGAATGCTTTACCAGATCATGTGGTGTATTCGAAGAGAGTAGAAGATTTTAAGAAGAATCTTGATAGTCATTGGAAACTAGTAATGTATTGGATTTATTTTGGACCAACCTTGCTGGGCCTCTGGCCTGTTGTTGGTCGACAATATTTGTATTAGTATAGATAATAACTACTAGGGAATTGCTCAGTAAATTTTCATTTTTGTGTTCAATAATAATTGAAGAACCATGCGAGAAAACCTAACATTCAACAATCATCATATGACAAAATATAGACATCATGTATCGACAGAACTACTCAACAGACAACGGTTTTTTTTCACTCAACACATATCTTACCTTTTTAAGGGGAGTCGGATGGTTATATCTCGACCATGTTAATTTGCCTAACTTTAGGAAAAATTTTCTCAGGAACTATATGAGATATCACTATGAACTTTTTATATTTTGTTCCTTACATATAGCTCTTTGATCTAAACTGAGAACATTTCAAAGAAGAAAAAATTACTTTTACAGTGATTTTTTTAAAATATATGTATTAAAAAAACACAAAAAAATCATATTTAAAGTTATAACTTTTTTGGGGCAAAGATATTTAAGATTCCTCAGTTTAAATCAAAGAGCTATTAATGGGGGAGAAATAACAAAACATGTTGATATCTTTTAATAGTTCCTGAGAAAAAAAATTTCCTAACAGTTGAAAAACCTCCTTATATTTCAGGAAACGCAAAAGAAATTTAAGGTTTAGGTAAGAACTGATGTTCAGAGTTTCCCAAAAATGCTTATGAAAAGAAAACCACTAAACAGAAATCGATAATCTTGGTCTTAAATTAAAGCTAAAGATATGTAGAATTTAAAAAAAAAAGAAACACAAAAAAAAAATCAACATTTTTGACCCAAACACCAATCCGACTCCCCTTAAACTTCTTTTCATAAAAAGTTTTTTTGGACTTTGAGGACTGAAGTGGTCTTTGCACTCAGAGATTGTGCTAACCACTAGAGGTTATCCTTGCCAAGTGGCTAGTTCCACGACTAAATTTTACAATACAGCACAAATTAATGAAGGTGCAGACCAGATATTGGAGCAACGCGTTACTTGTAACTCTTACTTTTTGTAGGTAATGCCGAGTAACGCTGTTACATTTTTCAGAAAGTAACTGTAACTTAGTTACTTTTAGTGGTAACGAAGCAACAAAAAAAAATCATTACTCCTCATGGTGCTCTTCAAGGATATGTTTAGCACAGTTCCGCGTTCGGCTTAAATTTAATTCTTTAAAAATTTTACTTTAAACAACGATGAATTTTCGTTCATTTTTTTTCAATTATCCCAATTTCTTTAGTCTTGGTGCTCTTTGATAAACGGTAAAATGGCTAAATTTCAATTTTTCTTATAACTTGAATTTCTTAAATTTCTAAATGTATCTGTGATAAGTCACATTTTGTATTAAGTAACTGTAACAGTTACTTTTAAAAGTAACTTTCTGGTCCCTGGTATGGGTTGACCCTTGACTAGCTATTTAAGGGGGAATGGGCGCGTTGGACCGCGGGTCTCCAAACTCAAGTACCTCAGTGTTAATCCATTGGCGAAAAAACTATTTTCTCTGCCACATTTCTCCGTCTGTATTGAATATTTTTACAAACAGTTTTTTTTTAAATAATAAATGTAGATAACTTACAGGTCTCCATCTTTCCACTTTTTGATATTGCTTCGAATATTTTGTGTAAAATTATTTATTGAAAATTTTAAAAAATATTCGAACCAATTTCAAAAAGTGGGAAGGTCGGGACCTGTAAGTCAGCTACTTTTATCACATAAAAAAATCCGCTTGTAAAAATATTCAATACAGCCGGAGAAATGTGGCAGAGAAAATATTTTTTTCTCCATAGGAGTAAAACTGATGCACTTTACTTTGGAGACCCCTGGTCCAGCGCGCTGATTCCCCCTTAATTTATGTATGAAAAAAATTAACTTTCACAGTTTAAAGTTGCCTCTTGTATGAACAGATATCAGAAATCAAGGTTTATAGCAGAGAAAGGCAAGCAATTTAAAATATACCTTTAAACATTCATCTGGTTTTTTACTCTTCTGAAGTTCTTTTTCAGAAGCTTTCAGTGCTTTTTCCAAATCTTTTTCTCGTTTTTTCTCTTCTCTCAACCTCAATTTTTCTTGTTTTGCTAATTCTTTGCTCAAGTCGACATCCTGCGGGATTTAAAACAAGTTATATTGTCAGAAGTTTCAAACTTTATAAAATACAGGAACATTTGTAAAATTTTCTGATGCTATTTTTTTCACTAATAAAAAGCTGCATTAAAAATTATTTTTTCTATTACTATTTAATTTATTTATTATTATGAATAAAAATATAAATTTATTAAGTGATACATTTGTTGTGTTTACATTGTATATATTTGATAACTTCAATACTAAATTTAAAAAACTAGCACCAAAATATTTGGCAAGCGTTGGCAGGTCGATGGGATAATCCTAAAACATTGGCTAAGAGCTTTTGGTCGATTCTTTATAGACTGTAAAGAATACTGTTATTTGGAGTTAAGGGGGAAACGGGCTCACTGGACCGTGGGTCTCCAAACTCAAGTGCCTTAGTGTTAATTCAATGGCAAATAAACTATTTTCTCTGCCACATTTCTCCGGCTGTATTGAATATTTTTACAAACGTTTTTTTTTTTAAATAATAAATGTAGATGACTTACAGATCTCTATCTTCCCACTTTTTGAAATTGCTTTGAATATTTTTTGTAAAAATTCTTATTGAAAATTTTAAAAAATATTCGAACCAATTTCAAAAAGTGGAAAGGTCGGGACCTGTAAGTCAGCTACATTTATCACATAAAAAAATCTGCTTGTAAAAATATTCAGTACAGCCAGAGAAATGTGACAGAGAAAATATATTTTTTCTCCTTAGGATTAACACTGATGCACTTTGCTTTGGAGACCCCCGGTCCAGCACGCCTATTCCCCCTTAACATGGAGAAAAGAATTTGGTTTGGAGACCTGGCTACTGCCCCTATTTCCCCTTAACAAAGCCTCAATGCATACAAAAATTAAAATTTAACAAAGATCAACAAAGATTTTTTTTTTAAAATCCTACTGGGGAAAATAACATAAATTAAACATACTTGCTTGGATTTAGTCTTTTTAGCTCTCTTTGGCGCAGAAACAAGTAAATCTAACTCTTCTTCACTTTCAAGTAGGTTTTCACTTTGTTGAATGGTATTACTTTCTGGTGACTAAGCAAAAAAAGTATAAAAAAATTAAACATACAACAAAAATATTAAAACAATAAACATACATTGAATGACAGTCTTTTTTTCCAGCAATCAAGATTAAGCTTTTCAGCGGCTCAGTGGCTGAGAGGTATTAGGTGTCTGCATCATAAGTCCAAGTTTGCAGGCTCGAGCCCCGGCTGGATTGCATCTCGGCATACTTTAACATCCTTAGAGAGCTCAGATTCATTGTAATCTGAGGGCCAAAATTAGTAGCGATAGTCGCCTAGATAGTGCCACAAAAAAATTGAGGGGGCTCTCAGTTCTGGGGCATATGCCGAGTCTGCAAAGGTTTAGCCGCCAATAATGCAGATCCGTTGGAGGAAAAAAAGATTAAGCTTAAAATATTTAATTTTTTCTGATCTGAAGGCAATTATAGGGGCAAAGGCACCTATGCTTATGAAGCATTTTGTACCAACCCCAAATCATGAAGTGATGTGGCAGTAGGAGCCTGGAGCCACCCTCAACACTTATGCTGAAGTGTTCATCGCTAACTCATGCAGCACAGTATAGGGCAGCACTACTACCACACTCTCTCATTCAAGTCTACTACTAAAGGTTCCTTGTTTAAGTCTACTACACACAATGAGCTAGAAGGAAAGGTGGAGTGAGGTGCGTGATCCACTGAACAGGGCGACAAACGAGCCGGCCCAATAACGAAACGCGGAGGAATACACGGCACTGCAGCAGAAACGAACCGGTTAATTTCTTTCGAACTAAAAAGGAAGGTCAAGTCAAGATAACAAAGAAATACACGTACAATCGCTAATCGCTACCAGCAATCAACAACAATCCTCTATCGCCGATAACTGATGTGTTGTTCTAGTGTGATGTATTATTTACAATCGAACTCGACCAACAATCTCCTCTTCTCGCCAAACGCCTTGAGCTGGCAACCCTTGCCTCCTACGGCTTAAAACCTTAATTCAAAGTGGAATCTTCCACAATCAAAATATTTGGGATGCTAAGTTGTGGCAGCCAGACTCATTGAGCTAGAAGAAACGTGGAGTGTGGTGTGTGATTCATTGAACAGGGCAGCAAACGAGCCAGTTTAGTAACGAAACGCGGAGGAATACACCACACTGCAGCAGAAACGAACCGGGCAGAAAATATAGAAACTTTAGCCTATTTGGCTATTGAGTTCGTCTTTGCTGGTTCTTAGTTAGTGATCCACATGGTTATTTCTTAAAACAGTTGGAATTTAAAGTTAAAGAAAGTTAATTTCTTTCGAACTAAAAATGTTAAAATACATTTAGGAGCCCAAGTCAATATGATAGAGGGGTCTCATACAAGCATTGCATACAAGTGTAGGGAAAATAGTCCTTTTCTGCCCTGTTCGAAAATTGAAACGGTCTATGCAAAAAACCAATTTGATCCTGCAAGTATGTACATGCATGCATGTGCAAGTAATTTAAGGTTACTTCAATGCTACTTAAATTGCTGTCTTAAAATCATAATTTTAATGAATATTAGACTTTAACTTATAAATGCATCAATATTTATAAAGAAATTTTTTAATTAAATTTATTTAAAAAATAAATGTGATTTAACCCGGCAGCACTCGCGCTCCTAAGACAAACACCGTCACTCGCAAGGGGGTCCTTTAGACCCCAGCACTGAATTCCCTTCAAATATCACTTTTACGTTCAAAACTTGCACAATTTTTACTTAAAAGCTATTTTCTAACAAATATTTAAGGTATTTATTGAGAAGTTTCGGTATCGGAATTATAATTATGATCCGCATAATTTATCACTTCAGCGATCGTATCCACAGGATCACCAGTGATGTCTTCATTTTCCAACAATTCATTAGACTCACTATCGGAGCAAGGACGATAATCAATTGTCATATCATCATCATCCCTAGCATCACCAGCTTCTTCTTCTGATTCGTTTGTAGATTTATCATCCTAAGAAACTTCTGCTAACAATTTTCGCATACTTTCCGTCTCCTCATTGTAGGACACAAGTAGCGTGACATTTTGGACTAGAATGAAGAAACGCGGACACTCACGTAGGGTCTTTCAGACCCCAAAAACCCAATTCTAGTAAAACCGCTTTTGGAATGTGAAAGATAAACATTCCTGTCCTTAGTGGGTGACCTTGAATGCAGCTACACTGGGTTTGACCCATTTTAAAAAGAGGGAAGTTAGGAAATTTGAAACATCAATGTGCGTGGGGTCTGATAGACCCCCTTGCGTGTGCTGCCGGGTTAAATCTTACAAAAAATATCAGACAAAATGTATTTTTGGTGTCTGCCATTAGCTAAAATTAAGCAATTTTCAGAATTAAGCATTACTTAGGTATGGGTAGAGGCTCTAGATAAATTGTGGGCAGTGGGCATATTTACTTTTATATTGTTTGCGGGAAACTGTTTGATTAATATGTTACACATTACAGGGTTGGCATGGTTTTTACCACCCCCGGTAAATACCATGGTAAAAACCAGTATTTACCGTCCTGGGAAAAAGTATGTTTATCCGTCTGGGTAAAACCTAATTATTGAAACACCTAATTACTAAATATTATTTAATGAGGTTTATTAAAATAATTTAAATTTTGAATTTTAATAAATATTTATCATGGATCTAAGATATTTAAAAATTGACAAATCTTCCTGAATTATTTTACAAATATAGTAATACTAGCAAATAAATACCTGTTCTTTGCACGGACTAAAAGAATATCAAATCGATCCAAGTATATGTGTCATTTGATTTGCTATAGGATAATAAACTTTGCCTTTGTTCCCGTTCATTATAAAGAATAAAATCCCGTTACTTATATTGCTTTAAAATTCCAAAATAAAAATGCATCACTATAAAATGCACATCCTCATATCACAAAAATCTTCCTCAATATGAACTTACTGTCATCGCGATTTTCCTGATAAATTCAAAATTAACCATAAATGTATAACAATGTTATTTCACGTCAAAACCTCCATTCTGGATAATTTTTTTTTAAATAAATTAGTTCATTGGCACGTTCAATTATTTTTCAGATCATTAATTTAGTTTCTGAAGGTAATGGCAAGAAAATAAAAGCAATTTCAATTTTAATTAATTTTTTTATTCATTTTAATTTCTTCTCTCGAATGGCAACACGAAAGAGAAAAAATGATCGGATTTGAGCGAAAGTCGTGTATTTTTTTCAGAAAATTCGAAAATTTCTCTAAAAATGGAACAAATATGAAAAAACTAAGCCTCAGGTGCACACGTTGGTATTAAAGGGAATCTAAAAAATTTTGAGTTTCTGAGGACAGTATAAGTAGGTCTCATCTCCTGATATTTCCCCCTTCCCGAAAAAATTGATGACTTTACTTTATTCGTAATACTTTACTTTATTCGGAATAAGTCTACATGCACAGTAGAAAAATCGAGTTCAGACATTGTGATAATAGTTAATGTCCCGGAATGCTACGCACAACTCTTCAGAAGATTTTTTTTTCTTCTGCTTCGTCATTTGAAGTGCAGTGAAGTCACTAGACTAATACGATAATAAACAAACATATTCAATTTTATTCTTTGTTACCTCCTGAATTTACATTGCTGATCTCCTGAAAAACTCCTTAGAAACTCCTGAATTTCACTATCATAGATAGCGTATGAACCCTGGTTGAATAAACACACAAAAAATACTAGATGGTAACAAAAAAAATGAACACATTTTTTTTCAAGTTTATATTTTATTTTCCAAATTTTTGTGGTTTTTTTCATTAGATTCAAGGGCAGAAGATTTGCTAATAAAAAAATATTACATTTTAAAATACAAGTACTATATTACTTTTTTTTTTTTTTAAAAAAAGCTTTTTGATACAGAAATTGAAATTATTCAAGTGCCAATAAAATTGAAGAACTATTATATAAAGAAAAATTTATATAATAATATATAACAATGCAACAATTTGTATTTATTACAATAAATCATAAATGGAACCTACTTGCTTTGGCTTAGTCATTTCATAATAGCATGGTGCTGGAGCAAGAATTTCTAATTCTTCCTCACTTGCAAGCAAATGTTCACTTAGTTGAACAGCATTAGATTCAAGTGACTGAAATATAATAACGACAATTTAGTAAGTAAAACTGAAAATATATAAAAAGATAAAATGTATTTTTTTCATCACTCAAGTTTTCAGGAGATGATTGTAAAACTATAAAATATGTTAACAGCTAAAATTCTTTAAAAAAACAATTTAAGGCTTTTTTTTTTCAATTAACTTTTAAGCATAAGATACTTGTAACTTCTATTTAATCTAAGACAAAGTTTTAGAAAAAATCAAGATGTTTATGAAATTTCTACTACGTAATTTTTTTGTAAATTAAAAAAATAAAACAAAAAATTCAAAATTAGTCACAAATTATTGAAGGGTGCATAACAGGACCCAAATTTTCCTCCAAATGATCCCAATAAAAAAAATAACATAACTTTTGTTTGCTAATGTTTACGAATCGTATCTAGACACAGAACGTATCAATATACAGTATAGAAATTTTAAATTAAGTACTTAGCTCTCAACTGAGGACTCTTTTTGGCCAAAGCAACTATTATATTTTTAATTCCATCAGCAGATTGCAATGCTGAAAGTCAAATTCAATTACCTCATGTGAAAACAACCATAAAATGCAATTCAACCTCTACCCTCTACTATTTTTTTTTTATATTTTAGATTTTTGTGAGTTCATTTCGTAATTATAGAGTTCGGCAGGCGTAAGTAGCAGGTCATTAAGAATAGGTTATTTTGAATTATCGTCGCACTAGAGCTACACAAGGGCTATTGGCGACGGATGTCGTAATTTAGAACTGCAGTCAAGTGACGAGCCGAAACCCGAGTAGGCAACCAACGCAACCATTAAGGGCGATCAGTGACGCCCTTAGAACCACAGTCAAGTGACGAGCCGAAACCCGAGTAGGCAACCAACGCAACCATTAAGGGCAACATCGTAAGCAGCGTTGGGACTTTAAAGCATATTTAACATGCACTCCCTCTACACGGGGTAATAGTCGAACATTTTTTGCTGCAATGGCCGTTTATAAGTTGGCAGTTATTTTGCTGATGCCCGGACCCGAACCTAGGACCTTCCGCATGCAAGTAGAACGCCTTAGCCGACTGGGCACCCCAACACTGCAGGCCATTAAGTCATGATGTTGCCAGAGAGGTCATTATCACCTTTCAAACTTCAAAGACACGAAATACCTTAAGGATTGATTGACCGATATTTGTCCTGAACTAGTAAAAGGCGTAGAATTTCGGTTGACAGAACTGTACTGAACTACAACCTTAAAAATAATGCAACAAACTCTGTTGCAATGTCTTTTTAAGTGCAAATAGAAATATAGAATGTAGATTCAAATATTTTCAGGGTTTTTATTTCCTGTCAGAAACATTAGCTTCCCTCAGCATTTACATGTTTTTCAAGGCAGATGGACTGATTTATTCACTCATTTAACATTGGCAGCTGACGCTTAGTCCAACGGCTAATATTTTAAACAATCTGTGTGCATCCATTGATCTAGCCATAAAATTACATAACATGAAGGTGTGTTTAAATTAAAGATCCAAGTTCGAAATATGACACAAGATTGACAACATTAACAATTTTGAAATTTACCAAAAATTCTTGAGAATATTCTTCGGAGGCTTCAGGACTAATGATAAACTTTTCTTTAGATCTTTCCTTAACAGGCGAGAGGCATTTATGCTGTACACCAATCAAATTTTGTAACTAAAATAGGAAAAAAGTAAATTCATATTACAGTCAATACTCGATAACTCGAAGTCCTTGGGGACTTCCAAAAATATTCGACTTATCCGAAGTTCGAGTTATCGCAGTTACCTCCCATTCCTCTTTACAGGCACTTAAGATGGGTTTTCCATGTTTGAAATGGTTTGATATTTTCCACTGTACTATAGATGTATGCATTTCAATTTTTTAATAGCCTATGTAAACAACAGGAGAACAATGGGGTTAAAGTGCTTATAGAAACTACAAAATTTGGCCTCATTATATATTAATTAGTATATACACCATGTAAACCTCATTTGAAAAGAGTTGTTATTTCTTGTTTGTATTTTTTTTAAGGTTGTTGGCATTCACAAATTCACCTAATTTTTAACACAGTTAGGGTGTTGTCTGTACTGAATTGTGTTTTTTACTGGGGAAATCTATCACAAAAACTTCCACTTAGAATATGTTTACTTTGAGTTATCGAGACAGTTTTTTTAAGAAAAGTATAGAAATGATTCGGGACTTGATTAAAAGTTCGAGTTAGCAGATTATTTGACTTATAGGAAGTCGAGTTATCGAGGTTTGACTGTAATTAATAAGTACAGTAAGCTCCATTCTTAACCGGACTCTGTTTAATCAGACATCTGCTTTAAACAAACAAATTTTTTTATCCTTAAATTGTACAAAACTTTTTTTAATAAAAACTTTTGTTTTCAATTACTGTGTGATGCTGATAAAAAAAATGATGTAAAAAATGTTTTGAAAGTCTGGTCACATTAAGGCGTACCATCAATGCGGGTAACATTGGCCCAAAATCCTAATTATTTATAAGAGAAGAGCGACAAAAACTATTTTAATACTTTGAAATCACCGTGCATTTTAAGTATTGAACTTTTAGGAATAATTTTTAAGCATTTTTGTTAAATTTATAAATAGAAAAAATTGTGTTTAAAAAATTAAGACACTGTTATAATCTGGTGGAGTAACTTTTGCCCAAGCATGAAATACATTTAAAAAGAAAGAAACATACCTTTTACCATGAGCTGTGTTGCAGAATTAAATAGTAGCATAAATATGTATAAACATAAAAATTGCAAAGTATAATTTTGTCATTTAACTTATAAAGTTACAAAGTTATTAATTGCTGCTTAAAAGAACAAATTAAAATTTCCATTTTAATTAAGGAAAATTAACTTATTTTTAGAAGCAAGATTTAATAATAAATCTCTTTATAAAATAATAGTATAGAGTGTTTTCTTTAGCTATTTTCAATATTTTTTAGATGTTCAAGACAAAAGTTGGAATAAATAGATTTTTGTTATTAAATGCTTGTAAGAATAAAAACGTTGTTTGCAGGGATTGGAGTAACGCGTTACTTGTAACAGTTACTATTTTTAGTTAAAGCCGTTAGAATTTTTAGAAAGTAACTGTAACTTAGTTACTTTTAGCGGTAACTAAGTAATGAAAATTTTCATTTTTGAGCTATCTTTCACCTCTTTCTGTCAGCAGCCGCCCAAGAGTTTGCTGATGGACTCGTTGTCGGCTGATTATTAGCGAACAGGATTGAAATTAAATAAAAAAAATTATTAATTATAATTTCAGTATTTTGTTTGTTAGGGATAGACCGATGCATCGGCCTGGCCGATGCATCGGTGCCGATTGTTTGAAAAATTTACCATCGGCCTTGCCATCGGCGGCCGATGGTAATTTAGTGAAAAAATCGTCCATCGGCATAAAAAACATCGGCCAGCCGATGTAGGCCGATGTTTTTTTGTTTTTTTTTAATCCTACACCAAAACCCCAGTACGTCCAATTCCTGGTTACAAAGCAATGCACGTGGACTGGAGCAAGTTTTAAGCACATCCATCATCTCTGAGGGGGGGGGGTCAGCCTCCTTCCTATCAGCAGTTTTTTCGGACCGTCGCTAATCTAGACCAGAGGAATTCGCCTCCGGTACAATTTCCCCTTGTCTCGCTTCACTGACTCCAAAACTAAACCACAGCGACCACTAACTTTCAGTGTTCTTTTGTATAAACCGAGCATCTGTTTGCTATCAGCCATTGACTAGACATATGGCTAAATAATGTGAATGTGTATCATCGTGTATGGAACTGAAATCCACCACGCCGTATTTTTCTATTGTTACTCATAAATATATATATATATATATATTATATATATATATATATATATATATATATATATATATATATATATATATATATATATATATATATATATATATATATATGTTTTAATTATTGGTGTAAGCATTTTCGATAACCATATAAGGCTAACCTGATTATATTTTAGCATTATCCGGACTGCTACGGATGATGTTCTAAGGCACCAAAAATCCTAAGTAGCGATGAAGTCACAGGCCATCGTAATTTTTTAAACTAACAAAGAACCTGAAATTTGGTTGACTGATCTGTCCTGAACTAAAACTAAGAAAGAAATGGAACCCTGATCCTATGCCGATTACACTGCCAACTAGTAGTTATTACGAGGAGTTATGGTTGGTTAACGATTTTTTCAGAAAGAAAACTTTTAAAAAAAAACTGCTACGATTAAGTCTCTAACTAACAAATATTACTAGGTGCTGAGGCTGGTGACAAATCTGATCATAGCTAGAACTATAAAAGGAACACCAACGTACTGCGAATCCGACTCTATAAAAAACATTACTAGTCGCTGATGTTGGTTGACTGATCTGATCAAAACTAGAACTATAAGAACACTAACCTACTGCGATTACGCGGGTACTTAGCAAATGTTACTAGTCGTCATGGGCAGGTTAAGTTTACTTTCCGCAAGAATATTTAAAAAACCCACTTTGATCCGCATTTGAATATTTTATTTCCGCGAATGAAATATGTTGATAAAATATTTGGATTAAAAAAAATCTAATTAAAACCTTGGGCATTGTCGAAACCATGGCCGACGAGAACCGATTTTTTCATTAAGTGCTATAAGGTCACTAATACCAAGGCGAAAAAAAAAAACTCAAATAAATTTTTTTGAAAATATCGAAGCTTATCCGTAGTTTTGACTGTGTTTCCGTAACTCCGTAGTTTAATACTTTCATCCGTAGAAACTACGGACAATCCGTAGTAGTTGGCAGGTAATATGGGACTGGTGCACGTTAAATATGTTGTTGTCACTATAAGTTGGTGTTGAATGCCAGACCAATTAATTTCGGCTTCAACCGCTGTTCAAACTTATGTGACTATTCGGCTGTGCTGTAGCTCTAGTGCAACGTAAATTTATCCAACTAACAATAAAACCTTTTATGTCAAAATAGTTGGTCGTATCTTTTCAAAAGAACAAATTCCAAAAGATTACGTGGCTGATTACACAAACGATCGGCGCGCCAAACTGTAACATACTTCATTTTTCAAGCTGGGCTCAAAAACGTTGAGTAGATTTAAAATAACATAATGCTTAAAGACATTCTAATTGTGTTATTGTGTGAATTTTTTTTAAAAAGTCAAAATCTTTCGCCAATGTTCTACGTGTTCACCCAGGTTAAGGTTTCAACCTTCGTGTATCTTTAGGTTATCCGGCAATGATTAAATTTTATTACATGAGCTCAATTTTAAACGCAGATCAATTTACGTTTTGTTAAAGTTCCAATTTTTTAAAAATCATTTAGAATACTATCAGTATATCAATGTCGTTTATCCGAAAAGACTTTCGGATTAAACGAAGTCGATCCGAAATTACAATCCGGATAACTGAAAATTGCTTCCGGTTAAAACTAGAATTAAATTCCGGATATAATAGAACTAAAATTTAATTTCCGGTAGCATTCCTGGTTTAGCTTTAGAGCTACACGAGGGCTTTTCCGGTCGCTCGTAATTTGGAACCGTGATCAAGTGACGAGGCAAACATATGAGCTGGTACCCAGCGCAACCTTAGAGCGACATCGGTAGCAGTACGGAGAAAGGAAAATTAAATTCCGGATAAAACTATACGGTTAATGGGAATGCTTATACCGATAATACTTAACATCTTTATTCCGAATAGAAGTATAATTTAATTTTTGATAGAATTCCGGATAAACTTAGTAACGAAAATGTTTTAAAGGTTGAAACCTATTTTGCTTATCTGGAATCTAAAATTTATACGGAAAATTGGGATGTTCCAACACAAACAATTAAACGTTAATCGGCTTAGTTTCTGAAATACGATAGAATCCAATAGACTTCTACTGCAATAGTGTTCTAACATACGATAATTTATCCGGTAACGAACATAATTTATCCGGTTATTTGAAGATCGAAAATGAACGCACCTCGTATCTTTGCTTAAAAACTAACAAAAAGAGTTAAACTTAAGCAAATGAAGATATTTCTTTAGAATCTTTGAACTCTATATTTGTAATTACTAGGGATAGACCGATGCATCGGCCTGGCCGATGCATCGGCGCCGATTGTTTGAAAATTTTACCATCGGCCTTGCCATCGGCCGCCGATGGTAATTTAGTGAAAAAAATCGGCCATCGGCCTAAAAAAACATCGGCCAGCCGATGTAGGCCGATGTTTTTTTGTTTTTTTTTAATCCTACACCAAAACCCCAGTACGTCCAATTCCTGGTTTCAAAGCAATGCACGTGGACTGGAGCAAGTTTTAAGCACATCCATCATCCCTGAGGGAGGGAGGGGATGTCAGCCTTCTTCCTATCAGCAGCTTTTTCGGACCGTCGCTAATCTAGACCAGAGGAGTTCGCCTCCGGTACAATTTCCCCTTGTCTCGCTTCACTGACTCCAAAACTAAACCACAGCGACCACTAACTTTCAGTGTTCTTTTTTATAAACCGAGCATCTGTTTGCTATTAGCCAACTGACTAGACATATGGCTAAATAATGTGAATGCATATCATCGTGTATGGAACTGAAATCCACCACGCCGGATTTTTCTATTGTTACTCATAATAAATATATATATATATTTTAATTATTTGTGTAAGCATTTTCGCTAACCACATAAGGCTAACCTGATTATATTTTAGCATTATCCGGACTGTTACCGATGATGTTCTATAAGGCACCAAAAATCCTAAGTAGCGATGAAGTCACAGGCCATCGTAATTTTTTAAACTAACAAAGAACCTGAAATTTGGTTGACTGATCTGTCCTGAACTAAGAAAGAAATTGAACCCTGATCCTATGCCGATTACACTGCCAACTAGTAGATATTACGAGGAGTTATGGTTGGTTAATCGATTTTTTCAGAAAGAAAACTTTAAAAAAAAAAACCTGCTACGATTAAGTCTCTAACTAACAAATATTACTAGGTGCTGAGGCTGGTGACAAATCTGATCATAGCTAGAACTATAAAAGGAACACCAACGTACTGCGAATCCGACTCTATAAAAAACATTACTAGGCGCTGATGTTGGTTGACTGATCTGATCAAAACTAGAACTATAAGAACACTAACCTACTGCGATTACGCGGGTACTTAGCAAATGATACTAGTCGTCATGGGCAGGTTAAGTTTACTTTCCGCAAGAATATTAAAAAAAACCACTTTGATCCGCATTTGAATATTTTATTTCCACGAATGAAATATGTTGATAAAATATTTGGATTAAAAAAAACCTTATTAAAACCATGGGCATTGTCTTTCAAGGCCGACGAACCGATTTTTTCATTAAGTGCTATAAGGTCACTAATACCAAGGCGAAAAAAAACTCAAATAAATTGTTTAGAAAATATCGAAGCTTATCCGTAGTTTTGACTGTGTTTCCGTAACTCCGTAGTTTAATACTTTCATCCGTAGAAACTACGGACAATCCGTAGTAGTTGGCAGGTAATATGAGACTGGTGCACGTTAAATATGTTGTTGTCACTGTAAGTTTGTGTGCCAGACCAATTAATTTCGGCTTCAACCGCTGTTCAAACTTATGTGACTATTCGGCTGTGCTGTAGCTCTAGTGCAACGTAAATTTATCCAACTAACAATAAAACCTTTTATGTCAAAATGGTTGGCCGTATCTTTTCAACAGAACAAATTCCAAAAGATTACGTGGCTGATTACACAAACGATCGGCGCGCCAAACTGTAACATACTTCATTTTTCAAGCTGGGCTCAAAAACGTTGAGTAGATTTAAAATAACATAATGCTTAAAGAAATTCTAATTGTGTTATCGTGTGAATTTTTTTTTAAAAGTTAAAATCTTTCGCCAATATTCTACGTGTTCACCCAGGTTAAGGTTTCAACCTTCGTGTATCTTTAGGTTATCCGGCAATGATTAAATTTTATTACATGAGCTCAATTTTAAACGCAGATCAATTTACGTTTTGTTAAAGTTCCAATTTTTTAAAAATCATTTAGAATACTATCAGTATATCAATGTCGTTTATCCGAAAAGACTTTCGGATTAAACGAAATCGATCCGAAATTACAATCCGGATAACTGAAAATTGCTTCCGGTTAAAAGTAGAATTAAATTCCGGATATAATAGAACTAAAATTTAATTTCCGGTAGCATTCCTGGTTTAGCTTTAGAGCTACACGAGGGCTTTTCCGGTCGCTCGTAATTTGGAACCGTGATCAAGTGACGAGGCAAACATATGAGCTGGCACCCAGCGCAACCTTAGAGCGACATCGGTAGCAGTACGGAGAAAGGAAAATTAAATTCCGGATAAAACTATACGGTTAATGGGAATGCTTATACCGATAATACTTAACATCTTTATTCCGAATAGAAGTATAATTTAATTTTTGATAGAATTCCGGATAAACTTAGTAACGAAAATGTTTTAAAGGTTTAAACCTATTTTGCTTATCTGGAATCTAAAATTTATACGAAATATTGGGATGTTCCAACACAAACAATTAAACGTTAATCGGCTTAGTTTCTGAAATACGATAGAATCCAATAGACTTCTACTGTAATAGTGTTCTAACATAATTTACCCGGTTATTTGAAGATCGAAAATGAACGCACCTCGTATCTTTGCTTAAAAACTAACAAAAAGAGTTAAACTTAAGCAAATGAAGATATTTCTTTAGAACCTTTAAACTCTATATTTGTAATTATTATTAAATTAAAAAGGTACTAAGCTTGTGTGTGTAGGGGTAAAAAATGCAAACCCCAAAATAGCATCAATTCGATGTTCGTTTCAAAGACGTTTTTCTGCACAGCCAAAGGCAATGAATGTTATCAGTAGAGGGGAATCTTAGCGCGGGGTCTACAATGTTCCCCCAAGAATTCGGAGAATCCCATTACAGTAGAAAAGAGGCTGTAGTATTTAAAGTATTGTAGCTTTAAACAACTGCCTTTTTACTACTAAGATGCTTAAGCTTTTTTTTGCAGTTCCCACGTGGTTACTATGAAATTCCGAATCTTCCAATGGAAGTGATTGCGCCAAACTTGACCGCTGATGGTCAGCGACCAGCGTCAGTTTCGACTTGCAGCGTCGCGTTGCTCATTTGAGATTAAAATAATGACTGATACCTTAACAAATTAACTTTAACAAGATTTAAATATATATCAAATAATTCTCTGATTTGACCCAAAGAACGTTTTTCAAACTTTACAATATTTTTGGATTTTCCGGAAATCGTAAACAACCCTAATCCAAAGTAAGTTATTTTTATAATTTAATTCTGTAATTAAATATTCTCCAGATTTTGTTTACATATTTAAATATCCTACTGGTTTTAGACCATGGGTTTGACGATTTATGTATTTAGATTTCTAGCATTTGAAAGTAAAGATCGATTTTTTTTCTTAATAAATATTTTTTTAATACAAAATATTGTAATACCTATTATATATTTTATTACTAGCTGTTATACCCAACGTTGCACGGGTAGAGGTGGAAAAATAATTTAACAGTCAATTTAACTATTTTTTTTTCTTTCCAAAATGAAAAATACGCTATAAACTGCCCTCATAAATGTCATCACAATTCCCTCATAAATATAAAACCTTTTAGCTCATTTGGCGCGTTTTGGGAAAAAATTTGGCGAGAAAATAGATATAGCTACAAACACACCCATTATACAGCTCTAACACAATGACCTTCGAACAACCAACCAGCTTATAAACTATTTATTAAAAAAATGCCCATTTGGAGAGTTTTAGTTAATAATTTGGCGAGTTTGGCAACATATTTGGCGAAAAAATAAAGACATAAAACCCTAATATGCAGCTCTAGTGCGACGGCCTTTATTAACCATCATAGTTCAGTAATAGCTTAACGATAAATTTATTGCTTAAATATGCATACATGCAGTCAACAGAAAAATCAATGAAAAAATCATCAAATAAACCAACAATAAAATCCGGGAATGGAGACTGTCGGAATTACGTCACTTGAAACATGTCAATTATTTTTCAAATAATGAATTTAGTTTCTGAAAGTAATGGCAAAAGAATAAAATAAACATTTTGAATTTTAAATGTTTTCGTTAAAAGTTTATTATTTTTCAGGTGACAGGGTTTAAAACGGGTTTTTTCAGAAACCCCCTTGGTTTGGGTTTTCAGTGTTTTCGGTTAGGTTTTTCAGGGTTAGGTTTTCAGTATTGAGCTTCAGAATTTGATTATTAGCGAGTTACTATTTCTACACACATTTTAACTATGAACTCTGAGAAGATAGTCAGGGATGTGAATTTATAGAACATTAAATAATTCTATATTGTTAGATAAATCTATATTTAATTATAATATGTCTAGAACTTGTTGTTTGTATGTAAATATAACGAATATGTACGATAGAAATTAATTAGATTTAAATGTTTGTTATATTAATGTTAATATATATAAATTACAATTGTAAGCATTAAATGAGTACAAATGTAATGTATATTAGAATATACTACTATTAATAAAAGATATGAAAGTATATTTTGGGTGTATAAAAGTTTACTTAATTTTCAGTGAGGCAATTAAGTTTAATTGCCCACTTGGGTTTGATGGGTTTTCAAGTGTTTTAAAACCCCTGGGTTTTTTCGGTCGGGTAAAACATAACAACCCTGCGATGGCATCAGGAAGTAAAAATGATCGATTTGAGCCAAGTGGTGTAGTTTTTTCAGAAAACGTTCGAACGATAGAAGGAATGTCTGATTCGAAATTCTTAGCCTAGTTGTTCCGGAATGAGATGAATTTTGTGCCAAATTCGGACAATTGTTGCGGGTCTTTAGATCTTGTCTTATCAACACAACGAAGTTGCTTTATGTATATAGATTATAAATACAACATTGCCTATTTGCATTATGTAAGATGCAGCCAATATCTCTTGTATTTTCCGGAGAAAAAAAATCGGCATTTTTTGGTAACGGAAAATAACCGGAAAATTCGATTATCCGGAAGAGTCAATTTCCCGAGCATTCCGGATAAACGGGAGTTTACTGTATCATATGTTAAAATTATGTTATTAAAAAACTGTTAAATCCGATTTTTTTTCTACAAATATCGCTTTGGTCGTCATTATTATATACCTTAAAATTTTAAAAATTAAAAAGTCTAAATCGAACACAGACATAGAATTCTAAAAAATATGGAAATCGGAGGGATCGCGTTAATTTCCTTTTTTTTATGGATTGCACATGGATTTAACGAATTTTGTATTTTGGTTTTTCCATCGGCATCGGCCCTCGGCCGATGGAAGGCGGGAAACATCGGCCCATCGGCCGATGTAACTTTTGAACAATCGGCATCGGCCCATCGGCCGAAATTCGCCATCGGTCGATCCCTATTGTTTGTGCTATGTTTCGTTAATCGTGAAGATGGAATTATTTTATTCCGAGAAATTTAGAAACAAAACTTTTTCCAACGGTTCGAACATAACTAGTCAAAAATTACAAAAGTTCACTAACCCATAACTTAAGCGAGCCAAACTGACATATAACAACCAAGACTTATGAAAACTCGACATCACAAACATTTTTTACATTTTCTGGTTTTGTTACAAAAAAAATAGCTCTTCTACTTACACTAGGTAATTCAAGTTCGGAATCTGAATCATCTTTTTTACAACAATCATTCTTTTCAAGTTCTGGTGAATACTCCTGTTGTTTCACTTGTGGCATAGTCCTGGACAAAACCAATAAAAATTCAATGCCATTTTTAAATAACTAAAGTAACAGAAAAAGTTTTATACAGTTAACTTTAACAGTTATTACAATGTCATCCAACCGGTATGGTGGTTTCGATCCTTGCTTATCATGCGAGTGGGTCCAGGTTCGAATCTTGGATATTTGTATTGTCCTGAGTACGTGCGGAGAACATGCTTGTTAAATCTGTGGGTCCGAAAGTCCTCTGGTCGGTCATAGCGCAGTACCATGGGTGCAGGTTGTCGGGAGAAAAATGCCCCTCCCCTCCAGCGACATGCCTAAATTAAGGTGGCGCCATCTCGGAACAGAAGTCAGACTTCCAACCCTCATGGGTACTCAAAGCCTTGTGCCAATGGAAGTTACTGCACCCCTTCTGCCATCCAGGAGGCACAACAACTAGCAATTTATTACAATGAATAATACTTACTTCAATTTCTTATATGAGTTTGCACCCTTTTCCATGCGTAAAATTCTTTCTTGTAAGGACAACATTTCTACATCACTATCATCGTTGTCCGATAAAGTTAGATCAATCACTTTGGTTTGACCGTCCATTACTGACATTTGTTGAACTGTAAAACAAAAAAAAGGAATTAAACACAAAACTATGATTTTTTTTTAGTAAGAGAAATTCTTTAATCTATGTTTTCCATGTGAAAAATTCATTTAAGTATATAATTCAGACATTACACAAATGAACATGAAACTACTTACAAAAACAAAGAAAATCGAAAATTAAATTCAAAATGGTTCAAAATTGAAAATAATGAGCGCACAGCGCACAGTTAAAGAAAGATCAGTTACAGAGCGGAGCTACTTCTGTAATATTTTAGATTTTATTATATTCTAAATTTTTAATCTTAAAACTTCTTAAAATTATTTAAATGCTCTGTGCGAAATTGTGATTTTTTTTAATCTGTTTAGCGTTGATGAATTATTCCTTCGGAAACACCAATTTGTAATTGGCTGTGATGAGTCTCAAATCAGAGACCTGAAATCGGTAATGAAGTATTCAGTCATCACAACAGGGTTGCCAATTTGAGGGTAATTACCCAAAATGTGGGTATTTCTGAGGCTTGGGGGTATTTTTGTGGGTATTTTTTAATTGGGGGTATTTGAGGGTATTTTTTAATATTTTTCATGGGAAATATTTTTTTTAGCTTTTTTGTTATATTTAACTGGCACTCATGTTGATTTACAAAATTACTAAGTTTTTTGGACTATATCAAATTTCTATGGCAACGGTGCGATAAGCCAATAAGAGCTTCGCTTGGAAGATCGTTTGTTTCGGTGGTTTCGGTTCGGTGTTTTACAAATTCCGAAATCGAAAGTTTCAACATGGCGAAAAGGGTCTATAAATTTAATGATGGCTGGCTCAAAAATACCGATTTTAAAGGCTGGTTGCAGACAGGATTTTACAATTAAGTCTGTACAACCTTTAGTAAAACGTTTTCCATATTTGAATTCTTATCTTGACCCACAAAAACTAGATAAAGAGTGGAAAAGCCATTCCTTACTGGACCACACTGCTTTGGGTTTGGATCCATCAGATTCAGCTGATGTTTATTGGAATTTGGAAGGAAGTTTTCAACTTAAAAACTGCTACTGGTGTGCCAGCTTTCCCCAACTTGCAAGTTGCAGTAAACCTGTTTTAATTCTGCCCTTTTCCAATGCTTCAGTGGAAAGAGTATTCAGTTGTCTAAATAACTGCAAGACTGCTCATAGGAATCGACTCAAAACAAGCACACTTGTTGCATTGATTGATACAAAAGAAGGTTTAAAGGAACAGATTACAGAATGGTGCTGTAGCATTTGAACCGAGCCAAAAAATGATGAAAGCTGAATTGTGGAAATAACCTATCTCACTGTTAAATAAAATCTTAAATTCAGTTTGTGTAAAATTTTGTTTATAGTTCTGGTTTGAAACAGTTTAAGTAATGTATTTCCTTAGTTCAAAAATTAATAGTGTAATTGATGTATATTATATGTGTTATGATTAAATTCTTTCTGAAATGGAAATTGGAAAGTGCAATATATACTTATTTTTTTAATAACTCTAAAAATCAGTAACAATAGTAAACTAATATTTATAAATGCTTGAATATATTAAAACACTTATCACAATAATATTTGAAATAATGATTAATTGATATATTCATATTAAATTAGAAAAAATAAAGGTTTAGTATATTAAAAGCTAAAATGAAATAATGAGGCAATACTAACTATGATACTTATATGATAATATGGTTAAGTAAATATATATACTGTATTTGAAAACTTTTACAAAGGTGAGATTAGTGTACGATTGAAAATATAGATGGCAGCACAAAATATTAAATTAGTTATTATTTTCGCCACTAGAGGGCGCAAGAATCTGGGGGTATTTGTGGGTATTTTTATTGGTGGAAAGGGGTAAATTGTAAATTTTCGATTGGCAACACTGCATCACAAATCAAATTCTTGATAAAACTCTGATAAAGACATGATATGATAAAAACTACTGTGTAAATTCCTATTCCAAGATTCCATCGTTAATTTTTTTAAAGAGAAAATAAGGTAATTATTATATTTGCCTTTTTGTATCGTTGTGTGCTAGAGTATTAATATTATCAGCTTCTATGTACGTTAAATTAAAAGTAATCAAACTCGAAGTGACTCGGCTGTCCAGTTTGTTTACAGTTGTGGAATTATATTCTACTAGCTTTATAAACCCGGCGTTGCACGGGTGTACCCTTAATAACGGTGATTGTTTCTTTTTATGTAAACATTTATTTCATACCAATTGATCCCTTCTCCACTGGTCAGCACTCCATCGGTATATTATAATTTCCTCCCATTCTAATATCAGCATTAATTTTTAAAAATAGAAGTCCGATTGTATCCAGGACATTTTAGAAGTTAGAGGGCTTTCCCATAGGCCATGTTAAATTTGTGAAAATAGCTATGATATAATGGCCAGTTTCTATTTGCCCTCTTACACCCGAAAATGCCCAAAATGTGGTAAACATTCCACTCCATATTCGACCACTCGACAGGGCTGGGGAGCCAAGTCGGTAAAGGCGTTCCTAAAAATTAAACTCGCGTGCTTACGTAATTATACTTAATTTTCACTCGCGTTAAACGCGCTGAAATTTCTTTAAAATTAGAACACAAAATTTATAAATTAAAAGTTCATAACAATGCTAATATTCCTATAAAAAAATCGGCTCATGTTTTGCCTTCCTACACCCGTTCGAATTTCGAAAAATCGCTTCTTAAATGAGGCCTAATAAAAATAATATTTTCCTAAAATTTGGTAACTGTACCTCCAGTAGTTTGGGCTGGGTGTTGATACGCGGTGAGTGAATGAATGAATGAGTCAGTCAGGACTTTGCCTTTTATATACATAGATGCTTAATATTACAAATATAGCGAAATATAAGACTTTAAAAATAACCCTAGGAACAATCAGTAGTTTACCTAAAGCTGGATCCGGTATCTTAGGTACCTAGGGATCATTCTCTAAACTTTTATTTTGACTCTGCAATAACTAAAAATAAAACTTTAAAAAATATATATACAAAATGTAGGTCATTAATAATTTTATTTAAGATAGCTATTTTGACAGTCTGTTACAAGTGCAACAGGCTTTGTCTTGCTAGGAGGCCATGGCCCTAGGTACAAGACTTGGTTAACCTAAAGAAACGTGGGCGGCAATTTTACGCCAAATCTGGTAACACCGTTAGGTTGGCATTATGGCAACCTTTGGCAAAATTAGCAATTGCATTGCCTTTTTCAAATGTTAAATCCATTTAAATCTTAAATGCATTTAATTTATTCTGAAGTTTTGTTATACTACTAATCTTTTATTAATTATATGCTTAATGATTTTAAATAATTATTTACTTTTTAAAATCAATTCTTCCGTATTTTAACGTTCCACTTTTTTTTATAATTCTGGTCTACAATTTAATGAATTTTTCCGTTGTTTTAAGTCGGCCATTTTAAAATTTATGGTATTTATATGGTAGGGGAGAGTGGCTCACCTTGGGACACTTTTTTTCTTCTAATTTTATCAATTTTTTAATATTGAACAATTATTATTATAATTTTACCAGGTATTCTTTTAACCTTTACCTACATTATTTAAATAGCTTTCGATGACATTTCCATCATAGACAATTTTTAAAAAAATCTTTAGTAAACTTGTACCTTGTCCCAAGGTGTACCACCTGGTGGGGCACCTTGGGACAGTCAAAAATGTATTTGAAATTTTAATAATGAAATTACAGTGCACTTGGAATTGTTTTTTCAGCAAAAGAAAAGTATTTTAAATGTAAAGATAACTATTTTCAATTAATATTTTCTAATTTTGGTTACAAAGCAGCATTTTATTGAGAGTTAGATACAAACAAATTTAGTTAACAAATTCTATAGTCAATTGTTATCAATTGTTGGGAATCAAATACCAAATCCAAAGAACGTTCAGTACTTTTCTCTGCTACTTTAAGTTTTAACAAAATGTCATTGGAGTTTACATATGATATGTCCTCTTTTTCGGGATAGATAAATGTCATAGATTGATTAAGTCGTCTCAAAAAAGATAACTCGTAATCATCTCCATCAATTCCTTCCACACAACCTATGAAAGCAACAACAGATCTTTTACCAGCAAATTTGGAACAACAAAATCTCCCATATTTATTTTTGTTTCATCATTTGTTTTCAGATGAACTTTTCTCTTACTGTTAAGTATTTGGTTGTTACTTTCATCTAACACATCATCATCACTGTCATCATTGCATAAATCAGTAATTAGTGGTTTTCTTTCCGATTTACTACTTCCTACTAATTCTGAGAGCATTAAATCTTCATCTTCACACAATATGTGTTTGTTAACATATTTTAAATAAAAGTTAGATAGGTATATCTTGTGTCCCAAGGTGCACCACCTCAACCTGTCCCAACGTGCACCATATACCCATTATGAAATTTTAGAATGTTATGCTGTTAGGCTTACCAGAAGAACTGTTACTATACCTCAGTTTTATAGAGAAAGCTCTAAATTTTAATGTACTACCTTTTATTTCAAAATATTTTCATTAAAATTCCACTTTATAACTTATCAAACTTTTACATGAAAGTTACTAGACAGGTTTGCAAAATAAAAATGTTAATAAATTCTTACCGGCTTCATCAATGAAAACAAAACACATCTGAAAAATAGATCATGCTGCCGTATATCAGCATCTGCTAGAGCTAAGATTTAATTTAAAATTTAGGGCAAAAAATAAAGCTGTCCCGAGGTGTACTGTGTCCCAAGGTGAGCCACTCTCCCCTAGTATTTTTGGTCATTTCGAGATGGCAGCCATCTCGGCAAATGCTGGGGTTTGTTGACATTTCGACTTGGCAACATTTTTTAAAAGTCGCCAAATCCGTCCCACGATTCTTTAGGTTAACCCTGCTTTGTTGAATGCGAGCTTAGAGACTATTCCTTTTGGTAGAGTACATAAAAAAAATATTAAAATTTCAAAATAAAAAAAAGAAGAGACTGATGAAAATTTTTACTTTTGCCCACCAAAACGTTTTTTCACATTTAACTTGCACAGGCTTCTTATTCACTACTTATACCACATTTACATATACATATAAGTTAGAACTCTTATAATCATAAATTATATATTTTAATTTATAGGCTTTGAACCTAGGTATGCTAATCTCGACAATATTTTTATTAAAGTTTCTGTTTAAGAGCCTGTTTTTTTTCTAAATCGGGCAAAACAGGCAGGTTTGGATAGTTGACATTTTTAATTTTGCTGAAATTTGCAGAATATGTTCTTTATGTAAAACTATTAGACACGTATATTTTTGTTTTTGCCAAAAAAAAAATTATTTAAGTTTTGGGGGGTCAAAGTTGAAGATAGTCCGTTTTTTGAAGAAAAACGAACCAACTTGCATATGACAATACTTTTTGTGTAAAGAGTTAAAAATCGCAGTGACAATTTTTTCGTGTTCTACTTGTTCCATAGTACATGTTATAAGATAAAAACTTATGGTTAACATTTGGCACAGGGTCACAGGTCATTCAAAGTCATTCGAAAAAATGTTTTTTTTTTCTGAACTTTTGACCTTCAAAATTTTCTTGTGCCAACAGTGAACCAAAAGTGTATATCTTCCAGTGAATGCATACTAAAGAGAAATACTCAAAAATAGCAAGTGATGTGAGGTGGAACTTTTGGTTGCAGAAAATATTTGACCTTGAAATTGCTGAAAATCCAAAATTGCACGACTTCCAAGGTAGTTTATTCCTGGTGCCAACATTGGAAAGGTATAAAATTAGCTGGAAAATAATCCGTATGTATTGTAGAAACAAAATCAATTCACAGACCTATGGGTATTTGCTCCAATTTTATTTAATGAGGGTCTAAACTTTGAAAACAACTCACAATTTCGTTCAATTTTGTGTTTTCTGCAAGGTTTAGAGCTCCTTAACTGCTTGTGCCAAAAGTAACCAGTTATAAAATTAGCTGAAAAATGATCCTTAAGTATTGCAGAAATAAAATCAATTAACAGAACTATAGGTATTTGCTCCAATTTTATTTAATGAGGCTCTAAACTTTGAAAAAAAACATTTCTTGCAATTTTGTGGCCTGAAACATGTCCATTGTATGCAAAAATATTGCAGTAAAATGTCGAATATATATTTTTTAACTAACTTTTATTGTTCCATAAATGTTTTGATAAAATGATAAAAATGTATGATTTTTTTTGGATTTGTTTTCCCTAGATGAGCACTTAACCGCTGGAACTCATAACTTTACTAAGATTAGCAGCACATTATATAGACAAAGTACGCTTTACGTATACTGGAAAACTTAAGGCATCTTCATGCATATCTTTTGCTGCAGCAAATGAGACCATAACTCTTAATACGCTTCTGATTTGAGAAGTGGTCAAATATTCAAATTGTTGAAAAAAATTCTTTCATTTTTATCTATTTGTTCTCTCATTTCCTCCACTGCACTTTGGGGGGAAGATTTTATGCTGGTTTGTTGTCCTTTTATAAAGATGCTATAAATAAACAGTTTTTGTTTGAATGTAAAATGTGTATTTTTTCTCTTTGGAAGTGCCCAGCTGTTTCAAACACATTTTTTTTCTGATGTATTGTTTTTAAGAGTTATGGTCTCATTTTCTGCAGCAAAAGATATGCAAGATGATGCCTTAAGTTTTCCAGTATACGTAAAGCGTACTTTGTCTATAATGTGCTGCTAATCTTAGTAAAGCTACGAGTTCCAGCGGTTAAGTGCTCATCTAGGGAAAACAAATCCAAAAAATCATACATTTTTATCATTTTATCAAAAAATTAATGGAACAATAAAAGTTAGTTAAAATATATATATATTCGACATTTTACTGCAATGTTTTTGCATGCAATGGACATGTTTCAAGCCACAAAATTGCACGAAATGTTGTTTTTTTCAAAGTTTAGAGCCTCATTAAATAAAATTGGAGCAAATACCCATAGGTCTGTGAATTGATTTTGTTTCTACAATACATACGGATTATTTTCCAGCTAATTTTATACCTTTCCAATGTTGGCACAAGGAATAAATTAACTTGGAAGTCGTGCAATTTTGGATTTTCGGCAATTTCAAGGTCAAATATTTCTGCAACCAAAAGTTCCACCTCACATCACTTGATATTTTTGAGTTCTTCTCTTTAGTATGCATTCACTGGAATATATACACTTTTGGTTCACTGTTGGCACAAGAAAAGTTTGAAGGTCAAAAGTTCAGAAAAAAACATTTTTTTGAATGACCTGTGACCCTTGTGCCAAATGTCAACCATAAGTTTTTATGTTATAACATGTACTATGGAACAAGTATAACACGAAAAAATTTTCACTGCGATTTTTAACTCTTTACACAAAAAGTATTGCCATATGTAAGTTGGTTCGTTTTTCTTCAAAAAACGGACAAGCTTCAACTTTGACCCCCCAAAACTTTAATTAAAAAATTTTTTGGCAAAAACTAAAATATACGTGTCTATTAGTTTTACATAAAGAACATATTCTGCAAATTTCAGCAAAATTAAAAATGTCAACTATCCAAGCCTGCCTGACTCTTAAAAAAACTGGCTCTTTAAATGCTGCATAAACAACTATTTAAAGGCATCAAAGTTTTACCAAATTAATCGGGTTTTTTTTATAAGTTAATAACTTAAAAAGTGACTGTGAAATCGTTGTAATTGATATTATTTGTATGATGATTTGACTAGCAATACCAATATAACTAGCAATAATAGACTTTTACTAGCAATACCAAAAAATAACAATTTTTGAGATCGTGGTTTAGACTAATATTAGATGTAATTTTTACTTTGTGTTTCTATTTTCAGTAATTTAGTTGATTACTAATTAATAATGATTTCCCCCAATTTATGAAAATCTTAAGTTTCACTAGAAAATCACCTTGAAACTATCACTTTATTCCTATTACCCTCACAACTGAAAAAAATAAATTTGTAAACAAAAAAAATTTGTCGCCCAGTGCAAGATTCTTAAAAAATTTACTGCAAACCCACAAATGTGCAAAACTCGGAGATGAAAAACTGGATACTGTATAGCCCACCGTTTTCAAAAACCACCAATCCCTAGAATTCGCATGTTCATAGTTTTGTCATTTGACAAACGATATATTATGATAACATAAGATACTATCACCACCAGTGTTCGAAATTGTATAAAGAAATTTAGGTGCAATCTGTGCTACTAACTTACTTGGAGAAAATGCACATTACCTAGGAGTGCATTCTTTTAATTATGAAAAAAAAAATTCTTTCTCCACAATTTTTGGAGTCAAAAGTGCCTAAATGGACAATTTTAAGTTCGCCGGACTTGCATGTTTATACAGTCACTGGAGTTTTGTGATTTTTATGGGATTAGAAGAGTTTTGCCTTTTAGGTTAAATGGAGTTCCAAAATTTAAGAAATCACAATTTACTACAGCCGAAGTTTGTGGATATTACGGTTGTCTGAGTTTTAGTTTTTGTCAGAATTTCTATATATATATTTGACAATCACCACGATTTGGGGATTTTACAATAACCCCAATTTGGAGTTTGTCGAAGACCGAAGTTTTGAAATTTGTAGATCAATGTAGAGTGCTTTTAGGACTGCCCTGATCACCACACAGTGCTGCGACTATTTCCCAATATACTTTTAGCATGCATGGCAAGAAGCATTTTACTCTACACTTGTGCACTCATCCTTTATTTTGTTTCCACATACGGGAATTAAAAGTTTGGATCTGTTTTTTTCCCTGTGTACAGCGACTTCCATTAACCATTACAAGTTTTTCATGTTCGATTTCTCCATGAAGTATACAAAGTGACCAGGCTGATTTTTTGAACTCTCAAGACTGATGCATCAGTCAAACCACATTTTGTAATAGTCCTTACGATTACAATGCAATCTTCGAGAAAAGGACTTTCTCCCCCCCCCCCCCCCCCCCCCGTCGTCTGTTTTCTTAGGAAACGGCTTAAGGGGCACTCTTTTCGTTTTCCACTCGCCTTATTTGTGTTTGGATAGCAATTGCAATTAACCTAGCAGCAGAGTCTCGGATAGGGAAGGTTTAGATTAAGTTTTTTTTTTTTTAAACCTCACACCTTTTTTGAAAACCACATGGGGAGGTGGGGGAAGAAAGTTCTTTCGAAGCTGACATTGTAGTCATAAGGACTGCATTTGGCAACAACTTTTTTTAAATTTTTCTTCTGTGTTTTATTTTCCTGTTTCTTCTTTCAGAGTGAAGATATCCTCAGTTTATTTAATATGTCAAGTGCTGAGGATATGAGTTGTTACACCGTTGCCTGGGAGATTGAGAACTTCAGTCTTCTTCTGGAGTCGGATAAGAACGGATTTAGATCCCCTGCTTGGAAGACGGACACCAACGAGGAATGTTTTTGGTGGAGACTGTGTGCATATAAATCAGTTTCTTTTATCCGTTTTAATCTGTTTAATTTTAATTTACTAGGAAGTACAGTTCTCGATCGATGCCAGTTGTTCCTTATAGCCTCTTGTGGTGAAATTGAGTTGACGAGATTAAGTGATTTGGAATTTGGCATTGACAGAAATTCCATATTTTGCATCAACGGAGAATTTCCTAATGACAATCTCACACTTTGTTGTAAAATGTGGAAGAAAACGATGAAGGCAGGAGAATATCGTCTTCACTCAGTTTTGCAGAAAATAAACTACTCCTGGAATTTTAAACAGCGAAATCTAAAAGCACCCATCCACACGTTTTTTGAGAAAAATAATTTTCTGCTATACATTATTGTGTGGGAGAAGCCAGAAAAAGATACTCATACTATTGTTATAGGGTCAGTGCCAAGAAGAGAAAGTCATGTTTCAATTGTGGACTGTAACTTGTTTGTCATTGATGGCCTCGGACATGTTGTCAATGAAGAGAATATTTATCCATACGTTAGCTGGAGATGTGAAATTGAAAATTTCAGAGAAAAAAACCCTGGAAGTGGTCTTGAATTTCAACTAGACTGCTTTGTCCATGTCCAGAAGAATCATATTCCGCAATTATTCTCTTCAGAAAGTTCTGCTCTCGATTCCTCCGGCATATTGAATACCGACCTTCTGCAGATTTACAAAGAGAACACGTTTAGCGATACAACTCTGACCACCGAAGGGAAATCCTTCTCGGCCCACAGAAGCATCCTGGCAGCTAGATCCCCTGTCTTCAGCGCCATGCTGAAGAAGAAAGAGATGAGTGAGGTTCTCGAGGGGGTTGTAGTCATCGATGACATAGACAGCGTTACCCTGAATCGTATGTTAGTCTTTCTCTACAGCGACTCTCTTGAAGAAATGAATTGGGATGAGGCCATGGCACTGTACTATGCCGCAGACAAGTATGCTATTCAATACTTGAAGCAAAAGTGTGCTGATGTCCTAAAGTCTGGTTTGGCCGTGGACAACGCATGCCAGGCACTCATTTTGGCAGACACGCACTCGGACCAAGAATTGATGAAATGCTCCATTGATTTTATCCGGGACCACCAGGAAGTTATCTCTTCGGCTGAGTGGGAAAGTCTGGAAGAGAACCACTCCAAGTTGGCTGCAAAAAGTTTGCGTGAAGTGATTGTTAAGAAATGATTATACAACTATGTTACTGACTGAATTACATGAAGAAGTGTTTAAATAAAGTTTAATTTTGTATTCTTATTGATATCGTATGGCGTAAAGTTATTTTTGGATTTCCAACCCAATACGATCTAGCTGCGTTATCTGATATTGGCAACTGATGGGTGGAGTCGTAGAAATCTTACACAAACCAAATAGTCAAACAAACATAATCGACTGTATCAATCAAGCATAGTAAGGATCTAGAGGGTTTGCAACCCCAATTAGTTTCTAAGCAGAAGTTATCGGTGGGTATACAGCATGGGGTAATTTTCTCCCCTAGGCCTTTAACATGTTAGTAAGACATTCTGAACCTGTACTTGGGGTCCATAAAATGTCAGGAACTCTGTAGACATGGGTCAGGCAAATTAAATTAGGGTCATCGAGTTGCTGTTCATCTTGTGTGTGGTAAAGGCAGGATTGGGTTTTTACCGTTAAAAAACTAGGTATTTACTGGTAAATACCATTATATTTGGCATATACTTAGAAACAAGTATAACTTCTATATTTACAATCTATATATAGACACATATAGTATGTATGTGTTTAATTGTTCGAGCCACTAGGTAATGTTTTTTTAAAAAAGAATTTCTCCTACCTTTTTATCAATATATTTTTTGATTAGGCATGAAGGGGGACCATGTTTTTTTTTTCATTAAAGTCTAAAAAAAACTTGTGTTTGTAAAAGTAAATTTTCTAACATTCCCCCTTGTATTTTTTAGTAAATTCCATTTGACCTTGTAAATCTGGGTTGGGATAGTTTTAAGAGTCGTTTTTTTAAAAAGGGGGACAACTTGTGATATTTAATACCTTCGATTTTCTTGAAACTTTCAGGATATGTTAGTAGAACTAAGATAAGAAAAAGTGAATTTCAGTTTTTCTAAAATCTGATTTGTTTAACCTTGAGAGAAGGTCAAAGTTCCAGGTCATGGATCAAAGGTGTACACTGTACATTATCCTTCTGCTACTAAAGTCATGAGTAACTTATGAATTTTTTATATATGGATACTACTTGATACTAGCTACATGTCAGCACAATTAGTTTGGTGAGTCATTCATGGCTTTGAAGGTCAAGGTCCTTCGAAAAAGGTAATTTTCGTCGACTTGTGTCATGTTTCTGCCTAGTTGTCTGCTTAAGCCATAAGAGACCCACAGAAATAATTATTGGATTAATTACACCTAGTACATAAAAAATATATAAAACACCATGGGTGGCGCTTTGCTGTGGTAGTTACAGGGTCTCAAAGATGATCATTTAAAAAAAGGTTAAGTTCTAAGGTCAATTACTCCATAAGCGAAGAGTCAATATCTTGGAGAGACAGTTGTATAAATACACTTCAAATCAGGGATGAAACTTTTCAGGGGGTAACCCGGAATTCCGGTTTTTTTTAATATTCTTCAACCGGAATTCCGGGTTTTATTTTAGACTAAAAAATTAAGTTTCTATTTTTTAAATCACTTTAAGATCTCGAGACTTTGTGACGTCAAACAGGGTGGCGGCAGAACCATGATATCAGGGAAAAGTCGTGATTTAATAAGTGAAAATTTCCAAAGGTGCCATTTCGCGCCAAACATGAGGTTAATCGTCAATATCTCACTATTACTACTCTAAACCGAAGACAACAATCACCATAGCAGCCGTTGAGTATTTGAGTTACTACTTTTTAATCCTCTTTCGTTTTTACTGCCTTGCCGATACACCGCACTGAATGAAGCACGTGGTGATTTATGGAATATCCTTAACTCCAAATGATTATAGATAACAAAGGCATTTTTTTCTCAACATTTCTTAATTACCCTTATAATTAAAGACAAATACTAAATTGATTGTTTTAAGTACGACGCCAATAGTCTTCGTGTAGCTCTAGTGCGACGATATTTCAACTCCACCTTTCTCGGTTCATATCAATGAAAACTTAACTTAAATTTCTATGAAAAACAAGCTTAAATAATGAATTTATGTCATAAAGATGAAAAATTAAATTACAATTTGAAGATTGATTAAGATTCGATTACACTTTGATCTCTTCAAATATCGGCTAACCCTACTTCCAGTGCAATCCAACTATTCTGATTCACTTATTTTGCGGCCTAGTAGTTTTCCCGAAATCCACCGTTGACGTCGCATGCCTCATAATGATTGACAGTTCTGCATTATCGGAAGAGTGTCTTATTACTTTTGTAGCTCCGGTTCAGGTTAAGTTGGATAAACCAGAATATTTGTTCGATTGGTTCTAATCAAGGGTTGGGGCCCGGATGGCCGAGTGGTTTGGACCATTACGCTAGCAGTCTGCGCGCTGTAACGGGTGCGGGTCCGATTCCCGCCTTCGCCCTGGGTGTATATTCCTTTCTCTGTGACAGTAAAAATTTCTTTCTGTGTATGTCTTACTTGACGAAGGCTTTATAAGCGGGTCTCTGATCAAGCACATAAGCCGGAATATATATGTACCTACCCCTACCCCTATCAAGGGTCCGTGAGTCGTGAACTTGTGATGGCATGAAAAGCTTGAATGAAAAAAAATCTGTGTTTGAAGCTTATATTAGACATTTTTTTCCCTACTATGCTGGGGTTTGGGATTTTATACAGGTTTTAGTTTCAACAAAAAGAATTGAGGTTCGGCTATAACGCTTTATCAATTCCGATTTTACGATTTCAGCAATATCTATTCCTTGAATTTTTCTGGAAAAGTACTTGATTTTTTTCTCAATAATTTTATGAACCTTGTGAAGCTTAAAAAAACTATGCCGTACAATTGCGATATTTTAATTTCTCACTTTACCCCTGCCCTAGTTATCCTCAGTTTTATTTTTCACTTCCCCCATAACACTCCTTTTTGGTTTCAGGATTTTTCAGTGGTGGGCAGTTTCACCCCTGTCAAATGTTATAGTTTTAGATCCCAGGTTACAAATCTACGGGACCTATAAAATTTTCTTAAATATATTGATTTGTTTTTATGTCTTTATATGTGTTTTATATAATGTAGCATTATGCAATTTCATATTTAAATATTTTTGACTTATAATAATAATTTAATTATATATTTTATAATAAGGATTATCATTGTTTTTAGTATTTAATAAATTATTATGGCAGGATTTTTCACATAAATATTGATTAAAAAAGAATTTCAAAAATCTTTTTATATGCTGCCATCTATGTTATAAAATGTGAAGCTTTTAAACAAAGAAACTAAAGTAGCTAGTATGAATTTGAGATATAAAATGAACTGTAATAAAAAAAAAGTTAGGTGTCATGAATTTGAAACCTGGGTCTAAAACTACAACATTTGAAGTGTATTTACAACTGTGTCTCCAAGTTATTGACTCCTCGCTTCTGGAGTAATTGACCTTGATATTTGATCAATTCGTGAAAACACGTAAAAAGAGACAAGAACAATTCAATATATTTAAGAACATTTTATAGGTCCCATGGATTCGTAACCTGGGAACCATTTGAATACTTTCATGAAGATTTCAAATATAAACTATTTGAAATTGGAAAACTATATTTATTTTAAAAAAAATATTCAATTATTTTATTAATAGAATGAATGAATGAGTTTTTAATACATGGATAAAAAATTTGGTGACTTAATACAAACATTAAACTTTAACATTTTAGAATATTCTCTGAATAGTTCTACATATTTTGATTTTTTAAAAAATCAACTTTTAACTTTAAATCATTCGATGTTTATTTGTTATATTGTATTTCTTTAAATGAATAACGACTGGTTGAAACAGGTACTTTTCTCATTAAAAAAAATAAACTTCTTTAGTAGGTTACTGGTTTTACACCAAAGTAATGTTGCGACACGTGGATTTCTGTAACTTGATTTTTAATTGTTTTCTGACTAGTTACATCCAGTCATCCACCTCGCTTAAGGGCGAATGACCGCGGGTCTCCAAACCAAAGAGCGCCTTCCATTCGGCTGAGGTGTGAGGGAAATGACGATTTCGTAGAAATGTCACATAATATCATTTCAAATGTTTTTTTTTTTAAGATTTAGTGATTGTATGTTAATCTAAATGCCACAATTAGAGACCAGTAAAAAAATTCTCACTCTTGCCTATAATTTGTAAATAAGTGTGGGTTGCTACATATGCACTTTCCAGTTTGTGTGCTTGATCAGAGACCCGCAACTTTCGTCGAGTAAGACACAGAGACAGAATTTTTACTGACACATAGAAAGTACACCCAGGGCAAAGCAGGTATCAAACCCGCCCCCGGTACAGTGCGCAGACTGTTAGCTCAATGGACTGCGATCAAACCCACTAGGCCTCCCAGGCCTCAAATGAGTGTGAGGTAGTGAAAGTAGTAACAAAATACGCTTACTATTTTTGACATGAAAATTATTTTTCAAATGTTATCCCCAGCCCCAGTTTAAAAAAAAAAAATAATCATCTAATTCTTCTGTCTTATTATTTAAAAATCAATCAAACCCATGTTCCATTTGCGTTCTTTCTTATGAATTTTTTGAATTGCATGTATTAAAAAAAATTATGTACTAGTAGTGAAATTATGTACTTGTTTATGTTTATAATTCATGTAGGAAATCTTTATTATAAGTCAAAAATTTTAAGCAAAAATAAAGGTAGAACTTATAAAAATAAACGTTGTTCGATTAAATATCTTTTAATAATTAATATCTTAAATAATTAACATTAAGCAACGATGTTGGAAATCTAAATTACTAAAAAATCTAAATTTTTTATATCAAAATTCAAAAGAAAAAAATTATATCCAAAACAGGAAGGTATACCTGTATTTATGACCACTTATTTCCAAGATTATTATTAATTGCGATTTCCAAAATAACGCCAATTGCGCGAGACCGCCAAGTGATTTCCGAAAAAATAAAATTCATCATCACAAAAAAAAAAACACTTTTAAAAAACTTTCTATTGATACCGATTATTAAACAAAGCATTCCTTTTTATTTTTACATGCGATTGATAAGAATAAATCGCATTAAATCACATAATATATCGAATATTATTTTAAAAACCATGATTAGCAATATACTTTTTGATTTTATTTATTAACTTATTTATATTTCAAAAATGAAAGTTTATAAAAATCTTACCAATGAAATGTAAAAGTTCCTCCTTTAGTTACTTTAGTAAATTTTTCTTTGCAGCCATATGCACAACAATAGTGTACCATTTTGAGTACATTCCACTCGAGCAGACGAATTTTCCCAGCAGCCGTCTATAGAAAGAAAGTTTCTCTTTTGTTTTCGAAACCCTCCTATCACGTGACTTCCAGTGTGACGCATAGGTTCGTTTTTCTTTTTCACCTTCTACACCCAGGGCACAGGCGGGAATCGACTCCGCGCCCGTGTAAGCGCGCAAACTGCTAGCGTAATGGTCTGCGATTCAAACCACTAGACCATCTGAGCCCCCAACAACATTGTTTTGGTGATGTTTTGAATACTTAAAATTCAATCGAATGGGAATGTTTTATATGATGTCACGCACTTGTTTTATCTTTTCTTTGTACTGCGATTTCATTTGTTGCTTCGGTTTCACTCTCAAAATAACCGATATAGATGAAAAGAAACTTATCTTTCTATGCAAGCTTTCTTTAAGAAATGTTTTAAACAACCAAAAGCACAGCAAGAAGTTGGCTTTTAAATAATTTAATAAGTAAAATATTCTTAGAAAATATTCATTTTCGAATACCAAAAACAAAAGTAATTCCAGACAACAATTGAAAACAAACCGGTGAAGCTGTTGCCATCAAAGACGTGAAACAACCCCATCAAATCCGATAAAGTTTAAATATGTTTAACAAATAGCAGTAAGAAAAACAATTTGCGCCTGAAATTCTAAGGAAATGTAAAAGTGATATCAGGATCAGTACATCATATGAAACAACCTTATTAGATAAAACGTCACACTTATTTAACTAATACTTGTTTTTCTACAATTCAGAGTGGCGGCATTCCACTTGGCAACACTGCAATCTGTCAACGAAACTCGTCACGAAACCAAGGAGCCGCGACAGTTTTGTTTATGGCAAATGTCGTAGCACCTTCTACATCACCATATCTCTCTGTTTATAACTATCTCAACCTCGACAGCCACGCCTTTCCTCAATTACCAGCCCTGCCATGACTCGCTTCTCAATCTCAGCCCTATTTATTCTCTCCGTATGTCTCACCGCCCACCTCGTAACCTCACATGGCCATCACCATGACCACGGTCACGACCATAGTCATCATGACCACGACCATGGTCACGTTCACGAACCACCCTCTTTCAAGTATTCCAAGCAAGCGAACCAAGAACACCAACATTCTTCGTCGCCAAAGATCGCCAAGCCCAGTCGAGGTACCTTGACCTTATGGGTCGAAGCCCTGGGCTCGACCTTACTCATAAGCGCCGCCCCTTTTGTCATCTTATTCTTCATACCTATCTCCAACAAAGCCGAGCACCAACCACTCTTAAAAGTCCTTTTAAGTTTCGCTTCAGGGGGACTTCTTGGCGACGCTTTCCTGCATCTCATCCCCCATGCCTTGTTGGCGAACTCGGCGTCTTCTGACGGTTCTCATTCGCATTCCCATTCTCATTCCCACAATTCAGAAGAAGGTTCCCATGGCCACGATCTGAGCGTGGGCCTGGGCGTCCTGGGGGGCATCGTGGTGTTCCTCATGGTTGAGAAGTTCGTGAGGATTGTCAAAGGCGATCACGGGCACAGCCATGGCCGACCGTCGAAGGAACCTTCAGTTGAGAAGGACAAGGAAGTTGGGAAGGATTGTGAGACGAAAGGTGATGAGAGGGAAAGAGAAGAGGATCCTT
The DNA here is from genome assembly GCA_019343175.1 of Oedothorax gibbosus. Lineage (NCBI taxonomy): Eukaryota > Metazoa > Arthropoda > Arachnida > Araneae > Linyphiidae > Oedothorax > Oedothorax gibbosus. The sequence goes on along the minus strand of CM033275.1, from coordinate 18,269,182 downwards.
GTGAAGATGCCGCTAAAGAAAAGACTGAAGATGAGCCTTTGGTACCTAAATCTGAGATTGCAGATCATGGTAAGTTAATTGAAAAGCTGTTAAAACTATACTTCAGGGTTCCTCTTGGCGATTTTTGTTTGGTGCCAATCCTGTTCGTGCGGATCCAATGCCAAACCAATCAGAATCTGAACATTCGAAAATACCGCTATAATCTAAACCAATCAGAATCACGATTGCTAAATAAAACTAAATACACATTCATTAAAATATAGACGTTCCCATAAAAGAAACCACATCGCCCAGCTTGGCGAGGGCACCGTCAACTAGTCTAACCGAAAAGCTTAGTGGTAGAAAGTGCTAAGAGATAAAAACGAGAAAATGAGCTTCAAAGTTTTTCGTTTGCACTTTCGATACGTTAAAAATGGTACTTGCAACAGGTAAAATATACACTTTAAGTTTATGAATGGGGTAATCTTTTTATGGTTAAAAAAAGGGACTAACATAGTCATTGGCACAAAAATCAAATTTATGTCATTTAGTACGTTCTTGCACTAACCTCTTCAATTGTGTTTTAATCTGTTGTAAATAAAATGTAAGTCGCTGGCCCGGCAACTGATCAAGCTTGGGGACATTTCGACAATCTTGTTTTCCGAACATCTTAACTTGCGTTTTTTTCAGTAACCCTTAAACTGATATTGATTCGCTTCTGTATGAGTGCAAAGTTAGTTTGACATCCCCTTCTTTTGATTATTGTACATGGTTGCCAGACAAAGTTGGTTATCACTCTTTAAAAATTCGCCACATTTTGTAGTTTGTTGCTGGGCCAGCTACTAGGATTTTGCCCTGTTGTAGCGCCATTCAAGGGTATGCAATGTTTATAAGGTAAAAGCGAGTAACACTATAAACAAGGTTGAATATTAAGTATAGGAAATCATGTAAAAGGACCAAACATTTATTGCATTATAAACGAGTTGTTGTTGAAACAAGAATTTGACTGCATGTAAATTATGAATATAAGATGCTCTTCTGTTAAGTATTAATCTTTAACTGCTCCTAGTTGGTTATAAATAACAGGGTTAGCTTTTCCAGAGATTGGGAGCCAAGGGTGGTCATTGAGCTAGAAGAAACGTGGAGTGAGGTGTGTGATTCACTGAACAGGGCAGCAAACGAGCCGGTTCAATAACGAAACAGGGAGGAATACACGGCAGCAGCAGAAACGAACCGGGCAGAAAACCTAGAAACTTGCCTATTTCACTATTGGGTTCGTCTTCACTGGTTCTTAGTTAGTGATCCACATGGTTATTTCTTAACCCTTTCAGTCCCAAAAAATTACTACACTACAGAAAATTCTGATATTCACAAAATAAGCACATTTTAGGTCTAAGATAAGAGTTCCATAAGAAAATAAAATTGATTTTTGAAATGATGCCAAATGGCATCATTGGGACTTAAGTAGTGTAAAAGTAAACATCGTTATATTCAATTTGAAGAATGAAACTTATTAAATAGCAATTAATTTTTTATTGCTTTAAGAAAAATTTGCAAATGTACAAAAAAAAAACATTTAACACAAAAGTATGCACCTTGTGCAATTAAATATTGTAATTCGAAAATAAGTAAAGTATAATTAATTATTGAATATTAAGGAATACAAACATCAATATTTCACATAAATGAAATGAAAGCTAAATATTTTGGTGCAGAAAAAAATTCAATCGGGAATTTATAAACATGTGTAAATGATGTATATAGGCACCTACATTATTTTTTATGATAAGATTTAAAACAATTGTTATTCTTATTCAAGCATAGTGCCACATTACATTTTTCACACATTACTCAGGAATAATTCTTGACTCAGAGTTTACATCGTCTTTTTTTAGCAATATGTATAGGCCAATAACCAAGATTGTCAAACCTCACATCTGACACAGGTTGAGGCTGGAGTGGCATGTCGACTGGCAAGAGTACAGATTCATTTGTGCTGCAAAGTTCTCAATCATACTATCATCACAAAATAGCTTGAAATATCCCAAAGGTGATAGTTCGTCAACCGGCGGATTTTGAAAAGTTTCTTGAAATTCGGTGCAAAAACTTAGATCTTGCTTTTTCCAAGGAACAAACGTGTTTTTCTTCTTAGAGCCTGTTTTCTGCCTCTTCACTTGAGGTGTCTGTACTTTAACTTCATCGTCTTCCCCTTCATCAGCTTCAAATTCAACATCAATTTTATGTGATTAACACGTTCACAATTGGGATAATTTGATCTTCAGCATCGCCTGTATTTGTATTTCTCACATTTTCAACAGTTGTATCAAAATCTTCATCAGAGTTTTCAAGTTCTACATCAGAAATATCGCCGTTCATGAGCATATACACTAATACACTGTCTTATCCAGTGACGAAATTTCTGGTTTTCTCTTCGGCATCGTTTACACTATACATACATTTAACTTAGATAATTTTTAAATAAAAAAAATCAATTTCCCGAAAGCATGCACGAAGAGGGAAAGGAGAAAGATTAGCCCGAAGTATGAAAAAAAACCATCATGCACGAAGATATCAACGTAAGCAGCAAAGTCGCCAATAAGAGTTGTGCCCAGCAAGTCCCAACGATGCCATTTGGCATCATGACTTTTCAATAATGGAAAACAACAAATTAAAATAATTATTTTAACATAAAAGAACATCTATTTATTATATTTTTACCTATCTGAACATATCCTCAAAATTTTTTTACTAATTTGTTCAACCAAAATAGTTAAAATAGTGATTTAATTATGTAAACTTTTCCAAAATGAAGTGAAACACAAAGTTGCTATTTTCTAATTAAAAAAAATAATAGTGCCGGCATCTATTGGGATTTTAAAAAAAATATTTTCTAATAGAAAAAGGATTGAAGAATCGAATGATGTGCTTTTGAATATCATAAATAGCTATAGACGATTGGAAAAAAAATTCAAAAGTGATGATGCCAAATGGCATCACTGGGACTGAAAGGGTTAAAAAAAGTTAGAATTTAAAGTTAAAGAAAGTTAATTTCTTTCGAACTAAAAATGTTAAAATACATTTTGGAGCCCAAGTCAATATGATAGAGTGGTCTCATACAAGCATTGCATACAAGTGTCGGGAAAATAGTCCTTTTCTGCCCTGTTCGCTCAAAAGGGTGCGAGTGGGTTTTCGGCTCGCTGACACCTCACTCCAGTTTCCCTTCTAGCTCAATGGAGCATGACTATTGGTATTAACGTCTATTTGGCTTAGTCAGGAATTTCACGTCCAAACAATGCACAAGGAATGCGGTATACACCTCTAACAACACAGGATCCAGGATGCAGCTTTAATTCAATCCAACCATAATTGCTAAGCTGATAAATCCCAGTAGTAAGATCCTACTTCTTGGTCTGAGGGTAAATAGCGAAATTTGGCAACATTTCAATGAGCAATAGGTAAATAATTATTTCTGGCAGCTGTGTACTAAAATCTAAACAAAAGGCAAGGCAGCAGTCTCCCCAATTCCTTTTAAAAATCACCTGATTTTCAAAATGTGTCCAAGCTTGAAATCTTGATAAATCACAATATAGTGTGCCGGTTAGCTGCACACGCAACTTCAAATGACTTCCAATGCTAGATGGCACTGGTTTACTTTGCACAGCGTTTCTGTCAGTCATTTAGATTATAATAAATATTGTAGTTTATATAGCCCAAAGCAACTTTGTCTTCACCTTGAATTAAACTTTGGTAGATACTGGTTGTTGTACAGTCGAACCTCATTAACACAAACTTGCTTAACACGAAATTTCCCTTAAGATGAACTGAACACATTTCCCTAGCCTATAAAGCTTCAAGATAGTTAAAAAATCTCTTAACGCAAAATGGTTCAGGCGAAATCCTGCTTAACCCGAACAAAAAATTCAGAATTTGACTTTTTTCTTAGTAATTCAAAGTTTCATAAAACAAATTAAACACAATTAAAAAAAAGCGTCACACGAATATTACTATAAAAAAAAATATTGTCTTCTACTTCTGAGAAAATCAAGAGCTCCCGGATTTGTCTGTTTTGTTCCCATTGCTGTTCTTAATTGCTGTTCCTTAAAAATTTACCTAATTTTTCTATAGTATTTACTTAGTCCAAAAGAACTTTATTAATTGAATTACTAATTGTAGGTACATGTATTATTAGTGTATTACTTACATTACAAAATTAGAATAAATTTTAGATGAGATTTTTTTAACTGTTCACTGGCGCAATGTAAAAATATCCTGACGGTTAACATGAAATTCGGTTAACACGAAATGTTTCGGTGCTCTCTTCTAGTTCGTGTTAACGGGTTTCGACTGTATTATATTCAGCAGCACTACATATACGCAAGATTGAAATATCCAAAACCAAACAATGATTTTAACGATTTTGTCAAGCGTTCCTTAAAAATCGCATTCCATTGCCTCCCGTGTAACTAAATTTGGATGCAACCAAATACACTGCTCAAAACAATTAGGGGAGCGCATGGTTTAAACCCTCTCACCCCCAATGATTCCATTTGGAATCATCACCTTGCAATTTTTTTTCTCACTAAGTTGAGCTCACACTTATTTATCGTTATATGAAAGAGTTGTGTCTCTGAAAAATTAAGTAATAGTTGTTTTAATTAAATGAAAATATGAAAAATGTGGTAAAATAAAATTCACTCTAAAAAAAATTTATAAAATAAATTTACCCTAAATTCTTTACGCTAGCATTCGTAGATGTTTAAAAATTAATGTTAACTTTTTTTTAACAGATAAAGTTTGGAAAAAATTATTGTTATAATTTATTCAAAAGTTACGATTCCAATTTTTTTTTACTTAAATTTAAGTTTTAAAAAAATAAGATTCCCCCCCCCCCCCCTCCCCTGTTTTTTACCATTTCATTCTGAATACATAATGAATCTATTTCACAAATTTTAGATTTTTATAACAGAAAATAAAAAGTTGGAACTGAAAGGGTTAACAAAGGTACGCAAAGTGATCCCCTAATTGTTTTGAGCAGTGTAGTACAATAAGTTCTTCAAGGTCAAAAAGTGGATAATACGTTGTAATACGTGGAATTCTTATACAAAATAGATATACTATATTCTTATACTATATTCTTCTTCTATCTATATTCTCTATTAACTCTATTATCTATATTCTTATACATAATAGATTCTTATACAAAATTTCAGATGCTTTTTTTAAATTTTGAGGAAAAAATCGGCTGGTTAAAGTGGAGATCTGATTAAACATTGGACTTATGAGGGAGCCTACTGTGCTATTCATCAGAAAACCTTTAAAATTCACATGGATTGTCTTCCAAACCTGACTATGTTTATTATTTAGTTTTCTCTGGATACCTCTTGATTCATTAAATACAAAGGAAACTTAAAAATATGTATTTTCCCTCTTATATTATATTCTTTTTAAATTAAATTTATAGGTAATACCACAAAATCAAACCATTATAAATATATCGAAGAAATACAATAACAACATTTGTTTTGAATATGAATGTGACCCAGAATGCACCACTTCTTTGGAGGCTTTTACGTCTGATCTCCCAGCAGCCACCAATTCCTTGAAAGCTCCTATGTCATGCGGTACAGCTCAATTGACTTCCAATAATTTTTTTTATAATTACAGATATTTTACCTTTGGATGTTTTGTTTACATATCATGTTTAAAGTTTGAAAAATCCAGAATTTTATATAAATTCTTATGGGTTTTATGTCAGTCTTTTGTTATTGTCCATTACAGACTCATTGATTTACCATATTAAAAAATACCATCTTCGAATAACTTAACAACTGAAGCTTAATATTAGAGAATAGAGGATATACACTATACAGGGTGGCGCAAATAAAAGTGGCTCCGGCATGGAGCTACGAATGCATCGAAATGCTTGGCGAGAAAAACTATTGAAGTCACCTGAAACACTCCAAGTCAAATTCATAAATTATTCAAGCGTTCAATGGCTTCACTTGGTAAACCTATTTTTTGATTGGTTGATTTGGTTGCTACTAGCCTAGAGCTACACATTGCCTATTTACGAGTCCAGATCATAGTGCGAGCTATATAAGTTTGGGTTGATCAGATCAATGCACATGTTACAATGGCATAGTTACCGGCAAATAATTCTCAAAGCGTCTAATTGGGCTTAATATTGAAGCGATATATGGCCTTGTACGGGAAAACCTGTTTTTGCATTGGTTTTTGACTTGGCAACATTTCCTGTCTTATCCCTACTTCTAAGCCGGGCCACTTTTATTTGCGCCACCCTATATTAGCGCAAAAGCAGTAATTGAAGTTAAGCAACAACTTTGATATTACAATTTACATTTGTTATTAATATTTCAGGTCCAGATGGGGACATCATGGTAGCTGGATACCTAAATCTAGCAGCTGATTTCATGCATAACTTTACCGATGGACTAGCCATTGGTGCCTCCTACATTGCTGGATCGGGCATTGGCCTGATCACCACAATGACTATTTTGCTACATGAAGTTCCTCACGAAATCGGAGATTTCGCCATTTTGATACAGTCCGGATGTAGTAAAGGAAGGGTAAGAATTTTATTTGGCATTTTCCCATTTTTCCTTTAATTAGTTAAAGGTTACTATCGGAAATATTCCAATTTGGCAGCGGTTGTACATTTTTGGTGACTTTATCGCTTGCAACCCCGAAATGAAACAATACCCTTTATTTTAATAATTATTTCATTTTTTAATCGCAATTTTTATTTAGAGTCGTACACTTTGTAAGATTCTTGGTACTCATTAGTATTTAGCTGTCAAAATTTTTGTAACTAATGTTTATTTTTAAAAATATGTGGCTCCTTTTGGTGTACATTCAAATATATATTAAAATTTTCATTTCAAATCTTGCTTCATAAGCCGTTTAGTTTTTAATGATTAAATTTTTAAATATATAACATGTACAATGGAGTGTTTAACAAAAAAAAATATATATATAATTTTTACCTAAATGTGCATTGTAAACTGACTGAAAGTTATTTGGGATCTATAAATCAACCAGAATATTCTTAACTGGCTGACCTTCAGTCTAGATAAGGCCATTAAAAGTATATGAGAATGTTGAAAGCCCTTTTAAAAAGTTTCTGTCAATAATTCAGTTTTTTTTTTTTTTGGTACTTCTACCAATTTTTGACCTTTTAATTTGACATCTTAAAGGCGAATGGGAGCGTTAGCCGGTTCTCCAAATCAGTCTTTTCTCTGTGTTAATCCAAAAGGGTGGAAACACAATTTTTTTAATGAAATTACTCGGGCTGTATTGAATATTTTAACATTTTTCTATGTATGATACATGTAGCTGTCTTACATGGCTCTATAGTTGCACTTTTCAAAATCGATTTGTATGTTTTGTTTTAAAATTATTTATTGAAAATTTTAGAAATATGCAAACCATTTTCAAAAAGTGAAATCAAGATCCCTGTAAGCCAGCTAGCTACATTCATCGCATAAAAACAGTCTGTAAAATTGTTCAATACAGACAAAGTAATTTGGCTTAGAAAATTATTTTTTCCATTGGATTAACACAGAGGAAAGACTTTGGTTTGGAAAACTGGCTAACGTTCCCATTCCTCCTCAACATGATTTGGACCAAAGGCCTGAATCGGATTCCTTTGTGATGCTGCCTTGTTAAGCACGTTCAATGTGTTATCTGTTATGGTTGTTTCTGCTGATAGATTTCAAGGAGGAAGTATGGTTATTGTTAAAAGCTTGTGGTATATTTGTCAGGGTGGTAACAGAACCTGGAAAACATGGAAATCGAGGAATTCTCAGGGATCTTTTTAATTCTGGAAATATCAGGGAATTCTCATGTTTTTTTTCAAATTTCGCAAAAACTATCAGAGAAATTTTCCGTTTTGAATTACTTAAGAGGAGTCGGATGGTTCTATCTCGCCCATGTTAATTTTCCTAACTTTATTAACATTTGTCTCGGGAACTGTATGAGATATATCATTATGAACTTTTTATATTTTGTTCCTTACATTTTGATTTGAACTAAGGATATTTCATAGTATGGAATTTTTTCTAACTTTCTGATAATCAGCACCGCTTCGGATAATTGGAGTTCTACTGTAGCTATTAATGACTGTTTAGAAACTTGGGGTGTAAAAATATATTATGTGTTTAGCATTGAGAAATTTTTTGATTTGATTCAATTTTGTAATAAATCGTGCACACTTTCCCCCCTTATACTCGGCTTCATTTTCAAGCATATAGGCTTTATAAGGGCTTGAAAATAAGGTTTTTTATTCAAAACTTTTCAAGGAGTGTACGAACTAGGTTATAATGCTATTCTATGATCAAGTCGTTCCATTGAACGCATTCTGCTTTCCGGAAATCTGGAAAAGTTAGGTCGGCTGATCCATAATCAGGAAAGTCTTACCGCAATGTCTGGATTAAAGTTTTCTGTACTGTATTGAATAGTGTGTATTGTATATTTTCTAGGTTATTGTAAAAACAGGGAATTTTTTGTGAAAGTATCAGGGAAATCATGGAAATATCAAGGAACTTTTTTCAAGGATTTTGTCACCACCCTGTTTTTGTAAATGATACAAAGCTAATTTATCTCAACACTGGCATATGCTTTTAATAATGCAACCCAGTATTTTATTAGCTTTCCTACTTGCTTTATGGCTTTGCAGCTCAGTCAGTAAGGTCCCTACCTTGCATGCTAAAGGTATTAAAAACCAATAAAATAACCTTTTTAATAACCTAAATGTTGTTGTTTTTTAAAAACTTTTCCTTGCATTTATTTTACTGATTGTATAACTATATATTATTGCAAAAACAAAAATTCAAGATTTGATGTTCAACAATTAATTCAAGATTTGAGGTAAATTAAAGATTCGAAAGAGGCTTTTGAACTTCTCTGAATGTTGAAATAGATACTAAATTTTTGATGATAAATTTATGAACTTATAAAGAAAACACAACAGAGGAAAAATAGAAAAAATATGATGCCAAAGAGAAAAACCATATACCGTCCAGGCGAGAATACAATAGCAATTACTTGAATAAATAATAATAATAAATTATTTGATTATTTCATTATTAAAGTGTGGTAATATAAATGAAAGATTTTATACTTGAATTACTTATGGTGCAATCATTGTTTTACTAAGCAAAACAAGTAGGTTTGTAACAGAATCTGTCACTTAACTCGCTTCCACATATTTGTGTTTAACAGGAAAAAACGCGCCAAACACAACATTAATTCTATATTTAACATTTACAAGCTAAATTTGGCTAGTTTCATTTATTTTATTTCGAAAATTCAATAATTATTACTTATCGTTTGCAAAAATCAATTTATATTTTAAAGAATAAATATGTCATATTCCTCGCTTTTAAATAGAATGAAAACATTTCATATCAACATACAAGGATTCCGTAGTGAAATATATTTGACGTCATTTCAAACTGATCGATGTCGCAAAAATAAATTTATTTTAATTTATTGTCTAAAAGAATTAAAGTTTCTCGAGCGATTGTTGCGAATGGCAAATGTGATTTAATTCTAATAAAAACAGGGCCTTTAGCTATTTGTAATTCAAAGTTTTAAACGCCAAAATTAACTATTTTCATTAATCTTCTTTCTCAGATTTAATAATTAGACTTTATCGTTTGCTAAATTTGTTTAAAGTTCGAAGAATAATTATGTAATCTTTTTAATAAATATTTTTGTCGCCACAATTTCCCATTTACATTTCTTTCGAAAATTCACTTATTTATATTTTGTTAAATTAATTTACAGTTCAAAAAATATATAATTTGTACAATTGATGCTTTAAAAATAAAAGCGAAACTTAGCATATTTTTTTTATGCCAAGTTAGAATTCTCTATGCATCTTTCTACATACATATATATAGAACCATTAAAAGAACTCTGTTGTGATAATACAACAATCCAAACCGAATTATATCACATAAATAAATATTTTTTCAAGTGTGTTTATTTTTATTTTAACAAAAGTTTCTCGTACGTTTAACGAAATGGCAACAGTGAAAATATTGAATAAAAATGGAATTTGCATGTTATTTCAATGTAGATTAAATTTTTAGTTATTTAAATTTTAAATAAGCTTCTAGTTTAATTTTTTTAATGAAATTTGGCATGTAGCCAAATCTGATTTTTTGCTTCAAAATGACGTATCCCACTTGTCTGTGGGACTTGTGGATGACAACAGTGAAAATATGAATAAAAATAGAATTTGCATGTTATTTCAATGTAGATAAAAAAATTTAGTAATTTAAATTTTAAATAAACTTCTAATTTAAATTTTTTAATGAAATTTGGAATGTAGCCTAATCTGATTTTTTGCTTTAAAATGACGTATCCCACTTGTCTGTGGGACTTGTGGTTCTTTCTGTGAAAGTGGGTGACAGACAGACGGACTGAACGATTATAAAACCTTCCACTTTTTACGTTATAAACGTAGTGTGGAAGCTAAAAAGGTACACTTCTTGGGGTTTTTTCTGTTACAAAAACAAGTATGGGAAACCCATATTTGTAGGGCTTTTGTTTGCAATTTATACAGATCAAACATCTTTTCTAATGCTAATATTTAATAGTATACTCTTGTTTAAATATTGAATAAATAATATTAATGATCATCAATACTTTAAGTATTATTGAGTAAGTATTGACTTTTAAGTAAGTATTGAGGATATAATGAGTATTTTAACAGTCACTCAACATCCCCCCTGCTTCTAAAAAAATTCAGATGACATTACCAAAATTTCTCAAACTTACATTTTGGCCCTTTTCATAAAAAAGTTTGCCGACCACTGACCAATACCTACTAACAAAATTTCTATTCCAGGCAATCGGGCTACAACTCGTCACCGCAATCGGTGCCTTAGCTGGAACAGCGGTCAGCCTTTTCGCTGAAGGCATGGACTCAAGAGCCACGAACCTAATCCTACCTTTCACAGCGGGCGGTTTCATCTACATCGCGACAGTTTCAGTCATCCCCGACTTACTGGAAGATACTAACTTCTGGCAGTCGGTGAAGGAAGTGATCGCGTTGCTCGTCGGCGTGTTTATGATGGTACTGATTGCTCAGTATGAGTAAATTGTTGGTTTGGTTGGTGTTGATTTGTACTGAAAGTTGGGTTCCCACGTGCTTTAAAGCCATTAAATTTGAAATGGTTTTCAAGGCCTCTAAATTTCCTCTGAGAACTAGGGTGACCAGATTTTTTGCATGTTAATACAGTACAGTCATGAAGAAAATCTTACCCTCCTCCCTAAGTCTAAAAATGTTAAGTCCAACCTATTGTATGCAAACTGCACATAGCACAAATAAAAGCTTACTCAAAAAGGGTATATTTTTGGTTGCATATGTTTTGTCTAAAATGTATAAATTGATCTTATTTGGACTATTACTGGAAATTTCTTAGATTCCTAGTTTTACTAAATATTAATCTGTGCTTGAAATGCAGTACATTTGGCAGGACGCATGCAAAATCAAGGACATTTCAAGTATTTTTGGGCCCATTGAAACAGGCAGTATATATTACTTTAAAAAGTAGTTCTGTACTGTGAAATGCAATATGTCTGGTCACCCTACTGAGAACTTTAAAAGGTCCTATTATTTCTCCAAAACGACCTAAAAATTCTAAAATCCTACTAATATCAAAGTTAAGTTGTTTATTGTTGAAATGAAGTATATATATATGTTAACGAGGGATTTTTATATGGCTAATAAACTTGAATTATAATATTTCAATCCTATGATACTTCTGTCAGAAACATGCTTAAGTTTTTAGACATTAGTAAAGTCCTGAATCATGCCCGAAAATTTCTGCATTGAGGTGTGTATATAAACCTAAAATTTTCCACAATTACTCTAAAAAAAACCTAAAAAGCCTACAAACTTTATTAAGTGGGAACCCAAAAAAAGTGTTTATAGTCATAGATATCATAGTTAAAGCATTAGATTGGCAGATCACGTGACCTCCAATGCTAGCGACGGGACGCGCATGGAGGCCAAATAAGAGGGCAAAATGGCCAGTGTTGCTGCCACTTTAAAGAGAAAAATACTACGACAAAATACCATCTAATTCTAAAATTACGAAAAAAAAATACTAGAAAAGGATTTAAAGTCACTAAAAAGATTCCAAAATGCAGCTAGTATTTTTACGATATTTTTTTGTAATTTTAGAATTAAATGGTATTTTTTCATAGTATTTTTCTCCTTAAAGTGGCAGCAACACTGGCCGTTTTGCCCCCTTATTTGGCCTTCATGCGCGTCCCGTCATTAGCATTGGAGGTCACGTGATCTGCCAATCTAATACTTTAACTATGATATCTATGTTTATAGTGGATTTGTGTGCTGGTTTAAGAGTTAGTTGATGGTAGATGGAGGTAGATTGAAGTTGCAGTTACGTCGAATTTCTTTGACACTGGTTTTGTTTTTTAAAAAGCATTTTTAAAATATCCTAAAATTTACTTCGGTTATAGGAAAGTATTTCCAATAGACTTCTCTCTCTCTCTCTCTGTTTGGAGACCCAGTTACCCTTTAAACTTAAGCCTCTGTAAAACAACTTAATGAATTTGTTAATTGAAATTATGTGTGCACACACACACATTCAAGGTTTAGTGGCCACACTTGAAAATTTTGATGTGTACAAAATGACACTACACTTTTTTTATTTATAATATAGATTTCATTTTAAACAGCACTTATATTTATTTAAAGTTGTTGAGTAAGTACAACTATTTAAATAAAACCCCATTTTTCCTAAACCTATGCAACATACTATCCTAAAAAAAATGTATTAAAAAAATTCTGAATGTATGGCCTTGGGGCATACGATGTCCCCTTAAAAGTTGTGTTGTTTTAAACTTTTAAGAGTTGCCTATTCAAGTAAGTTCCTTAAAAGTTGCCGATTCATATGTTGACTTGTCACTTGACTGTGGTTCAAATTACAACGCCCCCGTGTAGCTCTAGTGCGATAATTCAACCTAAGCCTGAGGCATTGGTCGAGCTCCAACTTAAACTTCAATCTATCTCCTGTTGCCAACAATTTCCTCTGAAACATGAAAGTTCTTCCAGAATAAACATGAAAAATATTCTCATTAGTTTTGGGACCTATCTGATATTCCAACAAGCTACTTGTTGGGCTAAGTGGAACAAAAACGTTGGTCTCAGAAATGTATTTTTTTGTCTCGACTGTTCTTTTATCTGTTATATTGTATTTTCTGATGTTTTTGATGTGTAAAAGGGCAAATTATGCCTTGGATTTGTATTCAGAAAGGGAATAAAAGGTATATTCGTTTTTATTGTGTGTTTTGTTTCATACGATTGTACTCTTAGACTTATACACATTCATACAAGGGCTCAGTGGCTGTGGGGTATTACGTATCAGCCTCAACAGACCAAGATTGCGGGTTCGAGTCCCGGCTGAGACGTCAGATTTTCTGTATGGGAAAATCTTGGGCATGCATGTCGTATGATTATGTGGCATGTAAAAGATCCCTTGAGTACCCGTTTGGCTTGGGTTCTCTCGGCAAAATTAAAATCTCGGCATGCTTTAACATCCACAGAGAGCTCGGATTCATTGTAATCTGAGCATCAAAATCGGTAGCGAGAGTTGCCTAGATGGTGCCACATAAAAATGGCTCACAGTTCTGGGGAATATGCCGAGTCTGCAAAGGCTTGACCGCCAATAAAGCAGCCCCATTAGGAAAATAAATTTCGTACAAGTTTCGATCCAGTGTAATAAAGTGGTAATTACTGTCTTAAAAATTAATTTAATGGCCTGGAATTTAAAATTTCTTAAAATTAAGTTGTCTAATTACAACCTAGAAAGCTTTTAATTTAATATTAAACTCTGAGCACCAAGACTCATTAAAATATCTTTTTTTAAAAACATTAATATATTTGTGTAAACATAGTATTTATAAATATTACACAATATTTTATTTTCAAAATGAGGCATCGGATATTAATTTGTAGTAGCTGATCACCAAAGTTTTTGCATTGAAATGTCTTTTTAGATGAAAGTTGAAGTTTTGAAGAAAGTTTTTTTTACCGTGAAAATTAGTTTTATAAAATAAGGTGATTTTAATGGATTTATTTTACCAACAAATTAATGATTGCTTAACTGACTTATTAAAACTTAATCCATTAATAAAATACTTTCAATATCAGTCATCATTGTAAGATTTATTTAATTATACTTCAAAGGCCTGCGATTTAAAACACCAAGCTCATTTTACCTTAAGCACTGAGCTAAATTAAATGCACATCATAACGTTCAAAAAACCAAACGTACAATTCAATATTAAGCTATTTTATTCCAAGTCTGGGAAAATCGCTGTGTACTCATTATTTTCAATGCAGAGGCTTTTTACACGTGTATTCTATTTCATTTGTGCTGATGTCATTTCCTACAGCTGTAGACTGAACTGCTCGTGGCAAGTAAACGAACATGCAGTAACCAACAATGAACATAGGGGACCCACTAATTTTAGAGACAGAGCCACTAGAGGATCCCAGAATTTGGCTTGTCAACCCCAGAGTATGCATTTGGTATGGAATTAGAGACTTTCGGACCAACAGATTTAACGAGCACGTACTCCGCTATACTCGCATCTCAACAGGGATCATGCAGATTCGAGACGAAGCTGAACTAGCTCCTACGGCCCGGAGATTACTGCTGTGGCAGGTAAATGCAGTACCCAAAACTGAATTGGAGCATTATTGCCCTGAACTAATCAGTCTACTAGTAGACTTTCTTACATGTTAGAGTTATTGAGTGCTTACAACAATGGGTTAAGTCATTAGTCCAGATGCTGCAGTTTGCCCGTCATCGGCAATATAATATGTATGCACACCTGTTTTTAATGCAGACCGTAATTGCATCTCAAAAAGGGATCAAGTAAATTGAAGAATTTCCAGCTACATTTCTTTTAATATTTATTAGAGAAAGAAAAAAAAATGTGCGTGGAAATTTTTATTTGTGGACTTGAACCCGTTTTTCCTTTATCAATGTAAATTTGTAAATTTAATGCGTTTGTTCTGTTTTTTTTAAAACATTGTATTAAAAAATAAATTCGTTATTATTCAGAAAAATGAAAAGAAACATTGCTGAAATATATTTTGATATCGAGGAGTGAGTTTTACTTGACTCGTGAATATCAAGTTAAGTTTCTCCCAAAAGGAGACACCTCTTTTATGGTTACTAATTTTTAAGTAACAAATATCAGCCATCTTTCATTTTATAATGTATAATCTGTTCGTAAAGTATAACAACAGTTCATATGTAAATAAATTATTTTTTAAAAAAATTAACGCTTTTATATAATGAACTTTAAAAAATATATATATTTACTGGTGTGTGATCCATGTAAATCAGAAATACATTTGTGTATTAAAATCAAGAGAAAAAAAACCTAATGGATATTATGTAATCAAAACAGCTAAGATTTTATCTTCAGATGATAAAAAAAAGTTTATTTTAGAATTGAGACCCTCAAGAAAAAAATAGTCTGTATTAATGAAGATTTTATTTTTTTAAAAGAAAGGGCTTTTTTTAAAAAAAAAAAAAGTTATCAAATCAACTTCTTAAACATAAGATGATATAAATTGTAAAATTTATGACGCACAAAGTTAAAATCAAGCAATAAGAACAGAGATGACCTTTTTCTAAGCTTGTAAAGAAATTCTTTCGAATAATAGATCATAAATTTTTGTAAATGTCTCTCCTAAGAGTTGCGCTGGTTGCCTACTCAGGTGTTTGGACAATTGCAGCGTTTTCCACAAACATTTTTTATTCGATTAAGCACATTAAGAAAACTAAACCTTAAACTAACCTCTAAAACTAAATAATTTCACACATATACAAATTATAATAAAAACTTTTTATTAAAAAAAATACATACAATTAAACAAATTTTTAGATACACAACAAGGCACTGGCATATCAAAACTTATAATCACTGGTAAAGGAAAAAAGGAAGTTCAGTATGAAGAACTGAAATATATATCTTGATGATTGTATAAAACTTAAAGGTTAATTGAAAAAAGGAATTGAAAAATAAGTCTTTGGCCATATTGTCACTTATAAGTGGAAAAAGAATATTAATATATCAATAATTAAGAAAAAAAATACAAAATGTAACAATAATATTTAGTAATGGAAGCCAATCTCATAACATTTGCAATTCAACACATTAGTGTAGTGTTATGAATAAAATAAATTCTAATTAGAACATTTCAAGATTTAGAACATGCTAATAATGTTTTTTTTAACAGTAAACATGAAGTGAATATATCTCTTGCAACTTACTATACAATTTAGAAATGGCCCTTTTTTAAACAGACATTATTTTTACGATTCAGTTTAAAATGACTGATTATTTTAAAACGTTGATGGCAACTTTTTATTGAAATATATACAAAAAAATTTTAAGGCCCAAGTAAAAATAACACATAGACGTAAGTACACAAATCGAAGAACAGTAAAATTTTTTAGTCCTTTTCAACAATATTTACAAATATGATTTTCGGTCGCAACTATAAGAAATAAGTATTATAGAAAAAATACTTTAAAATGATTTTGTGATCCAGGAATGTTATTTTAAAAATAATTAAATACCAATATTTACATATTAAGTTTAATAAATGCAGAAAAGAGCTTTGTAAATTAAGCTTTTTTTTAGAGGAATGAAAACTTAAGCATAACAAAATGGTCCCTTTAACTCTAACACAATAAAGCTAAATCTAGAATATATTCCTTCACAAATAAATAATTATTACACTAAGATGGCCAAAATAGACTGCAAAATTACAGATGGTAAATTAATTGCTCATAAAAAACATACAATTAAGGAATTTATGTAGTAAATATCCAAATACACATTAAAAATATTTAAGTACAAAACCTATAATTGACAATAGTTTCTTATTTAATTTGATAACTTGTAATTTTTTATGGAAGACTCAACTAAACACCAAAATGGCTAAAAACAGGTGTGACAATATAGACAGCTGATACACAAAACTAGTTTTTAGTTTCATCGCCAATATAGTTAAAGAAATATTTTTTTTAAACAAAATGCAAGAGAACTGAAAAAGGAAATATTTAAAAATAATTTATGAATAAACTTAATTTACATAACACTTTTACAAAATAATCACATTTAAATTAGCTAAATTAGATCGGAAATATGAAAAACTACTTTTACAATATTACATTTAGTAGGACCATTATATCAACTTGGTAAAAACTACAAATAAAAAGGTTATACAAAAACTTTACAATGGACAAATGATAATGTATTTTTAAACGTTTGAAGTAAATCAATGCACTATATCACAGACTTTTTAATGTAAAACACACAGACAAAACACTTGATTACTCCAAGGAAGACATTTTTGGAAGTGTTCGGAAAAGTTTTTACCAACATTATAAGGTGTTTTCATCGTTAAATGTTCAAATGGAAAGTAAAACGACTTCTCTCAAATGCTCATATGAAATAATCTTCAATGAATACAATACTGAAAACAGGCGTTGAAAGTTAGCACTAACCTATTGATTGCCATAATTACTACTTGCCATTGCCACTATGTGTAACCGGTACAACACTATGTATAACCAGTACAACACTATGTATAACCAGTACAATATTATGTATAACCAGTACAACATTATGTATAACCAGTACAACATTATGTATAACCAGTACAACATTATGTATAACCAGTACAATACTATGTATAACCAGTATAACATTATGTATAACCAGTACAAACTATGTATATACATAACTTATGTATAACCAGTACAATACTATGTATAACCAGTAAACATTATGTATAACCAGTACAATCTATGTATAACCAGTACAACATTATGTATAACAGTACAATACTATGTATAACCAGTACAACATTATGTATAACCAGTACAATACTATGTATAACCAGTATAACATTATGTATAACCAGTACAACACTATGTAAAAACGATACAACACAATATAATAACAGGTACAATGTTTGTTATGTATAACAGGTACAACACTATGTATACTCGGTATTACACTGTGCTTAACTGGCATAACACAACATGCAACCTGTAAAACACTATGTATAACCGATACAACATTATTTAAATAAAAATTATACTAGTTTATTTTAATCTTAATTTAAGATAGATATTAAATTATTCAAATTTAATTTATAATGCAGTAAAACCATTTTTATGGTAAATCCCTGGTATAAACTATCACTTAAAGTAACGGCTGTGAACAAACTCTGTATAATATATAACACAAAATACCATTAAAAATTCTGCGATTTCTATAAAAATTGTTTCGAAAACTAAATAATCTGTTGCCACTAAAGATTTTTCTTTCGGGTTTGGACTGTATGATCTTAATTGTTGTTGTAATGATACATATAACAAGCTTAAAGTCTAGTATTAATTAGTATAAAATTATTTTTTTAATTAATTAAAAAATATGAATTAAGTTTATTTGTTTTTTAAATACTATACATTAGTCAAAATGGCAAAAAGTTTTCTTGTGTTAAATTAAAGTTTTTGTGTAAACCCTTTGTTTTTGTGTAAAAAAGGTTTAACAACAGTAAGTTTTACGATATCATTTAAAAAGTAATGAAATATGCTGCCACTAGCTTAAGACATTTGATACTTGTACAATCATAATTATTAGTTATAAAACTAAAACATTGCTTAAGAGTGATGGCAATCAATACGCTAACCTAACCTTAAATAAAACCAAATTCCTCTTGCATGTTAATTATTTACAAGGAATTAAATAAAGAGTACAACACCTTTGCATAACCGGTACAACACTGTATAACCCGTACAACAAACAACACTATATGGATAACTGGTACAACACTAGTTATAGTTGGAATAACCCTATGTACAACTAGTATAACACTAGTTATAGCAGGTCTAACACTATGTATAGCCATTCTCACAATTTGTAAGACCGGTACTACACTATGCAAAACTAGTAGAACACCATGTATAACTGGTATAACACTATGTATAGCCGATACAACACTGTATAGCCAGTATAACACTGTATTAAACCAGTAAAAGAAAGTATAAGGCAGACCGATGAAACATGATTGTCTAGCTGCTGCAATTGTTCAAGGGCTGAAGGTCCTATGAAATAAATCAAAATCACAAGTCCACCTAATGAATCAAACATGATACTTAGGATGTAATTACTTAAGTTATTTATTCAGTTATTTGTTAGGAATCAACAAGAAGTCTTTCATGTACCACATACTATGTACTACTTTGAAAACAACATTATTGTAGTAATTGTTCAATGGCTGCAATACCTGTTGCACATTTAATGGAGGAATGAATATGGATTAATGAACAATAATTTCTTATCAATTAAACATATTAATTTCTAAAACAGTATACAGTTGTCCTGGACAAATAATTAGACGCACTGTATTTTTTAAAATTAATTTTATGTTTCTTAAGAGTTTTTATGCAATAATGATATATTTAAACTATAACATTATTGATTTTTATTTAAAAGAATTGTTGTGGACTTCATATTTGTATTTATTTTAAGATAATTATGGATAAGATTAATTTGTATTAATAATTTATTATAAGATTATTTATGTGTGGCATCATCATCCTCAAATGCAGGAGACAGTACAGTCTTGCTTGATAGCATGCCGCGCAGAATTAAAGCTTTGATAGCGGCTAAAGGTGGCTCAACTAAATATTGACTTTTACTAACATTAATTTCACTTTTCTTTAAAACTTAATAAACTTATGCTTTTCTAAATGAATGCTGTTTTATTTATGTCAAATAAATCGGTAATTGATTGGATAATATAAAAATAACAAATCAATTTAAAATAATAAAACGGTACAATATCACCTGGTACATGAAATCTTGCAGTGCGTCTAATAATTTGTCCAGGGACTGTATACATCTCAAATCACACAACCGACTACTTCAAACACTAGTTTCAATTTTGAAAACAGTTGACTGGACGTTGGAATCAATGTGATAATTAGATAAAAACATCAAGATGTTATGCAAAGAACTCGATCATTTCATGAAATCAAAATTTCTAATGAATCAAGTAGTGAATATTCTAATACCACAGTACATATGCTTTAACCGACCTCATTGAACTCTAGCTTTGCTTATATGATGGTTTATTTGACAAAGGAATCGATTTGGGTGATAGGACATAACGATAATAAACCTTAACAGAATTTCTTTTCCCAATCACAATACACTATTAATATTGTAGTCATCATTCTGGCATCACACTACACACACTTAAACCGACTACATCACATGATTGTCAAATAAACCATCATAAAAGCCAGACTAAGAAATCAATATATGATAAAAGTTTTAAAGAAATTAAGATGTTAGCTAAACCTGGATAAAACCAAAAATCAATTCTTTTATCAAATTTCACCACCAAGCAATCAATCTGATACCGTACTATAAACATTTCAACCGACATAACACTGTAATCACAAATCAAAGATAGTCAACACAACGAGTCAATAAATATACGGTATGGATGATGAGACACAAACGAATAAAGATGTTAACTAAACCAAATAATGAATCTTTCATCAAAGCTCAATTAATTCCTTACTGATCAATTTTTAACACTATATATACTCCAACCGACTACATTACCCTGTAGTTCCCTTCTTTGATTGTTCAGTGGCATCAGCTCTCGTTGCAAACCTTCGTAGTCGTTGTAGTATTCATATTCATCTGGGTTTTCATCCCTGACCAATCATTTTGGCACCATGTGCACTAACCGACTACATCGCACGGTAGTCTCGCTTCTGTGATAGTTCAGTGGCATACGCTCTCGTTGTAGGCCATCGCAGTCATTGTAGTATTTATATTCGCCTGTGTCTTCATTGCTGACCTGTTTTTGACACTATGTACATTTCAACCGACTACATCACACTGTAGTCTCGCTTCTGTGATAGTTCAGTGGCACAGCTCTCGTTGTAGGCCATCATAGTATTCATGTTCATCTGTGTCTTCATCCTTGGACCAATCATTTTGACACTATATACACTAACCGACTACATCACACTGTAGTCTCGCTTCTGTGATTGTTCAGTGGCATCAGCTCTCGTTGCAGGCCATCGTAGTCATTGTAGTATTCATGTTCATCCGTGTCTTCATCGCTGTTGTTGGGCTTTTTCTGCTGGATTGTTGGCGAATCTTCGGGCAAGTTGGGGTTGTGCTTCATCATGTGGTATTCGAGGTTGTCGACTGCTTGGTGGGGAAGGGTACCCACTGGGGTGAAGTTACCGGCATAGGGTGGCACTGGAAATAAAGAAATCATTTTAAGTTGAAGGTACAGTCAACACCGACTAATGTGGAGTGTCAATTTTAAAAAAGAAACGTTAGGATTAACAAGACACAGATGGGGGGGGGGGGGGTCTTTCAATATTTTTTCCTCAATATTTTTATCCTTAAGTGTGTCGATAAAATGGGGACCAAGCATGCTTGGGAACTAAACACTGGGGTCCCGCGTGAGGCTGACCACCTAACTGGGACATATGTCTGCACCCCAGAGCCCTTGGTCACGAAAGCAGAATTGGGCACGACAGGCCTTGGTCCAGTAATGGGCTGTTGTGCCGAGGAGTTTAGTTTAGGGAAACATTATATAGTAATTTATCCAAGGGTATTTTTGAAGTGAGGCGCTAGACTCTAAAAGATGACAAAAATTTAAAATGTATCACGGACATTAACGAGGAAATGGCCGTCCACGAGGATGTCGAATTCGAGAAATTCGTTGCCCTCGGGAAATTTTTGATAGCAGAGGTTGGGTGGTTTTTCGAGAATCGTAAACAAAACATATGGTTTTTTAAGCATTTTTTGTATTTTTTCATTTTAAGTATAAAACACTTTGGTAGGTTCAACCGGAGATCCGATTTAACAATATCTGGTTAGGAGGGAATCTAGTGTAGGTAAAACCTTACATATTTTAGACATAAATTAGAAATTGTAAATTAGACTATATGAATTAGAAAGAGTAAAAAGTTTCTTAAAAAGTTATCGACTTTTTAAGCAAAAGATTGTATAAATTGTATGATGTATGGAGTCAAAATTGCTAATAGATAATAATTTTTTATTTAATGTCTTTCATTAATCGCAAATGGTTTGGCATGATATAATATTTATTAAAAAAATACCTTAATTTATTATGTACATATCCTTTTACATATCTTGAATAGCATGAAACATCTTAAAAAATTAAGTTATGCAAATAATATTAAAAAATAAAAAGTTCACAAAAAAAACTTATTCAGAATCAAATAAATCATTTTTACAAATCACTAACTCAAAAAAATAACTACCTGGCATTTTGGCATCTCCAACTAGGTCCATATAACCAGTAGAGTTACAGGAACGGGGGGAAGGAACTAAGTAATCTTCTTCATCAACCGGGAGATCAAGTCGGACATCTTTAGGCTTAGCGCCATTTGGGTGAGAGAACATGTCTCGGTCTCCTTCAACTAGAATTTAAAATGAGACATTTAAGTTTATTTGTTAGGCCTCTTATTTTTACTTTCAATTTACCTAGTATGTAATGTGAAGTAATGAAAGTATTACGACGGGGTCAAAAATCCAAAACAGAGATTTTGTGATTTCAACGCAGGGAGTTTGGAGGGTCCCGATTCCCAAAAAAAATTGTTTTGAACATTGGTCCTTAAAAGGGAATGGGCGCGCTAAGCCGGGGGTCTCCAAAGCAAAGTGCATCAGTGCTAATCCAATGGCGAAAAAAATATTTTCTCCGCCACATTTCTCCGGCTGTGTTGAATATTTTTACAAGCGGATTTTTTTTATGTGATAAATGTAGCTGACTTACTGGTCCCGACCTTCCCACTTTTTGAAATTGGTTCGAATATTTTTTTTAATTTTCAATAAATAATTTTACACAAAATATTCAAAGCAATTTCAAAAAGTGGGAAAATAGAGACCTGTAAGTTATCTACATTTATTATTTAAGAAAAACCCGTTTGTAAAAATATTCAATACAGCCAGAGAAATGTGGCAGAGAAAATAGTTGTTTCGCCATTGGATTAACACTGAGGCACTTGAGTTTGGAGACACGCGGTCCAGCGCGCCCATTCCCCCTTAAGTACACAAGTTCCCAGTACCTGCAGACGTCATAATAAGGCTTTCAAGAAAATCATGCATGTGCAAAGTTTTTCATAGCAAAGTCTTTTTTTTAAGGGGGGGGTCGGATGGTTCTATCTCGCCCATGTTAATTTGCCTAACTTTGGGAACATTTTTCTCAGGAACTATACGAGATATCATTATAATTTTTTTTTAATATTTTGTTCTTTGCATATAGCTCTTTAATTTAAATTGAGGATATTTCAAAGTATCAAATAATACTTTTACAGTGATATTTTTTTTAAATATGTATTGAAAAACACACAAAAAAAATCAGATTTAAAGTTATATAATTTTTTTTGAGCAGAGATATTTGAATTTCCTTAGTTTAAATCAAAGAGCTATATGTAAGGAAGAAAATAAAAAAAATCATAATGATATCTCATATAGTTCCTGAGAAAAATGTTCCTAACTGTTGAAAAAACTATTTCAGGAAACGCAAAAGAAAAGTAAGGTATAGGTAAGAACTGATGTACAGAGTTTCTGAAAAATACTTATAAAAATACAACCACTGAACAGAAATTGATAATCTTGGTCTTAAATTAAAGCTAAAGATATGCAAATTTTAAAAAAATTAAAAACAGAAAATCGACATTTGACCAAAACAACCATCTGACCCCCCTTAAAATTCCATTAAGTTAATTTTTTCCTAATAAATAATGTACTTAGTAAAGTAATAATATTTTTTTCTTGGAATCAACTTATTTTACTTAACACTTTATTGACCGGTCATCGATTAATCAACATTTTGTTCTCAGCACACACCGACCAGCCGTCGTTTATTCAACGTTTGCTGCTCAGCGCATACCGACCAGTCGTCGATTAATCGAGTTTTGATCTTTCTGTTAGATTTGGTTAGGTTAGGCCGTGTTCAGTCTACGCCTCGATCCACAACCAGTGAAAGGGCATAGTACGACCGGTGACGTAGGTGAAAGGGCATAGTATGTTCGAACCGCTACCAGTCGGTAAAGTGTTAAGTTATAACAGCACTGCAATTCAAAATAATGTGCCAAATTTCATTATGATTAAAAATGAACCTAAATTTTAACCGTCGGAGTAATTTGGCTTAGAATTTTTTTTCTCCATTGGATTAACGCAGAGAGGAGACTTGGTTTGAAGACCTAGTCATTGCTCCCATTCACCCTTAAGGGAAACTTTACACCAAATGTAAAACCGCACTTTTAACTTTCTAATTGACCAACTCTGTACTTAAAACTAAACCCAGTATTGCCACTCATTAAGCAAAGAAAAAATCAAATAACTGGATTTTTTATTACATATCCCTGGGTCAAAATTAGACCAGTTCCATGATGTGTGTGACCCTGGGAAAGTACAAAAATAAAAGTGTGTCGTCGACTCGTTGACGTCCTTCCATGTCAAACCGAGGCAATGGAGTATGTGTTCGGGTCTGGCTTGAGCACCTCCACGACACTTGGGGCAGTCAGGGAACAGCTTGGTTCCGTCCTCAAACATCAAACTCTTTGTGTGTCCCGTCCTGAATCTGGAGAGAGCAGTTTGGTCTTGCCTGCATATTTGCAATTTCGAAATCTCGCCTGGTTTCTTAGCGCCATACCAAGAGTGCTGAGGGGGACTCCATTCTATTGCTGTCTTTTTGTAAATGGAGCCAATCTTTTTGTAAATGGAGCCAAACTGTGTGTAGTGACAAGCTATTATGGAGAAAAGCTTGGAGTCTTGGACCAAAGTTAGCCTCAAGGTCAAACTTCAAAAAACATGAAAAGCTTTAATGAAAAATAACCTATTCATAATTACATACCTCTTTCTAATGAAGTCAGTGGATCAGAGCAGTACCTCGTACTGACACTTGTATCTCTATTGCGGCAAATGTGGTTGAGGCCAAGAGAGTTTTCAGGACAGACGCATTTGAAGTGGCAAGGGTTGGTGGTTTCAGAAGTGTTGTTTGGGGAGTCGCCTTCGAAACCTCGGTCTTCCATGAATTTCTGTAGAAAAAGATAGATTGTTAGAGGAACGGTATGCTTTAAAAATATATAATAGCACGGTACTCTTCAATTTCACAGGAGAAAATCTCGCCAAACAGGATTTTTGATGACAAAACACAGCATACAGAATTGAAGATTACCATTGGAAATATTCCGTTTGGTGGCGGTTGTATAT
This sequence comes from Oedothorax gibbosus, assembly GCA_019343175.1. Lineage (NCBI taxonomy): Eukaryota > Metazoa > Arthropoda > Arachnida > Araneae > Linyphiidae > Oedothorax > Oedothorax gibbosus. The sequence continues at coordinate 18,243,829 of CM033275.1, read as the reverse complement.
TTTTGGCAACTTTATCGATTGCATCCCCCAAATGAAAAAGTAAAAATATTAGTTTAGTTTAGTTTGAATTATCGTCGCACTAGTTACACCAGGGCTATTGGCGACGAGCGTCGTAAATGTAAAAATGGTAATAAGAAAATTACCATACAATTCAAAATATCAGAACATAAGGAATTTAATCAACCTCTGTTTGTGTTAATAGATAGAATATTTTTTGAAGCATGCATTATAAACATATCTTCATCAAACTGTGGGTTTAAGAACCAATACAATAAGATGTTTCCATAGTTAATAAAATTATTACAATGTTCTAACTTGAAACTTTTACAAAAACTTTAAGTACTAAACTACTTTTATAACTAAAGAGCTTTCAGGCTATTTCAGTTGCATTGTGTGCCCACCTCATCCCTTGAGCAGGGTTCTAAATTAAGAAGCATACATGGCTGCGTTAAAGCTATGTTAGCAGGCTAGAAATAGGCAGCCAGATAGCATTCATTCACCAATTACCAAGGCCACTTTAATGATCTGAGGGATAAGCAAGTAGGTTGAAGTGTAAACTTGTTTTCATTGTATGAGATCTAACTTAAAACTTAACTGAAAATTTAATTTTTAAAAAAAAATTCTGAAGAAGGTGGTTGTAAATGGCACCACCATGCTTTAAATTTTAAAATTTGATAAAGTTATTATACATCTTTAAACTCCATTCCCTAAAGTAATAATAAAAACAGGAATTGGAAAGTTACTTTTAAAAAGCCACTCTGTTAAGTTACAGATACTTTATTAAAAAAGTAACTCTGGACATGTTAGCGTTCAAAACGCACAAGAAAACAGTCTGCAACAAATAAGCTTCGTGAAGAGGGACGTCTGAAGTAACAGAAAAATAAAAAAAATCATTAGTTCCTTATCGGTAAAAGTAACTAAGTTATTTTGCGAAAAATCTCACTGTGTTACCTCAAAATGTAACAGTTACAAGCGACGTGTTACTCCAATGGCTGGACAACACATAATATACAAACAAAATCCTCACCTTAATCGGTGTAAGGGGAGGCGGCGAATCCGATCCATTCTGATCCAACTTCGGTTGCAAATATTCTTCTGCGTCCATAATCACTTCTGGACCTTCTATCGGCATACTTAGGGTCCTTATAAGCTCCTTTTCATCCTGAGGTGTGTAGCTAGGAAGTCGCATAAGTTTGTCGCCAAGGATGACTAAATATCGGCCAGGGTCCCGAGCCATTTTGGCGAATTCGTCGGCTAGTTCTCGGAAGGAGGGTCTTGATTCGGCATCGAGCATCCAGCCTGAAAATGTGAAAGTTTTGATGTTGAAACAAATATTATTCATCGAAGGATTGTTGATTTCTTTCGAGTATTCCTCCTTTTTTTGTTGTTGCGAACAGTTGTGATATTTGATATTATGATTTACTACAAATAAAAACACCGCCCTCTGTTCATATTCTGTCCCTCTGACGAAGTAGTATCAAATGAACATAGTTATTGTTTTGATTTTGTTTTTTATTTCTTATATATTTCATAAGACTCGCAGCTTTAGCACGGTCATTGAATTATATATACATCCCTTAAATTTGCTTTGCTCTTTTTGCCTTTTCATTTTTTTTCATTTGTGGTGTTATTCATCAAGATTTTTTTAAATGTTAAGCATAACATAAAATTCCATCTCCATATACTTAATCATAATTAACTTTTTGTAAGAGATTTAGAAATAATATTATAAGTTCTTAAATTAACTATAGAATGCTTCTGCTAAATTTTGATAGGTTTAACTAAATTACCACATAATGCATATTTATAGCAACAATCATGATTAGTATAATATAAAATTCCATCTTCATAATCTTAATCGTAATTAACTTTTTATAAAAGATTTAGAAATAAGAATTCATGTTCTTCAGTGAATACTATGTAAGGCTACTGTTTACATTTTGATTTTGAACTAAATTTACAGAATATACAGATTTAAAGTAACATCCATGAATAAAGACTTGCATGAGAAAAAAATAGAGGTTGGGATACAAAAAAATTTTAGATGCACAAAACTTCAATATGCTTTTATTACATTAAAGTTTTTTTTAAATGTTTTTTTCCTATCCAAATCAACAATGATTACAAAATAGACTTATATATTAGTTAATAACGTTATATTTAACCTACCGAATGGCCTAGAAATAGTTAAAAATTTATGATGATTTTCTAGGCATTTGTTTAAAAATATCCCTTATTTATATGGAAAAATAGTTTTTTTTTCGAAAGAGATGGCCTCAACATCATTTCCAAATGAAAAGTAGAATATCATTTACAAAATTTTTAAATTTAAGTTAACTGCTAGAAAAACTGTCGCATAAGACATGGGAAAGGCATGTTTAAAACTCAGAAGGTAACTGGTTAATAAGATCTGTTCCTACATTTTGGCATTCCTATCTATTTAAACTCCAGATACACTTTACTTATAGAAATCTCTAAAAAGTTTCTTTTTAAAAAAAAATTCCATTACCTGAATTAATTAGCTATCATTCGACATACTTAAGGGGGAATGGGTACGCTGGACCGGGGGTCTCCGAAGCAAAGTGCATCAGTGTTAATCCTATGGAGAAAAAAAATATTTTCTCTGCCACATTTCTCCGGCTGTATTGAATATTTTTACAAGCGGGTTTTTTTGTGTGATAAATGTAGCTGACTTGCAAGTCCCGACCTTCCCACTTTTTGAAATGGGTTCGAATATTTTTTAAAATTTTCAATAAATAATTTTACACAAAATATTCGAAGCATTCAAAAAGTGGGAAGATAGAGAAATGTAAGCTATCTACATTTATTATTTAAAAAAAAAAAAACTTTTGTAAAAATATACAATACAGCCGGAGAAATGTGGCAGAGAAAATGGTTTTTTCGCCATTGGATTAACACTGAGGCACTTGAGTTTGGAGACCCACGGTCCAGCGCGCCCATTCCCCCTTAAGTAACTTGAATAGTTAAAATCCTTACATTTAATCATGATCATATACACATCGATGGTGCAAATAGATGGCTGGGGAAGCCTTTCACCCTTTTCCAACAAATCTGGAACCTCCCTGGCAGGAATGTTTTCGTAGGGTCTGCCACCATAGGTCAGAAGTTCCCAAACAGTCACACCTAAAATTAATTAATCAATAAGTTAAAAAAACATGCACAATATCCTAAATATAGGATAAAAAAACTATTAATGTTCTAACTTAATTTATAAACATCAGGAACAATATAAAAAAACAAACAATTTTAAATATTAGTAACATTTATCATGGTGAAGTTTTGTATAAGGCCCTTGAAACTGATTCAAATGATCCGTTGTGTCATATGTTTGAAATAAGGTTATGCAGCTGATTCATCAATTGTATAAAAATGTAGATTTTGGAGGTTTTATAAAAAAAAACTGTTTCAGCAATAATTTTATAAGACATTTTACATTCAAACAAATGATAGAATGTACTATTAATTACAAAACACCATAGATATCATAATTAAAGTATTAGATTGGCTGATCATGTGACCTCCAATGCTAACGACGGGACACGCATGGAGGCTTTTTTGGGGGGCATAATGGCCAGTGTTGCTGCCACTTTAAGGAGAAAAATACTACGAAATAATACCATTTAATTCTAAAATTACAAAAAAAAATACTATAAAGGATTTAAAGTCACTAAAAATATTCCAAAATGCAGCTCGTATTTTTACGATATTTTTTTGTAATTTTAGAATAATTCTAAAATAAATTCTAAAATTAAGTTAAAAGTTTAGTTATAAAGTTTAAAGAGTATATTTGTATTTTAGAATAACTCTAAAATTGCAAAAAAATATCGTAAAAATACGAGCTGCATTTTGGATTATTTTTAGTTACTTTAAATCCTTTCTAGTATTTTTTTTGTAATTTTAGAAATGAATGGTATTATTTTGTAGTATTTTTCTCCTTAAAGTGGCAGCAACACTGGCCATTATGCCCCCCAAAAAAGAATCCATGCGCGTCCCGTCGTTAGCATTGGAGGTCACGTGATCAGCCAATCTAATACTTTAATTATGATATCTATGCAAAACACTAACAGAACTTGTCTATTCAGAGCATTTTAAAAATTGTGTGCTTTTACAGCTCAAATTAAGGAAAATTGACATGCTCCTCAGCAAATGATAAATGTTAATTTTTTCTAAATTACTTGCAAAACATACTTTTAAATATATAATTATTTGTAGAATATGTTTGTGTAAAGAACATATGTGCTGGATAATATTTGGGAGTGAAGGGGTTAAACATGTTATTTAAATCGAATCAAAATAAGAACATCAGTACATAAAACTGTAACCAATGCGATAACAACATTACATATGAAGAGTACAGGGGAAGAACCGCTTAACCGCTTTAACCTCTTGATTTATTAGGAGTAGTCCCGTAATTGTACAAAAGTGCGGTACAAAAGTGTGACTCGTGTCCGCTGATCTGTGGCGTAAATCAGGGTTGCCGCGAGAGAAAAACAAAGTGAGAAACCAATTTCCTCACACCAGTTTAGGCGATGACTCGCTTTCATCGCCAAAGAGGCCCGATGAGGAAAGTTTGCTACGAAATTAAGCGGTTTTTCCCCTGTACTCTTCATACAAAATGATCACAATTTATATAGTAAGACACATTAAACATTACTTAAAGAAAATTATTATAAAAAATTACAATAGAAAACTTTGAATTAATAATAAGAAAAAGTAATTACCAAATGCCCAAACATCGCTCTTGTGGGTGAAAACCCGATGCTGAATGCACTCCAGTGCAAGCCATTTGATTGGCATCTAAATCAAAATAGTTAAACAATTAATTTTTATTACTTAACATTCTGAGGGACGAGTAAATTATCTGAAGTGTAAACTTGTTTTCTCTGCATACAACTGGAATTTGAATTATAACTTAACATTTATATTTCCTTATGTTTTTGAAAACATTGTTCTTTTTGCCACATTTTTCTTTTTGTGTATATTTATGTATTTAAATTTATTATTTTTTGTCGTTTTTTTTATATATTTTTATTTAAACTTATAAGTGTCTTATTATTGTGTCTTATCAATTATAATTATGTTTATTTAGTCACATATACAGGTTTTTTTTAACCCCCTTGTGACGAACAAAATTTTTTTCTGTAATGTTTGTTTTGTGTTAATAAAGTGTTTGCTTGTTTATAAAAAAATAATATTTCTATAGAAGATAATATAAATTATGCCTCCTACTTTAAAATTTAAATTTAGTAAAAATACATAATTTATACATTATAACAAAAATGTGTGCTACTAAGAAAACCTGAAAGTCAGGGGACAGGTTTAAACCTTTGTATTCCTCAGAGGGTTGATCCTATAGATACCTATTTTATGGTTTCAGGTAGAGATTTACTGTACGGTCCCCCTTGGCGAACTTTCCAAAATCGCGCCAAAAGTCTGTATTTTGGCGACTTTTTTTAAAAACCACTATTCAAAGAAAAGATCGTATAGGAATATTTCTTATGAAAACTCAACCAACGGTCCGACAGGGTTGCCGGAAAACGTCATCAGTGCGAAGTCATAGAATTCGAATCTTCAGTTGAAGTCAGACAGGTTGCCAGAAAAAATTATTTATCGCCAAATCCGAAAATCGCGCCTATGGTTTCAGGTAGAGATTTACTGTACGGTCCCCCTTGGCGAACTTTCCAAAATCGCGCCAAAAGTCCGTATTTTGGCGACTTTTTTTAAAAAACCACTATTCAAAGAAAAGATCGTATAGGAATATTTCTTATGAAAACTCAACCAACGGTCCGACAGGGTTGCCGGAAAACGTCATCAGTGCGAAGTCATAGAATTCGAATCTTCAGTTGAAGTCAAACAGGTTGCCAGAAAAAATTATTTATCGCCAAATCCGAAAAATCGCGCCTATGGTTTCAGGTAGAGATTTACTGTACGGTCCCCCTTGGCGAACTTTCCAAAATCGCGCCAAAAGTCCGTATTTTGGCGACTTTTTTTAAAAACCACTATTCAAAGAAAAGATCGTATAGGAATATTTCTTATGAAAACTCAACCAACGGTCCGACAGGGTTGCCGGAAAACGTCATCAGTGCGAAGTCATAGAATTCGAATCTTCAGTTGAAGTCAGACAGGTTGCCAGAAAAAATTATTTATCGCCAAATCCGAAAAATCGCGCCTATGGGGACCGTACAGTAAATCTGATACTGGTTTCAATATTAAAAAAAAAACACAATTAAAAAAAATAGTGGGAAAATGTGTTTACTTTTCCACCAGAAGCCTTGTACTGCTCCTCATTGAAGTCCAACATCTTCGCCAAGCCGAAATCAGTGATTTTGATGCAGCCAGGGGTTTGAACTGTAATAAAATATAAAAACATGGTAATTAAATATTTTCTTGTTCATTTAATGGTATTTTTGTCTCACATTATGCAGTTTATTACACCTTGAACAACATTTGCTACTGACAAAAATGGAAGTAAAAAAGACTTACGAAGAACATTCCTCAGTGCCAGATCTCTGTGAACCATTCTATGTTCTTCCAGATGAGCCATGGCCTAAAAATAAATTATGAGTTACATACAAAATCTTTAAAAAATATATTTAAAAAAAAATTTATGATACAATGTTCGTAAATAATTTTAAATGATTTATAATTATACATCAGGGTTATACTTAACATAATTCGCAATTATAAGATATGAAAATTAATTTTGTTGTATTGTATATATAACTTTATAATTGGAAAATATTTCCAAGTGCAGTGGTAAAAAGTTAGCTTTCTTTAAAAAGCAAATAAAAATATATATTCTGAAAACGGAAATGGTTGTAACAAAATAAAACTAATTACAATCACCGGTACTGTCATTAGATTAAGTGGTATGTAAAAGGTATCTTGAGTACCCATTTGGCTTAGGTTCTCTAGGTAAAATTAAATCTCGGCATACTTTACACCTAGAGAGTACTCAGATTCATTATAATCCGAGTGTCAAAACGGGTAGCGAGAGCTGCCTAGATGGTTGCCACAAAAATAGCTTTCAGTTCCTGGGAATGTCCACTTGTCTGCAAAAGGCTTGATCCGCCAACAAAGCAGTCCCGTTGATAATAAAAACAATCACCAGTTTAGATTGAATTATCAACGTAATATAGCTACACAAGGGCTATTGGCGACGGGCATCATAATTTAGAACCACAGTCAAGTGACGAGCCAACACCTGAGTAGGCACCCAACGCAAACGGTTAAGGGCGATATCTTACACAGCATCAGGACTTTGGCACATATTTAACATGCACTCCCCAGGGTATTATTCGGACATTTTTTGTTGCACAGGCCGTTTATAGGTCGGCAGTTGTTTTGACGATGCCTGGACTTGAACCTGAGATTTTTCGTATGCAAGGTGAAAGCCTTGACTGATTAGGATCCCCAGTCTCTAAAAAACTGCCAGTAAAATTTATATTAAAAAAGAATTCTATGGAACTCTGTGCATTTTCCAGAAAACTCATTGATCCGTCAAAATCCAATAATTTCAGATAAAAAAAAATACTTTTACAACACACTAATTTAAATCCCAATTCCTTACCCTGGCTATCTGTGCACACCAATTCAACAGTGGTTTGGATCCCACCTTATCCTTATTATTCCTCACATAATCCAAAAGGCAGCCCAGAGGCATTAGTTGAGTCACAAGCATGGATTGTGAGGCTATGCAGACGGCTAGCAGCTTTAGCAGATTGGGATGATCTACGCTAGCCATTATATAGGCTTCCTGGAAATGAATACGTCAAACGGTTATGAAACAAACAGTGTTATTATAAGTTAGATACTGTTGATATATGAACTGGTATACTATATTAATAATTATAGTTAGTTACCTAATGAAATTAAACAGTAAAAACACTGTTATTAAAAGTTATATATCACTGATGTATGAACTGGTATACTATATTAATTTCTAAATAATAATCTTATGTTTTATAATGCAGTTTAGCTTTCAGAAAATTAGCTAATAGTTACAAGATGCAATTCATAGTTAAGGAAGTAAATTAATAAAGGGGATTTGAGCCTTTACACAGTATTAGATTTGCTCTTCTAAAAACCTTTTAAATTTTTTTTAACTACTTAACTCTAAAACTAAATTAAAATACCTAAAAAATTATATTAAAAAAAATTAATAGTTGCAAAAAATATTTTATATTTTTTGTTAGACAATGTGAAATAACATTAATTTTTTTTTTAAATTACAGAATGACTAATTTAAAACTACCAATGGCACAAAATTCTTACCGATCAGACTATCAAAATTTCCAGATAAATGCAAGCATGGAAAACAAGATTTTCTATCATAACTAAAAAAATTTGTCTTTCAAACTATACTATAACTATTTAATAAAGTAACAAGACGTTCTAAAAGAACTCAAATAGCCTACTTTCCTGTAACTTAAATACTTACTAATATTCCAATCAAAAGACAAGTAGTTTTGTAACAGTAACTGTCACCTAGACTGCTTCTACACAAGGTTTATACACATTACTAAAAAAATTGTTAAACGCAGCATCCAGTCATATGCAATGCTAATTCAATGAGAAATTCATCAACATTCAGTAGACACATGTCCGTCCGGACGTACAGAAAGATGGGCAAAAAGTATGAAAATCAGGTCTCTGAGGTCATACCTTTCTAACAGAAAAAGAATTTTTGAGATCCGACCAATAGAACTGATTTTGGAGGACAGACAGACGGAAATCGAAAGCATATCAATACCTACTTTTTCATTAAAATTTTTTTTTTAATTCTCTCAAATTCAAAAAAAAAGCAGGCTAAAAATAAATTAGAAATTGTACCTCGAGAAAATCTTTGGTAGTGCTTGAACAAGTCCCTTCTCTTA